>OZ022230.1:4216000-5620500 GCA_963978835.1 Tenthredo scrophulariae | reverse complement strand
AATTTATGATGAATTTATATATTTATTCAAAATCTACATACATATAATAAATTATAGTTATATATACGTTGACGAAGAGTAGTAGATCATCGCGAGAGTGAATTTCGTTCATATATAGGTATACACTATGAAAGACATAACGCCGTGGACGGTAAGCGAAAACCGATTCTATAATCTGGTCTCGTTTTACCTCGGCAACCTTTACCAACCTAATCTGACCCAAACTAACCGCAACTAATCGACCCCAACGTAACCAAAACTTCTCGGTCCATCCAGGTTTGAATTTTGTGGCAAATGAGTTTTAAAAGTGAGCTGAACGGTTCACCGATCTGAGGAAGCCTGTAGACTAAACAATAAGATATAGATTTATTATAGCTAATAAATGTATAGATAATGCGATAAATTTTGATAAAAAAAATATATACGCATGTCTAAATTTTGAAAAATATCAACACTAGATAAAAATAATGTGATAAATTTATTTATGAAAAACAATGATGAACATAACGACCGACCGCGGGGTACCTTAATCGTTACACATATTTTCTGATGCCCCGATGATAAAAAATGAAAAATAAAAAATAAAAAAAAAAACTTCTTGCCCGGTCAGTCGCACTGTCTGCCCTCCGGGGAATCCCTCCTTATAACCCAACTGTCTTTGGATAGGTGTAAGTATATTGGTATGGTATATATGCGCGTATATAGATACCACATATACTCATGTATATGTAATGCCCACGGGCCTGAATGCGTAATGCTTTTTAGCTAATATAGAACGCGGAGTTGAGGCGGATCGCCGCACGACCACCAAGAAGCGAAACCGCGTCCCGGGTGGAACTTATCCTCATAATATTATACCATATGTACATTATATAGATATATACACATGAAAAGAAGGTCTCAAAGGGTAAGGAATATCGATAAACGATGAATAAATTTTTATTATATCTAGGTATATATATATCTAAATATATATACCTCAATTCTCATATCATAAATTTATACCTAAAACCGTAATACGTATATCCTTACACCATGACAAACTTCCGATGTGGATCTCACCTGCGATAAAACTTATTGGGCGTGGTTTTTAGCCCGCAATTTATACATCTTCAATATTACTATAGACTAATCGAGTGCCCTAAGGCTAATTATTTCTTTGGGTCATTAACCAATAGCTATATATATTATATATATAGGTATGTATATGTAATATTTTCTACAAAAATACTGCGCAGCCGATACATTTCATTCTCGTACAATAAAAATATCCGGGGTTGTGTTACACGATTTTTTCAACCATATATATTTGCGATTTATAATACCGCTGCATGGTTGAACTCTATACGTACAAAAATCTATGCATTCTATTAAATTATTTGGTAAAATTTATTGATTAATTTTTATTGTACAGAATGATCACCTCCTAAATGACTAGCTTGATAATCGATATCGAAACGTGCGGAAAATAGTAGAAAACTTGAAATTTGACACAGTTCGAAAAAAATTTGAATTTTAAAAGCTTCGAGTTTTTATCAGATAATCTACTAATATTATCATTTCGATCATGTGTTTAAACTCAAAATTATCGTATGTATATATGATTAAATTTTCGGCACTAAATGTACGAGTTTGATACTCAAATCGCGTGCAGTATCCACAATATATGCGTGATCATCGATTACTCGGTTCGTTATTCGCTGTGTCATCTGGCGATTCCCTCAGGCGCGGATAATTATTTCATGTTTCTATTGCGTTATGCTATATTTTATACGGCCAATTTTTTCCAAACCGATTAAACGAATAGCAGCCGTCCGTCTCTGGGTTCAAAAAATCTATGATCTGAGTCTGAGAGGATAACGGAAGAATAAGAAGATGAAAATGGTACAGGAATCGATTATATTCAGGAATATAATGATTCATTTGCATTCCTATGAGAGCTGGTGCAGCACCTACAGATTATCAATTATACACGCATGTCTGTATAATATGTACGAGGGTCCATACACCTACGTCATAATGATCGTGAACGCATAGGCATACGTCAGTGTTGTAAAAGAATTTTTCTGGGTTCTCTTTATGAGGTACCGGTCAGTCCTTTTCCATTCATGCGTCAATTTGCCTTCAGGCTATTAGAAGGTTTGGTCGAGCCAATTGACCAGGTATATACCTCTACCTATCGACGACCGTGTTTGTAGTATGTATTCGTAAAACTGAGTATACGTGTACGTATACACAAGCCCGATTCGCTTCAATTCGTATATAAGTTGCTCATAAAACGCGTCTCACTTTCCTAAGCTCGACCACACCGAGCTGAGAAAGAGCCTGAAGACTCGTCGATTAATTCCATCGAAAGATAATATCTGCCAAGGGATTTTTATCCCAGTTACGTCAGCCAAAGTGTTGCGGTCTCTTTTAGAAACTAATTTTTTATTATTTTTCTTTTTTTTTCTCACATTTTTCCTAGCAACAAAAAGGGTGTATTTATAAACGATTTGGGAGGATATAGGAGGCAGCGACGTGGACGAGATAAAAATTTGTCTCAAAGCGATCGGGGATATTGAATGAAAGTTTTCACTGTCAGTCACCAAGTTTCAAAATCTCTGTCAGGTTCTTAGATACTATTTTGGGTGGATTCATTTCTCTTATCTTTTCCAATGGGAAAGAAAAACGGCTTGAACTCGTGCTTGGGACTTCTTCTTATTCTTATTCTCATTCTACTTCTTCTTCTTCTTCGGCTTACCTATTTTTCGGTCGAGTATGTGCGCTATATATAGAATACCATCAATCCCAGATTCTCTCTGACTCGACGGTCCAATTAATTAAATTCAAACTAATCTTGATAAATCACATCGATAAATGTTATATATATATACACGTTTCACCCAGTGGGATAATCTTGAAAATACGATGAAATGGAATGGATAATTCCAATTTTTTTTCCTCCTGCTATTTCAGTTTTCTTTTTCTTTGCATCGACGCGATAGTTTCGTATTTTCTAAAAACCCGACAAACTTGATAAACCGTTTCCATTAGCCTACTCTATATCTCTACAGTTTAAGTATTCACATCACCCATATAGGTACACCAATTAGATTTCTAGATATTGTAGAAAAAAAGAAAAAAATATTTTTTCGTTCCAGATTGCGATAAATTATCGATTTGACTATTAGTAATTGTGTAGTAGGTTAACGGAGAGCGTTGACATTTACCCTTTCGGAGTAACAATTTACCAAATCAATGCGTTACGATAGAAATTAGTTTATCGTAACCACCTATAACCTATGCCTAGACCTCCCTATAATAGCGGGATGTAATTTGGTACATTATGCTTTTCTCCAAAGTGGAGTAAGTTACCATATATGTAGGTAATAAATCGAGCCATAAGGCAAACGTTAATTGGTCATCATGTAACGGGGTGGAAAAAATAAAAAGGAGATAAAATGAATAAAATAAACTACCGAATAAAGAGTTTGAAGGATGCATTATACTGTAATACTCATTGTCCCGGAGAAGTGGCTACAGCAAACAGATAATATTTACACTTTCATCTCACGGTAAGTACTGATTCAGCTCGAGTAGTGATTCAGTCTAGTGTATATAGTTTCAAAATGCCCGCCTTGGTAATGCGATATATTTTTGAAAAACTCAATTACACTTCCTATATCGTATTCACGGTGGAAATGAATTTAAGGTAACGATATGTATGTATATATGTATAAGCTAAATGAGTTAGCTGCTCGACTCTCGTCTATATAATTGAGTAATTAGAAAATTGGGTTTACGTATCTGCATCTGCTTTCATAGGGAGTAAAATAATTTTCATTCTATTATATGGAATAAAGAACACATGGAAAGTATTGAATCGAATAAAACTACGAACTAGGACGTCGACAAAATATTTTCAGATATTTTTCCCGTATAGGTATATCCGCATATATACTTCTTCGCGTATTATACTGAACCTTCGACCTCTACCTTTCACCTTAACACTATAGGAGTAATCTTTTGTGACGACTATTCAGTCACGGTGAAAAATTTATTTAACATTGCTATTATATACTCATACAGGTACCTACGTGAAGTAAACGTTTTTTTATAATATAGAAGTTATAGCTAGCTGTCCGTCACTCGCAGCTTGCCTGTCTCGAGAAATTTTCTCATCTTGAGGTAGGCTTGGAGTTGGTGAACCGAAATAAGTGCAAGCAGCGTTTTCTTCTCTTGGGATGAAGATTTTTTTTTTTTTTTTCATTCTAAGGATTTGCGATCCCAGAAATGTCGAATAAGCATAAAGAATGCTTTTCCTCTTTCGTATATTCGCATCTAGGCCACCTTGAAACTAATAGCTTTAATAATTCCAGCATTTTTAAAACTCTTCTTGTGTCTTTTGTAAAAGAGGGTTTGTTAAAAATGCTGCCTCTCCTCGTCCCATACCTCTGAATGCACGTACTGCAGTATGTTGGTACAAATTTTATTCTACTACAAAAAGAGTATATGAGCCCACAGTCTTGATGCGTTGCACCAGTTTTTACTAGAAGTAAATTCTTAAAGTTGAACTGTCGACGAAACTCGCTAAAGCTTCTTCATGTATACATAACTCGCAGAATTTCTCAAGAATATTGCTATAAATACCAAAAGAATCGCTATAATATATATATATATATATTTTCTCTAAACTGTCGAAAACTTTTGTAAGAAAGTGAAAATCGTTAACGATATCAGAATTATTTCTATATATATTTAAAGCCTCGTTAAAGTTTTTAGGGAGGAGCTCTGCCTCCTCAGCTTACGAACTTTAAGGCACAGACAGATTTATTCATGATCTGGTATAACGATCGCGACAGCGTTTAATGATGAGTAAACCATAATAATGATGATAATAATAACAACAATAATAATAATAATAATAATAATAACGATATAATAAAATTGAATTTCACGATGTAGGGTCGACGTCGAGGGGTTTATATTTAATCTTGCTAAACGGAGCGATGCAATAATAACGCACCGCGCCCAAGTTGTTATGTCGACATGTAGAATAAAAGTAAGTACATGTACATGTATGTAGCATGTACCTATAGGTACCTACGTATGTTACGTGGGAGCAATAGCACATGAAGCAGTAACATCAGTAAAGGAACGCATAAATTTTTGTACGCCGCAAGCTGTAAAAGGGTCCAAGTCGTTTCCTGGTTGTAAATGTAAAGGGAGATGTATGAACCTTATGAGACAACGTGCATAAAATACACAACGGAACTTTTAAGTTAAGCATATAAGAATATAAGAATAATACGAGAAATAAGAGGAAGAAGAAGAAGAAGAAGAAGAATGAGAACAATAAGACGAAGAAGAGATCATCGGAAAGAACAACGTAGATGCAAACCTGACCCAAAGAATTGCGCGAGGTAGGTATTGATCTCTCTATTTCTCGTCTCATCTCGGTTTTACCTTTCAGTCGCATGTGCATATATGTTCACACATACGCCGTACATATGCAGAAAAGAAAAAAATATCAGTAAATTATTTTTCAAAAGTTGACGCACCTTTCGGGATCAACTTTTATACCATAATTACACGAATCCCAAGACAAGTAGGTACGTACATGGGCGTGATTTAAAATTAGCAGTTCTTCGCGCGGAATACTTTGAGTAAACTTCAGTTTCAAAGATAGGTAGAGGTATACTGTGAAAAAGCCCTTTTCAGAGAAACCGGGAATGTCTCTAAGCTCACGGGTCGAGATTGAGCTCTGAATAACTAGAAGAGACAAGAAACTCCCACAGCTTACATTTTCTTTATTTTTTCTCTTCTTCTTCTTCTCTCTCCCTTCTCTTTACTTTTTACCTCCTTTTTTTTTTTTTTTGCTCTTGTTTTTTATTTTTCATTTTTTTTTCTCTTCTTTTGTCGCCTGGGTTATTTATCGACCATACGAAAGTTGGGCGTAAACACTTTACCGCGTTGTGTCAATTAGCGCCAATCAAGACACGTCAAATAGTGCAGAGCTAACTCTTCAATACCCATGAGACGTGGATGAGATACAATTTGACAATGAATGATGACTTATCAAGTTGAAATGAATACCTATACCTATATACGGTGTGAGAATTTTCAATTTTCTTTTACCTCTTATATAAAGTGTAATTAATTCACAATCAGACATCCGGCGATGGCCGATAATCTCAGTCGAGAGAATTCCTCGCGATTTTACAATCGGAATTTCATCGATCAGCCAATTTACGACTGAGTCAAATACAGACCCTAATATCAATTGAAAAATTTGACCAAAGATTTTCTTTACGAGGTTCTGAATTGATCCGAATTTTAATTTTTGTTCAAAAACGTGTATTTCTATATCGGAAAAACTGCAAGTGAAGTTCCGCGGTTAACTTTCGAAATTGGTCGCGATATCGGAGGAAGTTGGAGTGAACGGTTGGAGGACATGCCTAATGCCTTAGAAAGCTGAATTTCAAATAATATTTAAATATAATTCACCTCACGATTTAAATAACAATTGGCAAAGTCTCGAAGCTGCATATCTACATACAGGTATGTAGTATATCCATAGAAATGCATGTAAACGATGTTCTTAGTATATCGGATGGCAACGCCTACAGGAAGATCTCAAAAAGCAATACAGTATGTAAAACAATAATAATAATGATAATAATATAGGAAACAGAAAATAAGCGAAATATATATAGTTATATGTATATATTCCCTCGATGTTCTATGGTCTTCGGCTTTCAATTCCCCGTCATTTCTTATCCCCGTATGAGTTTCTATATATATATATAATGATACATAACGTGTAGGTCTATCTACACGTACGAGACTCGGAGGTTCTTACGTTCCGCAGCTTTCTTATTTTACGATTAACATAAGTTTGATTGTTTGATGACATCCTTTACGCGGGTAACTTCTTACCCGTTGCAATAAAGATTCGTGTAACAAAGATTTGAGGAAAAAAATACAAAAAATGTATCATAGGTATATATGACAAAATCGTAGGTATTGTAAAACCATGAAGCCAATTCAATTCTCGCGAGAGTTTGTATAAGAAACAAGTTCATATTTCGATCATAAAACTCGAATGAGACATCGTACGTCCATAAGCTCGCACACACCAACTTCTCCTAATCATTATCATTACAAATTAACCGCAATATACAAGTATAGGTATTACCTATATCTTCAACCAGATACGACCTATTTTCACTTTATTTTTCATACCTAAGTCGATTTTTAAACAAATTCTCAGGTTTTTTTACTTTTATTCATTTTTTGTTTTTTTTCAAAATCTTTTTACAAAAAATTTCTTCCAAATAAATCCTCCGATGATTATACATGAAAAATAGGTTCTGGTTATTTGTAGTAATTCTCTCATTCAATATTCAAAGGATCAATTGAATTCGTTATGTATCGGAGTAAAAACATCGTTTCTTCATTTTTGGCGCACAATATTCAAGCACTCGTTGATTACAAAATACAAATTGATTTTTAATTAATTTTCACAAAAAATGACGTTGAATATTGTAAAGAAATGATCAAAGATAGAGTTTAAGAAAATATAATAAAGGGTATACTACTCACGCCAGAGTTTAAAGAGCTTGCGTGTCACGTTGGTGAACTCTGCAGAACTTTCTTAGTCTTCTTCTTCTTCTTCGTCTTCTTATTTCGTTCTTGCAGTCTTTCCCCTCCTTATATTTAAGCGTTTGGTAATAACTTCTCTTTCACATTCATGTTGTCGTTTAAACTTAGCTAAAAACTTAGACAAAAACCGGGCATAAATTGTTCAACAATATTGATGAGAACAAAAAAAAAAAAAGAAGAAACTAACTTATTGACTAAAAAGGCAAAAAAAAAATCGTATTCGCGCACAATATCGCCGATTTTCGCTAAGGCTCGTCCTAAGACACGTGGCTCCGATTTTTGGGGCTCCGAAAATCACCGCGGAGGCTCCTTCCTTCTTTTTTTTTCAATTTTTTTTTTTTCTCTCTCTTTTCGCCTCGGGGTGAATTAATCCGGATATCGAATCGATTAGGTCACGGCGTTTCGTTTTTTAAGATGCGTACAAAAGATCGGTTTAGCTTGAAATGTGCGTGTCGCTCGTAGCGCGGATGGGAACTGACTGACTGACTGACTGAGGCCGGTGGGTGACTGCCGCGGCGTCTCGCGGTATCCGGCGTCCGGCGTCCCGACGCTCGGCCAGTTCGATGGATCGCGAACCTATACTATCAAACGATCAAAGAACCTCACCTTACAGCTACATATGGAAGATATTTATTCCCAGATTTATATATCTTTGTAATTAATTAATTAATTAAACAATTAATTGTATGGACAATAAAGATGATTTTTTTTAACAACAAATCGCGTGCATATTATTATATACCTATGCTACACGATTCAAACGTCGGTATAGCTGAAGGACAAATCTCAACCGATTTATAAATAAAATTAGAAAAATAAGAATAAAAAAAAAGAAAAAATCGTCACTATACCTACTCGCCAATTCACCATATCGCATATCAATTTTTTCTGTAATAATATTTGCATTAATATCGTCAAAAAATTGACTTTAGTGTGGATATATCTGTCATTTTGGTATTTGGTTACTAAATCAATTTTTGTTAGTCTATAATAACGAAATGAGGTATAGCTATTATACCGTACATATAATTCTCTGTCTGTGGAATATAAACGGTAAATGGTGTTTAAAAATGATGAAAGATTAAAGCACTGCACTGCACCAGCAACAGCAGGAGCAGCAGGAGCAACAGCGCACATGTCAGTGAGATAATATCATGAGATGATAACGCGTGATGTCATATTATAAGCTACAAAGAGTAAAGCCGGTTTTCTACCAGTTATAAATATGCTGTACACAGAAACGTGATTCTTCGTATACATTCTACGTAACACACATGTGATATTTCACATATATTCGTATTAGTATCGATATATGGAAAAAAAAAGAAAAAAAGCTGCATATATATGTTGCTAAAAATCACGTTTTTTTTCTTCTTCTTTTTCTCCTCTTCTCAGAGAATTGCTATTAAATGAATAATAAATTATATACCAAGGTATTTATATGCATGTTAAAAATGTCTACTATAGGATAATATATGAAAGCTCGAACACCCCTGTGCCCGGTTAATAATCGCAGCCTGGTGCAAGATCGTGAAAAAGAAAAGGAAAGAAAAAAAAAAAAACAAAAAAAAATAGGCACTCGAGGAACAATTGTGGTCCCGATTCTTTAAGCCAGGCGAAACAAGATTTATTACTTTTTTATTGATTTTGAAAGATCGCTGCTGTATAAAAGTATTTTTAACTTTTTTTTATTTTATTTTTTTATATACTACAGATATAGAATCTTGTTCAATTAATCTCCTGCTGTTAAACGAACTGATGAGGTCTGATAGACTACATGTCCTATTGTCTTCAGATTGTTGAACTTTGTTGGGGAAAAACATTTTCGTTTAATCTGGGAAAATCTAAGGGACGATCTCTAGTTGGATGAAAGATTCGATTAACTGATTTATAAAACTTTCGTCCTGGGCCTTAACCGTAACTATACCATTAAGGGAGTATCCCTGCGCCATCGAGGACCGAAAAAACTACTTTTTTCAATTAATCTGTAAGAATTTGACGAGTGGCACAAATCCCGTTTTTAACAGCAAATCTAGGTACATTTGAAGAAGAAAAAACGGCGAAGATGTGTTTAATATTAAAGAAGGTAATACGATGTTCCACACGATTTTGCGAGCAAACGTATAAAGTCTGAAATGAAAAATCTGATAGGTTTCACAATCTGTAACAATGCCCCTTGCAGATTTCGGACTAATTTTTTGGAAAGACGATCCAGCTGTTTCATTTTTATGTAAAAAAATTCATTATGGCACTTTTTTTTCAGCAAAAATATTTTGTGAAATGGTTTCAATGTCCTCTTCCACCATAACGTCAATTGATGCTGAACCTGCTTTGATCATTCATACTTCGACGATTTGCAATTTTTTCTATAAACCATTCTTTCTTTCTTCAAATCAACGAATATGTAGCTTAGGTTGGCATTCCTTTACAAATTCGGACTTCATTTTTGTCGCAATTATTATCTCGAACAATCAGCGATGCAGAATTAAGAAAAACCGATAGAATAAGAGAAAAATAGAGGGCTGAAAGTGAGGAATAACTCTATGTTCAACAGGAATAACGTCTGTCTTACGTGGGTAATCAAACGTCAAGTCTTCGAAGTAATATCCGGATGAAAAAAGTGCGAAATAAACGTGGGCGTCACTATGAATGACAAGAAATTATTTGACGGATCATTTACTGCACGTGACCTGAAATTCAACTACTCCTTACTTTTTCAGTTTCATTAAAAAATCAATGAAACCGAAACTTAAACTCATTTGCTTACTTATTTGTACGCCAATGCCTACTTCTGCTCTTCCCGACTTTCTCATTTTAATTTGCAAACGATAAGAGTACATCCTTATCTGAAATGAAAGCCGTTCGACTTAGGCAGGTATGTGTATAATGTATATGCACAGGTACCTCAGTAACCTCGGTTGAACCTTCACCTGCAGTTTCCTGTGCTACTATAAGGGGTTCCATTATAATTCATCGAAAGATATAATGTGTATATTCCAATATCTGGTTGAAATGCGAACAATTCTGCGTGAGTTTCATTGGCATTATTTGGTCGTTATTTCGCTCGAACGGATGGGATCAATATCGGAGTGCCTACTTGACAAGCGTTCGGTAATGACATCCGCCATTATACTTGCCTTCATCTCTGTGAGGTTAAACAAACAAAGTCCTTTGATTGAAGTGTCTGTACGTATTTTTTTTCAAGTTTACTTCAACCACAATCTCTCAAATGATTCGACCCGGTTTCATCAATTTGGCACAAATAAAACATCCGATCAAGACGTACCTACCTACCTTCCACGAGATCTCTGACCTCTCAACGTGTACCTGAAGAGATCGCTCGAATAAATGTAATTTGGGATCAATAATCGGGAAGAATTTTTGAAAATTATTTTATCTTAGTATACCGATTTAATAATTTTAAAAATTTCTTCCGTCGCGAGAAAAATATCCGATGATTATAGCTATACCGAATAATCCTAACTGATTGGAAGATTTATTTGTCAAAAATGGTGTCATTTGAAAAAAATAAATAAAACAAAAATTACCACATTTAGTTTTATTCTGCATCTTGATCCGTTCAGCTCTAATAGGCAATACACCGAACCGGTTGTTAATTAATTGTCATTACATCTCTATGCTAATGTGCATTAGGTATCGGTATAATTACCAATTCCGAAAAAATTTCCCACCCTCGTAGCCTTATCGAAGCTTTCTAGAACACAGGGGCAAATTATACGACGTGTGTGTACTTTCTCTATTCATTTGTTTTCCAAATCCATTTCGTTGTCAATTCGTGCCCAGAGTGACGACCCACTTGTTACCCTCGCTTTTCTACCTATACATACATATGTGTAGTGCATACATACACGAGCGAACCTATAGGCTTCGCATATTTAATGCTAGATTTTCACACGAGCGATAAATGCTAGCTAAGAAAATTTGTTACAATAATAATAATCCAATTTCGTATAACAATGAGATAAACCATACTGAAGAAACTTTTTGGGGCGATTCTTTTTTTTCTTTCTTCTTTTATTTTTGAAAGTAAAACCTGGGTCTAGAGATCAAGGATCACTTTATTTATTCTGATTTCTTTCGATTGGATAAAATCATATACCGAAGTAGGTATATAACCAGAGGTAAAATTCATAGCGTAGTAATGTATGTAATTAACACGAGTGTGTAGCTCTTCTTACTGGTTCAATATACCAGAGTAGTTAACATATATGTAGTCAAAGTTCGACTATATCAGGGCAGTAAAATTTTTTCCGGCCAACCAAAATCGGACTACATCGTCTAGCTCCGCGATGCCATTACCACATACGATCGTAGAATGCGAAAAGTAAAACTGTATATTTAGGAGTCGTATAATCTGGGCCCCACTTTCATTCGACTATCTATTTCGCAGGTCTTAAACTCGCGAATTATTTTTTAAAAATATCATCTTTTATCGGTTATTCTAGTTTCTTGAATACCAGGGTCAAAATTCAAGTCTCCAGACGAAGAAATAACAGGCTTATGTAGTCGTTATCTCTTCTTTCAGAAATGACGAGTTCAGATTATGGTAATGACCGCCAATCGACATGACATATATACATTTAATCCTACCTACACCCATACGACTACGAGCGATAGAGTAAATCGTCGTTTGTCACCTGTCGTTAAGAAAGTAACGCAAAGCACACCACGACTCGAAAGTGAGTCCTCGATCACGTCGCGTCGCGTCGTGGGGTCTCACCTTGGCCCAACCTCATAGATTTACGGCCTCAAGTATCGAACTCACAAGTTACGGTCTTGCCGGCTGTGCTGACATTTCGATCCTCTTCCTCGTTGAAATTAGGTATCATCAATTTGGTCAATAGAGATGTATCCATACCATTCGAAAATCTTAGGGGTATACCTATATCACACAACTAACAGTACAGATCATACTGAAAAATCGTATTTTATTTTATCATTTTGCTAAATTTGCATAGGTATAGTTCAGTGACCAGATTCGATGAGGCTTGTTACGCCATTATTTGCAACTAGTACGTAAAAACCACAATTGCATCCAAGGCAATCGACGTATTGTAGTACTAATAGTAAAAATTTGAATTTTCATTCAAACAGGGCGAAAGAAGGTGGAGTTTTTGTGACAACGGGTCAGATTTTCCGCCTGAATATAGTATGAGAAGTGCATAAATTTTGTAAAACTGTAAAATTATCTTCCGCGGCATCGTATGATTGTAATCAAATTTCCGGGGGCGTTACATATCGGGTCTTGGGATCATGACGTGTAACTGTTTGGTATATCAAAACCCATTAATTCTGACAACAGATGACTGTAGGCTGTAGTATTACATTGAGGCAGCTGCAGCATCAGCATCGTTTTCTTTTCCACTTCCGGTACGAATAATACCTCTGGAAATGGGATTAGAAATATATTGCAAAATTCCTGAATCTATACAATGCCTGGAGACTTAAAGTCAGTAACGTTTAAGAGCATAAGGATAACGATATAATATCAAGAGAAAGAGCAGCTCGGTATATGTATAACAAGAATAAAACGAATAACAAAAAAAAACATCGCATAAGCAACGAGATACTAAATACACCGCGGTGAGAGCTCTACGTTAAATTGATTGATTTATTGTACTGGTTCGAGAACAAATAACAAATTAAAAATAACACATGGTCAGTCTCATAGTACCCCGTACTCGCCCACTCAAACTAGTAGAATATACACTAGAGCGTTATCTAGTTAATGGTTTATCGAACAAACGCGATCTAAGTACTGATTGACTTCACTGCGGTTTATCCTGTGCCAAATTCGATCTCCCATTTTGATCCTTATATTATATATTATCGAGTATTATGAATTCGAAATAATTATAGATTCAAGTTGCGGAGATAAAAATAGGACGGACCAGATTCTCATCGAATCCTTCCTTTTGTCAAAATTAAACTTTTTCCTTTTTTCCATAATGCAATAATATAGAGCAAATGAAAGCTGCAACACATATGTTTTTTTTTTTCTTTCTCTTTTTCTCAACTCTTATTCCATTGCGGGATATATTTATACTGACAGACGTCTAAAACTCGAAATTGTAACGCTATAATGCGTAAAAAACTAACAGTCGAGTATAGAATTAACGAATTATAAATGGCAATTAAAAGTATATAGCTATGGCTGGTTATATCCAGGATACAATATAAGCCGTGAGCTGCGAGAAGCCGCAGTGAGAGTATTAAGTACTCGGAAGATTGTATCTTGGTTATCTATTTGCGCAGCTTGGCTTGGATATAATTATAATACATTATCCTGGACGACGACTCTGTGCCCAGATCCGCCTACTGACATGCTTTGTCATCGTCGAATGCTAACTTATTATACACTTATTATTACTTGTAACTTAGGCATTGGCCGCAATAAATTATATTGGCCAATGGTAATCCAATAAGGATACTTGACGCACATATTTTCACCATTTCTATCAACCGCTATATGACTTGCAAAAAAAAAAAAAAAAATTACCCATTGCGGTTCATATACACATTATATTTATATACCTTGTATACACACTGATCACCGTGTTCAATCAAAGTTTTCTAATTGAATCGTTTGGCTATTGTTTATACATCACGTTTCGAAACTCGAACGAAAAATTCTGATAGATAAATATCAATTTCAATTTTAAATAAATGGAAAAACGTTCGCGGTTTCTGAATGATTTTTAATTAGCTTTTATTATATCGTTGCCCACGTATATAAACATGTGGATGTAGATATATTCAAGCGGACATTATTATGTAGTATAGGGTAAAGTCTCGCAATCCCACAATGAATAATCGAAAAGTTTCAAGACCTCAGATATTAGACGGTTTAGAGCTAATTATTATAATATTTTTGAGGATAAATTTCGTCGGAGTTATTACCGTACCCATATCTTCTGACCTCCATAGTGCCGCGACCGCAATTTTTATAACAGATTTAAACGCGGTTCGTATATAATTCTGCACGATGCACGCCCAAAAAATATTTTTAGTTTTTAGATTTTAATCAATCCAAAACATAAAATTATCTCCTCAGAACTATGAATATTGTGCATCTGGCAATAAAGTGGCTATGAAAATGGGGTGCGGATGGATCGCACGTCGAATATGTATGTATGTACATACGTAGGTACACGCTATTCACGGCTACCACAGCTACGACAGCGGTAATATTATCATATTACTCTACATCAGCGATGATGACTGTGTTTGACAGCGGATACTCGTTTAATTAATTGGCAATTTGGGTCAACAGGTTTGGCGGACATTGACGAAATTGTTCCGCACTTCACCAAAAAGAGATATTTATTTTATTTTTATACATATATATATATATTTATTATACGAGTTTTATATTATACAGAATCATGCAGCTCGCAAACGTATAACGAGGTACATAGTGTATTATAATACCATATCTCGATTAATAGTTAATCATCTTTTGTTGTAATACAACGAGAATAGACAAAGAAAAAACAAATTTTTTATCATTTTGTAAAGACGATTTTATTACTCAATTAAAAACGTATTAATTTACATTTTTTTTGATTTTCTTTTAATCGTTACACATACATGTCTTACAGTATAATCACATTCATCTCGGTTTAATTCCTCGCCTTTTTTACTCCCATATATACGATTAAATGTAATTATATACATTATAGGTATATCGTCGAGGTAGGTACGGGGTAATGAAATAAGAATAAAACGGTAAGAATAAAAAAAAAACAACAGAATATTAAATATCTTTAATATTTACAAACTAAAGTTAAAGAAATCACACATATGATGATATCTCAATGTATTCTTTGCTTCTCTACCTCGTCGGCAAGCTCGTTTGGGCTAGGTTCTTCCTATTGGATAAAATTCACACATGTATACATATACCTACATGTAATAAAATAAATTGAGGAACATATTATAGCATGTGGGGAAATATTCAATGGTCTTGAATGTAATGTTTTTTATTTAACCTGTAAAGATTTCATATATCTATCCAATTCATCCTCTTCGCTAGATACCCCCTCTCCCTCGTCCATTTTATAATCTTCAACAGTTTCCGGGGACTCGGAATCAAAGTATTTCTCTTCCTCGTCTTGAGTCCGCAGATCTACATTATCGTACGATTCATCGTCGTCTACGGTACTAAAATGAAAATAAAAACAGAACACTACATTACCGAGATTATTCCTTGAGGCGGCAGCACCGTCCGCGATATTTATTTATTTATTTAATCATTTATTAATCATTTTCAAATACCTGTAATCGAAATCTTTGTCTCTACCGTTCAAAAAACTGTGATACATATTAGTCGTGAATTCATTTCTAAGAACCTCGCGTTCTTTGCTAGAAATATCGCGACATTGGAAGTCTAATTTTTTTTCATTTCGTTCTTTTTCGTAAAGATTCTTAGACGACTCGCCCGACATTTCGCCCCATCTGATATCGTTCCGAATTCCTTCCTCCTCTCTGATTGAGTTTTTAACGCGATTTTCAGACGCGTCAGAATCATCGTCGGAATCATTTTCCTCCATAACATCATTCTCCGCTTCCTCTTGCTCTCTTTTCAAACTCCTTGTTCCATCTCTTTGAATACTTTCGAGTAACAGATTTACGAAAGTTATATTTTGGGTGTCGATGTTGTCTCTCGCCTTCCTTTGCTCCTCATTCAAATACTGACCTATCAGATGTTCGTATAGCAATGGATTACGGCGCATCATTTCGGTCTCGCTAAAATATTCACCCTTTTCAATCAGCGATTTTAGCGCCTGGTATCTACGATTCTTTACGTCGATTTGCCGCTGAGAATAATTGTGATATCTTTGAAGCCGGTTCACGTGAAACATAACCTCGTAGTCTTGTTTTTGAATCTCATTAAAATACCGCAGATCTTCTTCCCTAATGAATTTCCCAAATCTGGACAAAAACATTGGCTGACTTTTCCGAAAAACGTCTTCAGCAATCTTAGCTTTTTCTTCCACCGTCAAGTCGGGGTCATCTTTTTGCTGGCTTTTGAATACTGCCTTAGAATTCGCCACACGATCAATCATCTCTTTAAACAGATTTAACTGTTCAACGGTTTCGTGTATCTCAGGCACTGGCATTTTTTCGTTTACTAACTCCCCAATTGTGCCTTCGTCTATCGTCATTTTTGTGTCTTTGTTATCTTTGAGTACTATCGTTTCTTCGTCTAGACTCATAGATGTAAATCATCCGCTGATATTGATACTATCTATAACGTCAATCACAATGAATAAAATTCAATCTTTGACACTGAGAAATTAAGATTCTTTTACCTCACACCGAACACACTGTCATGTAATGTGACATGAAAATTTTTCTACCATAACCTCAAACAGCTTTTTACTAGCACTCCATCAGTCCGCGGCACAATTGACAGAAGACAAAAAAAGTCACAATACTAATGAGTGGACATCCCCGTCCACCTCAAGAATCAATTAAACTGTATTTTCGTTATTTTTAAACAGGCAGATATTATGAGGAATAAGTTTTGATCTGGTAAGCTTGGAATTCTTGATGAAAGTATACATATAAACTAGTGTTTGGCGACACTAGGTAAATTTTTTAATGCTCACTTGTCAAACTACAGTTTCCCATTATTTTTGAATAATCAAAGAGTATATTAAGTTCGATTTTTGGTTCGTTTTTTTTTTTTTCTTCTCTACCGATGAGGATTTAAAACACTTGAATAATGTTAGCTTCGATAATGTTAAACTTCTAACCTAAAAGCTAGAATTCCTATGAGGTTATGTAGCGATCATCGATCGTATGATAAGATCGTATTTAAAATGCATAAAAAAATGATTCACACTCAAGACTTTACATTTCTTGAACAAAGAATATCAATAAATCCAACGATTTTGAAATTCATTAATTAAACGACGTGATAAATTTATTCCCTTGTTAACTAGCCAGTAAGTTGATAACGATGGACGATACAACGTTAATAACTGAAAATTACGAAGGATTATGGCATTGGAATTGGACAGAATTTTGCGGTGTAAAAGGTAGCATTAGACCGATAAATCCAAATACACACGATCTTGGTACTTGTTTTCAACAATTATGTCTTCAGGTGAGAATGAGGTGAAAATACAAGTCTAGAAACAGTAAAAAGAAGACCTAAAGTAGTTTTAAATCCTTTCTAAATATAAAATAAACATTTTCTACTCGTTACAACATGAAAAAAACTTGTAAAAATAATATTACGTTCAACAGGTTCCGATCATGGCTTTATTGGCCATAACGTCGGCCTACTACTGTGGAAAACGAACGGCTTCTTTATCCCGTGGAAATCACAGCCACTACGCGATTAATATAAGGCTTTTTTTAACGGCGTGTTTGGCGCTGCTTCCTGTGATAAAAGCATATATTATACTAACTAACACGATAACAATTCATCCAAAGAGTATTAGCCGACTATCGAGTGATATTATCAATCGCAATTCTAATACCGTTGATAATTTCTATGCTGAAACTATGCAGAGTTCGCAAAGTATTCCGGTGTTTGAAAGGCAGACTTACGATAACTCAAACCTGTTGATTAACATCGACGATAAAGCCACCTCCGCTAAGCCTATAGATTATTTAGTAGCTGGTACTGAGGGGTTAGCATGGGTAGTTCATTTCTGTTTTATATTTGGACTGAGGCGAGGAATCGGCTATAATCCACGCGGTCCGACCTCCATTAGAGCTATGCTTTTCTTGATACTCGGGGTTTCCTCAATGCTATTACATACTCACGTTAAACATGCCCAAAGTGACGACGTATTGCCAAATCTTTCACTTGGATTCAGCATCACGGTAGTCACTCTATTGGTCTTGTATATCTTGACTCTGATTCCTGGAATTGAAGGCACGCGTGTAGAGGCAAGTATTTATTTATAGAATATCACTGCCTGATCCCTTATCTCTGGATTTGAAATCAGTTGCCGGCTGGAAATATGACGTGAAATGCATCATGTCTGAAAGAAAGTTATAAAAATAAATCTGATTATGTCTTTAATTGATTAAAGCTTTGGTTTTCATCGTCAGTCCCATATCACAAAGAAAATAATATACTTACGGATCATTTGTAAAGATGTTAATTCAGTTTTAGTACAACACTCAGAGTATTTAACATGTTCTACTTCCCACGATTGATAACGGTATTATAGATATTATGATGAAGGATTGTAGATAGTGAAAAATGCCCGAAAACAAGAACTAACACTAAGAATTATTTACAGATAGGAGAGCACTCGCTTCTCATAGAGAATTCTACTAGTTGGTATAATCGATATCTTGAAAGCCAAGACCCGAGCTATCTCGGGACTGCTATGGAGGATGTAACAATATTCTCTAAACTTTTATTCCACTGGGTTACGCCACTCATGCAGAAAGGTGTGATGGGTCTTCTCCTTCATTCAGATGATTTATATGACCTACCCGAACATATCAGCACCACTAGTGTCAGCGATGATATTAGGGAGTATTTAAAAGATAAGGTTTGTTTAACAAGATTATCTTATACACTTTATTATTCAATGTAAGTTTAATTGATTCAACTGCGTTATAGATATTTTTATCTTTATCTTATTTGATCAATTAAATGATTTTACAATTTCAAGAAATATTCCATTCACTCAGCTTTTCCAAAGCTGATTATGTACTTTGATTTTTCGTTACTGGAAAAAAATGTTCTAAAATGATATAATTTCAGGGTCAACTCATAACATATAGAGATAAGGTCAATCTTCTACTGTTGTGAGCACTTTCATTCTTGACTATAACAATAATATTGCTCAGAACGAATAGTTTTTCCTATTCAACACTTAAATTTATCAAACATCATAACTTTGCGCCAAAACTTCTTCTTCGCTGCTTATCATACCCCCTTGAATCATAGATTGTTTAAAATATACAAAAAAAATGCTGTGCTTAGAGCTTATATTCTGAAATTTTCTGCTCTAGCCTCAAGCAAGAAGAGACGGCTATGGCAGCCTCGGTTCAACATCTATAACAGCTACTCCAGATGCAGAGATAGTCTCTACAAAATCTGATGTTTCTTTATTGAGACTGCTGCACAGGTGTTTCGGCGTGCAATTTTATGCTGTTGGGATCCTCAGATTTCTAGCTGATTGTTCTGGCTTCATGGGGCCTATACTATTGAATAAATTGGTCGGATTTATTGAGGATAAAAATGAACAGCTATTGCTTGGATATCTGTATGCAGGCTTGCTTTTTATCACTACATTAATAGGTAGAGTTTAATATTATAGGACTGTAGTATTTAAATCCTTTGAATTCAGCTTGAATTATTTATCTGAATTGATTAAATGTACGAATATATAGAAAATTTATTCACAGGTGCCTTTTGCAGTTCTCATTTTTCATTCTGGATGTCTGTTGTCGGATTAAAAATTCGAGCAGCAATAGTTCTATTGGTTTATAGAAAGACTTTGAACTCTTCTAACGTGAGATTAACTCAAGAATTCACGTTCGGTGAAATAGTTAATTTCATGAGCACAGATGCTGACAGAGTTGTAAACAGTTGTCCAAGCTTTCATTCATTCTGGAGCATTCCGTTACAGGTAAATATTGCTTTATCATACGATAATGCAATGTGAAAATCGTGAGAGAGCAAAATTAGTCTTAGATGAATTGAAAAAAATTTGTAAATCAAGAATTTACTGTGTCTAAAACATGTTTCACTTATTTTCAGTTGATAGTAACGTTATATCTTCTCTACAATCAGATAGGAATATCTTTCCTAGCTGGTGTGATATTCGCTATCATTCTCATTCCGATAAATAAATATATCGCAAATAAAATTGGAGAGTTAAGTACGAAATTGATGAAATGCAAAGATCAAAGAGTCAGACTAATGGGCGAAGTGATACGAGGTATAACTGCGATAAAATTTAATGTTTGGGAAGAGTACTTCTTCGAAAGAGTTATAAGTAAGTGAATAAGAATTATAATTGTAAAAAGAATTCGTTTTTCCTTTTTTTTTTTCCTCAAAGAAGAACATCAACAATTCTCATAATTTACAAACCATTTTAGAAATCAGAGAAAGCGAAGTAAAACACTTGAAGAGTAGAAAATATTTGGACGCTTTATGCGTCTACTTTTGGGCCACTACACCAGTACTCATCTCTATACTCACATTTGCTACTTACACATCACTCGGTAACCAGCTAGATGCTAAAACAGTTTTTACAAGTATGGCGTTATTGAATATGCTGATTAGTCCGCTGAACGCTTTTCCATGGGTTTTAAATGGACTAACAGAAGCTTGGGTGTCGATAAAAAGAATCCAAAGATTGCTAGACGTGGGTAGCAACCGTATTTTATCAGGATTTAATTACCCTTCAAACTTTACAAAGAATTTATTAAACCTTTTACTTTTCGTTTTAAGTTACCAGTTCTGGATACATCGGCATATTACACTGACCCACCGGTGGGAACAGCTGTTATGTTAAGAAACGCAATGTTCAAAGTAAATACGCGTCAGGTCTTCCAGCCTCCTGTTTCTAGTATGACCGAAATGGCCAGTCCTGCATCCAGTTCAGATAGTAGAAGAAGTGTAACGTTTGAGGACGAGAGGTCGTTCACGTTGCAAGACATGAGCATTACTGTTCAAAAGGTAAAAATTTATTGAAATAAATTAAATTCAGGATTCAGATGAGTGTGATGTACCAACTGGTGTGTGTTTTATGTATAGGGGCAACTGATTGGAATCATGGGAAAAGTAGGAAGTGGAAAATCCACTTTGCTGGACGCTATTTTAGCCGAAATAACAAGAGAAGACGGAATCATAGCGGTGAACGATTTGAACAAAGGCTTTGGATACGTTAAACAAAATCCATGGCTTCAGCGGGGTACTATTAGGGATAATATATTGTTCGGTAAAGTCTATGATCACAGAAAATACAAGTGAGTTGTTCTGATTCTAAATTTTGTATGGTAAAAATTTTATATCGTGAAAAAGATCGTCTTTAGATTTAAACAGTTTATCATGATTTTGAACATTTCCCAGGAACATTTTAAAGGCTTGTGCTATGACCGACGACCTGAAGAATTTACCTAAAGGAGATATGACTGGAGTGGGTGAATCCGGAGACACTTTAAGCGGAGGACAAAAGACTCGGATCACTTTAGCCAGAGCTATTTATGCGGACAAAGATATTTACCTATTGGATGATATCCTAGCAACGTTAGACTTAAAAGTTGCAAATTACATTTTCCAAACTGTTATACTTGGCCTTTTGAAAGATAAGACAAGAATATTGTGCACCCATCAAACGCGTTATTTGATACACGCTGATTCGGTGGTACAAATGTCCAGAGGTAGAATAATGAACCAAGGAAAACCCAGCGACATTTTACCAGATTTGGAAGACTATTTATTAGCAGCAGAGTCGATCGATTCAGTTTTAGACCCATCCTCTTCTGTTGATGAGTCCGACGAAAATCTTGAAGAAGTTGTTGAAACTGACAGAGATTCTTTACTCGATGATGAAACCTTCGAAATAGGAACTGTACAATTCAACGTATACACCTCTTATCTGAAATCAATGGGAAATTATTTGATAATATCGTTATTTTTGTTCATGATATTAATGCAGAGCTCAAGAAATATCACAGACCTGTGGCTATCCTACTGGGTAACACATATAAATGAAAATTCTAGCGACTCCTCCGGGCAACAGGAAGGAAAATTATTTTCATTTTTTGATAACTCTGACACACACGATGTCAACTATTACCTCATGGTGTACGGAATTTTTGCCGCACTTAATTCGGCTTGCACCCTTGTTAGGGCATTCTTATTTGCTTATGGAGGTATTCAAGCTGCAGTTAAGATTCACAGACAGCTTCTGAAAACCATATTAAGGGTAATTAATTGCAAATATTCTACGTATTCATTACATCAGTTATGAAAACGTTTTTTAACATTACAGGACGAATTTAATTTTCAATATGTTAATTATAATAATTATTACAGGCGAGATGTGTATTCTTCGATTTTCATTCCCTTGGCCAGATACTGAATAGATTTTCATCTGATACCTACACAATAGATGATTCGTTGCCATTCATAGCAAACATTTTACTCGCTCAATTCTTCGGCCTGATTGGATCAATCGTCATTACCATCTACGGCTTGCCATGGATATTCCTAGTCTTAGCACCGTTAGTGCCTATGTATCATTGGCTACAAAACCATTACAGGTAAAAACTTTTTAAAATTTGATGAACAGCGATCGTTAAAATTTTACAAAATTAACAATATGATTCTATGTCACCTACTTCTACCTCATACGTGACAGAATCTTTTTTTTTTTTTTCACAGACTGACTTCGAGAGTATTAAAAAGATTGTCTAGCACGACTTTATCTCCTGTATATGGTCATTTCAATGAAACTCTTCAAGGTTTGAGCACCATCAGAGCTTTCAGAGCAACGTCTAGATTCAAGACAGAAAATGAACTGTTTTTAGAAGCTAATCAAAAGTCCCAATTCGCTTCTATAGCAGCAGCTCAATGGCTAGCTTTGCGACTACAGTTCATAGGCGTTGCTCTTCTCGGTGGGGTTGCTATTATTGCGGTAATTCAACATCAGTTCGACGTTGCTGATCCAGGATTAGTCGGTTTGGCTATCGCCTACGCTTTGTCAGTAACAGGACTGCTATCAGGCGTTGTAAACGCGTTTACCGAAACTGAAAGAGAAATGATTGCTGTTGAAAGGGTGAAACAGTACTTGGAATACACTTCAGCTGAATACGACGACACTTATAGCGACCATCCACCATATGCATGGCCAAGCCAAGGTGTTGTGGAATTCAATAACGTGGTTCTTAAATACAGGTAATAAAAAAACGGGGGGAACTGATACTGTGAACTTTTAAAAATTGCATTCATTTTCATCTTATTAAGCAAAAGATTTCGTTCCCTTTTCAGAAGAGGTATAACACCTTCACTTAGGGACGTTTCATTCGTGACAAGACCTGCTGAAAAAATTGGAGTTGTCGGACGAACAGGTGCTGGAAAAAGCTCGATATTAATATCGCTGTTCAGATTGGTTGATATCCATTCCGGAGAAATATTCATTGATAATGTTAATACGAAGAACATTAGCCTCAAGGCATTGAGGTAAAGTGGATTGTTTATTCAATGGGGAAAATTTTGATAAATATTTATTATCGAATTCATTTAATTTTCTCTGTTTTTCTTTTACACACTATCATCGATTCTTGTAGATCTCGTTTGTCGATAATACCGCAGAACCCATTTCTCTTCTACGGTACGATTCGTGAGAACATTGATCCCTTGAATCAATACCCAGATTCTCAAGTTTATCAAGCATTAGAAAAATGCAAAGTTCATTCCTTAGTCTACCGAATGGGTGGACTTGGGGCGCTTATTGAAGAGGGTGGAAAGAACCTAAGTGCTGGACAAAAACAGCTCTTTTGCCTAGTCAGAGCGGTGCTACATAACGCAAAGGTATACATCGAATATCATTTCTCTGGTTTCCTCAATTTCTCTTCTAATCATGCATTCTTTTCACAGATTCTATGCATTGACGAAGCAACGGCTAACGTTGACGAGGAAACTGATAGGTATATTCAAACAACGATAAAGTCTTCCTTCAGAAGCGCGACAGTGATTACGATTGCTCATAGGATAAGGACTATCATGCACTGTGATAGGTGAGCGAATACGTTTCCTTTTATCAAAGTTCATGTCTTGCAGTTAAATGTCAAACCATTATCTTTATTTATTTCATTAACAGGGTATTGGTGATGGGCGATGGAGTAGTATTGGAATTCGATGAACCAGATATCCTAATGCAAGATCCGAATTCATACTTTCATCGACTTGCGAGCCAGGAGTTTTCCGAAGAAGAATAAATTAGGGAATATTTTATATATTTCGCGGAGTTTTATATCGATGTTATTGTTAATGGATAGATAAACTCTGCGCACGTGACGATAGGTGTATAAATAGAGTATGATACCCTTTTTTATACTAAATAATAATAATAAATATGGTATTTAAATAAAATTCAATTTAATAAAGCCAATCTTGTGTCTTGTGTTTCGTAAAATATCATCTACTGCGTTTTGACAAACTTCTGTTCATTGCATCGTTATGTATTTTTTATTTTCATCTTTGAACAATTTTCGAGATAAAAATTAAAATTGGGTAGTTTTTTAATAGATTATTTTTGATCCTTCGGAATCGTGTTCCTTGATTTTTTTTATCACTAGTATTAATATCTTAGATTAGTTTTCGTAGATGGAGTTTTTATACTGTTCATGTTTCACCTATTTTTTAATGAATGATTAAACTGAGAAGAACATTAAGGACAATGCTTTCATTTTTTATCTTCCATTATCGCCGCGAACTCATCCATTCCTATAAATCCCTTTCTGCAACGGTCCAATTCTTTGAAAGCACTTTCCAAAATTATGCCCGATATTCGCATATCCACTTCTTTAGCTGCGGTCAAAAAGTCATCCAAGACAAGGTAGCCTTTGACTGTTAAAATTATATATTCGGTTCATCTTATTCATAAGAAATTCATCATTTCCAGGAAAGATGAAAGATTCATCTTTATAAAAGTACAAATATCAATTAACTAACATTTTTTATCGAGGCAGGAGAAGAGGTGTTCTAAATCTAGAAGATCTCTGCTAGAGTCGATTTTTCTTTTAACAGAATTTTGAAACTGTTGAAAGGTGATCAAATTCTCGGGATTTGAAGACTTGGAAAATACCTGCTTGACATCCCACTGTCGAAATATCATTCATCGAATCAAAATCAAACCCAAAATAGTTGAATAAGGAATTGTGTCTCTTACGAAAATAATGAAGGCTTCCCTACCAGTTCGACCTGTTTTAAAAACATTGGGCTTAACGGTGCCATTGGACAGAATATCTCTAAGTGGGCCCCGAAATCGGAGAAAAGGGCTCTGTAGCGCAATTCTATTGGCGATTTCGAACAAGTAGGAATATACTCAAGAAAAGTATTCCTTACGCCATTTCTCTATTTTAGCGTGAAACGAACATGTTTTGGTACCTACGTGTTCGAAATCGCTAATAGAATTGCGCTACAGAGCCCTTTTTCCCGTTTCCGCCGCCCGGTTAGAGATATTCCGTTTAATAGTTCAGCCCAATGTTTTTAGGACAGGTCGAATTGGGTAGAGAATCGCCTTAAATCATTATATTCATTCGAAACGAAATATTTTGTAAAATATTGCGAAATCTTTGA
This sequence comes from Tenthredo scrophulariae, assembly GCA_963978835.1. Lineage (NCBI taxonomy): Eukaryota > Metazoa > Arthropoda > Insecta > Hymenoptera > Tenthredinidae > Tenthredo > Tenthredo scrophulariae. The sequence goes on along the minus strand of OZ022230.1, from coordinate 5,594,537 downwards.
AAACTATATTTCTTGAATATTTTAATTCCGAAATGAACAGACACAAATATTTTTTACGACAATTGATATGCTGATTTTAAAACCTACCCTATCCGGGCAATATCCGAAGACAACGGTCATCGCGACTTTGTATTGATGCCTTGTTAGATATTCCTTCCCTCCGACATCAGCGTATTTAAAGGCCTGTGATATATGCGTCAACAATTGTTAAAAAACTGGGAAACTATCGCCTTTATTTCGTCACAATTTTTTTTTTTAATTTCATTATTCGTTCTTCTTGTGACGTACACGAAAAGTCATTGAAACTTTATCTTCATTTTGTTGATTTCCTGGCTTTTGTACCTATACCTACTCAACGCACTTCGAAGTTTGAAACAATTATATGATATCTTGGGAATTGCGGTACCTACAAGCTACTCTAGACTCCAGAGTAAATTGTGTCTCACCTTACGCACGCGGTCCATGCAATGGGTTGACTGATCTTGACCGTTGGCATTTAACCCTTTGTCAAATTGAACAGAAAGTTCAAAACTTCAGCTTGTGGTCTGCCAAACAATTGTCTTTTGACGGAGGGATCTTCTCGGAAAATTACGTCGTTAACTACCGCATTGTTCTTGTTTGTTTGGAACCCTCCAACAACTACTATCGGTCTATGGTCAGGACTTAATGTCGCTATTTTGTACACACGGGGTGTTTCAAATTCATTAATTTACTACGCCGCGGAGGATAGTAGTTTAAAAAGACTGCTTTTTCGTAAATAAAACAAGAACTCGGAGATATAATTCAATATGGAGTTTCCATGTCTCGATTTGTTGAACGATTTTCACCCTTATAACGTAGGTTTGAAATTATACTTATTAGGTTGTGTAAAGAAGAATAGAAATTATATTTCTTCTATTCCCACTACTATAAACGTTAGTTTTTGACTGCAAAATAAATCCACGTCGAAGAAGAGCTCCATATCTCAAATCTAAGAGGTGGCACAAGCCATTTTTTTTTTTTTTCGAAGCCGATGTACACTTTGCCTGGCATCCAATTTTTTCAAAAATCACTCATAATGGGTCTTTACTTCGCTGATTTCATATCTGAAGTCAAAATACAGAAATGGAAAATCGCCCGTTCGATATAGTGTACGGGAATAAATTGTAGAGAGTAGACAGTTTCGGATCAAAATTGATGACCGATGGTCTTCGTGGTCGCTGATTTAGGATGTAAATTAAAAAAAATTACCGAACCTATATCGATAGGCGCTAAAAACCCCGAGTATCAATTTTCATGTGACTTAGACTATTTTCTATATACAATTTCGATCCACCAAATACGAAGTTTTGTATTTTTACTTCGGATTGGAAATAAACGACCCCAAAAACCATCGAGTGCGCTAACTTCGATGCAAATCAGTCCATTTTACTTCTAATTTGACTCGCCATAATGAAGCTACTATTTTGACCTTCCGTATTCTGACTTTAGATCCAGAATTAATGAAAGTCCTTTCAGCAAAAAAATAATTAACATAAAAAAACGGCTCGCGCTATATCTGAGATTCGAGACATAAATCTGATTTCAACGGAGGATTTCTGCTACTTAAAAAACTGAGATCTAGATTGGTGGGGGTAAAAGAATTATGAATATAAATATTTTTTTACAAACCCTGTGTACAATGAATTTACAAATTTCAAATCGACGTCCGCGTAGCTCGGAATGATAAATTTCTTAACTTTAGTTGCGATATTTTTTTTTCCAGCGATTTTCCTGCTTACCTTGAATTTTCCATACTTGTTTCAAGGACTGTCGTTACAATTAAGGTATAATTAATATCCGAGTGAGACGTGCGGATATAATAAGATATAGATATGGGTGTAATAAATAAAGGCATATGTGTCGAGGGCCAAGTGTCTCGTGTTTATAATGTTAACATCGCGTTTTCCTCCAGGGGTTAAAAGCTGGTATATTCTCGCGCGAGTTTTCTTTATCTAAATGTTAGTGGGCAATTAAAAAACGAGAGGTAAATTAGCCAACGTTGCAGCTCATTAGTTTTCATCGCCTTATAATGAAGAAAGAGTAAGCGAATGCCTTGTTCAATTCTGCACGAGTCGCATAAATGAATACTGCCGCATAGGTATACGAGAACGCGAACCGATATTGTGGCTTGAATGAATGAAAAAAATGGTAGAAAATATACGTCTATGTACCAACACAGGCGTCTCGACGTCGCAAATTTTCATTCATATCAAATATTACACCTACCTCAGTGTATATTTGATATGAACCACCACCACAGCCCATCGTCAGGGTGAAATTGTTTCAATCGAGGAAAAACTCCGCCACCGTTGAAGTGTTAAACATAGGGATCTCATATGTTAATCACACATATGGGTAGATTTTACATTCATATGTACCCATGGTATACGTTAATGTATATGTGCAAAGTAACGGCATAAATAATGAAGAATATAATCATCAAGAGTCGCGACGAATCTTTATGGTAATTGAGAACGAATAATAATATCTACATAGTGTAAAAATATTCGTACACATATACTATATGTATGTATGGATGTCTGGATATGGTATTTCCATAGGTTTGAAATATAGAAAATAAAAATCCCCACGGGTTTAGTCAAACGTACGAAGTGCGTTTGTAATTATATACCTATTATATGTTTATATATAGGTATATGTATACATATGCTTGTAATTATATTATAAAGCCCTGCACTAGTACTACCATGCAGACTTCAGACCTCCTCTTGGTAGCGAGTCATTAATTACTTCGCAAAAACGTATCAATTATTATTTTTTTAATGACGTCTTACGGTCGTATGTATTTACGTATATATTTTTCATTAAAATTTCTTTTATTTTTAACGAGATATGTGTATACAGCACTGTGCTTACCAACGCGATACATATTTCTACACATGTATACACATACCCGTATCCGTGAAAATATATTTTGCAGTGTACTGTGCACAGTATAAATCTACACACCTTTAATTATTATACCAATATCACATATACTCATACCTCCTTACGAGAGTCTGGCAAAGAAGGTGCTAATTGATACGATCTGATTCGCGAACGTACAAGGGATTGAATAATTGATACTCCTTCGAAGGATATTTCATTGCTGTATTATAAAATAACTTGTCACTGTGTATATCCCACAAACGTTTGATATCAGAGGGTTTAGTAGGTATCTTTGAGAATTTTGAAAGAAAGAGAAAAAAAATAATGTTTTATCCCCTGATTTGACAAATTGACGACAAATGAACAGCTGGTACCATTTAGCGGTCACGGGGCAAAAGGCGAGGGCATACCTCATTAAAATTGACTTCCCTCCCAGATGTCGGGAGTTAAACCAAAATCCCCTTCGGGGTCTTGGTATTATTTAGAAACTGGTCTATATGTATGTCGCTTGAAATAAATTCCCTGTCTTATATATTACAGAGTAACAGTTATATACCTACCTACAGCTACTCAGACCCACGGTATGAATTTTCTTTACATATACCTCTATGTATCTTTTTTCTTATCCTACGTTGGGTTTTCTATGTTGGCCTAGGTCACCTATAGACCCATAATTCAAATCTTTTTATACACTAAAGTGTAAGAGCTATCCGCCCTCAAGTGTATATTATATACCTATATACGAGTAGGAGTCAAAAAAACGTTATGTCACTACGTGATACAGATATAAGTTACGTCTATCTAAGATTAGACGCAACTTTTTCATTCGTAACAATTTTTTTGTAAACCAACGGCCGTTTCGAGTTCTCATAGTTTCGTTTTTCATTATTCTTATCTTATTCTTATCAGTTCTACGAAGAAACATTGAAGGTATGCAAAAATTGGGCAAAACGAAATACGACTAATTCATCTAATTCATGGTATATACTATATACAGAACAGTTCCATTCAAGAGTAAAATATTTATTGATGCTTGATGAAACTTTATATCCCTGTAATTTTCATGCCCCATAGAAATAATGGAAATATATTTTTCTCCGATGTCACATAAGCGCGGAATTGAACTAACGGAAATCTTGAAATATTACATGAGCTGAAGTCGTTTTGCGGACTGTGTTCCGCAGAAGTGAATTAGTAAGGGAAGAAATATCGGCGGCTTCAAAGCGCGGTAACCTTATACTCGTACTCATTGCTTTTGGTGTATTAATAACATAAATATTTAAGTAAGCCGGTGCCACCAGCCTAGCTAGAGCCGTCGCGTCGGTCGTTCTTTCTTCATTCTTTCTTTCTTTCGTTGGTTCATTCGTTCGTTTCTAAGGCGTTTCTTAAGGTGCTTCCCTACCCAATTCCACCAGATCTGAAAACATTTGGATAAACGCGTGCAGAAGGTGCTATTAAACGGAATATCTCTGCTTGGGCACCGAAATAAAAAAAAACAAAATACGTCGCGCAATTCTATGTACGATTTCGAACACGTACGGCTCAAAACATCTTCGATTTACGCTAAGATAGAGAAGAAATCCATGTAAAAGGTTTTTGAAATGAGATATTTCGTTTAATAGCACCTTCTGCACGCGTTTATCCAAATGTTTTCAGGTCTGGTGGAATTGGGTAGGAAAGCACCTTAAAGCTCGTACTTTACGCTGAGAATAATTTTTAATTTTTTTTTTACTTTTACGTTCCACGGGCCGTTAGATGCGTCCTTTCTGGCAATAAGCATCGTCGCATATATACATTTATTATACGTTTATGCCACAAACTCAAAATAACATGAACTCGTTCTCACAAAGGACGAATTTATCCCATTATAGAAATCGAACTTGAAAAAATTCAGCCGTCATCTAGTTTGTAATACTCGTATAAAAAATGTTTAATACATAAATCTAAAATGGCGAACGCAGCCCTCTTTGGAGAATCCATATTATACATTAAATTGATCGTCGCAAAACGCCAAATAATTGTCCATTTGATTCAAAATTGGGTCGAGAATAGCTCTGCGAATAGGGGAGATCAAAGAGATGTGTTCTCGAATCTTTCTGAGGAATTAACCGATTTCTCGCTCTTCATCGAATGAGAATTTAATACAGCTGTGACTTGACTCGCCGGTTCTTTAGAGGCACGATATCTCTTCTTCTCTGACTGTTAATGCGTAAATTCTACCTATACGTGGCGCTCGAATTTTCTTTTCTTTTTTTCTCTTTTGTTTCTAATATTCGCAGGGATTAAATCGGTCAGGTGCGGTTTTTCATGTTTTCCTTCATCAAACGCCGACCCTGTTTTCTAGTTCTCTAGTGTTTTCTGTACAGCCGTGTATAATTGAGGTCACGATCAATTTTTCCCTTACAATTTCTTCGATGGCATTTTTATTTTCCCTCTTTCTCTGTCTCTTTCACTCTCTTCGTCTTCATCGTCGGAAAGTGGCTAATTTCGCGCATCACTGAATATATCTTCACCCGTGACCCTTTACCCTTTCATCCCCGAACGGTCATCGATCCTACACTGCTGTCACCAGCTCGGTATTGAACGTGAATAATATCTGATTTAAAATGAAGAGTAAGACGAAACTGGAAATGATTACATGTAAGGAAGTGGTTTTTAGACACTAAATACTGGATTTTGAAAAAATAAAAGAAAAACGAAATAAAACGCGTTCAAGATATCATTGTAATCGGTGAAAAAGTGACGCCATGATTTTTAAATCACAACAATTGTAGGACACCCTAAAATTTATGGTCCGACGAACGTCTGGTCTCTGACCCTGATAAAAGAAACGAATCTTTTCTTCCTGCAGGATTCTATGCTGTAGGAACAAAGCTAAGAACTCCTGTTTGCGGTCGGTGAACGGTACGGCGCTCCTTTTCCCCTATTTCGGTATATCCTACACGAGGAAAAAATGAAAACCTCCGTACACTTACCTCAGAGAATTTCGTCCTCATTTTCAGCTCTGTAAACTTATACCTTCCTTCAGTACAGAGAGCGAGAGAGAGTGAGAGAGAAAGATCCATCGGAATATATTTCGCTACCGTAAATAATTAAAACTTATATCGAAAAAAGTTTCGTATATTCGTTACAATACATACACTAGCTACTGGTTCTTTTCATTTTCTTATTTCATATTTTTTTTCCATCAAAAGAAAACCAGGAGGGTAGTGGCTGCAGACTTTGGGGCCGAGATTCATTGGATTAAAAATTCCGTTGCTTTATTGCTATATTTTATTATTATTACCTAAACGCGGTTAATTTCTCTCTTTTTATAGATATATAGGTAGGTACACAAGTATTATATAATACCGCAGGTTCGCAGAGGTTTCTTTTTTCTTTTTATTCTCTTTTTTATTTACTTTTATAAAGAAATTTTATTGAAACATACCTTATACTCACCCTCGTTCGTATTAACCCTTGCATTTCCACGGCCCTGTGAAAAATCTTAATATACCCCCGGGTGCGAGACTACGACCCGTAACTACTCAAGTGCGCACTCTGGGACGACGTTAGTCGCCTGTTGCGAAAACTGTTCTGCTGAGACGGCAGTTTATATGACAAAAATTGTTAGGTCATCACGTTTTTTAGTATTATCGCAAAATTTTTCGTTCATCAAATGAATTTGTGCCAAAATAAAGAATCGATTAGGCCACATATATACTTTTCAATAAATGTTACAAAATCAGCAGAAAAAAAAAATCCCACAATAAAATTGGTGAAATCGCGGAAATTAGTGGCTGCAGCTTATCCTAAATAACTAACTAACGGTAAAACGCTTTCTTTACGGTTGTTCTCATCGTTTGTGACGTCGGTTAGCTGTAAACTTTCAAGTGTAGAGGCTAGAGCTCCACCAGAGTTTAGTCAAAGGGTAAAACTAGATCAAGTCTAGAGGTAATGGTATATAGAATACGAGAGGACTTTAAGCCTGAAACTGTTAGAATTTCACTCGACTGGCATATACCTATTATATGCCCTTAGGCATTTCCGTTGCCCGTCGCCGGCGTACTATTTCAGCACCCGCAAAGGAATTAATTTGCGAAACGAATGCCGCGCGTCGTAACATGTCAGTATACTTATGGCACAGTGCATGATAACCAGGACACCAGAGTAATATTCTAATGCGTTGGAAAGGATGCCGTGCGGAATAAAATCTGTACGAGTAACAATAAGGCAGATGAGTAGGAGGCGGAGGATGAGGATGAGGGTATGGAAGGAGACACTGCAGTCGGAGTCATTTCACTAATTCACCTGAATATATCACCCACCTCTACTTATAGGGGAAGAGAGAAAGATTTCGAAAGAAATCACCTGATAAAGAATCGCGTTAAAAATTTCTCTACCGATCTCTTGGAAAAAACAAAAGGCCTTCTTCTTCGACGCAGACTATCTATCATGTAGACGTAGATTATTCATCAAAGCCTTTTTTCATGCCATTGCTTCTAGACATCAGGTTCCTTCATTTTCCGTGACTTTCAGGTAAAAGTTTAGACTAGTATGAGGCATAACGTTCAGATGCCCCTAATGTCTATATGAGACATTTACAGCGCGATGAATCGAAGGTCTGAAAACGATTTATCATTTTTGTTTGTAGAAAGTATAAATGAAGATAGAGAATATTAACTCGGGGGATGAATTTCCTCGGAATATATGTTCCACGACGCGAATCGTAGAACGTACCCTTCTGCACCTTGGAGACTCGACAAGTCTCGAGTGAGAGCATATTTCTACCTTATTTCTACCTGCAGCCCTTCTGTAAACGATATCTAGGTAAACCAACGCGGCGTCCTTACTACGCTACGGACTGGCAACATAATACTCCAACTTTCGTAGAAAAAAAAGAAACCTACATACGTACACCCTCTTATATGTACAACGGGCCATAACGGTCTATGGCAGCCAAAACAGCGTGACCGCGCTTCTGGTAATGAAGGTGGACTTTACTGTGCAGAATGTAACCGCGGCGAGATATGGGCAGGGCAAATGTGGATTTTATCTTGAATTCAAGAATTTCTAACACAGCTATTCCAGTAGTTATTAAATATCTTTTGAAATCTATGAGGACAATATTTTTAACATATCCAGCTAGCTGCGGGTTATCGATATTGCTCTTGTTATTGAACGCATTCTTCCGATGGCATAAGTTCGCGATATTTTTTTCTCTGATTGGTTACGAACAGATTTATACCGCGTAGATATCGAAAAGTTGAATGAACGGTCTCTTTAAGTTCTGCTGCTATTCACGATCACTACTTGGTTCGTATAGAACTGGTGCCCCACTCTCGGAGGATATAGGTTTGTTTTTGTGGTTTACAGGGATTTCGAAGCGAGTCGTGTCTCCTGGTTTTCCTAGAAGATTTCTTCTTCGCTTATTCTCTTGTCTGCAGGGGGGTCTCTTCTCTTTCGTTCGTGTTTATACGGATTAAGGAAAGAGGCGACACATCTGTAAATACAAATCGTAAATACACTACTCCAAACTCGAGACTGTGGTACACCGTACATCGTATAGAAACGATGAATCTTTCGATTCTCACGAGAAAAGGAACAGAAAAAAATAAAATAAAAAATGGTTAGAAAAGTAAGGGATAATAACCCACTTCCTTACATTTATGCCATTAATTTAATCCCTTTTCTCCTGACATGAGAAAAAATAAAACAATATTTCCAAACATCTCGTTAAAAAGAAAAAAAACTACACCGATCTATGTTGAAAAAATTTTTAGCATTCTGTCGGATAAATCCCACTAAGCTTTTACGTGCCGTGAATTTTGATGCGTCGTGTACGTACGTTATGTCTACGGTTATACCAGAATCTGCAGAGGTATATATTATATGAGTATTAAGTATATGGGATCATATACTTATTTGCAAGGTTCTACACTCTATGACTATATGGTTCTACCATCGTAACGTGAGGTGGTTTCGCAAGTATCGTATCCTGCACGTACTCGGTTGAACCTTCATACATGCAGGTAGTGAGTATAATATATGTATATATGTGCTATGACTCGACGGCAATACTTATACGCACACTGTATGATCCCTGGGGACATGTAGGTGCAGCAGCATTCGTAGCTGGAGCACAGGTAGGTACCCTAGGTACGCGGGTGCAGGCGTTGTCGCCAAGTGGATGAGTGCAGCCAACGCAAGTGGCGTCGTCGACCGTGCGTCGGAGTCCGTCGTCGGTCCGTCATTGAAATAAAGCTAGAGTTGAGTGTAAAAAAAAAAAATTATATTTGTATATATATATATATACCGTAGGTATAGTATACGCAGGTATATATATAAAATGGTAAAATCTGGTCTAATTAAAAAAAATAGCAACAACAATATTTCGCACAAAGATTGTGCAGTCGCGAGTAGCGTACATATATATATATATTATACTCGTATATAGGTATATACAGGCGTGCACAAATCCAATACCTGTCATTGGTTGATTCATTCATTCATTTCGCTCGGGAAATTAATCACCAATTATGAATAATTCATTTCTTAAATTCGTTAAAGGTGGAATAAATTTTTTAACGAACTCATACGATTTTAAAATTCATATTCTGCCGATACCTTGTGCATTGTACAAAGAGATAACTCAAATACTTCACCATCAATAATTACTGCAAGAAAATTTAATCATTTTATTTTATGCCGTTTCGGTAATCGAAGTAAGTCATCACGCGGGTGTATTGGCCTTTGGGTTCTGATTACTCATTTATTTGCTCTTCAGTTTAGTTCGAATATATGTGCGACTGGCGCCGGTCGATCGTTTCTACTCTTTATTAGAGTTTGACGGCTGACTGACGATTCCACCGAACCCTACAATTTGCTTAACCTAATTAAGGAACCCCGACAGGAATCTTTGACCGACCGCCTCAGTGTTCGGTCAATTGGAAGTTACACGTGTTTTCATGAGACTTGGGGCGGAGGCGGAGGCAGAGGCCTAGCTCGTACTCGACCATACATATATATACATATCCGTAGCTTTCGGAACCCTGGTGAAACTGGAAACCCATAAGGCGTGTACGCGGAAGTCTTACAAGTGTTAAAGATCACTGAACACGTCAAGATCTCGAAGATACCATCAGAAACATAATGAGCTGACGTCCTTCTTCGTCCCTTTCGCTTTATTAGTAATTACAAACAGCACATATAGGTATAAGTTTTGCTGGCAAAATTTTATGACTCATTTTCCAAGGAATATACGTTTAACGAACAATCCATGAAAAAGTTTAATTCATTTGATTTTTCTCTCCAATATATTGCCTCTAGTCAACATACAGCAGTATTTCTGTAAAAACCGAGATTTCGAAAAGTTGGATCGTATTATACAGAAGTATAAATTTTGTTTTCTATTTCCTGTTATTCCGTGGAATTGACGAGCCTGTACTACCTACCTATCCACCGCGCAATGAAAACCCTTTCGAATTAATAATTAAACATTACTCGTTACCTCTGTGTATATGCCGTTTGTGTTTTAGGAGTTAAATCTGCCAGTGGTTAACTTTATGGTTGGTCGGTAGCTGCTTTAATGTTTGCTGTTGTGAAAATGAACGCAAACAAAGTTTGAAATTAGATGTCATTATATACATATAGTATATATATATATATATACATATATCTCAATTTTCAACTTAATGTTAGTACGGTTCTATATCATGTACTACCTGCGTACCTGTATACCTAATGCTTTAAAACGGGGGTGTTTTCTCGTCACGTAATAAACGAGTAATTTTCCTTCAACTTCTACGGCATGATATCTCGCTCCCCGAGATCGTTGAAACTATTCAATGAATATTTCATTGCTTTACCGCAATTGTCGACGTCGGTATGTATATAGTACATGGGTACCTATATACCTTTAGGAATATTACTCGATTGAAAAGTTTCTACTTACTCTTGAAATATATTCCTTGTTCACGAGCTTACCTTCAATATTTTTTTCCAAATAGACTCATTCCAATATCGACTTTCTGTTGTATAAAAACTAACACCGATTGATTCAGAACGAGAAGACGGATAATTTAGACAAAGAAAAATGTCAGATGTCGGGGATAAGTTCAACCTTAATATTCAAATCCATTTATTTCTATTATAAGTATTTAAAGATTTTTACGGGATTCATTTGAATGAAATCTTCCACGGTGTGAGCATATTTCCAGTTATTTTTTGAAGCTGGTTTACTACTGTTTCAAATTTGGAGAAAAAATAAAATAAAAATAATATATGGAGTTACAGAAATTGTGACATGAAAATATATGCAATTTAATTTTTCCTTCATCCTAAGGCACGGCTTTACTTTCTCTTATGAAGAGACTCGTTTAACGACATCACCGTGGAACATTAAAATATTACTTTACCCCCGCGAGAAGCGTGAAACTCCATAAAGCTTAACGTCTCTTACTGTACACGAAATCGTTAGACGCCTTGCCAAACGAGGGCTCGCTCACTTGTCCTCTTAACTTTGGCCGTAACCCTGCAGTAAAGCAGAAGATCGTAATTTTTCATTCTATGAATAGAACGGGGAACAAGTGTTCGGAGAATTATTTATAAATAAATTTTTATTAAAAACGTAGATCGGATTAGAATATAGTCGCTTTAGAACCACCCCGTATCATTCTTTTATAAAACGCCTGTTATTCCGTTACCGGGTAACGGTTACGTTTTAAGTTGCCATTCGAGACGATGCGACTGTTAGCTGTAAGAAATTAACCGAAAAGTGACGAAAAATAAATAAAAAAGAGGCAAAATTTATTCATAAATGTCGGAAAAAGATGGAGAAAAATCTGATAATGAATCGACCGGAAACGCAGCGTATAAAGACGATAGGATGCAAAAATTTCAGGCAGAAATTACGCGGCTTGAAAAACGGAACGAATCTATTCGGAACGATCGTGTCGAGTACGAGCTTAAATTTCAACAAGCTTTACTTCGAGGTGCTACTCGAGTACCAACGGAGCCGATAAAATTGCTGAAACATCCTGTAGTCGCTGAAAGAGACGATCTTGACGTAACCTCAACGTCATCTTCAGATACAGACGTCGATGAATCTCTCAGCCCCGTATATACCGAGAAAAATTATCAAGACGAAAGAGAAATTGGTGGATCAAAAGTAAAAAATACTCGAACCACGAATCTGAAAAAAAATAAAAAATAACTATCCTGAGTTTGGAAATAAATAATTTTCGATAACTTATCTACACTTTATTTTATCAAATGATTTTATTATAAATTCGAGAACGTCTCGCTCACATCGATCGAGTTATACGTACAGTGCTCCTCTTCTGTTCAAATGTTGACATGGAAGGATGTGTGTAATTGTTTGACCGGAAGTTGGTTTGGATTGAGGTGGTTTGTTACAGAGGTTGGGGACCAAAATGCATATCTAGAGAAATCTTCGAAAGTTTTATCATCGAAAGATAGATGAATGAAATGCTTCCTGCCAAAATTTCAAGTCGATTCACTACACCGTTTTTAAGAAATTAATTTTTCAATTTACTTCTTATACACGTAGAGGTATGGAATCCTCCTTAAATCAACGCCCGCTCGTCAAAACGTGGTTCAGAAAAAAAAAAGAACAGAAGTCAAGAAAATGCCGCAAAATTAGGAGCAATAACCCATTTCGACTATCTGTCTAAATTATTTGGCGACAAAAATGTTGAGTTTCAGGATAAAACCCGTCGAAAATTGATCAATAGTTGTTTGAAAAAATGAGCTTGCTCGATCCAGGAGAAGTATGTTGCAGTTTTACCGGAAAACATCATATCGAGGAAAAACCATCGAGACAAATCGCCTCCGAAAATTCCTGTACAAATGAAATTTCGCGAGATAAACGTATAGAAAAATTGGAAATTCAGGTTATTTCACACACGTAGATTGTAACTCAATTATTTTTCTGGTCTAAAGTAAGAACAGAAATGAACTTGTATGACGTTTGAAAAAATGCTGAATATTTTCACATGAAATATAGTGCACACTTGCATATCTACGTTCCGTTCATATTAATAGGCAATGGTAATTAGTAACTAAAAATTTTGTCCGATTCCTTGAATATTATTGTGAAAATGAATGCGCAGGTGACTCGACTATCGGATGAAATGGAGATGATAAAAAATCGACAATGTAATGCCGAAAGTGCAATTCAGCGAGCCATAAATCGTGGGTTATGCGGTCTAGGGGGTCGTTTTAGACTTCTAAACGAAATTGGCGTGCCCCAGTATTCCTGTATTTCGAAAGATGAGAGATCCGGGTCCGGGAGTCAATGCTGCTCCAGTTCCTCGACGACCTCGTCGTCAATTCGGGTGACGAATATTAAAGACAATTGCGCATACACCCCCGTAAAAGAAAATGAGAATAAAGTAAAAGAGGATAAGAATGATTGCGCGCAATTCGTACTAGGCTGATGTATACCTATATATACTTCCGTAATATTTCCTGTAGACTTTTACCGATTAAAAAACAGATTTGACCTAATATTACAGAATAAAGGGAAGAGGAGGTGTACAATTTTTGTTGTTATAATATGATTGAAATCTATTCACGGATTCGGAAGTGTTTTCAAAATTTGTTCAAAATTAGAAGAAAGAAATTAATAAATAAATAAAATTAAAAAAATTGTAACCTTTATAATTTGAACTTTTACATCACAAAGAGATTTTTCAAACAGATTGAAACGGCTAGGCACACAGGACTGATAGCTGTATAGTAATAGGTAATTACACATACGATCGCCCGCGGGGTGGGCGTCGACTCTCCCATGTTATACAGGTACCTGTGGTGCTGGTATATTTTCGATGCTGGTTTAATTAATAAATAACACACCTAGACCTGGCGTATCGAGGCGAAATTGATTTCCACGTGGACAAATACCGTGTGATATATGCAGTATGTTGTAATTTGTACCCCGTTTAATGAAAAATAAAATATCTCATGACATTTGAATAGGTTTTCAATCAAATTTCATGTAAACAAGTCAAACTGCAGTTGATCAATCGACTTTGTAATAACGCGAAAATATCATGTTGCTAGTTGATATTATAAACGGCAATAAATTTTATTAGATTTTTTCAAAAATACTCAAATGTTCACTCATAGAACGAGTCGCTTTTATCGAGAGGAAAACTTTCCGAAGATCAAGTGATCGAGTGATTAAACATTGATGGTTATCTCCAAGAAGCGGTTCTTTATAGATATGTATGAGATATAGAGATATCTGCTCATCGTAGATATGCTACAGCTATAGCAGCGCTGGTTCAATGGACAATGGATACACTCTAATGATCGATTATTATAATTCAATATCGAAACTCATTCTCGATAATCAAGTATAATGAACACGAGCAAGGAGATATATTATAGCAATCCAGGGATGGGAAGAGTGACTGGGAGATCTAATCAGCCAATATACGTAGGTGCCTAGTGCAACTACCAACCCCCTGTAGGATCCCATCCTGCACGATAGAACCATGAAACTATGGGATCTATACTAGACCTAATTCGAGGCACGATTTTAGTTCATTAGCTAAACTGTTCTCTCGGCAGGTAGAGGTACTCGACCTTGGAAAGGCTCCTCGATTTAAGTTCAATCATTGATCCTATGTAGAACTTTAAAATCAAATTAGTAGACGATTGATTTTGTGTCTAGACTCAAGATAAGCCAGTCGTGATTCAAAAATTTCAAATTTATGTCAGTTGTTGTCTCATTTAGAATGTATTTCGGTAAGTGCGTGAGATTTTTTTCTTTACTTTTTCGTCAGTCTGAGTCCCCTAATTTTTTATTTTTTTTCTTGTTTTGTCGTTTTCCCTTTTTTTTTTTTTTTTTTGTAGCTGATCCTCCCAGCTCCAGAACGGTACTAAAAGGACGTCGGATTATTCCGTGACCCGTGACGTATTCCTTTTCAGAGATTTTTTTTATCTCACCTTTCCTCAGTTAGAAAATATGGAGAGATCCTTATCGCGACTAATCGTCAGGAATAGGATTTGTTGGAACTGACTTGTCAGATGGAAAAAGTAGAGTAGATAGATATATTCGCGAGGAATTCAAACGGAATATGAAAAAGTTAAGTGACTTTCGTGTTATTCTTGAACGGTGTATAAGTACCAACGCGTATCTGAAGAAGTGCTTCTTCTTCAACTTCGCACACCGCAGATGCCTGCTTTGTGATATCTCTGAGTAAATATTAGGCGTATCAGAGCCAGCCTCTCGACTCTGCTCCAATGTTTTCATTTAATATCTACTGAATGGTGGACCTCGACCAGGATCCGCATTCAGAGAAAAGATTGCGAGAGCCATTTCCCGGGTAGACAAGATGACGTCTTTGAGATACGGCTCGGTGCACATCTTGTGGACACTGTGATGGTACCTTGGTGCGGCACGGCAGTCCGCAGGCAGAAAATTTCAGTTTTTCTTCCTTTAGCGAACATTTTAAGAAAAGACTGTAACTTTCAGGATATATAACGGTACAATATTGCTTCGTCCTTCCGTGTCTGCCCAGGATTTTTTGGTCAAGAATTACGCATCAATTAATCTCCAAGAATATGAAAAAATTGTTGCAGAATTATTTTTCAGGTACCTACCTACAGTTTTTTCAGCAATAGAGTACCGCGATTCAAACAAAGGGATCGTTCAACTGAAGATAAATCAATGCTTGACGACTTAGGGGAAATAATTATCTGCCCTCTTAGAAAGAGAAACGCCACTCGCGGTCACCCGACCTTTCTTCGATTAATTATTACTGGGTGTTGGCTCAAGTAACCGGCCAGTTCTTTGGCGTCTTGGTTCTGAAATCTTTTTTTTTTATGATTATCGTAATTGCCAATTAAATTTGAATATTCAACCGAGAAGTGTCGGAGATGAGATATTATATTCTAATACACGAGTAGCTGAGTATTTTGTTCTTTAAGCATCGTTAGTCGGGTATTTGATTTTCGCGTTAATTATAATTCGGTGTTTAATGCATAAAAATTAAATTCCTGTGTCGGATGCCCTCAGCTATACATCCTTACACACAAAAATAAGATAAAATTCGCACACCTGATAAAGGAAAAATTTTACTCTCGCTAAAAGTTTGAGTTAAAAAGCTGAGACGTAGTGCGTTTCATAAGAGGCCAAACAGGGTGAAGCTTTTCAGCTTCGTTCAAAAGTATGATTTGTATTATCAAGACTAGAAGGCTCAATGCCCTGGAGAAATGGAAATTGATTGATTGATTGATTGAAAAATATCAAAGAAAGTCGATTGATTCAGTAGCCTTTTCACGAAAGCAATCATTGTTGATATATGGTGGCTCCTTGAATCCATATCATTTCCGTAACTCGAAAAAAAAATTCGATATTCTTCCTGATCCAAAAGAAAGGTAATTCACGTTTATATTTATCAGAGAGCTAAAAACCGTTTCTGGATTTACGGAAAATGGTTACATATACGAACATACGTATATATACGTATAATTATATACATATGTTACGTGCGTAAGTTACGTGCTATTGACAGAACCCGCCAGCGCGATCATTGTACATTTAGAAACCGCCAGCATAGCCTCGGGACTCAATGCAAGTGTCAAAGGCAGTTGTTTGCTGTGCATAACAGCATCGTCTTCGTGCATATATGATACATATACCGGCTGTATCACTCTCCTATCTATTCGCATCGAAACAGATAGAAGATGATCAAAATATATTTGGGCAATAAAAGAGGGTATGATTTTGAAGATTTTTACATTTTTTTAATCATTTCACGGTTCAGTTTTCCCTATGATAGGATTTTCTTTTTCACCCGTCCAGTACGAGTAGAATAAACAAGTTTTAGGTGAATACAATAGATTTGCACAGTCTGCGAAGGCGTAGGTACGTAGTAGAGAGAAATTGAAATACTCGCGTTATTCGTTGAACTTTTTTAATCCAAGGTATCTTATAGCTTTGCTGGACCGGAACTACTACCGTAGAATGTAGAGATTTTTTTAAAGAGTTGAAGTTTCCAGTCTATAAAGTACTCGTATATAAATATTAAAAGCCATATACCCATATCTTTTCCCAGACCCTATTATTTAAACAATAATTTTTAACGCTATTGCTCGTAAAGCTTTAACGTCAGTTAAACTGTATAAGATATTATTAAATCCTTTCACAGTCTGTCACGACTGAGAATGAGACCTACCTGCAGTGTTGTATTTATCACAGTACGATAGAAATCTAAGGTGTACTATGATATATCCATACGAAGGTAAGGTACAGGACAAAAGGTAATATACAAGAACTGGACAAAATGCATAAAATAGATTCTGCGTCCTTTGTGGAAGGAGATGAAGTACACAGATATATGCATATATAATCTAACCAGGTTACTGGCTTTATTTAAGACATTTATTTATCGTCTTTGAAGCAGTAGCAGGTATTACACGAGATCAACTTTTCACCTAGGTGTGTACAAAGCGAGGAAAGAAAGAAAGAAAGAACGAAGAAAAAAAGGGAATTGGATGAGGTATAAAGTGGCAAGAAATAAAATGGTCAGAAAAATGTGTTCCAATGTTTTTTTCCTTAAATACTGCGTAAGCCATGAATTCGCACGGTTTTTCGGGCAGATAATAATCTCGTAGATAATACCCACTGGTACAGGGTGGGATGCTGTGGCAGCCACGCGGTGTCTGGTCCTCTTCTCATCCCCGTTTCTCTTTTCTCCCTCGGGAGCAACTGCGTCAGATGCACCTGCTCAGAACCGTGAAATGATGCAAAACAACTAGAACAATATCTATCTATACCCATACGTATACGAGTGAACGTACGTGACGTATGTAGGTGTATGTCGGATTCTGTACGACCTTTACGCAAACCTAGAAAAAATCCGCGATGTGTAGTGTCATCGATTATCCGAAAGTTCATGATAGGCGCAAATTTTATACGGATTGAAACCTTATTTTTTTCATAATAAAAAGGTGAAAAGTGTCTAGACTGTATAGAAAGCGAAGAGGCTGTCTCACAACCGCGTAATAAATTCACATATGAAATTGCAAATATATATTTTTTTTTTCATTTTTCTTTTTATCAAACTCTCCGCTTTGAGAGGAGAAGCCATAACCTTGAGCTCGTTAACGATTGACGAAACACTGATCTTCACTGGTTTTTGTTTTTGTTTTTTTTTTTTCTAGAAAAAGGGACAAAAATTATTGAAATATCTTTTTAAATGACGTTAGAGCGATGATTTAAATACGTATTATACCTACCTATGTGAATGAGAGATGCATCTGAGTGTGTATGACATTTATATACTACAGACGTACAAGCAATGTATATATGAATATATGTAGGTAAAGGCTGGAGTTAAGGTTGCCACCGGCAAGTGTAAGTCTGTTATAGAATTTATTACAATCGAGATTCACGATCAAAGAGAGAATGATGCTGGGGGTTGCTAGTTGCAACGGTAGTGAGCAACCTAAGATGAAAAGTCTGTTAACGGTTTGTGATTAAAATACGCGAGGGATGAATAAAAAGCAAACTTTCTGCTGGTATGACTGCGCGTTTAATCGGGCGTAAACTCGTGAAACATAAAAATTGCATAATAGGTGCTAGGAGCAAGGGATGATGGGTATGGAAAGTGGAAAGTGGAAATTGGAGAGGTAAAAGTGGGAATCGCACATATCGCAGGGCCGTCACGACGCCATAATAGTAAACCCGAAATAATGTTTGAAATTTCTTTTTGGTTTTAGAAAAGCGGAACCGTATACTGCAGCTTCGAAGAGTACAGCTTTCTGGTCTGGTAAAAATGGACACAAAAATTTTTTTACGCTCCGATGACACGACGGGGTTCGAGCTTTAATCTGAAAGTTGTAAAACAACTGAAGTAATGAAAAAATAACATGTTTTTACCCATTTTGGTAAAATTTTTTGCTAATTATCAGGAAAAAAAAATAAACTCTGCAGAACGGACTACAAAAATTGATCTGAACTTTGAAATCCACGATTTTTAATTGGGAAATTTTTATTGTTTCCCTTTTTCATCTTTACTTCGATTTCTGATGCTCGATATTCTAGACTTTCCATCTTTATTAATGTATACCCATTTCCTCCTGCATAGGAGTTTTATCAACACTTTCGTTCTTTGAAATCAAGTTCCGGCTAGTATTTCGTCTTGGAGCAAAAAGTTGCCCAAAAATGAATTAGCATACGTACTATTTCGGTATATGTTCGATATTTAAAAAATCGAGATCGAAATTTCTGCGTCCCATTTTCCGACTGAAGAGAGTAAATTTGAAAAGATTTATTCCACGCTTATATTCCGTTTTCAAAGACCCGACGTACTTGATTATCACGGCATATTATCCCATCCAGTAACCTCGTTCAAAGAATGGTTTCTCTTATTTTATACATTTTGTTTTTTTAATTAACATTCTTTTTCCATCGGTTTGGTATCGATGAATTTTCCACCTTGTTGTTAAACCTAATGTACTAAAACCCAGGGGCCCGGATATCACTGCAATTAGGTCGTCCCTGGGTAGCGTAAAAATGAACGGATAGATGCAAAATAATGAAGGCTCCGAGACCAGGAGAGTAATCAGACTTAATAATTGGAGATTTCGAATCCTCAAGAGCTCTACCATTACGGAAAGCAGTGGATGGTGATGCGAATGAATGAACGCGAATGCCTGTCAGCTGTAGATTATATATATACATATATAGAGATTTCCCCAAGCCCCGCGGGTCTTAAAACCTGCTAATCTGTATTTGGTCTACGGATATTTGATGGTAATATCCACCATCTCTTCATCTCGCAGTCTCTGATCTTCCCTTCTTCTCCATATATATCTTTATACTTATTTTATCTCTTTTTTGTTTTCTATATCTTTTCGTTTTTTTCTTCAACAATTTTTCTACCCTTATTATCATAATTCTCATTATTATTATTATTATTACCCGCATTGTGTCATTTTTATCATTTCTCTTTTCTCGCTACAGGACAAAGGATGCCACTTAGACAATCTAAGGATTATTAAAAAAATACCCTATACGCGTAAAATTTTTAACAATAATAATAATAATAATAATAACAATAATGGAAAAGCTCTGAGGGATTCTCGCACGTTATGTACACCAGCACATACTTGTTTGTTACCTTAGAGGCGTGTTTCAAGGCCATATACCTATATACATCTACACATATCTCTATATGTCTGAATCCCGGAGTAAAGCACAACGTCGTTTGCTAGAGGAAAGTCGACGCGGTAATAAGGACGATGCTGCACATCCGTCAACGGTTTTTAAAAAGTGTAGGTGTACACATAGCCGCGTAGAATGGTTACGCCGTAAATCATACAAGAAAGTTTCGCTAGTCAGCAGAAAGACTGGAGATTTTAATGCCGGAATAAAATTAATGGCTCCTCATCATATATGTATATGCACAAACGGAATATACCTGCATGTATATTTTTATGTATCAAAATCTTCATCGCCCTATAGTTTACTCGAATCACATTTTTTCAAAACTTATTCGAATTTGAATTCCCTTCTAATTACACGATAGGGATTATTCCCAGTATATTCATTACTTCCTTTCGTAACAGTATAAATCTTGACGCTTAAACAGCCAGCTATCAATGTCACCCGCGTGTCTATACGACTGTCTATGAGAGTTAACTCGGGATTACCAAGAAACCTTTGGCTATACGCTTAACATGTTCAAGTTTGTTCTAGGTGAGGGTAAGTCTTCCGGTGCAATGCAGTTTTCCATTCGTATGTGTCTAGATCTGGTTTGGTTATAACGTCGTGTATACACATGTTTTACTAGTATACCACGGCATATGAGGAAGGTAGGTTGGTGGGTAGGTACGTCTGACACTATACGTAGCCCAAGTAGGCGTACGCGTATGCAGACGCGTACCGGGTGCTCAAAAAAACGAAAAATAAAAAGAAAAAAAAAAATACCACTAATTAGAGTTCGAATTTATTTTTTTAGACGAATCCATTCCATTTGATAACAGGAACCTAAAATATGAACATCTATCTGAAATTACCTCGAGGGGTGAGTTGGGAATTTTTGAAAGAATCGCTTTTCACTTTTTGGCATATTTACATAGGAATTTTAAATCGTTTACGTGAAAACTATACGTTTTTCTGAGTCATGATGGTGATATCTTGAAAACTAGTACATCGATTTCAATTTTTCTCTCTTTTTTTTTTTTTCTTAATGGATCAAAATTTAGCAGGTGACCGAGCGAATTTTTCATTCAATATTGGGTTGAGCAGATATCAACAATTATAGTGTAGACAACGGAGAAAAAAGTGGTTTTCTGGGTTTTTTCAAAAGTATACTTTTTTCGAAAACCTGTTCCGTCACATTGAACACAAATTTCCTACGACTTTCTAATTTCTCCCGAACTAACTTAAAAAAAAAAGACGCTTTTTTCTTTCACTTACAATTAGATCATGTACTAAAATTTCATCGATCGTTGGAGCCTTGCAATTTTCAGTCTATATGGCGAATAGCTGGGGGATTCCTTAAATCAATTCTAAACCGTTTTAATAATTCTTGGATTTTCTCTTCTGAGAGAAATAAAATCGCGTGAGACCAACGCGTGTTTTGTATCTTCTGCGTGTATGGTCTGTATATACCTACTATTACATACGTGTTTATAGATTCTGTACAGCGTAAGATATCCCGTAGTTACAGAATGAAGTACCTACCTGTCCTCGAACGTTGGTACTTGTAGGAGATGTATGTACTAACTGCAGTGCCCTCGTTACAGTCAATCTCGAGTAAAGCTCGAGTTTTTTCTGACGCGAGTTAATCCGATCGCTCGACTACCGGAATGAGGATGAAGTAGGATTTCCGTCGCACTGCACTCAAAGCTCAACTTACCGTTCAATTTTCTTTACATTACATTGCACATGCCTTCAAATTGAAAGAAGCTATCAATGAAGGGGATGTGAATCGATATAATTGATTATTTGATAAGAAAAATTGAATTTATAAAATTAAATGACAAGTACCGAGTGTATCCCTGTAGAATTTTTTTCAACAGCTGAACTTTTCGTTCTGTTAAAACTTTGTCTGAAAAATTTAGAGGCACGAAACACATCTGGCTAATTCTGTTTAAACTTTTCCTAGAGTTACTTCTTTCTGTCAAAATTAATCACCATATTTATAGAGGTTTATAGTTAATTTTAATTTCTTGAGAAACTCCCGCGATTTATAAGTTAATTTTTACCTAAAACGTTACTTTTTTACCGTTTTATTCCAAACTTCGGAAGTTCTTTTTTTTATAACGACAGTTTAGGTTTTAAAATTTGAATTTTCATCGTGGAGATAGCATGGAGAAAATTCAAGTTTAAAATATCGTTCTATGTCAACCTTGCGATGTACGATCCTATAGTACTGTCAAGTGGCATGGTCGTTACACTTCAGAACCTGTTCCGCGAAATAAAAGCTATTTGAAAAAGATAAAGACTCTTCTTGAAAGTGTCGAAGAAAAGTCGCGGCAACTGAACGGTAACCAATTCGAGAAAAAAAAAAAAAAAAATTAACATTAAACGGTAATAGATGCATCGCAAATATTGACAAACGGTGTCAACGCAAGTGTACACTGTATACATACACAGTACACACGTATATCAAGATCGTTTATTCATTAAGGCGGTCGTTATCGGGAGTTTGAAAGAATTTTTATCTGGCCACCCCGCAAATTGGCTCCAAATATAGATGAAAAGGAACCCTGTAATTAATTCCGATTTTTATTTCAATGTTTGAACCTTGACCACAGGGGATGACCTTTGCCGCGAAATGTACGCGTTTTTATGATATTCTTTGAGTGAATATTTAATCGCGGGAAGACTGATTTGCAAAAAAAAAATAACATCTGAAACTAAAAACGCAGACGTATCGCTTTTCCTAATAGTTATATGATCGAATTCTGTAGCGGATTGTTTCCTCGCGAAATTGTATTTTCTTCAATGAAAAAAAACGGGGTTACGAGGGTGGTGACTCCCGATGCGGGGAAAGTGCAAATATTGGTACGTGGACGGTGGATTCACCCGGTACGTAAGTCGACAAGTTGCGTAAGGAGGGAGAACCGAGGGGTCGCAGACTGGCTTTGTTTGCTGGAGTGCGTCTAGGAGGATGTGTGCGTGCGTTGTTCATAGCCATAGGGTTAAACCGTGCGTACGTATATATAGGTATATGCTTGAAGATATACGAATGTACTGTACTTACCTGTACACCGCTTTGGGACGACATACGTATAATATACACGTATGAGTATACTCGGGCTTGCTGCAAGAGAATATGCGCGTTAACGCCTTATGCTTTCGGACATGTAGGTACGTACAGCAAGCAGACGTCTCGACGCGACGCGGAACGACGCTACGCGACGTCCTGGGCTCTTCGTATGTGTACTCGGAGACATTGGTGCACAAACGTTTTATTTATCATTCCTTGATGACTTTTCGTTGAAGGTTCAACTTTTACCTCGATTCTAGACATCATCCCTCATTTCATCGTGCGATAAAAATATTCTTACGTGAAATTTTCTCACAAGATTTAACAACTCTGTATATTATCCATTACGTATGCGTGAAATCATATTCTTTCTTTTGGCTCGGCTTTATCCAAATCTTATGCATTTACGTAATCGAAATTTAACTAATTCAAACGGTTGGATCAGATTATAAGATTGTACAATATTTCCAAACATTTCCTATGTAGGATTACACAATATTTCATCGGATTCAATGAATCATCGGATTTAGGATAAGAGTTAATAAGATTCGATTAAATTAAACTAAATTTCACTGTGAAATTTGAAAATATTTCTCAAACATCGTGGGATTATTTTATACACTTCAGATTCCAATCAAGTCATGTACTAACGTAGTTTTGTCCTATGTATATAATTTTAGTAATTTAAAATCGCATTCCTTTATCTTTGCTCTTAATTATTATTATTTTTTCTCCACAACATGAAATGGATCTGTTGAATCCGTGTGATCTGAATGAAGGAGAGAGTTTTCTTTTGTCGCAACTTTTGGTAGTGGTGTGAAAATGAATTTTGGATTGTTGGTTGGTTGAAGAGTGAAAAAGTCGACGCGAGAGTCGCGTTAGAAGCGTAGAACTCGCGCTTTCTGTCGCCAAGGGTGCCATGCTGACGGACGATCTACATTGTCCTCGATAATGACACGGAGTGAAAAATCTAGACGGATAAATTGTTGAAGAGAGAAAAATGCCCGACCTTTATTCAATGCAATTTCTCAGGAATATACATTCCACTGTTGCCATTGCTCCCCGCCGTTCTTCATCTTCTTTCACCGTCGATACGATTTTTTTGCCAGCGTCTCGCTCTCATCTCAAAGAATAAAAAATCTCAAAGCATGCAGTATTACAGAATGGTGCATTTTCACATCCATTCATCTAGGTATACATACATACATACTAGGGTGTTTCAAAAAAACTCGATATTTTTTTTTTCTTGCTCTCCGCCCAAAATATCGTAGAATATGTCCTAACAAATATCCTGTTAAAAGAGGAGCTCATAATTTCAATTTTAAGAGGTCCTTCGTCGAATCTGAAGTTTTGCCGTTTAAATAACACAGAAAAATGACTTTTTTACTTTATTTATTCTTGCAACCTAGGAAGAAATTTTTTTTTCATAAAGTCCATGACTATATCTTACAAAGCATTAAATTTGGACAAAAAAATCTCATTGAGCCGAATTTCAATTTTCATTATTAAAATTTTGAGTTTAAAGCTCTGAAAAAAATCAAATAATGAAAATTGAAATTCGGCTCAATGAGATTTTTTTGTCCAAATTTAATGCTTTGTAAGATATAGTCATGGACTTTATGAAAAAAAAATTTCTTCCTAGGTTGCAAGAATAAATAAAGTAAAAAAGTCATTATTCTGTGTTATTTAAACGGCAAAACTTCAGATTCGACGAAGGACCTCTTAAAATTGAAATTATGAGCTCCTCTTTTAACAGGATATTTGTTCGGACATATTCTACGATATTTTGGGCGGAGAGCAAGAAAAAAAAAATATCGAGTTTTTTTTGAAACACCCTAATACATACGCATTCGTTTCGTGTCAGCGAACTTTGAGTTTTCAATATCTAATCTTGGTGTAATCTTCGGACTTGGAAACACACATAAGTTTCTATATTCCATATCATCTTTGAGTAAATGGTTTAGTTTTTCGATTATTTTAAAAGTGACAACTGACTTTCTCGTCATTGTTAAACCGACAGTTCTACACATTTATTATCGTCCATCCATCGAGTCAAGATAGAAGTTCTTGTTCTATTTTACAAGTTCTCATTGAAGACTCCGAGGAACAAACCAAAATTTGGGATTGATAAAAATTTGATTTTCACCTCAAAGTGAAAATTTGGACCTGTAGATCCTAGGATCCAGAGAGGCTTTGTGATTCTGGTTTCGACCCACAGTTCCTCGATTTTTAATAAAACGTTTTCTGAACTGATTGACTGACGAATTTCGAGTTCAAAATGAAATTTATCATTCGGTTGATTTTTAGCGGACTTCTGGAAGGCTGTAAGTAAAATTTTTAAATTAAATTTATTAGGATGTAGATGATAGAGGCTAATAAGAATTTCAAGTTCAATCTAAAATTCTGATTCACACCTGTGGATCCTTACGTAGTAGGTACATATTTCCATTACATTAAACTCGGAATCTCTCAGTTCTAATAATTAATGAATGATCAATTATGCATAAATTTTATTAAATACATTCGATCGCGTTTTTAAAATTATTGGTGCATCGATAGGTAGGAAGGCGAGTGTCGTATTAGTTCACCCATGTTATACAGGGCTATATGATCCACGCGGGCAAAGGATTTCACCCATATTGTAGAACTAGTTTGAGTGCGGGTGAAGAGGCGAGGTTAACTAACTACAAGGATCTCGATGCACAGATCCCTCGTAATCATCAAAGGCTTAGGGGTTACATGGAACACAGCTATATACCTCTGTATTTTCTCTCTAACCAGAGTAAAACAAGACAATAGCTGTGCTAGACGCGATCTACAGTCTACGATCTACCGTCTACGTGCCGTTCACGAACTTCATATTTCATTATTTATATTCTCCGTTATTTCCATCGCTATAATATAAACCTGGGTCTCAAAACCAGTTCGTGAACATAATTCTCCCATGTGAGTAAAGAGGAGAATAAAGAAAAAAACTTTTCACCTTTGAAATATCATAATTCTCTATGGTTAATACGCAGGCTTCCGGAGCTACGAACGTGCGTTTGTATTTCGGAGGAATATGGACCATATAAACGTGAAGACTTCGCGCTAAAGATCCGTTGATTTATTTGATTATAGTGTGATCTAGTCAATATGACAAGCTTTTCAATATTTATTTACATATTTTGCAAATTTATTGCGTAAAAAAAATAAAAAAAAATGAAAAAAAAAAAACAAAAAACAAAACCACTTCATTTGCGGAAAAATATGTGAACATATAGATCTATGCTTGTATATTATACATATATGTGCCTGCGGGGAGGCTGTAGTCCTCTTGTTTTCAGGGCGGTTCTGTCGACACTCGTTAACCTTTTGCGGTCGTTCTTGTGGTAGACAGCAGACCCTTCATTAAATTCACAGGTTCTATTTAGTTGAGTTTAGTGGGTTTAGTTTTATGGCAAACCGTGAATTTAACCTGTCATCTAGATAGAAGCTCTAGGTGGCAATTATCGTCGACTATATGAAATTTTAAATAGGTGTCGAAAATCAACGAGTTTTAATTATACCATACGGAAATGGAGAAGCAGGCTCGACGGCAGTCTTCATATTAGAGGAAGGTGGGCCACGGATATGGACCGTGAAAAAAAAAAAAAAAAAAATACTTGTCCACTCCTTCCTCTAGTTCAAAATTTTTTTTGAATAAATTATAAAGTGTTTGAATTTCCGGGTGCCTTTTAGGCAACGTCACAAAAGTCCCCGAAAATAAACCAAATTCCAAAGATGGACTAAGATGGTTGTAGTCGTTATTTCTGAACGGCATCTTGGATTGAAATTTTAACATTCATTCAAAATTTCGGGACTGGACTGCACTTTCTTCTAGCTCTTGGGTCATCGGCTAATGTTCCAAGAAATCGCGCTGTTCAAATTTCGGAATTCCGGGTTATCAGCGTCCACTTCGTGCCACGCATCTATACAGTGCAATTATTTGATTATAATTATTGAAAGTGAGATTTTCTGTGCCATCAACACCCACGTCTATCCTCTCGCTCCGGTTTTCTCGAGGTATAACATACACAGATGAAAATAAAAAAAAAATAAAAACTAGACATAATTTCCGTAACAAAACTCGTTCAAACGCGATTGACCAAAGGTTTCCGGACCTTCACATAGACAGTAGTGTACTTTCGTCGCCAGTGTCATTGTGTCTAAACCTGTGTTGATATGATACAGAAATACTGGTTCAGATCGCGAATTGTTGACTGCAGTCCACGCTAGTATACGCGTGTCTATATAACCAGCGCATATCTCGGAGCAAGTTTTTGCCGCAAATCCGAGCGAAGGACTGTAGTTCTATACGTGTATAGTATAACATGGATATAGATGCACTTATGTAGATGCCCGATTGTATCCCTTTGTACTTCAGCCGAGTATTCCTTTCTCGATTCTAGAAGCGAACTGCGGCGCCAGATCTTTTATTATTGCACCAGTACACGAATACGAGAATTAAAAATATCTTTTTTCATTCGTAGTGGGTGAATATTAAAAATCAGGGGCTGAAGATGCATGGCTAAATTCTGAGGCTAAATTAAAAAAATATCAGTCACACCTGTATTAACGAGGAAAATAATGATTTCATCGAAAAAAGTATGCGGCTTTGAAAAGATGCGATATCACAAAACGTCGGATCACGGATGACAATAAGAAAATGAAGTTTTGTAAACGAATCGCATATTGCAGATACAATATACATGAATAATATCACGATGTGTAGGTATATACGCATATGTTACAACAATTACTTACCTGCTAAAATTTTGCCACTTTTTCTTTCTTTCTTAGTTTATTATGACACGTTATCGCGAGGTGCTTAAGCCGCACGACTTCACACTGCAGTATTAAAGCTCAAAGAGAAGAGGCATAATTGTATAAGACTGCTAAAACGGCCATTTCTTTTTTTCTCATAATGGAGATTGGACTTGTTTGAAACAAAAGAAAAGCCGAGTGTCTAGCGAATTGTTAAAAGTGGGTGTTTTATTTCGTAGTGCAATTATTATCCTACGTATGCCGTACATTGTACAACTATACCTGTAATTTTATACCGCACACTACCCTAAGTATGCATATAGTATACGGGGTACTCAGAGCCCCGGTGAAAAATTTGACTCTTTAATATTTGTCATTGCATATGTGTAACATTTAAGTATCAAACACGTTGACTTTAAGCTGCCACTGCTGGACAAGTTCCAGGTAGGTATCTCTCTTAGCTATCAGTTTCCACTTACGGCTTCGCAATCTGAAATGGAAACTAAAATAATGGGAAACCTCGCGGATTGGGTCCCCAGGTAATCTGATCTGTCAGGAAAGAGGACTCGTGTAATACGCGGAAAAATATAATTCACGACGTTTTTATACTGTATAATGATTTTCTTATATTATACATATATCGGAATAATATCGTGTGTAGGTATGATGGGATATACCCGTATAGCAATAAAAATATTTAGTTCGATAATTCATTTGAATATTGAACGTGTACAACATCTGGTATACTGTATGTAGATAAATAAACCTTAACCTTTTGGTTATATATGTTGGTAGTTTTAAAATATATAATAAAAGGAATACGAATACGACTCGGAATACGATGACACAACAGAGGCTAACTCGGGCTGTAGAAAGGAGAATAAAGGTGCCTGGGGTGATGTGATGTATGAGATCGATTTAAACCCAGCGTTTAAACCACGGACCATAATTCAATTCTCGAAAAACGACAGCCCCCGTATGGCAAAACTCGTCATGCCTCGCCCAAGGGCATGTTCGGTACCCTGGCCTATGGCCCTGGCTTACGAAGAGTTGAAGTGACTGCTATATCTGCAGAAATACAGATTCCTTTCGGTATTTTTACTTACGAGAAAATAACATTTATAGAATCTATAGAGAAAATTTATTACTTCATACCGTTTTTCACAACCGGTCGTAGTTCATATTTATATAAATGTTTCATTTTTTCATCCTCTATGGCTTATCGGAGAAAAAAAAAAAAAAAAAACGGTCAATTTTAATTTTCATATGATTCGGGTGGACTCGTCTATGGCATCGTTTGAATTGATCCAAACAGAAGGTTGAATGGTTTCAGTTGTATAGACGATACGCTGTACACTACCGAATAAAAGCCCCAAAATCTACCATTGAAATGGCACTTTGACTGGATAGTGCAGTGTAAACGAGGCCAAACGCGACGATCAGCTTGAGTTAGCCACTCTATGTCATCATGTACTCGAAATTCGATCACATCAATTTCAATAGTAAGTTCGGGGTATAGTATAGGTGGAAAAATTCCACAGGGATGAATTTACATTTAGGACATTTTATCTTTTCGGGAAGGAATGGGGATTTTCCCGTTCGAAATACATATTTCGAAATCTCAGAAAAAAACTGACGATATACCTATGTAGGTAACAGATATGCAAATTGAAATAAATAAAACAACCATAAAATGTCGTAGAAATCCGGACAAAATATGGAATCAAATATTTGTATTAAAAATTTCGTTTTCTTTCTGGAAGAAAAAAAAAAAAATTAAACATTTCCAAATCCACTTATGATGTGTCATAAATTTGAGAACAGCGTAGCGACAAGGCGTGGGAGTATGGCAGTGCTATGCATGGTGGAGTTTGAGAATAGGCACTTATTCCTTATCTCTGTGAAAATTTTTTGAAGATTTTCGGGAAATATTGTTGAGTTGAGTAAGTGGATGGAGAGAGATATATTTATTCGATTTAGATTGTATAGCGATCGGTAATGCGTATTGCACCTATAGTCATACGTCTCGTAAGTGATCGTACGTGGTTATCGGTGAAAGAGGTGAAGGCTATGGGTTCGCCCCGCAGGTGAGAATCTCCAACGTCAAAGAGCCGAAAAACATATATCTACGATATAAAGGATCGATTTTCAATTTAAAAGGCTTTATCGATACGTGCTTCGAGTCCTTTTACTATTATTTACTATCCTGGACACGGACGACACTGTAGATTGGTTACGAGAATAAAAGCTAGAGATCTGTCCTTAAATACCATAAATATCCGCTATCTACGCCTACACGCTTCTCCCCGAAACTCAAGCCGCTACTATTTCATTATCATAGTTGAATGAGACCTTTGACAAAAATAATTTCACACAATACGTGAATTTAATGAATTCAAACAAATTTCATTGTCAGTATGAAGATTTGGACAATTTCTTTTCTTTTTCCGAAATTTCTGGCTCGGACCTTCTTACCGCGTATAAAATAAACGGTCCCTCCACAGATCTCCTGAAATGTTTAATTTTTTACTCTTACCGTTTTTTCCGTCTTATCCGTCGCCCAGTGCCACTGCACATGTGTGACTACATTAGGGATCCCAAACTCTATCCCTCACAAGAGCCCGTATATGATTGTCTCACATGTGTGCCCCTCGAAAGTTAAAGAAGACCAAGGGTTGCTCTAAATTTCTAAAACACGAAACTTTGGCACCGTGGTTTCCGGTCACAATCTGATCCTCCGAAAATCGCAACGATCCTTAGAAATGATCGAGAAGAGTTTCTCATGGTATTATAGGCATATGTGTGTAGGTGTGGGTACGCGTACGTGCCATAAACGTATAGTTGAACAATGAACAGTGAACAGATCCTAAAATAAGAGGGGGGTTGTGGCGGCGTTGGCGTCGGGGGCGTCGTGTGTTAGGGGGGATTTTGACGCGCGCGGCATGGCAGTCCACGCGCAGACGCCGGGACGTGCGCATCTCCGAGTACGCGCTGGACCCGCGAACCCTAAATTCACCGACATTGTGCAACGTGCTTCGGGTCGCGATTGACAGCTTGGGATCCGACTAAATTAGGGATATTTTATCTCGAGGATTTCATGGAAGTCCGTTTGCCGATAATTTGACTCACGAACATTTCGGACACATATATATAACTCGATTATTGCCGAATAAAACTGGCCGAAAATCACGCATATAGAAAGGGTATAGGAGAGCGGGAAGATTCGAAATTTAAATACTCCGAAAATTATAACACGAGAAGTTCGCGCGCGATTTTATCTCCTTTCCGACACCAATACGTCGTCGATTAAATTCATTTTCTTTTCTCTTATGTCTATATTTTTCTTTTATCTTGTTTAAACGATAACTAAGGCACGTGTTTATTCTGACCTATCTAGTTTATTTTCCTACTCAAAATCCTAGAACGGAATTTTCGGTCCTCACTAAATTTATTCGAGTCTGAGTACATGTTCTGTCCTCCCTCACGCTGTTCGTGTTAACGTCAGCTGTCTAAGAAACGTCAAAACGTTGCACGATCTTGATATGGTCTGAATTTTAAGCCGATAGTTGTTTTTACATATAGGTATACATGCATATTTCTCCTCTTTATAATTCCTGTGTCCGCGTTCTGTGAGGGAATTGTGAACTTTTACTGTACATATACGTATACGTCATTTCGATTTAGTTTATTATTCGCATTTTTACTCATCACCGATATAAATAGCATACGAATAATATTTTAATCATCTTATACATATACCCACTAACTATGGCTCGTAACTAGTACCAGGGATAGCCTCTTGATAGTCAATTGGATAAATTAAGGTTTAAGAAGCCGAGTTGTATAGACGATTAAATAATTTTCATAATCATATAATAAAATGGATTAAAAAAATTTAGAAAAAATCGCGGTGTTGATGATAAACGAAGGTGTAATTTAAACAGTGATTATCAATAGTGATGAATACATGATCATAATTTAAATTATATAAAGATAAAAAAAAAACGAAAAAAAGAAAAAAATTACAATTAAAATTGTTCCATCGTGATTAATTAATTCATACTAGTTATATACATCGGTAATTAAATTACGTATATCTTCATATATCATATAATATAATATTGATCAGTTTATTTTTATTCTTTTAATCAAAGTTTGAAGAAAAAAAAAAAAAAAAAGTGCGAAGTTTCTTCTGGTGTTATATACTATAATAAATAAATAAAGAAATAAATAAATAAATAAATAAATATCAACGTTTGTTCGACGAAAATCCCTCCATAAAAAAAATGTGCAAGAATCGAACAGAGACAGATAAGCAGTCGTGAGAAGGAAAGAGAAAAAAAAATTGGTATGCAAATATACCTTTTCCTATATTAATATTAATATTAATATTATATCTTATGATCGCGGAAAAAATCCGGCTAATTGAAAGTTTTGTCACTAAATGTTATCCGAGAGTCGATTGAACCGCGTAACATATGTGTATATATAGTATATAGATCGAATTTTCGAATGAAATTTTTTATTAATTTAATTAATTAATTGCGGATAGTGATAATTATATAGTTAGCACAATTCACAATTCACAAGTAGTAAGTTATAGTTGTATATATATTTGTCGATCGTTCAGACCTACCTCAACAGTTTATTTTTCGGTCGAAACATAGGCAGAGGATTAGTGGAATTTTCGTACTATATACGTATAGTAGTACTAGCTGGTATTACGTACGTCGTACACAATGGGAAACGGAATTGGGAAGTAGGTAAAGTTTTAAAACTAATCCAGCGCTCACCGCCTTGGGCTCTATTTTCTCGACTAGTTCGCTGCACTTCTCTTATACCTTGACGTATCTTTATACCTGATGATATAATATACATACATACGTAAGTACGTATGTAGTTTTCACTTTTTTATTAAAATTTCTTGAATAATTATAACGCCGAGAGATGTGCAGACAAATTTTTACTTTTCGGCACCCTTTCGGGTCTCAGCAATTTTCCGAAAAAATAGACCGAAAAATTGCCACATATATTCATCAATTTGGACGTTTAATTCTACGAGAAAATAATTCAAATTAAAATTTTTGATAGTAGCATGACGTAATAATCCAATACAAAAAAACAAAACAAAAAAAAACACTATAAAACGAGAAAGAAACACACACATTGCGCTATCTGCGTGAATAAGTACTTCCGGAGGTACGTATTCACGTATCTCTTTCATTAGAGATTGATATTTTGATGTAGCGCATTTGGGGTGTAGAATACGTAGCACAGTCTATATGATTTCGAGCAGCATCCCCGAATAACGGAATAAGGACGAGTAAATATATGTGCCGAATGCCGACGAGCAGAAAAAGTGCTTCCTGAATTGTGAGTTTATTATTTAACGAAAGGGAGCCAGAAGAGTATTGTTATCTGGTCCTCGGCTCTGAATTTCTGGGGTATGTATATGAGGAAGAGGCTATATTACATTTTTATATATTCATCATGACTTTGTGCCCGGTCTGGGGACTGAGGTAGCTTTAGTCTCATATCCTACTACGAACCTGAAGCTCAGTAATTTTTTGCGATTCATTCTACCTACCAGACTAGCTAATTACGTGTAACAAAAAAAAAAGAGAAATTCCATTTGAGGATCGGTTACAGCGAATTATGTTCTTCGTATACATTTTTTTCCCCCCATATTCACTTTTCTCATGATTATATAATTATCATGGTATAATTTTATAGCATTTAATACCGCAAACGTAATGAAAAGAATTTTGAAAAAAAATTAAAAGAAAAGAAAAAAAGTAAAATCTGAAACGTGCAGCAAGCGTAACGAGGCTACGGAATTATTCGATTTGCAAATCATTGCCAATCGGGCTGCGTTACAGTTTCGAAAAATAATTCATCACTTTGCACTAGATACAATATTAATTACAAATAATCGATAATAATCGTAATATACGCGCCCTGAACCATTAGGGGGATTGATAAATTCGGCGGTAACACGCACTGCGGATGTAGCGGTATATATGTACATGCATTCGGTTATTTCATCAAGAATCTGTAGAAATAATAACAACACCAAATTGAATCGCAAAATTTCGAGTTTGCCACTTTTACCATCCAATGTGTCTGGGTAGATATGCAAAATGTATTCTCAGTGGTCATTTTTCCACAAAGGTATGTTCATTCGCCTCTATAGGTATAGATGTTCCATTGGTCTAGCCATAAAATACTCCGATATAAATGTGTATGATATACGTATACGTATATACGAAGATTATATAAATACATATAATATAATACGCCGAGGGAAATAAGTTCATTCGTATTACGCGTTTCTACTGGGATACAAATGATATATTACCGTAGGTATTGACTCTGTCTGATGCATGATAGCTGCAAGACAAAATGAAATGCGAAATTCTACAGGCAAAATTTTGGCCTTCGTATCAAAGGTACGGGTTAATAAATTACGGTCGGCTTCCTCCACAATAAGGTCCGAAGCTCACGTCTAATTTAGAGTAAATATCCGGTGTCTGGTCTTCGGTCAGTTTCCGAAGCACCTCAATTTATCCCATTATAACTTGTTCCACGTCCCATATGGCCGGACTTTAAACTAGGAAGCGAGTAGTCCCAGACCTCTGTGACCAAAGGATCCACGGATCTCATCGGGTTAGCTTAATTGACGGGTTAAATTTTCTCTTTAAATATATTTATTAGGGGTATATACAAGACCCTAATATCAGCTGTCGCAGATCGTGTCATGAAATAATCAGGCCTTAAACGTCAAGACGATTAATTAATTCCCACTTCTCTCTATCTCTCTCTCTCTCTCTCTCTGTCTCTCTCGGTTACACATGTGGCATATAAGTATGACAATAGCTATAACAATGAATGAGACCCCAGGGAATTTAATACTTTCGCGTTTATATTTATTTATATACTTACTGCAGCAGTGATTCATGAATCGTTCATTAACAATCATGGGTAGGTATATCGTCAATAATTGACGAGGGTTAAAGATCAACGAGATATTTAAATCCCCGACTCTTATCAGAAGATTAATGTCCTCGGATCGATTAAACTGTTGATACTATATATTTCTTACTAAATTTATCACCGGCTTTATCAATGGTCGAGCAGCATTGTGCTTTGTACGTTTCGAGAATTCACAAAAAGGTTCTTCGGATTTGGCCTCCGTGGTTTTAATTCCACTAAAATCCGTTCAATCCAAAAGTTTTTTCAGATTTGGTCAAAATCTTCATTCAAATATCTATAGAGAGCGAATCTTCCGTGAAAAAATCAAAAATCTTGTTTGTGTATGAAGTAATTTTGGGCGGTAAGTAGATTTCGATGAAAATTGACACCGTGAGTTTTATCTGTGATAGGGAAGGAGCGGAGGAGTAGATATCTATATAGTAAATTATGTAGAGGAAATTCATGTATAATTCTGTGTACCAAAGGGGTTTATTTCGTGTCTAGGTATATAGGTATGCGTATATATCGTATAGCTGGCATCGTTCAAGCGGCGTTCATTGATATTCGAACCCTTCCGGACACCACGCGTATTTGAGTGCGGTCTAAATATTCGGTAGACTGATTTCAACCGGATTCACGACTACATTCCATTAGAAATCTGTTGAATCTGTTGAAATTCAAATAGGCATAGAGACGAGACTGATGTTGGATCTGGACCGGGGGACAGAGGAGACGTACGTAGCTTCTACCAAATTTACCATTTAGGTATACGAACTAACTCAAGGACTAATTCCGCATTATAGAATTAGCAGGCGATTGATTATACCTCAAATTGTTTTAGATCAAAGGAAATTACAAATCCTCCTTGTAGACAGTCATTTCGCGAATGTCTACATAGAAAATTGATAATTGACATCGGAATTAAAAATCGTATAAATATCATTTAATCCACCGATAGGAAATCTTGAGAAATACTTGACTTCTATTCGCGAATATCTGTGAGACGTTTTTTGTTTTTTTATTTTACTTTTTACGTATCATTTTTTTATGCTTTTATTTCGATAATGAATTTACCTCACATTCCATGAAATCATGGCATCCTTTCGTAGCTTTTCACTGTTCATCCCCGATGTTGCACATTTTTTTTTTTTTTTTTTTCCATCTCAGTCGCGTTTATTCAACTTTATTTGGCGCATGAAATTGTATTCCTCTACTCCGTATAATTATACGTTTAATTTAATTACAAATTCTATATCCCACTTCACCACATGGATCATTCCCGCCCGCCCCTGTGCTCTCCTTCTTTTTTTCCATCCTTCCTTCCTTCCTTCCTTCCTTCCTTTTTCGGATACGTACAGGTATGCGTGTGTGTAGATTACGCGCCCAACTCTTTCGCGTTTTAGTTGGTCTCCTGGAACTTTACTCTCCACGTTCGTTAATAAAGCTCGGCAACACGGTGTATAATTTAGAGAAAATAAAAAAATAAAATAAGGTGAAAAAAAATGTATACGTATATGTGTAATCTGTAAGTATACAAACGTACAGAAATACAGAAAAACAGAGCTGCTCCTGCTGCTGCTGCTGCTGCTGCTGCTGCTGTTGCTGCTCAGGCTGCACTAGGAATCCTGTCTTTGCAGTAGACCTTTTAAACTCCACCTATCCTCCTCGTAGAAATAAATGTAGAAATTTACGATCCTCAACTTCCGTTAAGCTTCTCGTAAATAACTCAACTGTTTACTCAATTGTAAAACTAGTCTTATCACATTCTCTTATCAACGTCGAAGAATTTTTTACTGTTTTTATTGTTTTTTTTTATTTTTTTATTTTTTATACACCCACCACTCTCTTTCGTCAATTTTTAACGGCAGATTTTCTTTCTACCTGTATCACTTAGTTGAGTATACAATTATTCTGTATCCTCCTATTCCTTCGATTCAACCCACGATAAACTGAATCCGAAATAATTTCGCTGATTTTCTTTCCCCCTTTTTCGGTCAAAACTGGGGACATTGTATATATATATATATATATATTTTTTTTTTTCTTTTACACTTGATATAAAAGGCGCGGGGAATTCAATCTGGGAAAAATATTTCGCCATATTTTTAGCCATAATAATAACGATGGTTATGTAGAGAGAATTCACGTCATCTACTGCTCCAGTAGCTCCGCAGTGCTTCGCGAGTTCTCGGTGCTCGAAAAATGAACTAGTACTGCATTCATTACGTAATTAAGGTCTCGTAATTATGGTCTTATAAGAAGACTGAAGAAACGAACGAACGAACGAACGAATGAACGAACGTTTCCAGGTTTCTACAACAGACAGCTGCACTGATGAATGAGACACTGAGCCTCGTAAGTTGTAAGATATGCGAAGTCAGGGCGCTCAGAGTTGCTAAAGAATGTTTCCTACTCTCTGAGTACTCCGGTGACATTCGCATGGCTGCATGGTTCCCGTTCCTACAGAACCGGCACCGAATATCCGACTCTTTAAATTATTATTTCTTACTCTTAATCATCTCTCGGCATAACTACCTCCACTTTTATTTATTCGGAAAAGAATATCTCGCTTTCATAGAACACGGTTCAACGCATTTTCACGATCCACTTTAATTAGGTGAAATTCTCTGGCCATTGCAGTATCAAAACAGAAAAAAAATTCATTACATTTCTTTTAAATCTTTGAATTATTTACAAATTTGGTAATACTTTTTTTTCTTATTTAAATCGGTCCAGGGATTTGACAAAGCATCATTGATATCTCGGCAGCCTTTCATCCAATCTTGATCAAATTTGGTTCATTTGTAATTCTCGGAGTATCGAGCTTTTCACTCAAAGGTAACAACATTTGGAAATCAAGTATGAGAGGGGTAGCAGTTTCAAGTCTTATTGCTGCATAGCTCCACAGCTCCGGTACCGATTCTAACAAAATCGAGTATAGGATCTGCGTTTTACCATATAGATGATATCGGGGTATTAAACTGCTCCATTTTATTATAGAACACGCGTATTGATTATTGGAAAAATTAGTTAAGAAATTAAAATTTCATTCACACGTTCAAGACTCCGATTACACCAGACTCTCCATCATCAAACTTTGCATCATCGATAGTTATACCTTGGTAAATAACTTCGCTAATTAACTATGGCCAATATGTATAAGCATATAAAACGTACGTAGTTAGCTTGCTGGGTTTGAGAATAATGGCGAAACTGATTCGGTGTGGATTCAACGCAATTATCGTTTGTGCTTGTTGCCTAGAGTCTGGTTTCGAATAATGCCAAAGTTACATTAGACCGCTTGCCACAGCAGCAGTAACAGTAGAAAAAGGAGAAGAAGAAGAAGAAGAAGAAGAAGAAGAAGAAAAGGAGGAGGAGGGCAGTAGAGGTAATTCGATGCTTCGAAGAGGAGTTATGTGTCTGGATCGTGGCTTGGTTTGGTTTTGCGTAGCCGTTGTTCTTGGTGCTGAACATCGCCGACCCAGGACCAGTTCAGTTCAGTTCAGTTCAGTTCAGTTCAGTTCAGTTTAGTTCTACGAGGAACAGAGAATTTTACATCCACCCTTTAAGCCTCAGGGTTTATTCTAGGTTGGCTTCTATACTCTTGCAACACAGAAAAACCTACAGAACTGAACTACACAATAGTTTTTTATTTTTAATTTTTTTCTTCTACCCCCGAGCTGTACCATATACATACACCTACCCTGCACCTACAGCGACAAAACTATCGCAAATTTCCTCCTCTCGCTTACCCATTATATATTTTATACGCGACTTTGCATATACATCCACCACAGAAATTCGCGGTAGCTATATATATGCCATTCCCCCGTTTACCTGCAGCACAGAAGGATAGTCGAAAATTAGACATACTCAAACGTTTTCTGATTACGTTTTTGTACTATAAAATATTAGAAAAAAAAGCGATCGAATGAAATTTCAAAAATTATTATCATTTTGAATTTTTATTTTTTTTGTTTAATTTTTTTTTCAGTTAAAATCCAAACGAAATTTGTATTCGCTGTTGGTACAGGTGTATGTATACACGCTTTCGCCCCCGAACACTTGAACCTCTTTTAAATCTCACTATAGCTCGAGGTTTGAGAATATATAGCGCGGTGTTTAATTAAAACTGTAATTAATTGCGGATAAAGTTGTTTTTTTTTTTTTTTTTTTTCATTTTATTCTCTTTTTTATTTTTTATTTTTTAAAAGGAAAATTGAAATGCGTGGTTAATATTTGAATGCTAACTTTCTCTATGACTTGCTACATATCGTAGGGGGCAGCAACGGAGCCGCGTTAGTCATGACTCGGTACTTCGAACATTGTCTTCATATATTTTTACGTAATTAAATCCAGGCGTGGTAATTGCTGGCTGCGCTTGGACGTTACCGCGCTCTTATAGCGAATATATAATATATACCTGTATATATGTATACCGTGTTAACGCCGATTTCTAAAGAGTTATAGATTAACATCTGAATTAAATGATGTAAATATAACCGATTATCGATTAGGACACGTTTAGGTTATGTGTGTGAAGTTAGCCCAGCACTTTCGGAAAATCGAAAATCCAAAAATTGTGCTATATTGTGCTAGACTTGTGCTAACTTGTGCCGCGAACCGTTTTCCAAAATTCTCTACGGTTTTCGAAAAAATTGATAAAATTCAAATTTCGGATCAGCCCAGCACTTTTGGAAAATTGAGAATCTAAAAATTGTGCCAGATTGTGCCGAATCTGTGCTAACTTGTGCCGTAAACCGTTTTCCGGAATTCCGTGTGGTTATCGAAAAAAAAAAAAAATGAAAAAAAAACGTAGCCCAGCACTTTTGGATAATTGAGAATCTAAAAATTGTGCTAGGTTGTGCTAAATCTGTGCTAACTTGTGCCGTAAACCGTTTTCCGAAATTCCGTGTGGTTTTCGAAAAAAAAAATAAAAAAAATGAAAAAAAAACGTAGCCCAGCACTTTTGGAAAATTGAAAATCTAAAAATTGTGCTAGGTTGTGCTAAATCTGTGCTAACTTGTGCCGTAAACCGTTTTCCGAAATTCAAAAAAAAAAAAAAAAAAAAATACGTGATACACAGAAATTCATTTTTGCATTATTTTTATAATTAATTTACGAAAATGCAAGCACATTTATGACATTGAAGTTTGCATCGTTGGAATGCAACGAAATTCAACGTAAATTAAAGAAAAAATATTCATGGCATAAAAATGATCCAACTACGTTTATTGACATTTTCAAGTTATTTCTAATCGTTTTCACTTTTCAAACATAGCAGGATCATTTTTGGTAAATTAATATATTCAAATCATTTTTCCTCGGATTCCGTTGCGTTCCAACGATGCAGACTTCAATGTCATGCACATTTCTGTTTGAATGGTCATGTGCAAATATTATTATTAATATCACTGATATCTAAATAAGACCAATTTTCATTTAAATGAAACGAAGTTAAGAAAGTTTATTGATTTGTTTGTTTTTTTATTTCATTTACATTTGTGATAACATCAAATAATACAATAACTATTATAAATAATAATCATAACTGATAAATACATATTTGCAAAATTATTATTTATATTTGAATAAATTTTGTTAATTCAACATTTAATTTTTTGTACTTCCGCAATACGTTTAGTGAATATCAAACCCAGACTTCAATGGACATTTACATTCCTAATTAATTATTAATCATCCATATTCGTAACCTCACCTGGTTTCATTTACCGACTATTCTTTAGTCAATCGTCCGTAGGATGTTGCGGAAGGCTGAAATTTGGATGGGAAAAATAATCATAGAAAATTGGAAGCTCTACAAAATAGTTCTCTCGTAATTTTTCAATAACTCAACTCTTCCAGAAGTTATTCCAGGTGAAATTTCAACTTTAACCTTGAATAACAAGAAGAAAAAGTTGAGTTATCAGAAACTTACAAGACCCTTTTTGTAGAGCTTTCAATTTTCTATAATAATATGTATCTTTTATTATTGTTGATACGTTCGTCAACGACTTTTGAAACTTCAAAGAACAGAATAAGTTTTTCGAATGTTATTTCCATAAGAAACTTTGGGGGAAAAGCGGACTATCTTAGAGCTGATGTTAAAAGCTCTAATTTTCGTGGAGTTTTTTTTTATTAATTCGGAAGTGTTTAAGCCCCTGGGAGCATAAAAATTCGGAACGATCCCTGTTATATTTATCAGTTATGATTATTATTTATAATAGTTATTGTATTATTTGATGTTATCACAAATGTAAATGAAATAAAAAAACAAACAAATCAATAAACTTTCTTAACTTCGTTTCATTTAAATGAAAATTGGTCTTATTTAGATATCAGTGATATTAATAATAATATTTGCACATGACCATTCAAACAGAAATGTGCATGACATTGAAGTCTGCATCGTTGGAACGCAACGGAATCCGAGGAAAAATGATTTGAATATATTAATTTACCAAAAATGATCCTGCTATGTTTGAAAAGTGAAAACGATTAGAAATAACTTGAAAATGTCAATAAACGTAGTTGGATCATTTTTATGCCATGAATATTTTTTCTTTAATTTACGTTGAATTTCGTTGCATTCCAACGATGCAAACTTCAATGTCATAAATGTGCTTGCATTTTCGTAAATTAATTATAAAAATAATGCAAAAATGAATTTCTGTGTATCACGTATTTTTTTTTTTTTTTTTTTTTGAATTTCGGAAAACGGTTTACGGCACAAGTTAGCACAGATTTAGCACAACCTAGCACAATTTTTAGATTCTCAATTATCCAAAAGTGCTGGGCTACGTTTTTTTTTCATTTTTTTTTTTTTTCGATAACCACACGGAATTCCGGAAAACGGTTTACGGCACAAGTTAGCACAGATTCGGCACAATCTGGCACAATTTTTAGATTCTCAATTTTCCAAAAGTGCTGGGCTGATCCGAAATTTGAATTTTATCAATTTTTTCGAAAACCGTAGAGAATTTTGGAAAACGGTTCGCGGCACAAGTTAGCACAAGTCTAGCACAATATAGCACAATTTTTGGATTTTCGATTTTCCGAAAGTGCTGGGCTAACTTCACACACATGTTTAGGTTTCGTATAGTAGGTACCACGTTGCCATCTACCCATATAATACGTCGATAGTTATAACGCGAAATGAGTTTTTTTCCGTAAAGATTCTTCCCCGTTAGTTCGTATAGACGTATACCGTCTGCTAAATGTGGGGAGAATTTATTGCCACTTATCTTTCAGCGATGGAACTCTTCTCAATGAAATCTGGCGAGATATAGGCTGCGATTACCAATGCGGGGTTAAAGAATCACGTAGACTGTCTCCGGCGGTCTTAATTTCGTATAAATTTATTGACATTTTTTCGCTCGAATTTATTTCTCGCGTTTTTCAGCAAAATTTAACTTTAGAATTTCTACGTATTTTCGCAACGATGAAAAATCGTTATCGATTTTTTACTTTTACATACCGGCTCTGACGAAGGGTTGTCAAATATTCTTGAGAGAGAAATATAATCGCTATGGGTACGAAGGTTCGGATGAATGAAAGATTCGAGTAGTTCAATCTAGGGTTAGGGGTTTCGGGTCGATCTTGAAACGCACCATTTGTTAAACAATGCGAGTTACCCTCGGCTCCTTTCCGGACTAACGAATAACGAACAAAAG
This sequence comes from Tenthredo scrophulariae, assembly GCA_963978835.1. NCBI lineage: Eukaryota > Metazoa > Arthropoda > Insecta > Hymenoptera > Tenthredinidae > Tenthredo > Tenthredo scrophulariae. Next base: position 5,551,960 of record OZ022230.1, on the reverse strand, counting down.
AAAGTATAAACCAAAGTGGTTTACACGCTAGTGTATAAGTGTAACGTGCCACACCATATAGTCCGACCTAACTTGACCCATCATCAAAGTCCGTTTGTATAATACGAAGATGATTCATCGTAACTCCATAAATTCAGCTCTGATATTTTTTTACAATTTTCGTAAATTTCGCTACCAGAACAAGGAAAAAAAACCGAAGAAAAAGCAAATAATTCTCGTTTTTTGGAGGGTGAAAAATTCGATTAACATTGCCAGACTGCAGCTCTTCCCTTGCTCATTACGAGCTAGAATCCCGATGGGTTATCAAACAAAAAAGAAAAATGAAAAAAATAAAAAGAGATTATTTACGTTCCTCAAACCTCATGGGTGCAGAACTACACGAGTCGTTTATTGAGTCGTAAAATTGGTCACGTGGCTAGAAATTTTTTTTAATGTGAAACCGAGGCCAAGTATAATGTGTGTATGAAACACACGTATATGCATCAACTGCAGTTATACACGTAAACGTGGTAGAGGGGATTCTGCCGCGTAGTATATGGACCCTATGGACCCATGGATGCTGTAATTGATTGTGATTCGTTGCGCAAGCTAAGGTGTCTCGTTCGAATTGGTCCATATCTTTTCAGAAGTAGTTTTAATCTTAATCGTTCTGGCTACCAGCTGCGTGACTCGGTGAACAAACAAGTCTTAAGTAATGACTGACAGGTAGCTGGATAAATTTATCAGTGAGTGTAGGACATTGGGATCAGTTCGCATGAAACAATGACCGAATAGTTGAGACATTTTCGTGATAAATTAGGGATAAACGTTGTTGTTTTTTTTTTTTAGGTTTTTCAAAGAATGGGATTTTGCAGTGAAACACTCCGAGACAGATGAGGCGATATACGAAACGCAAACGCGGGACGTTTTCTTATTTCAATTCAAAGAGACTCGCCCTTAAATAAAGCGTCTTGGAACCGACGCACGCTTTGGTTTTGCATAATTTCAGTTTACTCGTGCAAAACGAACCGGAGAACCGTGCTTCCTGTCTGTTAACCGTAAACCGAGTTTGCTCGCGACTCGCTTACGCTACTCGCGTACAACCTACTTTTGACGGATTAGTTTCGCCTGTGCTATTTAAATATCTATTATGCCTGCATGGCTCGCTTCCTTCTCATCGGCACCGATCAGAAATCTTTGATCGTGTATACCTAAGAGGCTATACGTTAAGCGAGAGAAACTTAACTAGTTGATACGATGATGCAATTCACATAACATACATTAACACATATCATGTATGTACAAATACGCACTCGTTACTTACAGAGCTCATCAGCTCTGACGTACCGCTAATGTAATTAACTATGCAAAGGCAGAGTGACCGTACAATGATTGATGGTCATCGATCATGATCAAGTAAACGATTTGAAAGAAATTTATATACAATAAGACAATTAATTTACCCCATTGAGTATGGCATATATGGTCCCAAAAACCTGAACTCATGAATGTCTATTTTTGATTAGAAATTATAATTCGATCCGCGGAAATATCGATTCCTTCGTTTCTCCGTTTCACTGATAAAAGTATCATTCTGCTTCAGTAGAATCAAAGGCGTAAATCAGACCTAGAACTTACACTTGAAATTCTGATTAGCGTTTCTACATATCCTAAAAAAATGTCATAAATTTCACTTACAACTTTAAAAGTCAGCGAAAAATCAACCCGATGATAAATTTTGATTTGTTAGAATTTCTTCAGATGGCAATTAGAATTTTATTAGATGCCCAATCTTACCCTCAAATTTTAGTTTGACTATGACGAATATAAAATATAAACGATGTTCTTTGTATAGAGATGTATGTATACTAAAGGCAAGGGAGATAGGTGAAAGCAATAGTTGAAAATATTGTCAATTGAAAAGCAATTTCGACTTTGCGTTCTTTCAACAAGCTAGCCGCAATAATTTCGACAATACCGTCTCGTCGTTCGCGCGGCGAAGTATCGGAAATGAAAAATATCGAGATTTGATTTCGGTTCAGGTTTCCGCAGCAACGTAATAACTCTTTTCAAAAGTATCGTTGGACGCGATTCAACTGCGCGATTGTCGGGTGGCTCATAACAATCATTATCAAGTTTTCTTTTTTTTTTTTTTGTTTTTTTCTTTTTTTTTTTTCATTTTTCACATACGTTGCAGTTCAGTGCAGTTTTCGGTATCTACTGTTTATTGATTGTGGTACCGCACATGGTGTATAAATTATCGATACTTTAAGCCGATCGCTAATCCGTAAATAATCTGTATTTATAATGAACCGCGCAGTAAACTATCAAATATTTACCTTTCGATATAAACTATATATATAATCGGTATATGATCGAACTGCCTAGCTCGATTTTCTATGCCCATATTAAATGTGTACATGCGTATATGCGTATACCTTACTTGTGTAATTTTCACGTATATAATACGTAACGCGTCGGTTACCACGATACTTTAGCCATAGGTATGTATAGTACGTACATACATGCTATACACATGTTGCTGCGTTACGACAAAGCGAGGACAAATTGAACCCCCCTTTCCCCAACCTCGTGGAAAATTCACCTGAATTTTGAATTTTGATTGTGCAAAGCCAATGGTCGATGATCCCTCGCAGTGACAAAGGTCGCTACATATCGAGGCTACGTTATGTTATATAGCTTCAAGTTTGTCGAGTCGCGAAATTCGGAAAACTGCTGCACGGATTTCGAACAGAAATTTTACTCCATTATTATTCCTACATTTTTAAAGCTATTTTCTGATATCGAAATAATCATGCGCACTGAATATTTTGCATTTCATTAAAATCGACGAAATTTAATTATCCAAGATCGTGGGAGCAATGTAGTTTCTGTCGATCTTCTATGTACACGATGAAATAAAAAAAAATCATGCCAGGGGATGAGATAATCATTTTTTTTTTTTTTTTCTTTCTTTTTCTCTCCGGGAAGAGCAAGACGTCAATTGGTCCAGTATATGTGTGGAGGAGTGATAATCAATTGGCGGACGTTCTAGAGGCACGTGGCAAACGGAAAACTGGTCCTGTATGGTCTAGTCTACCGTATCTGGTTTCCTATTAGATTTTAGCCACGCATAGTAAGGCACAAAATCTAGGCACGTGCATCGACAATGCGTGTGAATAAATTCAACCATTCATTCTATCGCGAGAGGGTTTCCCTGCTGCTGATGCTGCCCCGTTGGGGGTTAGAGGAGGAAATTGACGCGGGACTCTACCGCGTCTATTAAACATACTATATCACTCTACAGGGTGGATTTTGGGCTTTAGGTAAATTTAAATTCCTAGCAATGGACAAAAATGAAAAAATGCAAAAAAATGAAAATTTCAACTCAGCTAAGTCCTACGATTGAATCAATTTTCAAATGCGACTGATTGCCTTAAGCATTTCTTAATGATCTTTGGGTGAAATGATATATAAATATAATAAATGTCTCATACGTGGAATACGAATCTGTTTTATTCTTTATTACGTGTTATTGAATGTTATGGAGGTTTCTCCCATATCAGAGTAAACGTACGTAAAATAAATGTAGGTATACTAACAGACGTAGCTATAAAGAAAAGGTTCGTGGAAATTTCATTGAAAGTAGCTCTTCGATCGTATAGATGTAGGTATACGTAACATATTACGTGTATACGTATGGGTACGTGTACGGTATATAATACCTATGTATGTATGTATGTACATACATACTAGAAGCACAATCTATCCGATGGTCTGCCTGCAGCCGGAATCTCTTTAGCTTATGTTTTATGCATTCGACGAACGTATACGTGAAATTTTTAATATACCGTGAAATTTGCAGTCTGTATAGCCGCCTACATTTCGTTCGTTCGTTCGTCCACATTTTTGATATCGCTTTATTCAAGAACACTCGAATCTCGCGAATCTCAAACTCCATTTCGGCATATTTTAGACGATCTTTAAATTACCAAATCAAAATTTTACTCGGCCGGTTTTTTCTCAACCATTCACAACTAAGTATAATACATTCTCAGATTCTCTCGGATTAAAAATACACATGGGAAAGTTTTTATCTTTTTTTCCTAGAAAGTGTTACTGCTACACGTATGTGTAGGTAACTGGATAATTACTTACCCCTGGGATTGAGGAAGAAGAGTCAAGTTAATTGCCATTGAATATGATCGTCGTCTCGTTGACTTTGCAGAACTTAGCAATAAATTGTTGAGATATTTCGATGTGTATGTAGTTCATGTATAATTGTATAGATAGATTTCAGTTTCTGTGGAGTATAAATGTATAATATTATATGATTCTGTTGATCGGAAGAAATCGCAGCTCATTGTCAGTCTAATATATGAATTCCAATCGATACAATTAAAACGTGAATTATTGTGACTTAATACCTTCGAGAGGCTTTGAATTTATAATAAAACCAATCGATCTGCATTCCCCGAGATCGTCTGTTAATAATCTCGCAGAATTTCCACAGCGTAGAGTCGAAGAAGATAATATAACATTCTAATAGAATTTATAAGTATTGCAGCTATAACTCTGATAATGAGATTTATTGACTCGTCGTATTTGTAGAGACAGTTCCAAGATACCTAGGCATCCCTTTTCCTAGCTGATAAAATTCCGAATAATGAGCAAAGGGATCAAGAAATTAAAGAATTTCTATGCTGTACATCGTACGTACGTAGAACGAAAGGCGGATAGGACAGATGGCATATCAGATCAGCAAGTGGATTGTAAGCGAAATGAAACCGCCTCGTATGCGGAATGTGGTATGTGGGAGACGATAGTTTTGAAAACCAAATATGCGTAGCTTCATTTTATTGCCCCAGGTTGGAGCTCAGATGGATAAAACCATACGCTAGTCGTATGGCTATGCCATGCCATGGCATCGCATGGCATGGTGGTTGGGGATATTATACTAAGCCAACGTTCCTTTCCTTGGCTAAGAGTTTCTTCGATCCCATCAGAGTCTTTATCGACAATTCGAATCTATCCTCTATCCTAACTTAACTTTTATTTCATTCGCTGTTACAAACGGCGGCTTATGTACTACCCGATCGTACGTCGGCAGTAAATCTTGCAGTATATGTCCTTTCATTCCTTATGTACCTATTATCTTTCTGCACAGATATCAGATATTCGATATCTAATACTCAACGTTTATAAGCGATTATACGAGCATGCTCAACGATAACATGTGATCCTGCAGCTATAAATTACTGGACAGGTGATTCGGCTGTGTTTCGAAAACCGCAGACATTTTTCCATCTTTATGCTCGTTGAATTGCTTGTCTTTTTTCTAATTGTCAGAAGAATTAGCAAATCAACTCAATTGAATGAAACAGTAGACTTCTTTTCCCATCAGATTTATTCTCCTGTCTGAGTTTATTTTCATCCAATTTACGTTTCTCATTCCTCTTACCATGCCGCTCTTCTTCTTCTTCTTCTTCTTCGTCTTTATTCGATCCAATATACTATGTGCCTACCACCTTCTTTCGGGCCAATCGAACTTTCGTTATTCAGCAGAGAATAACTTCGCCAAAATTCGCCCATCTATCATTCATTTCCGTCGATTTATTAACTCGGCGTTTTGTTCACCCGAAACGCGCCTATCAGACTTGAGTCTTCTTCGTTAAAATTTCCTCGAATATGTAATCCCCGGCTGTTCTCGCGTCTTGAAAACTTTGCCGGGGATGAAATCTACGGGTGCTGAGAAACTGAATCAAATTCCAACCGTCGCGTCGCGACGCCGGTCGCTTAGCTGTTTATTATTCCAGATCAAATACGCCTCGGTATTTCGCAAACCACAAGACGCCTCCAGCAGCATCCACACAGACGCATTATCCCCGGGTGTACCACACGTTCGCTAAACTCATACCCGGAGTCCATACACCACGCACGTACCTGTGTACCTAAATATACACAATCGTTGGCTAATATTGTCGTAGTAGGTACCGCGGTTATGAATCGACTCTAAACGTCAATATTACGATTGCATCGTTGAAGCACGTATGTTTGCACAATTTACACGTAAAAAATGAACAAACTTTCGGTCAAAATTACCGGCTGATAATCAGAGAGAGTCTTTTCCAATTTCCGGTTATTCCGACTCATGATAAACGAACAATTCTTTTCTTTTTCAACCTACGTACGTCTCTTTCTGATCAAGCTCATATTTTTATTCCAGGATATACGAGAATTTTTTATCGATACGTACGTCATATCATATAAAATTCAGACAATTTGGCATTTCCCTTGATATCGGTGTATATGTATAGCCGGAATAAAAACTGCATGGAATCCTCCGCTTTCTTTCGATTGATATACCTTTGGTATAGATATAAAACCCAGTTCAGGTTCATCGGTAGCTGAGTCGAGCAATGCGATCGCTATGTGAGTCGGGACTAAACTCACAAGTCGAAGACAGGATGTTTGGATTGAGGGTGGGAGCTTTTATTACTTTACGCTCCGCGCACGGGTTCTCAATTCAACTATCATCATTTATTATTTTATAATCTGAGAAGCTTTTCAGTTTCCTTTCTCCCTATGGTATACCTAATCGAATCGATTGATACCATCGTTTCGTATAGCTGCACGCCAACGTACAGGATTCGAAAAATGTATACCTTCACTTTTTTATTATACAGCTTATTTCGCTCTTGATGGACGAGCAGAGGATTAATCTTCAATATGCTTCAAGTCCTTTCGTGCAATCCGTCGTCGAAGACAGATGTTGAAGATAAACGTTTGTACGCATCTATCAAGAAAATTTAATCATACTTTGCGATTCGAAGACAGTTTCATAACTTCTTTGAATTTTCTTCCATAATTTTAATCCCCGAACTATTATCTCGCGTTATACTGAATTAGGTATTTATGACCGCACGAAGGAATAAGTTGCGTGTATTCAATCAAAAAATTACTGTCTTACAGCTGTGGGTTACGTCGAATCGTTCAGTGAATATAACCGAATCTGAGAACTGTGTAAATTTTTTGGTACGATTCTTCGAACTAATTATCGCTCTTAATAAACGTGCAATAAATCATCCACGTTGTTTTTAGAGCCATTAAGGCTGATGGTAAATTACAATAACTTTCGTTATACCGAGACGCGTTAACCGCGGCAAATTCCAACCATGTAGATACTGCGACCAAAAAATTTCATCCACTCTATCTACGTAGATAAGTCCCTGGAGGAGTGGAAGTAAAACGGAAGATGAAATTGGAAGGAAAACATACTTAAATCAAGTAATAAAATTATTATCTCATGTTACGCTACGGTACACTAGCTTCGCATTCGCATTCGCATTCGCTAAGACCTAGACAAATTTGATGCGTAAAGTTTCGAGAGCCAAAACTAGGAGTCAAAGATAAAATACAAGTTTTCGAGTCGGTCAGGCAAGAATATTAGTCCATTTGGGTTAGAGTAGTTGTTCAAGTTAATTTCCCTTTACGAGAACGTGTACGTATCATAGATGTATAAATATATGAGGTAGAAATAAACAGTCTAGGAAAGTTTCAGCGATAGACATATATCCGTATATACGTACCTCATATACTACGATAGAAAAATTCTATCTGCCGAGAAGTTACAGAAAAAGCAAAGCATCTTTTTTATTAATTTCTTAGTACCTAGCGGAGTGAGAGAGGCGGATAGATAATAAAACTCCGGAGCAATCTTTCAAAGTCCTTATTTCTCGGCTAGTGGCTCTAGGCTGGGTTCGTCTTTGGAAATATCCGAGGCTTGGAGCGATAGAAAAATCAAAAGAAAGGAAGAGGAAAAGCGCGCTAGGCGCACGTCAGGCGGAGATGCTGCTGTTTTTATACTCGCACACCTTGCGGATTTCCTTTTGCTCGGTTTTTCTTTATTTTTTTTTTTTTTTTTTTTTTCTTAGTTTTATTTTTTTATGGCTGAGGTTTCACCAAGAAATTTGCTATTCGTCTGCCTCCAGCTTTTCTTCGTTCCGTCCGCGGTAAGCTCTGACAATGTACTTGATGAATATCTATAGAATTCTGAATTCCTCTTCGCTGCACGTTCAGTTTACAGTAGACGCCACATCGCTGTACTACATAATTATAGTGATAACAAGTAAAAGAAAACCATTTTAAGATTGGCTCGAAAAATATTTTGTTGAAACGAGAGTTGAGGAGGAAAAAAAAAAAAAAAAAAAAAACGTTCTAAAATTACAAGAAAAAAAAAAGAAAAAAAAAAAATACGAATCCTGTTACCGAAAAAATAATAATTCAACACCCAAACGTCTCATAAAAGAATTTTACACTCTGCGGTATGAAAACGAAAAAAGCATGATCCGCGGGAGCTTTCAGTTTTATGAAAAAAAAAAAGCAGAAAAAAAAAGGAAAGATAAATTTCAACCCCTCCTGGAGTAAATGACGTAACTGTGACGTTTCGCGGGAGAATAACTCTTGGGGGATGTTGTGACCTTGTATCCGGTCTTGCGTCACCTTGTATCCAACATGGAACTCAGTTATGACCGACGAAGCGTGACCTGGACAACGTCGGTTACTTCCTCAGTGTCCGGGTGACGTCAGAATTCTGGCATTTTGCCCCTTGCTTTTCCGAAATTTGACAAGTAATAAGAAGGGTCGCACGCTGACGCAGTGATCCGCATGGCCTGCTTACGAGTTGGGGTCCTGAACAGCTCGTACAATGCTATGGATTTTCAGATTATACATATACACATACTGTATATAAGCTATAGATGAAAACTTAGTTCAATCATTTCTTTGAAAATAAAAATTTGATAATAATCGGTCCTATGATCGGGTAAAAATTCATTTGAAGGATCGCTCCAGCGTCCTAAGATCCCAGATTTGGTTAATCCAGTATAATTCTTGGACATCTAAATGTACCTAAGCATATAATATAATTTTGGCAAATTGTATACGACGGTTGACTAGACGGCACTTGCATTTCGTCCCTAAAGACTCATTTTCTCGCGCGTGTCCACGTCACCCTCTACCCTCTACCCTCTGCCTTCTACCCTCTAGCTTCCAGCTTCCAGCCTTCAGCCTCCTGCATCCTGCCGCTTTTCTCTTTCCTCGTGAAAGAACAAGGCTTTAACTCAGGCGTATATATGCCTAGTGGTATTCATGCATATGTAGATGTGAGCAGTGTACGGTACGCCGTGATCACAATACCACAACGTACTGACATAAAGGCTTATTGTGCAGCCTCGAGCACAGAGGCGGACTGGTAGCTTACTGAGATGAGTAATTCTTGAATATTTTATATAGGTCAGTTTTATCACAATGGAGAGTATCATTGGTCACGGATAATAAAGAATTGCGAGACATATGCTCTTCAGAGATTACCTCTTGTTTGGTAATTACCTTCTGTCCACACATTGCCACTTGGGTAGGTATAAGGTAGGTACGCACGTAATTTGCAAACGAAGTCCTAATGGCTACGAAAGAAACGATCATCTTGTCTCCTTTCGAAAGATCTCCAGATCTTCACTTAGATTATAATCGGATGTCAAATATCGCGAGTATTTATCAAATCTTATGACATTTTTTGACAATTTTTGATAATTTTTAAAAATTTTTTAACGAAGGATTCCTCCTCTCGGTGAATCAAAGCTTCGAGAATTCTTTCGGAGGGAGAATATCGTGCCCGTGCATTAATCACCTGGCGTGACGTGAGGTGCAATTTTCTAATAAACGTCGCTTTGGTGGGGAGATTTTTCATTTCCTTAAAGTAAGAATCCTAGCGTGCCAAGGTCCAAGTTGGTTGCTTAAATCGCTCGTAAAATGACTAAAATGTCAGTGAGGCGAACCGGACCGGAAGAAATTCTAATCAAAAGAAATTCCCAGAAGCTATTCGCCGATTAATTAACTTATAAAAAATTAACTCCCAGAGACTGGTACCGGTATGCTGTAACATTTAATCTTACGCTTGTATATAACTCACCTAATGCACTTTTCCCTAATTAGTAAAAAAAAAAAAAGTGAAGATAAAACACGGAGAGATGAGGAGAAGTAGGCAGTTCCTCGCGATGTGATATGGGCCGAGCTGCCAGATGGCCAGCTTTTTGGGTTTAGCGAACGAACGCTTATCCCTGGTTATCCCTGGTTATCCCAAAGTTTAAGGGGATGTGGCCAGTATGTCACGAGGACCGGGACAATAGGATGACACCGATCCGCGAGAGCTGCCTCCGGCGAGGGTGGCTTCGTAGTCCTTTGCTGAATTCTCCCTAGGGATCAGTTACGTTGGGTTAGGTTAGTCCTTGGTGTATTTCCTTGCCCCATTCTACCACCCTTGCTTTTCTCTTTCATCTCTGTGTACTATATTATACTATGCCATCGTAAAACTCTGTAAAATGGGATGGAATGGTTTCAAAAAAATGTTCAGTTCAATTAGTAGAGGTGGAATAATTGATAATCTCATTCACGTTGCGGCACATATCGTATATTTCTGGGTTTCCTTCTTTTTCTTCTTCTTCTTCTTCTTCTTCTTCTTCTTCTTCTTTTCTGGTTCATAATAACTCACGTTGGTAATGACTGCAGACTGTGTTTATATATTCTGGTATATTAGTCTGAAACCGTTGATCGATATACCGCGCCTCTTTTCTCTGAGAGATGGTAATGAAGACGAAGTATTGGCTTATACAACTTTGGGCAAGTTGCCTACTCTTATTCTCACTCCGGAGATAAGAAGTGCTTTTTGAAGTGATATGAACGAGTAGATCTATCAGCGGGCGACGATACTTTCGAAGTGATCGTCAAAAGCGATTCGATGAAAGGATGAAGGATGAACGAGAACGAAAAGGAGGAGGAGAATGAATGATGCTCGTGTATTTGTGGTAAGATATAATCTGGCGAGAGAATTCGAAATCTTAAGAACTCAAGAATTAGAGAGCCTACGTTTAATGGTGTGATTATCTGACTCGCTCCTCGTCCTCTCATATTTTTTCCGTCGTCCTGCTCTCGCTCCTTTTTACCTCCTTTTATCCTTAAACGATGAGCAAAGAGGGTTTTGCGTTTTTTCCTCCAACCTCTTAAAAACGAATCCATTAAAGTTTTTTACCACCCCGTAAGATATCTTAGCTTTCTGTACCGAGATTTCGGAGTAGCTGTAACGTTCATCCGCTGTATGATTTCCTAAAATTACGCGTAAATGGGTATTCGGAATTTTCATATCGCAAACATTAACCCATTTGCGTTTTTATAATGTAAAAACAGACCTTCAGACAAAACCAATAATCTTTTTTTTTTTCATTCTTTGCAAACCTAGAATATGATCGTCTTCGTGTTATAGATATCTTATTGCAACCGTCGTCAACTCTAAAATCTCGCGGTTCGATTCCGACGTTTTAATTGCACGTTTTAATTGGAGTCTCGTCAAGTCTGTGAAATGATTCAAGAAGATATGAGAGAACAATTAAAAAACAGCGTACAATGTAACGACTCGCAATATTGACTGGAAAGGATAATTATTATCGTTACTCGTTCCATTTTTCGCTTCCTCTTTGCTCCCATCCTGTTTTCTTTCCTTATTTACGACCTTCATAATTCAGTCAGCGAATTCCAATATTTTGTATAATCCACAAGATAAAAAACGCTAAAAAAAAAAAGAAAATGACCATGGAGAATGGAGTATGAACGTACTGAATGGTCATAAAAAAAAAATATAGAGTCTTATTGTTTTACGGAAAAAAAAAAATAGCAAGAAGATCTCGAAATTCGCATCGTAATATCGAGCTCCACGTAATCTGAAGAGTTGAATTTTCTGCAAGGGTTGAGGAGCCATGGCACTCAACTGTCAGATTGGTGAAGATTGCAGAGTTCCCACCGTTTTTCGAACCATGTTTTCGTTCTTCGCTATCTGGAGCTGATGAAAAATACTATTTAAAAATCACATGTTTGGTGGAATACGGTAAATCATACGTATCAGATATTTTTGAGGCGAGATCGAAAACCGCTTGTTGCTCACGTCGAGAGAGAGAGAGAGAGAGAGAGAGAGAGGGAAAGAAAGAGTGACTTGGTTTCTCCCCTCGAACAATGCTGAAGCTGTAAACTAATTCGTAACCGACCCCAACCTAGTTTTCTTGAGGGATGAAATATACGGATTTGCGACGAAATCTACGCCTGAAATTTCAATGTCTACCAATTTTCTGGATAGGCAATTCTAACTGACCTACCTGAACGCAGTACAAACTCAAAGTTAAAAAAAACATCATTCCACGCGATTCAACGTCACAATATTTTTTTTATATTTTTCGAAATAGTAAAAATCTCAAGTCTTTTTTTTTTTAGAATTATTTCGAAGTGTTATAAAGATCGTGCTATCGTCTATCTGGCGAGAAGAAGGAAAAGTTAAGAAGCTTGTGCATCATCGCACGACATACGTTTCGATAAACCCTGCAGCCCAGCTGAAAGTTCGAGAAACGTTAGACCGTAGCATCTCGGCATAGACCGGTGATAAAATCACCGCCGTATATAGGAGAATGGTTTGTGTGACGTAGTAGGAGAGATAAAACTGTCGTGGAATAGTAGAAAAAACTTAGTAGTAGGACGTTAGAAGACGAGGAATAACAAATTCTAGCTGTCGATAATCCTTTGGAATGCTTTTAACTGGATCTTTGTCGACGGCTGCCAGTTACACCTTATAAGTTCCGTCCCAGACTTCCAAATCCTATCTGGGAGGTCGATTTCATACCTAAGAAACACGGAATAACCACAAAGTTTTGGACATCGATTCATCGCTGCAACAACCCGTCAATAATTGCAAGGAATGCTTTCAGCTCAAGTTTTCACTCCGAACTAGGTGCCTCCTGCGCCTACCTAACTACATGTGTCACCGTTATTCGGTGGTGCAGACTAATGGGCGATAATCCAGACGTCTTTGGACGTGGGTCAGTTCCGAGGGTAAAGAAGAAGAATAAGAAGAAGAAGGATTCTCAGCGATCAGGCGTAGTCAGCAGATATTTCTTAGAACGTGTCATAAGTAGATAGTGCCACTTCTTCTTCTTATCCGTTCAGTAATATGGCGAGGCAGTTATTCGAGGAGTAAAATGTGGGGAAAGAAAGAGCGCGGGTTTTGGGGTTTTGGGGTTTCGGATCACATCGTCGAAATGTTGGACAAGATTTATGGTTGATCCTGCGTAGCGGATAAAGGCTTCTCCCGGATTTATAAAAGATTAAATCCAAAGCAGCCACGATGCAGGGGACACAATGAGGGATAATCCGACGTATAAAAACGCGTTAGAAACGGACATTTTATTTCATTTCATTTCGTTTCGTTTCATTTCGTTTCATTTCGTTTCCTCATCTCGACTGGACGCGGTGATTTTCGATCGTAAATCGTGTCTCGGGATTACCGCTTATAGTATACCAATACTTAATCGCGAAACGAATCTTTCGAATCATTTTTTACACCCCATATTCGGCTGCAGCCGCACGAATGTAACGCTGCACAGTGATGCAGACGCCTACCGACTCACCGAACCATAAGGGGTGCATTTTAGAGGGCCACTGCAATTTCGACGAAGCGCGAGCGGATCCCTCTACCTCCTACACCCTATTTTATCCCTTATTCTACCCCGTGGTGTTCCTTTACCCTGAAGCTTCAGGGGAAAAGAGAAGGGGGTTCAGGGGAACGGCTAAAACTCACCCGGGGTTAAAAAGGGTCGATTATTTTTTTCAGGGGGTCTTTACAGTCCTTCTACTCTTTGATACTACGAGACCCACAGACTGGATATGCAATTGTATGTATAGCCGTAAAAGGTTTACTTCAAAATCCTGTCTCCTAGGTTTCTGGAGTCATTAAACCTCGGCTGATTTCGGTCCCCCCTTTTTTTTTACCTTTTCTTTCTTCTTTTTTCATGTTCGCGGAATTGTACACTTTAGGAATGAAATATTTCCGACTTTTTCCAGAGCTGTGTACAACAGCTTTCGAGGTCTATTAATAAGCTCGTAGTTTCACCCGTTCAGTCTGTTAAACTTTCGTTCAACTTTAGAACGTTCAACCCGACCAACTCTCATTAGCAATAAAAATTCCAACAGTTTTAGCCTCGCACCAATGTGCTCGGAGCCGACCGGCATTTTCACCTTTCAACCTACACATACATGCCCTTGTTTGCCTTGAAACTTACCCGATTCCTTAAATATGCATGAGTTAATTTTGCTAGTTGGTGACCTTTATGAATTACACGTGGAAGCATGTATAAGCTGAGGAAGAAATGATTTTTACTTTCTTTTATTTTTTATATACAATTTTTGAGTTTTTTTTTTCTTTCTTCTCTTTTTTTCACCAATAGCAAATTCTACCTTCAATTGTCAATCTGAGAGCGACGAACGAAACGGATGAACAGGGAATGTGATAAGGACTTGAGCGTGGCTATGAATTGAGACAGAAGTGCAACCTATAGAATCTATGCAATTTACTAGGAGTAATTAATTTCTCATGGCTGAAGTTCGCAATTGAAAGCTCTGGTATCGACTTTACTCTCTATTATGTAAGGAATTAGAGAACTGAACGTATTTAATTCTGCCTTTACCTAAAGGGTCTGGTACGTTCAGAGTCTGCGTTTAAACGTATATACGAACGCGGAATATGAATTTTAAAAACGCGAACGAGGCTGTTAAATTATTCTTTCTCACGTGGCTTTGAAAATAAACTGTGAAAGTTCAGTTTCGATGGATCTAGCACCGAGTGGAGGAATTAGGAAATTCCCATATTCAGGGAAACGGCTGAAACTCACACTCGTGGGATACTTATGGCGAATGAACCGATGGTAGAATCGTTCGATTTTGCAAACTGCAGATGGTAAAGAGAGATTAATTCACCGTCCTGCGTTAGAGCACTTCGTATATTAACGACGAGGTTTATTTCACCCCAGAACTTTGATATTCTTTACGAATAAGTGGGGAGTAATAAAATGAAAGTCCATCGGATGTGTTTCCTTATTTATTTTGCAAAAACTAGTTTTTTTTTTTTGTTTTTTTTTTTTGGGGAAAGAAACTTTCTGGTTTCGAGATTCTAACGGAACATCATGTGGATGAAACCATCGCGGTATATACTTCTTCGTAAATTTCTACCATGTAGTAGGCAGTATATATGTTAACGAATGACCATGTGAGACTGCGGTTCATAGAAGCGGAAAAAACTTGAGCGGAAAAACGACGAGCCTACAGGTACTTTACTTCTGGCGTCTAATAGCGTTTGCCAGGAACCCCGCCCGAGAATACATTGCTTTAGCTACCGTTAGCGGTCTTAACGAACTGTGCAAAAGTCCTAACGGGCCAAGTAGGTTGAGCTGGACTGGGTCGCGTTAAGTTCGTTTGGACGGTTGTTTCGACTCGCTTACTGCAGGCTCTACTTGCACTTAGGAAAAGTATATTTTCTGAACGAAAGGAGTATGAACTAGAAGCAACGAAATACCACAATGAAACAAAAAATAAAATATTTAAAATATTAAAAAATGAAAAAAAAAACAGATGCGAAATTTTGAGGAAAAAGTTTCAATTCTCATCCTACCATCATTAGTTTATTATTCAAATGCTCTAATCGTTTTGAAAAAATTTTCATCAAATCTTCAAAAGTATCGCTGCGCAATGAGTCAACTTTAAACTTGAGTTTAATTTCCCTTTCGAATATGTGCGCATTCTTTCAAAGCATTTTTGAAATTTTCAAATCGGTGTAACATTGATGGTGAGCTATATTCCGACTCGTGTTTTTAAATTTCTCACTCAGTATATCGTACGATTATTATTCTGTGTGTATGTCTGAAGCGCAGTTAGCCCCGTGCTCATGCTTAGGTAATTGCACACCTCGTCAATTATATCTACGTCGTGAAAAATGAGGTCCAAAACATCATATCCTCCGCGAAAGTAAAGCGCAATTTTCTCGCTGTACCCCGACAGAAATCGCGGAACGTCACTGAGCGAAATTGCACTTGCAATTAAAATAAATCAAGCCATTCAGTCACTGTGGTTAGTCGGCAATTACGCATTCATCAATTACAGTATCGTTCTTTCACCTTATATCCTAGCCAAGTCTGTTTTGTGCGATAATTCGCAAAGGATATAATGTGAGTAATAAAGTCCGGTTCTCAATTAATACATTGCTTGATTAAAATTGAAGCTTCAAAGGCAGTTCGCGTCGAACGGCGTAATTGATCTTGTTAAACATTGTTGATCCTTGTTAAATCTCCTTATTTCAAATTTCATCTTCGTTAATTTACTTATTTTCTATAATTCTATTTGCATTAATTTAATTTTTCATTTTTGTTTGATAGTTTGATTATTTTCTCTTGTAAACTCGGTTATCCCCGCTTTTGGAACAGCCTACAGCTATTGCGATATCCGGTCGATTTCTTTTCTATGCTTGGATAACTTGTTACTTCAATAATCGCGAAACGAGACAAGCGATACATATTTCTTTGACGAATATTAGAGAAAAGCCAGATGATTGTCACATCGGATTAATTCCTTTGAACAGGAAATCCTGAATCAGACTAAATAAACATAAGGTTGGATGGGCACATTTCAGCCCTGCATGTTCACCACTCTTCCTGTACGTATCCTCGTCGTTTGAAAGCCCAGGGTTTCTCCTTCATCTCCATATTGCTCGATGGAAAATGAACTTCTATTTTTAAACTTAGCTGCATAACGTTAACCCACCGAGCTCTGCATCCATGGATATCGAGCCATGGATTCTCTACACGTGTTATACGCGTCACCAAAGACGTCTGCACGCGTTTAAAACTCAATTATTTGGATATGTTACCATAGTGAATTATCCTCAGGGTCTGGCAGCGATGAACGATCCAATCATGAGGCCGTTTTCGTTTCCTAAAACCAAGAGGAAACACGGAAGTTTAATTTCAACGCAAGAACTGCGCTCCTCAATCTCCCCTCCTGTTTCCTTTTGAAAAATGAAAGAAAAAAAAGATTTCCACCCAAAACGATGCAACTTCAGAAAATTTTTTGTATAAAAATCCTCTCTGATTAAACCGACGTACCCGCATCCGCATGTGCCTGGGGCAGGACTGTTACGCGTACCGCGTTGGTAATTAAATTTCCGGCCCTTTTATCTTTCATTTTTTCGTGTCAAATTCTTAATCTTTCTTAGCGTAGGCTGATCTAAAGATACAGGATACAAGGATCGAAAGAGCACTTGCCTTCGTTCTCGGGGGTCTTGAGCCTTGAGCTTGACCGGAGAAGCCGGTGGCTGAAGCCGCTAATGGATCCTGCGGGATGTGTAATGGTCCGAAGTAACTTGCCATCAAGGTGTTTACACCCAAAACCAATTACGACTAATTCACGAGCTATTTATGGGCCGATTAGTAAAATTTATTTCCAAGACCACCTCGATCGCCGCTCGTTCCTTTGATCTCTTTATTCACCTTTAAAACATCTCTGGAGACTAACATGCGATGACCGTCGATGTTATCCCAACTTTAAAACCGGACACACGCCTCGAATACACAATCGATAATCGATTTCTTTCTCATCGTCGCCCTTTTTGTCGTCTCTTTTTACTTTCTATTGTGTCTCGTTGGTCTTCAGAGAATCGTGGGATCGTCAAGTTAGAAGATGACCGTTGAAACGAGGAATGAATAAATAAAACTACCAAATAATTGAAAGCAATAATTTATGTCTATGGCGTAAATTTTATTCATATTATACAGTATAAACGATATGCAGTAATTAACGTGACGGATTACACGTCAAAATTAAGTGCATGTGGTTGGAATTGAGGACAAACAAAGACAGAGATTCGGGCAGATTCGGAGGGGGCCCTTTTTTAGTCAGTATTGGAACCGGTCCAAAGATGAGAAGCAATAATTATCATGCTAATTGATTTGTTGGGCGTCTTAGGCTTGCGTGACCAAACTGTGAGGTAGAACGGTGATGAGAATCGTGTTCGTCGCATACGTGTTTGTCTTGGCTCTCGGTTGAATCGACTCTTAATAATGACGTACAAAATTGAGCCAAAATGAAAAACTCGTCACGTTGTCATTTTCTGGTTGGAAAATTGAAACTGAGTCAAGTTTATCACTCGATATTATTTTCAGTTTAAAATCGGTTTTTCCACAAACGCCTGGGTTGGTTTTTGTTCTTTTGATAAAAACTGCATTACTTTGGTAAAGTTGAAATTCAGCAGTAACTATCCAACGGTTCGAAGTTTCTTCGTACTTCAAGGCAACGGTGGGGTAAAAAAAAAGTGTCTAGCAGATTGGAGGAACTGCAGAGTGTAGATTGCAGCGCAACTATCGCAAAGTAATTTCGCAAACCTTGGTAGAATCCAAGTTCATTAATCCGTAAACTGAGAGTAATATTATCTCTCTCAGAACTGAATTCCATTATTTTCCGACGATCAATCTTTCATGATCGTTTCTCAGCCCTATGAATATGGATTATTATAAATTTTGACAAAAAAGATGAGAGAATGCGAAGAGAACCATGGTAAAATAATTTATTAGGTACAATCAAGAATACCGCGGGTTAAAAAGAGTCTCGAAAATAAAAAAAAAGGATGGACATCTGGTTCTGCACATGTTCGACCTGATCATAATCATGCCTTTGCCGAATATTTCGGCGAATAAATTCAGCCGACAAGAATATATATTATCCGGGTCCCAGAAACCCTGGAATACGACATATTAAGTGACCTCGTGAAATTAGCCACCAAAAGTCAACGGCACTTTCGACCCGTGATCACATTTCCATTTACATTAAGGATCGGCTCACTTCACCCTCGTCTTCTGCGACTAACAACTCAGGCCGTTAACCTAGTGCCAATGAGACACGCAACGACTTAAGATTAACCAGAAGTCGCAAAACCAGATGAAGAAATAAAAGAAGAAAAAATAAAAACCACCAGCGACTGAGTATCGCTGCCATTCACCACACGCCTCCATTAGGCAGGGTGATTGCATTCTTATTGCTTGATGTTGAGAAAAACAGGGAGATGAAGTGAAGAAGAGAACTGTGCAGGAAGAAGAAGACGAAGAAGTGGAAGAGAATGAGAATTACGAATTTCGTGATTATTTTCGTTATTTATCTGGAATACTATATTGATCTCTGATCTGTGATCCATGCAGATAATTATCAACCCTTGAATTCGTTTGCTGTACTAGGATCCCGCGTTTGTATTAACACATCGAACATGAAACGGTTATGGTACAGCTGTCCCTGAATCAATGGGTATAGGCAAATAGTTGCGGAAACTGCGGCAGTGTAAAGCGACTGGTCTGAAGGCTTTTTTTTTTGCATTTTTTTTTTCTGATTTACATAGGCAACGCATTAGTTGAATGGTATTGCTTCAGACGGGCTTTGGAAAACCGAATGCGCAATGTGCATCCTGATTATTTACTCGGTTGTATCGACTGACTATCCATCTCAAAGCGCGTATCAGTTGATCATTAATCAAATTGCCAACTACTCTGATCACGTTAACACGTGTTAACTTCTTCATGGTATAGATTATGCGCTTGGTTGTATACTGTATGGACTTTGATTACCGTAGATTCTAATTATGGGTGGTTTTTGAGTACTTCCGAACATATGGCGAGAAGCCGGAGAGTTTCTTTTTTCTTTTTTTGTTTTTCTTTTTTCTTGCCTGTGGCAATATCCAGCTGCACTGGAGTAAAAATCCCTACGATAAAACTACTTATGGTATACCTATAGGATAGGGTCTTATGGGAGATAAAAGAAGAGGAAATAAGGAAGAAGAGGGAAACGGAGAATGTTCGATAGCAGAAGTCCGCGGTATACCCTGGCTGCTGCAGGGTTTTGTTCGAGAACGTGGAATAAATCGGCTTTATTGTTTTCGTTACCGTCCGTCTTCGCAGTCTTTGATTTTTGCTTGTATATAGGTATACATATATATAGTATGTAGTTTCAAAGTAAATCAGGAGGAAATCGTGAGGGAATTGAGACTCTGAATAATACAGTGACTTCCTGCGCACGCTGAGTTCTACCTATGGATTAGATCGAGAGTTGGACGATCGAGTTATAGAAAATTCAGGAATTTACCTCCCTCGTGATCTTTCGTGTATTGTCTTATACGCCAGATATAGATTTCAGCGTAAAAATGAACAGAATTTTGAAACCCAATCCAGCAGAATTATTCGCTGTGGACTTTTCGAAAAATATATGCGGTTGCCAATTACTCGGAATACATATTTTAGTTAATATATGATAACGTTAATGAGTATTGCTGTTAAATATATACACCATACAGCAGTGGAGGAAAAAAAGGAAAAAATATACATCCTGACTGATAGTGAACATTTTTTCGCCAATCCTCAATACGAAACCTTTTAATTCTTGATTAATTACTCCGCAGTATAGTATAAGCTCGGGATGGGAGTTTTGCTTGGCGTTGATTTTTAATAGAACTTGAAAAAATAAAAAAAATAAATGTATATACCCCTTTTTTACGCTCACTCGAGTACCGGGGTAATCAGGGAACGAGAGGTGGATATATAGCTGATGGGGAAACGGCAAAAAAATAAACGAAAAAATGAAGAAAAAAAGTTCGATTCACCATGCGTGTATATCAATGAATGAACAAGTCAGACTACCTGACTGGTTCCCTGGTTTACTGACTCACTGAGCTGTTTGACATTACTCGGCTCCACATGAAATCACGTTACGTCCCATTTCAACGAGCATTCACCATCAATTCCGATCATAGTTACGATCTCGAATCTCTCAGTTCGCAAAGTACATCCATACATGAATTTATTCATACTGCGATATTTAATGAAGGTGTTTTATGTGTTTCAGGCAGACGGAGGATTATCATGTTCTGTGAAACCGGATCAGAGAAATCGTTGCAGAAACAATAAAAGTGAGTATAAGTAAAGACTAATCGACGGCTAGTACCGGATCGAAGTCGTATTCTTTGTTTTTTGTTTCCTTCGTTTTAGTTTTTGACACGTTTTTGACACGTTTTTTGCTTCCTTTTTTTTTGTATGCCGCCTCAAACGCATGCTCCGTCATTATATTTGGTAACGAGTAATACATCAGGATCATAAGCCATCATAAAATAAGAATGACGACGACAGGATTTGTTCCCCTCACCATGTCTAACAAAAGATTCGATCCGTAGTTAGTCCTGCAGCTAGGTAGTTAGTCTGTGGGGGGTTGTTCGAGTTCAGAGATCTGGTGGTACCACTAACGTCGTGTTAGCAAGGTGTTTACACGGGCCAGATGTCGAGGGCCTTTATTGCCGTTTCAGAACCGCAAAAAACTCGAATGTTTACCGAAGCGTTATTCAGTCCATGTAATCGTTACATCCTCGATCGTTTGATGAAGCATTTATCTGACCATAAAAATACCCATCAACCGAAGAAACCCAATGAGAAAAAGAAATAAATAAAAAATGAGAAGAAGGAGTGAAGTGTCGAGCTCCATCTTCATCTGATCCAACTTTCCACTGCAATTGTCAAAATTGTCTTCAACAGGCGTATGTATAGCCGTATAATTGAAATTCATCACAACTAGAGCTTATGTAGCTAATTAGAGTACTACTCGTACACATGGTTCTTGACAATGTTAGTGGAAAGGCGTATTTGCACCAGCCTCCCAACAATGGTTAATCCGTAAATTCACAGCCCCGTGGACCCACGAGAGTTCTAGTTGCCTCAGTGACGTAGGATAAAGGTCCAAAGCAGCCATATGGCGCTTGTCAGCCCGCTTGCCTGCTTTATCAACCTATAGTAGGCGCTATTACGTCTACCTATACATATATGTGCACTATATACGCATGTAGTTCTCTGTCCGGAAACAGCCTCTTTCCACACAGAATCACAGCATCTCCTTCGACTACATTTGACAATTGGACAAATCGTTCGGGATGAAAAGTCAAACTGAATCAAAGTTTCGTGAATAATATGCTGATGGTCAATTTTCTCCGGAGAAATAAGATCTTTTCATTGAGCACACTGTATGTATGTTTATAAAACATATCCTCCAATGGTTTTGCACTCGTTCTCTCCGATATCTTAGATCATAAAATTGCCCAGTATAGATACATATGGTAGCCCAATGCACTCATGCTCTTATAGGTAGTACCTATGGCTGCTATAGATACTTTACTATAAGCGTTTCGCAATCTCGTTTATCAGGGGAAGCAGTACGGGCACCTATGCAACAATGACGAGTAACAATCGTCAGTGAGAGTAAAAGGGCTTCTTGAGCACCTCAGTAGGTACGATCAAGCCCTGCAAAACTCCGTTATGCATTTCCCATTGCTTGTAGGTAGGAGGTATATAAATTGCAGCCAACATCCTGCATCTGTACTATATACAGTACTCGGGCGTATTTAAAGACTGCAATTTCGTTCAAGCGAGACTAAATAATACACGCTACAGAAATATAGTGGTCGTTTAGGTAGATTCGAAGGGATAATTTTAGGCACTATATACCATACATGTAAGAATAGGTATATCGGACCTTGGCGATTCGCTGGAATTTTTTCTTTTCATTTTTTTTTTTTTTATATATCCAGAATCGGAAGCGTTTTGATACATTAATTAATATTCGTGAATCGTTACCTCGCATAGTCACCGGTCGTATCGAATAACAATTGACATTTTTTTCGAACAGCTATCGGACCGTGGAAAATCTTGCAATAAACTATCAATTAATATGGATGGAATAAGACACTCGTGTTTTATTCGTGTGAAGTCAGAGCTTAAATTAGGCATTATACTTACCAGGAACTCCGGCTTACGAACACCCACGTAACCCGTCAATGTGCCACACTGTTTCACAATAAAATTTATACTCCAGCTGCTTTAAAAAATGTTGAAGAAATTATGCTTTCTGTTTTTTTTTTTTTTTTTTTTTTTTTTTATCTCTCTCTTTTTATTCTTAGCAGAAAATAATGAAAACGAATAAACAGAATGTAAGACACGGTAAATTCTTTTCGAAAAGTTTAACACCGTTTAGTGGCCTCTGACACGTGGGTTTGGTATTTAAATTTCAGAATTTTAAAATTGAGGATGGTAACCACGATTTAGATCTTTATTCTCGTATTATAAGTGCTCGGTTCTTATTTGGAGTACAACAAACTAGGTACATAAATTCCTTTGTGGACGACTCGAACAATGAATTTCTTTTTTTTACTCCTAAACTATACGGCTTTTGAATTATGACATTTGTCCACAAGCTTAGCTACTGAATTCCATTTCATTGTAGAAAATCGAGCTCCAGAATAAAGGAAAAAGAATGAATAAAAAAGAATGACAAAAATTAAGGAGAGAAATGATTTATGTTCGTTCGTCTTCGAAGAGGCGAAAAATTATTATCCTCGTGCAACTAATTTGGCTAGAAACGGATTAAAGGATTAAACTCCCCGGTAGCCGAGACGTGGAGGGCTAAAGTGCAGTGTAGTTTAATTTCTGTTTTCCATTAACCAAAGTCGACGATACGCCTTCTGGTTCACGAATCGCTCGATCTTGGTACTGCAACCAATTCAAACGGACTCGTTTCAATTTGGCTTATTTGCCTTAGCGCGATATATATCAAGTGGGCAACGGGGATTATACCGACACGTTAAAGGCGATGCAACTCTACCAATTATCTCGCAAATAGAGGAGGGAATCCCCTTATTGGCTAACCGGGTGAGCCTCACGTGTTCAAAACCGGGTAGATTTCACAGGGGCAAAAATCTTTCTATGTGTATCGGTTGCATATATATATCTATTTATATATCTGTACCACGGATACATGTATGTACTACGTATTCGTCAGATGCGAACGATCTACATTTAAATTGCCTTATACCAATTGAAGGGTTGGTTTAGTTTTCCAATGCCTGGGGTTGTTGGTTTAGGCTTCATCGTTTTACCTTACAGTTCACTTTTCAAAGGATGTCCCAATGATGGCTGATCGCACGTTCAATGAACTCGAACCGATGTGAAAAACCAAACGAAAGAAGAATAGAAAAAAAAAAAACAGAAATAGAAATAGAATAACAGGAACAACCTTTCAAAGTATTTGAACAATGATTTTCAAGAGCAGGTCGAAATTATTAAACCCATTTTCATTTCTCACTCAGACAATGATAATTACCGCACTTTTTCACCGTATGTAGTGTACGTAGCTGCTATTACCCAACATGCAGCTATTACCGAACAAGGGCTGGCTGAGCTGCAGCTGGCTAAGTTTTATCAAGAAATTATTTATTCAATACTCTCAATCACTTATAACTCTTGGGTTGAACTGAAAATCTATATACCGCGCTTGGTAATTAGCGACTCTTGAAATAACACGACAATATAAATCCTCGTACCGGTTCAAATCAATAGCCCAGACTGCACGTATATAGGACCCATAAAATAGGTCCCCCCGTCAGAATCAATCGACAATAACGGGAGTATGAACAGGTTACCCTTGGTGGTAATCGATAAAACGTTTTTTGTTTTTTTTTTTCTAAAGTGCAGGAGAAAATCTATCAACGAAATATCTTCAGGCACATAATTCTTCCATATGTATATGAGGGGGTCACACATCGAGTAACAGGTGCTGTAACCCAGCGTTGTAATTTCCAATCTCCAATATTTGTTGCTAGGCTTTTTTTATCAAAACTAAATCGGTAAGAACAAAAAGATTGAGGTGAACCGATCGGGTGGGATCGAAATTTTAGTTTCACTCTACGAATTCTCATTGAATATTTGGTGGAGCAGACCAAAATTTGAGGGTAATAATAATGTGATTTGCACCTAAAAGTGAAAGTCCGCTTTGAGCAAGTTTAGACGCAAATTAGACTTTCGGAATTCTAGTTTGGACATCTAGATCCTAGAATTTATAGAGGCTTCGTGATTTGGGTTCCTACCTAGAGCTCCTCGATGTTTAATTAGTACATTGTGTATCAAGGGCGCAAAGAGCTATATTGCGAGCGTGCAATATGCGGCACGAGCCGAAGGCGAGTGTGCTGCATGCACACTCGCCAAAATGTTCTTGCGCCCGTGATGCACACGATATTTTTCTTAACATCCGCTCTGTAGAAATGCCTCTTTTCGGAGCGCCCGAGGGCCGAAAATTCCTGTTTTGGGCGCGCCATCAAGAGATCGCAAAGGGGCATTTTGCGAGCAGGTGTAAAGAAAAAAACTTTTTGTGAGCTGATTGACGATTGGATTTCAAGTCGAAGACGAAATTAATTTTTCTTTACACCTGCTCGCAAAATGCCCCTTTGCGACCTCTTGAGCGGGCGCAAAACAGGACTTTTCGGCTCTTGGACGGAAATGTCTTTTCCGCCCGCTGAAAGCGGGCGAAAGAGACTCCTCGTCCGCTCTAGGGCGCAAAATCATGTTTTGCGCCCGCTCACTCGGTCTGAAAAGAGGCATTTCTGCAGAGCAGCTGTTAAGAAAAATATCGTGTGCATGTAGCACACTCGCAATATAGCTTTTTGCGCCCTTGATACACAATGTACTAATAGAGTTGATTTGTCGCGGACTTCTAAGGTCGTAATTAGAATTTGAAAATTTCGTAGGATGTAGAAACGCTAATCAGAACTCAAAGTGCAAGCGCGGGATCTGATTTCCATCTCCGAATCCTCGCAAGGGACACGAATCTACTGAAATAAAATGATGTTTCTGTCGGAGAAGAGCGCATTATTTAAAATAATCATTCAATCAGAAAATAATATCCATTGAAAACATTAACTTGTTTGATTAAATTTTTATTCAGTACAAATGGAACAGGTATAATCTGTCGTGGCGAAGTGAGGGCTTAACTCCGGAAATATCGTGACGGAAATTAGAGAGAGAAATAGGTCCATGAAGAGGAGGAGAAGTAGAGGACCGTCTGGTGTGTGAAGCGGGTAGGTAGCGGAAAGCGAACTTGAGCCGTTGGCGGTTGGGAAACAGTTGATGATTACGGAGATGGAGATCAAAGCGCGTAATCACTAGACAAGCAGGGGAGAGGAGGTAGTATGGTGCACCGTGTGCGGGTCGGGCAACAAGAGAAATTTACTACATATGTATATAAAACGTGGAGTGAGATGAAAATATATATCAAGGTAGTGGTAGGTGTCGTCCCAGTTGTTTAATATTCCAGGGTTGCGGCCGCGGCCGCGAGATTGCTAGGTCAGGCCAGACCCTACCAGGGAAAACCACTTGGCCCGTACCCGAGGACGTACCGAGGACTCCCTGTTGAGACGTGACACTAGTGCCCAGGGGAGAATTTTTTTGAGTACCTTCTTCCTTCCTAGGGTTCAAAAGCCAACAAGGCGCTGACGAGATGAACTTCCAAGATCCTATGCTATTCCCGGGTTACACGATTCAGCGAAATCTGCATCGACGGTCTTACCGGTACCTCAAAGAATGGAACACACTCCTCACAGTTCTTAGTGGTTATCGCCTCTTCTGCATCTACACATTATACGACGCTGCGCTACATTTATACGCATTCGGGATCCAGAGGATGAGAAAATGTCTGTAATTTTTTTCACAACCGTCATCCCATCCAGAATTTCAGTGCCTGCTAAAACCGTTTCAGTTACTGTTTTACAGCAGTTGAGGAGAACCCCTCTTTGATTTTTCTCCGTGTTTTAAATCACCCTCGACAAACAGGAGTACAATTTTTTTGAAGGGGGGAACGCTTGTGTCGGATTGAATTGTGCGTAGGAATTCGTGCCATTGATATGACACCATGGACGAAAATCGAGAAGGTTGTAGAGGGTCTCCACATCACGTGTGGAGAATCTGTGCCCATATTTGTATGTACCGGAAGTTTTAGGATTAGTAAATTAAATGAGATTATATAGATCGAGTATTAGTACCTGATGAAATATCATGTTTTGTAGGATTGAGGCTGGGACTTTGATCTGACGATGGTATGAAAGACGCGGGGGGTGTCTCGGATCTGAATAACGAGTTCGTAATCTAATATGAAATTTGATGAAGTTGTATGTGTTCCTTGAACTTGTCGAAAGATATTTTAATTTCCAATTTAGTCCGGAGTCTGTTTGTTCCTTTGCCCAACTATCAGATGGCTACTCGCTGTGAGTTTGATAAATATTTTACGACCTGCAATATTTCATCAAAGTAGAGCAAAGTGAGACATCTATCTCTCCGGTTCATATCTCTATCTACATCTTCGCAGCCTGGTACTACTACTATTACGAGGACACGGGATGATATGTATAACATCAGCCTACGCGGAGCCGAGAGAAGCTGCGGCAAAGTCAAACTTTTCAATCCTTCGAATAAGTCAGGAGAAAAAGTTGCAACCTAACGAATACAAACAGCCAAAGATACATCTTGAGAATTGCAAGAATCTAGTCGCTGGGAAAAGTTTTAATATTAACCCGAGATATTTTATCATCTCAACTGATTTCCCTGTAGGCGTCATTCGTCGGTTCTCTGATTTTACCTGAATGAAAAAGAAAAAAAAGAAAATAAAAGAAATCTCAGAATTTCACCTTTTTTTTCCTCTCCATCTACGTGTTATACGTAAGTTGTGAAATATTTACCTTCCCTCGCAAGCCTTTCAGATATTTATACACATACCCATCGATAATGCATTCCGGATTAAATATTTATAGTGAGGAAGGGCAATATTAATTCCTGAAAGTAATTGCTAGAGGTGCTTCTCATCTTTCTATCTCTACCTCTCTCTACTATTTCATATGTGTATACGGTACACATTGGTTTGCATCTGCTACTTCATAGATGTACGGGATATGGATGTATCGAGTCGCAAATGAGAAGCAAGTGCGACGTTATCGTGAATATTTATGTCGTCAGTCGTCACCATCGAGAACAAATGAACGGGGTGCGACTAAAGTCATCAATATTTCATCCATAGAACACCATGAACTCGAGTCGAATTTAATCATCGCATCGTATAGGTAAGCGATGTTTGTTAGACAAGGAAATTCAAAGGGAAAAATGAGAATTTTTAATAACGGTTCGCGGTTCGAATTCAAATTTGAATTCCCCAATCCAATCGTCTGCTAAAAGGCATAAAATGGAATGAAAAATGAAAATGAGGAGACGTTTTCTCCTAGCTGATGTTTTAAGCGGTGACTCTAGTGTAACCGGGCGAAAAACAGTAACTTTTGTTTCCCTTTTAAGGAAACTATAATTATGGTATGGTAATAATTTTTTTGGGATATAAAGGGGCATCCTCGAGGAAAACCAAAAAACATGTTCTTTTTCTCAATCTGTTTATTTTTATAATGTTGGTTTAGAACTTTGTCAATCGGTGCTCAGTCCGCTATTACAGAAGAACGGACGTTCCTCTTCATCAAAGAATTCTTGTTGTATCCTCTTCTGCATGTGCCTGTTCATCCGAGCTTCTCGCAATCGTCTGACTTCGTCAATTTTACCAATTCGAAAATAACACCTTGTGAAAATGTTCCTCAAATTCTATACTTTTTATGAATGCAAATAAAAAGGAAAAAGAAAATCGATTTTTCTCATCTGTTACACTAGACTCTCCCTCAAGTCGTTCTCCGAGTAGTTAGTTTAATTCATCAATTTGTGGATCACACATTGCTCTTTTCAATCTCGGACTACGTCACTGGTGTAACCTACCCACTACTCGGTGGCGTACTTCGTTATTTAGTTACACTTACGTAGCTGTCACTGGCTAAACGCGATATCCTGCCTATCCTCATCTGACTCATAAGATAAGACTCATGTGGTCCCTGTCTTTCCTTCCCGGCATGCCTTGCCTTCGGATCTCAGTAATCCGCTTACTTGATAGATAAACTGTTTATTATTATTATTTTCACTATCCCTTCCCCTCACGAAATTCGTATGTGTTCACTTCCCATACGTGTATATGTATAGTATACACGCATCTGGCTGTGTGCGCACTGATATAAATCTATCTTTATATACCCACACCTACCTATAATATATATTATATATTATACAAAACTCTGGCTTGATATCTCGGTTGGGAGTGTCGTTTTACTTGACGATTTCTCTCCTGTCGTGTATCTACTTTATATACATATACATACATATACGTACAGAGATGATGCTGCGTAAGGACATCGATATTGCCTTTGTTTATATCGATGCACTCGCCTCGTATTACCTATCTTCCGTTACTTTAATCTTTACTTTTCAAGTCCCGGTACCTACTTGATATCTAGGTTTAGTATCAATGTGCGGTAGCTAGAGCTGAATAAAACCGATATTTCTGACTAGAATATTTTTTTCAAAATCGCTCCGTCGTATCTACTGATCACAATCCCTCCGTTCGTACATATACCTTCTTAGAAATTGACAGTAATTTTCTATTTATGATGGTTTAAACCTATAGCGTGAATCAAGATTCTTCTTTAATTTCCTACAGTTAGCTGTGATAGAAAACGATTATTTATGTACACACCAATCGTTAGGAATGAGAAAGATTAAGATAGATATTTAATAGATGTTAAATCATTCCACTCGCATAATGCCCGGCCTTGTATGGAGTGAATTAGTTATAGTTAGCCTCATTTTACCGACTAATCAAGAACTCGAGACTCTTGATTAATTCCATCTTCAAGTGAATTACCACCTGCTCTCGTGGATATGTGTCGGACTTTTAACGACCACATGTTTCTGTCGCTGTGAAAACGATCAGCAGAAAAAGAAAAAAGGAAAAAAAATTAAAGCAGATTTAAACTGATCGGTCTGATTCGCTACATACTATCAGAAGTAAAACGAACATCGATGATAAATTGTTGACATAGAATTCGAACGAGTGAGATTTCCCACGTGAAACACGACGGATTAGTTTGACGGAAGAGTGCAGGCTGCGATTTTTCAAAATTTATTAGTTTCTACGTTTTGAATGCTATCACGGATTTTTCCTGAGCACTTGACGGACCGGATATCAGTCAATCAGATTTGGAAAATGCCGGGGTATGGATTGACAATACTTTGTAAATATGCATTCGATCAAACAATTTGACGACTATTTTTCATCGTGCTAAAATCGCATTGAATAAATATTATAACGTTATACCCATTAAACTTCATTCCAAAGTATATAGCCTAGCGTAATCCTATCTGAAACATAAATTCGAATCACACTCAGCTGTATTACGCCACTTGATTAACAACTTCTGATCCTTCTCGATGATTAATATTTCGCTGTTTAACGGTACCTATATTAATCATCTTCAAGGAAGAAGAGTTATTCACTCTGATCATCAGTCTTTCTCAGTTACTCGGAGTCAGATTCTGGTATCAAGCATATTATAACGTAGGTAACTGCTTTTCAATATCCGCTCAGTTTTCATCAGCGCCAGGTATCAGACGTATAGTCGCAACTCTTTTCAACTATACATGTACGTATTTATTTTTTGATCAGAGCCAGACCGAGTCGAAATAGAAATTCTAACTTCATTTTCTAGAACATAAATTACTTTATTCTGCAGTTTTACTTGACAGGGGTATAATTTCATTTCAGTAGAATTTTGTCTCCCTTTGAGAATACAAAGGTATACGTGAATCAGAATCAGCGTGCTACGTCCCACTAATTTTTCAAATTTCACTTAGAACTTCAGAAGTGTGCGCAGAAACAACTCTACGATAGTTTTCCATTTTTTATTTGGAATTTATTCGCCAATTAGTTGACAAATTTTTTTTTCAAAGATCGAGAGCCTGCGAGTCGAGATCACAGAATCACGAAGACCCTCTGAACTCTAAGATCTGGAGGTCCAAACTAGAATTTCAAAAGTCTAGTTTGCGCCTAAATTTTTAAATAGCCATTTAGGATTCCATAAAATGCACAATTCCACCCTCGAATTTGATTTTCCAGAACTTGTGGAATGAAACTATAACTTCGATTCTGTCTCGGGGATCCTGATAATGTGAAATCCTCTCAAATGAGAATTGACTCTGATCACACTCGTTGTCAGAAATAATTTGGGAAAGTGACCAAACAACAGACACCATTAGATAAATGGTCTGTAAATAGATAACAACTGTTAAAAGGCCTTATGCCAGACCTTGACGAAACTCGAAAGCGACCCAGAAGTCGCTTGTCCCCAAGACCTCGGCCAGATTCCGGTGAGATAGAAAGAGCCCCATAAACAGGCACATAATCCATCCAACTAGGGAGGCGGTACAGCCTGGCAAACGAAGGGATGTGCTCCTGCGTATCGTCAAGTGTGATTCACTCGACGTTTCGTAGATATATAAAATAAGCATTCTGAGAAGGGGACCTCCCCCACTTTGAAGTCATGGAATGGATTAGTCTGCCACAGATTTTTGGCGCGAAAGAAGATCACATAGGAAGAAGCCCTGATTTGAAATAAAAAAAAAATAAAAAAAAGAGCAAAAAAGAAAAACGATTATATGCAATTGCGTTTATTTCTATGGCCAGACATTAACCCTGTGAATGGTAAATGATGGAAGATTTCAATTTGTCCGGAGAATTAATTTGGGCGATAATTTTCTTTATGTTCGGAAGTAACTTTAGAGGGAAAATTGATTGGCGAACATTTTTTTCAACTGCCTAACTTAGGGCTGCAAGCCTCGGCATATTTCGAGGGCTTTTACGCCTTCACTGCCCTCCATGTAAATATGGCAAGACGAGGGGTGAGGCCAAAGTCTAGGCAGTTACGTACAAGAGCAACAGAGACTGCTTATTGTTTGTACCGCGGGGTGTGAGGCCGTCTTAATTAGCTGGAATTGCAGTAGTTCGTGTAAAACGGGAATGTTAGGTATATAAAACGTAGTATAAATACAGATATAGAAAAGTACCGGGTATTTCGGTAAAATAAGAAGAAGTCAAGTTTACAGCCGTGAGTGCATTTCGCTAATGAATTAAATTAGACACCGTAGCTAATTGCTGAATTACTACTTCCTGGGATTAACTAAACCGTGTTGTTTTTATTACCCTATGTTGAGGGTTGACGATCTTGTGTCTGGATTTTGGATACTTTGAATGTGAATCTGTCCTCGTATTTCTTTCTTATTGTACTTTTCTCTTTTTTCTTTTTGTTTTCTCTTCTCATCCGTTAAAGTCATTGAAAATTATGAACATCCTTATTATTTTTTTATTGCTTCAACCTATCCTTATTTTCATTAAATTTTTTATATTCAACAACATTTTATGACACACGCTTTCAAGCATCAGTATTCTAGTTTCTGAAAACGTTACGCGGGATGCCTTGCTCACCCTTGTCATAGCTGAACTACATCCATCATGATCGCGAACTTGATGCTTAATGACATCTGGGTACAGGACAACCGCTCACGAATAGACACGTGTCTAAGCTCGGTTAATATCCTTGATAAAAGATTTCTTTGATTGATTATGAATGATCGACTGTCAGCAGCTTCGGTGACCCTTCAATTGACCAGGACTCAGGCTTTATCCTTCTATGCTATTGATATCCTCATATGGTTATTAATTCTTGTCAATGAAGACCGCAGGGTTTACCATTGAAAGTACACGATACGAACGAAATCATCTTCTTCTTATTCTCAATTCAAGAAGGAAAACCAGAAATGTATAACCTGTGATGAAAAAATGAAAAAAAAAAATGTCTCTGCTGTTCGATAACCGAGAGAAGAACGAACTTGCTACCCTGTTTCTGTTATTTTCACTCACCAGCTTCTGATCCAGTGACTTCATCCGGACCGTGGAGTGAGTCAGAAGTCACACAACGGGCGATAAGGGGATGTGTCGTACCTACTCCCGTTCAAAGGCATAAATATCGGGGAGCTTCGAGTCTGGGGACCCCCGTTGAGTTATGGCATTTATAACTAGCATCGCATCTTTCATTAACTCCTCTATTGTCGGTGGATCTATGATGCAGAGGGGGTTTATACTGCAGGCGAGATTCTGGCACGTATTTGTTTATCCTATAGGAATATTTCGACGCCATATGTTCAATTTATGGTCCCATATATACACTTGCCGTAAACACGGCTAATTATCTATACTAACGTCGCAATCGTGAATCAATTATTCAATTTTTACTTAAGTATTGACAAATCTTTCAACTCAATGTAAATTTGAAAAGTAATCTGGGATTCGTGATTATTTCGACCCAAAGTGATCCCACGAATTTTTTTACTCATAATCGATGAAATCGGGCTCAACGCGTAATTAACTGTGCAAATTGAATCTATGCGGAAGTAATAATCAATTTGTCAATTAATGAAGTATCGCGTGATAAAGTTTAGAAAACGTATAGAAGTATTGTAGCTGATCGATTGAGGTGAATAAAAAAAATAATAAAAAAAATATAAATAAAAATATTTGAAAAAAACGAAAATTTAATTACCCCACGAATTTTCGTTTTATATCGGTAACAACTTTCTCGTACGATGTATGGGAAAATATTTGTTTTTAATTTACCCAGGAAGCGGATATTTCGCGGTAGGGTAGCTCTCGTATACCTACGCCCGGGTACAACGGTTTTACATTTTTGTTTTTTATATACCTCGAAACAAAAGATTTATACAGTATTTTTATATTCGATCAAATATTGGAAACAGAAATTCAAACTTCACGATTCACTGACTTTTACACGCAATGAAAAATAATCGAGTCTAAAATTAATGATGAAAAAATAACACAAAGTGTTCGTTTTAATTATACCTGATTTCTTTTTTTTTTCTTCTTCTTCTGCTTCCAATTCACTCGCCGCGTTGAGGACGAATACGATTTTTCATTTATTCTATAGATTTCTTGCAGCCGACATTTTTACACGGTTTTGTACGATGGGCTCCCCTTCATAGCTTATTCTGTAAATCGTTGGTGATAAATTCGAGACAAATTAGTTTATTTTTGGACGTATTTAAAGGCGCTATACGACTCGCGGCTCGAGAAGAGAGGGTTGTACGACAAGGCGGGGCCACCCACAGACAACCGCTAAAAATATATATCCAATTCCTAATATACTAATGCCTCTGCGCTTCTCTGCTAAATGCCAAACAAGTCGGACTTGTGTCTCGTAAATATTAAAACTTGTTCACCGGCATCTTTTGCCCTGTATTCACGGTGTTTTATCGCACCTGTCAAAATTACAGACTTATATAGCGGTCGTTAAACCTCTCATTACTTATTAGGTAAGCAAAAAATAGCGCCAGTACCGGAGGAGATATGACTCAATTTGCAGTTTCTCTATCATACCTTTTTCACTATTTTTATTTTATTTTCTTTATTTGTTTCATGTTTTAACTCATTTCTTTCGAGTCTCGACACTTGTAAGTATGTATGTGCACCGATTTTATAACCCTCTTCTATATAACCGAATGATTACTTTTCCATTGCAGCTTGACTTGGTGCATCTGTTGCGTATAATAATATCAAAAGGATACACTCCAGGTGGCGGTTCTCTCTGGCGTGTCGTGTTAGCTCGTATCACATTTAATATCTAAATGGTTTCAAAGCTATGAGGGAAAATAAAATCAGGCGTACGAAGTATGTATACGTAGTATATACCTCGTAGCCATACGTATATATATATGTCTGTCCATATAGCCTAGAAAAAAGCCAGTAGCGCTTACTAATTAAAA
Organism: Tenthredo scrophulariae; assembly: GCA_963978835.1. Taxonomy (NCBI): domain Eukaryota; kingdom Metazoa; phylum Arthropoda; class Insecta; order Hymenoptera; family Tenthredinidae; genus Tenthredo; species Tenthredo scrophulariae. Next base: position 5,517,476 of record OZ022230.1, on the reverse strand, counting down.
CGCTGCGAGGTCGAATAGGAATGTGTTAGTTTATTTTATTTTTATTTTTATTTTTATTTTTATTCGCATATTTTTTTTCTTCAATCTTGACAAAAATGCTTCGTTTTAATCATTTAATTAGTGACGAGAAGTGTAATTAAATTATTTGCATATTATTATAAGCGTTTTGTTTTTTTTTTATTTCAAATTTTTTTAGTTTCTTACCGACGATCGTGTCACTAATTTCAAACTTTATATAAAATATTATAATATATACCTGATTTTAAAGTAAATAAATTTTTATTCATCTCCGGTTCTTTGATCCTTTGAACTCTGACCTCGCGACAAGCGACGATCGAATTACAAGCTATTAAACCCGCTGGGGTTTTTGACTCTGCCACGTAGTACTTATACCTATCCCCAGTATTCGAGAGGAGACAATATGAATCGATGTATCAAACAAACGCGTGGGATTCTTTGCGATTCAAATCATGTAATATAATTTAACGAGTATACAGCTTCGAGTGTACCTGAACGTTGTCGTATTTCTTTTTTTTTTTCTGTTTTTATTCTTATTCCTTTTTTCTCCCATCTCATTTGACGTCCGGCGGATATTGAACGTCTCTTGCTTCTCGACGAACAGGATATACCCAAAAATTCATAATATATACATAGAGTGATCCTTAATTCTGTCATATTCGAATTTCGATGATCCCATAGGCTACAACGTCTCCAAATATGTACAAAGAAAAGTGTTCAGAACCCCAAGTTCGTATCATAATTCTAAGTACTTCAAATAATCTGGAACTCCGCACACTTCTTACCTACAGTAGTAGGTATTCGTGAAAAACGTATAGATTTTTAACGAAAAAATTTCACTCATTTTTTTTTCGGTACGCTGTAGCTTCGAAAATTATATCGTTGGAAATCTGTCGAATTTTCATGGAATACCTACTACTACAGGTGAGGAGTGTACCAAGTTTCAGATTTTTCGGATGTGTACTGCAACAGGAAAAAAATAAATAAAATAACCGCGAAATGTTACGAATTGTGTTTTATTTAAATGATAAACTCTGAAGGCTTTGGGGCATTACTTATCAATTATCATTGAGATGAAACCTGGGGTTCTGGTTATATATTTCTTGTATATATTTGGACACGTCCTGGCCTATGGGAGTATTGAAATTCGAAAATGATCAAATTTCGGATGACCCTAATACACGTACACACTACTCGGTTCGATGAATAACGAAGAACTAAGCTATATACTGCACAACACGACGCCGAAAGAATCGCGAAGTATAAATCTATGGAAGTAGTGGCCGGACCTCTTCCTTCGATCACAATGAGCATAAGGATACATTCATCCCATGATAAGTCGACGACGCTGTCAATGACATCGTATGTCGCGGAGAACGGTTTGAGTTACCACGCGACCCGGACCGTCACTTAACCCTCTCGATTAACCTTGCGGATGCTGTTTCGAAGAACTCCATCATCATCCGCCGCCGCTAGGACCTCGTTACTATTTAATACGATTCAATTAGCCGAGAGGCACGTATCGACGTTGCACATACACATCGCGGAGATGTAATCGCTGAAATCCGTGAGATGGGTAGTCTATAAATTCCAAGCTATATCTTGGGGAACAATTTCAAGTGGCAGCTATACACCCGTAGTCAGTTTTATCCTAGCTTTTACCTAGCAACGACGATCAATCCATATCGCCTCTTGATGACAGCTTGATGCTACTTCACCTCAAGACATGGTAGTGCCAGCTTGGTCCAATGTAAAATCGTCTAAATTCTGAATTTTCATTCATCACATCGTTTCTGATATCATTTCGCGAATTTTTAGAGCAAACTGATGGACAGACTGACATATTTTGCGATACCATTCTGAAAAAATTTCCAATTTCACTGCAACTTTTGGAAACTGAAGAATACTTTGATGTCAGGTAGCGCTCGCTTGACATGGGATAAAATATATTCGGAAGTTATATCGGCTATCCGTACAGATGCCCCCTTCATTCAAGATTGATAATATATTTCCGTTTACTTGATTATTGCCATAACAGAAACCCATATCGGTACCACATTGCCATCGAACCTCGACCTTTAATATGTTACATGGTCTGCCTATACTATTGCTATGATAATGCCATTTGGCATGTAGACTGGCCATGTAGATTGTAGAATGTTACTCGAGATAAAGTCAAAAAATTTCTTGGAAATTTTTGGCACCTTTTGATCTGTGAGAAGAACACGTCTGTTCTATAGATTTTCATCTGCTAAATCAGGCGTTAAACAACCAATTTGACTTCTCGAGATCCATGCTATGAACGATCCGGTGAGAAATATGCCAAAAGATCGTAAATTTATTCTGCTTCCGAAGAAAAAACGTATAATCAGTCCAATCGGGAGTGAAATGACATTTGTGAAAAATCAAAGAAAAACTAGAACATCGTCTCCGCATCCTCTTCATGGCTTCGTTAGTTTGACGTACTGATAGTAAAGTTTTGTTCTACCAAAATTTGAAGTCTTGGTTCTTTTATATTTCCTACTTATTTTCCGTGTCTAAGATCACGAGGGCTTTAGTACACTGAAAGGAGTATATATAATCTTTGTCTTAATTTTAGTCAAGTCAAAAGCATACCCTCGCGGTGGAAAAGTCTAGTGGCGTTTCTATTGGGTCGTAAATACGTCATGAGTCGGTTCGCGTCTTCTGGTGTGGGCGAGTGTCTCTCCTGACTACGTCATCTTCCTAAGAAGTGATATTCCTTTGTCCCGTTTCTACATACACATAGATACATACACACATACATACACGCTGCAGGCATAGATATAACACGGTATATTTGGTTTTCATCTAGGTATCTATCATGGAAACTGTTTGCGCTAAGGTACAGAAGAAAAGTTTCTACTCATAGAAATGAACCGAGAGACGAACGGCGTATTTTTCTTTCTATCAGAATCGCGGAGTTTTACTCTGCCAACTTTTCGTGACTAGCAGTCAATCCGGAGTTAGCTGGAAACTCAGGAAATTTGATCCCACTATCGTACCGCGACGTTTATCAACACTATCGCAGGGTAGATAGAAAATTGAGAACTCTTCACAGAGAACTAGGATAATGTGATGAATATTTGTCTTTTTAATTAAAGGATAAAAGAAAATCAGGGAAATTAGCCTCGTTAATATTCCGACGTTTTCTTCTTATATATTTCAATAATGGAAAACTCAGTGAAAGAGAAATAATTGTTTAAAATTTATGAGATGAACGTTTTGTACTTTATCTAGATTATTCTCAACTGCTTTCAATTGTCTTCAGATATTCCTACACCCACCTCAACCTCCGCCTCCGTCGTACCCTTAGAGACACTTTTTCACCAGACAACGAAACTGAAAAGAAACGTTCGAGCAAAAACAGCGAAACAGAGGAAAAAACATACACGAGTTTACTCGGGGTCTATTCACCCACGGGTAAACTCATTATTCCTCGATGTGGACTATCGTAAACAATGCGCGAGGCAAGTTGGTAAAAATTGAGAGAAGGGGGACAAAAAATATACGAGAACGTAAAAAAAACAGCATCCCCTTCGGCGGTCGGCCGTGTACATATTATACCCTTCGCCATAATACACCCATATACATATATATATGTATTTAGCTACGCATATATCTTGACATATTACGTACATCTCTCGCCAAACTTCTCTTCGCATGATATAGGGGCGGGGGGTAGACTTCCGGTAACAATGGAGGCATCTGCTTAGCAAGTCGTAAAAATAATCAGGTTTGCTCGGATCGTAACCAGGTTGGGGATGGAGGGGGTGGATATAGAGGGACTCAAGCAGGAGGCAGGAACACCTCAAAAGCTGGTGCCATTCCATGAAACAATAACGCGCTCGGGAACAACAAAAGCGAGTAAACAATATCGCGGGACACAATATGCGCATATACGATCGTATATCTACCCCTGCTTGGCCAACCCCCGTATTTTACATCGTAGCTCTATCTACGTGTTACTCTTATTTTATACAATGCGCTACTTCTTTCATCCTAACAAACGTCCTGTCATTTGCGAATGCAAAATATTCATACGTATGCATATATACAGGGTGACCCAGAATTCGCGACGAGGAATTTACAGGGTAAATCTTGATCAAAAACGGGATCGAAATTTCCTTAGCCGTTTTTCCCGGAAATGCTTAGATTTCTCGTTATGATTATTTCAATTTCAGTCAATAACGCGCGATCTAAGAACGGGCGCTTGTCGGTGTACTCGCCGCTTGGTTGTGTGCACTTGTTTTCGCGGTGGCAATAGGATGGGAGACACGCATACAACCGAGCGCTAGTCACATCGACGTACGGCCGTTTATAAGCTGCGCGTCATTGGCTGAATTTGAAATAATTATAACGAGAAATATAAGCCCTTCCGGAAAAAACGGCTAAGGAAATTTCGATCCCGTTTTTGATCAAGATTTACCCTGTAAATTCCTCGTCGCGAATTCTGGGTCACCCTGTATAGTATATAGTATATACTTCACGCAATACTGTAATCATACTTGTGAAACTTTTGCTCCCTTCGCAAGTTTTCTTCTCGTCGACTTACTACGACAAGATTAGAGTGTGCCAAAACGAAACGACATTCTTTACTTTCATCTACCGCTCGAGAAAATATCTAGAATGACGTTAAATAATCAACCCTCCTAATACAGCAGCGTTGTCATTAAAGTCGAAGTGGTGTCTCAATTGGCAATGAGGTTTCCCATTCGATTAACGTGTTACTAATCTTCATATAACTTGACCAGAACGAGTAGTTCAATAGTTTGTTTCGGTGCTCGGGGTTTTTTTTTTTTTTTGAGTCGATGATTCCGAATCTGAAGTCCAAAATTCCAAATTATTACACATCATTCTATGGGTATATAGAGATTTTCGAGGTAAGAGATCGAAAAAAAATTCTGGACGTGTATTGGCGAACCCCAGTCCAGATATTACGATCTACTTTATAGAATGAATCCGACGTTTTGCTTAGCTTAAAGAATTTCAATATTTACATTCGATTTTCAGCGAATTGTGGGAAAGCAAATGCTGCCAGATATTCCTTCACTCTATGATAAGATTCTGTTCTGTATTAGGTATTGTGGTTTTAGTGGCATTGTAGATTGTACATTGCTGCATCGAGTTGTTGAGAGAGTAGGAGAGGGAGATTCAATTCCACAGGAACAACTGCCTGGCATCTCTAGTCATCTGACTATGGCCAATCTCTGTGCTAATTACGAAGTTGTGTATCGAGCTAATTACATCCAGCGAATTCACTCCGGCATTCATCCAGCCACAACGCAACCGCAAGTACGATTTATGATCTTTGAATGGCACACGTATGACGTAGTTAGTACAAAACACACTCGAAATCGCGCGCGTTACCAATGTATGTAACGAATACACCATAATCCAGACGCATGGAACAATATTTGAATCTCTTTTTTTTTTTTACGTATATCATTCTTCGACAATTTGTTAAATAACTTTTATTTCTTTCTTCAAATATCTTTTTGATAGAAATCTGACGTGGTCAAAGATCATTTAACGTCAGCTTCGAACGAATTTTACGCTGCTGGTCTTATACACCGTACCTATATTAATCCCTCATGTAACTATAATCCTCTTGCGCCATGCAGTTGATCGAAGACATTCTGAAGCTGACACAGGATCACGTGTTTGGTGTGATATTCTCATGTGGTTTGAATACCTACTACGTCACGTGTCTGGTCTCCCATGACTGTCACCCGTGCTTCTATCTGTCCCATATGGTCTGTTCATATGATGGGATTTAGCCGCAATTGACTTTATGCTCATGGGCTCTTCCTAAATCCTAAATTATCTGAGTAGTTGAACTTATATCTATACATAACTGTTGAATTTCTGCTTCCAAACCGTGAATGTATGTAGTTCTTTGTTCGACTTTGTCTGGAGCCATCGTTTGCCTAACATCCATGTTTAAACGCGTTTTAAATCCACCCTTTACGGTGAAGATCTGACAAAAATTCTGATGAACGTTACAGAGGGAATGGAATCCCTGGTAAAGGCAGGTACCCAAGTCCTTGAAAAATAGCGGCGCGTGCCGTTCTTCGAAAGCTGCGCAATCCTTGCGGAAGAACTGGCCTCGAGTAGGTAGAGGTAGGCAGGTACCTGGCGGATGAACCGCCTTATGGAGCGGTTCGTAGCGCTCTGGAAGGCCCTGGTCCGCACGGTTTGGTCCAGGCCTATTTTTACACATCTCTTCGGAAGGCAGTCTCCCGAAAATGCTTTCAGTGCCTTGAACAGCCGGAAACATAACGTAAACTGGTAGTATGACACGTCGCCTCCCTTTTCCTATGGTCTTCTTCTTCTCCTTCTTCCCTGCAACGGCGGATAGACTATCGTCTAGAACTCCGGAGGCTTGAACTAGCACGTGTTATAGCCATAGCTGGTGCATGCGAGAAGAGTAGGAATAAGTAATCTCGTTGAGGATTTTAGTTCTCTAAATGAGCGGGATAATGCGCACAAAGAATGAACGAAGAACCATTTGTGTTTGGATTATGGATTTCCTAGACGACGTATACACGACTGACTCAGACGACTTGAGAGCGAGTCGAATCACTGTATACGAGTTAGTTTACTATATATATATATATATATATATATATCTATATGGGTGACGATTACCACTAAAATTTACATCCTAACGTGTCTGGTTTACGTTCGATGTACCAGGCTTCTTACTGCATCAGTGAAACGTGAACATTAGACTGTAGGTACGCCAAGAGCGCCGACGTCTTCAATAAACTGTGAAGGAATAAGAGACAGAATTGTGGAGACAAAATGGAAGAAAAGATCGAAAGTGAAAAGCCGTTTTATCGAAAACCTCACACCTTCTTCTCAAATAAAGGCTGATTTACTTTACACTAAATCTCACAGACAGAACGCTGCACCGTGAGGACTTGCGGGTATCACAAAAGCGACTTCATCCATTGACATCACCTCGCTTGCACGCAAGGCTTCTGTACTATAATTTAGGATCAATTTACAAGCAACGTTGAGAATGCCGTTCGTTAATTAACGGAAAAGGTCCCGCGTCGTAACGGCTGTAACAGCCGAACGAAAATCAGATAGAAGAAAGAAAGAATAAGCTCGGAAGTTACATTGAAAAGTTAATCAGCATTCAACGTCACCGTTTCCTCAACAAAATTTGTCCGGCTCTTTTGCTATGAATGTTTAAAAAAAATCAGTATATTGTGTTGAAAAAGGCGTTACGCGTCCGTCTCTCGCGGTGAAATATCGCGAATGATCCGTTGAAATCCTATGAACATTCGCATGCACTAAAAGTGTGACAATTTATCATCCAGCTTCAAATTTAGCATATAAATTCAGTGAAAATGCTTGGTCGGATCTGCGGTTGGATACAAGTTGATAATTATGCACCAGCCTCGCATTTTGGGGCGAAATATTTTTAGCAAAAACCCCGTAGCCGGTTAGTATTTTATTCATGAAGATTTAAAGTGAATATGTACATACTATTACTTTTCTCTACATTTACATCCTTCTCTTTTGAATTGAATAAATTCCTCGTTGACGATATTAGTACTTCAACCGTTGCTTATATTCCCTTAGTTATGACGCTGAAAAATATCTTCTTATTATCACGCCCTATAGTCTAGATGAAAAGCTCTCGGGTTTATTACGTGGACACGCGAGTTGAGCCGTTATCTTCAACTGACGGAAATCTTCAAAGGTAGAGAGACTCCACCATTCTGCTAAGAAGAAGATGTACTTCGGTCCTCTCTTTGTCTTTTCTTCTTCAGTTTTTCTTTGTCCGCCCATCCGCACGTTCATCCGCAACTTTTCCTCCTCATTTTTCCTGGATATATATGCATGTTCTTTGGGTAGAGCCACGTGTGGATACACGTGTATATCGACCGCAGCTCTGCATGGATACGTGGATTTAGACCCATAAATGCGCGGCAGATCGTCCTCGCAGCTCTTTTGAATACATAAATTGAATCGTTTTGATGTGGTGAGCTTTGAGAGGGAAATTTTTCGAATTTATTTTTTATTCCATTGCGTTGCTGTAGGAATACTTTGACAGTCTTACGTCAACCTAAAACGCGAAATAAACACACAAGGAGTCCGACTCCGTCGTCTGTGTTTCATTCCATCCAAGTCGACTGGCTTTCGCGTCGAGAGAAGGAGAGAGGAATTAAGATAGGACGGATAAAAGGGGAAAGAGGAGAACGAAGGCCACAAAGAAGATCATTTTATTAAGTTCTGGGAAGGTACGTTCACGAAAGAAGAACTTAAATCAAAAGCGTCATGAAACGGTTGGGTAGGGCAGCTTATATTGCGATTAAATACGATTCCACGGCGGAAAAGGCTGAAAGCGAATCTCTGAATAGGCAGAAACTCCGGGAACACATCGACAAGTCAATGGGAATACAGATTGAGTCATAATCTTTTGATTTTCATTCATGAATTTTAAGATTTCATCAAAGAAAATTGCGAATTAAGCTAATTATACAAATCGGATAGTAGAAAAACAACATTTATTCACATTTTTGTATTTCCGCTCGTTTTTTTTTTTTTTTTTCAATCACCGAGTATCAAATTTTCTGACTTCGTGAATCGATAGTCGTTATCCCCTACTAATGTGGGGATAAAATTCTCGTGTTTCAGGTCAAGATGGAAGTGCGTACAGAACGGATGCGAACGGCAGGACGCATTGCGCCTACGGGTCGGGTGACCCCGACGGTGCAACCGCCCTTACCTGGGGGTGGCAGGCGAAAAGCCATACCAGTGCCACCCCCGCGTGTTCCGACGCCAATGCCGGTTGTGAACAACAACCAGCAGCAGAGGTGAGTTTTGATGATATTTTTGCGATTTTAAACGTGCTTTTGGGGTAAAGAGATGGAAAAAAAAAACTGAAAACTGTGTGAAGAAATGAATGATGGTGAATAACAACAGGTTTTGAGTCAATTTTAGCGCCTCAGGACTCACAGAGAAAGTGAATTTTGGAGTTTCGCTAAATTCTCGAGCTTCAGTGATCTCGGAATTTTGCACGAAATTAATTCCTTTCCGGTGTACATTGTCGATAGCCGTTTGTTCTCTTCCCCCTATAGGTGGGTAGGAGGCATGTACCAGTGTGTTCACGAACCTCGTAATATATACGGAGATGATTGTAAGCAGCGAGGTATAGTTTACAGAGTGGTTGAATGAATACAATGCCTCAAGTTTATACCTGGCTTTGAGCGATAAAAGCATCTTTCAAGTTCGCGCCATCCTTGTGCCGCTGTACGCGCACCCGAGAAGGTATAGGGGTGCTGGCTTAAAAGACGTTTTTATCCCTGAAAGCGAGGCGTTAATTCGGGCCAGTAGCCTTTCGAGTACGTTTACAACGAGAGGAAGAAATTGTGTGGGTGAATATTTTTTACACGCGTATATACACCCATACTAGGCCATCAAGACCATGGAGATAGGAAAATTTTGAGTAGGTATAACCAGAGATTCAATAAAACAGAAATAAGAAATAAAAAAATTGAAAATTTAATTTTTAACAGTTCATCTCGAACACAGCATGTTATTATACATAATTGTAAATTATTCTATACCCACTTCCATGCTTGCCAAAATCTTTTCCATAAAAATAGGGTTTCTAGTGAATAATGAATTCTAAAAAATCCTAAAAATTGAAAATTACTCCACAACGAATACACTGAAACGATCATCAATTTTATCTTTCACTTCCGCAGTTTGAACACTTTACCTACGCCCACCCAGTACTTAACAGTTACTTTAGTAGGTGAAATAATTGTCCTGGTAGCCAATTAATGTACCATCAGGGTTTTATTGGCTAATTAACTACTTCATCGATAAACCTGCTGAGGCTAGATGAAGGCTTCGCAGAGTAGAGCTCGTGGATGAAAAACAGCAGCCTACCTCTACACGAACGTGTGGAAATTTTTTTTTAAATTCTAGTCGTTTCACCTTGTCGACTATCTACCGGGTGGCTTTACCCTTCTCTATCAAAAGTACGGTTAGATCATGGTCATCATTCATATATAGCTGAAAAAATCATTCCCAATTTCCTGAATTTGAAAGGAGTTTTTTTTTTTTTTTTTTATCTTCTCATTAAAACGCGGAAAGAATACTAGACCGCAATTCCGAACGTATCTTTGCTGATAGTACGAAATATCCAAGATTGATTGTTGTCATCATATCAATCCTTCCCATGTTTAATTAAGCTCGACTAGTAACGGTCGGCAGTTGATCGAGTCGTTTGCGAGTCGACTCTACTTCTGGATGAATTACCTACAGTTTCCGGTGCGAGACTTCTGGGTAGACGAAGGATTTATATAGCTCCTCGAGGAGTCAGTTGCTGAATTGGAGGTGGGTACAGTTGCTAACTTTTGCCGCAAAATAGTGACTCGTTTTCACCCGATTTTCTCGATTTCGTATAACGTAGGTGTATCACTTGAAAAATAAATTTTATTGACCGATGATTTCTTCTGGATAAAACAGTCGTGATGATAATAATTCATCGAAACACAAAGGATCTGATTAGCGAGATGAAAAATGAAAAAAATTCCGCAGCCAAGACCGAGGTGGGAATTAAATTTCATGCGATTGTCGGAAAAGCTGGTTATATGGACCCGTACGGCTCCTGCCTAAAGTCAATGATATTACGAGCGAAAATAAATCGCGAAATGTCTATGAAACATTTCTCATTTAGTTTCCTGACGCGGATATTTACCAACGTACCCACCTACCTGGGTAGTGTTTCTGCGCGGAAGTTTGCCACTCGATCCTCGTCCCGTGTTTCTCGTATTTCCAACCGATCCGGAAGCTGAGAGTGTCGGATGCAACGAATGCGTTGAGCGGTGCCTGGTGCCTGGTCGTTCGTTCCTGACTCCACTCTTGATCGCAAGCGCAGAATTTTAACGAGCTCCACGTTTCCTCTTCTCTCTTCCCTCGCTTCTCTTTTTCTCTTCTACTCTCTCGCTACTTTATTTTATTTTTATTTTTTATTTTTATACTTTTTTTTTTTTACCTCGCGTTCCGTTGATACGAGATTTTTTGCAAATCACTCGAAACTTGTAAGTAGGTGAGGCTTAAGCCATGTAACTCTAATGAAATGATCTTACAATTCTTTTAATCTTCAACACTCGAGTACCGAACGGCTTTAATAGCATTTGACTCGCTTTACAATCAAGACTTTTTATCACACGACACCAAAGACACTTTGAGCCTCCGCAATTCGTCACTAATCACACATCACCTCTTACACGTGTCGATAAAATGCTTCCTCACATCCAGCCCAGAAATTATTTTACTCTCACATGTACACCTATGTTGAAAGAAACGATAGAGAGGGGGAGCTTGAATGCGATTTAATCGCAACTCGGAATATGAAGAGAGAAATAAAAAATCGGCACATCGGTATACTTTGAACGAAACAGTGCTAGTCTGTTGTCTGTTTTCCTGGAAAGGAAACGATAGGATTAAAGCGGAATTTTATCTTACGAAATTTCTAACGAACCTGCGAAACCTGTTCAACATGTCTCGTAAGACGTCCTTGCCGAGATACTTCGGCGTTAATTACCTCGTAATTCTTGAATCAATATTACTTTGGTACACAGGTACTAAGTCCGCCCATCTCGCGGACGCTTTAGTTCGAGACTTGAGCAAGTGTAGCTGTTTTTATGCTAAATAAATGTTGGAATAAAGTATAAAAGGAAAAAGCAAATGACGCGGAGCAGATCTTGCGGTTTTGTATATCATTTCCGGAGGTTATAGGTCCTTGGCCAGCTCGTCTTTCCACGGTTCGACCTTTGAAGCTTATCGTTAGGTGAGAGCAGATCTGTTCCTGAGGAAGATGCAGTCAATCTTGAGGCCGTAAATTATGTTAACGACGCTCCTTACGTCACCGGCAGATGTATTAAAACCCTGTAATGGGACTTTGAAACGCACCAGCAGCGTATATCGCTTTGACAGCGTTTTACTTATAGGTTGCCCACTTTACGACCAACAACGCTCGGACCTTTTTCACTTATTTCAACTTCCTTTCCTTTAGTTTAGTTTGGTTTCATTTCCTTTCATTTTTTGACCCTCTTCATTTTTTCACTAGATTTTTTCCCCGTGATCCTTGGCGCTTCCTTCCTCGTCCATCAAACGCGGAGTCGCGCACTCCCACGATCAAGAAGAACTTTATTCCTTTAAAATAAAAGGTAATCACAGTGTACGTCTTGGCCTAGGGAACTAAATTTATTAGAGAAATAAGCCTGCCCAGAATCCGAGGCATCTCTTTGAACTTTCGTACGTGCTAGCTCACAAAAGCATATTTTCTCAACTCGCATACGTTTAATATGCGACCGGGGAGACGAACAGTAGGTACTGTGCCACCTTTCTACTAGATTACTAAAGACTATGCATATTTCAAGGCAATCCTACCTTCTCCGCGAATATACGAGCTCAAACTATTTGTCGGAACTGAAGAAACCGAATCGACCGCCGTTTTACACCTCTGGAGAATTATTGTGACCCCAGTTCGGATTTTTCACACGAGGTAAATTTTTAGTTTCAGTGAATAGCGGCTCCTTATTTCTGGTAAAGTAGCTGTGGTAACACATAACGCATTCTGTTGCGGTATAATACACGAAATAGGTACATTTTCGAACGAATAGCACAATTTTACAAAGTGGAGTTGGCAATTTTACAGGAAATATGGACTACCTTATCATCCGTACTAAGAACACTTTTTCAAATAGAAAATGAAAGTATTTCCCAACGAAATTCTTCACAATGTTATTCAAGCTAAGTCTTTTACGTTAGTTCATTTCGATGAACTCATTCAGTTAATAGAAATTCAAGAATTTCATGAATTCCTTTGACACACGACTTTCTACGCTACGTTGCTCTCTCGGCTTTCGACAACGTCGTTATAGTTAGCTTTATGGATCTATGGGACCGGCTGTACATTCACGTATTCCAATAAAGTGTAATTTTTTTTTTTTTTTTCTTATTTCATTCTTTTTTCATGTCCAAGGCACAAGAATTCACAAAAAAAAAAAAAAAAAATGATTGATTCTCTCTTCTATTACGATTTTTGAAAATGGTTGTAACGGATTTAACGTCGTATTATATGACTTCCTGGAATATCGTAGATACGGAAATGTACTCACATCGTGCCCGCAGGGGAAAATCTCAGACCTGACCCTTTGGGTGCGCTGTACGTATACCATGCCTTACTTCGGCGAAGGTAAATAAATTCTAAATTCGACTAAGCTCGCGTACATCAGAATTTACTTGCGCTCTGACTGGTAAGACTCACGATTCACAGAAATTCATAGAAAAATAGTATATCGAATGTAGGTAAATCTAGCTCGGTGGAGTTTTTACTCCATCAAATTGCAAATCCAGCTACACTTTTTTTCATTCCACTTTTTTCTTCCCCTGTTTTTCAATATTTTCGGATAACGATCGGTGCTCATCACGTTCACTGCACACGTGTGGATTATTTGTGAGTTTGAAATCATCGTTTGCGACAAAAAATTATTCAAGTTTATTTTTTTTTCAGTTTTGTTTTTACTGATCAGGCCAGACCCGTTATTCGAGTTATGAATATGATTGAAAACTCGCCGCATTTCGCCCATAGGGCAAAAAGATGATTGCGTAAATTAGTTAGAAATTGAACGAACTGCAACGTTTCACCCGGATGTTTAAAACTCTATTCGTACGGTTTTTTTTTTCAGCCACAATTTCGCGGGATAAAAACCGCAACGGTCTCATATATGTTTTCCATATTATTGAAAAAAAAAAAAAAAAATTCATCCTTTCACAGAATAATGTCAAGTAGAACAATGTGGATTGTACACTAATTATAACTACAGGAGTGTTGGATCCGTCAGCTATGACTGCATTCTCGATTGTTTTGACAATTATTCTCGTTGTTGTATGTATTCTGAATAAGTTCTTTCGCATGGTGCTTCTCAATCGCGATACAGAGAGGTTCAATTAACACCTTAAAAAAAAAAAAAAATCCGGTGATAAAAATAATGATAATAAACGAAATTTCTCCCTCGTACCTGCAAGAGATTGTCAAAGTCCATCAAGCTCGGGTCTGCTTGTTGAAACGGAAAATCTAACCGTGGTGTGAAATGATTTAGCTTCCGCTCATCGCAGACTGTGCAGGGATGGAAAATATGTGAATCATTTGTCCTCTGCGGAGAATTTCCCGCTGGTTTTGGTCGCGGAATAGAGAGGGGTGGAGGAATTTAACGAGCCGAAGTTGACGATATCGGTGAGTCTAAACAGAGCTGAAAAGTGAAGTAGGTAGATACGTAGGTAGGTAGGCACGGATACGCTTGGGAATTCCGCAAAAGTCAAAAAGCCGCGAAAATTTTTTATACAAAGCGACGCGACGTGCCGTGCGCCCTGACGCGCCGCACGACCCTACTACCAGACCCTTTTCCATTTTCCATTTTCCATTTTTCCTTTTTCCTTTTACCTTTTACCTTTCCCCTTATCCCCCATTCACCGCTGATCCTTCACTCTCGTAATCGCCCTCTGTTCGCGCTACCTGTCCTCGTAGCGGAAGTCAATATTCATTTTCACATTGTGCCGCAATATTCAGCGGTGCTTACCGATACTTGGCGATACTTGGGCACAATACCCATCTTTCTCCCTTTCTTTATTTCCTTCTCGAATTTTATTTATCTCGTTTTCTGTGCGCCGCGTTATATCCACGGGCTTTCCAATTCCCGTATTGAACTTTTACAGAACAATTCTGAGGTCATATTCGGTCTAGTTTAGACTCAAAGAGCCGTTTTCTTTTCCCCTGAATGTAGTAGTGAATAATAAATAGATGGACGTCATCCATTTTTCATTTAAATAAAATTCTAATTAAACGAATTGCACATTAAAAAAGAAAAAAATTTATTGTCCTTTCTGAAGCTTTCGCGACCAGTTAAAGTTCAGTAATGAAACGCAGCCAACAGAATTCTCGGGGATTATAAGAGAGACAATGCCATCGTACGTATCTGTAATATGAAAAATAAAAAATGACTAAAAGGGTAAATTAATAATCGTAAGATACGATATTACATGTTAACGTCAGAGTTATGTGGATGCTGTAGGCGACAATAATAATTCTAGCTTAAGACCGCGGAGATTAGTCGAGCGGTTTTAACACCGTGATAAGGGAAGAAAAAACTCCGCAAGCTCCGTCTCCTCGGAACTTCTGAAATTATATATATTTCCAACCCTAGCGTGGGCGGCAAATACATATGGAAGTCTATTTTACCGGCGCCTGCAGATTTCATCCCTTACTCAACCGACACTCGGGTAGGTATCTCGACCTGGTGGTGGTGCCGCTAACCAAGATCCTAAAGCCTCACAAACTTGCACGACCCTCCGAAAGCTGGCGCCACCCTTATCCAGGGGTTGATTGAACCCCTAATGTACAGGAATCTGCAAAAACCGAGATTTTTTTTATTGATAATCGTCGTATTTCGCAATTATTCTATGATATCCTTCTTAACTTCAATTAGGATCTATGTTTTTTCGATTATTGACGGGAAGCAGATGTCCTGGAACTTTAATAGATGTAGGTATCCGAATTTATAGAGTTATCAGCAGGCCTTGCGAAGAAAATCCTCGACGAAGACTTGGAGGTGGGAATCAGGATTCAAGGGTAGGATATTTATCATTAAGTTAATTTGTTTCGGACTTTTGAGGCTGTAAGTATAGAATTTGAGAATTTAGCAGGATGTATAAGAGACGCTTATAAGAATTTCAAGTACAAGCGTTGATCCTGATTCCCAGCTCTGAATCCTCACGTAAAAGAACGAAAGCATCAAGGTTTTCGAGGATCTAACCGGAATTATTATTCCGAGGAGTTTCTCAAGTTATTATGAATCCCTTAGATTTCGAACAACTTTCAATCGTTCTTATCAATACGCAATAGAATATTTCTTCGAGAAATTCGGAGATCTGTTGATTTCTACGTCTGAATTTTATCTAGCAACATAAAATGTGAATATCGTGAGATCTGGGTGGCGGTATATATATATTTGATCACGCATTTCCGGTCTACAAGGGTATATTTCCTTTGACAAGGAATTGTCTCCGTCTAATGCCTGCACATAAGTCCTCCTATAATTAAAATTCAAGGCAAGTCCAAGCCGTGCACTACGGTCTGAAACCCCTGAAGGCACGAACTCTCGTGATCCGTACCTTTACGACAACGGACCTATTTTACTATCCATTAAATTAGTTTAACCGTAAACCTAACGCATAAATTTCTACGCGTTGCTGTAGCAAACAACCGTTCAATGAATGGAGCTATCTCTTCTAACTAGTTGTCTCACTGGCTTAACACTCATGAAGAAAATAGACAAGCGGATGACCATCAAACAGATGAATATATATCGCTCGTTTACTCGATTGCTGACAACTAATTTAAGCTCGTTATTGGAATGGGCTTTTAATTCGATTCATTATATTCAATCTCCTGGTCAACCAGAGCCCATCCTCACATATCTTTACACATGCAATACTTTTACTTAAGAATATTCATAATCATAGCTTTCATTTTTGATCATCTATACACTTGCTCCAAAATTCAATCGTGCAGAAGTTCAGACTTGAGTTTCGTACCTCCGTAATGCCCAGAATAGGGCTGAGGGATTCAGTGCACTTAGAGTAAATCAAGTAGCTTTCGATCGCCCGGTGCCAATCGCCGTTTCAATTGACCATTATAATTGAAATTGAGCTATTAAGAGCGCTCACGAATTATTGGCTCTTCCTTCCTTCCTTCTCAAACGGTTACGCCGCCTTCACGGACCCCTAAGGACCCGTGCATACTATATATACCCTGAGTCACATACTGCGGACTTGTCTATGCATAGTTTGCTAGTTAAATTGGCTAAATTTCAATTTCCTTTGCCAAAAACTTTCCTGAGTAATAAAATGTTAACTTTATCGAAACTTATCGAAATTATTTATAGTTTCGTTCGTGAATCCGATCGTTTCTTTCCAGCAGTCTCTGGACTGATCAATCGGTTTCGTTATCATTATATCCGTGCAAATATTTTTTGAGTATTTCGAACCGCCCAGGTCTCGAGATTCAACAAGATTGTTGAAAACTTTGAAACCAACAATTTCCTCACTTTTCTTCCGAACTTGAAACTTTTTATTACCAATTATTTTTATACTCTCTCTATCCACTCGATACCTTTCGTCGTTTTTCCACAGAGAGAACAAGAAGGATTTCGTGAAATGTTTTCCGATACATTTTCTATATATATACCTTTATACGTCCTGAACTATAAATATTCTTTATCCCTTCCTCGTTTTGTTGCCGAAATGTATCTTCGGTTCGTGTTATAGTCCACTGGACAAAGACTTCGACACTCCAGGGCGTCTGTGCCAATAATCGAACTTATCTCAGATATTCAACTACAAAGAAACTCGCATTTAGGTATGAACCGAGTCGAAGAGCTGCGATTTCTCAACTTATTTTTACGGTTCTCAAGTGCAATATAGATCTATCAAATCGAAATCAAACTTCAAATTTCGTTATAAAAGTTATCAATGAATACTTCGAGGAGCAAACCAGAATTTGACTTCATTTTTGATTGAATTAAGGCTTCAGAGAATCAGACCCGAATTTCTATTCGGACTTGGGCCAATATTGCATAAATTCTAGTGATATTCCAAGCCAGAGAATATCACAGAACTCTGAACATTGACGACTTATATCAACTCGACGTTATTCGTGGGGTAGCTAGATTTTGATATTGCATAGCATATCGGTGCACGGTGGCGTGCCCAGTGTCCTTTCCATTAATTACGACAACGGTGACATTGACTGATGCGACCGTCACATGTCAACCGTTGACCAGTACCGTGAGGTACACACGGAATATAGGAATACAGAAATTCCGAGCCACGGCTAATATAGGTGACACTGAACTAATCATATTAACGAGAGAGACTCACACCCTCGTTTTCTCTCCGTCCATACGCATGCACCTGACCATTATTTTTCTCGCTAACTATTTATCCCGATTTTTTATATCGCAAAAACTGTTATGAAATTAATGAAATAATTTCATTTTTCTTCTCGTTCATTTTATTCTCGTTGAGTTAGTTAATTCGTAGCCCGGCGTTATAGACAATGATCAATTGTGCAATGCGGTGTAACAAACGTTAATTCGAACCGTTGTTGCTTCACCTATATGGCGTATATACAGGATATGGGCTGTATACCTACTGTACGCTTGCGTAGGGCCACAAACGCAACGAACCGAGGGACGCAACGCGGTATGGGAAGGGGATGAAAAACGCAGGATACAGGCTGACGGAGAAATGGACGTTAAAGGCCGAAACGAAACGCATCAAATTAAATATGGACGAAATTAATGGCCCTGGTTCTCTAAAAATAATCACTCTTTGTCATCGGACATTCCATATGGGCACGCGACGTGTAACCCCACGTAACATATTATAACAGAAATATTAGAAATTCGTGAACCTGTAGTTATGGGCGTAACGCTGTCACGCTGGACTCCGAAACCATAAACCCATTCTTTAATTAGATATCAACGAGAATTTACCTCACGTAATTGGCTACCGGTGATCACTAAATACCAAAAATGGTATTACACAAGTCGTTATATGATTTGATTTTTAAAACAATGATTGTTAATCCCCCCCCAGGTCAGTCGGTCTGACTGATTTTAAATCCTGTTCTATTCAATTTTGGTCTCGTTTCATTTGTGTTAACGGTGCCCTTCGGCTTTGCTTTTGGTTTTGGCTTTGACTTTGACTTCGTCCACCAAACAAACACATATTCCACTTGTCATTTACGCTGACATTTTATCGAAACAAAAGAACGCAATTACATCACATGAATCTCTCTGTCTACATATGTATGCATAAATATCGCGTTCGTTAGTATCTGCAGGCTTAAATTCCGTCAAAAATGGCCTGGTACAGTCTTCAAAAGCTATTGCCTATACTTGTCTTTGCAAATTTTCGCTCATATCAAATCAAACTCTGAAAAAATTACTTCGTTTTCACAAATGGGAACCCAAAGTTTGTTCTTACCACATGATTCACGGGGTTATCAGGATCAAGCCGGCACCCGGATATCCGCCGTGAGATGTAAAGGGTTAAAGGTGGATCGAACTAGGTCCTGGTTTCTTGGTATAGGGGTGATCATGGTCGCCGACTGAAGGCAATTATGAACTAAAAATGATATTCAGCTGATATATAATGAGGGAATGATGTATTATTTCATTCGTTTTTTTACTCCATTACCACATGCATCGACTATATCTGTCTAATTCGTAGTTTTGAAAATACAATCATTTCTACAATTTTTATAATTATTTGATTATACACGCTCTACTTATCCGCGGCTCATTCTAATCGATACTATTGCTCCAGGGCAACACCAGCTGTCTAATGACTCTATGTAACAAGTTACGACGCCGTATCTGTCATGTTAGCTATGTGATTCCAGAGGAAACTGACACAAACGGTGTTCCATACCGAGCTAGATCCAGTGTCAAACTACAACCGTGTTAATATTACACACATATGTATGCATAAGATCGTAATGTTTCTCTACAGATTTACCTACTCATTACTATAATTCATTATCTGATACCATACGATCAGGATAAACTTGTTAATTGCCCCAGGTGAAACCGTATTTGTAATTATATATCGAACGGTGTAACACTTGCTGATTTTTGTAGTGATTTTCAACCTATGGGAAAGTAAGTGAAGATATAGTTCTCCTGTTACTGTAATGTAATTGGAATCCTTTGGTCTTGTCGTTTAGGGAACCTTTATTTTTTCTTTCTTTATACCATACATTGAGTAAATTTACTTTTGAAATTCTTCATAAATTGCAGCTCTCAAGTTGCACTTAACTGCAGCATTAAGTCGTAGGCATAATGGTCGTTTAGTTTATACATAAATAATGTATCTGGCTAGTGATTACCGGCTTAGTTATGTATCTGACCATATAGGTACGGGAGCGGGGAAATCTTAATTACTTTAATTAATCGCATGGTAAGACTAGAGAGATCCGGACACGCGCCTGAATCCTATTGGCTTCCAACTTCGAACGACTTGACAAGCAATTAACTAAATATCGTATCGTAAAATATACTCTAACCTGTTACCTCACTGAACATATACCCACCTATAATCACGTAGTAGATACCTAATCATCTTAAATTTATTACCCTCCGACGGATAATTTCCTTCGAGCAGTTTCTAATAACACAAAGGTACACACCTCACCTGTAGTAGTAGGTATTTCGTGTAAATTCGATAGATTTTCAACGTTATAATTTTCGAAGCTACAGCGCACCGAAAAAAATTTTCATCTCCAAATTGTGATGAGCAAAATTTTGTCGCTGAAAATCTGTACATTTTTACGGATACCTACTACTATAGGTAAAAAGCGTGCCGAGTTTCAGATTCAGAGAAGCGATAATGCGATAGGAAGTGAAAAATAACCCCGAAGTACTAAAAATCGAGTGTTATTTAAACGGGAAAATTCGAACTTAGAATTGAGATAAAAACTTGGGGTTTTGACTAAATTTTTTTTTTTTTTTGTATATATTTGGAAATGTTTTGGCCCATGGGAACATTGACATTCGAATATGACCGAATTAAGGAACACCCTAATGTCTATGCAGATATAAATTGAAACACGGAAAACCGCGTGAACGTTATGAATTTAAAACAATGCATAGATCTATTAGCCAATGATTTGACATTTGAATGCATCAGATAAGATGGGTGTGATCCACAATGTGCCGTGAGACACAACCTCATAGATTCTCATGTAACTTACATACATACGTATACGTTAGTGGATGACGGAGGTTGTAGGTTGCATAATCTTGAACGGGGATGAGAAACTCACAGAGATGGAAGACTGCAGGCTTGACTTATCGGCAGGGCCATCATTTTTCATTGTCATTCTGAAATGCGACGCCGCAGCTTTGCGCTTCGCTTCGCTTTGCCTTAGAGTCGTGAACCGCATTTGTAATTTGGGAAAGGTTCAACGAGATTTCTTTTCCGACACCTGTAATAACCACGGCACATCTTTTCATCTTTCTAAGCTTTACTTTTTATCTTTTTCTTCCAACTTTATTCTCGCGACGAAAGTTCTCTTCATCTCTTATTGGCACGTCAATATTTTTCTAAATATTTGAAGAAAATGAGCTCGCTGTAATTTCAATAGACAGAGTGATTTGCAATAATGATCTCAAGTGTCACACCCTGGACCTAATCGTACTTATAGGTATCTTGAAAATTGTGACCTTTCGTCGAAAGGATAGACTGGATTCGATTACGTTGAACGAGTTTAGGGTCAGAGGTTGAGGATCGAAGGCAGCGTCATTTCGGTGCTCGGTTATTTACGAGGGTTAATCTTCAGAGGGACTTCCAGGGCAGGTTCGTCGTCAAATTTACGCTCGGAGGAGCTCAGGTCGTGGTTAATCACGGAAGATCGCCTCCGAAAAGATCCTCGGGGATGCTTTGGGGCCACATTCGGTCAGTGGGTCAGAAAGATGCTTCTCTCCTTCACCTATGCTCGGATCAATGTCCTATTATTATTATCATTATTATTATTATTATTATTATTATTATTTCTTACACTTGCGGTTCCTCGTTAATCGCAAGTTATCACCTACTTCTCCCAAAATGATGTTCGGAAGAAGAACCCTCGAGTTCCATAAACCCTCCAGATCAATACCCTTCTATATTTTCTCAAATTTCCATATTTTATCCTCGAATCAATGCATCGCTGAGGAATAAGTTCACCATTGGTCGTAGAAAATTGGCTCAGAAAAGATCTTCCGGAATATTTCGAGAACAGATTCGTTATACCGTTTCATTCTGATGAAAGTGATCGGTGTACACGGTATCGCTGTAGCCAAGAAGTTATGCAACAAAGATAAAGAAAGAGAGAAACAGAGAGAGAGAAAGAGAGAACGGCTAAGGAACAGACTTGAAAGTACAAACATAGTATGAAAAATAAGTATTTAATTGGAACGCCACCTAAGGCGTTACCATTGCGACCATTAATATCAAAAACCGATCACGTGCAGACCAATGCTTCAAGCGCCGACTGAGTCTAGAAGTTATTAAAGTGAATCTATCAACGCTCACTGCTTTCGAAATGAATAACATATCGATCTCAGACTCTAGTCCCATTCTATCGTACCTGATGTATCTCCATGGTATATCTAAATATCACAACCTATTCGAGGCGGCGAGACCCTCTTCCGATTCCCATAGCTAGTTATCGCATTAAAATTTATTAAGCGCAGAGTCCTGATTCCTGATTCGATTTTTTATGAAATCACGAAATTTCATACCTTTCTTCACCCTTTTTGGACGAAGTTCTACACCAAGGAGGACGCGAGGTTTTTTGTCATTTTGTTTTGACCTGGTTTCCCGACTGATACAATGGACTCGATTTACCTAGGAATACCATTTCCATGCGACAGCTATTCCCTCCCAATCGTTTCCACCTACATCACGACACGTCCCGCACATTCGCTGGCCACAATATTCGCGTACATCTCGTATATTTTGCCAACGAGCAAAAAATTTGCGCGCTGGTATCGCTCACAATAGAACCAACGACCCGGACCAGCCGTGTGCCACTGAGAGAGTAAGAGATGGAAAAGAGAGATGAATGGAGAACGAGGAAGAGAGAATCTACTCGTATCCTTGGCCACCGTCCTACAGTGACCAGTGTCCACCAGATATCGGTTCCCATAACCGTAACGGTGGGGCGTATCTTTGTTCGGGATGATCCTGGAGGTTCTACGGGGTTTTTGGGACGGGGAGTATGGCTGGTCGCACATCTAGCGGAATGTATTGTACCTACGATGACAAATCACGCTTCATCACGCCTCTGGCTGCTTATCCATCAACATCACAACGTACGGTGATCTGGTGGCCTCGCGGCCTCTGGGCATCGATTTTATCTCTTACGATGATAGAGAGATATCATTGGCCACAAGAAACCAACGGGCTACTATTTACAACTTGGCTCATTTCACTGTAACTAATTCGCTCGGTTGTTAAACACTTCGTTTGCAATTAGCCGACATATTTTTGTTTTTACCACCAGAAGTTCCAAATCCTACACGACTTCCTGCTGCGCTAATATGACACATTGTGCGTGCTTCATATCTCTCATATCTTTCTCCTTCCATCTATAGCGCAATATCCAAATCTATGAATGGACGTTGTTCTTTCGATTCATTCATTCCTCGATTGAGACTGAGTTTGGTTAAAAAAATCGTTTCCAAATATCCCTGCAACTTCTTTCGATTACTTTTCACTGAAAGTTGGATATTTTTTATATGTACACCGACGATCTCACGAAAGATGGATATCCTATTGGATATGGACAATGTTGACGGCTTTAACAATCCGCGGTGTATTTACGCCCCCGTCTCTCGCCTTCCTATAACTCTGACTTTTTCCATTAAGTTTCTTGTCTGATCATAAAACATAATTAACGCCCTGTATCGTGCATGGATTCACACCTTTATGAATGGGCAATAAAGGCTTTTGGTAGTGGGGGATTAAATCCAAGGAGTTCCTCTTTTTTTCAGAGTAAAATATATCGTACAATGAGATGAAGAGAGATAGAGAAAGCGAGTTAAACCTGGTCTTGGTTACCCGGCGTTATATCTACGTACGAGTGTTTTATGAGGGACTTTATGAAAATGTTCCCGGCGGGCGGTACAACACTGAGGATTCCTGGGAGGTTGGGATTCCATGCAAGTCTGGTTTGGAACCGTAGGTGAAGGTGATACCTTTGAGGATTCGTGACAGAGGGAGGAAAGAAATAGGATAAAGTATAAAGGATGAAAGATAAAAAATAATGAAGGTGAAAGTCCTCGCGATATTACCGAATAAATTAAATATATATTTCAAAACCGCTTTCATATTCTCAGATTCTTCCTAACCCTAGTATATTTTGTTGTCAATTGTTGCAGGCTGTTGAGTTCTGATGCATTAGGGTATCCTTGAACATGCGGTATGCATACATACCTTACAGCTACGTTATATTTTATCATACTCTCGGCTGAATATACCGTTAGGTATGTGTACACATACATGACACGTGACATGCACTCTTGATTGATGATTTTCCTTGAGATAAAAGAAACGACCGTCGCCAATGTGCACACGAATTAATTAGTCAATCGAAATGTAATCAAGGGCCTTCTTTCATTTGATATACAGTTTTGAAAATCACGGTACCTAGCATGCCTTCTTATACTGATCATGCATCGATTAAGGAACAATGGTAACGAAGAGAATGTATAATGAATTCTGGCTGCAAGTAACGAAGATGGTATGAATCGATTTGCAAATGCGTTATCATATTTTTTAAAAGGTTGAAGAAAAAAAAAAGCTCTCAAGATTCTGAGATTGCTGCGATAGGGACTGACGTGGGGCACGTTTCCTATACCTCGTATATCCCGGATCACATCCAGGCTCTGCACAGGCTCGATTCAGAAACTCAGGACTCAGGGAGGACCTACGACGAGCCACATCCATATTCATCGATTGTTTACGAGCTAACCCATAAAAAGCGCCAAGTAAACCCCCGGGAATATTTTTCACAAATTAATTCCAAAGCACGATTTCTATCAATCAATGACGTGATCACTTAGCCGAAAAAGCCTGCCCTCATCTCTCTTGCTCATTCTCATCATCTATGACGCGGTTGTAGAGCAACATCGTTCTGACACTTTTGTGAAAAGCCAAAATGACCATTTCATCTATTCCGAATTTTCTTGCAAGTGCTTTTGCTTGAGTGACTGAATTCTGGCTTCGTTAAATGTCGACAAACTTTGGAGTTCTATGCATTACCCGTATAACAATCGTCTCGTCTTGTGCGAGACACTGGTGCTAATCTTCTGCGAGGTAATCGAGTCAATGGATACGAAAGCGTCTGACGAATTTTCTCATATCGTAATCGGTGAGGTATCGAACTTTATGGAAATTTGAACACTCTCGACGCCACTGCGGGACAAGACAACGCACTTATCGCTTGAAGAGGGAGCCGAAAGGAGGGTTTGAGTATTACTAAGACTGCGCAGAGGGGAAAAGGCCGGAGAGAGGATGTATCCATAGATGAGTAGGCGCGGACATTTATTGTTTGTCAAACCGCGGCGGTATATCCTCTTTAAAAAAACGTTGCCTGTATAATATCAGTCTTCGAATCGGAGTGGGCGTTTCAATAACAATATGTATTCCCTTCGGACTTTTCTTCGAAATTTCATCAACTTTTCACTCAAACTCATACGTGGTAATGTTCAGAATTATCATCGAGGTATCCCCGTCGGAACAGATTTCGATCTACTGAATCGGACGAGCTTTTCCTCTCTCTTCTGTTTCGTCCTCGCGCTATTGAAGAGGAACGGAACAAAGAGGTGCTGAACTCAAACCCTAGGGAATTATGGTAATTGTTATCATATCCTTCTCCTCGAATTCATCAAACGGAGCGAACGAATCGAGGGAGAGATTCTCGATGTCGAGTACTCGGCGCCTGGGTACGGGTTCAGTACACTGTGTTTCAATTAACTGAATTAACACCCATTTAGCCAAACAATTCCACCATAGAAATAATGGATTTTGACTTTGACTGCTCCGAACGCATTCCATCATCTACTGCGCTAAAGTGTCGATAAAATTACATTACATACGGGACATGTACGACCGAGACGTCTCAGAGACGCCCTGACGCCGTCCCTTCGCCCTTAGCGAATGACTTCGAGGCCTAAGGAACACCCTCATTGCATACGAATATAAGTGTATTATCATAATATTAACTGGGGTTCGCTACTTCTCGTCTTTCAACGATATATTTCCGAGGGGTAGGATGATGATGAAACTCTGCGAAGTCCTCGGCAGTCGAATCACTTCACTTTGTTTCAAGATAAAAGTACAGTAAATCGATCTCACCGGTAGAGAGATTGCTTTTCATTACTTTTTTCGCAGTTTTAGTTCTAAACACTTGAGACAACGACTGGTCAGTGAAAAAGTAATCATCCCTTGAGAATGTGGCACGTATAGCGGTCAATCGAGACAATTTTAACTAATTAGACACGTTTGGTTAGTTATGAACGATCTGATCTGACAATATATTCCGAATGGCTACACATATAGATGCGTATAGAATCTAGCAGGTATCTCTATATGGAAGTTGAACGATCAGATAACCCTGCAACCTCGTTATCGCGGTATCATGCTTTCGTCGATAGTCAGGTAAAAAGTTGCGGCTGCAGGTTAGTCGGTTCTCTGAATGGGGCTTTGGGACGGAAAGACGAGTTTTAATCCGTGGTAACGAGTACCTACGTTGCACTGGGTGGTTTTCTCGGTCGTCCGTATTTATCTGACGGGATCAAACGCTCGTGGTTTCAAGGGATTTGTTCAATTAGACATCTTGGGGTAGGTTTTCCTTTGAACGTTTTAAACTGCGTGTGTATTTTACAACCGTCCAAAGATTACTGCGACAGGACTATAGTATAATGACGGAACTCGCGTTCCATTTGACGGACGAGAATTGCTTTTTTTCTTTTTTTTTTTTTTATACTGGTCAAGAATTCTTGAACCAGTAGTGAGCAGGAGTAAATCTGATGACAAGAAGGCGGTAAGAGATTCGAAAGACAAACGTGGGCTGCCTTTGGTCTGTCTATCGATGTGTCTCTTCTTCGCTTTGCTACGAGGACGGGTCCATTTGTAAAATAAGAGTTGACGACGGAGCCGAAAGAGAAGAGAAGAGAAGAGAAGAGAAGAGAAGAGAAGAGAAGAGAAGAGAAGAGAGAATACAACGATGCTCACGAGAGGAGGCCAGTTCATCGGGTTCTCAGAAACAGGCAGACAACCTAGTGTACCACTGGCAAGGTCCCTTCCTTTGGCTGGGACTGCACCATGGACTGCCAGTAGTCTCTTGGTCCAGGCGGAAAGTTGTTGCCATTAAAGATTCACCGATGTGAGATAGTCGGGAAGATTGTGTCCCGATACTCCGCTAATAGAATATAAACCAGGGTGAAACTCTGCGTACTGATTTCCTCTTTGTTCGAGTTCCTTGCCTGCAGCTATTCCCTTTTGAAATTTGCATCATCACAGAAAATTCTGCGATATAAGTAATCCCGAAGCAAATTAAGCTCGAAAGATGGTAATTTCGAGAGAAACAGTTACAAGAATGGATACAGACTAAACCTGGCGATTGCTTTGTGATAAGTATACAAGAGTTAGCGATCACCTATTCAGACTCAGAACCTTCCTCTTCTACATGGTTGTTGAGATAGCGAAGCAAAGATGTCGCTCTGACTCTGGAACAGGAAATTCCCATTTATTGTCTTTGTACAGAAAATAGATCTCTCTACTACAAGATCAATAAATCCCTAGAAACAAATTTGAATCACCCAAAAAAGGGTAACAGCATGTCGCCTTGTGGCTCCACACATGTCGCCTCGAAATTACATCGATAAATCTTAATTTAGAGGGAGTAAGTCAAGAGCGATTATTATCCTTGCCCGAGTCTGTGGGATATTTCTATTCCAGTTTATTTCATGATAAACGTTAATTCAGTTAGTAATTTATTCGAAATTCGTATCCTGATACCTAGCCAGATTCAGGTGATATCGTGAGTTCATTTCTTGGCAACTGCACCAGCAAGCTGTGGGAATCGATCTTCATACGCGTAAATCAGAAACTTAAAGCGCAAAGCAAATCGAAGGCTATTAGGGTTAGCCTTGGTTAGACGGTAGCCCAGTTTTTAGTTTAGTTGGCTGCTCAGAGAACAATGGGCCACAAATCACAAGCGAGCCACCTAAATCTCGGCGGTAGACGCCTGCGGACGCCAAGCGCCGAGCCTTTACATTCGAGCGTTGAACGCAGAGCAATGCAAGCTGGTTGACTATACGACATCGATGACAATACCTTGAATAGTACGATGTAGAAGGTGAAGGCAGAAGTCAAGTCACCTATTCATTCATTCATTCATTCATTTCACTCAATTGTTAATAATAAAAATTCAAATTTCAACAACATCAAGTCTTAATGAGGATACATGAGGTTGATACTGATCGAATAGACAGGTTGAATGAGTTCAATCGTTACAGGCCGTTTCAGGATTACGTTTTCTTGTTGAATTCAAGAGATTGACAGCAGAAGATGATATTTTACAATAGTTCAAATATTTTCTAATCGAAGTCAATTAGTTTAGAATAACAATGTATCAATCATTTTGCAAAAAGTGATGAAATTCAAAAGAAAAGAAAAAAAAAAAATCAGATCGAATAACACCGCAGGGGTAAAGTCACTGTGCAAATTTCAAATATGTTTAAAAAAATTCGTTCAGAAGTTGAAAGAGTGAAAAAATAAACCAAAAAATCCTAACGAGTTTTGAGTTTCATTAACTTGTAATCGAGCTTTCCAAATATCATAAAATTTCACAGTAACTCTTCTTGTGGTTGGAATTATTCACCATATATATATTAGGGTGTCCGTTATTTCCCAAATTGACTTTTGTCACTTGGGTATGGTCCGAGTCATTTATATATATTTTTTTCATCTATTTTGAGACGCATGGTTTATTCAAGTTCGATGACAGCGAAATTGCACTAGCCACTTTATTTTGATAGCAACACTTATCCGTAAGCTTTGATGGTTCGGATATGAAATGAGAAGGAAATGAAGCTGCAGAATCTTGAATTAACGGTGTTCTTCGTTAGGTATTCTCTCCATAAAGTTTGATCGGTATTAAGGTGAGCGTGTAATTTTCATTACCCGGATCCAGTGCATCATCGTGTGCGCCAAGGAAGGGAAGCCCAGGGTATAATTTCACACCGTTGCACTTACCCGTTACGACTTCATCTGGCTCGTTATCGTCGTATCAAACGACAACGAGTGTCGACGTCGTCGCAGCTGCTGTTAGTCCTTTTTCCTTTCTTCTCTTATATTCCTCTTTCTTTTACATTTTTTTTTCGTTTTTTTATTTCGTACCTACTTTCCTCAAACCATTAAACATCCTTTGGCGTTGTTCAATTTTTACGAACAGCCCTACCACGACCCTGCAACCTTTCTTTTGTTGGCAAACTATATTACCTAAGAAATAAACCGCAGCTAAGCTCCACGCTTTTCATTCAAGATTAAATTTATTTCAGAGATCTTAGAGCTGCGGATGACACGAGAAAGAAAAAAAAATCTATTTAGTTAATTTTATAATTAAAGAATATCGTTTCGGATTAATTTTTCTTTTCTTTTCTTCTTATTTCACTATACTCATACTTTAATACGAATTCTGTGGTGTAACTTGATTCGACTTTAGAACGTTTCGTTGTAAAAAATTCCGGGTGGTATTAAATTGGCTTTATCACCTTTTCAGAACTCCAGCATTCTCATTTTCAGCACGTCTTTACAGCTGAGCAGCTGATCTTGTCACATTCAGTACCGTATCCAGTTCACCTACAGTAAAACGAGTCAGTGTCATTAACTGGCGTGAAACGCGGCGTAAACGGCTTATAAACTCAATAAAGAAGAACTCGAAGAGGCCTATAGACCATCTTAAGTCCGCCGTAAAGCTACCGGGGCGTCAACTTACTTTACTGCTATGTGAAAATCAGATTATTATACAGAGATGTGCAGAGATCTCCGCGGATGTGTCACCCAATGTGTGTAAAATTCACAGGCATGTATAATGCCTACGTGATAAGGTGAACTGTGGATAACAGTGGAGCGTATCATTCAAAGCCTGAGGTCTGAAAAATAGAGGAAAAAAAAAAATGTAAAACTGATAAAAAAGTAAATCGTTCCGTTGTGTTTTTGTGTAGACATGCACGTGCGAGCAGGGTACCATGAAAATTATTTAAACTACCTAAAGATAAACGACCAAGCTACACGAAGGATAAACATCACGTGAGGTGTTTTAAACTTTGAACTGATACACGCGCGCAACTGGTAACGAAAAGATCCGCGAGAATATTTCTTTAACGTCGTAAATAAATAAGGCTGGTAATGAGAAGCCGAAAATACCTCGGGTAACGAGGCACGACGATATTTCATGGGCTGGATACAGAGATGGACGAAAAACCATCGAGGGATACCACAATTCATTCACCCTGTCCGAAGATCGAAACGCACGCGGACCACGTGGACCGGGAGCACCGCTCCGATCGGACCTCTGGATTTTATTACCCAACGGACGATAAACTTCGTAATTTAGCGCCCCGTGAGCCCTAAGGTACCTGTATACGAGCCATCCGAGCTTCGATATGCCCCAGGTATCTATACGCATCTACGTAACAGCCTATCTACCTACCTGCGTCTGCCTACCTGCCAGGATCCTGCGTCCTTTGACCCTCTTGTAGTCTTTGCAGCGTTATTCTTTTTTATTTAGGGTTTTATACCTCGTTAAACGCGACGTCAAAACGAGATAAAATTTCTCAAAAAATACACAAAAGTTTGAACCCCGAATAATGGGATAATTCATTATTGACACAGGCGGGATAAAATTTCTAGTTTTATCCTGCAAATTCTCACTGAAGACTTAGGGGTGCAAAATAGGATTCAAGGGTGGATTTTGCAATATATATAATGAAATTCCGGGTTGCACCTAAAAGTGATAGTTATGTCCGTCTTTCAGCAACTCTAGGCGCAAACTAGACTCTTGCAGAAATCCTGGTTTGGAACTGAAATTGAGGTTCCTATTCCGGTGGATTGTTTAGATCGATCAAGCGGAGGCTGCTATTCAGAGTTGATTAAAAAACATTCGTTTTAGAGATTTTGAAATTGGGAACGAACCTCACCTAGTTTTTCCTACCCAAAAACGTGAGAGTTGAGGAGAACCCGATTCCGATTTTCGCGAATCCTTCTGCCTCGACCATCGGCTTCTCAAGGATTCTGGAAATACCGCCTCCTGGTGAACGCGTAACACGTAGGCTGCATACGAACATTGTGTTTCTTTCTTGGGCGTGGGAGTTAATGACACGTGAGTATGGGAACCCCTACTAGAGGAGGGAGTGCCGGGCGGGCAGGCAAGGCAGGCAGATTACCTTCGTCTTGAATTTCTTGTTTCGTAAAAAAGTTGGATCCCTCCCATATAACCGTGTCTGAGCGAATCTACGCGGACGTACGTTTCTACCTGTTACCTCTCAAGCCTCGGATAGATACATGAGCTGGTTTAATCCCACAGATTTTTTGTTAATTATAATCTACCTCCAACAATACACGGAAGCGTGTATACCTACATACGTCGAAGAAAACAACAAAGATTTCTTAAGCTCGTTATCCTGGCTGGTATCTTCTCTCTTTTACTTTCAAAGCTGGAACTGAAAGTTCAGAAGTTTAACGATTTACGAAATCTGACAGGAAAATATAATTATCTTCGTGTCATTTCGCCTTTGGCAAGAATGTATTCTGGACGATGCGTCGTCTCGAATTATTCCTTGAAATGAATGAATGAATGAATAAATAAATGAATTTTTTTCTGCTTCAAATGGGAGTGAGAATGATGCCGTCAGAATTTCAATCCCAAAGACGAAACTACTCAACAATAATTTAAACGTGGACCTAAGCTAACATTTGCCAAATGGTAGGTAGCCAGTGTAGGACGCGAGTCACAACAAACTTCCATAATTAACTTATGACAAATTGCGAGTATAAACTAACCAGACGTGAGACGAAGCACACGGTCTTGGCCTTTGGATGACAAACTGTTTCGTTGGTGTTTCTATATATTACATAATTTAATGTATTCCATTCGTACAGCAGGAGGTACGAACGATACTACATGAGTAAATCCATAACTACATACACGCTTTTTCAACTGTACTATATCTGCCATCCTACACGTAACAGATACTGGACTTCCAAGCTTTTATCATATTTTATTCACGTTCTAAAGGAACCCCTTCAGACTTCTTTGCCAATACTGTAGAATATTTTAAACTATGACAAAGCATGAACTTATTTTCGAAAAACCACTTGAATCCCTTCAATTTTTATCCACATTATCGTAAAATGTGTGACGCAAGGCGCTTCAGAATCTCAATATCTGAAATGTACTCAAAATGCTCCTTACATCATAGATATTGAATTATTTGATTCAAAGTATTCTGACTCATTCGTAGATGTGAGCCGAGTTGAAGTTCCGAATTTTTGAAGACCCCGAATTTTTAAAGCGATAGCATACTAGTTTTAAGAAATATAACTATTTCGGAAGGACTTTCGAGAGGTTTATAAGATATGATATCGGTTATTCTATGTAATGAGTATAAATGAAAAATCCCGCAAGTAAATTGTCCCGATTAATTTGATTACCTCGTAAAAGAGAGAAAATATAAAAAAGGCAAGAAAAAAAGAAATAACTTGGTTCGAAAAGATCTGCCCTTATTTCGCAAAGAGAAGAAGAATCAGGCCGATTCAAGGCTCAATTATGACTTAGAATATAACCAGCATGGAATATTCTCCGCTCTGTAACTGTAATCAAAGTCTGATTATAGGAGAGTAATTCAGAATAATTTAAATGCAATCACGCGCGCATACGCTCCGCTTCTTCTTCCTTCTACCGTCTGGAAAAGGCTGACTCTGACGATGTGGAATATTGTAGATTGTGTAACGGGTGTCTTATAAGAGTTTACCAAAGGTACCCTTCTGTGAATCGAATACTCTAAGGATTTCACACACAACGACTCAACCGCGAATAACCCGCTGTTACAAAATGATATCATTATTATTATTCCTATTATTTTATTATGTGCATAAATTCGTATACGCAATATTTCACAGCTCCTATGGCGCCCTATAGGTTCATCGTTTGTCCCCAGGCTTGCCAAATCTTATCTCTTTAAGGATTATGACAAGCGTATATGGCAAACGAGTAGTTTCCTATGTGGTCCCTCGCGACTCCTTCTCGAGAACTCCGATGGGGTCGCAAAAGGCTCGTCTCGTAGCCTGGGGCGAACGCAACTGCGTTCGTATCCTGCAGGGGAGTAAAGGAGACATAGCGGGAAATCCCTCACTGTAACCGGGATCTATTATTGATAACACAGCTGCGAGCGAAATGAACCGATCGCCTCAAAATCGCTTCGATTTAGCCGAGGAACTTGTGAAAATAATCCCAGTACGATTTCCGGGTATATTTATAGGCCAAGGATTTAAAAAGGAAAAAAAAAATGATTGCTTCTCTGTCAAAACGTTTAAAGGATCGTCATCCCAATTAATTTTTTCCAATTTTACGCTTGTTTCAGGAACAACGCTAACGTAGTTCCGATAGCGACGGTTTCGATCCAGAAAAAGGAATCGCAGGAGACGATCGCAAGGATCGCGAAACGATACCTCGACGACAACATGCAGCAGGCATGGATAAATCCTCGTTTGATATCTATGGTGAGTCTAGAATCATCTCTTGACTTTCTACGCCGATTTTGTCGACTAAGTCTTTCTGTGATTATTCATTTTTCCTTTTTGTTTTTCGTTTCTGTTACGCGGCGTTGATGTGATTGAGACGCCAAACTCTCTCTCTCGGAGCAGTTCGTCGCGCAATCACCTATTTAATATAATTATACAGCCATAGTGTATCCCGGGTAATTTCACACCAGAGAAATCTGATTTCTACGTAAAACGTAACGGCCGACTATACCTATATACGTGAAATACTAGCTGTGAGAGTATTTCCAATGAATACCAACAATTTTCATTAACTTTTGATAATCTCAGATTTTTTCAACGCTAATCGTTACCCACTCGTCGTAACACGCCATATCCACGTATAGTTTACGTCAAAGATCTCAGTTATTTACACATTTTGAAAATACGTTTGCTTGATTGTGATCGCGGTGATAGTCGGTGGATGAAAATTCTCGGGATGGTTTTGGTAGCAGCGACGGAATCTTGTTAATTATTGTTAATTAGACGTCTCCACGCGGTCTTAGCTCTATGAGAGGCAAAGGGGAATATTTGCTGACGACGTCTCACGTCCACAGCCCGTTCCGAGCAGCATCTAGTAGCTAACTGACGTGACTTTGACGTCGAGGGAGAATTGTGGCTTAAGATCCGAAGGCGCGTGCGGGCAAGCGAGGGGTTACCCATTATTAGGGAAAATTAGTCCAAGAAATTCCGTTCTTATTAAAATCCCTCGCTATCCTTCGTCTCCGTTTTGTTATTTTATTCATCTATTTGAAAAATCTCTGGATGGCAGAGGCTCGGAGTATTCGACTAGGTCGATAGTTATATGGGATGCGAATAATGCGGGTCGGTCAATCAATCACAAAGGGTCAAAATCCCTTCCCCGTATACGTTCTACATCTTTCCCTGAAATAATAAATCAAGTGGAAAATTTTGCGGGATTTCTATAAAGTTTGTTGGGGGAGTTGTAGCCGGGTGGGTATATCCTGTATCGGGAAAATCTTAGGGTGGCTTAAACCTTTCGTTGAACAAGTTTTCGGTAGCGAATACCAGCTGTGGGAATAGCGAGGAAACGAGCTGCGTGAAGGTTTCGCGGGTCGCTGATATGATAAACACCCTAAATGACAGGGACCTCTTTCCCAACCCTCACACTCACTCAAGTTAATCACGTCAGACAGCCCTCTGATTAAACGAACCCCACCTCCGCTCTTTCCTTCGTCTCTTCGCTTCCCTATCCGCCTCATTTACCCTCTCTGCATTCTCGTACCTATACTTCTCTCATCCATCCCTTATTATTAGAAGCAAGTGCTGCCCACGCTATGTATACGAAGTCAAGAAGTGAGTGAGTGTATATGATAGAGTGTATTTTATATACTTTATCAAATTACGAAATTTCGTAGTTTAGGTCGTTGGAGACACGATAGGGAGGAATATCGGATAACGTTTTCGACCATTTACGGAAACTCGTTCGTCAGTTTTTGGGTGATATTTGTGTTTCGGAATCTGAAATCGATCCAGGGATATTTATATTCTGAATAAACTGAATTGATAACATCAATTGGGGTGGGTTTATGACTGGACATTCGCCAAGGGTCGAGTACTGTTCAAATCCGATGAATATCGATGTGTGAAATCTAAACGCAATCCATTGAATATTAAGGGAATGAACGAGCATTGAAATACGCGGTATTTCAAAATCAATGAAATTTTAAAAGGATTTTAAAATTAGTGTGATGAAGAAAATCCATAAGATCCTATCGTCATCTCTGAAGAATAATCATAGAAATTTGTGATTTTTTTTTTTTATGTAATTTACGTGATGCCGATTAAAAATTATACACATAAATCTGAGAGTAAATCCACGAGAGTCAATAAGTGAGATTTTCATAGTAAGATTCTAACGTCGTATTGAAATCCTTGAGAAATCGCTGAAGCGGTAAAAAAAATCTTGGTGTAATCTGTAAAATCCTTGTGAGATCCGTTTTCAAAAATTCCCTGAAAATCCTTAAAATCGTGAAAATTTTTCCATCTAGAACGTCCGTACGTTGCACACAAGTTGGTAAATGGATCGAACTCGAGCACTCATGACGTCAATTGAATTTCTGGGCAAAGGAAATCCTCCTCAGTACTGAATGGCTCTGGTTTCACGATCAGCTGTGCGATTGTATGAGAGCTACAATCGCGAGCTCATATATGTATGTGGATGTATGTATATACCGAACCATACCGTATGTTGCCATTGAATCTCTCGAGTTTCGTATTACTACGACGAGTTTCTGCCTATATGGAGTTGGTATAAGCATAAGGTATAAGGTACCAGACGGTATATGAATAAGTGTATCACGTATCCATATGCAATCGTAAGGGAGCATAATAATAAATCAGTTAAAAGTGACGTCCTGTAGGATAGGTAATACGTGGAACTATGAAGGTGTGTATAACTATGTTGTATCACACATATACATATGTACATATGTATACGAGGGCAATTATATAAACTCGCGGCAGACGCGAACGCGGGAGAGAATAACGAGTTCACGCACCGTTAACGCACTCTGGGGTTCCTTGGCTCCGTATTACGTAACGCGTAACCTGTCTTTGGTGATTACTGCCTCGGCTGCTCCTGCTTAGACTAATAGCCCACCTAGAATAATGAAATAACGAACTGAGCCTTCGTATAGATACGATGCAGCGGTGAAACGAGCCAATGCACCAGATTACCCGTTTGTTGGTTTGTCTGTTTCTAATGACGCGCTACCTAGTTTGGAAGAATGGAATTTAATGCCAGGTCATTACGCGGTTACTCAGTTTTACTAACCGCAATCAGAAATTGAACAGAACTTGTTTTTGTTTTTTCTTACATTATATTTCAACTACTACGTCTGGATTGAATTGCAAATATCAAAGAATATTACTGCGGAAGAAATCGAGAAACTCAATGACCCGCGAATTATGACGATGACAAAACAGTTTGACCACGCGATTCCCCAAATAATGGGAAAAAATACTCTGAAATAATGAAAATTTGAAAAAAGGAAACACAAAATTTAATCAAGTTGAGAAATTCTTTTGAATACAGAACATTTGGCTGAAGGGCTGGACACGTCAGGTGGACGACGTTTTTAAACCATAAGCTGATTGTCAGCCAAAGTTAAAGTGCCCGGTTACCACATCTCCCAAATATGTTCGATGAGCGATGGTTCCTTGGCTCTAATGAGTTCTAATGCCTTTTAGGCAGTAGGCACGTTGTTCTTTTCCGTCCTGTGGAGCAGATAATCTGATATATTATTACGCTTCGCGAGACGAGGCGAGGCGTAAGGCTAGGCTATTTGAACTTATTAGTAGTTGAGAAGAACGCATATATAGACAGCATATCTCAACGGTGTATAAGATTTCTATTCCCCACTAAACTGAACTAACAATTAATATTTATGTATATACCATCAAGCCGTTAAATATCTATAGGAAAATTTACTCCGTAACCTCGCGATTCACTCACCCTTCCATAAAGTAATTTATTTCTATACTTGAGAGGACTTTGCGTCTTGCATATTGATTATCATGATTCAAGGTCTTGAGTGCTTTTAAACCAGTACAAAGTAGGCTATCTAGGTTATATCTATATGGTTTTTAAGAGGATTTCATTCTGCAAGGGTGAAATCATTTTTCATCCCTTCGCGATTAATATCCAATGAAAAATCAGACCTTACAATGTTCGGAGGGTTGCGAGGTATGGAAGAAGATACTTATATAACTAGCATTGCTGCACGTATTTTGAATTTGCGTTCAATTTTTTCATAAGATATTTAAGGATATCTGCAGCGAGGGACAAAAGAGGATTAAATGGAATGGGGAAGAAGACGTTAGGTAAAAATGAATGCGTATAATAGAAAAGGAGGAAAAATTGAATTAAAATATGCGCATGTATTTTTTCTTTCTTGGACGAGTGAATTTATGAATGCTTTATTTAATTTGGGATTTGGATCTACATAATATTAAAAGTTCCGAGTACGCGACGTGTTGCGGGAAAGAGCGATAATTAAAAAGAGGCTTTTGTCTTCGTTTAGACGAGTCGGAATGTCGCTCCGTTGATTTGATAATATGAAGAAGAAAAAATTATTAAATATAATAAAAATTTCAATTAAACCTCGGGGGTTATATGAAAGATGAAAGAGTAGCGCAACAAAAAAAAAAAAAAGTATAAAATAAAATAAAATAGAATAAAATGAAAACTTTGTTCTATCAGCACGCGAAACATCTAATTTACTTTCCATCTGACGATGATGAAGAGCCAGAGAGAGAGGGAGAGAGAAGGTTTAGTCATATCCACCGACCTGCAGGTTCGTTAATAAAGTCTGGAGCATCGCGACAAGAACAATAAAATCAAAGACAACAGAAATTAAACGAAATACGTATACGTGTCGAAGGGAATTAAAACGAGGATAATTACTATCCGAACGCTGCTGCAGACTCGAGACTCGGAGATATCGAGCCTGAAAAATTATTAAATAAAAACAAAGGGGGACCGGTGACAATGAAGAAGAGCATGAAGATAATAACCAGAATCAGAAATCCAGTGGATTTAACAATAGGATATTAGAATAGCTATTATCTACAGCAGACTTAATTATTTTAAGCCACTTTTGTGCTCCGCTAATGAATCGGACAAAGCCGTGATATTAATTGTCCTTTTTTGGAATGTTCAAGCCGAGCTTTTGCTTTGAAAAATATCTCGACTCCTAACAAAAACCATTCCGTATACCTATACCTATATAGAGCTACCTACCAAGGATATCTTTATCGCCGTTAACTCAGCTCTCCGAATGCGATAAGAACTTTCTATATTATACTTTCCCTGCTTGTTTTCTTGCTCCCTTAGCACTCTTTCCTTACAACTTTCAACGCCTGATCACGATCATTTTACTCTTCCTTTATATCGATGGATACTTCATTACAGGATTCATTTTTCTTTTTTTTTTTCTATAAAATACGAATGACTTTACTGCATCATGCAATGATTTGTCTGATGACACCACCATATCTAAAAGACTAAACCGTAATTTCATACATTCGTTTAACTGATTGTACCACATGGTATGAAAATCGTCACTCTTTGCTGGCCCTCAGCTTTTGTGTTGAATTTAATTTGATGGAGGATCATAGAACCCTTGAACCTTTTTCAGGGGTCTAGAACTACGGTGGTATGCCTACAGGGCGTTTTGAAATACCACGTGCCAAATGTGATTAATGCGGTATAAATACGGAGGGTGTCTAATTCGGTTCAAGTGTCGCCAACTCGGGACACGATCATTCAGGGTTATGGTTCAGGGTTCAGGGTTCAGGGTTCAGGGGTGGTGCGATGATCGACTCTCAACTCTTAACTCAGCTCTCGACTTCCAAAGCCCAAAGGTCTAGCCAGTGTAACGCTGGGACATAACGCCACTGCTGCAGGGTAAATGGGCCGAACCCTTATGCCTTACCGAAAAGAGCGACTACTGCGCTTTAAGAAATATAAGGGATGGAGGCTTTTAAAATCAATTTAAATATATACGTTCCACCCTTGAACAGTTTCACGTCAAAGAAAGAGCATTCTTTTCGAAGCCCATACGCTCTTTCGTTATACCGAGCTGCACCACCCTGTATAATAATGGTAGATATAAGTATATAACGTACCAACACCTACCAGCCACCTTATATTGTAAGAAAAATAAGATATTGTAGAACCGGGGGATAAATCTATGGTAAATCCACATGATCCTTCTTCTATACACCCCGCGAGGTCTTAAGGTTATGATCTCGCTCGGTATGGTCTTAGTTTAATATTTATAGCCTCGAACGTACGTCTTTGCGCGCAAGCCGAGTGAAGCTAACTCTAACGTCTGAAACACACTATATAATGTCCTCGCCACTCGGCCTAGTAAAAGTACTTTTTATACAATCATATATATACGCATTTCCATCGATTATCAATAAACGATCCCACAGCTGCCACATTCTCAAACTTCATGAAAAGTTGAAAAAGAAACGTACCGATCATTAAGAGATCGAATTTTTGCTGATATGAAACAGCTCGTGTTCTTCTGCTTTTGTCACGGAACCCATTTTTCAGACAGTTCATTGGAAATGTGAGACGTTTTTTTTCATAAATTACCAAAGTGCGAGGTGAACGAAAACCCGTTATCCTAATTGAAGAAGCAAAATGATCTTTGCAGTATTTTTTTATGACAGTTTCGAATAATTAGTGTACGACTAGGATCTAGTCTGTAGAAGAACTCGTAGAGTCAAGGCGTAATATACTAGAGAGCAATTAGTTGATTGCGGTATACCAACGTACATATTGTATAGATCCGATCGAATAATTTGTGGACTTCAAGTGTGACATACACGTGTCATACCATATGTTGAAATATGAGATTGAATGGCACGGCGTGATTCGGTGCCAAAATTCACGTCAACTTGCTCGTGACTTTTGAACCCTATCCGTTCGATAGTCGTGCAATAGAAATTAATGGTGGCTATTGGACGCCGGTTTTGGGGGTGAAATTAGGGTGGTAGAGGAGTTTGCTTTTATTTGCGATTGGAAACAGGGGGTTTTTGGTTCAGTTTGGTTTCGTTTGGCTTGGTTTGGTTTGGTTTGATTCTGGTGCATTCGGTCCTCTGCAAGCCAGGAATCTCAATCGTTAGGGATGGATTTTCGCACGCTGGCGCCCTAAAAAGATTCGGATCATTTGGCAAAGTGCTACTTTGTGTCGCATAAAAAAACGTCCCGCGTCTTTCAATCTTGGTTCTACAGTCAGCAGTTTCGATTTACGTGTACCTAGCTCAGGATGCCCCAAACCTCTACCACCCATGGCGCCAAGACCCCGGAACTAAAACCCACGGAAATAAGTTATTTCACTATTTTTACAGAATCTGAATCACCCATTGACTCGCTAGACCGATATGGCTAGAACAAAGGTGAAATTTTTGTTTCAATTCCCTCGTTTCCTTCCGAAAAAAATTTCTATTCCGGAACCATGATCGGAAATCAATTTCCGGCTGAATTGTTGTCGATAATTACGTGAATCTAGAGCTGCGTAGAGATCACTAGATTTTACAAGTTGCTTTTTGTCATTTTTTTTTTTTTTTTTCTTCTTGTCTCTTGTTCACTTTTAATTCTGGAACGACGGGAGCCAAACGATCAAAAGTATGTTCAAAGTTTAGTGATTTATATCTCTGGTGTAGAGTGGAAATATAAGAATGTAATCGTTTTAGGAAATGCAAAGTGCGTTCGGTGAGCAATAACTTATACGTCGGAGCGCAGACGTCGCGAGGGAGTAAAGATTGCTGGGGGTCCAACAAGAGGAAGGATATGACTGCGGGAAGACGACGACGACGGTGGTGGTGGTGGTGGTGGTGGTGGTAGCGGTGGCTAAGAGGGATCGTGAAATAGGGAGAACGAAAAAGCCAACGACTTAATTTATGGACTTATTTTTCTTGCCAAGTAATCGCGCATTAATCTGCGAATTAATTACTCACCGTTATACGAGGTTAATCATTTTTTAATTTGATTAATCGATACGACCCCGCTTTGAGGTAGACATCCCGCTAATTTTCAGCCTCGTTCTAATAACGACACGCGTTGGAAAACGTATTTTTCTTTTCAATTTGGTTTTGCTATTCAATAACAGCCCAAGTTATACACGAATTGAAAACGCGATTGGATCAGACGACAATTTGTCCTTTTCTGGTGTGCATCGGAGGATTCAGTTTGTCGGGTTTCGCGGATATACGTGAGTAAAAAGTGTTGAAAAACGAGGTTGAAAAAAACATCCCTATAAACCTTCGTTAAATCCCTGACAAATCAAACCCTCTTAAAAACGAGCTGTAAATTAATCCATAGGGTCGTTCAGCCTCGTGCCATGTCCTGTACCCACAACGCGTCGTTAAAATACCAGCGTAGGATTTTCGAGTGGATTTCATGCCGTTGTCCATGGTGTCATATAAAGACTGATTGATCTCCTAAGTTTTATGGTATAGGGTCTATAGGCGTGAGCCCTGAAGCCTCAGATCTCCCATTCAATATGAATATCATTAATGATAATAGAGTTGTTGCTGTACTTCTTCTTCTTTTCCTACCAGCCTGATCGTTTGCTGCAAGAGTTAAAGCCTCAGTCATATTCAATGTTCAGTATAATAACGAATTGAATACGGTCCGAATCCCACGGTGAAAAGGTCCTCGATGTATCGTGAAAAAAATAAATACCCCCTAGTTCCTTCCTTCGATGAAATTTTCTAACGAAGAGAAAGCAAAGGATAAAGAAAAAGAAAAAATGATGGGGGAAAGGACTTTTTCTCAACAGACTTGAAGTCGCGAGTCATTTAGCCTCCGAACACTTAAATCGGATTATATCTCAATCCTCTCTCTTTCTCTCTCTCTCTCTTTTTCTCCACTCAGCCAACAACCAGCAGCCATCTTAATCACTCGAAAAAGGTCTTATCT
Source organism: Tenthredo scrophulariae (assembly GCA_963978835.1). NCBI lineage: Eukaryota > Metazoa > Arthropoda > Insecta > Hymenoptera > Tenthredinidae > Tenthredo > Tenthredo scrophulariae. The sequence continues at coordinate 5,475,505 of OZ022230.1, read as the reverse complement.
AAACGCGACATCGTAACCATGCCGGAAAAAAACGTCGTTGTCGTCTTTATACGAAGTCGACCGGTGAGATTTTCCTTGGCCACGGTACTCGCGCTCCTGTTCTCGACTGAGAGAGTCTTCTCTTAGTCCTCCGCTCGTTCTTCAACTTATCTTGACGATTTTTAGGGTGAAATCAAGGCTTAACTTTGGAGCTCGGTATAGTATAGCTATACCTGCCTTAGGCTCTTATGGACTTTCTTAGTATTTTTCGCCGCCCTTATGATCGCCACTTTACTGACTGAGCGATACTTGAAAACTCATTGGTTTTCGCGTGACTCAGCCCACACCTAGGTCACCGCCAGTTCACGGTTTCCCCTCTGACGAGATATAAAGTGGCCGTAAATTTTCTACGCGAATCCAACGAGTATTTAAGGTTACTGCCCACTACTTAGTTTACTCCATTTCTTTATTTCTCTGTATCGCGCTTTCTTCGCCCATCGTTATTGGGGGGATTTACTCCCTAACTCGGAAAGCAATGTTCCGTGAGAATCAGAGAAAAGATTTTCTTTGTCATGGTCTGATCGTAGGATGGACCATGAAATAGCTGGGTGAGCAGCCACCTCGATGTTAATTGTAACGAAGTGACCATATCAGGTACCGAAGACTCGGTCTAAAATCAAAAAATGATTGTTTCTTGTTAAAAGACTGTCAAACGACTTATATGAGGATAACACAAGGGAAGGGGGATGGTGGTTGGTGGTTCGAAGTACAAGAACACATTTTGTCATTGTCGAGACACATCCGTCCAGGTTACAATTAATCAAAATGATCTTTGTTCGGTCCGGGACTTGGGAAGTGGATCGAGCTTTCCTCCCTTCGAAATAAGAGACACCGTTAAACTAAACCATAACATTATATCCAGCTAAGAAAAAGTTGGTATTTTCAGGAAAAAGCGTCATATTTCTTACCCCGAAAAGTTTGTGATAATTTACTATTTGTCCAGTGTGTTTCTCGTCTCGAATAAATATCTTTTTCACTTTTCCTCCCTCGATTTCGTGGTGACTGACCCTCACGATGGGGAAAAGTACTCGGAGCTTATATTTTTGCGGTAGTTACTCACGGCGACGCTATTCAATAGAAATATCCACCCACGCCCCTGGAATTAAGACTCAGGAAATTTCTGAAGGATCTAGATTCGGTAATAAATTTTTCTGATTTCCTTCCTTTCCCCCTTGGTGGAAAGAAAAAAAAAAGGTCCCTAAACTCCTAGTCCAACAGTCTTTGAAATAAAATTGAGTTGACAGGATTTTTCGAGAACTTTTTAGAGGAAGTGATAATTTCGAAAATCGTGAATTCTTGTACCAAGCTAAGAATCTTTGAATTTTCGTTTCTTGAATTTCGTTATTCCGTCTCATCAACGGAATGAAAGAAAGAAATGGCGATATACTTGATGCGTTCTTCACGGGCGTCCCGTGATTTTAGCGGGAGTTTTCATCCCCCTTGAGATAAATCATACTTCCATCCGGCTGGTTAACCGGGACCCCGTCACCGCGGAACCCCCACGGTTGTGTTTATGTGCCATTTAACGGAAAAGCCAAACAATTGCCAATCGTCTTTCGCCATTTGCCATTCGGTACTTGCCATTAACCAATGGTATAAATAATAATGGCACCGAGTTTTCTCGAGTAGAAAAAATATAGGACGATATTCTGTTGCGTTTATAATTATGTAGGTACCTACCCTCAAGCAATAATTTCACTTTTTATTTCCGAATCGATATAAAATCAGTCAAGACTCAAACCGTTACGCGCTTTTTTTTTTTTTTTTTTTTGATATCTCACTCAGGTTTACCCTGACTCGAAAATCCTTGATCAATGAATAAGAAAAAGTAAGGGGGTAAGTAACTTCCTATTTTCCTTGTATATACGTAGCCTTAGAACGGAGGTAGCTACAATTGAAATTTAAACTGAATTCTTATCAGGGTAGGCGCACGTAGCCCAATATTTCCAATATTTAATTTCAATTTCCCGATAAAGGCGAAGAAGCGAACGAAGAAGCGAGCGGATCGAATCGAGAGAAAACCAGAAAACCCACTTAACCGATACCGGCGATTAAAGTAATTTTGGATAGGCTTAGCTTTACGGAGCTGACGCCTGGACCGATAGATGAAATTGAATACTCGTTAAGAAAATATTTTCCATACCCAGGACCCACGTGCCTGAATTTGAAGCGGATTTAGGGTGCGAATTCGATTATAAGGGTTGATTAAAAACCCTGTGGTTCACCGACCTTGCCTAAAAAAAGCCATTTTAGTGTTTTCTGAATTCATAAGCTACGTCATACACTGATTATTAATTTTCATGATATCCATATATGCAATTGGTGGACTTTTTATTTATGAACAAACGAACGGTCATAGGTATTACATCGGTGTTCAGGGTTATTTTGAATTCTGAATATTTTTTTTCTCCACCGAATGTGTTCATTGAACAATATCTGAGATCGGCGGTATAGCTGAAGGGTGGCTACTGCCCATAGCTCGATGGCGAAATTTCATAACCGAGTAAAAACGTCGCGTCTACTTGATAAAAAAGGTCAAGCCGTTCCCACTTCTCTTGCAGTACGTTCTTCGTTTTCTCTATGAGGGTTACGGCAAGATGAAAAAGTGAAAGAAAAACAAGAGAAAGAAAAAATGTAAAAAATTAAAAAAAAAAGAAAATAAAAAAATTGAATAAGAAAAGAAAGGAGTGAATAAAAATAGAAAACTAAAGGAAAGGCTCGTCTAATTCTTTCGCGAGTCTTGGGGGTTTTTTCTTTCATTCCACCAGCCTGCAGTGACACTCAAGGCTCCTACACCCTGACTTCCGCGTGGCTGAAAATATTACACCCTATTATGTTTGACCTAACACGCGTACTCGCGGTCATAATACCTCCCTTCTTTACCCCCCGTTTCCTCAACCCCATATCAACCACCCTCAACGCCTGACGTCCCGGCGCCTGCCCGCCGCGACTACCCTATACCCGGTCTCCTGTCGGCAAGTCAGCGAACGGCGAGAACGTAACGAGCCACGGAAAAGAAGCCAACGCGTTATAATGACGTCTCTAACTCAGAGAGTAAGACGAGAGAAAAACTATACCTATGTATTACTCAGGAATTAAATTTCATTCGTTAAGGCACCTGTTTATAATTTATAAATTTACATCTCTATAATATAAGGATGATTTGAATAAATATATACCTGAATTTCAATGATTCTTTTTTTTTTTTTTGAGGGAGAAATCAAAAAGGAGTTTGAAAATTTGTTTATTATTATTCAATCACTTGATTTCACCCACAATACAAAATAATAATTAAAAAAAAAAACACTTTTATCTTTAAGGGAAATTAGCCACTGGAATGTTGAAAAAAGTAATTGTTCTCCATTTTTTGAATGACTAAGAGGAGCCATGAAAAAACGCAGACTAAAACTTCCAGAATATGGCAACATGTGAGTTGAAAAAAAATTCCAACCATCTGCGATGAAAGTTCGGAGAAATTTTCTTCAATACCCATACTATCATATTCCATAAGTTGTAGTTGGCGTTTTTCGATTCGGCCTTTTTCAGTCATTTGGAAAATAAAGAGGAATAAAAATTTCAAAATTTCAGTACGGTATTCCCTCGAGATTAAAAATGTTGCATAAAATTCATCACCGTGTTCTATTAGTCATAAAAATCGAGGGGTTGATTCTGTTCGAGATATGTCAAATTCAACAACGATTTTCAATACCTGAATTCCGTACAGGTAAGCTTAAAATCGATATCATTGAAGGTAACGCCGAGCGCTCATTAATTTCTGTAATTAGTGGTATACACTGGAAAATTAGAATCCGTTCAGTTGAATTCGGTTTCGATATTCGAAACTTTTGTGCAAATGAAGTTAGGTAGGTACTACCTATGGGCATATCCTGCATCATTATGGATTATTATTAATTATTAAATTATAAACGGGTGCGTGTATACGTGTGATTTATACGTATACATTACTATGCATACAGGGCGTGTGTATAGGTGCATATAACTGAAAGAGACACGGATACAAGCTTTCGGTATTAACCCATACGCATCTACATACAGGAACTGAACTGGTCCCTCGAACCGCCATAATCGTACCGTAATCTGATAAGTGTACCTGCGACGCGCACCCGTGGTGCCATTTTTCATTTTATAGATATCGTGCTCTGACTTTTGTCACGTGAAACTGTCGTCAATGCCGTTAGGCTGATTGTGAGTTGCAATTCGCTAGAAAACCTGGTGTAAATTTGAATGGCCTTGTGGCACGCACTGTACATCTATAATTACGCATATAAGTATATACAGGTAGCCTCATAATGAGGGAGTCTACCCTACGATGTACTCCCGTTAATTTTCGAGTAGGACTGAAAAACCATCTCTAAAATTCATCAAATATTTTTATCGTTAATTACGTAATTTGAAAAAACTAAAATTTGATGAAAATTACGAGGTTCAATCCATCTCTTACACATCATAGTTTCAACTTACGATCGAGCTACGGAGTTAATACCGGTTAATGGGCCGGGACACAAACGGGACGGCACCCTCTCTTGGCTGGGCTGATTTCATTTCAGGACTCATCTTGCCATAGGGATGGTGTAAATTTTCAATCACTGTTCCGTACCTACATCCTAAGGAAATTACGCACTTGGACATACGCATGCGTGGATTCAGATACAGAAATTTGTGAAGATATTCATAGTTTAGATATTAAAGTTTAGTGTGAACCGGAACCTTTTTTCAATCACCGTTTTAACGGGGGTGATAAAATACCTTGGGGTAGTACTATGAGTCGTTATTATATACCTTATTTTCACTTAAGTTTGGTTAACTTCACGCGTTGATCGTCGGCTAAGTTTCCCCTATATAGGAACCAATAACGGGTGCTTAACGCAATTTCGGTAGCAGCCATGAGAGAACTGACCCTCGCAAGGCAAAGGCAGAAAACCCACCCCTGGCATAATAAACGGATCGTTAGCATTGATTAAACCGGTGGTCGCTCGCTCAGATTCAATTTATCTGGTCATCTGGATCTCGATCTCTATATCTATATCTATGTATAAGTTTGTTTCATTTATCTTTCCTCCCTTGTGCACCCTGCACTGACTGCTTCCGTTATTTCTTTTTTTTTTTTTGTCATCGCACCGTCTAGGTCTCAGCAGTTAACACTTCTAGATCTAATTCAGCAAAGTAGTCTTCGCCTTTACGGCTATGCCGAAGGATCAAGGCCAACAGGAATTACTAACGATCGAGAGTGCCGATTTTTCTCGTTCGAGTAATTAAACTCGATCGAAAACCCGTTCAATTAGCAATAAGACTTATTATTTCAATGGTCTCTTGGGACGCTATAATTAAAACCTCTCAGATTTCAATGTGGTATTTTATCTAAATATTTGAGCCGCGGGAAAAGCCGAGACATTTCTTCCGCGTTGGTTAATCCTTTCGTTAATTTTTTTTTCACTCGCGGTATTTCCATGTCTGATTCACCATTTCTATAGCATAAAATCATTAACGACCAAGAACTCTCGGGGTGGTGGAAGGGTGCGAATATTATTTTGTTGTCAAATTTGCGACGAGTTTTTTTCACAGTGGGATCATCAGTCTACTCGTTATATTATACCAAGTTTATCAACTCGCACACGATGTACGTTGCGACGTAATTTTATTTCACTATTTCGAAATGATATTGAAGTGGTCGAAAAGAAAATAACGAGGTGTTAAAAATCCTTGTGGATTTGAAAACAGGATGTAGTATCGCAGTTTTTCAGAAAACACAACGACGGAGTATAAAAGAATCGGTTTCTCATTCAAGCTGATCTTTTTCATTTTTGATAGAAATTTAAACATTTTTTCTTTTCGTTTTTTTCTTAATGGCGAGAGATGAAAGAAGGTGGTAGGGCCTAACTGGCGAAATAATTGCGCAAAACAATGAAAGAAAAAAGATCATGAAAAGAGGAGTCGGCGAGGACCTGCCACGCTATCAATCGCGATGAAACTTTTCTTCGCCCCCTTTCCGCGTTGCGGCGATCTTTCGGGATTAGAAAAAGAAAAAGTTCGGTGGATTTTTTTTTTTTTTTTGTAGGTAAGAAAAGCCACGAGAAAGCAATTAACGTGTCTAAATGTCGAACGATCGAAAAAGGGCCGTAGGGCTTACGAAACAAAAACTCGTCCCGGGTTTTTCCCGGGGTCTTGAGGTCACGGTGAAATTAAAGAGGTAAAACGGTATGAAAAAAAAAAATATATATATATATATATACCATGTAAAAAAGAGGAACAAAATTTATTCTCTCTTTTATTTCTACCGAACTCCGCCCTCGCCAGTTAAGGTATAAAACAAAATACAGCTGTATTTTTTTTATACCACCCCGAAGTCGGGACATTTTATTTCTAAAATAAACTGATGTCGTAAGGTATCGTAAATGCGGGGATCGTAAATTCAAAAAGCTTTGCGAAATTCACCGATTGTTAAATATTCGCGAACGAGTTAATAAAATACCTACACCTATACCGCAGAGTTTTTCTTTTTATTTTTTTCTACGATTTATTTAATCTCCGAAATCGTTTTCAACGATATTCGAAGTACCCAACAAAGTCCTAAATACACGAACTTTTATTATTTATTATAACGTCGCGCTTTTATTTCTACGTCAATCTCACCCCTGCAGTATGATGACGTATATCTACATATCTACATCTACATCGTCGAAATGCTAGACGCCGCTGCTCAAGTTCGATTGGCTCGTATCGTAGAGGGAATAAAGTTTCCGCACGTGAAAACGGAGAGAAGTTTTTGAGTAGTTGTGAATAAAGTTTAGCTTTTTGGTCGTAAGACTTGAAAGGCGATAAGGTACGTGGGGTGAGAAATCGCGAGAAACGCCAGCGCCCACGCCAGGGCAGAGGACAACTTGATGGATTTTAACCCTAACCCGTATTCGATTACGGTCCCTCTCGATAATCTATTATAGTTCTTGCTTACTCCTTGTCCCGTTCCATGACTCGTACGTTTTCTGGAATTTATCAAATCGGATTGGCGTTAGAAGCTAAATTTTCTTCTTCTCTACGAGAAAATTCCTCAATCATGTATTTAATGACAAAAATTCCACCCTTAGACGTGGTAAATAAATTTGGGTCCATCGACGTCGTTTAAACTGCATAAAATTTTTTGCGGAATCCTATTCTCTAATCGTTTCTTCAATTGCGGTAATGTCTTCCGACAAACTGCGTGTATGTATGTTATGTGGGTATGTTATACCTATGCCTACGCAAAGTGGCATCAAACCGTGAGGAACAAACGTTACTTTTTTTTTCGTCGATTGTGGGAATTGCGACGGGACAGAAGAGCGTTGTGGAAGATACATAAAGAGAGAAAAGGGGATGGAAAAAAGGAGGAAAGGGAGTAGGGAGAGACTCGTGTTCTCGGCTGGTGGCAAAACCCCTTTAATCTTCTCGGATCAAACAAATAGCGAAGAGCACCTCGAAGTGCGTTGAGCCGCCAGTCAGAACGTTCAAGGACATGATTGCTTCGCGCCATCGACGCCTACTCGTTTACAACAACCGCGTACCGCTAGTTTTATAATCTCACGAGTATATGTAGTGGAGAAATAAACCTTTAATGGTGTTTCAAAGTGAAAGAATTACATCGGGGAAATTGCATCGTAATTAAAAAAGATATTCATTCAACACTCGGTGATAGAATCGCACAAGTGCACCAACGTCTGTCGCATATAGGTATACATATCTACTCTGAGAGTATAAATGCAGCTAGATATCAAACGACTTCATTTCACTTTTTACACAGCCTAGAACTAGCCGTCTAATTATTCTAATGACTTTTGAAGAGGAATTAGAATTATTGAAATGAATTTATTCAATTGGTGAATATATTCTTCTCGCGGATAAAACCCGCGATTTTTATTCCATGGAGTCATCCATCTGCTCCATACTCGACTAACGGGTAAATACATAGATAGATAGACACACACCGTGCACCTATCCGTCATCTACTTGAACCCATGTGTTCCTTGCGAAGCGTCGACGTAATCGAGCACCAGGTGTCCACGTGACGTCTCTTAACGAAGGATGAAGGTCCCTAAAAGAGTCGGGGGCTACGGCTCCTAGTGTGAGATATATTCAGAGAGGTCGAGAAGAGAGAAGAGAAGAGAGGAGATGAGGGGTTCGCGCGAAATCCCCGCGTAACGAGTGCAATGCCTGACCTTCTTTCCACCCACGGAATTGTTTGGGCTGTTTAGATCGTTTGGTTCGTTTGCTCGTTGGATCAGAAGAAGGATTTGCTTTTGCTGGGAACTTGTTATATGGGGGGTCGCCACCTATATCACCACCCTGCGATCCCTTCCAATTTTTGTTTGCCAATATTCTTCGCATCCCTTCATGACATGACGTGACATATTTTACGGACGCGTAGAAGCTATTGGAGAAAGACTTTGTTCTATTATTTGTTAATGAAAGTTTGTTGCTTCAGTGGAAAGAGCGAGATAGTTTTCACTTGATTTGGGAATGAAGAATGAATTTGAAGAATGTTTTTTTTGGATAAATCATCGCGATGTAAAATCACGGTTGAGAAATATCCTCCGTATTCCAGTTTTTGACGCTGATACGATCAGGAAATATTGAATTTGCCACTTCCGGCAGTTCTCTGCACAGGAAATTGCAACTTTACGAAATGCCAATCGATACCAGCCCCTCTTTCATACTACGCTCGACATCCTACTGAACAACCACTGCCACCACGGAGGCTACTGTGACCACGGCAACCACAAATCGCAGACCATGAGCCACGAGATCACCGCGGAAAACATCTTTCGACAAATGTGTGTCGTTCAATGTATACGGCTTTTTCCAGGCGCGATTAGATCTAACGACAGTGAAATGATAGACGAAGGAACTTTTTAAAATATCGACACAGGAAGAGGTGTAGCAAAGTTTGAAATCCGTTGGCTAAATACGTCACTCGAACACGATGTAGGACATGCGTGATTCAGGCTAGAAACCTTGCCATTAGAAATCGAGGATCTAAATCCTTGTCGGCATTTGCTCAACGGATTATCGTCGTGACCCTGACTCTTCGTCTGGCTATTTTCTTTCCATTCTTTTCCTCTTCTACGTTTTTTTTTTTCTTAATTCTTTTTTTTTCTCTTGATTCCCTTTTCTCGTTCACCACCTTCCGTTATTTACCCCAGCAGAAAAAACCAAACGAAAAAAGAATAGAAAGAGGGATTTCAGCTCGCTTTGCATTCGAGAATTATCTGGACACTCAGCGTCCTACGGGCTTGTTAAAACCCACAAAGCAAGCACGTGCCAGTGCCAGGAGAACGGCCTACTCTTGGCAAGGGACGTAAAAATCCCCAAAGGAAAACAGTCGAGTTTAAAAGGCTTGCTGCCTTCCTAAGCCGGCAGCTTTACAATACACGCGATTGAATTCACCAACGGTATCAAAAATTAATCATTTTCATTCATAGACAAATAGATTGAACCAAAAATAGACGATCTTGAATCATGTATTGTACATTTTGCGATCGTTATTCTCCGTCTAATCATTCTGAACCAGATTTCCATTCAATCTATCGAAACTTAAGGGTGCAGGCCTTTGCGAATATGGCAAAACAATTTTCACTACAAAAAGGCACGAACTGATTTGGAAAAAACTGTGCTAATCTCCCTAAATTATATCCACAAATGAGCTAAAAGAGCTCGAATCAGAGAACTTAAAATTTATGACGCAAGGAGCTTCTTAGAACCTCAATATTTGAAATATAATGAAAATGCTCGCAGGTGTTAAGTTTTTTAATAAAAAATTTCCTTTTCATTTGTAGACGTAATTTGAAGAGATACACGTATAGCTTTTTCTGTTTTTGTTTTTTTTTGTTCAATCTGAAGCTTTATTTCAATAGCAAAAGTTATTTTGTTACTTCGGTCAAATCAACTGTATGAAGCCCCCTTGACATTTCTCTCGATTCTCAGCTCTAAAATATTGCGTGAAATCAATCGAGCGAATGTGTCTGAGAAGGATTGAGTCTTTATTGTATACCTGCAGGAATGAATATCGTTTGTTGTACACTTTAGCTTTAAAAATGTAACATCAGGGTGTGGCAGAATTTCTCTCTTATAAAAATCTGCGAATGGTATAGGAAACTATTAGGTAAAAGTTTTTTAAAACTTTATCGTATTAATGTGTAAAAGTTTGATGACTTTACCGCGCTTCTATCCCGTGAGAAAATCTAATCGTTTATTTATACAGTAATTTCGGTTACTCTCTTATTCCTCGATTATAAGTGTAGTTCTAAGCCTTTTAAGTCTTGACGTATGTATGTTAAGTATTTCACGCTAGAGAATCTCGCTTTTGTATGGTTAACGAATAAGTAATAACTAATATGGGGAATAGAGCTTCGTTAAATCACGAAGTACGGGGAATCTGAAAATAACCAATCCTCGTGTAACTGACCATAAAACTCACCGAGCTAATATTATGCCGAGCAAACTTTTCAACAAGTCAAACAGCTTGAGTGACTCCGAGCAAACGAACTTTACCTTCGTGAGTTAGCCATTGGTACACATAAAGAACTAACTTATAGTCATTCGGCCATACGTTACCCATAACCCTTAGTTTAGTTAAATTTAGGACATTGGCTCGGGGTCGATTGTTGGTTACAAAAAAATTCTCCTTCAATATATTTCCTTGAAATGAATTTATACAGGAGACGAATGAGAAGACGATTTTTTTGTTTTTTTGTTTTTTTTTTATTTTTATTTTTTTCTACCTTCAGTGGCATAAAGCTACACGGTGTGATCACGATCCAAAGAAACTTGAATCCGTGGATTAATAATTTCCTTAGACGACGTTGGGTTCGTCTGTATTAAAACCATTGTCTCGTTGCTTTTGTTTCGTGACAAACCAAGCGGTTTCCTTCTCTTGTTTCGTTGTTTGTCGAATTGCTTCGAGTATATTTTCTGTTACTCCTCTGCTTCCCTCGATCTTTTATTTTTTTTCTTTTTTTTTTAACATATTTCTGTTCTGTTTCGAGTCTCGTCTTCTCGGTCGCCAATGACAACGCTTCATTCCACTTGGTGGATTATGTTTCGGGTTGAAAAAAAAAAAACAAAAAACAAAAAAAAAAAGAAGCATAAAATAAAAAATTTCATGTTTTATTTCAGACTCAACTACGAGCACGCTGCAGATTTTACTCTTCGAGGGTAGCAAATAAAAACTCAAACTAAAAAAAAACATCAAAAATGAAAAAAGGATCTTTTATTTATATTTGTTCACTATCACATCGTGTGTACGAGATTTTGAAGATTAAAACTAAGTGCATGAGCAGATATTGAAGTATCTTTGTTCCATGACTCGATGTGAAATTCAAATCCGTTTCATCTGGGAATTTATTTTATTAAAACAGTTTACGAAATGTATAAAGAAAAAGAAGAATAAAAACACCTTTGAGAATATATTATACCTATAGCGAATCGTTGCGTAACGGGTACGCGGTATAGCATCCCTCTTTCATTTCGCTTGAAAAAGCCTTTGCCAAAATCAACGATATAGTATATAAGCCAACTACTATACGGTGGCGGTAAATGAAAATGTTACGGACTAAAAGAAAAGTTGAACAAATAAAAAAGCTGAAAAATTAGCGAGAAGAAAAAAGAAAAGGAAAAAAGAAAAAAAAAATAATAATAATTCGTATACGAGCTGAAAATTCATCCTACTGTTAAAATTCTCTCTTTGCACTCTTTTGTTTGAGGTTACTCGGTGGATTGGTCACCACCGCCACAAGCAGACTGTCCCTTTCGAATAAATATATATATGTACGTATACCATATCCAACAAGTCTGATAGAATTATTTCTACATTTGCAAAAGTCTCTGTTTACTCTGGGAAAATTTTTAATTCGAAATTTACAATGAGACGTGGGGACGAGATCTTTTCATTGTCAAAATTTAAAGCAGATGAGACCATGCATATACGTAGTACATATACACCCCCTCCAGATGTATAAATGAAATAGAGATAAAGTCGTGAGATTCTCAAACGGATAAGAGCGTTTCAATAAATTTAGGAATCATTCGAATGTCTTTTTTATATCGATATGTTCGAATCGAGTATTTTTATCATGTGATCCACGTCCTCTGGTCCAAGATTTGAAATTCGTGGTTTCATCGACACCGCGATTTTGGAGGAAAATGAGATGGGCTGAAGGTACGTAGCGGATGTAGCGAGAAGAGTAGAGAGGTCCATTCAGCATCCCCCCAATCGAGAAAGTTGTTTATTCTCCCTGTGACGTTTCTTTTATCCGCTTGGATATCCGTACGAATGCCAGAGAAGCTTTCCAATCCGTAAACTGATTAAATATTCAATTAGTTAATAAATTTCTACGCGGACCCGCGCGAGCACTCGAGAATTGTGGAGCTCGACTAAAATTCAGAATTTCCTAGTAGCTTTTGTCTGATTGTTTCTATACGCACATACCCATATATACCTGTATAATATACTTTGTTAAATTGAATTGGCAACAACCGCGAATACTGTCGCCGAAAATCAACGACTCAAACGTCAACATCTCTCCAATACCGCGTTTCGCTTCACAGTATAAATTCGTTAGATTAATTTTGTGAAATAAAATTCGCAAGAATCGCATCACCGATCAATCCTGATTATTCCGTTTCTGATCGATCTTCTAGAGTTAAGAAAGCCTCCCCTGATACTGGAGTCACCAAAAGCTCGTCAAAGTCTCGCCTATAACGAAAGAAAAATACCCACCAGTCACTGCAGGGCAGTAACTGACTCTTATAGGGGCAAGAAGGGTGGCGTTACGCAAAATCATCCCCTGATCTATTAATTGCGTGATTTTCTAACGGCGTATATAAGGGAAGTAGGATAAGAAGAAGATTAGAAAGTTCTGGGGCGAGGATTAGGAATCGATTTACGTCTCAGCGTAAATATAAGAGGATCAGTAGAATTTCACACCGATAAGGGTGAACACATATGTGTATATCAGCGTGGCCCTTGTTCAGAGCTCAGAAGAATATTTTAGTAGCCCCCCCCCCCCCCAGAATCGAATTCAAAAACGATTCTCTAATTTTTTCAGATTTTTATCTCAACTCTAACCCCTTCCACCAAGAGGGTGGATTCCCCCATTTAAAATACACGTGTCTCGGCTATGTTCTCGGTGTATATTTTATTGCGGGAGAATTAATTTTCAAAAAAATCTACAACTGCGAGATTTTAGTGGACATCGGTGCTACTATCTGATGAAAAATTCACATCACCATACCAGCTGGCAATCTAGACGAATTGCATACGAATTGCCCTCTAAATCTAATTTTTTTTTTTCAATTCAACAAAATATAGTATCTAAATATGAAAATGATCAATATTTCGTATTTTTTTCTCCCCCTAGCAGCACCAATGCCCACTAAAATCTCGCAGTTTCAAATTCTTTTGAAAATTATAACTCTCACGATAAAATATACTCTGGGGATATATAGGCGCAGCACCTGAATTTCAAATGGGGAAATCGTCCTTCTTGGTGGAAGGAGTTAGAGTTGAGACAAAAATCTGAAAAAATGATGGATTTGTTTTTGAATTATTTGAAGCCGATTCGGAGGGCGATAATTTTCCGAGCCTTAAATAAGAACCACCCTAGTTGGGTCATGGGTGTGAAAATTTTTGAGAAATGTTTCCTCTCCTCGTTACTATTTCAGTTTTGTAATAATCAAACCGTTACTAATATCCAGCTGAGGAAGAAAAACACGTATAGCTGCGACAAGGTCATAAGTCGATGTTGATGAGGGTGTGAAAATAAGAGAAACCCCTCGTAATATCTTTTGGTCGATGTTTTGATTACGGTCCCCTTTTGCGGGCGTCATCTTCGCGCCTTCCACTTCCTCGGGACGCGATGACGCGTACGCGTCGTGTTTTATTATTCAGAGTGATCGGCAGGCCTTCTCCTCTTCAACACCCTGCGACACCCTGGAACAACCCAACGCAAACTCAACCGTAAGAGATTGCCGCCTATATCTCTTTCTCTCGCTCTCCTCGCTACTCTCTGTCTATCTGTCTGTCTGTTCGTATGTCTGTCTGTCTGTCTGTCTGTCTGTTGGGTGCCCGTGCTTCTTTCGGCGTCACCAAAGAGCTCCTCCCTGTTGTATTAAAAGCACGTTTCATTACGCCGACACGCCGCGGTAGCCTCTTCATTTTTTTTTTTTTCTAATTTTTTATTTTTTTATTTTTGGTACCAGATTAGATCGATGATGTCGATTGCGAACCAGGTGGTATATTATACCGCGGTACAAGGCGGATATGGTTCAAACGCTTACATATTACATTGGTGAACCGTGAACCACTGCTCTCGGAGACGCCCACTTGACCGCGTGCTGTATACTTATCTATTGAATCAACTTACCGAATGATTCGCGAAATAAAACCGGTAGGATGTCAGCCAGGAGATATCAACGCCGATGATTATTTTATCCACCAATCATATTATATTGACTCGGTTTATTATTTTTTTTTAAAGCTGATTGACTGCAGCGAGGAAGAAGTGGTACTCGTAGACCATGGGACCTGAAGGTCCCATGGTTCATCTTAACTTCGCAAAATTTTGACGAGAATATTCTAAATTTATGTAGTTTTTGAGAAATTCGGTGATATTCGATGAATCTTATTCTTGAATACGGAAAATGTTTTTTTTTACTTCGAGTAATTTTATTGTTAAACGTTGAGGAAAAAGAAACAAGAAAATACGCCTTATTTCGATGGATTATTTGATTTGTCCAAAAATTACATAATTCTATAGTATTTCCACGAAATTGTCAAAAATTATCGATCAACGATTCGACAACCACTTTTTCTTGTATTTACAATTGTGAAAAAAGTTTCATTTCATAAATCGAGTTCTAATGTGATCATTTTCATTAAGTCATTGAAACTGAACGGGATTTCGTATTGAAAGGAAATAATAAAATATCTGGTTAGGGAATATTTCTAAATTTCATTACTAGTTTACGCAACAGTCTCGAAGGATATATGGTCTTAATACTTTCGTTGCAGATATGGAAAGAATATCGAATTTCTTTCCTTGTCTCTGACCATCCGACGTAAAAGCCATGAGGATATATCCTCCGGGCATAAATAGAGAAGAAAAAAGTTAACCTAGGTATAGGTATAGGAAAAGGTTCGCAGAAGGAATCCATTCTGTTTCTACGATTCTCGTTGCGGTGTATATACGGTATATAGGCACGTAACTTTATTTATTCACCGCAAATCTCCTTCGGTCTGAAAGTCTAGGCTTGTTACGTAAAGATACTTACCCCATGTAAATATACCTACATATACATGTATATACAATTTTTACCGGTATATATGCGCTGGCACAGCGATAGAACGTTTTGAATAATGCATGCAATACTGTCAGTCGTGATTCGATGACCACAAGACCGGCGGATAAACTTGGGGTGAAACTTTTGCAGACAGCTAGGAAACCGGCGTTTTTTAATCACACGATCCCTGCTAAGGTCAATTTTTTTTTTCTTTCTTCTTCTAGTCGATAGATACAGGCATGGCATATGGTTTCAAATGGATCCAGTATGCAATATATTCTGCTTCAATTCTTCTAGATTTTATTCTCATCTCATCTAGCGAGGCCCCAGTGTACCAGTAAATTAGTAGAGACCTCTCTATCATAGTATCTTTTAATGATATAATAATAAAAATATCATACACGTTTCGGAACATTTAAGAGTGGGCAGATTACAGGGCTAGCTTTCAAGCTGCGGTATAATAGTTCTAGGATATAATTTGTAAACCTAGCTCTGGACATTTCTGAGTAATGAACGAGCGTATAACTCGGACCTAAACTTCCGTCGACAAATTATATTCTGTATAAATTATGAACATACCTACTACATGCATACGTTATTCCATACAGGCCTGTGTCTATTAAGTATCAAGCTTTCTTTCTACCAGCTTTCATTCATTAAAGTTAACGTACGAATGGATTTTATGGCTCGTTTTTATCGAATTCGTGATAGAAAATGAGTAGAAATTCAGCTACGACAGCTTCACGAATACTTTAATACCCACTTCAGAAAGACACTCACTCATATCGTTATTTAATAACGTATCCTACGTGACACTCGTTGTGTCGTGTATGAGAGCCTTCTGCAAGTATAAATATCGCGGACAGTAGCAGCTAAATAAATATCTGGAATTTCCCACGCGTTTGTTCGTCTTGGATCTTTAAGGTGCGCCAGTACCTATCGCGGGAACTGTTTTACGGTTTATAAACCCAGAGTTCGTAGGTGCAGGAGATTCATCTCAATGGTACCAGAAGTGGAGTAGGTACATACCTATTTGTTTTCTTGCTAGAGGTATACTAGCACTGCACAGTCGTGTATTATTCCTTATATTTCATTCTCGTGTCGCATTTTTACTTCTAGTTTCTCATGCCGCTTTGAATATTTATATATGGAAATATTCACACCCGCGAAGAGCAGATTTGTGAAATATGTTGTAACAAATAGTTCGAAAATGAATTTTCTGATCATTAGACTGACGGATTTTCGAAATATCTGCTTAAAATAAAATTCAAATATTTTTTTTCTGTTACAGAAAATTTGACTGCGAAAAGCGATAGCGTTTTCATGAATTTTCTAATTTACCTCGAAAATTAACGTCCGAATATTAATTAAACAATTTTATTCTTCCTGTTTGAATTATTGACCGAAAATTAATTAGGATAATTAAATTCCTCTAGCACGTATAATTGCAGGGGTGAGTGAAATATTTATGTACAGCTACTGTATGGTAGATTGTATAACGTATACCGTATTTTCGTATATCGATAGAATATTGTTCGGCGGATATTACCAATTTGAATTTCATAAATGCTTGCGTAAACTGGGGAGTTATTAAACGAATGAAGATTACGAAACTAATGAGGATTACACTAACGCTGTGACGCTCGCTCATAAACATATAATAATATAAATTAGGGTCGTCCTTAATTTGATTGTTTTCGAATTACAATTTTCCCGAATTTTAGGATTTTAGATTTCTCCCGAAGTAAAGAATAACCCCGAAGTACCAAAAATTGTGTCTTATTTAAATCGGAAAGTTCAAAGGCCTTGGGGCAGTACTTAGAATTCAGGTAGGAACCTGGTTTCGACTAAATTTTTTCATATACATATTTGGAGACGTTCTGATCCATGGGAGCATCAAAATCCGATTATGACCGAATTAAGGACCACCTTAATATAATGATATCCCATACAGTCCGCGTATTCATTAAAATCAGCAGCTGTAACTCCAGCGGGAATTGTTCCCGGCTAATTCCATATTTTGCGAACTATTTGACCCAGGGATAACACAGACCCACATAACTTCAGCTATATGATCCGGGGTGAGATGGGTCGCGTGTTTACAAATGAATACGAACGCAATTATCTCCCTGCAGCCTCGCGTGCTACTAGATAATTTCATTTTCAAACTGGCAGCCTCGAAACGGGAAAATTGAGATATCTTACTTATCATCATCAACCTCGTGCGAAATTGATACGCGAAAGTTATTAATTTCTTTATCAGACTTAGGATTTTCCTAGGTATACAATTTCCCCATTGTGACCCCATAAACTCATGAAAAATTTCAGAATCGTAGACATCAACGCTACATTATTTGTTCTAACCAAAAGGCTGAAGAAAATTCAGTCCAATTCCAACAGTTTGAACCCTATAGTCACGACGTTTTGTGAATTTGACAAATTTTCAAATTTGGATTAGAGGTCCGAACAAATTTTCCATCAAACAATCTGGAAATAATGTCCGAGCTGCTTGTCCGTTTACCCTTTAATTTATATGATGTGATTCGTTTTAGAAAAATGAGTATTTTTTTTTTTTTTTTTGAACGGGACATCGGAAAGAAAAAATGACAGGCTGGTTTTAGATTTTGGAGCTAGGTGGGATCAGATTTTTTTTTTTTTTAACTAGTTGATCCGTCTTCGCATACTTAACTCTATTTAAGAGATTCTAGTTACGATTGACGGATCTAAATGTTTAGCGAATTGTTATAAAAAAAAAGGTACTAGATTTACAGGGGTGGATTGAAAAGTTGATAATACAGTCCTTATTTGCGTTGGGAATAACAAGCTCTTCGGTAAGACAATCTCTGGATCTCTTATTCACGTTGGTTCATTTCTGAAGGCGGTCATTATCCGAGCCACTAAAACGGCCACGAATCCCGCAAGGCTCGTTCATAAGCTACGGGGTGTCTGAATGAAAGAAAAAAAGAAGAAATTTCCGCTCCTCTCCTCTCCTGTTATTTAAAATAATCAGACAACATCATTTCCTTATTTATAATTAATCGGCAACTTTCTCAATGGCCCTGTAATCTCGCTGAAATTTTTCTTTCATCCGCTGTCTAATTACTACGGAATCGTTATTAAAATTTAGGCATCATCGTCATCGTCCGAAAAAAATAAATACGAAAAATCTAAGAAGACATACAAATTGAGAATTCGAAATCCTCACTTCAATAATATAAAAAACGATTCTGAGATGAAAAAATAAAAGAACAGAAAATAGTCTTAAAACCGCAAAATTTTTTGACAAATAAAAAACTGTGATCAAGCAATATGATGATGCTGTAGATTTTCTTTTCTCACGTTTCACGCTACTTCGCCCTCACGGAGCACATCGTTGAAGTCTGAAACGCCGAATATTAATCGAAAGATTTTACACCTAGATTCTCGTTCCGATGTAACGAGTGCTCGTAATTCTTAACCTGCCAAATCCGGCGCCTTTTTCAGGCCTTCTTCGACGCTCTAATTGTATATATTTGAGCGGAGGAGATAAACAAGATTCTGTCGGTAGCTCAGGCGTCTACAGTCTTCATTACTTGAGTTCATATAACGTATATATGTATAACTTGCATATATGCCCGCGAGCAAATCCCCAAGAAGTTGCAAAGTAACTACTATATACCCGGTGTCACAAAAACTAGCGAAAGATTAAAAAGAATTAACACCTTCCAGGCGAAACCTCCTCCGATTCGTCACCGGTATAAATCACCATCAAATTATGGTTTAACACGAATGTTCGCGATTTGAAAAATCGTGTGATTCATTACTTTACTCTCTGCCCATGTAAAGGGGTATACCTCGTCTCTCATGTAATCTAATCGGCAAAAGTTGACCGAATGTTAATAAAAGTACATCATTTTTCCGGTGTGAAGGCATCCTTAAACGATTACCTCGTCGCCTGAGGCTTGACAATGTTCTGGAAGGGCGAAATTTTGCCGAGACACATCTTGCAGTAAAACCTTAATTAACCCGATCATGAATTTATAATTAGGTAGCATGCGTTATACTCGTGTAGCTTTCCCACAAAGAGAGACTAACACAAGTCATAATTTTCGGAACCTCTTAACCGTTCTTTTACCTTCTCCTTTCCCTTTCCTTTCGACCGTTTTTTTTTTTTTTTTTTTATTACAAAAATCTTTTTTTTTATTTCAAATCACCAGCTTTTTGTTTAATCGTGTTAAGCTACAACAACTGGCATATGTAAACGAAAGTACACAACACCTACCTAGCTAGTTCGTTCGGACTGGTCAGTGTTTACAACCACATCGGGGCTATTCGTTTTCGATGAAACCTATATAGGAGCGTTAGACAAGCCCCGTGTGGCCTATAACGATCGTCCGATCTGTACCGCAAAGTGCATCGACTTTATAGAAATATTGCTCTGTCCAGTTTCACCGTAAACGTTAAAATTGCGACAAAATGATCACCTTTCATGATAATTACCTTATGAACAGAGACTGCGCGTCCTCGTTATAATTTTTTTGCTGGTAATAAATCGCGGGGTAATAATGCGTCTTATTTTTTACATGAAGGGGTACTTTAGCCCCATGTATCCCCTGGAAATAAGGAAAGAAAAAAGGATGAGAAAAAGAGAAACGGATGAAACGGGACAAAACAGAGGAGGACCCCCGCGTTAATAAATAAAATCTAATGCCGCCTCGGTGAAGGGGGCGTCTATCTCTTCGTTTATTTTTCTCTCCCCGTGAGAGTAAGAGCGAGATGATATGAGGACAGAAAAACCGAGGGAGAAAAAAGTAAAAAAGTGGGGTGGGTATGCCGGGATAAGTATCGTCGGGATATTACGGAGGTGATATGGGGGCTTAAAGTTTGCCTTGCTGGACTCTCTGAGAGGGCGTCCAACCGCAAACCGGTTCACACCTCGTCGACGTAATACGTTATACGTGTACGGCATTGTCGATGCTTCAGATATATAGTATGGGATTCAGAGCTTTGGGGCATCGCAACCGTGCAGGATCGAGTATCAACGCACTTACCGACAATTTTCTTTACTCATTTTTCTCGCTTGTACTACACCGATCGTACCTACCGATCGTCGTATCTCTTTACTGCCATCGATTCCTTTTTATCATTTTTTTTCTCTTATTTCTTTTCTTTTTTTTTTTCTCTTGCTCCCTTTCTCCACATTGCGAAATTATAACTTCTGAACAGGGAGTCAAACCGCTCGATCAATCGGTTCCAGTTTCGAAGAAAATCGAACGATTTTACTATCGAATTTGCAGGAATCTCGCTCTGTGATTCAATTTCAATGTATTTGATCCAATCTCGACATTTTTATATTTGTTTTTATTTTTATTTTTCTGTTACAGATAAACATGGAAGCGGTAACGTCGACGGATTATAATTCTGCAAATCTTAGCCGAAATTTTAATCAGGTCGGTTTTAACACGTATAACTATTCGCAATTTGAACAGAATATCAGGCCTAAACAGATATTGAAATATGGTGAAGAGTACGGTGATTATGGTCAACATTCACAAAGAAATTCGTCTAAAATCGTAAGACAGGATTTTCGAACTAGCGTCAAATATCCGGCTGAAAGTCTGGCGAAATTTGAGGAAAGATATACAAGGAGTCATTCACAACCGGAAAGAAAACATCAGACGCATAACGAGACTAGATCTAAATCCCAGGACTCTAGGGAGTTGACTTTTTACGAAATTCATCCGCCCCCACAGAAACAACACGAAAGCCAGTATACGACGTTTCATAGACAGAATGAAAAGGCCGGAAGAGAGGCTGGGAAGAACGAACTAAAATTTTACGAAATCGATGGTCCGCCAACGGAGAAGGTCAAAGAGGTAAAGTTCAGTCAAGTCGAAAAGTCCGATAAGCGAGACAAGGAGAGAGAAAGAGATAGAGAAAGGGACAGGGAAAATACGATCACGACCTGTAATCAAACGAGAACAAACTCAAACGTCCTTGTCGAGGGAAAGCCGATTCCGCCAAAGTACGACGTAAGTCGAACGGCCTCTGACCCCGCCGATAATCAGCTACCAAATTACAAGAAACCTCAGTGCAACTCGTTCGTTGAACCCCCAAAGTATCGCCCGTACGATCGTCCTCCCAGGTACCAGGAAACTCCTCCGAAAGCCGATCCTCCGCCAAAGTATCTTCAGGATCCACCAAAGTATTCCGAGGTAACCAAAAGACAGGAGGACTCTAAACGCGTTCAGGTAAGTATGCCATGCCGAGATAGCCTCTAATCGCGTACTACGAGGGTTACACGATAATTACCAGACGAAGCTTACTTTGAGAGAGATTTTCATCTTTCTCCACCATCTCGCTATCTCTATCTCTTTCTCTTATCTCTCTATCTCTCTCTCTATCTCTCTTTTCTCTATCTTTCCTCTTCAGGTCGGGTTTGCGTCTCGAAATGCCACGCTTTCTCCGGAAGAAGTGTGTAAAATAATTGTATATGCAACGCGTTTCTTATGCGACTCGTTAAACAGTCGAAGAAGAGGTAATTATTTTTTTGCAAATGAACGTGAGACTTTCGTTAATTTTTGAAGACCGTTCCAAAACTGTTTTTGATTGTGATTTCGGTTTCGGAAACACCGAGAGTAACGCTTATTTTTCCAACTCTCGTAATTCGCAAAGCTTTTATGGACACGAGTCACACTCAAGTTCGAGAGTCCAAATATAAGACGAAGATTACAAGCCCAAGAAAATTGAAGACAAATTCGTTTTTCAGTTCCCTCTTCGTCGCGCTGTTAATGTAATAAATATGTTCAGAAATAAGACAGAGAAATCGGTAATTCGTAAAGTTTATAAACTATCAAAAGATCGGTGTAAGACTCAAAATTTATCAGAAAAACAAATTGTTCACTTTCGATTCATGGGTCTATTTATACGCGAATTTCCCAATTTCTTTTGCCTCCGATCAATCTGCGAGTTTTTGAGGTGGGAATAGATCCGCCTCAATAAACAGAGCGAATTTGGAAACTGGTAGATTGTAACTAGTCGTAGTTGCTGCAGTGTTGATTAATCATTCGAAAGAGCTTTGTCAGAGAGAATAGTCTCGAGGATGCAATCCAGCTCAATAGATATACCCACGGAGAAATGCGTGTTCAAATTCTCAAGCTTTGTACAAAATATACGACCGACGTAGTATGAAAGTGAAAAATGGTAACCAACGCTATGTTTTGTTGTATTGTATGTCGAGGGTTGCCACCCACATATCAAGTCGATAATTTTTTAACGAGGAACTAATTGCAGCAACAAAATTCGGGTTTGTATTTCAAGATTATCAGATATACAGAAAACAAATGAATTTTCATCGCTTTGTGATGTTTTCCGTTTCCACCATTTGGTCGTTTTTTAACTTTATTATCTCGCAGTTTCTGGAGGTATTTTACAAATTTTTTGGATGCTAGACTATAGACGGCCGAAAAAACTGAGAAATTCATTGAAATGTTGGAAAGTCATTTTTAGACCGAAACCAATACCATTTCCTTATCTCCGATGGATTATGAAAAGTAAGAAAAAAACAAGGGCATAAATTTTTCCTGAAATAGTGGCGACCCCGTGATACATTAAATAAGGGATAACTATTACGATTAGGATTACTATCAGTTTGAATACATGATGGTTTTTGTTACGATCGTAGGAGGAAAGGCGACGTCGTATTGGCCGAGGACTGGCGCCTGGATCGGAGACAGCCGGCACGATACTTGCCAGTATAACGCCGACCGCGCGCGAAGCAGCACGTGGTTCGTCGCGGCAAAGGTCTGTGCAGAAGGCAGGTGACGTGCGTCTAAGGGTTGGTGAAGATTCAGGAAAGTGCAATGAGGACGAGACAACATCAGAGGTGATAGCAACGGTCCAGGACTCCGGCCAAGTGTCAAACCCTGAGATGTTGAAGGCCCAAGTTAATCGAGCCCAGGAAGGGTTGAGTGATAAATTTAAAGGCACGGTCGACGGTCTGATCAAGGGTGGTGAAGTGGCGCAAGTTAAGTGTAGTGAAAAGTTGAACAATACCCACGAAAAAACACTAAGGCAAGATCAAAAGTCGAAAGTGATTAGCAGTTTGCACGTTTCGGTCGAGGGTGGTGGTAAAATTTTAGATAAGTCAAAAACTACCCACGATAATAATCACAAACCAGATAATCTGAAGTACTACGGTGAGTTGAAAGGTTACGATTTCAAGTCTTACGGTAACATAGAAAAGACATCATCGATTCATGAGAAGTCACATCAATTTTCCCACGAAAAAAGTCACGCTAAATCACTGCAGGGATATGGATCATCTAAGGTCAGCCTCGAACCACCCCCGAAAAGTGTTTACAGTGATAAATACAGTGATTCATATGATGGTAAACACTTCTATCACAGGTCATCGTCGCACCCTAAACCAAACCCTTTTCAAGTTTACAAAGAAACTAAGTACTCCTATAACGTCAGTGGCGTGCCAGGAACACCTGCTCAGGCCAGTGCTGCTGCAGCATTTTTCGCAAGGTCAGTTCATCGTCCTTATATCTCATTTCATTTCAGGACTAGATTTGAATACTGGATGGAAAGGGTTACTTTCTTTTTATTTCTTTTTCTTTCTATATTTCTGCATCCTCGACTCATCCCTGCGTTACGATTCTGATCGAGATTCTGCGAAGTCTTTGATTTCCTTATTTTTATTTCGCGTAGAGAATGACGTTCGACAACTGATATCCTCTCCTGGGTATTTAGTTCTTCCAGCTTCCGGCATCTCTGACACATTTGATAAGCACTATCGATAGATAAACCTCACGTATCTTTAACTACGAGTAAAATTCATTGCGCAGTGTCATTGTGACCCTGTCTAACATTGATTTATGATTAGGATCTTAAATTTTACCGTCTTATAACTCGACATAATGACATCTGGTGATCTAAAATCCGTTCAATGATAAGGATTTCACTTGACGTTACTTACGTCAAGGATCCTTCGATCTGGATCCGATTAGAAATATCTTTAGTGAAATTATAGCGAGGATTTTCCTTGGTCAAAATTCATACTTCTAAGATTTTCTTCAGGGAATTAGAAATATTTCCTAATTTTGATTAAAACTATAGAAAGAATTTATTATTTTTTGTTCAAAATTAGAAACAGTTAGAATTATTTTCACGGGGGTTTAATTTTTAACCGGTGATAAACATCTGAGTATTTATTCATTCTGAGCATATAGTATGTTCGGGTTTAGGGTCCAGGTGGATCATGTGGCGCTTAATGTGAGTTGTTTTGTTATGTTTCTTGTATTCGCGCTCGTTTGAAGAGTTGTACCTTTTTTTTTTTAATGAAACAAAGGTCGACAGAGATACATGATACGTACGTGTAGTAGGTAGGTACAGTTGAACGTTAATGCTATCAGAGCATCCGTGGAACAACTTGTTACGAGGCACCCTTTGAGATGTAAAGAGACAGAGATGCAGATATACAGATAGAGAGAGATAATACCGGATCCCAGCACGTTTCATTTCATTTCATTTCATTTCATTTCATTTCATTTCATTTCATTCCCAGTATTGGCTTAATAACGGGCTTCTCTTTTCCGTACCTCCTACAAACTCCATCAACAATACGATATCGCCGTTTGTTCCTATCCTCATTCACGTGTTTTGAACCCAGTAGCTAAAAGCGCTAATTAAACTCACCGGAAACAACGATGAAACTTGATGCATCATGAGACCCCCCCAATACGTAGAATGATCCATCGCGAATAAATCCATGAGAAAGTCGATCTTACTCCGAAATGTAAATCTTACGCAATGTAATTTATATCACATTAATAATATCAAGCTTCATCTTATAATTAGTTTCAAATTCTAAGATTCAATTCAGAGGCCATATACGATAATAAGTTTACTGCGATTATCACAAGGGTGGAAATTTTGATCTATCCTTGCCCCCGGGGATCCGCCTCAGGCTTTCCTGCCATTTTTTTTTTTTTTTTTTTTTTTTTTTTTTCACGTTTTGAGTTCTCGAAAATTATGTTCTTATTGGAAATTCATAGCGTCTGGACCCTTAGGATGAGTCTGGGAGTGCATTTGGCACGTTGAAAGGAGACACTTACATTAATATAGTATATATATGGTATATCGTATACGTATACCACAGTTACGTATCTGTACTCTTAGATATACTGAATACTGGATATAATATGTAGAGAGAAATATCCTTTGGTAAGGAAACTAACTAGTGTACTACCCTCCATTTCTAGATGGAGGGTTGGGAATAGAGGATTCGGCCAGAATTCACAGATCTTAGTATTCCTCCTCCAATGTATTACAGGTATATATGTGCGCTAGTATTTCTATACAAGATAGTTACTATCAAAGGGGTTTCCATGAATTCATGCCTCTGGCACAGAATTCATAATCCTACCTTTGACGTGGTTTCAAGTCCTTAGCCGAGGCTGTTGTCCTATGGCAATCTCCTCCAGCCTGACCTGAACTTAACTAAGCTGATATAGCCTTGCCTTATCAATGAATTCATTCATAGATCTGTTAAGCTATCGCATCATTTTGCACTCCAATAATTGTCACACAGTTTAATCCCTCGACAATATTCTTTCGATTAAGATATTACGAGCCAATATTAATTCCGCGATCTTGAAACTATATAAAAACTTTTGATTCGTCGAAACCTTTCATGATATCCTTACGGTGCTAATGAATGGCTCAGGTCGAAGGTCCAGGTGCAGGACGCTGATTACTTTCACTTTTCACTTTACGTCGAAGTTGATTAGCCACGGATTATTGATAGAGACTACGAAGACTGGAGAGATTCGGAAAAGAAAGAAAAAAGAAAAAAAAAAATTAACCGTAGGTTACACTCAGTCGTCGCAGTTACAGCAGCAGCTCATGGAATCTTTCACAATGGAATAGGAGATAGGTATACATACCTCTTCGGAAATAATTGCTACAAGCCGTATCGGATACGGTCCAGTAATTAGTTTCCTACTATTTCCTTCCAGCATCAACTGACGTCGCGCTTCGTAGACTCATGAAAAGTTTTCGTATTTATACGTATATACACGTACTAGGTATACATAGATTCTCCTTCAGTAATGCGAATTTAACGGGCGAACTAGGAGACTTATCTGCTTGTACCTTGTAGCGCAATGAGGCAGAGGAAACTAGAACCAAGGGTTTGTATCAGCGAAAGTTTAATTACCTCCCCGAACTGTAAAAGACTATAGAAAACCTTGGAAAGGGTTGACCGAACTTTTGACTACTATGAACGGAGTTTTTCGCGTAGACCGTTTTTGACGATCATCAATTTTCCGACTTTCATCTATCTATTAAGGGGTTAGCGATGGGGTTCGTAATTGGGCGTTTGAAGACCTGATACATTTTTAAAGATCGTATATCCCTGGTAGCTACTATATTATAAGGTTAATCTACATTATTAAAGAAGTTAAAAGTCTTCGGAAATATTCTCAGCGTCTCAATTTCTTTCACAACTTAACTCACCCGCCAGGTAGCTCGTTAGGGACTAAAAATTTATCACGAAATAACGAGTTTTAATGGCACCTTCAAATATCCCTAGGCAAGAACCCGCGCGCGGGCCCTCCTCTCTCGTCAAACATAAATTTAATTGATCATCATACCATCAGCGCGGTTATACCGTACGTTATAACTTCCTCCTGATGACGATGAAGATGATCTCCATGAGGGAGAAGAAGAATAATCGTTAAATGAAGTTAGACGAAGTTAAATTTTGATTAAAAATATATGAAGAAAAATTTCATTAGAACGACCGCTTTTATTATAACTGCTGCCCAGCTATCGGAAAAGTGGTGATGATAAGTAAGGAAAATCTCGTCGCTCGATAAGCTCTCTGGCCAGAAAGCCATTCGAATAAAAATGCCGAATTGATAATGGGCCGATATTTTTCAACCTGATACGAAGAGGTAAGGATAAGAGAGTCTTGCTTTTCCGTGTTTCACCCAACTAACTCCGATGAAAACGATAAAATACTCGGAAAATCCGAGTGCCTCTCGAGGTTCACTTCCGGCCAGGTTTTTCCGGGCCATTTCGATGGCATAATATCTCGAAGCGGAATGGAAAGACGGTGGAGGAGACGGACTCGACGTGGAACGGAAAGAGACGCTTCAAACGCACTCAAAGTATTTCCGTGACAGAAGAAAAAGAAGTCCGGCAGCTGTACTTTGAAATGCGAACATTTTTCAGGTGACATGCAAGAGTTGGGTATAAGTGTGACCCAAATCGTTCTTAGGGTCTCTGAATCTTGCAAATTTTCATTTCCCCAGATTCTGAGGGATGTGAAAAAGAAAAAAAAAAAAAAGGAAAATTTCAAATTTTCGTTGTCTCTCACTTTTTTCGAGTAACATTCATCACAGTCGAATCGGTATTGGTCTTGTGTTGGATCTTGGGTCAGTATAATTTTATCGGAACTCGCATTGGTTCCGCGCTTTAGTATTTTACTTACGTTTCTTTTATTCCTATCGTTTCATATATCGCGTTTCTTTTTCATTCCATTCTATTTCGTACAATCCCATTTCCCCACTAGGAAGTCACTAGAAATGAAAAGACCGATTTTAACGCCCGACGTTACACGAGGCCAACAAAACTTTCCGTATATATTTACGCTGCACGAAATTGGAAATTGGAGCCAACAAGGATTTCCACCTTCACGTATACCTACTACTTTTACCTATCGACTTGCACGTAATCTTTATCTTCAAGTTCTGTACCTTCACGCAATACCTTCGAACTACTACGTTGATCGGAACCTTAGACATGAATTTTTATTCAACAACTGCAGTGCGGCAACGACAATTATCTCCGAATTTCACTTGACGACAAGTTTCTCGATATAATTAAAAAAAAAAAAAAACATTGTAAGACTTTCGTAGCTTTTCATACGAAAATTGTAAATTTTCGTTATTTTTACTTGAAAAAAATTTTGGATTTCCGTGATTTGTCGTAAAAAATCGTAGATTTCCGTTTTTTTTTTTTTTTTTTTTTTTAATCGAACTAGAAAAACGACGGGAATTTTCAGCTTTCCTAATAATTCTTTGAAATTTTTGGAATTATTTCAACCAGGGTTGCGTAAAAGCAATATGTGTTAGCTGGCTAATGGAGATCGAGTCTTAAGATATAAAAATAAAGAAGAAGAAGAAGAGAAAATCGTTTAAAACGATCTTTGACTAATAGATATACATGAGTAGGGGTATGTAAGTCTTCTAAATATTCATAAGCGTTCAAGCGAGAAAAATGACAGGTCTAAAACACTGTCTTGTGTTTTAAAATATCGAGATATTCGACCGCATATTATATATACCTATATATATGTAGATATACATATTTATATATATTCCTAGCAGGGCTTGATTTTTTTTCAGTTGGCGTTTGAAAAATTAGGTATCCAATAAATCCCGGTCGCATGATTGACGTGTACAAGCTCCGCGCCCTTTTTTTCGTCTTTTTTCCTTCGTTTGTTCCGGATAAATTTCATCCCCTGTAAATCTAGGTAGAAGGGTTACCTTCTTTGCCACCGTTTTCAATTCCATAACGAAAGAACGAAAAAAAAATAAATACAATATCGTAAAAAATAAAATTAATGGAGGAGAGAAAGTTTTAAACGAGTTTATTTTTCCGCAGAGTTTTTCGCTCCTGGATTTTATATTTTTAATTGTCTTTTCGTCGTCCTTTTTAACACTACGAAATAATATATAGAGTATAACTTCCGAAATCTTAGTTTGAACTCAATAATTACCGCAGGGTCATAAATTTTCGAAAATAATATCAGAACCGTCAGTTACAGAATGATAAAACTTTTACCAATTATTCCTATCCAGTTATTTCCACACTTGGGTCACGCGTATCAACCTTTCGAAGATAGTTGGAGTATGATAAATTGACAGAATTCTAACTTCTTTCTGACCTTTACAATTCCATGGTTATATTTTATGAGATAATTCACAAATTCTCGGTGTGGTTTTGTATCTCAAAATTTTCGGTCATTTTTTTTTTTTCTCATCATTAATGGGTCATTTCCGTGGTTGCCCAGTCCATGAATTTGACATGCCAAAGAGAATGTTTCAAGTTGTCGAATGGCGAAAAAAAAAAAATCGAATTTGGACTTGCGGAAGAAGGTTCAACCGTATGCATTTTGAACTTACGGTTGTCCGCGGTGCATGAAAATATTTCCAATGTAAAGAGCAGAAAATTTACATCGAAAAATGTGTTCAAATTTTTCTATCAGACTATCAACTTCTCGGGTATTCTCAAAAACCCGTTAAAAATGCGAAATATCAAAAATGCCATGAGCTGCACTGATAAAAATTAAATTGCGCTGGCTTTCGACTTATTTCTACGGAAATGACCCATTAATGATAAAAATAAATCGTCGAAAATTTCGAGGTACAAAACCACACCGGAAATTTGTGAATTAGCTCATATACGGATGAAAAATTTGACTTGAAGGAGTTTTCCGAATTGTCTTGGATTTCGTTCGCGCAGTTCAAATGGTTTTTATCGAGTTTTATCTCATTTTCAAATGTAGGCTTGATTAAAAACGAGGAAAATTTTTTCCCGACAAGTTTTCCAGGTGATACTATGTCACCCTGACAAATAGGCCAGGTCGGTGTTCCGCATCGGCAACCCCCTAATTCCTAGGTCACCGAAGTCGAACCGTATAGCTCAACAGGTAGCGGTGGCGCGCGCTCCGTGTCTCAACCCTCTCCATTATATTCATATCATGTAAATGCGGCAACCCCCGACCACCCCGTTCGCCACCGCCTACCCAGTTCACCGTCAGATTTAATATGCTACGAATGGGGTGGGACTTGGCCTGCTGCTTTACATTTATTATAATGGGATAATAGCGAACGTTTTCAAACTTTTGTACCACAGCTGTGATTTAACAACCCTGAAGATTTGTTGGTTTTTTTTTTTTTTTTTTTATTTTTATTTTCCATTTTTTTATTTTATTCTCCTTCTTACATCTAGTTTATTCATTCAAAGGCGGGGGCTTCTTATTCTTATTATTCAACTGGCATTATTATAGCCTGGGTCAAGTTCACCAGAAAAAGAGATGACGATGAGTCTGCAGCTCAATATCGTTAAGGGAGTACCTATATAGGCATATGCACCGTGGAGATAATTTTTTTTTTTTTTTTTTTTCAATTACTGCTACGTCGTGGAGAAATATTCTATTAACTCATTTTTTTTTTTTTCATAAATATTAATTACTAGGATTTTTAGACATCATTAAAAATTATTTTACATCCACTGAATGGGCCGGAAAAAAAGTGGTTGCCATAGTAGAGTAAAGGTACCTATCCGAACTTCTTCAAATTAAAAAAAAAAAAAATTCTCGATTGATGTAATTTCGGAAAAACCTGACGATATTCGATAAATTTAATTTTTGCCCCAAGATATAACATCATTCTACAATAAATCTAGAAATTCATGGGTCTTATGGTTTATGTCTTAAGCAGCAGGAAAATTCTCTCTGTCTACAGAGCTGAAAATTTCAATTAGCTTAATTTTTTTTTTTGAAAGCATCTACTCGACTTATACGGCTAAAATTTTCCACAATTCTTCTTCGAACAATGGAGTAAAAAATGCGGTTTTCGAAGGAAGAGAGAACTTTCAGCAATGGAAAAATGAAAAAAAATCATTCCCATAGCTATTTCCTCGAGAATTGAAAATTCGGTATAGTAGATTATACGGCGATGTTCGACCGTATTAAAAATGAACGAAATAAAACTCTCTACGTGACAAATGGACTACGGAAGTATTGCGCGATTGTTATCCGACTCAATTACTCAGGGTAAACCCCCTTTCGAAAAATAACTTACTCGAGGGTTAACCGTATGTATGCACTGATATGGGTATGGTATATGTGGTACGAAACTGCTTCGGAGCGTTGAAGATTTCGGTGATAAAAATAAATAATTGATTATACCGGGAAATTATGTTTAAATAATGTCCCGTATAGCCAGAAGTTAATAACTAACTTTCTCCGATTTACGTGTCACGATTAACGATTGTTAAAAAGTAATAAAAGTCGGACAGTTTCACGTTCGCGATCTCGATTTCGATCCCGATATCTCGATACCCCTGTGCACACGTCTACCTCATCCTGCCTACCTACTTACGTCGCTATATACATACATGGGTCGTCATTCTACTGACTCTTTGATCGACACTGAATTTTTAATTGAAAAACTCTTCTCATCGAGAAATCGTTCACACCCTACCCTTTATGAGCTACCAAAGTGTGCCACAAAAATTTTAACGAGTTTTAAATCGATTATTAGCCATCTACTTGGTAATTGGAAGACTGTTAATCTCCGAAAAAAATATATATCGAACAAAAAACAAAAAACAAAAAAGAAATTTACAATTATACGCTTATTGTGGCACTCGAGACCGCGGTGTTACCTTTCAAACAAAATTTTGTCGTCTCACCTGACTCAAAGTCGATTTCATAATGGCGTAGTACTGGTGTACCCCTCTCGCAATTACATAGCTAATTTTAGCATTTCATCACTCTCATGCAACTACCTTGCGGCAATTTCGTAATCAATAATTTGAAACGAAAAATATCGTGAAAATTATCGAAGTCCAAGGATATACGAGGGCAGAAAAGTTTGACAGAAATTTTCTTGAATACTTTGCAGGAACACCGATTACAAATTTCCGTACAGTCAAGAATTTTTCAGATTTCAAAAAACTGTTGAAAATCAAAGAACTGTGAAAATCTAGAATTTGAAAATTGGAGTATCGATATTTTGAATTGTAAATGGCTCAAATACAATGAAAAAATTTTCCGATCGGTGGACGACGCTGGATTATCTATTCGCGTTATATTTTCCACACAATTTATTATTTCACTGAAATTCTATAGATCCGCATAAAAAATCTACTCGGATTTTACCGAACGTGCGTGTAGAAACATCATATTTTCCGTTAAAAAAATTCGCCAATTTTTTATAATGTTTGAAATAAAAAGTTTCCCAACAATCCAGCCGCGAGTTTGGATTCAATCCAAAAATTAGTTTCATATCGACCAAAAATATCATCAAACAAAAAATTTTTTCACATTGTTTTTACGCGCTCGGTCTGATAATTCCAGTTGTTAATTAATTTAGCCTTTCAAATTGGAAATAATTTAAAAAAAAAAAAAGAAAGGAAACAATACCTCATATACGGCATTATCACCGTACAGAAGATACCAC
This sequence comes from Tenthredo scrophulariae, assembly GCA_963978835.1. Classification (NCBI taxonomy): domain Eukaryota; kingdom Metazoa; phylum Arthropoda; class Insecta; order Hymenoptera; family Tenthredinidae; genus Tenthredo; species Tenthredo scrophulariae. The sequence continues at coordinate 5,442,896 of OZ022230.1, read as the reverse complement.
ATGTGAAAATATTTCGGATGAAAGTAAATCTGTGCAACATACAGCGGGTGTGATCTAATTTGTTAGAACGCGTTACATCTGTACCCAGTTTGTTTGTTCAATCATCTATATACATATACAATAAGAGAACAAGGCCGCAACAAACCTGCAACGATCGGAGCAACCATTAATTACTTGGCATTATTGTATCACAACGATTCGAATCAATTTAGTACATAGCCACGGGGGTCTTTCAGGGTTCATATATCACTGTGGGCAAACGCCGAGGAAAGAATAAGGAAGAAAGAACGGAGAAAGAACGAAGAGGAGAAAAAGATCCCCGGTAGAAGCAGAAAGCGAAAGCAATTGGTGGGCGATTTTCGCCCGTCTTAGAACCGAGGATCCAGTCGTTAGTGTCGAGGAAAAAAACAAAACTGAACTGATCTTTCTTTTTATCTTGGTCAATTAACACGGTGGAACTGTCCGAACTGTTCCTTGAATTTTTGTTCGTCTGTTCATCAACGTTTGTATTTTATTTATATACCGAAACTATATTGAGGATTTAATTTTTTCAATCTTTAGGATACTTTCGATTTTACCTAAAACAGGATGTGTATTTGTTAAAAAATAATTTCTCGACAAACGTCGATATCCCGAATTTCAATTGGATTAAAATTTATTCGTCTGACTACGGGGGAACGGCTCTATTTTATTCATTTGATACCTGACTGGCAGATATTTTATCCGGAGTTTGAACAAAGAAAAGGAAATTGGATTCAGCAACCCTTTGGTTCATTTTTCCCGCTGGATTGATGACTAGGATTTGAAGAAATTCTTTTTTTTTTTTTTTATTACATATTACATTTTTTCGTTACTGATCCTAGCTGGAATATATTATACGAATATATCTATAGATACATCGCGGGGCGAGCATAGCGGAACGTTTTTAATTTTTAAAATCCAGAACCGCTTCGTCTATACGCGATCTGAATTTCATTTTCTCGATTGTCTTAATATTCTACTCGCGATTTTATACCCAGTGACTCTCAAAACGTAGCAGAAGGCTTTTCACAGATTATCACATATACCCATGCATAAAATATCAATTTTTACTTCATCGGTAAATTTTTCACCTCCAAAATCTCGTAGAAGAAAAAAAAAATTTTTAATTAAATTCTTGACTCCTAGAGTCGCACAAAGACGAAGAAAGATGCAATGCAGACGAGTCTATTGCACTCCCTATTGTGTCCCCGTTATTATACTCTTCGTGAACCCAGATTCAATTATAGATCTTGACAGGTGGCCAAACGTATAATATTCGGTCCATATCCACGGTTACCTATATCCATCAGTGGAGATAAGATACGGACTTGAAAGTTAATTTCGTGACGATTTTGTCATTGAAATAGAATTACGTTTATTGTTAGGTACATGTATACATGCATACAATCGCGTGAGATTTTCTACGTTGGTAGGTATACAGTATACCTATAATATATAACCGCATTACATAACGTGAGAAAATTTTGTATTTCGTTACTTGTTTGTAAAATAAAAAACAATGAAGTAACTTGTTTCGTTTCTCTTGCTAGGGCATAAAAGTTCATGTAGAAAGACCTAATAAGCTGATAAAATGCTTCCTTCATTCAGCACGGGTCGCCAGACTCTGTAGAACCGGACGTGAGACGATTCCCGAAGCGTCCCGACGTCGACGTCAAACTTTTGACCGTGTAGCTATATGGTCCAGAAATCCGCAGGATTATTCATACGGAAAACGATTGATAAATTTTATCCTTTTTTTTCCCCTTGATGAAATCGTGAGTGAAGTTTGATTTGATAATATATTACGCTTGTCATTTTATACAGAACCCTTTCCCTCACGTTTCAAACGAAAATTTCTTTCCGAAAGTTTCCTTCATTCTCTTTATTTCCCAGAAACTTTTCATCTTGAATAAATTTCTTCCTATATTGTTTAGCAATTAGAAACGAAAGGATGTCGCCACATTTGTTAACTGGTCATTAGACGAGGCTCTTTAATGTATACAACTGTTTAATGAACTGTGAAATTTTTCTCTTCTTCTCAAGCTTGAATTGAGTCGTTAGCTTTGGTAACAATAAGTCCACTTACCTCCTTGGTATACCGTTAAAAAGCTCACCACCTCATCGAAATGATAATAAACTAGCTAATCGAGTAGTCGTAAAATGTAAATGAACGCACGTGCCTGCAAATGCTACGTAGTGTATATCGTATAAGATCCTCTACATATCGCACCCATGTATACATGCATCTTGGTTCTGTACGGTTACTGCAGCTGTGTATGCAGTAAAGGTATTTATTTACAGGTGCTATAAATCCACTCTTTCAGAAAATCTTGACGAGCTTTTGAGCCCGGAAATTATCTCATTCTAGGAATCTGTTCTATACCTACGTAGGAGTATAACTAATATTCGAGGAAATGGGAAATCTACAGTGCAAGTCGTAAGTTCGAGCTCATATTCCCTCGATGTCAGTTCTGAAAATCACAAAAATTCTGATCAGTTCTCATCATTTTTTGCACTGGTTTGTGGGACTCAATATTCCCGTGCCATTAGATAGGTTTTTTCGTTTTTCTTCTTCTTATCGAATATTGGAGATGAAGTTGAAGGGTCTGCTGAAATTGACGGAAATTTTGATCCTCTTTAAACTAAAAGCTTGAACTTCTGACCGGCACAGGGTATACTATATGTGGGGATACTAGCCTGTGCCAGAGGTATCTAACTCCTGTGTATACTCAGACACGAGTACTTTCAGTGATCACGTACCTACCTACTCCAAGAGAGGAAAGACTTTAAACAATTCGTGTCGCATTCGAGACGCCTCCATGTCTCTACCGGTGTCGTTGCAAAAACTACTTTGGTGTTGCTTGCGAAGAGTCCGCAGCTCGTTAGTCGGTAGTCAGGTAGACGTAAAGTCGTCACCTAGTTCTCGGCTGTAATACATAAGACGACTGACTTCCTAGTCGTCGTAACTTTGCCCAGAAAATAAAGTTTCCAACTTCGCCTGTACAGCACATAAATCTAATCATAAAAATTTTTTCCAACTTTCGTGAGAATTCTCGATCGTTAAAATTGACTCAATTTTATTAGAGAGAGATTTTCATGTCACTGAGAAAATTGAAAATCCGAAATATCTATGTCATAAATTATTTATGAATTAAAATCTAGGTTCAGTTATCAGAGAAGGCTTTCGAGACTACTTAAGTATTCGTTGAACGACGGTTCTCGAGATTTAACCTCTTTATTCAGGGATGACACTTTGGTCTGGCGTGTAGGATGAGGGAAACTAATTTGTCCCTTTCGTTGACGAGGGTTGCCTCCGCTAACGACAACCTTCACGGTTTGAGATAAGGCTTTAATCGGTTAATTGATACCCCATCGATCGAAGTTTAGAAAGCTAAACGCGCTTCACTAACGAGCTATGCTATTTATCATAAATAAACCTCATCAGGATAACGGTGATTAGTTCAAAAATCATAAACAAGAAAAACTTTGAACGATCTAGGCGCTTTTCGGAAACTTATTAAGGGCTGAAACGTTTCATACGATTCATCGTTCATTCGGTTTATTCAGACTTGAAGAGAACCTATGAATGTTACCAGGAAAATTTTCGTTTCCTTTTTATTCGCAACTCAAACTTTGAAACGCGATTTTTCCCGAAACGTTGATTTGGCTTTTTTCCTTGAATGGTCTCAATTTCATGAGTCGTAAAATTGGAATGAAATGCAAGTGATTATCATCGCCTCGTGAAAATGAGAAATTGAATGAAAAAAAAAACTGTATTCAAGAGCATACAGGTATACGTATAATACACCCATTAGGAAAATAATAAAGATGGTAATCTGGAATCACGGAAATGTTTTCGGGGTCCGGTACAGTTGTAAAACGATTGTCCCGCAGTGCGGCGACTGCATCCCCTCTCGATTTAGTTTCTCGTTTAGTAAGGGCTTGCCTACCTAGACGAAAGCTTAGCTATTTCGTGCGTACGAGCTGCAGGTACTCGACCGAGAACAATACGCGAAGATTCTAGCAGGATACGCGGGGGACCGATGCAACCTGGGAATACCAATGTGGTGGCGATGCCTGATGCCTTACATTCTTGTCTTGAACCCGGAAGCGAAAAGTGAAAAGCGAAGAGCGAAGAACGAAGCAGAAGCGACGGGTTCGAAGCTCGTTTATCATTTTTCGATCTCTACTTTACTTGCGTTTTTTTTTTCCCTTTTTTATTTTTCATCCGATGTTACAAAGAGGTAGAGATAAAAATAAGTCGAGACTCGAGTTGCGCAATGAACGTAAATTCGATATCGATCAGCTCTTAGGTAATCATTCGTTATCTCTTACGTAATTTGATCATCAGGTGGTCTCGCGCGGGTAGCACATCCGCGATATGGGAGGCCTTAAACAAACTGACATTTTTTTCATATCGCAAATTCAATCGAGATCATTTATGTCAGATAAGTTTTGTGTAGTAGATGGAAACCGTAAAGTCAGTCGTTTATACCGAAGTAGTGAAAAATTATGAGTGCCTTCGGTACATATACCTATATATTCTATATATATATATATATATATATATATATATATATATATATATAAGATGTACGTATACCCATACAGCTACAACGAAAACCGATGGGATCTCCACCTAACGCCGCCTGACGAAAAAACAATTTTCATTTTTTAATGGATGTAACATGTCGCGGGCCAGTATATCCGAAATTCTTGCATGCTTGTTATCAGCGACTCGCTCCCTATCGCGCGATGCGATCACAACCCTATTAAATGTCCTTTGGGGTATACACAGTGCGTAACTTAGCTTTTTAGACCTATACTCAACCCTCGATAACCGCCCTCGTAAAATACCAGCTCGAATTCCCCAGGTAATAGAAATCCGCGCTTCGATAACCGCGAATATATACTTTTTTTCTTTTCTTTTTTTTTTTTTTCACTCTACTTTTTCTTACTTTAAAGAATCGCTTCTCAGAGTTTAGCCACAATTGAAATACGGAAAATATGGGGAAAGTGAAAAGGGATTTAAGCGACGAAATTTGGAATTTCGATATGAGAACAATTCCAAACTTTCGAAAGGCCTAAATCTTCACCCTTTTCGTTTTAACCTGCTCGTATTATGATGTGCGAATTTCTGTTGTTTTTTTTTCTATTTTTTCGTAGCAAATGATGGAAACCGAATTTATTTCTATGTCGTATGAAAGTGAATTGAACTTTTTTTAATGCTGAAGAAATGGAATAAATAATGGTCGATTTTCGGCTCGGTTTCATATATAAATCCGTAACTTAGGTGAAGGCAGAACAAATCTATTTTCTGCGGCCGTAGAATACGAATGAAAGCCGATTCCCGTACCGTGAAACCTCCAAATCTTTTCCCAGGGGTCACTTCGATCCCAACTCCAATTCCCTGGAGTAGGACAACGGACAACCCCTGAACCTGGCCCAGGGTGACGTTTTATTAAACTGATATCAGTCTCGTTTAACCTCCGGCAATTTGACTCTAAAAGAAATTTGCAAATACTATTTCGAAAGAGAGAATGATTTTTTGGCCAAATTGTGATAAAATGATATAATTTAAAATGAAAGGGTATTTTTTAATGAGAAATCTAGATCACCGAACGTATGTATACCTGCGTAGAGGTAATTAAGATGATTGCCTGAAGAAAGCGATCATATACTATCCCCACCACTTCTAGAAATTCCATAGCTTCTGTAAGCTGGGTAGATGACCTATATATATATATACTATATACGACCACGAATGAACAAATAAATTTAATGAGTTTATGGGGGCAATTAATTACGGAGAACAGAGAGGCCGTCAGTAGTACCGCAGTAGGGGCATAGCGTTATCGTCGCGCTATGTAATATTGTAATTATATTACCCCTAGGCACGAACTCCAAAACCTACTGAATTTAAAAAGTAGGTAAATCCGAAAAGGTTCAACCCCAAAATCCTTTCCTATAAAAAATCTTAAGCTCCGAACTGCCTAAGATGACAAATACTTTCCGCTTTTTATTTATGTTAATCCACTATAAAGTCAAAATTTATACTTATGTAATGTTTTTCAAATCTATCTACTATTTTGAAAGTTATTCGATGGATAACGTACTGAACTTGTTATAGTTGTCCCACTCTCTAGAGACACTAGAATTGAATATCGAAGTATGAGGTAATTGGAAAAACTGTTGGAATGAGTTTTCAAATCTGACCCGTAATCCATTCTCGCATGATTTTTTCTTCGTTTCTATGCACTCGTTTGTTATGTTCAAGATCGAAACTCTATTTTTCAGCTCTTTTAAATCGTCACGCGAATTTTTCACGCACGACAAATAACCGACTGTGTCGTACTTTATTCAACACGCAACTATAGGAATACATATTTCTACGTCCAGTTACGCAAGGACTAATTACCATGGAAATCGCGTCAATATTAACTCGTTTCAGGACACGTGGTATATCCACCTATACGCATGTCACACGCAGCTTTATCCAACATATACACGATTTTATCATGCAAGTTCGGATATGCGTATATCATTGGGGGTGGTCCAACCCCATATACAAAATACATTTCTTTGGTCTTCGTTCCCTCGTTGCAGATTTTTATTCTCGTAATTAAGGATCCCACCTCTTATTTCACGGCGTTGTGAAACCCCATGACTTCCCAAAAATCAACGTTATACCCTGCTTTTCGATTTTCATTACTCTTTGAAAGCCCATTTGTTTCCTCACGTCAAAATGTGCACCGAGTCTCTTTCGGGCTCACGCATTCGGCAGAACGCACGGCACGCAGTTAGGCACGCACTCACGCACTTGGGTGATCCATAACGTTGTCAACTGGGCACAGGACACACTAGCCTTGTGTGCCGGTGAACTAACGTCGGCCAATCTCCATCTGAGATAACGGTGCCCACTGACCAGAGCCCGGAGGCGACCACGGTAGCCACTGAACGGACGACTCATGACCGATGAAACAAATTTATAACTTGTCTCCAGGGAGGATTACCTTAATTGTTGCGTTCGTGTAAATAAGACCTTCCCGCACTCTGTGCTATCCGATTAATAGACGCTACACTGGCAAGGATTAACGATCTCTGATTATATCCAAAGAAATATTAAAGGGAATTGGTCGGCCGAAACAATACGCGTTTCTTTCCGTATATGTGTGACACTTTTCTCTAATTACTGTTTTCCCCAAAAATCTCACCCGCGATAAAATAAAGGAATAATAAAACTGGACTCTGCCTCCACTTCTCATCGCATATTCTTAACTCGTGAAATTTTTATTACGGTAAACCTGTGTACGAGTCAAGAATTGATCGAATAAGATTTCCAACGCTGACTGATATCGTTCACTCGAATATCAATCATTCTTCGAGAATTTTCAATCTCTGTGGATTTCATGAAGCGAATAAATGTTTTTATCCTAAATCTTGAAAATGATGGTAACCATGTTTCATGTTGATCAGGGGGCTTCTTTTTTTTATCTAAAATGAACGAGGCGACTGTTTATTATATCAAATAGAAAAAGGAATTGGAATTTAATTAGAACAGAGTAAGGCATTAATTAGGTTTATTAATCAAGATAAAAAGTGAACCAGGTATAACTGCAGCAGCAACCCTAATCGATGTCCTCGCGTGTCAGGTACCTTCCTATTTCGAGTTGAATTCTAATTTTATTACTATTAACGGAAGTGGAAATTTGGTAGATACTACCTAGCTAAAAGTCTGATTACAAAACCTTCTGTTATAAAATGTCAGTCTCGATGTGACGGTAGTTAACGAAATAACATACGAGCCGAAAACTGACCATGGGTGGTCTCTAAGAAAGGGGAAACCCGATTGTGAGCATAACCGGCTGGTCTAAGCAAACGCAAATTAATTTTATCTCAAACCTTTTAACGCGAAGGACAATTTTTCAAACCTTCATGAACGATGGCTGTTAGTTCGGCCCATAGCTCGTGCCTCGTACCTCATGCCTTGTGCCTTGTGGTAGCCACCAGGTTTGTGGCTTGTGGCTTGTGGCTTGTGGCTCGTGTTTCGTGTCCCACCGTGTCCAGCAGCAGCAACGGTGGCATGTCGCGCACTCGTAATTCTTTTACGATGTATTAATGCCGTGTTAGCAAGCAATATAACAATGGCCCTACGTACCGGTGCCTGCTCGCGTTTATAAGTCAACCGGTTTCTGCGCGTGTCCCTTATGGGCAGATACCTAGGTACGCTCGTTACTCGCTTACCCAAAGCAACGGGTCCCGTCCCGTTCCGTAGTACAGAGTCAACAACAAGAATCAAACGAGTATAAAAAACGAAAAAACTGATAAAAAATCCAAAATTAATTACCGATTAATTGACTAATCGTTATCCAGTAATGAGAGCATGACCACGGCGAGCGCGAAAGCGAAGAAAATTTATAATGGTATAATTATTATTCCGCTTATGAATCCGTTTCACGGTTCACTTTACAAAGTATGTGCATTGTGCATAGCGTAGTTCAGCGAATGTAATTATTCAGTTCAGTGAAGAAATTTCACCGAAAATAATACCGAATGTTAGTTATTATATTTTAACAATTACGACTACCCCCAGCTGCAGCCAATCTACTCGACTTGGGTTTATTCGAATTTGAATAACGCGTGAAAATTGAACGAAGATCGATTTATAATTGTCGCGGAAATCGGAGTAGAAGCATAAACGAAAGATGACCGGCGCAATTAAATATTATATATGCGCGCTCTGAGCTGAGATTAAAATACCTACGCAACGTGCCGGTGGTCTAGAGGCTCCATTTCAAGGGTGGTTAGATAATTGAGGGTAAATACCATGTTTGAACGAAACCCTGCCCTAGACACCCCACATTACCAGTGGTGGTGATATTGCTGTACCAATGGTGCCGGTGGTCCTCCATGTACTTCGTATTAGGAATTGGTTCTCTATGTGCTTTGCTATCGGTTCTCGCGGTTCATTTTGAGGCTAAACTTCCCGAGCGGACAATCGTTTGGAATTTAATCAAGCTAGTTTACTATTTCCAACCAAGTGACGTACGGGCTTTGGTCGCTTGTAAGGCCTGTGCTCGTTCCAATTACGTCGTATTCCTGCATCGAACTCTATGTAAACGTTCACAGAGATCAGAGAAACTAATTTTGCGCACAATGTTAAGCGGTCAAACGCTACTGCAGTATTCCTGCACAATCGAAATGCACTTTGTTATAGTCGTTACGAAACGACGTCGTGTCGTGTCTAGGGGATGCGATAAACACCCTGAAAATTATTTTCGATGAAGGATCACTATCTCCTGAAGAATAATTTTGCATTTTGGTTTCATTTTTTTAAATTTATTCAAATTTTGAAATTTGACCTGAAAAATGTTCAGTCATTTCGGGTTTGAATAAAATGATGCTGTGGGTCTTGGCCCTCAAATATCTCACTTCGATTCTGAAACTTCATCTTAGATTTGAATTTCAAATATTTCAATATATTTGATCTCGGAGGCTGAGGCTCGCGATTGGTAACGTTGTGCCACTGAAAAAAAAACAGATCTCTGTAGTTTATCGACCTCCGTCTTTCGGGTAGTGGTAGTGACCGAAACCTCTGCAGCATCCGAAGAAGCTTCAACTTTTACTCGTAGATGGCGCCACGAGATGAAAATCATCCTCTTATGACATTTCGTTATAACTTTTATAAACTCCATTATAAACTATAAACCAACTTGGTATTAGAACCCGGATTTCCATACATAAATCAATTTCAAACCGAGTATTACATACGGATCAAGAAACACTTTAGTATATTCAATTCCACGGATTTTATACCTTTAAAAATTTTTTTTTTTTTTTTGTCTTACTCCTTTTTCCTTTTCATTTTCACAATAATCAGGCTTTTTCAATTCTCTAGTTAATCATTTTATCCGAGGAATCAATTCGATTCAAAACCTCCCATTGTAGAAACGGATTTTTTTATTGCCACCAATTAGCATCGTCGAACTCTATCTAAGCAAACGGATTCTTGATTTCGATATTGTTGAAGAATTGGGGAAAAGCTCGAGCTGAATAAAATTGGGGAATATCATTCGGCCAAATACAGGTAAACAATGGATCAATGCTGAATGAAAATGAGGTGGAAAATTGAGACCGAATCAGGGACCCTACCCTCATGAACGGGACTGTAAATAGAACGAAGCAAAAAATTCGATTCGTTGAACACGAAATGGAATTACCGCCGGAACTCCTGCTGCAGGGATCGTGTCAAAGTTGAGGTGCGATCCTGGGGAGTCAGATTCAGCCGAATACTCAAAAGTCCATTATCCCCGCGGTATTATAGTCTTTAATTCGATTCTTGCCCGTATTATTTCGGGATTAGTTCATTTCTTCACTTTTCGATTCCTTATTCCGCATCTCGCTCCAGAATCCCGGCTGAGAATCTGATAATATGGGGTGCGACGGCTGGCAATTACAGAAACGTCACTCCCTTCCTTCCCTCCTTCCTTCCTTCCTTCCTTCCTTCCTTCCTTACCACGCTTCACCTCCCTTCCTTAGTTCGCCAAGAGACATCGTGGTTAACTTTCTTTAATGGGAATGTGCAACTTTTACCAAATACCAAGAATTTAATGACAGACGTCTGTCAACGACGTCTACGTGTCACCAGACACCGCTAATCTTCATCCCCACGTATTTCTGGCTTTGTTCAAAAATTAGGCGCCGTATGTTTCGCGTAGGATTTTTCTCATTCTTCATCAAGTGACGCGCAAGATCTCGTCCGTAAATTATCATTATTTCGGAAAACAAAATTTCCGCTAAAAAATTTTTAACTGTAATGGTTTCACAGCGGTAGAGAAGCTGCGGAGTCACGGGTCTTCAGACATTCATGCGTGTCCTGTCGCACATACATACACACATAAAATCCACGCATACTTTTACGTTTCTAAGAATTTTTTTACAGCAAAAAGGAGACGCTATCTCGTCTTTTGTTTTACCTGCACTTAAAAACTGGCTGAAATTAGTACCGACACCTCGACGACTCGGTCTAGAGAAAAAGCAATGCGATGCACAACATTTTGTCTTGCGAAACGAAAGATGAGCTCTGGTGTTATATTGTGGCCAATAGTGTGAAGCAATAACCGATTGGCAATTAACGATTATTCGAAGAACATCAGAGGAAAATCGCAGCGGAATAAAAATGTAGGAATGTATCAGGAATCCAGTCGAAGCAACAAATTCCAATTTCAGCATTCCCCGCAGAATCCAATCAACCAACGACTGTGGATATACGGTGTATAATAATTAGCCCTTCTACGCCACCCACTGCCGCCCCTTTAAGGTCCTGATCCCGGGGATTGCTGACGTAATCCCATAAATATGAATATAATTTGTTGCCACTATTCCTGGCTCGCTCTTCCCTTCGGGTGCTTGCGGCTCTTCTAACTCTCTCTTTCATTTTCTCTCCTCGGATGAACACGGCCACTGGCATTATACTCCACTCCGTCAACCTGTCATTTATCGGGCTCATATATACATATACTATATAACAGGCGTACATTTATTTATCGAAAAAGGTCCCGCTGCCCATAAAGTTAACATCATACTGTATCCACCCACGTGGGCATCGATTTACCTAAACTCAACCCCATTTCGTTTGACTCAACCGAATTTTGTAGAATCTATTTTACACAGTGAAAAATAACTGAAGCTTCGTAGATTTAGGGGACGCATTGATATATGTGTGAAATATACAGTTATCAACTAGCTGTGGTGAGTTTTTTTAGTAATTTTATAAAAGGGAGGAAGGAATATCGCAACCCTCTTTTACTGCTACGACGCCTCTGTCTAATTCATATTCAAACAATTCCTCTGGGGTAACAGTGGGCATCTCTACCTGCTGCCTCTACTTGTATAATTCTACTCTCCTCTCATCCCCTTCCATAATTATTCAAATCTTAGCCCGTGCCAGTCAGAAAATCTCCGACGAGCTTGACGAACTTTTGAGTTACCCAACGGCGGCTTACCGCCAGTTAGTAGCCAAGGATTCGTTCATTGTTTCACCACAAGCCGGGAGGCTTAGCCTAGTTTAAGTGAGATAAGGACCTGCCATTGTAGTATTTTCAGGACTCAGAGTTCCCAGCTCTAGAAACTCCGTCGTCGTTATCTTGCACGCAGTAGCTGTCACACGTTATATGCCACGTGTGCTTCCTGCTAGGGAATTAGTCTGAAACCAGAAAACACTCTTCTGCTTCTTCTTCGCCCTCCCCCCCTCTTTTCCACCCGCGTTGCTTTATCTCTCCGGCAAGTTTGTCTTGGGGTTGATTTTTTTCTTTTCAAACTTTGGCTCATCCCTCTTTCTCTTCCTCTCTTTCTCTGTCATTTTCTCTTGACGGTTTCCCGCTCGTCATAACACAACGCCGAGCCCACCCCCGAAATGTTAAAGGACTTCTTCAAGTCCCTGCAGCACCCTATAAATGACATTCCCATAGAGTCCTGGGCGAATCGTTGGGTCACAGCTTCGCTGAGGGTTTGAAATTCCCCGTGCTCTCTTCTCAGCAACGAACAGCACACCATGGACCCAACGGGTATTGTCCATCCTCGTATTCTCACTGCCAAAAATATCTCAACTATTTCCTCCCATTAGAAGAGCTTGGGCTTCATTCGGCAGACAATCAGTGCAATGCTGCCGCAAAACTAATGTCCCTCAGGCTGGAGCAGCTAGGAGGATGAAGAAGGAACCGAAGAGGAATAAGGACGAAAAAGGAGGTAGGCGCGGGCGTTCTGCTCAGGGAATCGCTTTAATCCCTCGGGAAACGCATCCAGGGTTTCACTGGCAACCTGAGCTTTGGTACTCTGCCAGTTTTTCGGGCTTAAAGAAACGCTGGGCACCTTTAGATTTAGCTGTTGTCGAAATTATTACTACTGTTTCAGTCTTTGATAATTATCGCTGAACGCAATTGGGATTTGTTTGGCACTTGTACTCTGCTACCTCGAAATTCATAGACCAGGATCTGTGTATCGCGCAGAATGACAAGTCCTTGAATACAACTTCTTTAATTACGGTTGACAGCCCCTCGGGGTTCGGGCGATTTTTGACGATCCTTTTTTAAAAAAGGGAGCAAAAACTATGACTCTTATCTTCCTCGATGCATATTGGGTTCAGCTTACCGCTATCGCCCTACTTCTTTCTGAGGTTATACGTGATTGTTTTACATATCGTTTTGAGTCACAGGACTAAAGTGCCATTTCTGCGAGAGCATACATATGATGCTCGGTGTTCAAGCTAGACAACAGATGCTCGTCGTCATTTTCCCCGAAGTCCAATAGCCGAGGGAAGAACCAACTTGGAATATAAATTCGACCGTGGAAAATTTTCCAAATTTACTTTATGCCGGTCGAGGCTATTCCGAAACGGAAAATGGCCCTTATGTTACATAAAACCAGACCAGAATTCCATATTCACTATTTTGCGCTATTCACTATCTGACATTATTAATTTGGGCACTTCGGGATCCCCCGAGGGTATACCCCATTCTTTTCCACTTTATCTCTCTGCGGGTTCCGATCTCCCTGATCAGAAAAACGGACCTTCATAATTACCGCATCGATACACATACGTGAATACATCACATACGTTGGTATATACGCAAAATGACGTATTTCCGAGGGTTGCGTCGACAACATTTGTCGATCTGGGAAAGGGAAAGGAAGGGACTGGGACTGGGACTGGGACTGGGAGCCCTCTAACGACGTCGATGAAATCGTTTAACCGAATAAAACCACGAGCCACGAACATAATCTATTCCGGGCATAGACAATGGACCACCATACCATACATAGAATAGAATACATCACGTGGGTATATGTGTACGAACGAGGGTGGGGGGTTGTCTAGAACGCATTGTGCGTGTACCACCCTAACGACGCGTGATTACTACCTCGTAGCTTCGCTGTGCAAAGGGGCCAAAGTGAAGGATAAAGGGTGAGAAAGTTAGGCAGCCTCTGCGATCCGTCGAGAACCAAAGTCGGAATCAGCTGTCTTGATTTCCTTTAGCAAATACGACGCTGATACGCGAATCTATACTCGATACGGATCGAGAGACAAGTTTAATTGCACTATTCAATGCATATATGCAGTGGATTAAATTTAGATGGGTAAACAGAAATGCATCGGATTTACAGAAGTTGGGGGGATATTGACAGAGCCGGGTTGTCTTATTGTTTATATCAGGTCAAGTGAAATACAAGAAAAAAATTTCAATAACTAGGCAGCTCGTCATTTTCATAAGGCCGCGATTTCAGGATATGAGAACTTTAGATACACGCGATTGAGGAATGGGATGAGATTCTTTTGGTCAACTGCAATGTTGTAAATCCCAAAAGAAATATCAGCGAAGAATTCCCCATTGAAATCGGGAAAAATTGATGGGAAGAGGGCATTGCCATCATTTGAATCTGTCGATCGATGTTGACCCAGAAATCCAGCTGATACACCAGTGACAGACGATATCTTATGTGCAATTTATTACGATCAGAATTTCATGTTTGGATTATGGGAAAAAAGTCGATAAAAATATATTTAAAAAAATAAAAAATTCTGCCATATGACGAGAGACGGTCGTAAGTTTAAAAATGCGTATATAGATATATAGATATCTGTTATAGGGCTGAAGGCCGGCTTATCCGACGAATACGGAATGAGATTGAGGAATTGGAATTTAATATTTATAGCCGTTTGATTTTTACGATCTCGGCTGAATATTTTTTTCGCATTTCGATAACGCGAAATTCGTCCTTATCGACGCAGCAGTTTTGCCAAAACTTACAGCTGGTATAGCGGCGAATCAGTTCGCGATCGGGGAGGAAAAGGAGAAAACGAAGAAAAAGAAGAGAAAAAAAAAAGAAAACGAAAAAAATCACCCTCACGTACGACGAGTACAGAAAATCGGTTTTCAGAAAACGTGAAAAGTTTTAGGTCCCGAGCTTCCCGGAATACATTACATTATAAAATATATCACATTACTATAGCGATTTGAATTTCACCATCAAATTTTATTTTATACTTACGTGGGAATATATGCGGTTATAGGTACGCGGTTTTAGAAAGAATTCACACATCGCAACGTTACGTCGTATTTGGCATACCAATTGTCTCTTCATCTTGTAGTGAAAAATTGATTAGTTTTTTTAATTCAAAACTGAATTAATCATCTCACTTATGGTTAAATGTAAAAAGGTTGAAACATTCTGGATTAATTAATGAAGAAATGAATTTCTAAAGTATTCTATATCAAGTTAAGGTTGAGGGCTGCATGAATCAGTATGAGGCAAAGTTTCCTCGTCGGCGGTGAAGCCGCAAATCCCATCATTTTAAAACTATCCCAAGTGAAATGCTCTTCGGGGAGACAACTTGGTCCCTGACCCTCGCAGATAGCGTCGGACTCGTCGCCCCCGAAGCTAGGGATCAGGTTTGATCCGCGAGGGACCTGGTGGACGCGCCCCGAGCGACTTTGACTCTATTGTTTGACTCTGGTCGCTCGACCCGCGGCCAAACTCCGTGGTAGCCACGTGCGCTTATGCTAATTCTTTGAGGAGACCCTGAGCGATTGGGTAACCAGTATTAGGGAGGGGTTTTTGTTATTCCCTGATCCTTCCTTTTTCCCTTTCATTCTCTTTTTTTTTTTTCTCTCTTCTTATTTTTTCCCGTTCTCCCTCAAGGAACCGTCAAAGCCAACCCTAAAGGTTTTCATTCCTTCGAACAACGAGAAGACATTTTGACATTGCGATTTCCCTGTAAAAAGAAAATGCAAGATATACTGATATCCAGTTTTAAAAGATATCAAGGAAAGGGTGGAATGAAAAATTTAAAATAATCGACTTTTTTTTTTCTGTGCAGATTCTTAGCTCCCGAGATAGCGGGGATAATACGAAACAACTTAAACCGGAGCTTATAAAATCCAAATACGCTGAATGGGACAAGAAATATATATATTTTTTTTTTTTTTTTTTTTTGTCAGCGAATTCTTGCAACCCTCAGATTTTATGTTGTAGACATATTTCCGGGCAGCATTGATAATCGATATTTATGTATATAAATTCCTTGCAGTAGCGAGTATAGTTCTACAGATTTTTCGGTCAGTTTCTAAAATCGTTCGAATTGAATAGAAAAAAAATATCAGACTCGTACATTCGCGTTATATACGGCACGATGCAGACTTTCAAAAAAGCTCTCTAAATACCCAATTCGCAACGAAGTTTGAGAGAAGAAAAAAATAAAATAAAGGTAAACATGGACAAGCTCTGTTACTGTATACGGTCTCGAGGTAGTCCAGTCGGCGGTAGTCACGCAGTGTTGTTAATTAACGTGCTTCGTCTAATTTCATGCACGCGTACGGTTGCGGTTTTATGGCTAGCTTTATGGTTTTTATGGTACCTACCTTGAAACCACGGAACGGTCCCCGGCTGCAACGTTATCCATAACGAGTATGAGGTACTCGTAAAGATCAGTCTACTCACGTCCGTTTCGAGACTGGTTCGAATACTGATGCGCGATTCCTCGGTGTTAAAAAAAAAAACCCAAAAAAAAATAAAAAGAAAATTTGTGTTAAAAAATTCGTAGACTGATTTTATTTCAGGTGATAAACTGTCCTCGTGGTTTTTCGGCCCATGAAATCATACTGCTAGTCATTTATTATTCATATTTTTGATCATCGAGTTACTTTCAACAGTTTTTTCTGCCGATTTCAGGGTCGGACCAACTCGTGAGAGGCATAGGTCGTTATTAACTCGTAATTAATTCCCTTCTGAGTACCGAGGTATCGATTTCAGCTGTTTTGCTATACGCATCTACTACCAGCATAGCCATTAAAGTCATGCACTAGTAGCTCGCACCATCATTCACTCAGCATATATACCTATAAAGATATATTTCAAAAATCTAGACTATAGGTGTTGCGAATTCAATCACGAAATGATAAGTTTGCAAAAACTAACTTCACAAGTTTTGCGATCTTTGGTTTGAGGCCAAAAATGAGAAGAAAAAAGAGGACAAACTTTCGTATTCTTTCAGTTCTGCTACTGCTTAGCCAAATCTAGATCGCAGATAATCCAATTAAAAAAAAAAAACTCAGAAAAAATAAACGGGAATTCCATTTTTGATGATAAAAGTGACGAAATAGAAGCAGATTTTTATTTTTCATAAAAACTTACACGCATTCTCGAGCAATAACTTAAACTAGGGTCTTAGACTGGCGAAACGTTCTTAGAAACTTATTGACGAAAGTATAAATGCAGGCAGGCACGTTGGCACACCTCCGCACAGTGTCCCATTGGTATTGCAAACGTTCGCTTATCCCTCGTCGCAGATGTCTTGGTCCAAGTTAGTAATTGTATCACGCAGTTTGTGACGCGTCATAATCCAAGGGAGGTTCGAATAACAGGGTTTGCCCGAGCCCTTAAGACAAGAGGGGATTTTAGGTGAAAAATGTGTTCATATCCCGACGCGGTTTTGGCCTCCACCCTGCATGCTCATGCACAGAGATACACGAGGCAGGGGTTGCGAGGAAACTAAAAGGCATCTAGTTTCATTCTACGTATGTATTCACCTATGTAACATACATACCTATATAAGTGTGTATACATATGATACCTATATTCACCTTGAACACGAAGTCGCGTATCTTGGTTGCGGTCGACGCCTGCTGGTTCCTTAAGACAGGGATGATTTCCCGTGCGTCTTCTACCGCCCACGCTTTAATCTGGCTGCATATATGTACCTACGTTGCAACTTTAGCAATAAAACGACTCGTTGGATGCAGTATGAGAGCAATCCTATTTCAGAAGTCCGTATAGCTTGATTTAACTTTCTAAATTCGTGAAAAAAAAAGTTGGTATTTTTTGCGAGGAAGTTCTTGCTCTTTTTATCGATTTCTCGCTAATCAGCTCAGTTTTCAAATTTAGGCAGAAAAAATAGATAAAAATAGTCGCGAATTTTAGGGGTAATAATACCTTTTGTTCAATTTAACACTCATCTTCTGTTATTACATATCACGTGGTTCTCCATGTGCGAAATTTTATAATGAAAAATAAGTATGAAGAACCGGAAGTAATGTCATATTTTTAAATTGCTTGTTTGCTACAGACCGACGAGCGGAAGACCTTTCTTCCGGTCAGTTCCCTGATTGCTTTCTCCAGGAAAATGACGACTATATGTATATATCTATAGATACAACGCACACGTGTAGTAGGTTTACTATATTTTGCAGCAGTCACTTCAAGCTGATATTCGATAAAGAATTTTTTGATAGAAAATCCCGTTCTACGAATCTATAGCTCTGAACTTTTGATTATAACCGAGAAAATCGATGGGAAAAGATCAACTCACATTTTGTAAAATTTCATGCAAAAATAGTATTGCGATAAATTGCAATTGCAGATGTCAAGAATATCTAATAGACAAATTCCAGACTTTACGATCGTGATTCATCGGCGCCAGCCTTTTAATGGGTACTAAATATGTTCGCACTTGCCCGAAATTCCGGCGGGACATAGGAGAGAGAAAGACATAGTAGAATTTAATGCCAGCAATTTTATCAAATTATTGTCCCACCCAAAATTCTCTACCGGATTTTCGTCCCTCTCTACATAATTATTCCACGGATATAACATTTTGGAATCCATTCGCAGCAGACGATTTCAATTTACTTCTGGTTAATCAAACTTCCGGTCTCGTAACCAAATTAGCAATTAACTGTCGATATAAGAGCTCCGAATTATTATCGTATAAATAAAATTTATCGTCAATTTTATCCTCAAACATTTCTCTCGCTGCAGTTTATGCATATTGCATAGATACGTATCATTTATACACGTTTATACGTCTCGATGTAACGCTGCAGAGTCGCGACGCCAAGTGTAATAAACAATGGCGAAAGGCCCGCTATTATTTCGGTAGTAAAACATAGTTTAGGCCTTGATGCGTCACTCCGAGCTGACGCCAGGAACGACTAAGTTGGTCGTTCGAAATTTACTAGCCCTAAAACGTTCTCTAGTCAAGGGAAGTAGGTACGAGTTTCAGCTAGATTGAGTACCTACCTCATTCCACTCGATTTCTTTTCCTGAAATTACGTGCGAGAAATGTCCCATGAAAACCAAGTATCTATTCGTAATTCAGCACCTCGCGAATTCGCGGAATAGCAAAAAGTTCGCCCAATATCCCACCGCTGCCACCAATTTCGTATGTATATTAAGGTGGTCCTCCTTTAGGGCTTGGACGAATTTCTTACCAGGCGCCCCCCACATCGGCTCCAAATAATTCAACAACAATTTCAGAATTTTTTCAGACTTTTATCTCAACTCCAACCCCTCCCACCAAAAATTAGAAAATTGTTTTTCAATTATTTGGATCCGGTTTGAGGAGCGCCCGCTAAAAAATTCGTACGAGCTCTAAATAAGGACCACCCTAATGCATGTAAGTAAAAGTTCGTACCAGAGGTACGAACCAAAGTAGGAAAAAATAAAAATAAATAACAAGAGATTCGTCGAGGAATTCACTCTGATCCCGAGACGTGTGATGTGGGTGGGTGAGAAAATATCAAGGCAATTTAGGGGTCGGATAGCCACTATTCCACAAGTAATGCCCGTAATGCTCACGAAATGGTCGCTCAGTATGATATAGGTATCACTTATGTCCTGTAATAATGAAAAGATTTGCCGGCTTTATACGATTTTTTTGGAAGAGGATAGAGGCGGGATGTGCACGCGCAAAAGTTGCAGAAACTCGGCCTTTTCTCCACCCTCTAATATGTACAGATCGTCATATTCTTCATGTTCTCATTCTATGTATTTGAAAATTTTTTTCTTCAATTTTGGGTAATATACGATAAAACTGCCTCGAAATCATTTCATAAATAACAATTTTCATACATCTACAGCTGGAAGAAGCAGACGATGAACTACGGCTGTTTTCGCCTCACCGGAATACTAATCATTCTTAAAATGAGAAGGTAGAAGGTTTTGTTACCTCTACTCATTTCTGTTGATGATTAATAATATCCCGAGTCGAAATAGAAATCCTGGTTTCATTCGCCAAGCTCTCCTTAGTATTTTCCTTGAAAAAAAAACGTCTCTGTCATTTAACTAATTGAAATCGTCCCCTAGAAATGATTCCAAGACGCTTCTTGGCCAGAGCTTTTGTCAGCCTATACAGAATCACGAAAAAAAGTTTTTCTGGTTGTATCCGATCGGAATAGAAATTCTGGTTTCATTCTACAAGTTCTCACTGAAGACTTGGAAGAACAGACCACCATTTGAGGGTAATGAAAATCTAAATTGCACCTAAAAGTGAGAGTTTTGTCCGTTTTGAGAAAGCTTGGGCGCAAACTAGACCTTCAAAATTCTATTTTGGAACTTGAGATCCTAGAATTCATCGGGGTTTCATGATTCTGGTTTCGACCTATAGATCCTCGGTCTTTAAAAATCTTTGTAAAAAATTGATCATTGAGTTGATTTCTCCCAGACTTTTTAGGTCGTAAGTAGAATTTGAAAATTTCCTAGGATGCAGAGACGCCAATCAGAATTTCAATAGAATTATATTATTAAAGAAGGAATTGAGGTTCTAGAGGATCAAATCAGAGTTCCGACTCCGGAAAATAGATATAATTTTTTTGGAACGGCTATTAATTGCCAAAATATTCATACAGAGACGTACGAACTGCAAAGAATCGTCAAACCTCCCCATCTTTTCTGGACTGCATTTTGTGTTCTGTGACAGTTAGGGTGTTGTGATACCGAAATTGACCATGAATAGAGCAGTACAAACTGAAGGCAATGCACTGTCAGCGATACAGTCGGCGGCGGACGAGGTTCGGACCTTTATGTAGGCAATAATTTCGAGTGGCTATAGTAAACAGTAATCGAACTGTGACCGGACACCAAAATTCTCTCTGGTTTTTTCCCCCTGCATTTATCAGACTGCAGGCTAGGCATAGGGGAGGGGCGGAAAAAACGGGGACGCTGAGGAAATGATGCACTTTCGTGAACTCAAATACGCTGAATCTTTTTTTTTTTTTCACTTCTGATTGAAGTGAATAGAATAAATGTTCAATTGCTATGAAATTTTTGGAAAAAAACATTTTCCTACGTAAATTTTATTCTATTCTATTCTGTCAAACCAAGGAAGGAGACACATCGATTCGGCTGAATATCTACCAGTGAAATTTTCTTTCATAAGATGAATGAAAGCGCGAAAAGAGTCACCGAAAAATTCCGAAAAGTTAAACTTTATATGCATTCGGTCGTATCGCCAGCGCTACAAGACGCTCTTACTGGTGCGACTATCTCGTAGAGCAAGTGCTAGCCACGGAGAGGACGACAGCGTAATGTACGAGGACGTGGACGGTTACCACCGGGACAATATATTACTCGACTAAGTGGCGCGGGGCATCCGACGAGGAGGCGAATGCCGCCGTTGACGAATGGGAACGCATCAGTGCACGGCGACCTCTGAACTCTAAACCCCCAGGTCTGAATCACGCGCAAATCTGAAAAGCTACTCTTGCAGCAGACGAAGCAAAATATACGAAGTAAAAATGTGGGAAAAAAATTCAGGGAATTTATTTTATCGTATTTGCATCAACAATCCCAGTATTTTATTTCGGGACTTTAAGTTGAAATGATTTTGCGAATCAGAGTTAGTTCCATGTTTCGCTGTTATTACTTCGGTTAATTCGAAAATTTATCGCACAGCTCTTTCACTCGATTTGGTATGAAAGTCACGGTTGTGACTCCTCGAAACTATGAGCACGCTTCACGCGCACTGGCAGGTCCTAGGAATTCTAAATTATTCCATGCAATCAGGCTGGGACAATCTCCAATTCCAAACCTAGGGAATTGCACCTCTGTGCAATGCGCTAGTACCACTCGTGGCTTTAGCCGTGTGATAATAGCAGCGTACATATTGTTGAAAGCATAATAAATGTCTACGAGATCTTCCGGTCCGTTACTGAAGGCAAAAGGCTAGGTTGTAGGTTGTAGGTTCCAGTGCGTTTGCTACCGCATTATTATATCGCAAAATTATTGCACCGCTATTATTGCGTAAGAATTACGTAGTTTCGCATCTACCTTACGCCTGCATACGATATTTTATCACGAATTTTAAATTCCGAATCCGTACACGTTGCCGCGGGTTATTAGAAAGTTAGAAACAATTTTTACCTTTATACCAAAATTGCATTTTAGCCAGAAAATTATTCGCCTCAATTTAATTACCTATAAACTCACACTTCCTATGTCAGCAAAGGTGATGTCATAAAATTGATATTTTAATTAAAACATTTAATGACTCCTTGTCCTTTTAATTATTAACAAATTGCTCAAAAACAGTATCTGAATTTAATAACGAAGTAGGTAGGTCTAACACCCTTTAATTGACAGCTTTTGGAATGTGTGAAGTACAGAAGTATTCGTAAAATTTGTTTCAAATATTAAAAACGTTCTTCTTTTTCATTTTTTTTTTTCAACCAAATTTTTCATTCTCTCCCCGTGTAGAAATTTTTCATTCGCGAAATGGTTGATGTACGGTGGATCATTTTGGCGCTAATAACTCCTCTCTCTCTCTCTCTCTCTCTCTTATTCCTTTTATCTCGATATCCACATACCCGCTTTGCGGAATGCTGGAATATTAATTTCATTCGCGAGTGACGGCCACTAATTAACTCGCACTAGGTGAGCCGCCGCGAGGTCTAATATTTATCAATCGTCAGTTACACTCGGTGGTTGGTTAATTTGTGTGATTTTAGTATTTCTCTTTCTTCTATATTTCTTGTGTAAATTAAATTACGCGATATAATATACCAGAAGGAGCGTAAAGTTTTTTTTTTTTTTTTTTTTTTCTCTTGCAAATGGGATATATAC
Source organism: Tenthredo scrophulariae (assembly GCA_963978835.1). Classification (NCBI taxonomy): domain Eukaryota; kingdom Metazoa; phylum Arthropoda; class Insecta; order Hymenoptera; family Tenthredinidae; genus Tenthredo; species Tenthredo scrophulariae. The sequence continues at coordinate 5,419,982 of OZ022230.1, read as the reverse complement.
TCTGTTATTTCGCAAATATATATATATATATATATATGTTTATACCTCCGCGAATCTCACAGTTTTAAAAACCTGACTGTTTTTCTTCGCTCAATTGAAACGGCGCGAAGTTTCAGGCATAAAACGGTAACCGTGTACCTAAAAGCAAGCGACGGGTTGTTTTATTTTCACACCCGGCGAATCCAACTGCGAAAGAAATAAATTTGGCGAGTCGCGTCTGCAGTAAGCAAAGCTGAAAGCCTCTCGACGGTCTGTGGTCTGCGGTGAAGCAAAAAAAAATATAAGAAAAATAAGAAAAAAATAAAAAAGAATACGGTAAATAAAAATGATAAAAATAAATTTGAAAATAAAATATACATATATATATATTCCTACAAGACTCGAGGCTAACGCGGACATTCTTTACTTGCGGGGATTTTAAATGACCCGAAATAAAGTGACAAACCAGATTCTATTAGGTGAAGACGCGCTTGACTTCTGACTCGATACATACGTATGCGACATTCCATGAAGAAAAGAGAGAGAATTAATAAAATGACTAAATAAAGTAAATAAAATTAACCAATTTTTAGCAGCTTTTGAATATACATTATTTTCGCTTACTCAGTTGAGAGAAATAAAAGTTTGGAATAACTGCAGCATAGCGCGGTTCCATCCCCATCCCCTGTCTTCAATCATCTTAACGGTTTGTGATACGCGATTCGCTTACTTAGCACTTCCTACGAGTCGACTAACGTTACCGCGAGAGTTCCCTATAACTTCTTTTAATATTTTAGTCAAGATTTGTTACTGTCGTTCCGAAAAGACGCCCGCGAAATCAGAAATACCGGAAACGGTGGCTATACGAGCGCGCCGCTCTATGACCCTTGAAAAACTCTTAAATCTTCAAATTTTCTTTGTCTCGTCGCGGTTTTTTAGTTTTTTATTTATTCTTTTTTTTTTTAGTTTTTTTTTTTTTTTTTTTCTACTCATATTGTCGGATAAGAAATGAACGAAGCGTGTTATCTTCCTGGTTAAAATATGCGCATTCGAATGGGAAAAAATTGACCCCGATTTGTTAGATATGTTTATTCTGAAAACATTTACCCGGGTAATTATATACGCGACCGAAAATATTTTCACTAAGGAAAGGCTGCACGGAAGAGGGTAGCAGTTACGTTGGGTTAAGAAAACAACGGTACACACCGAGTTATACCCAAAGTTGTTTATAGTCTAGTAGTATTAATAAAGACTTTAGCCTGACGTCTAGTCTTTCACACCTCAAACCAAGGAGCGGTTCCTTAGGAGTTAGGCACTATACTTCAATTATACAGAGATAGGTCCTAGCCTCTCATCGACTACTGTAAACTCGTTACTTGTATACTATTAGCGATGTGAGCTTTTCTTGAGCTTACTTTTGGATCGTAAACACGTCATTTTTGAGCGGTCACATATCCCGGCTCGATTTTACCCACCCCGATAAGTGTGATACGTAAATATCTCCGAGGTTTTACCGCGAATGAAATATCCGAGAACGAAAGAGGGACGAGTCTAGACTTTCGTCTTTGAATTTCAGGCTTGAAAATACTTAAGGTAAATAAACGGCTCGCAAATCCCAAAGCTGCGGCTACTACCACGCCCTTGGATGTCTGAAACGATTCGAACCGATTTTAGTACCTATCCAGGAATAATTTACAAACTGCACAACTGCATCGGATGCGGAATTCTTCTATAATTTGACTATCGTTTGAACATATAATTCGACAGCTGAAGGCATACCTAAGGCTTTTTCAATTCTTGGTGATAAAAATTTGCCAAATTTTTATCCACCCATTGGAGGTTTTTCATATATAATATAATTGCGACACGTCATGATCCGGGAATTGAACAATGGATAGTTAAATGACTATACCCACATCGACCATTAGCAAGTAAGGCAAAACTGACTTTGGCAACGTATTCGAGATTATTTTGAGCCCACTTCTAATCTCGTTCGTTCCGCGACTTTCCCCCTTACGTATATACGAGCTGTTGCGATCTCAGAGATTTCTGGTCCAGACTAAAGCGCGGTGCGTCATGTGTCGGCGTGATCAATGCTGCCAACAGAAGGACAACACTTGCGCGTCATTACCAGCTTGTAATGAAAGTAAAAGAAAATAATTTCGGGATATATAGGTAGAGAGAAACTCCTAAGAACCCTGTGGCCACCGCGTCGCGCTGGCTATGCAGACCCAAAGATACTCAACTCCACGAAGAACTGCAGGGAGAGTCCGCGGAACAACTGTCACGTCCGTCTTTGCCAATTAGAAGCTAATTGATTTTAACTGTAAATCTATAAGTTCTACACTTTTTGCCAACTCTAAAAGGGCGAGGGAGACGGGGTTAGGGAGGAAAGGGTCTGGGGCGAATGGGGGATGAACGAGAATGGGAGAAGCCGTTAAGTGGAACAGTTGTTGTCGATAAATTTACGATGAACCTCGTCTTGTCTCCGTACCGTTTTCTGTTAATGAGCGTTCATTGGGTTTTGCCATCTGTCTCTTCCAGACCCAAGAGATGAGAGAAGGAAAATACGTACCGGAGTTGTCGTTGGTTAGAGAAAGACGAGGCTGGACCGGCTTTGGAGTCTGTTTTTCGTCCTTGTCATCGTCTGCGGAGGAATTTCATTCGGACAATTCTTTTTGTCCGTTAAATATGCCCTCGATATTATAGAGAGTAATTAACAGAGGTGTAGGATTCGGGTTTTATGATTTCATCGGTGGTAAAATGATGTTCAATTTTATCGAGTCAATCAGTTTTAATGAACCAATTAATTTCAGATATTCGCAAAGTGTAAATTGATATATTCTCTGCGGGGGTATTATGCCTTCAACATCTCCGCACCGACTCAGATTCTTGGGGCATTAATCACGGAACCAGTTCTATAGTTTTGCAGCACAAATCTTGTAAGGTGCAGGATGACAAAAAAGGCTGAATAACCTGGCGACACACTTGAGTCCGTTAATTAAATTATTACGAAAGCAGCGCGATTATGTGACTGAATTGCAGTAAATTGGCAAGAATTCAACGCTCTCCGTATACCTACCGATGCAAAAAGTAACCACTGATCCTCAAGTTTCTTGATACTTAAGAAAGCAATTCACGATCCGGGTTCTACACGTTTATCCTTTTACGTATTCATCGCCGATTCCATATCCCAGCTGTTATAATTTGAATATCGAAATTTTCCGGTCCTCGCAATGCACAGAATAATTTTCGGCACGGATATTCGCTTTTGTACCGGTTAAATTTGCGCGGCAACCTGCGTGTATCAAACTTGTTCCAGGATTTATACCTCGCATAATTCTGCACGGAGTAGTATTCTATCTCCTTAAATTCCCGGCGGGATGCTAATTGCTTTTTATAAACTTGGAAGATTCCATATATATGTGTGTATGTATAAGTAACGTAAGACAGCAGTGATTTCTTTGAATTGTATAAAAATTGAATGGCTCGTAAAGCGGATTGGCGAACATGGAGATGAAAAATAAAGAATCAATGACGGATGGCTTCTCTATCCGCAGCCTCATTCGTCCAAGATTTTTCCCTCTCTCATTTTCTCTCGTAAATTTCACTCATAAATACTTATTCATATTCTCATTTTTATATACCTAACGCGAGCTCAATTCTATTGCACTGTATAAGTACAGCTAAAAGTTCACAAGAAATTGCCTTCTTCAGACTATATAATGAACCTCAAGTTTATACCGTCAGAACTCACTGCAGACCCTTCCTGAATACTCTGACATTCGGCATAATTCGTCGCTCGATATTCGCAATAATTATTCATAATGTCAACTCCGTGGGGTACCTTCTTCGCAAGTAACTATTTATCGTTCGATTTCAGTATTTAATTACCTCCCTTACATTACCAGGATTCAATCAGTGCCTTCCACCTCTACTCCGCTCGCTCATTAGATGAACGATTAAAAAGCGGCATACAAAAAATAAATAAAAAAAAAAACTAATCAGTTCTGTGCATTAGAGAATTACTGTCTCAACCCTAAATTCGGTTCGTCCTGGTCCAAACAGGACGAAACTTCGTACAACCCATCTCTCTGATGCAGCTTTGCACATAAATCATTGTTCATGGCTAATTATCACCATCGTAGAGTTTAGGCGTTGACAATAATCTGTCGATACTTCACATAGTTTTTATATACTTTCCGGGACATTTTTTTCAGACCTTTGCAGTAGGTAACCGCAATTAATACAGTTTGTCTTCAAAGTTGTATAGTTTTCGTCATTATTTCGGGGTCTGACCTTTTCTTTCCCCCCCTCATTTTTTATCTGCTTTTTTTTTAATTTTTTGTTTTTTTTTTTCAAGCTTTCCTTTTTCTTGTCCGGTAATGAAAAATTTAACCTCTTCTAAATGCGATTTGGAAATAGTCACTGAGCAAATGACGGTCTACTTACTAGAACGTTCTACACCTCTGTCGACTGTCGGTCTAGACGTCAGGACGAAGATGATGAATGTGAAGAGGGGTAGGGTTAGCCAGGCCACCGTCTGTCTTCGTAGACGACTTGGCGTAGCCCACCGACGTCTTGACGAAGTCGTTCGTCATGTACCATCACCTTATACCCTTATATCTATGGTGGTGGTGGTTGTAGATGTATACACCGCACCAGCCGTTGTCGAACTTGGGACACTTCGCACTTGGTGGTACGTGGCTAACTTTAGCTGACACTTTAAAATTACTCTAGTCTCAATTTATCGCGAAAGAATCGAGAGAGAGAGAGAGAGAGAGAGAGAAAAAAAAAACTAAACTTTTCGCAATTTCCTATATAGTCGAGAAAAGAACTTTCCCTTAAATAATTAAAAGCTCCGATATTCCTGATGTCGCCTCGAATTATTTTCCGTGACGGCGATGATATAGCTGCACAATCCCAATATCTCCATGCGTCAAAATGTCGCAAATATTTTCACAAGCCGTTTGTATAACTTCGAAGAAAATGGAAAACTAAGACTCGATAATAACACGTCGAGGGAAAAAAAAAGTTGGAAAGAAATGAGAAGAAGAAAAATGAGTCGATAAATTCTCATCATTTTTTTTTTCTCTTATGGACTTATTCTGACTTGGATCTCTGATACCGCCGTCGCAACAGAGGAATAAAAATTCTCCAATTTACGAACAACGAACGTTGTAGTTCTGTCAAAATTGACAGTGTGACAGGAGCCAGGATATTTATACATGATCATGCATATAAGAAGTCTTAGACACGCACGACGCACGATAGCTAGGACTAAGGACTCACAGACGACGCTTCAGACAGACACCCGTTTAGGACAGAGTAACGTATACGTCGGTGCCACGCACAGCAAAGTCCAAAAATAGGTACCTGGGCAGAGGCTGATGAATGACCTGGCGAATCGGGACTTTTTTCTCATTTATTTTTCGCCTCTAATGGATGCCGTTTAGCTACCACTGACGGGGCGTACCGAACCGGAGGGGTATGAGAAAATGATACATATCCGTTTACCCAATTTTACTCTCGAAAGTGTCATTTGTTACTTGAAACTTTAAACCTTGAACGTACGCGGAGTTTAAAATTAAAAAATGTCAACCTTGAACTTTTAGGGGCGCAGAAATTGTACCTACGCATGGTTGGCAGTTGCGGTCGGAGTAAGGCTCGTTAATTTATTAACAATTAATTAGAATTGAATGAGCGATAGATCATTAAAGTCAGCGACGAGATAGCAACCAGCATTTTATTTCATTCCTATTTTACTGGCTGTATTTGTATGTGAGTTTATTGATAAAACTAATGGGGCGGAGATTGGGGTAAATTGACGATGCCCCCATGAAGTTTGATAAAGCCTGATGACAGGGAGATGCCCGGGGTTCGGCCAACACGCGACCTCTTATTCAACCCACAATCAGCCCCGTGGACACTCCATGAAAAAAAATAAAAATAAAAATAAAATAGAAACGAATTCGCTGAGAGATATGAAGAAATTTAAAAACTGAGTTAGAAATGAAAAAAGTAAAAATTCATTTCAACAGAAAATGACATCGAGAAAACATAAATTATCAAACCATTCGGTATCGGAACGTCTAAACCCATGTATCTGTGATACATCTTCCTTCGTCGACGCCCCATCACCTCTCAAAACAAACTGGATATCTTGCGTTAGCCGCTCATCTGGTTCTCCAAATATAGACTAATTTCTACAACATCCCGTGAGAACTCCTCTGGGAGCTATAGAGTCAGAGTAAAGTCAGACGCGAACCAGACTGTTGATGCTGTGGTATAGAAACAGCAGCCTACAACCAGGGGATGAATGTGGTCCACAAGTCTCGTGAGGGAAAATGAGGAGAACCGAGAGATTCTGGGGTTGTTAGCGTTGACTTCAATCTATTTATTCAAGCCATTTAAAGAACCGCAAGCATCTAATTTACCCACGACACGATGTGTCACACCTATAGACGATATATGCAACTAACGCTTGTTTCACTACCGAGATATTTAAATCACCGTAAATTCTCTGCAACCCTTGATGCAAAATTATTGACCATTCTAAAAATCAAGGATTTTTCCTACTACGATCCCTGAAGACTTTGTATTTCTTGTTTTTGAAAGCTTTTTCAAGTAACGTGGAGCAAATTTCTGTTTCGTTAGAAAATTTGTGTGTTTGGGAAAACGATTATTTCCTTGCTCGTCTAATATTGATTCAATTTTTTTTTTTTTCTTCTTTCTGTCTCAGAGCTGATAGCAGGAAATCGTCTTACTACACTGGTAGTGAATTTCTAACGGTTAATCCACTCGGTCAAAATATTTACATTCGGTTTAGTTTCAATATAATATATGTACGTTTGGGTGGGAACACCATGCGATCTCCATGGGACCTTTGCGGGTTATCCCATACATCACCCGGACCTTGTGGAAACTCTATAGCTCCATAAATACGCGCCATAGAAGCCTGTGACTTAATCCGTAAGGGTATCTAGATATTCCGTTTGTGTAACGTTTAAGAATTTATGGAATTGGGGAGGCTTGAATTTCGGGTAAATACTTGCTCCAAACTGTCGACACTCCTGTAAATCCTTCACAATCAATTCTACTCCATTACCATTTTTTTTTATTTTCATTTTTTTATCTTTATTTTCCCTTTTCCCATTTCATACTCTTATGTCTTCTTTCTTTCGGAACTTTGAATATCATGACCGTACAATTCCCCATAACTATTCTCGTCTACTTGTAGCCATTACATAGAGACAGAACTGACAATAAGTATTTAAGTCTTTGCTATGTAGCTATTAGTCTTTTCCTTGTCAGGCAATCGAGACAATCCCTTGCTAGGTAATTGAGTTACGGGTTCGGTTTTCCGATGTCGTAACACCGTTAACTCGGTAAAATAGTGACAGAATAGTTACCACCGATTTCATCCCTGTTACAAGATAAGATGAGGTAACGTGAGAATGTAATATTGAATAGTGTCTGCAGAGGAAAAGAAATTTTTTTTTTCTTTTTAAACAAAAGGGTTTTGCATTTGACTTGTAGGGATGTTGACTACCGATTTTTCTCCATGAATCTGTTTTCTCTGTATTTTATATCGCGGCAAATCGCTATTTGTAACGAAAGGCTTTTTGAGGCACATAGCTATAACGGACCTACAGCGAACTGGAAACAGTTTTCGTTTTTTATCCTCATTTTTTGTTCATCTTTATTCTTTTTTTATGGTATTTGATTTCAAAGAGCCTGGAGTGAACGAATCGTCATAATATTGTGTGAGTTTAGGGTCGACTGCCCAACCAAACCACCAATTTCTCTCTTTTTGCTAAGACCACGTAATCCTCCGTGTCCGCTCTTTATACTTTCCTCTTTTTCCCCTTTTTTATTTTATTTTTTTTATTTCCTTTCCTTATTTCTTCGTCTTCTTTTACTTTCTCCTCTTCCTCCTTTTATTTTCCTCTCTCACGTCGGTGGTCCGAAAATAAATCCCCTAAGCGGAAGGGGATTAATACGTGGCCCAATTAAGAACGATGGTGTTGCTGATTGTGAGAGACGATAATTTATAGGCGAGGATTTTGGTGGAAAAAAATGAATGATATATAGAACTGCTCCGTGGATCCGTGGTCAGATTTCTGTTAATATTGTATCCAAAGATGAATTTCACGCTCCTAGCCCTTGGCCCCTAGAAAGAGAGTAAATATCGAGAGAAAAAAAGGAGAGAGGAGAAAAAAAATAGTCTAGCTGATTCGTTTGACCCAATAAAATCAAACTCCGAAAAGTCTTAACTGAATCAGATACAGAACAGAATCTAGCTGACGGACACGAGCTGAGAGAGTATGACAGAGAAAGTTACGAAGAGAGGAGAAGAGAGGAAACGGGATTCGGTACTAAGCCACTTATCAAGAGAGCCACTGTTTCTATCGTATAGCTGTTGCAAGGGTCCACCAAAGTGCCTCACTGAGGGAAGCAAACCCTCTAGATCTTCGGGTCTGCGAACCGTGAGAGATATGTCTTAGCGAGGCGACTAGCACGCCGAAAAATTTCAGAATCAATGAAAAGTACTAACGCATTAGTGTTTTGCTCATTTCTCGTCATTTCATTCGGTTTTCGATTTCGATTTCGATTTTACACGCAGATGTAAATTTCGATGTAGTTTGTTGGAACGTGGGACTTATAAAGCAGAAGAAAAAGAATATGAAGAAAATCAAAAAAAAAAAAAAAAACCTGGTAACTCGGAGTTTTGAGATAGTAGCTCGCGGCTAAGAATCAAGAAAGACTTCCTAACGCGGATAATATATAGTATAAGTAGTTTGAACATGAAATTCCACTTGAAAAATCCTCCCGACTGAAGCAGAGCCTTACTTTAGACAAATACTTAAACCGGGGGACCGAAACCCGTTTCCGCAGCGGCGAATGTTTGCACAAACTCGCGGAGAAAATCCGTACCATCTCCGTAAGCCCCGGGGCAATGCGCCCGCTGGCGGTCCGCTTGTCATTCTTCGCTAATATTTCGAACTTTATAGTTGGATTCTAGAAAAGATTTAATCTATGAAATCCGAGACATGATGCCACCGACTTTTCGTATCCGTAGGTGCCTTTTCAGACCATCGGTTTCTTCCCATAGAAATAGTATCATCGTTGAGATTCGCATAATTCTATTTCGTATATAATTTTCGATCGGGATTAGATTTCCGTAATAACGCAAAGCCCCGTTTTCTGCAAAATTGGACACGATCTCTGAACGGGATCGAATTCGTAGGTAACTTGGATTAAAGGATGTCCTGTGCCAGGGTACGGATGTAGTAGGTATATGCATTATTCATATTCCCTGTTATGTGTAGACTTGATTAAATTTGATCGAAGAAATACTGCGGTGAGTTCAGTGAGGACGAATAGGCTTCTAAAATAAATCGTAGTACCGAATCGAGAAATTTTTGAAACTTGACGAATTTGTATGTCCTGTTGTGCATGTAATTTCCTTTTGATCGTTCTACCGACTGGACAATCTTTGAGAAATCATAATTAACCTCATTACACAATCATCCTATTTCTATCTCTCAACGATTGAACTAATCGAATATTAACGATTCAACGAACTCAAACTCGTAGCTTTGACCCGTTTTTCTTGCGTGCAACCACCGAGCTGTTATCGGATATCTGGCTTTGCTCGAACTTAATTTAATTAGCAATTTCTAATTATAAAAGTCGTTTGAGGGAATTAATACTCGCAGGACCTGCCAAGGCTATCACCTATTAACTGATTATCAACCTGACAAAGACCTCCCACTAATTTTCTGTACTAAACACGAAATAATCATCCCGGAATTCATTGGTGAGCTATAAAACCGGAGTTTTGGCTTCTGTAGCAACATGCAAGGTGCCCAAATTTGTTATCATTTTATTTTATTTTTTCATCGTTCTAAAACGTCCAGAAATTATTACATCGTTCGCTAGATCTTCGTTTTATATTCTTGAAAATATAATCAAAGTCACGGAAAAATATTCTATTCAAGTTTCGTGAGTGAAATAAATGTTTGATCGCGTGTCAGGAACTCTTCCACGCACTTTGTTCACGCGCCCACCTTTCCAGTTTCGGATGCCTCTACCCCCATCACAGATTTACAAGGGAAGAGCATGCCATTACACATAAAGAATTACTTAGTGCCCTATCATCTTGAATAAATGTCACCCGATCGAATACGTCGCCCATTCACCCTCATTCGACCGACTCACCCGGAATATTTATCGATCTTTAATAAATTGTGTAACTTAGACTCGTACCAACTCACGCAATACAATATTAAAATATTACAAGTACCGATGCTCAATTCTAGTCAACGGAATAAAGCAATCGCATGACAGTTACGATCTATAAACACGAATCTTCGGTATAGCTCACGGTTGCTCGTATCATACAATAAGTGAATACTTTTACGGTGTCGGAATTTATATCAAAATAGTATTATATCCAGCTGAATAAATTTTTCTAACAGAGATTACAAACTACACATATATATATATGTATGAAACTTTCCTAATTCTACAAATTGCTCCGGAACAAGGTACTACGTCTTCGCGATTTTAGAATCGCTCGACTTTCCGCAGGGGAGTGAAGTAAAGCTAGGAAAAATGTAGGAAAAAGTTCTGTTTTGTATATACCCATACACAGAGACCTCAGGGCAAAGTGTTATAGGGGTAGAGAGCTAAGTGTTTGATATACGGTTGTCTCGTGCGCCAACTTCCTTCCCTTACTTTAACCTCCCCATACCCATACCCCGAACGAAACGTGGCTCTTAATTTCACAACACCCACCCGCAAATAAGTCCCCGTCAACTTTCCCAGTGAACGCGACCCCGGATCGTCTGGGTACCGATGGGGTCACTAAAGGGGCCAAAGTGAGCCGCCACTTAATTGAATTATAGGAATTACTGCTGAGGTGATTTGTAAGGGCGGTAAAGATTAATGAAAGACCTTGAGAGACTTGATAATAACTATTGAATTAATAATACGTTTTTATATCAACCACGACGAGTGCCAGCTAACCAAATCTCGATTTTATAATATTGTCCGCCTCTTAGATCAGATTTATCACCCAAGATATCCTGGAGGTAAATTCGCTTGTAAAACTACGGGGGTTAATTGACGTTGAACAATCGATTGAACTTTAGCGAAGGTAGTATGTTTCTGAAGAAGGAAAAAATATTGCAGAAAAATAGAAAGAGAAGGAACCTGGTAGCATTGAGAAAATAAATGCTGTGATAAGAGTTTAGGGGGTGAAGTCTTTCGGAGACGAGAAGAAAAAGATTAGCAAGAGATTTCCACGAAGAAGTGAAGTAATTTGATTCCGAGTAGGAAAAACAAAGTGAATTATTACAAGAGTTCGGGGGTTTCGCCATGGTAAATTTCATCCACCATCCCCTGATTTCAACGATACATTTGAATTTCCCGCCGTTACTAGCTATCGCATCTATCGCTCGAACCACAGCCGAGTTCCATTAGCTAATTACTAGGTCGAAATCGAGTGTTGAGTTGTCCGTATTTGGTGGCTATTTATGTGAGGGGGGTCCCGACCGGAATCCTATAGGAGTTGGGGGTAGAATTGGTACCGTGTTTCACAATTCCACCAATTTTCAAACATCGATTTGTTTGCCAAACTTCCCGACCGTAATGTTCACGCGTATTTACCATTAGGGACTAGGGTATCGAAATATACTCAAAATCATTTACACCCAATCTTGAAAATGATTCGAAAATTTCTTCAAATTTCGGCGGTCAATTTTTTACCGAAATCCTTCGGCTAATTATGAGTTCAGTTCACTCTGAATGAAATTCTATCTAACACGCTAAATTTGAAGGGATGATTTGGTCGATCTTGAAGGGATCATACTCTGAACGAAAATACTCGTATAATTTTGTAATTGGAGAAGTATAGATATGCGGTACTATATACCTGGACGAAATTTCCATACCTTATCTATCAAACAAGCAGCGAACCCTTTGTTTCCTTAAACCATTGCGTGGGTGAAAATAATCAAACAAAAATCAAAACACCAGTGAAATACAGGTTTTATCATTTACACCGTAATTAGCGCCCCTGGAATTAGGATTGACTTTCTGACCTATGGGGTTGTGCGATAAAGATTCGTGCAACATTCAACTCGACCATCCATCACTTGATGTTAATTAATTTTATTTACTGTATATCCCAGGTTAGACTTTCCCTGTGATAATTCGGAGGATAAGATACTTGCTCAAAAAAACTAACACCCTTTATTTATTTAAATTTCCTTTTTGTTGCAGGTGAGTACCCGAGGAATCGACTGAAATAAAATTGGATAATCGTATGATAATGAGATTAATGATATTGGAGGTTCGTATATCTGCATTCTAATCGAGCTTTTGTTAGTGAAAAATTTTTATTTTAATTAAAAAACTCGATGGTTATACAGACCTACCGATGACTTAGGATAATCGAGCGATAAATAATTCAGGACTGAGTTAAAAACAATCAAGCGTAGGCAAGGGTCGTGCAAGCTAAGTATAGGGGTTGGCTCTTTTTAACCAACCGGTAAACTTGCAGTAGCTTAGTCATAGTATATAGGTATATGAGTATACAGTATGGCTATATACAACCGGGTAAGAAAAGTCACGGACGGAATGCAGACTATTTTCCTTTTGGATTGTCGGAAATATTTCGGGGCGACATTCGAAAGTTACGATTCCTGAGGGGAAAAAATCTTATTTGCAATATTTTATGCACGGCAGCCTGCTGCTTTAACCGAATAATATTACCTTAAATTTATCAATTCCCACCATCGAACGCTACAGCTCTAAAGATTTTCACACGGGGTCCTATGTAGTATATTTTAATATATGAAAAGGCGTGAAAAATCATAAACACTTGTTCTAATAATAGAGCGAAGATGATACGGAAAATTTCAAGAATTCTCACTTTCAGTCTCGCATTCATTCTTCGTAAAAGCCTCGTGTCATTCTCACGTTATCAAACTACGTTTAATAGCCTGTTTATGGATTAGTCTGAGCTCTCACCTCGGCACAACCCGGGATGCGTGAGAAATTAGTTTTCGATGAAGCTACGTCGTTATCACGTACTTTTACTCCCACAGTACAAACAATCTCCCATCCTCTGCACTCGCCCAGGACTTGAAATAATAATTAATATTTTTCTTTTTCGCTCCACGTTGAAATCCTTCCTTCTTTTGAACACTCTCAATATAGGTTTATATTTCACGCTAAAATTCGCGGTTTTCTATTACATTATTTACTCTTTATATATCTGCCATTTTTCTCGATATCTCGAAAAATCGGCCTGACTCTGACAAATAAATTTATATTCTACGTGACCCGCAAGGAACTCGGGATTGCGCGGCCACAAAAAGATAACTCACTGTACGTAACACGTTTTTTTTTTAATTTAATTTTATTTTTTTCTTATCACTTCCTTTTTTTACGCCGATAATAACCTTTTTGATAACCTACTCAAGTGGCACTTTCGGGTGTGAGGGTATTAATTTTTCATTGGTACATATTTTCTCCATTAGCCTTGACTGCAGCAGGGATATATACGGTATGAGGAGAATGAATCGATCAAGGTATTTTGTACGAGTCAGAGAAGAGGGAAAAAAAAGTTTAAGCGAAAAAGGGAAAGAAGAGAATTCACCCTCCTTAACTTCCCTCCTTACTATGCCCCTTTCTTCTCTTCTCTTCTCTTCTCTCCTCTTCTCTTCTCTTCTCTTCTACAGTCACTCAGCTCTTTGCCCCGCCGCCCTTAAACTCCTTGCTGTCAGCCGACCCTTATGGCAACCAAAGAACTGAGAGACTCTAACGAGTAATGTACTCTAACCTCGCAGATTTTATTCTTCTTGCTTAAGTGTTCGATCATTATCGTGTGGCGGTAGAAAGTTTTAACGATTACTATGAGTTGAGTAGGTAGGCACCTAAAAATCTCTTTACCTCGCTGCTTTTGTCTTAACGATCGTAGAAATTGATCATAAAGTATTTTCGTTCAAAGCTGTTATCAGAGCTTTGAATTTCGGGTAGATTTTGGTATTAAATTGCCTCCTATGTCGTAAGGGTGAGAATTTTATTTCTAAAATAAAATCGAAATAATGCAAGAGGAACTCTCTTATCGTGAAACGAGAACTTAATACACAACAATTTTACCGCCTCCAGTTAAAACTGAATTTGCCTGAATTTACGCCTTGGAGATGTCCTGCCGCGCCCTATACTCGAAAAACCGACTCCCTTCTATGTGAAAAACGAAAGGGAGGATCTGAGCGACCTTAAGCCATCCTAATTCTTGAAAAGGCGTAAATCGCTTCGCGGAACGATGCGATGCATCGAATAATGGGTTATCATTATTTTAACGAAATTTAGACGACTGGGGAGTAAACCCAATGCTTTTTTCTTCGGATCTTGTTCATTTTCATTTATAATAAGAGTTATCTTCATACCGATAAATCCAACCGGGATAGACAACGAAGACCCGGTTTAATAAGTATAGAATATCGTCGACTGACTTATGGTTCAAGTTTTCGACTCCACCAATTTAGGGGAAAACCACCCCCGTCTTACTAACGCTTTAAGTTTTCGTCCCCGCGAGCATGTACACCCGTGAACGGTGAAGGGAACGCTCACTTCCCTCGTTGAATTCACCATCAACGCTTTAATTATCAGTTATAAATCATATCCTCGCTCGTTATGGAATAATATTCCATGCTTGATCTACACTCAAGAATTCTCTGACCTCTGGTTTCAAACTACAGGAGCGAGTGGATCAACACATCGCACAATTTTGGCAGTGTTCAAGAAATTATAAAACCGATTAGATCTTTTTTTAAAAAATCCGCGTTTACTTTTCAAATCACATTTCATCCCTGAGTTTTCATATTCGAGATGTAACGTCATCTCAATCGAACAATGGCTCTTTTCCCACGTAAATATGAGCCGTCAACTTTTTATACTTTACACACTCGTCTCACGAATCAATTTTTTATGGTGAAAAATTAAGTTTCATGCGTTGTCATCTGGCTTAGAAATGTCTTTGCTTGATCTGTTCGGATTTTTATCGTTGATTGATACGAAACCGAATGATTTTTGTATCGATACTCGATTTCGTCGAAAAAACGAAAAATCTGATAAATAAATGAAAATATTCAAACGGTTTGTTCGAAATAAGGTAAATACTGTTAAATCGTGTTTTTATTTCGAAGGATTTTGAACTTGTGATCATACGTTTATCTTAAATAAAATTCCCCATAATAACCCCATATATGTATAATCTTAGTTATCGAAGTTTCCTGGATAATCCACCTTTCAGACGGCATATCTATACGCCCATTGAAAACTTATCCTGCACGAGGACAAAGCCTGTTTCGAAGTAGTTGTGAAGAGTAGAGATGATCTTGAAAGTTTATAAAATACCACGTGGACGAGAAAAGCGAGGCTAGTGGTCCCTGTAATCTAGGTTAGATCAGACTTTGAATCCCCACTGTCATTTCCTCCAGCATCCTCCTCTACCCTGCAACCCCTATTGTCTTTAGGCTTATCTTGGTTGTCCGTCGAAGCAAAAGTTTCGTCCTTCTTAAGGTAAGACGAAAATCGACTGCGCCTTGTCCTCGAGGGATTCGCGGATTGAATTTACTTCATAAAACGAAGAAGGACTCCGAGCCGTAGGTCCCAGCGTGCGATTGATCTTCCGAGAAAATTGGTGGGAAAAAAAAAATAGGTGCACCGAACATCGGCAGAGAGGTCATCGACCGTCAATAGAAGATCTTTGGGAAAATTTTCAAAGAGCTTAGTTGGGTGCAGATAGGGTGCAAAATCTGGGTGCAGCGCGAGTTTCGACGCTAAACGATTTTCAAACTGAGATCGCTACCCGGGATAACGACTTTCCGAAAGCCTCTTCTATTGGTCCAATGGCCTCACTGAATCCTAAACTGGGACCTGGGATTTACGGCAACTCCAGATTCAAGCTAGCCGAAAACCACTCCCTTAGAGATTCGTCATTAACTTGACGATTCCGTGCGTGTGTTTCATGCTACGAGTATTTCTAATCGAATGAAACAGCCGCCGATGAACAAATTTTATACAGATTTTTTAGTTTCGCTTTTATAATGAAGCTTAGATTTTATTGCTAGCACTATACAGACAAGGATTCATTTATTTAGACCCGAAACGTCAAACAGTAAAAATGTTACATTTTTTCTTGAAGATCTCTCACGGCGAAATGGACTGCCGACCTTCTCAAAAGCGTCAAGATCGACCGAAATACATTTTTTATTCAAAATTGGGAATTGAAAGTCCGAAGTTATGCACCCTTGTCGAATATTCCTAATCTTCGACCTCTGGGATATAATGATTTTCGAAACTATGCCCCGTACAGATCATACCAAAATCATATTCTGAAAATTTCGAACCGAAAAACTCTGCAATTGAGATGTAAGGACCATTTTAATATTCCAAAAATATCAAATACATGCATACGAACTTTTTCAGTTAAAAAACATTTCTGGTTGTTTCGTGAATATGAATTGAAAATATCATCACATCTTCGTAAGATTTGTGCAGGGCGTCCTTGAATCATTAAATGCAACACATTCGTGGCGTATGCCAGTTAATGCATTCATGTCTGCAGATTTACCCCTGCGCGACCCGGGTTCTCTCCATACGTTTGACCCTTGAACCTAAGATCCCCGAGTCGTTTGAAAGAGCATAATATATGATGTAATAAGTGGAGATGGTCTCTGCGTGTTTAGACGCAATAATCCGTACAATGACAAAGGCAATCTGCGATCTATGCAAATACAATTACCCCTTCCACTGGCCTGGTGCCAAAGAGGCGCGAGGGAGAAGAGGAAGGTCCTTATCAGCTCGTTCCTCAGAGTATCCTGCAAATGAGGCAGGATCACCCGGAGACTATGTTAATGTAATGGCCAGCCTTATCCTGCGGGATTAGCGCATCGCTACAGTTTTTTTCATCCTCTTAACTTGCCATCCGCACAGCGTCATTCTCGTCGGTATTTTCTGCAGCGAAGGATCGATCGCATGGAAAAATTTTAACAAATTGCAGAAAATAATAGGGGAAGAAAAAACGTCGCGCTTTTTTTTTAACGAACAGCAATCGATTCTCCTCTATCCTTTGTCTTCTCATAGCTCCTCCTGTAATTCGGTGAGTCAATTCAAGATCACGTAAAGCTCGGAGGAGCTTTTTCTAAAACTATTGCATCAGGGAGGAAAAACTCTCGTAGACAATACGAAAATCGGCTCAAATATGTCACAGATACTCATATAGGTATATTCCAGCATCCATTCGTTTGTAACTTGTGCAAAAAATGGGCTGTGTGCTACCGCCTCGTAACCGCGTTCATTGTATTCGTTGTTCGCGATTCTAGGTACAGATACGTAACTGCAACGACCATGTTTCTTTATACGACTTCTGGTGCTGGTGCTACTGCAGCTAACGTATATAAGAAATCTAATTTACCACGTCGATTAATTTAACGCCAGTCACCGTAATGTTCGTTGCTTTTTCACGGTGTTCATAAATCTGGCGATAAATACCGCATATCTGAAATGATTCCTCCATAAAAGGTGTCGTAAAAATGTATATCAGCCGCTTATATGGGCCCCGAAATCTCATTTCTTGATTCGACACTAAAAACTCTTGGGATCACTAATTTTCGGTAATTTTCGTAGAATTCTTTCGCACTTTTTGATTTATTGAGAATATTTTTTGAAGTGTTGTAAGATTGAAAGGGGGCTACCGAAAAGATAGTAAATCAGCGGAAAAGTTATAATGGTAATTGGTAGCGTCTTCGCAGTTTGCACAGAAGCATTTTATAGCCAATTAAACACAGCGGGATATAATTAGTGAAGAGTCCTATATAACCACTGACAAGTTTCGATCGAAACCTGGCTCTACCCTCGAAGGCTCAGAGCCGCGTCAGTGATTCGTAGGCCGTCAAAGTCGCGAGTGAAACCAAGAATTTAGTTCCGGTTTAATATTCGCATTAAATATACTCGCAGATCGTGTTTAATCGGATCGGATTAATTTGGAGGAAAAAAATTCTCCAACGAAGTCAAGTTACGAATGAATTGAACGTTTTTATTGTCGGGACTCAGGGAGTAAATCTCTATGAATAACGGGTCTTGCAGTGGTTTTGGCATTTATTAGCCGAAAGGACGTACGTCGTTACCAAACTCCCCCAAGCTCCGCGATGGATCACACTCGAGTTTGTAACAAGAAAAGGGCAGATTTTCGAAGCGTGTCCCCCCAGCTGGTATAATCTAAAAAGAAACTAGCGCTAAGAAGAGAAGACTCTTCGACCCTTGCGGACATATTATTTTCAGGGATGTACTGCGCTGGGAATAAATAAATAATTGTCATTGGTTATCGGGGTGCGGATTGACTGAGTCGTATTTTCCGCGACTCGGTATAGGCGTAGCTTTCAAATGAATTGTCTATTCCGAAGCGCTATAGTGTTAGAAGAAAAATAAAAATAAAATGCTTCGACAAGGAATCTGAGAGATATCATTATGCACTTTAGTCTGGATGTACCGTAGTCGCGGATGCGAATGCGATGCATTCCCTGCTTCTTCGGAGGGGGGTTTTACGCGTTTTCTAGCTTCTCGGGTGCATCCAGCTACTCGGAAACGCCCGATACATGTAAATCCGGAAACTCGATGCTTTCAATGCGATAAAAGACTCGAGGACAACTGATGCCACCGCTCCAGGTGCTCGGAGAATTATATTCTCGAATAGATTGCCGACTCGGAAGAAAGGATCCACTTGGCTCCATCAATTTATTTTTCGAAGTGATCAAAATTTGACCATAGAATCGAAGAATCTTGAGCTCGTCATCCCTTCGATTCTGTTGCGATTCGACAGGCACTTGTTCGTATTCGCAATATATTCACGTTCACATTGCATTAGATTCAAAGTATGTCAGCTTCCTCTGCCCGTCGTATTTCAACCTTGCAAGTCACGGTTCTATAAATTGGTCACGTAGTACAAACATCGTTTAAACTGTACTCTTACACACGTTTATACGAGCTGCATTAGAAAGCCGTTCGCACGAGTTTACCTGTTGACAATTACCTGCATTCGGAGTATATCTCCTCTTTAAAATTTAAACCCGGTACGATGGAAGCTCAAGCGGTATACCCAGTCGTGGTGATTTTCTGAATTTCCTTTATTTTTACGAGGAAAAGTTTACCGCAATCAAAGCTGTATCCTCTAAAGTTCAACTTATCGCTTCTGAAAAGTATCTCGCCTGAGACAAAGTTCAGGAGATTATATCGCTTCGAATTTAATTTATGAAGTAAAAAGGTCTACAAAGAATCTCCAATACCGAAATCATAGATAATCACTTTATCCCGGGATTCGAAATTCGAGAAAAACGAAGTCTCCTTACTCTGCAGTCTGCCCCATTCATCTCGCGGAGTTATTTTAATCGGTTCATTGTGTTCCTAGTATAATCAGCGAAGAGAGATGAAAAAGTCTTTTGAATCGCCTCAATTGCGGAAGAAAAATTTTCGTCCTGCATACCGAATGAACTTCGGGTGAAAATTGGTGCCAAAAATCTACCGCATGCGTTTTACCTATAGAAAAGAGGAAAATAAAAATTTATAGTTATATCAAAGTTCGCGGAGTTCGTTATCCTATACCTTAGCTTAGTCCGTGTTATTCAGTCTGAACTATGCTCGCGGAGTATGAAATATGCTCGAGATCCTGGTAAAGCTTTCCTAGGTCTAGCCCGCCGCCACTACCCTCAACCCTTGTGCTTCCATCCTGAACGTCACCTAGCCCCATCGATTGGCTGGGACCTCAGTACTTCGTCTAAAGTATGCGACGTATTCCTGAATTATGATGTTTGGTCTCGCATACCGTCCGCGTCGCCATACCCGTCGCTTACTATCTCACCGTTATTTTAACGGAATTTCAGGATTTCAAGCATATCACTTTTTGCAGAATCTATACACGTTCGAACCAATTTTATGAATTTGGTGACGAATCAGGACTAAGATCATCAAATTTTGGAAAATTATTTAAAAAAGGGAAGCTCCTCCGCCGAAATAAATATTGAATAATCTAATTCCCGGTTAATATTCTTCGGCGATTTTTATTGCGGATGAAAATAAGTCCTGCAGACTACGGCGGTGTATATACTTGTGTGTCGTAGACGTATGTACATAAGCCAAGATGTCGTCAGAAATGGAACTGTCAAATGCAGTTGGGTAAAACCTGTGGAGCACTTCTTGGATGCGTGGTGTGAGTTCGGTGTGAGATCTCCTTAAGAAGTTCCATGCCGTTGGTTCTGTCCGTGTATTTTGACAAGTATAGTATAGCGCAAGGGATGGACCGACGCACGGGCTACCGGATGTCTTCTTCAGAGCTAGAACGGAGATAGCGCAGAGTTTGGATGACGATGAACGGAGACGTAGAGTTTCCGAGGCGCGAGGTGATCCTGAGATAAGAAAAGGAGACCTGAGATGTGACCAGATGTGCGAGGCACCAGGCACCTGGGAATTTCAAAGACTTAAGTCCACCTTATTCACGCGTCACCAGAGTGCCGTAGAAACACTACCCGATTTTCCCATCTCCTACCTTTTCCACCCTTCTTCCTTTCGACCCTGAGTCTCCTCTTATCCTTCAGCTTCTCCAATCTCTCACGTTTTATTTTCGCCTCTTCGAAGATTGAACTTCTCACGCTTACGTTTAATTACACTCTCGGTTCTGCAAACCTCCGCGATAATTGACTACACAATTTTTTTTTATTTTTTTGTTTTTACGTTTATTTTCACTCGATACACTGGCAGATGATACTATTTTACATCCTGATTGAGAACTGAACGATTTTATAACCGACTGATGAGGTACAGCTAAACATAAGTCCAAATATTTTTTATCTTTTTTTTTCCTACGGTTTTACGCCATCGATATCAAGGGGTTCCAAAAAAATCAACATTTCACGCAATACCTGACATCGTGTTACTGATGTTCGTATAACTTGACCGGAACAAGTAGTACGAAAGTCTGTCTCGGTGCTCGAGGGTTTTTTGGGTCGCTGATTCCGAATCTGAAGTTTAAGGTTCCAAATTTTAAATATTTACACAAATAATATCTTAAATGCCTTGAATAATTCAAATATTTAGATAGGATCCGCCGTTTTGAATTTGGAATTTCAGACCTCAGATTCGGATTCAGTGACCCAAAAAATCTCCGAGTTATAAGATAAACTTTTGTACAACTCTTTAGGGTCAAGAAATATGCGAATTAGTCACACGATGTAAGATTTTGCGCATTAATCAAATCGAAGACCTTATTATCCATTGAAGCACCACTGAGACTTTAACGACAACGATGTCCTTTTGAGGGGGTTAATTATTTGCTGTTATTTGATTAGAGATTTTCGTGGTCGGGGCCGAAAAAAAAAGTAATGCACACCATAATGTATATTACAGCTGCTGCAGGAATTCTTATCATTTACGTGTATTCTGACTTCTGGTACATGTTGCCAAACTATATATTACTCGGGTCTTGAGGCGGTAGTAATTTTCCTGTTCGGTTTATGACGACTATAAAATGGGGTTAGAAATAGGCAATTTTTTATAACCTCATATAACGTGTAGATCCCTAAATGAAGAGAATATATATAATAAAAGTAGTGGGGATTTTTTGTCTGTCATTCTTTAGCGCTGCTCCTGGAATCTTGTAAATTATTTTCTGAATAACGTTGTACCTCGTAAAAAAATCTGAGGGTTAAAATAGTCGAAATTCAGGGGATGATGGAACGCGAAAAAGCTTTATAACGTTATGTATCCCGTAGGATAAAAAAATTTAATTCCTTTTTTATTTTTATTTTAATTTTTAATTTTTTTTTTTTTTCCATTTTCTCTTTCGTTTTCCTGTTGTTGGAAGTAAGAAAATGTGACTTGGCATTTCCTTCCCTTATATAACAAGTATTCAAGCTATTTCGTCAACTATACCAGCTACTACTATCCCATAATACTACCGGGAGCGTCGCGGTCGCGTCGCTTTTCCTCCTTATTCACGGAAATCAGTTACCTCAAACTACCATATATCATATTTAATATATTTCTACTGCATATATATATGCATAATATTTTCCTTGCTAAGATATAGAGCAAGAGAAATTCGAGAGAGACGATTCGCGAGGTTTCCCCTCGGAAAGGCGTGCAGCTTGCCCGTGGGGTGGTAGTCGGTAGATGTTGCCAAGCTCGTTAGGTTATCGCTGGAAAAGAGGGAAGGTATACATCCTACATATGTATATATATATACGCGAACGGGAATACGCGGGACACGCGATGCCACATCCGTATACCTACCATATACTCACTGTGCCGCACTCCTGCCCCACTTTGAACCCGGAAAAATTAACAATTCATATGTAGGTACGCGCCGAAGAACAATGCTCCGTCCGCCCACGAGCGCGTACGATTTTCCAGGCTCAAGTTTCGCCTTTCGGATGGCTTGGCGGATTCCGAAATATTACAAATCCGTCCTCCCACATTGTTTCCCGTTCACCTAGCCCCCAGCTTCAACACACGCCTCAAATTATACTCTCAACGTACCAAAATCGAGGAAAAAAAAAAATCAATGAAAAAAAAAATAAATAAAAACGTTCTACTATTACGGTTCAATTTAAACACGGGTATGCATTATACCTGACATACCTATATGATCAGCAGATTTTTTTTTTTTTAAACCATCATTTTTAACAGAGCGGAGGAAAAGTGGGTACCACAGAGAGCAACCCCAGTGCCTTACTCACCTAGTATTGGCACACGGTTCTATTTTTTTTTCTTTCCCTTTTTTTTATGCGATTTATTCACCGTCCCATATATATCTCGTTTTATTGCAGATCTCATTTTTTTATTATAGTATATATATATTTCGGTTTTGATGGCGGTTTATTTTTACTACTAAAGCAAAGCTTCGACGAAATTTTTAACAGTCGACTATAAAATACCAATTTCGATCCTATTCAAGCTATACCCTTTGGTAGGTATTCGAAAGAATGAGGAAAAAAATATTTCTAAAAATTTGAAAAGAATATTTGTCATTTAATTATTTTTAACTTTAAAAATAACCGCAATTTATACCGAACTTTTTTCAACCCTACAAAATTGTCGGGATAAAATTCGGAGCACTAGAATTCGGGGCTTTTTTTACAGGCATACCTACTTTCGCGCATAGCCTCAACGGACCGATCTTTAACCCTGCAGTTGTCACGTCGCCTTTTGTCACCTTAAATAAACATGGTAGGTACTGGCTAGAGGACCGCATGGTTTTATCTTATTGCCTTAGGGTCAATGCTCGGCCATGTCAAGTCCGAAAAAACAAAAAACAAAAAAAAAAAACGGAGCATTGTCCCAGGCAATAAAAAATGTTTTTCTATTTCTACGTTCTTTCTCGCTTTTTGATTAATCGGCGTGTATGTCATGAAGTCTGAGTCAATATTTGTTCATAAATTTATTACAATTTTTTTTTTTTTTTCTCCAATTAGGTAAATTTTTGCATATATGACATCAAAACGTACGTTTTAATCAAGATGAGTGTCAATCATATTCTCTACACGTTATACAGTAATTTTTTCTGCGCAATCAACGACGCAATTCAGAAATGCAGATGAAATATGCAACCCGTTTTCGATTAATTAAATTTGGTTATCGTTGGGTATAACAGATCGTATCGTTAATCTGAAATTCTTTAAATTTGGAGGGAATAATTGTCAATTGACTTAAATTCGTGTCAAACTATAATGATATTCGATGAATTCAGTTTTTGGATGCAAATACTTTTCATTCTAAGCCAGTTTTTTTTTTTTTTTATTCTTTCGTAAATTTTGCGGGAAAAAAATTGTTGTCACGTACTCATTGCAATAGAATATCTGGCTTGACCCTATGTGCAATTTTTTTTTTTTTCTTTTTATCCTCTAAAAATGACGTATGATTTTACAAAAGTTTTTGAAGTTTGATTCGTCCACATCGATGAAAGGAAGACCTGAAAAATGGTGAAAAACACATTTTTGGCTTTGGTAAGAGTTTGATTGAGATGTTACATGGGACTTTTGTATAAAAATGGTTATTCAATCAATCTTTATACGTTTATCGTCATATGGGTTAAGGTCAGCGTTATATGGGCGTAGGTGGTGTTGGTGGCGATGCAGAGACAGGAGTAGAATACGGTAGCAGGTAGCGTGTCGGACACATCCAATTCCTCACGTTTGCTTTGAAGACGAGCAACAATACCGGCTACGAGCCTTTGGGCACCGTGGGTCTAGCGCGTGCGCCATCCGGTTTCGGGCGTCACGACGGCCCTCCGGCCTGCAAGCTTGCCGAGAGATCGGGCAGCAGTTGCGCGGCGCGCGCCGTCACACACGCAAGCATATCCGTCGCCATGTCCCGAAGCTTTAGCTGAGGAACGCTGCCCTAGAACGCGTGTTTATGCCATAAACGTCAAACGCAAAATTGAAAAATTCATTTTTAATCATTTTTTCTTTAATTGTTTTCTGTCATTTCATTTTTTATTTTTTCGTTTCTTTGTTTTTTTTTTGTTCCTTCTTTTCTCTCCCCCCTGTCATCATCTAAAAAAAAAACGGTGAATTAATATAAAGAGGGCGATTATTCGTATGTTTAATAAAGCTTCGCCAAAAATTGTGAAAATTCATTTTTAATGGAATTTATATAAAATTTCCGTGATTTCGTTCTAACGAAGAAAAAATTTATTATTATTATTATTATTATTATTATTATTACTATTAATATTATTTTTTTGTTTCATTTTATAATGACGGTGCTGCAAATTTGGTTTCTATAATTTTCAATTCGAAACCAAAAAACAAAAAAACAAACAAAATTGCGTGAATCGTTGAAAAATCAAAGTTTTTCTTTAATTGGCCTAAAATATTATTCGACGATATAATATAAGAGAAATAATTTTGGTTCAATAAAATTGCCAAAAAGATGCCAAAACGTTTTGCCAATATTAATAGCAATTTTTCAAGAGTCAATTTTATGCCAAAAAAAGAAATAAAATAAATAGAAATAGAAAGAAAAAAAAAAAACGAACAAATTATCTGAAATTTCTATTCATTTATTTTCATTGATTTTTATTGTTTATTGCTTTCCTTTAAAAACGAAGAGATTGGCAATTAATTTTACGTTACAATTTTCCAAGTGATATATAAATTGAATATATTTAACTCCGAAATATACGAAGGGAAAAATTAATATACGTCTAAAAAATGTCACAGAAAGACTTAAAATAATAATAATAATAATAATAAGAAGAAGAAGAAAGAGAAGATAATAAAAAATAAAAATAAAAATAAATCGTATCACATCACATGGGCAGCACGTTGTATTAAATTATACGTACAAATAGAGAAAGAGAAGAAGAAGAAAGAAAAATAAATTACGTCGATAAAAAAGAAAGCGTTGATAAAAGAAGAAAATAATTAATTGAAATACGTATTATAATATTCGTCAGTATATATGTACATATATATATGTATGAAATGCGTAATAAATAAATGAAAAATAATAATAACAATAATAATAATAATAATAAAAGCGAAGTGAATAATATTTATTATTAATTTATTATTAATTAATAAATACGAGCTAATAATTATTGTTGTGAGTTAAATACTTTACGTTTGTTAATTAACCGTCGCGTATTGTTGTTACGTAACAATTATACATTAATAATTATTAATATCATATAACACGTTGAGAATTTATTTGTTGAATTTTATAACTTAAACATGTCAAAATATAATAATTATTTTATTCACAAATCGCATATTATAAGTTAATATCAATTTTCTCAGAATTTGTTAAACGTACGAGCTTCCAAGTTCCGTATTATTTATCGAACTGTTTAAAAACTTTATTTGGTGAATAGCAGATACGAGCAAAAAAAAAGAAAAAAGACGAGAAAAAAAAGGAAGAAGAAAATTTAATCAAAGATTTTTTCGCTAGTCTATACGACCATTTATTAAACTACATAGTGACGTTTAATCCCACGTGTTTCGTTTTACGAAAAAAAAAAAAAGGAAAAAAAACCTTACGACATATATAGAGTAAACTGTAATCCATTAATCAACACGATTCGACTCATAAGACTGTGGCTGAAAATAAAAAAAAAAAAAAGAACAGAGTTGTAAAATTAATTTATATCTCTCAAAAGAACCAATCTAAATTTATCGAGCTTAAATTGTGGCTATATACAATCGAATTAAGTAATTATAAAAAAAAAAAAAAAACACGACTGAAAACATATCAAAGTTACGGACAAACTTCAAGTGATGATAGTCTGAAAGAAATTCAGTGCAACAAGAAAAGCTCAATTTCATATCGATAATTAAATAAAGGAAAACACCATGGCCAGTGCACAAGAAGGCAAGGAATCACCAAGGTACGATTATTCGAATCTAATAATTCCACATTGAACAATTCGCAAAGAGAAAAACGAAAAAGAAAAAAGAAAAGCTCGCGATCTATTCTTGTTAAGCTCCGAAGCGATCCGTGTTCGATACCTTCGGATACATACGTGGATTAAAATATGTCTATCAGAAATTCATGCGTACATATTACATATATAAAATTCATAAATTATCAATTATAGACATCCGGGGTTAAACCACCACGTGTCGAAAAAAAAAAAATATAACCATTATCCGATCTCTATGTGTTTACCGGAGATAATTACAAACTGATTAAATTCATTCTTCCGGATAATCAGATGAGCAGGCAGCTGGTACCGGTTTAATATTATATCCAGTTCCGCGTTCTTCGCGATTTCGAAATTAACTTTTTCCTGTATAAAAAAAAAAGGAAATGAAAAAAAAAAAGGATGAGGACCACCACGTGTCTCGTTCAGTATATAGTATATACCTTGTATTTTTACCTTCAAATATCCTCGTCGTATGGAAGTGCATCTACTTTGGCACAAGCACGCATATACAGGTATAGGTATATGCTTAGTTTCTGAACTGGTGCACGCAGCTGAGTTGCACGCAGTGCATAAGCCAGCTGTAAACACTTGTACATTAGTATACCGTTTTATATCGTCTCTATATGCATGTGAGTTTTAACACATTTAAATCAGTATACACGCGAAGAAGCGTGACATCGCGAAAACGTGACTGTAATTTGAAAATGTTAGCAAAAGTTTAAATATACTCGAGATATAGATATAGATGTACCTGAAATTTATTAACAATTTATAATGCACGGCGAAAATTGCACCTCGTTAATCTTCTTCGGAAATACGATAAATTCAAGTTCGACGATTATCAGGGGATGAAGTTTTTGAGCATAGGAATGATCGGCTCGTATATCCAGCTACGTATGTAACATGTTTTAATAGAGAAATCAAAGTGAAAGTAAAAGCGATAAAGAAACGTGAAAAAAGAAATCGAAAAATGGGAAAAATGGAAAAATAACAGAACCTGCACCACCGTGTACTCTGATTACTGCCGGCACCACCGAGCTGGTTCACTAACCGACGTAACCAGGAAAAGCGAAAGAGAACGTTGTACGAAAATGACAGTCCCTGGGGCGAACTTGGTTGCGGAATTTTTCGTTTGCTGTGGATATTGAAAGCAGAAAAAATAACCGAGACTTATTCCTACCTACCTACCTACCCTATCTCAGTTACAACAACGACGTGCAATCGTATATGTTGTATCTATTTAAGGATTTGTACAGAAATCAGTATGATCGAGGAAAAAGAATTTCTACCGAAATTCGATTAAACTTGTCGCGAATACATCCTACTCTGAAAGTTGTGAAAATCAAACTTTGAGAAAAAGTTTATGAATAAAATCTGCATCTTATTATTTATTTATTCAATAAGTATCTGTACAGGTACTCAGATTGAGACGCAAATGTTAAAATCGAGTTTTCCGGGCTTCTTTCTTTACGTTGAGTTCGAACTTTGCCAGCTAGTCAGTCACCACGTGGTTCCAATGCCTTGAAAATATCCTACTGCACTGAAAGCGCGAAGTGATTTTTCGACTATTTTTCTTCAACCGGATTGACAATCGTCGAAATTTTTTACAATTTTTATGAATACATATCTTGATCGCGAACTGTACGAATACCTAAATATAACAACCCCCTGGGCTTACGCATACCCATACGCAGACTCGTCACACGTCGTCTGCACTCTGCAGCTACGCTTTGTAGTTCCGTGTCTACTTGTTTATCTCTGTCTCAGCAGATAGTCCAGGGCTGAGATTTCCGCTCAAATCGATGCACCGCGCTGTTTGCTTCAATACCGACGTTCGTCAGTTCTGCCAAACCTCCCTCAGGATTAAATCCCCTACCCTTAGTATCTCTGACCAATCAATAGCTATCTATCTATCTCTCTATCTACCGCGAGAAGAACAATAAATCCGATATTTATACACCCGCATCCAATATCTAGACGTCGGATGTTATTATATCCGGTGATAGCTGAAAATCATTCCGAATATCGCATGTAGAGACTTGGATCACAGCTCTCTCCTTATCGACACCCAATATCTCATCATGCTCGTCCTTAGATATAGATGATGGAAATTTAACTTTTTACTTTCTGATTATTTATTTATTTGTTTTCTTTCGTTTGAAGTAAAGATTTAGACTTTCGAAAGAATTTTTTACAGCCGGTGATATGCATATACCTGTACATGAGATATGCTGTTAATTTGATTGAACGTTCGCTTTGTGTGAACTTTGCGTAGAGCGAAGGGATTTTCGCTTTTAATTACAGTACGTATAGAAAATGTTATCTCACAGTTACAAACGATTCGTTAACGTAGAAAAATATCCCATTAAGCATCAGGATCAGCTTTAGTGAAAAAACTGAACTCTTCGCATATAACATATACATATAGCCGCGGGAGGGCAACAGCCTCGGTTACTACCTCGTCGAAACACGCTGTGAAAAATACCCACGTCAATCGTGAAGAGGACAGAGGGATGAAAAAAAGAGAAGAATGAAAAAAAAAAAAAAAATTGGAAGAGAAAAAACATGCTAATGCAAATTGCTTTTTTTCTCTTCTTCTTTACGCGGGATAGGCCTTTCGTCCATGATCAGATCGTCCCGTTTCGCATAAACAAACTGCTCAAGTTTGATTACGTAATTATTTATAATTACATAATATTCGAAGAAAGAACGTATTTTTGTCTTTCCAAGATTGCTACGAAAATGCTAGATTTTTTACACAAAATCAGTGCCTTTTCTTCCTCTCATATACGTAGGTGAATAACATATATTATTATAATGACTGGCAATCATACGTGACGTTGGGTCTGATTCCACTGAATTTTACATTATTTCTTTTTGGAGTAAGCGAAGGAAGATGAAAAAATAAATAAAAAATGAAAGAAAAATAAAATTGTTTACGTGGCTTTCCGTGAGACCTAGTTTGCTCGGTAGGTAGTTATTGACGAGCATGTAGGTGGTAATAAAATAATTAGGTGACGTTCGCAGGGCGTAATGTCGCTTCGCAAAGTACTGTGCTATATATTTGAGCTAGATAGGGAGGAGTTAAAATTTTTAATTAAACATTTTTTATACTCTGCCACTTTAACGAAATAGGAAAACACAAGAGTTAAAATACCCCGTATGTAGGTGCAGAGTATAACGTATTTCTTTACAAATTAGTTTGAGTTCGCGGTGCGCCTCACAGGGGTAAAAGTACCAGTTACAGTACTGAAATAAAAAAAAAAAAATGGAAAAAATAAATGAAAAAAAAAGATCTCAGCATAATGGTGGCAGATTGAAAAACTTTGAAAAACTTTCCCGACTGTGCTTGCTTGCCTTGCTTGCTCGCTTGCTTGCAGTGTCGGAGATATTAGATTTTTTAGACCCGATAAATACGCCTAGCTTTATCTATTATTTCACTTTTTTTTTTTATAAAATATTGGCAGAATTTTCTCGTCCCTAACTGCCAGCACTCGACTCAGACCTCTTCTGATTTTGAAAGATGATTTTTTTTTTTGTTCCCCCCCATTTTATCAACGGTCAAATATTAAACCGCGAAATAAACGCAGAAAAGGTGTTGACTACGGGTTCAAGGGATGAAGATGGGGTGAAGAAGTTCCGCGCGGTAGCTATACGTAGGTAGGTACGCGGGATAAATGAAAGATGAGAAAGTCTCGCTGAAACGAATTTTGGATTAGTCGAGGGAAGCGTCACTACGGGGACTCACATAGACAGGTTTTTTATTCTTCTTCTTTTACCGTTCTTTTTTTCCTCTTTTCGGGGGTAACGGGATGAGAAGTTAATGAGAAAAAGAAAAAAAAAAAAAAGAAACAGTCAAAAAGGTTTCAGCCGAAGCGAGGTAAACGTTGGCAGACCACTGAGCGATAATGCTGCCAGGCATTTCGCTCCAATCCCATTGAAACCACCTTTAGCTGCTATTCAATGTGGCAAGTCCATTCAGAAGCCGCCAGATCATCGATTCGACCAATTTCTGAGACTCGCCCCTTATTATTGCCCATTGTCTCGAACAATTTTGTTATTTCTTTCCCCATTCTCATTTTTCTCTCAAATATCACTCATTCACTCTTTTTATCAAACTGCCTATAATTGTCACGCATTTATGCTCTATAGAATTTAAATTTTTACAATCGCGAGATAATTTCATCGGAAATAATACAATCCGGCACAATTTTCTTTGCAGGGATCGAAACGTTCTTATAATTTTCTCTTTTTAGTATATATCGCTGCAGGGTACCTCGTCGATCACGATTTTATACCTCACGTGTAGGCCTCTATATGCAGAACTTCTGGTTCTTGAATGACTAACCTTTATCTCCATAAAAAAATACCCAAGTATTTTGACGGGATATTTTGGAAAGCAATTTCGAAGGGCTGTGAGGGTTCGGAGTTAATTTCCTTCAGGCCTTGAAAAACAAAATTTCGCCAATTTTTTACAGCTTGAAATTCGTCATTTTCGCGTATGTTATATACTTATACAACCTTTAATAAGCAGGTATGAAGAAGAGTGAGGATTTTTATGAATAAGAGAAGAAAAAAGAAAAATGTCAGTGGGACGGGACCACAGTTTACGCTAGAATGCGGAATTGGGATCCTCTCGATATGTGTATTACATATGGTAGCTCAGATTTCCCGTAAAATTGAAACGACGGACTTGGCAATATGTATAGAAAGATTCACCGAAACATGCAGAACTTTGCATTCGCCGAGAAATACGACTCAATTTAATGCCTAACCGCGAAACAATGGCATCGATTTTATTTTCATATCGAAACCACACGCTTTATGGGGTTCTGGAGAAATGTCTGGTTCGTGTATGGGGGAGGACGACTACGACTACGACCACGACTACGACGACGACGACGACGACGACTCCTTCTTAGGATCGTATCGAGCGATGGATGTTCGGGGTGCACGTCACGTAAAGGAGAATTCTGGGAGAGAAGAAAAGCGGTGGAGAGAAGAGAGGAGAGGAGAGACGAGGCGAGAGAGAAATAGAAAGAGAAGGAGCGACGAAGAGGAACTCCAAGTCTTGGAGCCCAAGAGGATATTCAGAGCCTCAAATTCGCGGTGCTATTCATCACATATACATAACACATATTATAGGGTGGTCCTTGATTCGGTCATATTCGAATATCAATGTTCTCATTGAAAAAAAATATAGAATTTGAAAAGGCTAGAATTTCAATGTTCCCTTCGAACCTTCCTCATGAGCACAGTGTTTCCAATAGCAAAATCTATTCCTGAAGAATTAAGTCCTTTGATAATCAGCATTGATTGAATCTCTTCGTCGCTGAGAAGGTATGCTTGCATTAAAAACTGGAAAATGAACGGTATTTACTTATCGAGAAAATTAAAGGGGGAAGTAGAAACAGACTCATAAGGCTGAGGTATAATCGTTCTATCGATTTCTCTTTCAGACAGTCTTCATTTCGAAGTTTCGGAAAAATCTGTTATTCGAAGTATTCGAGCCCAAAATTTCTTGTACATTTGTCATCTGAAAAAAAAACAAAAAAACGAGTATCGATAAAAGTATCCCCTTCTTGGTGTCTTTATCGTTCTTCAAAAGTAGGTACTGTCATAAAACCACGAGAGGCGAGAACAGAAGATACATTGGATGATATTTTCGAATAGTGTTTCTCCCAGCTGCAATAGGAAAAAATTTGTAGGTAGGTAGGTACTGCAGTCAGCATTTTATCGCAAAATATTTCTTTCATACGGCGGCTGGTATTTCGCGTTATATCTACGCGTCTCTCTCTCTCTCTCTCTCTCTCTCGATTCTTTATCGTTTTCTATATATTTGCATCCATCGATCGCTCGCCATTGCACGATACGAAATAAGAAAGTATTTTCACAAGGCCTTCCACCGTGTCTATGAAACGGATTGGCGTCATAATCCCAATGCGGTTGTATAGCGAGTAAACGGACAGCAACCTAAATACTTACGTCAGAATCGTAAAAACCACAGCGTATTTTCGCGGGGTGCAAAAAGGTATAAATATATGTATATACCGGTGAATTCAAGGGAGGGAATCGTATTACTCGTTTGAAAAAATGTAAGACTTTCCTTTCGCATATTACATCCGTCAAATCCATCACATCCATCATAGACATCCAGACAAAACATGGGCTGGAGGAAGCGGGGTTCCAAGGAGCCATCTTCCATCCCTTGCGTATTCCTCAGGGACTTCACGACGTCGTGCGTGCAGAGCGTGACCTCGCTGTCTGACAGCTTGGTGTCAAAAAATATGCAGGGGTAAAATTTCAGAAGATCTTATGACTTTCGCGTGAGTCAAATACCTAAAAAATCTGGATATATAGGTACTACGATTTTTTTTTTTTAATTTTCTTTTTCTTTCTCCTTCTTTCTAAATTATACGGTATACTTTTTTATCAACTAATATATACCTACTGAAAGTCAGAAAAAGGGAAAAAGGTCATAAAAATGGAGAAAGTGGTCGTAATGGAATTAAAATTACGTGAAAACATTACGGTAATGGAGGTGTTGCAGTTGGTGTGGGATTTACATATAGAAAAAGTAAAAAAAAAAAAAAAAACAAAAAAAAAGGAAAACCAAAACGAAAAAAAAAAAAAAAACGAGGTGGTTTAGGAGGAAAAACTCTGCTCTTGACATTGTTAATTGCGAGGCAAATATTTCCCTGCAGCTGGTATACAGTATAACGGGGCGAATGTTCGCGTTGCCTAGTTTTGCACTATTTTTATCTCTTTGAAAAATGAATTACGAGCCCAAAGGCTTTGGGCACCTACATACCTGCATACCTAACGTTTGTATGACCTCCCGTCAGTTTGCAATTTTCATTCCTGACTTGAAGTTTTAGCTCGCTAAAAAAAAAACACGCCTACGCTGTGTTAGAATTTATGAGCTAATGGCATAAGTGAAATTCAAGATATTTTAATTGTCCACCAATTCACCATCTCACCTTTTCATCTTCATCCCCAAACTGTCAACGATCATGGTTTAGAGTCTAGACTACTCTTTGAAGTCTTATTATTATAAACGTAGTTGTAAAATATCTTTAAAGTCCCTGCGCATAAAATAGGTGTGCAATTTTTCACCCCTGACTCGTTACCTCGTTACTTGCATACATACAGAAATGTAATCATGCGGCACGTTTATATCTCTCTTGACAACACCAAACAACCCTTATCCATTTCCTTTCTATCTCACTATGAATAATATTTCGTTTTTTTTTTTTTATGAAAAATTTGTCGAAATTCATTGAAAAATAGGAAAAAAATTGAAAGAAAATGAATTGGGGAGCTGCTATTTTTCTAAGGGTGAAGAATAAGATCCTCTTGGATATTTTATTTGTTAAAAGTATGGTAGGCGCGGTTTCCTAGTCTAGTAACAACGATATGACCATTCGTAAATAAACACAGTAAGGATCCTTATTTCCTGTTTAACACGAAATGTTTGACTGCTTGTTTTTTCTCATCAAGAACTTGAGAGAGGGAAAAATAGTTTAGCTCACCGCGGGCGTGGGTGAGTATGTGATGTAGAGTGGAGCGGGAAACACGCATGCTTTGTGTGAATGAATGAAATATACGCGCCTCATTTGGCGGTTTATTTTTAATTTTTAACTTTTTAGGACCATCTCTTTTAATAGCATTCACCAGGACATGTGTCGCCGGGTTACTTTTTTCACACATTTACCCCCCTCGCGCTAAGAGAAAGTAACTCATTTGTCTAATACAGACCATTAATTCCCACTAAAACTGTCTCTCTAAACGTCACCCAGCCAGCCAGCCAGCCAGCCGATAGGAAATTAAAAGTCATCTTGTACCCATTTTACTTTACTTTTTTTATGTCTGTAGTACATTCGTATAGTTCGTGTAAAATGATCTCGGTAGATATGCGAATGTATGGATTTTAAATATTATAGCTAAAAAAAGATTGAAAAGCGCGTTTCGCATTTTCTTAAATTTTCCTGTTATGGGGAAAGGGGAAAGTTCCTCCTAAGAATACACGCCGTACCCTCTCGAAAAGTGATATAGAATATCTTGAAATGGTAACGTGAAGTTCTTTCCTTTTTCTTTTTTCTTTTTCCTTTTTCTGAAGTGAGGTTGAAAAGGGAGCAGTGGAAATGAGGATACGGACTTTCGCGTACGGGGGACCTATATATCCGCTCTCTCAACTTTTCTACCAATTAACTTTCTTTTCAATGGACTCATTTCCGATGCTTATGTCAATTGTTTGGCCTCATTTTTTCTTGCTAATTTAGTCTCTAATTAGGTAATTGCGGAGGTCGACTGACGTCAACGTGGCATAAATTCGTCGTTTCAGAAAATACCAAAATAATAAAATAAATAAATTGAGAACGATTTTCCTTATTTTTTTTTTCCTCTCTCTCTCTCTCTCTTTCTTCTATCCCCCGAGCTTACAGTCGCCAAGCTTTATATTTTTAACAGTTCAAACTCGTTGACGAATGTTTAATTTCGCTGTCCCCAGCACCATGAAAGCATAAGGCATGGCATCCCTGTTGTGTAGGTAGGTATATCATTCGTTGTTGAATTCGTTTTAATTTCACTTTTAAATACCGTGCCGAAAGTAAGTCGCCGTTTATAAGTCATTGCAGTATTTTAAACTAATAAAACACCGAGGTAGAACGTAATTCGCGATTAAGGTACCCGCGCTTTTCGTCCCCTAATTAACCACACGCTGAGAACGATGCGACATTTTTACGACTCACACGGCTAGTTCTTTTCTTTCTGTTTTAATTTTTCCCTTTTTTTTTTTTTTTTCTTTTTTATGCTACGCTGCAAGTGCGAATGCTTTTTGCTGACTTTTGAACAGCCAGCGCCTTGCGTCGAAATGACGTCAGGAGAATTTTTAACACATGCAAAAGAAAATGTTGAAGCGAGACTACGTTAGGCGCCATCTTTCTTTTGATTTATGAGTTACTGAATTTCTTGGAAAACTGACGGAAGTTTTGACTTCTTTATCTACACTTTAGAAACGGTTTTAATTATTTGTCTTTTGAATCAGCTCTAAGATACTATATGTGTGTACATTGTATACGTTGAACCAGCCTTTCGTTTTCGTACCACCATAATATAGCGAACTCCTTCAGGCTTTATACTTACTACAGTAAATCTGGCAGCTTTTGAAGTGGCATAACTTTCACTAGAAACACGCAGACGGTTGCGTGTCTCGGATAGTGCCCAATAACTCTTATTCGTCTACCTATATCTAACCAAGTGCGAATATTTTGCAAATTGAGACGCTCGATAAATACCGTTATTATACACCGTGCGTGAATAGCTTCCCAGAGCATTCCTCTTTTTCCCAAGTAAGTATAGCTGTAGGTAGCTAGCTATAGAGGGAACAGGTTGAAATTCCAAAGTTTTAAAGTTCCGAACGGTAAAAATTCCTAATTTGTTTCAGACGATTTACAATTTTCAGAAACTTTGAAGTTTGGAACATCGACAGCGCGGAAGGTTGGAATGCAGGTAGCTCAAAACTCCGGAAGTCCGATTTCTGATGGCCGAAGAGTTCAAAAATTTCGGTCCACTTCTCAGGACGTGAAAAAAAAAAATAGTTCATTATAATCGAGACCGTCTTTACGGAAACCCATTTTATCTACTTTAATCGATAACTTTATGATGTCATAAACAATTGATAGAATTTTGAAACTTTTTTTTTCTTCAAAAAGTACATCTCGAGACGATCAATTTCACCACTTGTTGGTTTCTATACGATCAATACAACCCGTGTTATAGAATACTGAATGAATACATGCGTGAATTTTGAGTTTCGGAGGTTTGGCCTTTCGGATCTTCGGAATTTTGAATCATCGCTATTCGTTGTTTCAAAGTTTTTCGCATCTGCTATATAGACCTTCGGGGAAATACCCTCACTAAAAACTCCGAGTCGATAATATTCGCGATTTTCACCATTCGGGACTTTTCAAATTTGGAACTCTGACCCAGCCTCGCTAAAGGTATCACCTCAAACTGTAGAAGGATTCAAGAAAAGTGGGACTATATTGAAAGAATGTCTCTGCACTTCTTTAGATCGCAGATAAAAAAAAAAAAAAAACGGACTTTTTTTATAATTCATATTTCATCCAATATCAAAATATTGCCGTCATTTTTCGAGATATCTTACCTTTTTCTTTCAACGCGTCTAATTTTGCGAATAAAAAAATAAATAAATAAAGAAATGGTCAAAACAGCAATTTCGTGTGTCTCGTTACTTTTGCGTAAATGAATTTCAAATGAGAGCAATTTTTTTTTTTTTTTTTTTTTCTCTCTTAGCAAGGGTGGAAATACACCCTAAAAGTAATAAATACCTACGCGTTGTATGGATTTAATTTGACAAAATTCTCTCCTCAACGGTTGGAGAGTTTCCTGGTACCAGCCCCAGAAAAAATCGTTAACGCTGTTAGACTAATCGAAATCATTTCTCACAAGGGTTATTATACAGTGGTTGTTTACATAAAACTACATAGAATAATTTTCATGCAATACGTTAATCATCAGCTATTTACTAAATATCTCATCCCTTGCCTGTAGGGTCTCATCAACCAACCACGATACACATTCGACAGGCACAAATTAGTCCCTATCTCAAATTTCATGGCGAATTGTCAATGAAAAATCGTCTCTGTCATTTAACTAATTGAAATCGTCTGTTAGAGATGATTTCAAGATGCTAATTCTTGGCTAGAGCTCTTGTCAACTTATACAGAAAAATAGAAAAAAAAAATTCTTCTGGTTGTATCCGATCGGAATCAAAATTCTAATTTTATTATGCAAGTTATCACTGATGACTTGGAGGAGCAGACCAGAATTTGAGGGTAATGAAAATGTGATTTGCACCTGAAAGTGGGACTTATGCTCGTTTAGAAAAAGTTTAGGCGCAAATTAGACTTTTGAAATTCTAGTTTGGACCTCTAGGTCCTAGAATTCATCTAGACTTTGTGATTCTGGTTTTAATCTATAGATCCTTAATTTTTAATAAAACGTTTTGCGAACTCATCGAATAATGAATTCTAAGTAAAAAATAATATTGTATTATAAATAATACACAACTCTGAATCCTTACGTAATAAACCCCCAAACTGAAGAACAACCGAATTAAGGTTTTGAAGGATGAAACTATAATTTTTATTCCAACCTGAGTAGCCAGTCCTAAATTGGTTTTCAATAAAAGGAGTGAATCCACATGATAATCTAGAAACTCAAATTTGATGGTGAAAAATTTGGCCTATTTACTGAAAACTGCCGAAAGGAGGCGGGGGGTTGTTGAAATTGCGCATTTTGTCGTCTTACAAACAGTAAAGTGAAGATGGAATATTATTTATTTACTAAAACAGGGTCCTTTAGTCCTTTACGCCCTTCGGCTAGCCGAGATGTGTATAGATATACATATATATATATATATATATATATATATATACACGTATTTGTGCAAAGTACAATCACGTTGAGCACACAGCTATTGACTGAGAACTTGAGCCAAGTATTTACGAAGTTCCACAAAGGCTTGCTTACCTTCGCCGCGTTCATCAGCCTCCAAGATCGAAGTCGCTACACCTCGGAGCCTCGACGTCTTGCATTCATGCAAGAAAGCCACATGCGTGTAGTAGATATGGCTGTACAATGTACGTGTACAAGGATGTATATTGTATATCCGTGCGGTGTAGTTTGACCGGATGAATATCCTTCCTGTTTCTAACTATGAAATTCATTTCACGAATCATCATTTTCATTTATTTTCAATAAAAGTTTGAAATAGTGAAACAAATCCGAACATCATGTCTGAGGCTAGACTACACCTGGCTAACTCCGTAACGGCGCAACTACTCATGTCAGAGGTTGGTCTCGTGGCTGACCACAGCTGTGTCTACACTACTGCCGGACGTCCGTCTCTTTCTTGGGTTGGATAGTCGACGACCTCCCAAGAGATCTGGGGATGGTTATGGGGCCCGTCTTCTTGACGAGTAATTGCTCTGAAAATAAAGTCAACGAACGAACGTGAAAGACGCTGACATAAGATGAAGAACCTTTACTTTTTCTTTACTTTACGAGTCGCGTACGTAATACAACGTTATTAGAGATGAATTTATACGACGTAACTCCACGAGGCACTAGTCGAAGGAAAATTTAAAAGAAAATCTGACAAGACACTCGCCGTCTTTTCGATTCGGGTTTTTATCAGTTTAACGGAAAGCGTCGGTCTACTGAATCGCGACGAAACCCTCTATGCAATCTTTTCACATTTGTTCCGAACCCGTCTTTCAAAATCGGTTTAAGAGTCCGGCAAACATCTTTACCCACTCCCGTCTCTTCCTCAGCATCGCGTGTACCTATGAGTAAGAGTATCGACGGAAATTGTCCGAAATATAACTTTTACACTGGACTCAAAGTCGGTCCAGATTTTTTCGGGACATTAAACATTTTTTACAAATGATTGGAACAGCTTATGAAAGTTTGAAAAAATATCCGAAAGGATTTTTCTTCCATTCTTCATTCTCTACATTCTACTTCGTTTTATTCTTGAGATAAAGGTCACAGGCCTGAGCACAAGGGTCCGATGTAATACGGGGCATATTCTCGAACCATTTCATTGTACTTTTGCTTTTAAGATCTTGGAGCGTTGTATAAAATCCTGTACCGATACTTCGTCTCGCCTTCGTCTATAACTAAAATCGCTAAGTTCATTCCTTTCACGGTTTCATTCGCAATCTATTCACGTATCGTATACAACTTTAAGGGTAAAATATACCGACGCGATTCAAAGACAGTCTGAGAAACTGACTTAAATATTTAACCACCTAAGTAAAAGACGAGCCCATTTCTTGCCAGATCCTTTTCCCAACGTATTATCAAATGGATTCACTTATACCAAATGGAACAAAGTCAGCCAGGGTAGGTAAATCCCGCAAGCTACGTAATTAGCAGTGATGCCATCAGCCGAGTCATTCATTACCTACTATCTCCGGTCTGCTTTGATCTTTGCTATATTAAATTACCTTGTTTCGCACTACATTCGCATTCGGTGAGCGGCTTCCCGCAGATCCTCGACGAATCGCGTTTCCTCAAATAATTGTAATAATGTGAGATCCAACGAGAAACCAACTTCCCGCCTATTTATTCCTCTCTATTATCCACCTCGAACAAACCGTATCATATTGCTAGCCAAAAATTGGCGTCCTATTCTCTTTCCCTACTTTCATGATACGCAAATATATGTATTCACATATTCGATCGTCTCGGCCCCCGAGGGACGCGTAACTTTTGACAGTTTAAGGGTGTCTCGTAGCGGGGGTGGGCGATAGAAGATCGCAGGGTTTTCTGGGGCAGGGGTAAAGGCGTAGGTGTTAACAAGTGACGAGGTGGCGGACGAGCTCATAGATCAAGGCGTTCTTCGAGGTGAGGGTTAGAACTGAAGTGTAGAAGTCCCTAGGCCGGAGCGAACTCGGCTGAAATACCGCGTACCACGACGTGTGGCAAGAGAAAAGTAGCAGGAGATTGTAGACGCCAGACTTGGAACCAGGTTAACATAATGTCAGACCGAACCCCTACCGACGGGGCGAAGGGGCGAAGGAATTTCTTAAAAATGTCAACAGTCTAGGGCTTGCAAGTGCCACAACTACGTAACGTAGAATTTTCAATGAACTTAGATCTAAGGTGAACCGTTTCTTGGACAATTTCATTCGGTTATTTGAAATTTTGTGATGGAAGAAATTTTTTATACTTTTTATATCATTTGAAGTTTTGGCCTCTTCCGTTGCCGCAGGCTTCAATTGATCTTATTTTTATCTTATTCATGGTCATTTTTAGTATTGACATTCTTCTTCCGGGTGAACTATGTGCCGATTGAAAACCAGAGTAGAAGTACTGTAGAAGTGTAGAGTGTAGAGGGACGTGACGATTCAATATCATTTCCCAGAATTTCACTCCTCGTTGGCGTCCCTTGTAATAAAAGGCTTCTAAGGACTCGCTTGAGGGTCTACTCCAGATCCTCTGACCGGTCGGGAGTCCTTGAAAAAGGGGCAAATTAAAATCAGATACTTGAGCGGTCAGATCTGAGAAAGAAAAAGTCGGCGAGATCGATACAAGCCGAAAGCATTGCACGTGGAGGTAGAATTTTCATTTTTCATATTGAGCGACTCAGCAGTCGTGTATCAGTAATCCATAACCTGAATGATATAAAAAATGTCGGTTCATATAGGTTCCTGATGATTTATTTCTATACTTGAATTTTTACTTCCATTCAAATTCTATCGCTGATACGATTTTTGAGAGCCGTTTTTCGTTTTTTTTTTTTTTTTTTCATCGGTTTTTAGGATCAGATATCATCTATTCCTCTTTCTCGAATTCTGGGTCTCGACTAATTCACACGCAGGCAAAAAGGCGCTGACGATACACGCGCGTTATTTCGCACCGAGGAACAATTTTTCACCCAGTCTAGCGGAGAATTGGCCAACCGATATTATTCGCAAAAACGGTTCTCTTTACCTTGAAATATATTTTACCAAGGCGAACGTCACACTTCAATCACATTTATCCGTCTTCTTATTCTCGTAAGTTAATTCAGGAGCAGAAAATCCTCAAATAAACTTCGCAAGACACATGAGATGAATTCTTCAGCGTATACCTGTAAGGAATTTGACGCGGTGTTATTTCAACTAGGTAATTGTTATTCCCCGAGTTACTTCGCCAATTCTAAAGTATGAAGGAGTTGACGTTTCCTCTTCAACGCTCTTGACAAAACTTTTTGAATTTCTAATCCAAGAGTATGTCTGCAGCGTTAAAATTCCTACTTCAAACTTCGGCGCATCAAGATATGATTTACGGCCGTAGGTCTTGGAATAAACTTTCGCTTAACCAGAAGAAATATCTATAAATCAAGGTAATATCAAAATTACAACTGTAACGTAGCATGAAATGAGCCGATCGCCATCTGACGCCGTCGCGACGCCCGCGCCCTACGGACGTTCAGACTTCGTTCAACTCCAAAGTGGGAGCTCCACTTGCAACCTTCATCAGGAACGGGACACAAAAGAATCGCATAACCATATTTCACATTTGTCGGATTGCTTTTTTCAAACCCACCATCCATGCCCACGCTCTCCTTCGACTACTAGCTTCCTCCATGATCCATAAATCTCACATGAAATTTAAAAAACTTATTATCGCTAAAATTCGTCTTTCACCCTTTTTTCTCTCCCTCTCTTTCTCTCTAAGCTGATACGATAATTGAAGCAGACCCTTTTATCATCTTCTGAAAAAAATGATGCCTTCAATTGATTGAATGAATTTACTCATCGTTGAAGCACATCGTGTTTCAATTTCACTCTCGGATAAATTTTGCCAAATCGTTATCGCGAAGCACTGCAGCAGTTACGTCTGCAGCGATTTCCATCGAGCATGGGTGGCAAAAACTTTTGTGTTTTTGTTTAAAATTTACGGTAATCCTCGAGTCTTGCCGGATATTAAAGCCAGAGATAAAAAAAACTCGAGGAACTTATCTTCCATTTTACCTCAGGGAAAATTTCTGCGCATGATATGATCCGAGTGTTATAGAAATCAAAATTTTACTCGATAGATTTCAGCGTGGGGATGGGGTGAAAAAATAAAGACAAAAAAACGTGCGATAAATCATGGAAAGATGGCAAAGTTTCCGGTGAGAGTGAAATACTTGAGAAAAAAAAAGAATCTAAAGAGAGACTATAAGGCGGGGAGATGTGAGGTCTCAGCTGTTGGCTGCTACCACGTCTGATTGAATTGCCTCGGTTCTTTCTTATCGTACGTACGTTACCTAACTCTCGTTTCTACACCCATACTTTATCCTCGAAACTCCTACTCCTCCTGATCCTCCTCCTCTGCTCCTCATCCTTCTGCATATATCCTTTTGCGATTTACCCTTGTTACCCAGGATGTGAGAAATTTTTCGAAAATATGCTTTGCCGGGTTTTGAATAAAGGGGTAAGATTTTTAAATATTCACGATGATGGGAATCCGATTGATCAATTATTTCGTTTGGGAATTTGAAATCCGTTTTTTATCAGTTTTTAAATTTTAATGAAATTCTTACTTCTGTATGGAATAACGGCGTAGCTTTCGAAGACAGGAACCATTTGATATTCAGGAAACGATTGAAACGGAATAATTCGTTGCATGCAGGCTTACTAATGACGAGGTAAACTGGTTCTGACGTTTAGCGAGTCTCGTGCCATAATTTCCGTGATTAAACAGATACGTGACTCGACGTGGCTCGAAGCCAAGTTAGAAATGTCTACGCGGGCATAAATTATCTTTCAAATTAACCGTGTCATTTTGTTTGAACTTAAAACGTCGTCTGCGGTTAAATTTTACTTTAATTAGACTCTTAGGACTAAAAATGAATGTTTAATAACGTTGAAATCTAAATATAAAATTTCATAGCAATCACGACTCGGCTCGGCGCTGCTCGGACCCTTTGTATTATACATATATCTATTAAGGTGGTCCTTAATTCGATCATTTTTTAATTTCAATGCTCTCATGGGCCAGGAGGTGTCCAAATATATAGAAAAAAATGTATCCAAAACCCCAGGTTCCTATCTCAGTTCTAAGTACCGCCCCAAAGCCTTCGAAATTTCTCATTTGAATGAAACACGATATCTGACATTTCGCGGTTGATTTTTTTCCTTCCTATCGCAGTATAGCTCCGAAAAATCTGAAACTTGGTACACTCCTTGCCTGTAGTAGTAGGTATTTCATGAAAATTCGACAAATTTCGAACGATATAATTTCCGAGGCTACAGCGTACCAAAACAAAATTTCTTATCTCCAAATTGTGATGAGCAAAATTTTGTCGT
Source organism: Tenthredo scrophulariae (assembly GCA_963978835.1). NCBI lineage: Eukaryota > Metazoa > Arthropoda > Insecta > Hymenoptera > Tenthredinidae > Tenthredo > Tenthredo scrophulariae. The sequence goes on along the minus strand of OZ022230.1, from coordinate 5,376,635 downwards.
TGAAAATCTATTCATTTTTCACGGATACCTACTACCATAGGTAAGAAGTGTGCGGAGCTTCAGATTCAGAGAAGCGATGATGTGGTGGGAAGTAAAAAATAACCCCGAAGTACTAAAAATCGTGTGTTATTTAAATATGGGAAAGTTCGAAGGCCTTGGGGCAGTACTTGGAATTGAGATAGGAACCTGAGCTTTTGAATATAATTTTTTTTATACGTTCTGGCCCATGGAAGCAGTTCTGACAAGAGATATTATATACTCACACCAGGTTTACCGGAGATCTAAGTTTTTTTTCTCAAAGCTTTTATCCAGCGCTTAGAAATCCCCGGGATTTAAACTTCGTTTAATTTTTCATTCTTGGTGATGTAATGAAAGAAAAATTGAAAAAAAAAAAAAAACAAAAAACAAAAAAATTAAAATGGAAAAGAAAAAAATTAAAACTTCCACTACAAAAAATCGGGATAATTATAAACGTGTATAATAAGCGCATGCAGAACGCTTTGAGTCAAGGATTCATTCACCAATTAATTTTTAACAAAAAGACGTGAAAAACATAAGAAAAAATAAAGAAAATCTAATAAATTACTTTCTTAATAAAGTGAAATCACGATGATTAATTCCGCCGCGGAAATTGAACGCGTGATATTTTAATCAACGTGCAGTGAAGATATTAAATAAGAGGGGAAACGCTTCACACGACCATAAGTCAAAAGACACGTAGTACATACTTACGTCTCTTAAACACGATGTGTTTATAAACCCGGGTCGACACATCTGTGGCGAACTTTCGAGTGTGTTTCTTCTTGATTGATGCGTAGATTGTGCACGGGCGACGGGCACCTGTGTCTTCCGGAGGAACGACGCGTCGATAAAACACCCGGAGGTGACAAAGCTCTCGTACATTTTTTTCTTTTTTTTTTATTTATTTATTTTTTTCTTCTCGTGTTCTTATCTATATCAACGATTTTCACGTAAAATGAAATATACAGGAAATAAATCAACAAAATTGTCGCAAAATTCGATAAAACGATAATAAATATCAATTACTGCATATAATCAGAGAAAATCTGTAGATTACAAATATTTCAAAAACTCAATTCCAACTGATCGCTATATCGCAGGAAGATTTTTTTTTTCTTTTCTTTTTTCCTTTTTTTGTATCAACAATTTTATATAAAAAAAAAAAAAAATTAATCTGATTCATCTAAAGAACTCCATATATCATATTATACGTTCAGGTTAAAGTACGTATCTATAAGGAACTTTCTTTCCCGCGAGGGGTATTAATAATTCAAGGTATATGGATTTTGAGTTAGGTGAGTTTGTATGTTCTTTTTTTCCTTCCTTTCTTCTGTTTTTTCTTTTTTTTTTTTTTCAAGAATCTCGAGGGATTACTTCCTGCTGGGTAGAAGTTTAACGGACAGACAGATAGACAGACAGACAGACAGACGAGTCAATGTCAGGTAGATATATAAACCGTAGAGTACCTCATACCTACTACGGACTCAAGGAACTAGGAAAACAGAACTCTGCAGTGATGGATCCTCCGCGAGTGTGTCTCACGCCCAATTTGATCTGACGCCCTAGCTCCGACGTTTTCTTACGCCACAGTCGTTTCCAGTGAACATTTCTTTCTCACGATATTTTTTTGCCAACAGTTTTACGTAACGGTAAGACGGTTACGTCCCATAACCCCATAACAGGGGGAATTATACGAGTCATTTAAAAAACAAACCAGGAAAGTTATGTGGTTCAACATTTTTCCTTCTCAATTATTTTCTCCCATATAATCGCTAATATTTGAAAATCCTACATTTTTATGGAAACAAAAAAAATTTTCACTGTGATTATCGTGATGAGACTTTGCGGAACTGAGTATAATATAATTCTCGATGAATTCTGTATCTACAAAATTTCTAAGGGTGAAATTTCTCGGGGTTCTTGAAACGAAAAACAGAGAGAGCAAGAGAAAGAATAAATTAAAAAATTAAAAATTAACCGAATTAAGCCTGCGGTCAAGAAACACCAGCTACTCTTTATTTAGGTTGGTTTAATTAAACCTCACGGTCAAAGTTATGTATATATGTATATTCATAGGTATATAAATATATACACAAGTTTTTCAACCTACGTCAAACTGTGGCTGTTCCGGCCCATAAAATCCATGAAATAGGAAAAAAAAAATAAAAAAATCAGAAATGTAGAAACCTACAAATATTCCAGCGGTATAATAAAAGTTGGACCATAGGTCGTATGGGTATAGAACCACGACAATATACGTGATACAATTTGGCTGAGTTCGCTCGTTAAAACCTAAATTAACTAGGAAAGAAAAAAAAAAAATGCTATATACGTATATACGTGCCCGTGGTAAATTTTTACCCAATTTTTTTCCTTTTTCTTTCATTTTCCCCATATTAAAAAATGTCTTTTTTCTATTTCATTTGTGTTTTCTCCTCGAAACTAAACACCTATACCATAAAAGTCCCGAAGAAAAGAAATCTTCCTTTTCCGGGCATTGAGAAAAAAAAAAAAAAAAAGGAAAAACAGGTGATAACCTGTATGTGCTAAAAAATAGTAGAAAATTGGAAAAAAAAAATTAAAAAAAAAAAAACCAACTGCGCTGATAACTTCACATTTTTTATGACGCTTCCTCGCTGTGCCTCTGGCTGGCTGGATGCTGCAGGCTACGTGTGGGACCGGTATTTCCAATTTCACAGAGCGTGGGTTAACGAGGCCGCGGAGAGGGTGAGAGAGAGGTGGATATGGAGCGGGAGAGTGAGAGAAGTATCCCGGAACCCCCGGGAAACCCCCTGGTTCCGGCACATTACCTTCTCTGATTACCGTGGCCCTTCTCCGAGAGGAGAGAGTGAGCGAGAGAGAGAGAGAGAGAGAGAGTGGTGTAGGTATGTCACCCACGTCTACCCGCGAAACGCATACCATCTAAAAATTCCAGGACCCATGAGCGGAAGGACAAGACGAATGGAGTTTTAATCGTTAGCAGCGAGTTTCCCTGCGGCTTAATTTCCCATTTTTTTTTTTTTTTTTTTTTTTATCTTCGCAACTGATTTTATTTACGTTTCCTTATTTTCCCTTCATCCTTTTTTTCTTTTTAAAAAAAAAAGGAAACCTCATAAAAATTATTTCCATCAAGGCACATTAACCGAGAAAATCTTCTCTGCTTTTCTTTTCATCTATAGAGCTGCCCAAAAACTGAATCTCTCCTCCAGTCCTCATCGAAGACGACGCTCCGGTGACGAGGGTATCACCCAGGAGGAACAACCCATTGATCCAAATGGCTACGCTGCCCTTTTACTCAAGTCAACTCCACCCGCACCACCAGCTCTTCTACGGAGGATTGGCGTCAAGGAACTAACCGGCGTTGGCAAGGTAAGAATCATCATTCTGAACCTCGTTCATCTTTCAATTTATCTCTCACAAGTCACACTTAGGTATCTCATTGGAATTCTGTCCAAGGAAATATCAGAGGATGTTGCAAACTGAGTCACAGCTTAATTTAACCCACGCAGGCTTAGGTTCTTTAAAAAAAAGCTCCGGGACTTGAATTCGGGGATTTTGTATCGCCAAGAGATTCAAAAATCCTAAAAATCAGAATTTGATCTGCGATTTCTCCGTCAATTAAGAATCCTGTCGTCTAAAAGTTGTCTTAGCTTGTCGATCAATTTCTCTCGACGATACCGTACCGTGCAAACTTCATCCATGTACAAACTCTACCTAATTGCCTCTGGCTTATACACGTGTATTATACAATGGAACAATAGAATATTATCTAGTAGATATTCCGAGACCGAGAAAGTGATACCCATCAATTTTAATTGCATGTTATATTACACTCGTGGTAAATTTTGAGGTCTTGACAGGTCCGGATATAACTCGTACATCAACGTGTAAAACGGGCGTACCTTGATACCTGTCCTAAAATCATACGGCTTGTTTATCAGATGAATAGCGTGGTTTTGTAAGGCGACGTGACATGTGTCAACGAGATGGACGAAAGCTCAGAATCCTATAGAACCGTCGAGAGAAAAAGATAGAGAGAGAGAGAAAGAGAGAGAGAGAGAGAGAGAGGAACGTAACGCCTATAACAGCACCTATAACAGTCTAAGCAGCAACGATCTGCAAACACAACTGTCCAAATATTTGTGCCAAGGATATCCGAAAGGATCACAAACGTATATCGCAAACATTCCGAACGCTAGTTTCTCCTCCGTCAGTATAATCCCCGAATCATGGATGTGAAAAGGGTCTGCATAGCGATATGATTGATAGGTCGTTCCGTCATATTCAAATAACTTCTTCAAGTTTTACGATACTTGAGGATTACTGATGAGGTCGTTCAGAAAAATTCGCGAAAAATAACAGAATTAAATGGCATTATTAAACAGGGCTTCAAGTCCGTGTTGATTAGTTCAAAAAAAAAAAGGGGGGGATTTTATTTTATTCCCATATCAAGCGACGCGAATTAAACCAACGGATTCTGTGTCTAGTATCATATTCAAATGCTAGATATACAGATATAAGGTATATATATTCCCGCGAACTCCACAGCTATTGTTTCTCGGCTCCATAGGCAAGGATGCTGAGCGCGGAATCCCATCCGCGTAATCCTCTTAACCGACTTTTCTGGCTGTACTTCTGTAGACTACCTCGCGTCGTTTCAGATTTCCTCACGCCATCAGCTCCGGCTCTCTTACAAATCGCTTAGTTTTTTTTTCCATTTTGTTTTTCGTTTTTTTCTTGATTCCTTTTTTTCCTTCGTTCTTTCTTCTTGCCATTTTACTCCTTCATTTTTATTCTCTCTATCTCCAAACGCATCTTGCTGATCGTTGAAATCTTCCACCGTCGTTTATATCTACGTGTCTATGACCCTTCGAAGCTAATCGGAAAAATCCACCTTGAACCAAGGCGCGTCGCGGATGTTAGAAATGAAATTTTTTATCGAAAAAATAAATTGGCGAATTTAAACGCACTGTGAAATTCGTTAGAATGATAATTTCCTCTTTCCACTATTAAAAAAGTGATTCTATACGCTGGAAGGTAAGGTCCCGTACTTTGAAAAACTCTGAGTTTTATACCCGAAGAGAAAACCCTTCGCCTAAATTTCTTCAGCCACTTTTGAGTCGGAATTCACTTGTTGGGCGGTGGAAATTGCTTAAAGTTAATTTGTTAGAAATAAGAACGTTATTGTTTACCATCTAGGGAGGCTAATTAAACCGCCGAACAGGCGCCTTAGGGTTCTCAAATACACAAACTTCTGTTGTTCAAATTATTTCTTGAAGTAACAAGCATAATGTCTTTCACGATAAAAGTGTGTACCCTTTAATTAGTCTTTGTAGAAAATTTAATCCACGGGTATAGTATGTGTGCGTTTTATTGAGACATTACGATCGATTTTTATTTTTTTATTTTATTTATTCATTTTTTAAAAATCTATTTCGCTGAAACATGTGTAAAAAATCAAAGATCAGTAATCGAGTCACCCACGGGATTAATCTTTGTCCGCCTTGATCGTAGGGATCCAATTGAGATATTGGGAAAAACTGTCTTTGAATTTTAAAGAATGGTTCGGAAAAAGTCCTGAGCTGGGCTAGTCGTTATCGCGATTGGTGGGTCGTGTCCGTGACTTGGTAGATTCTATCCACGAAAGCAGTCAGTCCCTTCTGGATCGCGGTCTCGTTACAACGAAGACATCTGACAGACCCTCGCATTCCCTTCTGGTCCTCGTCCTCATCCTCATCCTCATCCTCGTCCTCATTCTCCGACCTACTCATCCTCCTGCCTAAGAACCCTCGCCGAAACCCCCGTTCTCGAGTTATCCCAAATCTCGATCCAATACGCGACCTGTGGCCCCAATCCGAACGCCAGTACCTACCAAACTCAATATCTTTGACTATTCCGCGTCGCGGTGCCATTTTATGGGCTTATATCGGCTATTTTTTTCTCCTTCTTCGTTTCTTTTTTTTTTTTTTTCTTCTTCTTCTTCTTCTTCACCGGACTACCAGCGACGCAGACCGCATGAAAGACGAATCGTCGTTGAAAGATGAAACGACATGCGATACCGTCTCAAATCCGATAGCTGCAAGCTTTCGAGAAAATTTGCCGACTCACGGATACCGTTACCCATTTTTATGTCTAACGTTAAATAACGGAACCCAACTAGGGGATGAATATAATCTTTTTTGTAGTCTGACCACGTCCTGTTCGAATTGATGATCGGGTTGTTTTTTGTTGATCTATTCATTCGCGAAAGCTGGTTTCAATTTCTTTATCTGAAAAGCTGAGTACCGACTGACGGATGATATCGAGTGTCCAAACAAAGCTTCCGGCCGTATTGAGCGCAGTGATTGCAAGGGAGGTTCCTTTTTCGTCATACGATTTTATAAAAATCAAATTCACGACGACAAAACGATTTACAGCTGATTGAGTGTAAATGACAAACCGTGGGATGAAGGGAGTTTTATTTTTCCATCAACGTGTCGATCTCAGGATGAACGACAAGGAAAAAAACGACAGAGAGTGAGAGGGAGAAAGTGGGAAAATGAGGGACGGCATAGTCCGCAATTGAAAGGTTTCCAGTCGAATTTGTCCCGTGACCATTGCACGATACCTACTCAATGCCTACAGGTTTTGGTGTGAAAAAAAGGAAGGAAAAAGAAGAAAAAAAAATAGATGGAAACTCTCGAAAACGTGGAAAAGTCTTTTCGCCTTGTTACTTGTGAGGGAAATTGTTAAACGAAATGAAATTGATTTTCGTAAGAATTCTCGTAAGAGAGATTTATCTCTTCTACAGAGAAAGATGCCTACCGTTCTTCGGCTCATCTCAGCTCTCTTCCGCGAGAGGAGAGACGCACTTTGATTAGATTTTCATTTGTCTCGTAAATATATAACGCGCCAGGTCGTCGCTCGGCTCTTCTGACTCTACGGTATTTCAGAATAAAGCTATTTTATTTGAAGCTAACGCAAGTTTGAATGAGAAAAGAAATACGTGACGTGATCCCACGCTAAGCTTTACGCGAATGATTTTCACCGCCTTTAGGCATTACATAAGGTTTCATTTTTTGTCAACCGAAAATTCCCATCTGTACTTCGAGTCCCATTAGTCCAATCCGCGAAATAGAGGGTCTGCGAAATGTCAGCCAATCAGATGAAGCGTGAAACGAAGGGGAAAATAGATTTATAGGAAAAACCCCCGGGTAACTTTGGTAGGAAATCATTGCGCTAATCCGGAGGGAATTGATGTAGTGGACGACGAATTAGGACTACTTCCGGATAGCACGATAAACTTTCCAAGGAAAAATCTGTTTCCCTTATCTATCCGGAAGATAAATCGAACCTATCCTTCTATACTAAGATATTAACTTTCCATGTTGGATCTACGATTACAACTTTTTGTCGATGCCAGAACAAGAACAGGAAAATCCTCGTTCCTGTCAACATTGGAATCTCCACCTCAGTAATTCGCCAAATATTCTGGAAGGAATCCTGAAATCTTTTTCAAATTTTAGATCTCTAAGCCTGCGACTGATGATAATAATAGTAATTAATGGATCGCAATTAGCTGTATTGTCTCGGTCCTAGGAACGAGAAATTGCATTTAGTCTTCGGGAAAGTTGTGGGTGTAGAAGCAGTGGTGGTAGCGGTGGCGGTCAGTGGTTCGGGACCGCGTTTGCTGGGGTTTATTGAAATGTCCGGTCTTACAGAGCCCCTCCGTTTCCCGAAAGGAGTGAGAAAGGGAAGGAGCGACCGAAGTGTGGGGAACCTCTACCCTCCGAGAGAACAGAACCAAAGCAACTCTGGTCAGACACTCGGGAGTCTCTAATGAAGATTTGTGATTTTCGCGTTTCGTCGCTTCACTTTTCCACCCCATGCGATTCACTTATTCGGTAGGTCAAATTCTCCGCGTTACATTCCACATTTTTATTGCACATTTATGTATCCCAGATATCTTGACGATTTTCAAAACTTCTACGTATAAATCAATTAGCTCTGAAATCGTGGCAAATAAAGATGAAAATTTTTATTCAAATAAAAGCGGACATATTGTCAAAGAATTGTTCAAACCCCATATGCTTCTAATCTTAACCGGAACATTTGACGGTTTTAATAATTAATTTTCTGCATGGGAATTTCACGTATCTCTCATGGGAACAGCGTTGAGGGTGTTTTGTGGCAGGGCAACGGTTCCCGCAGGATAATTGGAGCTCACCGTAGTTCCAGGACTTCCGTAGTCCCATTGGCCGGTGCTGCACGTGGGCCAGTCTTGAATTACGCTCGATTATAACAACCCCCGTAGGATTAACTGGACTCGCAACAGTATTGTATAATTAAAGATAGGTGCTACACAGCATGTAGGCAAAGTACGAGTTCGGTAGTAAACTCACAAGGGATTTACTTTCTCTGTTTTCCCGACCGTATTGGCCGAGATAGAGAAATAGGAATCCTGGTTTTGCTGAACCTTTTGCCGAGCTTTTTTGCCGCGAAGGCAATAGATAATAAAAATAGATAAGGAATCGTGAAGTTGATATAATGAAACGGTTAATCCAAAGACTCGTTCATATCCAAGCGATGAATTGCCTATCCGGAGGGAAGACGTATCCAAATGCATTCCTGTTTAATTCAGAGTTAATCGAGGAAGAAGGGGTAGACGGGCCGATGGAGTTTCCGAGGGATGCTGCGTTAAATAAACCAGTTAATAATTATCGCGTACCCTAGAGTCTGGAGGGAGAGGCAAGCTCCGTGTTCACCGTTGGAATAGTATTGACGTTTATTTTCGAAACTAGAAGAATTATTTTTAGGAATAATTTTGTGCAACTTCCGGCTTCTAAACTGATCTTTCCGGTACTCGGCCGGAAGCTAGAAACTTTATTCTTTGTTCATAGAAATTTCTGGTCCAACTGACGCGTCGGTATAACCAGAAATTTGAACGGACAATAGAAATTCATTCCCGTTTTTGCGACGCAAACTAATATATCATCGTGCAAAATGAGTCAACGAGTTAGCGAGAGGCTGAGAGCTCTGCGAATTTATAATAAAGCTTGTGCGGACCAAACAGAAAAAAAAAGTTAGATTTTCGTTTACCGTGGAACAATTATTTATGGTGATAGTTTTAATTGTTGATTTACGCCTGTCTGAAGAGGAGGGAACCCTGTTGTGGTTTAACGCCGTGTTTTAATGACTCTACCCAACTCTCCGCGCACCCTTTCGCCATATCCCTGTGTGTTTCAACCCCTAGCGTTGACCTTCCACTATTGAAATAACGTCGAAGTATTCGACTCTGACGCTTGAAGCCACTCATTTTTTGGCGAAAAAAAAAAATATATATATATTTCCTGATTCCTGATATTATATACCAATGAACGCGTCTATCGATAAAAGTATGATCAACCTGCACAATGAAATTGATACTGGAAGTAGTAAAAATACTACCAACGTTACACTGATTACCTGAAGCGGAGCACTTCGTTATAAAAATAAGCTATTCTCGCTGTTTGATCGTGAAGACCGAAGTTGGGATAGAAACTCTAGTTCAATCCTCTGCAATTCTGTTCCAATAGAATTATGGCCTACGTGGGTATCCAGGATTTTATTACATACACCTACAAATTTTTAGTGATAATTCGTAAAATAGAACTAGAGTTTATATTCTGACTTGGACAGTGGATTGATTGTGAAATTCACTCGACTTATGAGTGAGCGGCGTTATCCCCTCGATTAGATGTGTACGATTGCGATTAGTCAATTTTTAAATTACTCCGTGTGTATTTTCGCCTATGAACGTATGTATCATAGACATACCTACATATACGCATTAGATATAGCCGTGAGCAAAACGCTCTTTGTTAATTTCTGTTATTCATCAACCACTGCGAAATTACAACCGCTACGCTGTGGAGAAATTCGGACAACAATGCAGCACCAGTTCATTTTATACCCGTGAATTCTATGTCCAACAAACCTGGGTATACCTACGTTGGGTTTATGCTGCAAGGTGGGGACCCGTCGACATTCAAGGGTCAACCCAGAGATATGTAGCCTAACTATTACCTCGCTATACGACCAGAAGCAGAGCTGGTAAAGCGATGCTGGCCTATAGATAGGCGACCGTGTTACTATCCCTTAGAATGGTTGGGGCGTATATCGATATTCTGCAGCCTAAGACCGCATGCACATTTCTAAACACCATTTATAACAGATCGAATAAAATGATGTTCGATTATAATTTCCTCCACGGAATGATTGAAGCGATATTTATTCCGCATGACATAACGTCATCAGTCATTTATTTTTGGTGTTTTATCTCCTACTGTCAGTTACTGGTTGCGTGATCTATGAATTATTAACGTATCGGTATAGATCCGACCATCACTATCCAGGAGTGTAATTGGAGTCTTCCTGAACCGGAAAGCTCTCGGTCGGATAGCTCGTGCAGTGGTTTCCGCGTCTTTCTGTTCCTGAACCTTTGGTGTTTACAGGTGGTGAGCGATGAGTCGTTATCACGGTCGTTACGTGAGACCTGAGTTCACATAAATAGCATCATGGTCGTGGCTTTGTGCTATGAGCCTGGCTATACATGGTGCCTTGTGAGATAGAGAGAGATATTGAAATTGTCCGTATCCCGCAGGCGATATTATCGTGGGTACATATTGTCGATAAAATAATAGCCCACTAAGAACTGTAGAATCGTTAATACAGCTGTTAACGAGTATTGTGTGTCGTTTTGCTGCGGGAGGCGACCGCTAAAAAGCACTGATAGTGAGTATGTCAAAGAAACGGGAGAAAATTATAATGAAAATGAAATTTCATGAAAAACACGGATGTCTTCCCTCGAATAACATCTCTTTATTATAATGTTTGCGACTTTGAACGCTACTGGATTTAATTAAAAGCGCTGAAGAGGAGAAAGGTATGCTGCTGCTGGTGCTGCGACAGAAGCGGATGTGTGTATTTCGTTTTCATCCCTCGCCCCTGGCAAATACGTAACTACCGCGTGAAAATATGCGAATTTACGTGTTTGACGAAGAGGGGGATGAAGGTAAGCCGTATACGTATAGTGGTATGAATTTTAATCAACCCCTTAATCTCATGTACAGTTTTTTACCTCCACCCTTTGAAATTTCTAAATCGTACGCTAACACTAGGCTTTCTATACCCGAATGCAGTGCGGCTAACGTAACGGCCGCACCGTACCACACGGCACCGCGGCGTCGAAGGCCCCGATTCACGCTATAACGCTTCCAACAAATGCTCTTGGCTCGTAGTCAGTAAGGGTACAAATCGACGCTAACCATTGCCACAATGCTTCCTAATGGGACGGACAGCCAGAACCACGATCTACCAAAACCCGACCTGCAGTTGACCGTGTCCAAACTGTTAAACTGGACATTCGTTACGTTTCTTGGGGGTAGTCTATTGTATCTAGCCGTATCTTTGGTTATCCTGCAGCTAGGCTTGAGATTTATTGCGGTATCCCGTAGCGTGAGTAAACTTCCTCTTGCGAATGAATCAAATTCGTGTGTTTTTTTTTTCTTTCCTTCTTTTTTCTGTCACATTTTTTTGACTATTTTATTTTAGATGGTTTCTCACAGAAATTCCGTGGATTGTAATAAGCGAACATTCTCTTCTCTACAGCTTTGTTATCCCTCTGTTAATAAACAGAACCACGATTTTGGTTAGCTAACTGGAAGCAAGGGCTGCAAATGTTTGGAATAGAATATCATAACCGCGGCTCATTTGACCGGAAGAAATGAACCGTATATATATACAGTATAGTTGTTTCTTATTAGTTTTACCAGCATTAATCTCATTTAGTCAGTTTATCGCAATCTATCCATCCACCCATCCATCCTCTCGCGTACAACGAACCCGAATTGGTTGCTGGCACTAAATACTAAGTACAGTTTCCATTTTCACCCTCGTAAGCCCCTCGTAGTCCACAAACGCCACCAATGCCGTCACATCTATGGGATATAGAAACATTTACAGTGTGCAATGTGTAGGGTCAGCGAGAGTTGGGACGGACGGATCGACGGAAGGACGGAAGGACGGAAGGATGGACAAGGGTCAGAGGGTACACAGTTATTGCATTAACTCATCATTGTCATTTTTATCACGTCCCCACTTGAATCAACAGAACCCCGACCAGAACGTGCAAGCTCGTCAATTGTTTTACCGAACACTTGAGAGTTAGCGTTAAATCGCGAACGCACATCGACACCATAGGATTCGTGTTCGAAGATCATTTTTTTTTTTTTTTTCAGGAGTGGTTTTTAATCCCCACTATACATTTTTTTTTTTTTTTTCATTTAGTTATTCATTATTATGATTATTTTACTTTCATATTGTATAAGGGTTTACTTTTAGCCAGAATAAGTCTCGAGAAATCGGAGAACAATTGAAAACGGGTGGAAATCTGGCGGTGGTTTTCCCTCGGTCTTCTGCAGACAAGATTTACTCTCGTACTTATACTTTACCGAACTGTTTACATTCTCCTACCTACCTCATTTCATCCGCTAAGGTAAAAGATGGGTAATTTTCCCAGACGAATACCAAATCATTTATCTATAAAACGATAGAAATTCAAACGGAATTTAAAATCGTCGTATGAATTTTTCAACACTTTACTCAAGTCTGTCATTAATAGTTTATTCAGACTAGCGTCATTACACTTGTTCTCTAACGTACAATGTACATATCGGTCAAAACTCTAACATCTAGTCATGCTGTTCGTGAGAAAAATGAAACAGGAATCGATAATTTGACCAAATAATTCTGAGAAAACTGAATCTTCCTTTTTATTTCTTGTCTTCATCTGCATATCAAATGAAAAAAAAAAAATTTGAGATAGAATCGCTCGACAGACGGACGAGCTACCCTCCTATTCCTCTTATTTCTTCTATTCCTCTGCATAGCCTCGGGAAACTGGGCAAACAACACACTATGCTCACAGTGTTAGACGGTTACAAAATGCAGCCTGAAACACCCTGGGTCACTCCGGATCACTCCGGAGCCCAGAGGTCAGCCAGTGGCTGCGGAGGGTCAGTGAATTATGCAGGGGACTTCGTCCACTGCCCAATTAACTCCAAAAACAACCACAGCCTCAAAATCCAAGTCTGTGTGAAAGGGCTGACTGCCTGCCAGTTTCACCTACTGGATACGTTGAATAATTTTTAACCAGAAAGGGAATTTTTTTTTTCTTTTGCAGATTATGATTATCGAATAATCTTCGGCAAATAATTTTTCTACCGCCAATCCGACACATTGAAATGGAGAAAAAAATGGATACATGTATCCCTGGCTTCTAAAGCTCCTTGTGGCGAATAAAAATACAGTTTAATATCTTCTGGAGCTGGATAACGCCTGCATCTTTATCCAGTCTGGAAAATGACGTTTCTCCATTACCCTAGGTACGGTCTCGGATACGCGTTTATGGGCTTAGCGACTCATTGGCGTTTTCTAACTAAGTGCCCAACGAGTCGCAAAGGGAATATTCATAGACCAGCCCATCCTGCGTTACCGAGTCGAAGTCTCGGTTCTTTGGGTCTCTGCAAGCTGCCGAGCTCCAGACTTTAGCGAATAGACGAGTTCGCGGAGGATGGGTTTAGGGTGGCGAGAGAAACGGGAAACGGGAAGAGGGAAGAGGAAGGAGGAAAAATAAAGGAAGAAAAAGAAAGAGAGAAAGAGAGAGAGGAGGGAAAATAAGAACCTGAGTCTCTTAATGGAAGACGATACCTGACCATACCACAGATACCTTATACCGTCGTATTTTTCAGTCCCACTTTGCGTCTGTTGTCTAATTAGATAATTATGAAATTAATTCGAGGCTATTAGAAGCGAGCTGATAGCTCTGGGAGTCTGCCTCGACGTAGATGAGAACTTTCGCGTACTCATCTAGCCTCAAAGATGATAAAAAAAAGGCGAAAGGCGAAATTGAATCGTCGAACAAATTTGCCGCGTCATATATAGACACATATACGTGCATACCTACCAACCCCATAAAATTACCCGAAATTTGTGAATCGACGACGAACGACGAAACGGTGGTACCCACCAAGAACTCGCGACATAGAATAAAAAGAAATAAAAAAAAATCCCATTCAGCAAAATACATTTTCCCCGCGAACGGAATCAGCGAAAAGAGATGTCTCTTTCGGGCGTTCTCTTTTCCCTCGTATAAACCTACCTACCTCCCTACCTACCCTCGAAGCCTCTCTTTATCCCTTCTCTTCATCCGTTATTTCTCCCCTGAATCGACACCCCGATCAAACTTAACCCCTTTATCTTTATCTCGCGTGGCTGCGGATCCGGACTGATCGACGAATTCATGCAACAGTAACAGTCGCAGTAGCAGTAGCAGCAGTAGCAGTAGCAGCAGTTCGATGCCAGGTAATCTCGATAAGCGTCGGTATAGTATATCTCGAATCGACGCTGCGTTTTCCCATTAATTTCATTTTATCGTGGCATGGGATTCGGACGAGGCATAATGCGTTTTAAATGTAAAACAGGTTGGGCCCACGGGCTACCCACCCGGTACAGAAACGGGAAATCCGCTAACGGCGTTAACTGTACGGTATAGTGGCAGCGGAGAGGGGCTCGCGATCAAATTTGATTCAAACTTTTTCTTTCGCGTCTCTCCTCTACCGCTCAGAGCTAGAGGTTCAATTTGATTCCAGTTTCACTACAGTGCATTTCCTTTCCGTTATAAATTTTTTTTATTTTTTTCTCCCCTCTGTTTCGAGTTGGTCAAAATCGTCCCTCGCAACGTATACCTACTTTTTTGAAACATCTATGTAGGTACAGGTACCGTACCCCGGACCTCAGCAATAACCCAACTTTCCATATACCTGATAATGCAAACTGGGAGCACGTTAAGTTTAATTTAACTAATTAATAGCACTCATCCGCCACAGGCTACCACCTCATATTTTCTCTAGTCGGATATGGGCACCCAGCGGGTAACTCGAGAGCGCAAAAACATTGGGATGATGGAGCTAATGCGGGAAAGTGGGCTACGCCGAGTCCCGGGGGTCCTGAAGGTCCACGAGGCTAAAGGATCCCGGATCTTTCCTCCTCCTGTTATTCTCCTCCTTATTCTTTTCGCTTGCTTAAAACGCACGAAAATTTTACTCTCCTTTTGTTTTTCATTCATCCGCCGTGTATTCTTATATTTTGCATTTATCATACCTAGGTGCGTGTGGTATAAACGCAGGTAACATATAAGGACACATGCTTCCTCTTCTTTCTCTTTATTTTCTACCCCTGTTCTTTTTTTCTTCACTTTTAAGTGCCCTATTCGTTTTACCCCCTTTACTCCCGAGTGCGCAGTGACATTATTTCCGAGCATCCTCCGCGACGTGGAGACCGTGGGCCGACGCCATACATATATATACCTCCTCACCGTCCTGAGGGATTTCCGGGACGCGACTGCTCTCCCTTTTCCCCTCCTAATGGACTTTCTAAGAGACACGTCTCCGCTACCTGTTCAAAGCGAAGCCAACAGCACAGCGTCGCTGATAGAAATTGCATTTGATCTTTATACTCGGCTCGTAGTATAAAAAAAAAAAAAAATTAAATAAAATGGAATAAAATATAACGGAGATACAAAGAAATAGCAAAGTGAAAGACACACTTAGCCGCAAATCACTTTGGCACGAGACATTGGCCACGAATAAAATCGTAGAGCCAAATCCATGCAGATACGGATGGGGGAATCAGATATGAAATTATGAGGGAAGAAATTAATAACAAGAAAGAAAGTAAATAAAAAAAAAAAAACGTTCCATTATTCGACGAGAAGCTTAGCTTAGGCTTAGGTACATATTACGAATTCCAACATCGGGTCCGTGGAACAGTCGCTGGCAACGTGTCCGGTTCGCCGATGTAATTAAATATCCGGCTCATCTGTCAGGATTGAGGATTTCCCAGGTGGACTAGAGGAAGCGATGGACGAAACAGGGAGGTGGACCAGGGTATCCTCTGGGGTCAATAATCAATAAAAGGAGGAGGCATAGGAGTGAAAGATGGTGGTGGAAACTCGGGTGAAAACGGGGGGACCGATCCCGCGGGATCAAACTCCCACCTCACTCACTCTTCCAGCCTGAAGAACCGCCTCCCGAGAGTTTAATAAAATATCTGAAATACCAATGTTTTCTCTCTCTCTCTCTCTCTATATATATATATATATATATATATGAAGATACACATACACAAAGTCACTATATCTATTGTACACACAGCGCCAAAGTGGGTATATACAATGAACTGTGGCTTATACTGGGGAGAGAGGAGAGAGGAGAGAGAAGGAAAGGAAAGGAAAGGAAAGGGTGAACCATGCACGTCTTTCTCACGTGAAGATTTTCTTCAAAAGATCTTCGCCCATGAAACATAAAAAATATTGCGCTTCTGTCCTCGTTTTTTTTTTTTTTTCTCTATTGTTTCCTTTGGTGTCTGTCGGTTTCCTGCTTTCGTGACTTGTATAGTCAGATCAATTCTTAGCTCTGTGGATTTTCTGTAGTTTACAGAATCTTATAGCTAAAATCGTGTGCCTTTGGTTCCGGATTGCCTCCAGATCAATAGTCACCACTTTTTTTTTTATGATTTCTTTTTTTTTTTTTTATTTATTTTTGTTCCTTCTTTCTTTCTTACTGTTTACACGATCAATCCTTGACGCTAGTCTATATCACATCTGGATTTTAGTTTCCTATACAACAGACTGAGTAGGTATCGAAAGTTCGTGGATTTGAGGTGATTGAAAATCCGTAATACTCAATGAATATCCTTTGATTCTGGGATTCTTTTTTCTTTATTTTTTTTCTCCCATTTTCTCTCAGCCTTGTGACTATTCTTCCATCGATGATGAGCCATGATCAGTGCCGGTTTGTTTATTTCAAAGAAAAAGCAACAGCGTAAACCATCTGATCGATGTGAGAATTGCGGTGAGTATAGCCTAGATCCAAGCGGAGAGATTCAAGCCAACTAGACGGGGGAGCCTCTCTGTCGAGAGGGTGAGAAGAACGGAACGAAGGGAGGAAGTATTGTTTAAGCCTCTTTCCCTCGTTACGTCGAACTCTCAACTTCTTCTTCCTTTTCTTCTTCTTCTTCTTCTTCTTCTTCTTCCTGTTCGAGGGCGAAAAACTTTCACTTGCGCGCTTGCGAGGAACTGGTAGCTATACTACGAATGGACAGAAGGACGTGGAAAAAGTTTTCTTCTGACCAAGTTGACAAGCAGAAACTCACTCTGTTTGCTACTAACGTTACTTCTCTCCACGTCCATCGGAGCAGCATTTTTCTTCAGAGTACCCATGCAGCATCCTCTTTAGTCGACATTTTACAAACGAGCAATCCTTCGCCATATCCATAATCGGCAAACTCCGTATCATACTGATTCGGAAACACATGCTCCTTCAATTGTCAAAAATAATGATACTCATGAGCTAAAGTAAGGATACACTTATTTTCAACGTGAGCGAATCTTTGAATGAATACGAGGATGTCACGATTACCGGCTTTTCGTATATGTTGGGAAAGCACAGGAGGGACTAAAGTTTTCATTTTGGGGAATTGAAGAGGGACGAAAATCCGCGTCTGTATAATCGCAGCAAAGTCGAATCGCACTTCTTCCGCGTTGCCACAACTTGCTGTACGAGGATATCGCCTGAGCATTAGCAAGTCAGATCACCGCGGGCCCTTTTAAGTTGAGAGAAGGAAGAGCTTGGCTATCATTTTCCACAGGATGCAATAGCAGAGGTATAGTACTTCAAGGGTTTGCATTTCTTACGAAGTATATACATTGGGGAGGGTGCGAATAGCCTAGAGAATTTGAAGAGGGCTGGACTGTGAAAAGAATGGATGGATGGATGGATGGATGGATGGCTCCAGGCCGATTCCTTTTTCGGGTTAGCAGTTCGAGTGTTAAACTTTTTTCCCCCAAACCGATGCCATTAAAAATAAAAGTTAAACGAGGATGGAAATTCCAAGGATGCTGCAGCATTGTCATATGGTAAAATTCCCTCTTTCTCTCTACAAGGAGATTTCTAAGAGCAGTTGAAGACAATGTAAACGGAAGAATAAACTGGTACAGGCAAAAAAAAAAACAGAGAAGGAAAAAATCAACACAATACATTCAAGAAGATCCCTCTTCACATTTTTTTTTCCGAACTTATTGTTAAAAGAATCTGACATTTTTAGAACATCAATTACTCAAATTTCTGGAGAAGGTGATCATGCCCTCGCTCCCATTTTCATTAATAAGCTTTTTGTCACCGTTCACGTAATTCTTATACAATGCCCCAATAACAACGGAAAAAGTGCATCCGTCGAAAGAGAACTTAAACGACAGGCATTGTTCCTTCGTACCCGAAACCCGGAAGCTCGGACAATGTCGGACTCTTGTTTTTACTCTGCACTGTCCCCAGTTGTTGATCCCTTTCTTCGTGCACGAACCTTTCGCGACAGTGTTTTGCACGGACCTCAGCATTTCTTATCCCTCTTAGACTCTGATGAAAGGAAGATCAGACACGTCCACAGTATTATCAAATCACATGATATTCATCCGCTAACGTCGAGTCTCTCCAGGACTGATCAGAGTTTAAAGTTTCTAAATTTTCCGATGAACAGAGTGTGGGGTTTTCAGTTTTACTCTGAAATCTGACGACAGTTTTCAATATCACTCCATAGATTCTCATATATGAACTTGAGGAAGGAGACAGAAGTGATCTGGATCGGCCAGAGTGAAGTGTTTCCTGATCAAACACTGCACTATTTTCATTACTCAGTACATTAAACCTGCAGCAGGAATGAAGTAAATAGTATAGAAATGGAATTGCGACAGTGTTGAATGTATCACGGTGGTATAGCAGATATTTATAATTGCTTTTCATCCCTTTAATCATGTTGGAAAATCGTTTCCAGTGATTTTGAAATTTTTAATGAAGTGACCGTGACTTCGGAGATTGCCAGAAGGATTTTCGAAGCAATTCCGGGGGACTGGGTGATGATCTTGATGTAATATTTCATGAGATTAAGATTACTCTCGCTATTAGAGTAACCAAGCGTTGCGTTGTGGTGCAGGTCTCAGTCTCCGAGGCAAATCTCCAGGGCTGCAAACTTTGACACGGCCCCAATTAGCCGGCACGTGTCGTACGCACTTGAGATATTCATGGTTGTTTTTGCTCCTCTAAGGGGGTAGCAGAGCCGGCAAGAGGGTAGCGAGAGGGTGGACCTATCCAAACTCACCTCGACCCTAATCTCTAATGCACTCTCGCACGGGTCTGACAAGTGACACTACGAGACAAAAACCTGAGGCAAGAAGTATCGATTAATCGAAGGCCTTCCGACCACCGTTTCAACGCGCTCGAAGCCCCCAGGACTTTGCCTAATATATGCATACAGGCCCTTTCAGAATTGCATAAGTACACCGTCATACAAACTACAAATCTTCGATGTAAAAGATTGAGAAAAAGGCGGAATACCTTAGGGGATAAAAAAGATGTATTCGCATCAAGTTAAGAATTTTTTGTTTTTCAAACGCGCCGGAGTGACCATAAAATATGTATCGATATATCTGAGCACTCAGATGTCTATCCTTTGAAGTGAGAATTTATGCTTATGAAATTATTTTTTGCCCAAAAAGAAAGCTTGATAATATGTATGCAAAAATAAAAAATGGATTTGAAAAACTTCGGCATCTTATCTCCCACCTGAGATAATTTCAACCTTTTTGGAAAATAGATAAATGTCAAAAGGAACAACCTTGGTAACATCTTGGTCGTTTGGCAAAGATAAGAACAGTGGTGCATATCGCCCTCTGGCCGTTTAATGGGATCGTAAAACGTAATCTTTCGAGTACTCGAGTTGACAAGAATGAGCACTCCGACTTGTATAGTATCCCTGAAGGTAACGTGGCTGTGGTTAAATGGCTACCTGGAATAGTAAGCCGTAAAAATAAGACGTAAATTAGGGTAGAAAGTGGTCAAAGTGGCCCAGAACGACCACCTTGGTCAAGCTGGATTTACTCAGAGTTTAGACGGAAACGGACGCGTTAAGGTTGTCTCGCGGATTGTATCAGGGTGGAGTGGAAGACGTCCCTCAGGATCGGGACGGAAGTGTTTTCGAAGAAATACGCGACAGGACATCCCCAATGTCCGGCGATTCTTTGGTGCGATTTCATTATATTTATTACAGCTGAGACTCGTTTTGGAAGATTTTCATTTTCCATTTCGGATAAGTTCTTTGAAAAACTGCATACGTACACCGTTCTTCTTTTCGGTATATTTAAACTAAATATTCAATCATTCCAAAGGTATTACGAATTTATTCAGTCTACTGAAATCGAATACTGAACGAAGGGATTAAAACGGTGAAAAAATATGTCCTGATCATAGATTTTAAGCCATTGAAATATACTCAATAAATTTTTATTCGACCTGGACGACAGATATTGTGTGCATGTACACGGATATAGTATAATTTTATTTCTCTTTCATATTTCAAAACGGTCTGTCAAGCTTATATTTTGACGTTCAATGAAGACGGATTCCAAAGCTTTGTTTAACAAACCTTTAATTTTAGTATACGTTGTATCAATATTCCGTTGACACAGAGTAGTGACTCCATCTCTGATACCAGTATTTACCTCACAATCAGATACACGATACATAGAAGGACGATTTACCTAGAATCATTCCCTGATCTCGCGCCCGTCAAAGTCTAAAAGAAGTTGCGTCTTTAAATCCTTTTCTTTAAAAGAAATCCGACTTATTTCCCAAGGGGCTTCATTACTTTCCGAAGGGTTCATTCAATCTCATTGACACTCTGAGCTGGAGAATGATGCTTATTGCGAAATCCTCCCTTTCTATGACTCTTTTCCGACTATTGGTTATCATACTTCCACTTCCTGCATTGATTTGCATATTTCGTTATCGGCCTGTCTTTCTGTCTTGTAGTGTCTATCGCGAAATGCGAGCTTTTTTGTCCTCTGCAGTATGTGTAGAGAGAAGAAGAGAACATGTATATATACCGGAGGCATTACGATATCGAATGTATTTTAATCCTGCTATAATAATCATGAGTCTCCCCTCGACGTAACAGAGGCAGAGGAATTCACAAATTGAGCTTGTAATCCGACTAGGTGGATATTTCCATTAATTTT
Source organism: Tenthredo scrophulariae (assembly GCA_963978835.1). NCBI lineage: Eukaryota > Metazoa > Arthropoda > Insecta > Hymenoptera > Tenthredinidae > Tenthredo > Tenthredo scrophulariae. The sequence goes on along the minus strand of OZ022230.1, from coordinate 5,355,469 downwards.
CTATGGAGACCAGTTGATAGTCAGAACGTTTGCACGAAATATCAGTTAGAAAAATTCTTTTTAGTTATTGTACAAACGAAATAATTGCCTGAGACACTTGTGCTCGAATTATCTTATTGCTAAATTCTCCGATTAAGATACCAAATTTTAGTATAGGTATACGTATTTTGGAAAGCTCAAAAAGAGAATTCATTTGGACGATGGTCAATAATCAGTCGGTTATTTTCATTGCGAACACAATTTGAAGAATGATTAACTGTTTGAAAAAGATTGGGAACGTAAAAATTGCAGATTTTATAGGTTTAGGGTTTGTGGATTTATACGGGGACGTGGGTGGGCTGCACAGAGGTTTCTGTGAATTTCGAATCCACGCTCGACGGCTTCAGGTTGAGAATAATGGGGTTGGGATTTCAGGTAGGACATTTAGAGGGTTCGCTTTGAAACTTTTAAAAGGTGTTTTGACTGTGCAATTTTAAACTCTCGGTGTTAAGGGTTGCCCTTAGGGGTGAGCGGCGGAGAATGGAAAAAGCGGGGTGCACTGCGCCAAATTTCTGCATTGCCCAGGAGGATAAAAGAACCTGAGGGTAGAAGGGACCGGCAGAAAATAAGGAAAGGAATAAAGAAAGATAGATAGAAAGAAATAAGGAGAAGTAATAAGAAAAAATGAAATAAAAAATTAAACGAATAAGAAAATGAAATAAAGGAAGAAAGTTAAATACTTAATTACTAAGGCATGACCAAGCGCGCTTCTCTTAAAGCTTAGAACTGCGACCCTCAAAAGCTAGCCTTAAACTTAAACTAACGAAAAGAATGTGCCTGTTGTATAATCCAAATTAACCTTACGACGTTAGAGGCGAAGCGAATGAATAATTACTATGCAAATTGTGATGAGTTGCTATTCTGAAACACTATTCATTACGTTTTACAATCTCGAGATTGGGCAGGTCCACCTTACTCGGTTTCAACGGTTTCAACCTTTGCTATGGATATCAAAATTCGAATCACTGAGCAAATAAATTTTGCTGAATCATTTTACCCAATGTTTATAAATTTAGGAACAGTTTTTACTACTCGGAGGATCGTAAAATCAATCGTAGAAGGGTTGATGCTCTCTATGGGTGATCGGAAGGGGTTAAAAATCCGGAACTAATGATGCGTAGTAAAACAGTGAGTTTGGCAAATTGGGTCGCGTTATAATTTGACTTCGTACGCGTCGTTTAATATCGGATGAAGATGAAAAACCAACAGTGGGATGAATGGGAGGGTGGAGTAGAGCTGCCTTTGCTATTTAATTATACTTTAGTGGTGCTTTTGGCCTCGAGCTGGTCTCAGAGCACAAGTAAAACCCAGAGAGAAAGAGAGAGATAAAAACCGAGTGGCTCTCCTGATCTCTTGGCATTTCGCAGGACTTATAATTAAGACTCATTAATCAAGGAGGCTCGCGCTAGCCATCTGGGAATCGAACTCGCTCGAGGTATTAAAATGTTAAAACAAGGGGCGCGTAATTGATGAAAAAAATGGTAAAGCCACGGGGCAGAGGAGAGAATTCTGCAAGTTCCGGGGTTGGAAGAGAGAAAAAAACCCAATTCGACCTATACACTCTCTCTCTCTCTCTCTCTCACGAGAGGGTGGGACCGAGAATAAGCACGTCTGTCAAACGTCTTGTTAAAACAGGGCGCGGTATTTTTACTCTTTTTTTATTTTATTTTTTTTTTTTTCAACCCCTAATGAAAATGAGGCAAAATAATTTGACGCCTCCGTGGCGTTTATGAATTACTTTCTGAACTTTCTATAGCTGCTAGGCCATTCCGTATTGAACGATGTAGCGCCTCGAACTAAAAATGGGTTCGATATTTGATCCAGAGGAAAAATCTTTCAGAGAGGTGAAGATTTTCTCAATTAACTTTGCGAAAATGTTTATCGTGTGAAATCGCACAACGAATCTGAATCCGTTCTACGAAATATGATTTGTTGGCTATATGAAGTGGAAAATGGCAACCGAAGGTACATTTTCGAACTTGTATTCCTACCCTCAGCTTAGATAAACCCTTGGCAAGTTTTACGAGGCGGAAATTCAGGTTTATGATTCGCATATGCGTACCTCATAACTAATCTCCCGCAAGACGTGAGAACGAGGAAGAATTTCGGATGAAATATGCATGCACAGATATACAGGTATAATACCAGATGTCGCGAACCATTACGAACGTCGCGTGCGGTAATTGGTGCGAGTAATTATCTTGCTAATTACTCTTCTGTGGTACCTATACGTACCTGCGTATACAGTAACAGAGGAAGTGAGCAGAGTGTAAACCACGCGTTTGCCCGCAATACGTTAATTATTAATTAGTTAAAAGCAGTGTAGTAGATACACTAATAATTTACCCTCGCTTATATATACCCGCCAATACAATCAATACCTTTTTAGTTTTTTTTTTTTTTTTTTTGGGAGTCACTAGTACTGATAATTTTGTCTCTTTTTGTTTTCTACTTTCGGTCTTTATGTTTCCTCTTTGATTTAATCGTGGTTTAACATAAACCACCCTTATGTGACGAATAGGTGAAAAAAATCTTACTATACGTTAAAACTATTATTTTTTTTATCATACCTGCTAATTACTTTATCATGTATACATTTTAATACCTTTTACCCACGTCTAGCGTTGCTTGGTTCATTGACGGAGCTTCCAGAACTCGAACTAACCCAGATTCTATTCAGTCTGATGTCTAGAAAATTTTAATTAAACACCCCCAACGTACTACAGGAAATAAAAATACTGGGTTGGTATCTCATTAGAACGTATCGTTGGAGTGAAAAAAGTCAAAAAAAAAAAGAATGAGGAGAAAAAAAAAAGAGAGAGAGAGAGAAAGAGAGAGAGAGAGAGAGAGAGAGAGAGAGATAAAAGAAAAAGAAAGACAGATCGGTATCAAAAACACGCCGTGTTTTACGTGGTCGAAAAATTTTTATAAATATTATACTAAAATTAGTACAATTCGCCAGTGCAACATAATTATGTAATTTATTTAGCCGGCATGATGTAGGCAGTATACCTGAAGCATGAATAATTAGGATTTTTCCAAAGTACGTTGCACATCACTTTATTTCGCAATTAGTCAAATCTGAAGTTCGTCTATTTTTTTTTTTTTTTTTTTTTCCTTATGTTTTTGCATTCCAGATTCTCTCTCAGAATTTGGATTTTTTTTTCTTCTTCTTTCTTCCACGTCTGATCCAGTTATAAATATTACAGAGAAACTTTATGCAGCCGAGTTCCGAGCGGAACTCAAAGTTCAATTAGCCTAAGCATTAAAAATTCACGAAAGCGCTCGCTGAGGCTGATAATACGTACATCGACCGTTCCCACCCACCAGTAGCTGCTACTTTCGCCAAATAACGTGACGAACATATGTAGTGCGCATCATTGGATAGGATAGTGCTCGGCAAAATTATGATGCAGTCTCTTTGACGATATTCCATTTTTTTTTTTCATTTTTTTTTTTGCTCTCTCTCTCTCTACGTGTCCCTTTGACATTTTTTTTTTTTTTTTCACTCTGCTTTTTTCTCTAAATTTGACTAGAGCGAGCTGAATATCACGTGGTTCTTTTCCCGGAGATGAAAGACCTTTATTTCATATATGAAGTTCGAAATTAAATTCGTCTTTGATCAATATAATTCGTCGTCCTAATTGACCGTCTTGTTAAAATCGACATTTTTCACAATTATAGCGAACAAAAGTCTTTCCTGCCTTTTCCCATACGAACAAATTCTTCGACTACTATATGTATCAATCAGTTTTTACATTAATTAATTGGAAATTATCTTCATACCCTCACAGACGCGTTACGTCATACTTACTTAAATGATGAATATTGCCGTTTTCTTGTAACATAATTTCATCCAGAGGAAAGCACACTCCGAGTTTCTGCACCAGGGTATCGTACAGTATAAATTATGAACGTTATTAGTATGCACCGAACTATTCATTCTCATACTGTAACTGTCTACTGAGGCATGGGCGAAAGGGTATGAGAAACAGAGGTGCCTCCGGGGTGCCATTTCTGATTATTACTCGAAAGGGTTGCTCACCTAAACTGCACCTAAGGGTGTGCTGCGCACAGTCTTGTCCCGCTCACAGTTTTCGTCGCAGTCTTTGCGACTGCCGGACATATACGTACGACAAAACACACACAAACACAAACACAAACACACCATTTTACGCATGGTATAACTTTACCGCTTTATCACACCGTATGCTTTGCGAAATTTGCTTTAAAGTTATCACCCTGTCTTTCAGACAAGACGCAGTGAGAAGAGCGAGGAGAATCTCTAAAATTAATTGAAACTGAAGATTCTCCAAGAAAATCTGTATGTCAGAGTCTACAAAGCACCGCACCGGCAATATTGCGAGTAATAAAAATTACTGTCTGGTTAGTTTTCAAAGGGGATAACGAGCACTTAATTACAACCCGAAGGTTAATTGTCGAGCCTAATTGCTCGGTAGAAAATAAAGAAGTGAAAAAAAGTATAAAAACTTTGCCTCGCAGCGAAAAGCTATTAAGTAGATATAACGAAAGAGTATAAAGTGAATTAATCTGTAGCCTGGAATAATGCGAATATCATTTTTCGTAATAATCTGCAATGATTTCCTCTCTAATCAAGTACAGGAAAAAAAATGGCTCGACGTATAGTCTGAGCAAAACCTCTCGAGGGATTATTACAGCGATTGAGAGCATGGCTGTTAATTGCAGCCACTGTTGAGAAAGAGGGAAATCATTCGAATCTTGAATCAATTTGAGACATTGCTCGACTTTAATGGCTAGTCAGAGTATCACGATCAATTAAATTGCATTGTACTAGCTGGCTGGGTACAGGGCAGTCATCACATTCGCTTCAAGCCTGAATAACTATCTGCGATTACGCAGACAGGCACGCACATTGCCCTAAATCTTTGTTCCCTGTGTGCGCATACGTTTTGCGGAAATAATCATGCAGTTGAAAATGTGGGAAGGAAAGAGAAGAGTAAGGGAAGGGCCGAAGACAATGTGCATACACTCCCTTTATAACTCGGTGAATAAATCAACGCCACTGTCTTATTCGGGAGTTTGTACATCAGCTGGTGTTTCTCATATCTTCAGAAATGAACCCTGCAGTTTAAATTAAGTCGGAGATTTGGCAGACTAAGAAAGTCTTTGACCTCTTTACCGAGTCGGACTATGAAATCCAAGGCTACTTATTAGCCGTGAGCTTATCTCCTCCGTTATTCTTGTTCAAAGATTGTTAATTACAGAGTAAAGCAGTTGTACCTACCGCTTACCACACTGGAACTCGAAAGTCCTGAGCTTGACTTGGTTTTCAGTTCGAAGAGTTGAGAGGGTAAAACCAGGAAGGGAACGAAAGGGAAGGCAATCGAGGACAGCTACGAAGGCGTTAGAAACCGCCGGTGAGGGGTCCGTGAAACTGGAAGGTAGTCCAGGAGGCTCTTCGAGGATGAACGGAATATAGATTGCTTATTAACCATCGAATAAATAATCAGGTAGTGCTACTGACAGTGGATTTATTCAGCTGTTCCTCGAAAGCTCCCACATTACGAATATATACTTTATAGAAAATAGGAAACTTACACGCGTACCGTACGACAGTTTTCAATAGGCTGTGCGTAAAGTTAGACTTTGCGCACGATTCGCATGCATAAAATTCAACCCAACGCGCGTTGTGTTAAAAGAACAAAGTCCGATAGACGTGCGAAGGATCATTCTCGACTCGCGTGATTCTCACCCTTGTTTCGCTCGGGCGAAAAACTTATCTCATTCGTCGAATTGAAAAGTACCATTTCCCATATTTTTTTTCTAAATGTATAAGCTAAGAGTCTTTCCGCAATCCTGTATTTCTCTTCCTCTTTCTCTTTTTCGGTGTATGTATCATTCTGTGGAGATGAATTGCCGCGACTCAGGTTTGAAAAAAGTAGCGAGGAAGCGATCGCAGCAGAACTCGTCCTTTATTCGAACTCAAAGTTAGCCTTTACTTAACGTGACCCGATGTCTCTTTGACCTTTCGACCCTTCGTTTAGCAAGGGCTTGCTAGAATAGCAAATATCGAAGAAGTATCCTCCGGCATATGTATAGCTCGCGTCACAGTTTTCTGTACCCGGAAAGATCTGAGAGATCTTAGAGACTCGGAAACCAGGTTTCTCCTTTGGTTCCCTGAAACCTTGTCCCAAACCTTACATCAGTAATCTCAAAAGTTACTTTCAGAGTTTTCATGAGCCGACGAAATAATACCCGTACTACAATTGAAAATGATCCCTCGAAAAAGGGCCGATAAGCCAAACCTACGTATTGAGAAAAAAAAAAAAACGCGTTTGAAAGATTTTTCTGCGTATAAAAAGAAGACGAAACCTTTTTTTCTTTTCGCTTGAAAAACAGCTGCTTTATAACAAACTGCAGTTTGCAAAAGCGAGAATGAATCGAAAACTTTCTAGGCCCCTTTTTCCGACAAAAAGTATTACTGCTTTAAGGATAAGAAATTTCACGGAAACAGCCTCAACCATTATTACTATACGAAGAATTTCACTCGAACTAAATCTTGACGTAAAATATTTCAACTCAAATGCGCATTTAGCCTCTCGTCAACTAGAATCTGACGAATATTATGCATACCTTGTACCACCTACGCTAGATGCACGTTCGTCGTGGCTCTGTACGTCTTTGAATTTAATTAGACAAGTTTCCGCATAGTTTACGAATTTTGATACTACGCGTAGTTTGAACTACTGTAACAATTGTAACCTACTTAACATTGCTCAAACTCTAATTGCCATCTGTACATGGTTATTTAGCCGATTCCTTGTTTGAAATAGCTGCAAACCGAACAGCTACTTCAAACTTCAACTATAGCATCTGACGTTCAAGGAAGGATGCCAGAAGAGCTCCGTTATCCTCGACGTTGAATTCAAGAAATGAAGTTTATTATTATTATCAATTATTATCATTATGATTAAAATTATCAATATCATAATTATTATCACTCCTGCTCCATATTGTTATCGTTATTATTCTTATCAGGTTTGTATTACCCGCAGGATTATCTACACCGCTACAACATTTCAATGGAACAGGGTGGGCAGCTCGTTATATACGGAGTGAACCGCGAGCTTTCGCGAAAGAGCAAGAAAAAACCTTAACGAATGCAATTTTATTCATCATATATGCCAGGCAGTGAATCTAGTCGTATCACAATTACGTGACTACGTGGTACAAGCACGCTAAATATTGACCGAATAAAAATTCTACATACTTGTATAAAACCGCGTCAAAAATGATTACCGAAATTATCTTATGAAGAATACTAATCTTCGGGTAATAATTTTTTTCAAACTCGAAACGGTCGTTTCCTTCTCTTCTTTTGTTTTTTCTTAAAATCATTTGTACAACTTTTTGCGGTTTTTTTTTTATTCAAACTCTCAGGGAAATTACATATAGTTCTGTGTTGATCTGTGACTGGTATCAGATTCACCCTTGCAATTATGGGTGGAGGATATCATTACCAAATGAAATCCTAATTTGAAGAGAGAATAAAAAATAGATAATTAAAACAAGCTGGATAATTATATCCACGTTTTTCTCTGGAGTATTCAATTACAAAACGATTACACATATCAGCCTAAATACCTGGGGGTATCGCTGGCCATGGAATGATTAAAACGTGTCATAGAAATTGAATTAGTATTTGGTAGGACTGACGTGTCTTCCGAACAGAATCTACGAGGGATTAATATAGACTTAGCTTAATCCATGCCAGGGAAAATTATTATATAGAAATAGTATGATGAACTCACATTATTAACGCGATGTACATATTGTGTTTTCGTAAATTGCCGCATACGTATGCAAATAACTGCTAATATATACTGCACACACTTCTAGTCATGCTGAAAGGATTCTACACTGACGTAGTTTCAAACCACCGCGTACTTTTTTTTGAGAGGAAAAGTCTTAATGCCACGGCTAAAAAACTATCGGAATGAATTTTCTTTCGAATTCTCATTGCTTAAGAAAAATATGCAATTTGAAGAAATCGAGTCGAGTGATGTTATCGACATTTATCTATCAGATTTGAATAAATTTCATGTTTTTCAATCGCCTGACATTTCTGCCTTTCGCTATTAGAGTACATTGAGATCGAAGTGCTTGCCAAGATTTTGGATCTGTAAATTATGTCGAAAAAAAAACTAAAAATGCGGCTTTCTTAAAAAACAAAAAAAAAACAGTCAAGGTTTCGAAAATCCAAAATTACGTTCAACACTATCATCTGGAAAGGTGAAAATCTTTTTTTGACAATCTGAAATCCGAAATCTTGCAGCATATACTTACACAATGTGGTCGCATGTGTATATAGGTACTATACAAGTATAGCTGACAGAAATATACGTCGCCTTCGTTGACGACAACGTTTTTCGCGACTTGTTTTCTAGAATGCATCAGCCTGTTCGCGGTACGACAAATTTACATCCTTGTGTTTCGCCTAGCGTATCGTCGGGCCCAACGCCTCTACCTTTTGTGCAAAATAATTGAGACGTGAGATACGCTGGCACGTTAGTCGGACAGACTCCGTGATACATCTACGTGTAAAGCAACACGCATCTTTCCATTGTCTCCTCGAATCCCTTAAAGGGGGCTTTAACCCACGCTGGTTAGATCAGTGCAGCAGCACGGTACGAGAGAAAAGCGTAAAAGGGACTAGGTGTGCCTAAGCTGGACTTTAGGATTAACGTTGTTAGCCTTCGAGCCCGTGGTGGTCTACTTCCCTACGAACAGTTGAGTAGCAGATTTTACTGCCTACTTTTCGTTATCTGTATAATTACCTTGAATGTATTACGCGTTCGTAAATGCGGATGGGAAAGATGAATAAGTGAAAAAACTTGAAATATGTCTTTTTTTTTTTTTTATGGAATAAAGAAAATTCAACAATCACCTGCCTAGCTAGAAGTATAATATACAAACAGTTTGAAATTACGATAGTCACGCGAGTAAAAATTCCTGCTGTATATATATACACATCACCTATAGTACAGATATAGAGATGTGTATTTGTATTCGTGTGGGAGCGATATGCCGGCTAGAATACGCGACAGGAGTTATAGTAAAGGGAAGTTTGCGTTGGAGCCGCTCATTTCTCTCATTTCCAAGAGCCTGGGGAGTGGAAAAAGAATTTATTCGAACGATTTATAATTCTATACGGCATTCGGTATGGGGTCGGATTAAAATAATTGGATTAAAAGAACCGTACACCGCTGTGGTACGGTAAAATTAATAAAATATACCATAAAGTCCATACCATGAAACCTAGGTCCAGTTTTCTATTTAACTTGAAAATTTTTATACTATTTTCAATTTATTTTCATAGTTTATTATCGAATGCACTTCGAGAGGCGTAGAATATTATCGTATACAATACATTCGCGCATTATAAACGCGGTGGCTTCGAATCGATCGAGAATACCCCCAGAAAAACCGAAACAATTCCATTTCTTTACATTTCTAGTTTCACTTTATTTTTCTTCATTCCCTTTCTCTCTCTCTCTCTGTCGCTCTCGTCGATTCACCATGCCGATACTCTTCGGTAATGGTATCGACATAAATAGATTTCAGGTACCTGCAAACTGTATCGGATATTGCGAACGCGGACGACACGTATAGGAGAGTCTAGCCGTTGAGCCCCCGGTTCGATCGCGTATTCTCCTGCAGTATTGTAGCAGTTGAAAAATTCGCAACTGTAAAATTTTTACTCCCTGTTTACACCCCCGGCTAACTTAAACACTTATATCGTTAGCAATTACGCGAAATCCTCGAAAAATAATCCCTCCTCGATTCGAGGTATCGATTCATCGATCTGCTATCAAATTGATTGAAATATAAATGAGCACAGGGATTGAATGTTATCATTTTTTTGTCACGTAAAGCTGTACTTTTACTTCGTATAATAATTATTAATGAAAAATGACGGATGCTTCAGGGCACCTTAATACGAGAATATATAGTCTGACGTGTGGGATTGAGAATAAAGTTAATAACTTAAAAGTATGAAAAAAAAAAAAAAAAAAACTCTGACTTAGGGATAGAATTCGGAGAGTAGCGAGAGGCTAAAAAATATGTATTGAAAAAAAGCATTCTAGCTGTAGAGATGCGGTCCAAAAATAGTCGAAAAATACCGTAACGCAGGGTGAGGGCCGCGTTAAACGTAGCGAGGGACATTTATTCTGTTTATCCAAAATCTTTTCTATTTTTATCCTCAAAGCAAGTTAGTTCCGTTATCTCTCAGTTCTGGATCTTTACAATTTAGATAAAAGATAATACGCAATTGCGACTGGCGTAATTAAAATTAACGACTAGCCTGCTGGAATTTCATTTTTTCTCTCACTGGAGGTCCGTTTCAATTTTAGTCCTCAGTCCAGACTGGCATTATGCTTCTTGTTGGCATTGCATTGAAAAACGGTAAGAATTCTTTGGAGGAAGTTGAAAGAATAGAGAATGGAAAAAGTGAATTCGGTCAAATCTCTGTAATCTTACGTAAAAAACAGAAAAGAAAAATAAAAAAAGTCATGATATGCGATAGAAGAAATAATAGGACGATACGTATATTATACACAATGCGAAGGACTGCCCGTCCGTGTCTCTTCGACGTAACGTACCATGGGCAAGGCTTGTGCTGTGTGGAATGGGCGTTTATCAATGATATACTCGATACGTGCGACCGGTAGATCGTAGATGGGCTTGTGGATAGAGGAAATGTATGGGTTAGTGGTGGCCGTTATGCCAGAAAGCACGCGACTTCCCCATTCGCGTAAATATGACGACGGTCTGCCGCGATTTGATAGACATCCTGCAGTTTCTTGATCTTTTAAATAACCTCTTTCATAGAACCGTATTAAAGAAGTTTGAAATCGACGAGACATTCCCGCTTGCGAATGTACATTTTTTTTTTGAAATGGGTTGAACTTCCCAATTTTCAAAGTCCCGAACGGTAAAAATTCCGAATTTTAATATTACCGACTCACGGTTTTCAGAAAGAGTGTTCTCTCGAAGTCTGTACCTCTATAGCCGATTTGAAAAGCTTCGAAACGAAGAACACTGGAGGTTCGAAATTCCGAAGCCAAATCTCCGAAACTCAAAATTCACGCATGTATTCATTCAGTATTTTATAACACGGGTTGTATTGATCGTATAGAAACCAACAAGTGGTGAAATTGATCGTCTCGAGATGTACTTTTTGAAGAAAAAAAAGTTTCAAAATTCTATCAATTATTTATGGCATCATGAAGTTATCGATTAAAGCAGATAAAATGGGTTTCCGTAAAGCGAGGGTCTGGATTATAATGAACTATTTTTTTTATTTTCTCGTCCTGAGAAATAGACCGAAATTTTCGGACTCTTCGGCCTTCGGGGTTCCGGATTTTCGGAGTTTCGAGTTGTCCACATTCCGCGACCCTCCAGGACTCCATTGTTCCAAACTTCAACGTTTCTGAACATTCGGAATTGTCTCAAACGAATTCGGAATTGTGACCATTCGGAACTTCAACCCGGCCTCAATTTTCGTCAGATCGATTAATCGTCAAGTTTAATTGACTGAGACCTGAAATCCAGAATTTGAAAAACCGGGTAAAGCCGTTCGTCGGTTACACAGAAACTGAAAATTCCGAGTTCCAGGAGTTTCGAAAAAGTTTCTTTTTCAAAGAAAGAAAATGTAAACATCGTAAATGACAATTTCAAAGAAAAACTGCAAGGCTGAGTTCAAAAGTCCTTAAGAAGAAACTGGGTGAGGACGATTAGTGCGTGACAAACCAGCGAGCGAACAAGTTTTAAGAACACAGCTTTTCCTTGTAAAATTACTGACTTACAACGCTTTGTCGAGGCGCGGGGTGTCGTACGACGTACGTACACATATCTTAGTGCAGGTAGGTAGAAGTACATACAAACGGGGTGTTTATGTCATAAGGTTAAAGTTACCAGCATTGCACGCGACACTGGGTCTTGGTTACACCATCAGTACCATCGTAATTGTTTTCGTGTTCGCCACAACATGTTTATGAGAAACTGTTTCAACCCTTACCACACCTTCATATCGCGATACTTTCATAGCCATTAATTAGTTTAAAAATGAATTATATTATCACTTATTCCCGATTTTTCACACTTTTATAGACAAACTTTCCTCGGGTAGTTGAATCGCTCTTTTATACTCCGTCCGGCGTGGGTGGTCGAATAAAAATCGAATGATTCGAGAGAAAGGCAGATATTAATAAATTATTTCTGGGTCATTAATCGCATTAAGTTTCGAAGAATATTTAGTTACGTACTTTTATTATTAATAAACCTAAGATCGTCGTAAAAATTTTTAATCAATCAACGGAAATGATTTAAAAATCTTTTTTTTTTTTGTACCGAGGTTTTTTCGACACTGATACGTATGATAATTTCTATTCTATGTTAACGAACGAGATAAATGGTCGAAAAGAGTCTTAAGGGTTGGGTGAAGATTGACGTAGAAAATATCGTGAGAAAAGTGTTAAAAATCGATGAAAGTCAAGATGAGAAAAGTGTGTGTGAATTTATACGCCTGATTATATACCTTATCTAATTTTCCTGAGAGCTATTACATGCGAAATAGTATGAATAACGTTTTATCTATTTTTGATATGTTTTCAGGTACGTAATGATACGCATAGTACGGAGGTTTAAGAAAAAGCAAAACATCCTGAGGTATTAAAGTGAGTGAATTAATTTACATAATTACCAACATGAATCCTTCGCCGTCAGTCATTCGCATGACACATTGCCAGCGGTGAACGAAACAGCCTATAATATATGGATACAATCATTACAATCATCCCGTCTTACTTGTCATTAATAATTACAACAATAGCTGGTAAATAAACGCGGTGCTTTTTTTCACTCGACTTTAAGAATCTGAATAAAAGCTATAGAGTTGAGTGATAGAAATAGACGCAAAAGACTTTCAGGAATGTCCTAATGGCTTAGTAATACTCTGAAACACTTATAAACTGTTTGTAAAAAAGGTAAAGCAACTATTTGACGCGTCACATATGGAGCGAAGCTTCTAAACAAGTAACGAAGTCGAGTAAGAAGTGAAAAGGGAGTATATTTGCTTTACGAATAGTCTGACGCAGTCCTAGTTGATATTTTATGCCTGTTGTTCATGACTATTATGTAACGAAACGTTACTACAAGGTTTCCTTTACCTAGACGAAAAAATATCGACAAAAGTATAAGGAAACTAACGGGCTTTAGTCGACAGCTGAAAACAACTCGGAGATAAAAGATGGTACTGCTATACCCTACGCCGAGTGCCCAAAGTGGTCTAGTTGGTGGCCTGGGCTTTCGACTATACTCAGCTAGAGCCTCGGGGACCACTCTCTTCGGACAAATCCGCAGATGTAACCTGGGTGATGTTTTCACTAATGCCCCCTGCAGCTAGAACGAAATATACATATATATATATATAGGGAGAGAGAGAGAGACAAATGGCCACTGAATCAGTGGACATAATTTCAACGATTTGTAGAAACGTTATGTCATGACAGCCGGCAGGTACCTACCCCGTGAGAATATTTTCTTATGATTGAAGTGATAAACATCCGCATAAAATATTTTACTGTCTCACGCAATAAAAAGATAATATTAATCCTTGGTTTCACGCTGAGTTTCCAACTACCCCGTGAGATAAAATTTTTAAACTTTTAATTCAGAATCTCCCTCGTAAAATATAATTTATTTTTTATTTTTATTTTTTTTTTCCACTTCGTTGCTGGTCTCCTGTCTTGTATTTCAGGGACAAAGTACACTGATTTTAGTCAAGCACCAAATGAGGAGGCGACGTTTCTTCAACTTTTAAACTTTCTATATACGACAGCTCGTAAATTATTTTACCCCTCCGACCAGCACCGAGTATATAAGCAAAAGAATCTTCGTATTAGATTAAGGAAGGGTGGAATTGTCTTTCTCCTTTCTTCTTTTTTTTTTTTTTCTAGTCAATGACCGTTTCGTTTCACCTTTTTATTACTTTCAAAATAACCTACCCCATAGATTTTTGACAACTTATATGCCTCGCTTCTCGGATCACAGATTTTTAACATTTTCTTAGATCACGATTGCGATCGCAAAAATTCACCGAGACAAATCAAGTTAAGCTGTTAAGAATCTCGTACATTTTGTAAGGAGGACAAATCGCTTGCACCGTTATGTCTTTGGCTTCAGGCCAGTCAGCTAAAGCCAATATATCCTACGATTAAACGGAAATTGAATTTTCACTATTCTTCCAAACGTTTTTCCCATTTTCGTTGGCACCTGACCAGAGTGTGCAAGTGGGTAGATATGTACTACATATGTAGCTGCAAAGTAGCGTTCAAGAGACTTAAAGTCAATTTTTACCGACTTGAAATCATAGGTCAACCTTAGCGCAGTGAATCTCTTGTCCAATTGATAAAAAAAAAAATATATATATATACGATATTCGATCACACGGACCGCAAAAATAAAATTGGTTTTTTTTTTTCCTCCTTCGAATTCATGAATACATATGACAGTATGTCCGTGTTACAGTGCGGTAGCCATGACAGCGCCGACGTGTACCTGGTGCCATCTACACCGAGCTTGCAAGGCAAACTTCCTCATATACATACGACGTGTAGCTTAATGACAAAAAGAGGCTCAAGAATTGATCACTGCATGTTCTCAGACACCAAGAATTACTAGCTAGATTCGCACAGCAGGTGGCCAGGACTAGCATGTCGTGAACACCAATAAATATCGTGTGTTTTGATAGCGGTGTAGTAGCTCGACATTCTCGCCTTCCCACGAACCAACCCGTTACCTTTACCCGATCCACAATATTGTCTGTGAGTTTCTCGCTCCGGATTCCAGCTCTGCTGTATTCTTCTTTGAAGCACAGACATGAAAGACGCTCTTCCTTTTCCTATTAGTTTTATTCTTATCTTGACTATACTATATGTGTAAGTGTGTCGCTTTGTAGATTATTAATGATTCGCGCATCCATTCGCATAGTAGAGGAAAGTAAGACGAGAAATATTTGATCTGTTTAAAATTCGGCAACATTATACGGAAAAAATGACGTGAAATACGCGAAATTGACTCAATGCAACTGAATTCAATGTAGATAAGTGTGAAACGAATCGATTAGCGTCCTAACCGCGGCCTAATAATCGGTGATCATGAGCTAGACGAATAAACCAAACCAGTCAAGATAGGAGCTGCCAGCACCGATGTAACTAACTACAATATAGGTTCAGGTGGGCAAGCAATGCGTACATAGCATAGGTAGGTACGAACCGATGCAACCACTTCGTGGTAATTAGGTTCACCCCGAGTGGCCTGACGTGTTATTAACACTCACCCTCCAAGGAACTCGACATCCGGGCTGCAGAAATTTGCTGTATGTATAGACCGAAGAAAAGGGTAATGTTTGTTGCGGCAATGCATGCACTTCATTAACTTCAGCGCTGTTAGAGCTTTCGCAAATTTTCGCCCTACTGACATCGGTCAATTTATATCCAGGGTGGCCATGGAAATCTAAAATCGAAAGAGAAGCAATATTTGTCTTAGAATGAACGGGATGGAAATAATGTGATTCTGGTTTTCGAAAAAGTATACAGAGTAGGTCCTTCAATTTGAAATATTTGTTTCTAGGGCCACACACGTATGTGATAGTCTAATTATTTGATTAATATACAGGGTCGAGTTGCAGGTTGAAATGTAACGTTGCTCGATACCTGCGATGTGTAATTATTGAAAGGTACACCCGGAGAGTAATTAAAGTAATGATTAGTTTGCAAGAAATCTGCAAGACTAGTTCCTGGACGTTATAGGTTATCCACTAATCATTCAACGGTAGCAATTTCGTACCATTTATACGTTATCGACTGTCTCCTAGTTACTACAATTGCATACAATTATGCATATGGTGGCAACAAAATGTCTACTTCGTTATATAAAACTTTGTGGAAATTTACGATTCACGAAGTCCACCCATATAAGAGAAACGTATAGACATATACAATAGTATAATAGTTAAAGTTCTGGTCTGATCCTGGCGCACTATCAGTGAATGATAGTTCATACTTTGAAATTGCATCAAATTAGTCGGGCAATCTCAGCTAAGCTATAGAATATAAAGTTTAAACACAGTTCGAAGCCACCTCTTCCGTTGGAATTTCCTCGTTCATTCAGTGCCGGTAAATCCGTGGTGGTGTGATTTTCAAACGCGTAATCCGTTTAGTAAAATAAACTTAATCTCCTGGCGTGGCTGATTGAATTTACCCAAATGTCCGCTGCGAGATGACAACCGGAAATTACCAGATACTGAAACTTAACATATTCCAAGCCGTCGGAATCTCCATTTTTCGTTTATGATTCACACTGCAGAATTGCGTGGGATCCTTTCTTCCTCTTTTTTCAAATAAAGCATAAAAAACGGTGAAGATGATGTTTCATTAAATTTTCTCGACAAATTTCTGCACGGATTAGCGTACAATGGAGGTCGAGTTCGTTGGCAGTTGGTTAGGCATCCTTGGAACCTCCGGGCCATCAGGACACGGTAGAGACAGCTTACTCGGGAAGAGGGCCCCGGGGATTGGATAATTACCGTAAAGTACCCTCATGTTTATGCAGCTTTCTAAAGGAGGGATCCTTCAAAGTGCCAGCCGTCTTCAACGCGATTTCAATAAGACATCAATACTTACTTCGACGCGCCTCTGGCTTACCGCTCGTTTACTATTCGACGCGTGATTGGCGCCAGACGGGGTGGATCAAATATCGTCAGCTTTAGGAGAAACTTATCACCGAATTTCTAATGGCTGTAAAAGTAATTGATGTGAAGAAGGGGTACGATGTCAATTTCGCGCTGCGTCTATGCAAGTTTGCTTGAAAAGTGGTAATTTCGCGTTATTTGAATGTTCAAAAAATCCCACCAACGCGTTATTCGTAGTTTTTCATTCGATTACGTTTCTACTTCACAGAAACATGGGTTTTTCAATTATTAGGATTTTTCGGGGCGGCCGAAATCGCTGTTATATACAAAAATAGAAACAACAACAACAACAAAGAAAAAAAAGATACAAAATAGTTATCGGTTATCGAAGCTGTTCATCCGTGCTTTTTTTTCGCTTTTTTTCATTTTCTCTTGCGTCGAAACTACAGCGATATTGAAAGATGATTAAAACTGAAATATCCGGGCCAATTGATCCGTCGATATTTAGATTTTCCGGAAACTGAAAGCAGGCCGACCAAACCAACCGCACTCGTGTTGATTAACACTTCATAGAAACAAGAAAACCAAGTAACCATAGCACAGTGGCACTGACATTTGACCAAAAAAAATATCACATCGATAAAATTCCTCTCTAATTTAGATTTTCAAAGAAAAGGGTAGGTAAGGGATGAGACAATTAGTCGATTCCCTTTTCTAGCCCAGTAACAATATCTCTCTTTGCAAACGGTCCACAACGAAACTTGCAGTTAAATGGTAAACGTACTGCAGCACCGAACCAAAGTAGTTACCTTCTCGAGGTTGTAACTTGAAAACTTTGTAGTACTATACCTAGGTAGGTATACTTGCTTAGTTTCTTCTCCTTCAAGAAGAGATTGCTTCCTAAAGGGTCGTTGAGTTGACGATATTAGTTAATTACCCATGACGATTCCCACGGCGGAAATAAAACAAGTTATACCTATAAGTTTTAGTACTTTATAGGAAATTCTATATCGTTAGATAAGCCGCAGGTTGATATTATTTCGTAACCGTTAATAAACCGGTGCACTTACATATACCTACCTTTAACGGTATAAAAAATCCACGTCGAGTTACACCTGTCCTCTTTGAATGCAATTTATTATTTGCAATCAATGTCGATAAACCCGGCCGCGGAATGGACTAAACATTCTCTTATGTTCACATAACTTTTCCAATATACGCAAGGCGATGCTAATGATTACCGATAGTTATACCCATGACCAGCGAGTTACCTTACTATACGGACTTATAGCAGTAGGTTTAATACACAAACGAACTGGCTCGAAAACTATGACCGATAGTTAACAAGCTTATTAAAAGCATTTCCCATAGATGATCGTCGGAGGATTTACTTCAATATTATACAAAGTTGGTACCAATCACTCGGACATTGGATAAAGTTCAGTTCCAAAACCGAAATAACTTTTTTATAGTTTGTCAAAATATTCGCAGGATTTAATAAATAATAGGTATAAGAGATGGGAGAAAAACGGAAGGAGCCGTTCTTGATCCAGATTCAAAAACACGTATGTTATCCCAGTATTGAGTAAGAGTGCAGGAGCAAACGACAAACAACAAACGAGGTAAGAACCAGGAGGCAAGAACTCGCAATGCAATCTCTATAATTATTCTGTGTCCGCCTGATTGGTACATCGACTTCTAACGCAATCATCGGCGAATCAATTATACGATTTACAATTGCCTTCACCGCTCCCGTGCTACCGTTACTAACCATTATCATTACCACCTGTTTCTCCGTTTCTAATTGCCTCACTGTCTCCGTTTAATTGCTTCGGAAAAAAACTCCGCAAGTTCTCCACTTAATTCCCGCAAAATTTGAACCCAATAATCAAATTCCCTCTATACCAAAAAAATGATCATTCTGATCGCCTTTGAATCATATCTTACATTTCGAGTCCCTATTTCGCCCTTATTTCTGTCACGTGAGTGACGATGTGACCGGGAGTTATACCTCATGAAATGCTTGCCTTCGCGGTCAAGGCATAGCCTACGGCTGTGGTTCGCGGTTGAGGACCAGCCAGGGATAGTATCTGGTCAGAGGGAGCGAGGAAGAGGGTTGACCAGTCCCACGCGGAGGATGGGCCGTTGGCAGATCTCTATTTGCATAATGCTCCGTCTAGTAGGCTTGGTTGGGTTAGGGTGTTGTTAGAACCAGCAAAGGGGTGGTCCATGGTACAAAGGCACTTTTACTCGAAAGTAAAACAGGGGTAGTGCGCCAGAGTCAGAAGTAATGCGGGCAGGGGATGTAGAGGGTAGGAAACCTCATTGCTAGCTAACTCAAACATGACCCTCCGCAAAGCCGCGAGATGAAAGAAAGAATATACGAAATGTGAATAAATTCACTCGTACCGTCGCGAGTGCCGGGAGTATAAGAACGATCTTTCCCCAGTCATCATCATTCAGAAAACATCACCACTGCATCTTTTGATGACTTTTATTTCTCCGGAGCCTTTATTTTCCACATAAAACCTTCCGCACCTTGTTAATCAGTACGCGCATGATTCAATGAATAATTCAAAGCGTGCAATTCGGGTCGTTACATCTTTCCAGTTCCTGATCAATATTTGATTCACTGAAGTGACGAGAATGAGGGAAAACGATCATAGAGGCTCGATTGAACTGGAAAGGAATCAAAACTGATTGAGGTTTCTTTGACCCTTTTAGAATGCAGTAACTGATAGATCGAACGCTTTTTCAGTTCTTTCAAAGTTTTAGAACGATTGCTCCGAGTTCCACGAGGTAATGGAACCAATTCTATTCCCCTAATTGAAAGCGATTCGCAAGTTTCTTCTCATAAAAATGAACGGAATTCTACACGGTTTCCCAACCACTAGATGTAAATTGCAGTTGCCTATGAAACGTTGTGTTTCAATTCTCACATTACTTTTTCACCACCATTACTCATTGATTTTTTCGTTTATTCCACGAATGTCCATACCACTGCTATATCAGATTTATATACTTAATAATAATTGCACAGTAGCATTAAATGTTCTAAAAGAACTGCGATATTTATGGCTGACTAAATGACCTCGCCTCGGGTGGTATGGGCTATCAGACTTCGTAAGTATCATACAAGCACGATGTAAAGTGTCCATAAAACGTTCTATATATTGATTGAAATGTCCGGGTGGTAGCTGGCAAAACGGAAGCAACCTTACCACTATCGCACCGCTTTTTTGTGACGAAGAATAGGCCTTGAGAAAGATATTCGAACTTTTGAACAGCTGATAAGAAAAGTTGTTTTTTTATTTTATTCTTTTTTTTTTCCAAGAGTCGCGTTAAGTACTTGAATGTATATGGACGTTTGAAACTGCACGAAAATTTATACGATTTTCACGTCATAGAAGCGGAAACGCACGCCCGTAATTTTAGTCGCAATCCGTACCAGAATTCCGGTTAGAGTCAAGGATGAAGACCGAAAGAGAGGAGAGGGACGTTACTGAGGCAGAGAGTAGACGTTGAATGACGGGTGTGCCGCTGCAATATGCATAACCGAAGCTGGAACACGGAAATCCTCTTATTCGGGTGGCGGAGCAGCAGCCCTCTAAATCATTCATACCCCGAACTGTCTTAGATTACTAATTTACACGTGCCTGATTGTTTTACGACAGCGATTTTTCAAGACGCTTTGAATCAACCCTTTGAACTACGAGCTGCCAGGGCAATTAAAATCGGAAAAGATAACTGAAAGTCAAAGCCGATACCGAGGTCGGGAAATCCCAGAGTATACAGTCTTGGGACTAGATTTAACACTCAAAGCCACATGAACCTAGAATTTAATTTTATTTTTTATTTCATAAATACGAGACCGATTCTCAATTCTCTGGCATAGTAATGGTAAGGGAGGAACT
This sequence comes from Tenthredo scrophulariae, assembly GCA_963978835.1. Classification (NCBI taxonomy): domain Eukaryota; kingdom Metazoa; phylum Arthropoda; class Insecta; order Hymenoptera; family Tenthredinidae; genus Tenthredo; species Tenthredo scrophulariae. The sequence continues at coordinate 5,334,778 of OZ022230.1, read as the reverse complement.
GAACTAGAGAAAAGGAGTATTTTTCCCAGGTAAATACAAAGCTGTAGTAATATCCTGGCAACGTTTTCAATCCCGTGGTTTTCGAGTTTGTGTAAAACGGTGAAAAGCCGTGAGTAAAATCCTCAGAATTGTTGAGCTCATCGACTCTTGAGAAATAAAAACACACACATGTCCCAAAGTGTACGGGAAAGTCTTGAACCGACGTACTTCCATCGACGCCTCAATTGATAGTTCCCAGCTGTTCACCACAGTCATATTATATTGGCTCTTGTCTGTTTCCTCCCTAAGGTTCTTAAACCCGGGGATAAACGATTGGCCCACTATTTGCCCTCCCTTGGTCTATCTCGCTCTCTGATTCTCTGTTTCTATCACACTTTCATCCCTCTTTCCTCGTCCGCTACCTTAGGCACTCACATTGATTTGTTCGCTGGTTCTGGTTTATAGCTTTGCGAAACAGACACCCGCATGGATAGTAGTCAGGTTGTAGATATCCACAAGTAAGTAGCTCCGCTCTCAATAAAACCTTTTTACCTCTTTCATCCCCCTTTCGCCCCTACTTTCGTTCTTACTAATTCAACTTGTTACATTACTTTAACAGTCCTGCAGGACTCCCTCGAGCGTAAAGTCGCAAGATACTCGAATAGTGTGTATGTATATATACTGTCCTTATAAAGTGGCTCGGAAAAGTGCCGAACTAACGAAGACAGAGTAAACTTCGTTATTATGAAAAAAACTATAATCTAAAACGAGCCCAGGAGGGCCTTAAAGAATGTTTTTTTGTTTTTGAAGGCTATGAAATTAATATGAAAAGAAAAAAAAATAATTTAAAAACTACCCTGAACCTCTTTCTTCCCTAACTCTTTCCCGTTCACAGAATTTCGAATTCTATTGTTATTCCATCGGACTCTGACGCTATAAACTTCACGAAACACACAGCGCTATTGAAAGATTCAGTATATCCGAGACACACGTATGCGATATGCTAGTTTATGTATTGGGGAGACTGGCTCGGGGCCAGGCTAGGGGCCTGCAGGGCATGTATACCATGGTTTTTGGTATAGCCGATGGCAAACACTTGGTTCTGCAGAGCAGAGGGGGCCACTTTACGAGCCACCGGGGGTTCGACGAGTCAGTTTATCGAGTCTCCGAGGCCATTCAATGAACAGCCGTTTAGCCCTGGTGGTGTATCGCGTGAAACGAGACATGGAGACAGCGAGTCGAACACATGGAGGTGCCCTTATTTCGTGGGGCGCCTCGCGTCCAGGTATTTATCGATAATGGAAAAGGGGTGGCCACGGCAGTGTTTTTGACTGATAGAGATTCTGCCATCAGCCAATTCCGTTAAATAAAGTATTTTTCATCCGGAAATGAAAAGCGGAGAAAACACCTGCCGACAACGAAGTGGAAAGTTAGTCGGAATCAATAATCGCCAACTTATTTTGCAAAGAACGGATAATGAGCTCTGCGACCACTCTAAGAGACTTGAAAACCTACTTCAAACTCTCTTAATCCAACCGCTAGACTCCTCTCATCTCTTTTCATTTCGCGCCTGTACGTCTGCACTTCTGCACCTTTGCAATCGTTGAATGCAAAGCTCTTTAGCGTAGCTTTGGGACGTTGGGGATCTGCGAAAGCGGAAATTCAAAGTGGCCAACTTTTTGTCGAAATTCACCTTCGCTTGTGTCTTATTCCAGTTAGAATTAGTCACTCTGTCTCTGTCTCGTTGTCAGCTTCCTCGCTGGAGCACCCCTGGAGTTTCCCTTAGATTAAACGAAATTATCATTCCGTCGGTGATATACGCATCCTTGTTTAGTCTGGAAGTCAAGAATTTACGGTCTTCTACGTCTCAAACGTGAGCTTCTTAATCCATAGTCTCGTAAGTGAATTGGTGCCTCGACACGTTTGAGTAAACTAGTACAGAATCGAGAATAAACCCTGGCAGCAATAAACCAGACTTGTGCACTGCTTTCTGCAACAGCCTATGGCGGACCATCCGCAACGGCATAGAGATTAACTTGTTGTGACGTAATTACTGGCTTAAATTCGAAACACGCTCCGAAATACCCCGCAGACCAGAAAACACAAAAGCCCTGCATATGATATCTCTCTCTTCTTTCCTCAAAGGGGATGATCGCCATGGAATTCATATTTCCCGCCAAAATGTCAGATTTTGTACTCCTTTTTTTTTTCATTTTCTTTTTATTCAACCACGTAAGTTTTCTTCCTCGTATATTTTCTCTTCAAAGACTTGGGAAAGGATGAGGTCTGCGAGCGGGGTGTGTGTTTATGTGTGTTTTAGGTAGGGTGGGCTGGCTCGACCGTGCCACGAAGTAGTTACACGAGATATGCAGCACTTTTGGACAAGGGATGGATGAAGCTAGGGTAGATCCCTGAGTTGCGATAGGAGCGACAAATTTCAAGAAAAATATGTCCCCTCCTTCTTCTTCACCTCAGCCCGATTCCACCCTCCTAGAGCTTGCTCAAGCTTGGCCAGGTTAAATGGTGATGAGAAAAATATCTAAACGTAGATCACGCCTGACAGAACAGCTAAATGAGTTTAAAATGTTCTGACTTTGAGCTAGGATGAGGAAAAGGGTGGTGACAATTTTTTGGACTGCAACGGGGACTGCACTAGGTTTCGACGCTCTTATCCGTTTGACGAGTTTTTCGAATCAACCCTCCTATACCGCTGACTGCATCGTGGCAAAGAAAAGAACCGTAAGTCATCCCCTACGACACTTATTGACTGTTGGCCCAGAATTGAAAAGTAGATGGAGACCCGGACGAAAGACCCTTTTGCAGTAACGCACCTCTGACGTCTAACCCCTGCATCTTTCTCACCGACAAATATACGAAGAGCCATTTATAACTCAGTCAGTCTAGAGGTAATAAGACCAAAGAGTACCTACCCGTGCCTCCTCTTTTCCGGGGAATGAAAAATTGACCGAAATTTTCAAACGCATTGAGACTTAATAATCCGACTATACTCACCCACTCACTCTTCACCAGACGGTGCTCCGGACCAGTCTTTGAAAAATGCACGAGCCACCCCTCTATACCAACTCCTACGGTTAACTGACTTTATTCGACTATTTCAACGGCACCCGTCCGGGTCCGCGCTGTACTGAAGTACTAGAAAAGCTCTGAATATTTCAACCTGTTGTGGTTCAAATTTGTCCTTCGTAAAAGCTACGATGAATACCTGACCCAAGTGTGAACTGAAAAGAGATGTCCAGCTTTTTATTAATAAACTTGAAAAAATTATATAGGCTTATATACTTTCATGAATGAGCTTATGGAATTTTGCCCATTCTTCTCAGAAAATTTCGAATTACGGATATCGTTCATTTCCGATTTTTTATTTGTTTCAAAACCTTATTTTTGACTCGCGACGTATGGAAGAAAACGCAGCTTCTTTTTCACGTGGAAATGCACTGTCACCAACAAATGCAGGGTGTATGATTTATACGACATACGTTACCGCGTCGAAGCGTAGAGCGCCATATGACGCCAGTGCGAATGGAGTTTAATTTTAGGCCTTGGAACGAGAAGAAAAATTTGATGCATTTATTTTCGGGGTCGCTGTCTCTCTTTCTCTCTTTCATTTCATATATGCCAGTTGTCGCGGCAGATTTTGTCGCGGAATTGAAGTGGCACCACTCGCGCCCCTCGACGTGACATAAATATTTACAAAAGAGATTTGCAACAACTCGGAGAATCCCGAGACGAGAATTAACGGTGAATTATTTAAAAAATAACGATTTTTTTTCTTCCTCCTTTTTCCACCATTTCATTAATTATCAACCGCGACACTCCTTCCTGGCAATAAAAAAGAATCCATTTTGCTATACTTTCGCGATTTTTATTCGCACGTGTATTCAAGCCACATTCCCCTTTCACCCTCAACGAATCTTGACGGCATGGCACTTTGGACTCTTCCGCATTGCGCACCCTCCTCTTATCTCAGCGGTGTGGACCATTTAGTGTTAATATTTAGGGAGTTATTTTCGCGCGTCACTTTTTGACCTGACCCACCAAAACGCCTCATAAACGTCGTGGGTGCAGTCGGGGTGGTCCGACGATGAGGCGTGAGTTTTAGCGTCGGTTAAACAGCTGTTACGCCCACGCCAACGGCGAGCTTTCTCGCTTTCTCTCTTTCTCCTCGGAAGGAGCTTCTGCACCCACGAACTGGGCTTGACGGAAAGAATAACACAGCTTCGGGCCGCCCGACGAATACCACCTGTGCTGCTTTTATGAGGGATCTTGCCGAGCACACAGCACCGTACGTTTCTCACATAGCCGCCATTTTATCACCTATATATATATGCTGTATATATGTATATGAGAGTTTTCTTCCCGTCTGCTTCTGACTGCTGCAGCATTAAATTCTTCCGATATTTCCGGTAAGCTTTTATTGCCAGAGACCCGTTGCGACACGGTGTATGATATAGAGATCGAAAGCGAAAGCGAAATGAGAAGGAGAAGATAAAAGAAGTGAAAAATATAATTCGCGATCCGGTGTATTTCGTACTACCTACCTCGACATTTTTTTGGTAAATACAATTTTTTCCTTAATTAAACGATGCTTTGTTTAATTCATTTCTCTCTTTCCTCAAAAGCGTATAAATAATTTACATAGCGTTATAATTGCCTAAATATTTACATCTGTATCCTGTACCGTCATATCAATTACGGGAGTGTGCAGGGTTTAATTAACAAACAGTACCTATATACCTATCTTCGTTTCGTTTCAATCTTGTTCTGTTTATTTTTCGTCTAAAAAAATCGGGTCAAGTGTAGGTACCTGTAGACGCGTTGATTGGATTAAACCACTTTTTTAAATCGCTTCTATTTTTATATAAATTGCAATTTTTTATCATTATTTTCCCCCACCTATATCCTGACATCAATTATTTATCCGATGTAACCTACCTATGCTCATCGTACGGTATATAGAAAAACGAATTCCCCTAAAATTTTAGTTCTCAATTTTTATCTTTTTTTTTTTTTTTTAATGAAAGGGATTTTTTTTAATAATTTTTCGACTCTGTATCCGCTCGAAAAAATTTAAGTACTCCAAATTAATAATATATCTATTCAACTGATAGCACCAAAAAAAAACCTTCCTCCGCTTGTATTGTAATGTATTTTAAAAAATATGAAAATAATTATCATCAAATAGATAATTTATTTATTTATTGCATTTTCATCCAATTTTATTGAAGAATAAAAAAACACCTACTTTTTGAACAAATACAGAGCTTTACATCTACTCGAACTGTTTTTAGTTATTTAAAAATTTTCTATAAAACCCGGAATTTCCCCCAAAGCCACCGCAAGAATCCTCAATTTCAAATTTAATTTAAATCATCTCTGCAGGGGCTGAACGTTGTTCTGAACAATACATACCTAGGGGGTGGTTTCACGAAAAACGAATTTAAATTCGTGTTTTCTTAGGTCTCGTGACGTACAATAGATGGGTAACGTCTATGCTTCTTCTTTATTCTGTTTTATCATTATTACTACCCCCATCCCCCGAATTATCTGAAGAACCTTGACTTCTGTGACAAAAACCGTATCCTCCGGCACGTCTCCTCGTGCAACAAGGATTCCTTGTTTCTCTGTTTGTTTTTCTAAATTACCCGTTGAATAATTCATCCACCTACCACTTCTCCATGAATTTATATTAAATATTTCATACGCCGTTCGTCTAATTTTAATTTTGTTTACGCGTGAATAATTTCACCACGTGCTGCCAGCCTCAAACCAAAACCTCGACTTTATCGGTGACTTTAAGCTCCGGAAGGAAGGAAGGAAGGAAGCAAAGGGCCGGCTTCCAACGAACCAAAACCAGAAGGGTAAACGACGCCAAAAAAAATTTCCGTCAAATTTCACTAAAGTATTTCAATTGTTGGTCTCATTTATTAGATTTTAATTAACAACAACCGGGACGTGGATTATTCCGAAAAAACAATCGGACTGAAAGTTACCGTATTTAAAATCACGGCGATATACTCTTTGAGAATTTTTCGGATCGGGTACAGTCGCGTGAAAATGGTTAATCTGAAGTTATGGAACGAATGAATAATCTTATACACAGGGAAACGGCGAAAAGCAACAAGTAACAAGGGTGGTTTCAGGCTCCCTGGACGACGTACTTCACCGAGCGTTAGGAGTTTAAGTTTTCTTCCCTTTCCCTGCAACGGTTCACAATTTTGTGAGGGATTATTTTGACAAATTTCGAGAAATGTAAAGGAGTTTCACACGCGTGGCTGTATGTACGTGGGTATAGTTGACGATAGTATATCTAGATATGAGGTAAGAAAATTCAGTGAATACGACGGCAGGGAGCTTTTACATCACTCGAACAATTTCATTTTGAATTCCGCGATATTCCGTAACCCATAAAGTTAAAAGCTCTCGTTGAAATTGGCCCGAACAGTTCGGATTGCCCACTTTGTAATATCAAAGAATTCCCCTGAGCTTCTATAACGGCTCAGAAATTTCGAGTGATAAATTGACTGGAACAAAATACTAAAGCGAATAAAAGTGGTCGTGATCGATAAAATGTGTTTTAAATTCACGTTGTCACGTACAGAGAGAGTAAAAAGAGAGTGAGCGAGAGAGAGCGAGAGAGAGTTTAGGGGAGGGGGTGCAAGTGTATGCACACCTATCTACGTACATCGAACGTGCCCGTGGTTTACCTATATAAAAGTTTAATATCGGAGGTAAAACCGTCTGTGACCGATACCGAACTTCATCCCACATTCACATTACATCCGTTCCTCGCAAATTCTATGGACCAATTTTATCGCTCATCAATATTTTACTATTAACCGATATTTCGGATAAATTTTTATAATCTGTATGGATATTGGCCACTATTTTTTTTTTTATTTTTCATCATACGGCTACACCTCGGTATTTTTTTAATGATGAATATCATCTGACCGCAGTATATGGTCTCGTCGAAGCTATGCTACCTATATGTATAGGTATAAATAATAGGTATGTATTATTTATGGGAAAGCTTGTGGAAATGAAGAAGTAATTTATGAAACTGTATACCCTACTCGAAGCTAAAAGCATTCTCATTCTTCAATGAGCTCACCTTTTTTTTTTTACCATAAATAGTCTGACGAGTGTCTGATGTCTGTATACCTGTTCGACGATTTTATACTTCAAATTTATGACGAGAAAATTCATTCGGATACTTTCGCATCCAAGTTTTTCTCGGTACTCAACGTTTTCTTCAAGTGGAATCGAGTGGATAAAAATCACGTTTTAAGATCTAGTACATATACATATAGTATGTTTCGATACTGAAAATCATTTCGTTGTACGAGCTTAAAAAGCAATCGAGAAAATTTTCAAGATCGTATATTATGTATTAGCGATTCATGGATGGATTCGTAACCGAATTTTTTTTTTTTCTTCTTTTTTCGTTACCAGAATAAAAATGTAATTATTTTCTTGATTCCCAAGAGACCGGTGACCGTAAATTGAGCCCAGGGTTTACTGTGTCATGAATAAACAAAACCCCCGTTTAAAACGGTCCCGGGAATATTTTTGTTTGCTTTCAAACAATCGAATCAATTTTTGGAGCCAACCCCCACGATCTACATAATCCAAACAAATGAATTTAAAATTTAAAAAGGGTTCCGTTGTGTTATGTACGTTCCGTCTATCTGTACGTCCGTCTGCCTGTCTGTCTGTCTATCTGTCTGTCTGTCTGTCTGTCTGTCTGTCTGCCTCTCTATCTGTCCGCCAGTGCCTACGTGCGTGCATGGCACGAGTCGTGACGTGGATTCAAACGAAATTATTTTTTCTCAATTTATTTCCCTCAAACCGGAATACAAAAGCATGCCAAATCATAACTCGCAATCATTTTCAATTCCTACCAAAAAAAAAGAAAAAAAGGGGGAAAAAAACACTAACCAATCATCCCCCACCTTCGTCTATTTGTACGCTTGACAATGACTTGTTTGTCATTTATTCGAATTTTTCATTTTCAACAACACCGAGCGCGCGTATTTTTTTTTTTTTTTTTCTATTTTTTTATTGAACTTTCGATGAGGGGGATGATAATTGTTTCGGGCATTTAGCCAATATTTTTTTATTCAACTCTTTACCACCATTCTTTTCTGCAGTAAATAAATAAAAAACCGAATTTAGTATAAATTATTGACGAAGTTAGCACGTTGTTGACTATAAGAAAAATGAAAAGAAAAGAAAAAAAAACTTATCGAATTAAATCAAAAGGACCTAAAATGAATTTTTTTTTTTTTTTTCTCTCCACGTCTGAAAGACACTAGGAAACACATAAAAGTACGTAATTCAGAAATATTTTGTCGGTGGAACAAAAAACGATTTTTAAGACAGCAGCCTTATCAGATACAAGGTAATTTCTTCCTTCTATAACAGATTCAATCAATGTGAGGATTTTACAAAATTCAATGAGATTTTTTGACCCGTTGAAATATTATACAATAGTTTAAACATTGAAAGGTTTAATAGGGACCGTCGATTCGTATAACAGATCGTAGGTGACTGTTGCCAGGATTTTCTGTTAGCAAAGGCTTTGAGGTACCTGGGTAGAGACGAAAGGAAGTTGAATGCGTAACCATTCGCTGCCTCATTACTCGTGTATCAGCTCTAATCTTCTTCTTTGACGTGAACGTCGTTCGTAAAGGAGAACGAGACAAAGAGGTTCATTTTTTTTCTTCATTTTTTCAACCAATTAAGCAAATTGTGACCCTGCTAATTAAGGGCTTAACCATCTCGGCAAATTCTCTCTCTTCAACCCTTATTTATTTATTTTTTTTTTTTGTATACGTTTTGAAGTTATTACTCAGAGATTTAATCAAACAGTTTTAAGACCACTTATTCCAACGTAGATACATATACAAGGTGAGTTTTCTCTGGTATCGAATGAGGGAGGGGCTTATCATCGCAAATGTTCCGCCTCTTTCTATGCATACTTGTTTTCGTCATATCGAGAAACCCCACTTTTATGCCTTCCTCTTCGGAGTCTAGAACAGGTATGATGTTATTTGGGATAGTGAAAACAGAGTGGGGTTTTCGATGGTTTTGACGGCACGTGAAAATAAAAGTAGGGTTTCTCGATGCGAAGATGAGAGGTGTGAATACAAGGGGCGGAGCCTTTACGCTGACAAGCCCCTTCCCCATTCGATACCAGCGAAAACTCACTCTATATAGTATAACCCTGTATAGGTCACGTTTTGTTACGTTTACCCTATCCTTCAGAAGGCACATAGAATTATATATTGAATTATGTAACATAGGTATATATAAGCCTGAAGAGAATAGATTTTCGTATATGTGTACATATTGCGTTTAAAAATTTCTCTACAACTCCAAGTACGGTTTCCGTCTCGACATTTTTCTTCTATAAAATATTACCTCCAAGGATTCCCGCAATTTTTCCCATAGTACACGCATAACGCTTCCAGTGTGTTGTTTTTTTTTTTTCTTCTTTTTTTTGAAACGTCAGTCCTCCTTTCTATTAGCCTCAAACAGCGGGAGAAGGAAGAGGAGGTAAATTTTACAAAAGATCTAAAGGAAAAAGAGAGATCGCGGCCCAACGGTGGATTAGCAATTAATATTAATCCTTGGTAGAGCTTTGGCATTAATATCAATGTAGGATACTCTACCATGGTATAGACTATAGAATATACGAAACGGGCTTACAAGGCTTAGCGGATTGCCTCCCAAAATCAGACGGTTTAATCAAGAGGGTCCGAATTTTGGTCCCGAAGCTTCGAAATGTTTCTCGACATCTGTGCCTCGATTTCTATCAAAACCACTTCGTGCAGGTTGAGATTCACGTTCCAACGGGCCATGAAAAGGACACATAATAAACATACAACGATAAATATTAATGAAAATATGATAATCACCAATTCCTAGGGAAACAAAAACCCTCCATATTATAATCCAAAAGGCTTTACGATCGAGAGAATCGTTAAGGATAAATCCGAATTGCGCATTAGAGCTATAGAAGAAAAGTGCAACAATGAAATATCTCACGTGTATTAGACGCAGGGTGATATATTCGATAAAAATAAATCGCTTTTCCTAGTGAAAAATGGTTCTAGCTGTCGAAGGGTGTTGAATTTAAAACGAATTCAGATTGAATCGTCAGGTTAAACGCGGGGGCTTTTGGTAGCTATATCGGTTTGATAGGCGCCTCATGAATAAATAGTTAATTTTTCAGATTAAGACGACACTATTCAACCCTGGTGTCAGGATAAATTAAGAAAGTATTCTATCTGGGTATAATGGGTGTACATTTATAGATATCTCATACTTGTCGTTAAATCTGATTCACTAATTACTTGCACTTAACGCTAAGAGCTGGCAAGGAATTTTGCAATTTTTTCTTGGGTCAAAACTCCCGAGTTATTAACCCTCATATGTGGCTAATAAAGATAACAGTACGTGGAGTATAAACTATTAAAAAGAGAGTGCCTGGTGAATAGTTAGGTAGATAGCTAAGTATGCGATATACATACGTGGCCACGATTTTGTTCGAGCATTGCTAATGTCGAGCTGAAAAAAGAGTCATCTCGCGAAAAGTATAACGAGAGATATATGGGGACGGTGGAAGAAAAGTCGAGTTTGGGATAGAGTAGAATAAGAGAAAGCGAAAGAGAAAAGAAAAAAGAGAAATGAGCAAAATGCCAACGGTAGGTACCTAATCCTTGTACTCTCCGTTGACAAAGCGTCGCTTTCAGTGTAAAGGCAAAGACACCGTCATCACTCTTAATAACGCGTGGAACGGGAAAATGTTTAACGGTTTAACCCTTCTTCCGCGATGAGAAAATATGGAGTAGATTAATAATAATTAGACGAGCATGTTATTTAATCAACAACTAGCTTAACTTCGTGCGGTACTACTCCGTACTCCTCTTACTCCGACGCTCGCAAACATGTACATACAGAGCGATTCTGTGGAAAGCAACGCGCCTAGAAGGTAGGCAAAGGGGAAACGCCTGTACCGAGGAGATCAAACATCTTATTTCTTTTTTTCTAAACGTTTTATTTATTACGTGGGAAATGAAACCAAATTGTCGATGTTTGAACTACTCAATGCAGGCATTTTCCGTTTGCCTACCTATAAGGCGCGTTACTTTCCACAAAATCGCTATATACATATAGTATACAGAGCCACGTGTAATTCCAACAACGAAAGATATCAGTTGAAATTTAACAGTAGAGGGATAGCACACACCTTGAACAGTGTTATTTTTCAAAGACTGAAATTTATCCAAATTTTTCTTCAATCAACTAGTTTCATTACAGTAGTTTAATAATCTTTTTCAAGCATAATCGAGTGAGAGTTGAAAGTTGTGAGTCATCGGGTCTCATAGTTAGATGCAGTTGCATATAAAAGCAATTAATGCTACTCGTGAATAAGACATTTGATCCAATGATTGCACTGAATGCTTTTACTCTGACTCGATCTAATTCTAAGATTCCATTTTGCATATCAGTCTTTTCGAAACGATTCTTGGATTTTTTCATCCCCCAAAATACAGTTGGTCTATTTTTGCAACAAATTCGCCGATCCGCGAGCTGTTCAATCTATGAAAGGTATATGAATGTAGACAGCAATAAATCTAGATATAGTTAGGATTCGAACCACGCGCGAAAGGTTCGATTAAATCTTTTTTTTTTATCGATTCACTCTAAAGATGTGAGTCAGATCTGATGGTGTATAGCCGCAAGATGCAAGGAGAGAAGAGGTCTGAATTTTTAACGAGCGCAGTTAGCAACGGGTGAACTACAAATGGCTATCGCCTCGGGTACTCAATAATTCATACGGGGTCACGTTAAATATATACGTAGCCTGGTGAGTCCGATGTTACGTACAAGGCTCTACCCCTGGGTCTGTCCGGTCATAAACGAACCCTGTGCAGGCCAACTATGCTATACGACATACGTAGCCCCGGATGAAGGAGAATTAATCAAATCGTATACCACCTGCACATGGCCCGTGACCTTGCCTCCCTTGAGATTTTCCTGACCCACATATCCACCGGAAGAAAATATATCCTCTACTCGAGAATCCGGGAAGCGAGGTCAAAGCCATTTGCCAAAGTACGACCCCCCATTAGATGTGATTTTCAAAAATTAATGACAATATATCTAGGGATCCTTGTGCAAACCCACGGTGCTTTTAGCCCAACCAACCCGATCCTCTGCCTCCCTTTCTCATTACTCTGTTCTAGTCAGTCGCTGATGTGTCTTGCTTTGGTTCACCAACAATAGATCATCACAGTTCTCTATTCTTTCTTCTTGTTCAAACACTTTTCTTCGTGTTGGTATTCAGCGAATACAATAACAGCTAGATTGCTGATTATGATGATGATGTATGTACCAAGTTTAGGAAAAATTTTAACGACAGATGTTCGTCCTGTTCCTTGATCGCAGCCAAGCAATTTTTTATTTCATTCTCATGTTTGAATGATCTCATGATCACTGAAGATATTCTATACACTGTTGTATGACCAATATGAATATGTATAGGGATTAGGAAATGGTGGTGGTCAGAGACCAGAAGATCTGCTATAGAACTTCCTTCTCCCTTTCTGCCCGTATATCTGCAGCGCGGATATTCACGTGAGTGAATGAATATGTTAATCGTGGATTTGCGCGAAGAGACAAGTGGGTGAAATTTCGGTTTCCAATTTTTCTTGCTAAAAATATATGACGGGATTAAATGCACGCGTCACTTTAACGGGGGCGACCTTTAAGCTGCAATTAGTGTAAAACTTTTTGGGGTACACAATTTGTTTGTTAAGGACCCGCAGAAATGTTATGAGGCTTGCAATTAGGAAGTACTTGGAACGTGAAAACCTGGTTAACTCGTCCGTATATACTGCTGACGAGGAAATTTAATATCAAGGATTGCTGCCGCACAGAAGACCCGAAGATAAGAAGGACGAATCCTTCCTCACTAATTATGTTAATGAATTCTAAAACCATTTTGATATTCTCAGCCCCGAACCTCATTACAAGTCCATAACGTCACTCGATGGCTTGGATTTCTCGCAGTGCTTATCAGAAAAAATACCAGAGCCGTAACATTAGATCCTAGGACTGCAGCTAGATCTTAAATGGACATTTCCTTGTACGATAATGTCAAGGACTATTATAAATTCAAAGACGACTAGGGATGGGAAAAATAAGAGTAAAAATACGAGAGAGTAAGGCGAAGTTAGGCAAAGTGCGGTGTAAAGAGGGGAGAGTATAAGGACCTTCAAAGGCTCGTCATTTGCATTCAGGATTACCTACGGATTATGGGCTTGATTCAACTTATTTTATACCTTTCATGACGAAGGAGAAGAGAAATACGAATACTGGGGGTAGGCGGGTAGGTATATCGACGGAAAAGGAAGAGGAAGAGGGACTATAGGGTGGCGCTCAGAGAAGACATCCTCTATATAAAGAAATTGGGTCAACGGATTACAGAAGACTTTTCCCCAAGAAGTGCTCTGAAATTAGTTTACCTTTGAAAACCAATTTCGAATTGTTTGTTTGGGTTCCTTGTACAGGTATATACATATATATCACATCGCTACATCCATCGCATGGCTAAACAATAAATTCAACCAAGATCCCCCATGAAAATAACCTCAGAAAATCTCCTCCTAGATTTTAATTTCTCATTTTTGTTTCACCAATTCCTAATCATCAGTTTTCAGTTTCTTTTTTACTTTCCTTTGCTATTCGGTCTTCAGAGATAAATAATTTCATATGTATATCTATATTCTACTCCCCGGACTCGCAGAGTCTCAAAGAACTGGGGATCTGATAAAATTTTCCGCCTTATAGTTTTATCCGCTCGTTCTTTGATACGAAACGGCATAAAACTGACCAGAAATAATTAACTCTGACTTATATGCTCGGTTGTAGCTTGTGTAAGAAGAGGCAGAAGCAGGAATCGCTAATTATATTGTTTGCTAAGAGGTTTCCATTAGCAGAAAAGATCAGACAACCGAGTCACGCGATTAGAATGCAACCGAGTTCATTTATATCTTCCTCAAGCCTGGTTTTCTACCTCGTAAAACCCAAATGATGCGATCATTTAGTTTGTAAAGTTTTCACTTATATTCTCGTGTGATCCTTGGGCTGATAAATTTTCCGTATAACTTTGAAATATAATAATTCAGCAAACAAAGTATTGAGTTCCGTCACACGGTGCTTAAATATACAAAATCGTCGAGTTTCAAAGTTCGAAGGTTGTACCTACATCGCGTCTCGACGCGACGCTATCGGCGCGTATAACAGGTCGTATAAAAATGGTTTGAAAAATGTTTGAAAAGGCTACAAGGTTCGGGGTAGGATGTTGCGGGAATATTTGAATCTAGATAAAAAAAAAAAATTTTATATAGGTGAATATAAGAATAAAAAAAGAACTGAACCAAAGAGCCAAAGTCTCTGTATAGCTTCGTGGGATCCCAAGCCTATCAATCAGGTTTTAAATCGCAAAAGTTGAAGTGGCGGGCATTCAGCCCCGCTTGTCCGTATAAATCAGAGCTGGTGTTTCAAGTTTTTCCACCTCGGTTAGGGGTAGAAATTCTAGACGAATGGCGTTCATACTTCACCGTTGGACGCAAGAGTCGGTTGTTTCAGTTCCTCGTAATCCGTAGACTTAGGATCGTGAAACTGCGGGTGTTAAGCCTGCCCCGGGTACGAAGCACCGTTTTTCTCCGTGACGTCCTGCCATAAAGATGGGGAATACACATAATACAATATTTTAGTAACATTTTCCGGGATTTCATTCCGCGTCGGAATTCGTAGGAATATGAGAGCCGTCAGTCATCGTTACGTCGGGACGAGTTTTCAATTACCTCAGATCACATTATTATCGCAGGTACTTCGGGCTTGAACGTCAAGTTAAAACCTAGCGGTTATTTTCGTCGGTTATAAAACATCCCTTGCGATATTAAAAGGGAACTGAGGGTAGGTAGGTGAGAATAAAAAAAAAAAAAAAAAAAAAGAGGAAAAAAACGTACAAAAAGTAAAAAGAGAGCTGGGGCAAATGATCGCGCATTTTCCGCCACTTGAACCGCGCTGTCGCCCACACCGGTACACCGGTGCTATGTAATAAAACTTTTCCGGCGTCAAATAGATTTCACTTCGCGCCCCCGTGAAAATCTCGCGATTTCAACCCGCCCGGGTATCAAGAGAGGGCGCGGCAAACGCCCTGACCCGTTTTAGGAAGAAACTGCGGAAGAGGTGCGCGGCTTCTGGATTCTAGATTTAGGTAACCCTCGCCTTTCGGCATAAATTCCAACGGCTAAACCCCGACGCCAAGGGCGAAATATTTAGATACAAGTTCAGATATCAACGAAGCCAAGCGTTGGTCCTCTATCCATACTAAGGGAGGAAAAAGGGGCCAGCTGAGAGAGCGAGATGAAACGAGGGTGTGGGAATATTCCCTTAGGGCAAAACGTAGATCAGCTACCTGATGCTACACCGCGATGAACGGGAGCCAGGAACAACTAGGGGTAAGTTTTGTCTATGAAAAAGAACGAGAGGGTCACCACGTCGAAGAGAAGCCAGTTTAAAAGCCCCAAGGCTTAGCTAGGAATGATATCATTACTATACCGTTTCAAGGAAGATGTTTTTACCTTCCCTACTAATAATTTCGAAAGATTATGCGAGTTATTAAACGGCGAGGAAACGTAATCCAGAATTTCCTTTTTAGGGGTAAAAACAACAAAATCAAGCTCAACTTTGCCCGCCGCCACGACGCGCGACGCCGTAGGTACCTCCGATGATTTTGTCTCCCTTTAGGTACATTCGCGGAGTTATCAGCTCTACTATACTGCGTTTAATGTCGCTTCAGACTTGTTTTAATCTCTTATAAACCTGGCATACAGAATGAGACTTCGGATTATTATAATCGCTTAAAAACCGTTTTTAGATTAACAAAATCGTACTCAACGCCCGAGGCAGTTTAACTGGTCGTAATTTTCCCCTGCACTCTGCTATATACTTGTGCGTTTTTGCACAGGGACAATTTATCCTGATCTACCCCGTTATTTTCCTTATCTGTAATTACTTTGGATCGTAGATTAACCCCGGCTACGATAACTCAAAAATTGTTCGAAAAATTTTCTATTCTACAATTAGGTAGTACACATCATATCATCGTCGATTTTTTTTTTTTTCTTATATATATAGGGCTTGACGAACAGCTATTCGACTTTAGAAGAAATTCTTTTATCGCAGAACCCTGCTACTGGTTTACTTCGCGAATAAACTTTACTAACTTCTAAAAGAAACTATCTTTCCGATATATCGTGCAACGAAGGTAAGGTATAGCTCTGACATACATATATTCAAGATGCTACTTGTACGTTTTACGACATACGATGAAACGGAGATATGGTGCAGGTAAAGGCGACGATGTGAGTACGTGTTGTCGTCTCAGGCCATTTTAAGGGCCCGTTATCGTGCTACTGGTTCTGACATTTTCACAGACTTTATAAACTTCCCTTAAACTCCATCGCCCAGAGGTTTCGCGTGGCTTTCGCATAAGTGGTCGCCCTCGAATTGCGTGGAGCTATTATCATCGTGATTATTATCGTTCGACAATTATCGGAGGTGTATCACCCATGACTTGAAAAAAAAAAAAAAATTAACATAAAAACGAAGAATTCGAAGATTGAAATTGGCTTCCTCGTGGTGGTTATTCATTTTTATACGTCTCATTTAATCTGAAAAAACTTTCGACGTTCTAGGCTTCGCCTGCACCTTCGCGCACGTAACTCGGCCAGGAGACCCAGGACGAATAAACGGCCTGCCTTAATAGAAGGCAGAAACTATGTCAGCGAGAGTTGAGGGTCGTAAAACCGTAAACCTTTGCCGTTTTACGACTCTACAATTAAATTAACTTTTGGTGAATTGTTATAACCCTGAGTGGTACAGCGGAAGCTAATGCTTAGACAAATAACGTGTGCGTCTAAATAAAAATTATACTATTTAAAGTTACAACCTATACTTATACATATGAACGAAAATGACGAACGCTAGGAACTGGTGTAAATCACCCCTAAATCATCCACCCGAATATGGTATATATATACATATACATATTTTTTTTTTTCTTTTCCTGTCTCGACAACATTGTTACCAGAGAAACATGTGCTACTGAGTTTCAAATAGAAATAATAAATTCCCTGCCCATACCAGAATGGTGGGCAGCTCAATTCCCCCTTGGGGAAGAAAGTCGAGTAGTAAATCATTATTTTGTAAGGCACAAGCTGGACTCCACTTGACGTCTTTTTAACTTGTAGTAATATGAAATCAAATTTTTAGTTAAATATTGAGATAGAAAGGAAACTAAAAATGCATCAAATTTTTCGGGATATTTCGGGTTTCGTTAATAGACACACTCGGAACCATCCTGTACCCCGCACACACTTGCGGTTAAATCGACACTCGGACAAGTATATAAGGGTTGTTAGAAAATGAGGTAACATGGCGTCAAAACTACCTAGGGTAAACGAGGCGCACGTAAAATAATAATAACACTAAAAGTAATAAGAATAATATTGTTATCGAAGCTAGGGGTCGGTATATATGTTATTGCTTTAGCTGTAGTATACGTGTATACGTATAACGTGTAATATTATAATTTAAAGGTAAAATTATCAGGCACGTAGGTATTCTTCCTGTTTCATAACTACCTACCTCGTCTTGATACCAATTCAGCTAACCGTGCCTACTGTGTTACTATATGTTACTTGTGGTAACATAATCAGCTCGGATCATCGCAATTTTCGAAGTCTTTAATATCCGAAAATAATCAAAGTCACGAAACTTAAAGCGTCGTGTTTTATGGCTCGGAATCTGAAACCTAATACAATACCCGTTGTAAGAATAAGGAATATTAATATCATGCTCAGAGTTGATACTACAAGTAATATCTTAGGAATTTCAGACCGATTAAATCTCCTCTCTCTCTCTCTCTCTCTTTTCCAACGTTTTATGGAAATAAAGCTCTTAAAGGCAGCCTCGAGTTGTAAAAGGAGATTTCGAAAAATGACAGGCACGAAAGGTTCCGCACGTATAAATCGCTTCCGTATTTTCGTCCGCGAGAATTAGGCTTCAAAGTGAGAAATCCTGAAGACGTAACTGCGATGACGAGTATGACGAAAATAAATAGCCCTGCAGCAAAGGGCTTGAAATTTTATCGCGAAAATAACGCTTCGAGGATTTTCATCGACTCGAATATTTTCTTCGTTAAAACCTTACGATTCTCGAAGTAGGTACCTACCTGCCTACCAAAACTCTAATCAGATAATATTCGTCATTATTTTACAGACGTAATAAACGGCTCTTGAATTGAATTTCCTCGTAACAATTATTACGGCATTGCGTGTCTGCCTATCAACGAATATGTGCGTGTGCGAATTTACGCGAACGTTTTCATGCAGAACCTCAGAAGGACGGGGACTAGCCTTGAGGCTACTGGAGGAATGAGGCAACACCCAGAACCTCTATAACCATCAAAGTTTGGTCAAGTAGTTTCCGGTGCCCCGGAGTTTACTGCCCTTCAGTTTATGCGCGTTCGTCTCAAGCCTGGCGTTAATTTGACCCTTGGTTAACGTATAATTTAACGAAGACACTATAACATGCGTCATTTCTAGCTATCCAACTGATGCTAGTGTAATTAAATGAAATTCTGCACGCGGTGAATTCCGTACGACGATGCCAGGTTCATCTCGTCCTCATGCGAAATGGGGACATAAAATTGATCCGTGATACGAATATGCGGCTTTGCAATAAAACTGAGACCTGAGGATTTCCATTTCCGGCTTCTGGACGCGCAATCTTCTTTCCCTTTCCTTCTGTCGTTTATACTAGAGCGAAAATCCGCGGTTTGCGCGAGCTTCGCTGATTGCAGAGTCGAGAGGATTCACTCGATCCTAGATAGATAGACAAACCAAATTTCCGGAACAGTCAAAACGCAGTCACAAACCTGTCAGCCCGACGAGATATGGTCAGCTTTTAATACAGACTGCGGGTAATCTTCGAACGAGATCAACCACCGAGTAGAGTTTCATTTCATAACTCAGAGGACCTCATTCTTGTCTCTAATTTCCATTAGCACTGGAAACTGGACCGAAGAATCGATGGAAAATCGAAGACCAGGGTTTGAAGTGCGATTTTTAATTGCCACTAGATCCTGAAGTCCGATCAACGGTCGTAGAGATAAAACGCGATAGGAGTGCAAACCATTGTACGACCTTCGTCGTATCAAATTGTCTTTTTATCAAGAATATGAATGGGTGAACAATGCCCCCATCAGGGTTATCCGATGGACAATTTTGGCATTTAATACAGAACAGTAGGGGCGCGACAATGCTTCCAGAAATTACAGCCCCGGGCGTTAACTAAATTGTCAACGCCGGGCAAACAGCTTGAATACAGGCACAACGGGACACCAACAAAACCTGCTAGTAGAACATTGACGGCAGATTACTTAACCGTTATTATAGTCAATAAGTTGTCAACGGCCACGAGACCGGAGGGATTCAACAAACAGAAATTGACAATTTGGGCACTGGATTACGTCGATCATTTTGATTCGCTCAACGCCAGTCAGCATATTGCTAAACTTTGCGTAATAATTTCCAGGTTCGGACTGATGGGTGCAAAATAGTAAAGTCTTCCAATTTTTGTTTGCAGGTCAAGGTGATGCTGAGGGTTTCCCCTGGAGATGGTGGTAGCTTTTTCAACGCTGACAAGAGGAAGAAGCAAGTTACTCTGGTGGATCCAGCATCCGCCCAATCTGTATCGGCCGAAGATCGCCGGCCGACTGTAGCGGCGCCTAAAATGTTTGCCTTCGACGCAATTTTCACTGAGGAAGATTCACAGGTGAGAGTGAAAATATTCAGGAAGCAATTCTTCCCGGAAACTAAGCGTACCCAGTTTTCCTTTCTTCTATGATTCCACGCCGAGACATCCCATAGCGTATATCTATCCCGTATCTGATCATGTCGACTTGAGCTTACAGACGTTCCTGCCTTCCGCGTAACTAAACTAATTTCGCAACCTCTAAACCCAGTCTAACATAAGGTAGTAGATCTGCCTTACCTGACCTGAGCTGGTGAACCCCTATGAGTAAACGCTGCTCTTTACCTCGATTTTGCGATCTTCCTCGTGGCTAGATGAAGGGATCTGCAGGATGTGCGTGTGCAAAACGTTGCCACTCACGGTTTATGGGTTATAATTTACGTTTTACATTTTATGGACACAACGGTATTACTTTAAAAGCAGTTCTCGTTCGTTAGAGATAGATTTATACCGATAAGCAAACGATTCTAAGCGAAGCGTTGTATTCGCGTATACTGGGCTATAGATGAACTTTTGCAATCGGAAGCCAGTTTTATCTCTTTTTCAAGGAAATTAACCCCATATACCATTTTCATATACCATAAGGATAATAAGCTCAATTATCCTGACGAAACACAGATCAAAATTCATTCGAGTATTCATTCATGCATCAGAAAATGTGGTGCTTGATAACCATATAGCAATCGATATATTGAAAAAGTTATTCTGCTATAGTAGGTAAAGCCATAATTCATATCTCTGTATAGTAAATAAAGTAAAGTGACTCTCCTCAAATGTGATATGTTACTAATTTTATATGCATATATACGCCTATACTACCATCAATGAAATTTCCATCTTGAAATCGATTTATTTGAAGTTATGTATAGGAAACATGTGTATGAGACTCGTTTGCCTTCGTGGAGTTGAAGACGAGGCGAGACTGAATTTATACAATTTCGGTGGGAATAAAAAATTCTATATAGTACATATATACAGGCACCCATACGTATATCTTGCACATATAATATACACAGATATACTCGCATATAGATATATATATACATATATATATATATATACCTACCTCGTCGAGAGGTAAAAGTTTTCCTCTTCTTTTTTCCTGGGATTTCGGTACTCCTAGGGGACATTATTGAGCGGGCGATTCAAATGAGCCTAGTGGAGGAACGCGTGGGCGGATTCGGGCTGTAGAAAGAGGGAGTAGAAACCGGGACGTTGGATCCGTTCCGATTCCCAAGGGACGCGTAGGTATAGTAGAGGTACACCCGAGTCGCTCTGTGTTTAGAAGAACTATAGAAACCAATCAATTGATTTGATCAAATGTCTGCTACCGATTGTTATCGAAAAATACAATGGCCGTTGCACTTGAATGGAGAGGCTCTGGTCGGTCTGGTTCGCTTGGCTTTAAAGAGATTGGTTTGGGACGCGGCGTAGTCTGACGTAATCACGTGGCATGCAGATACGTTATAGGAGATCCCTTTTTATAAAAAAAAAAAAAAAAAAAAAGGAAGAAGAAAAAAAAAACAAAATGAAAGGAAAATGAAGAGAAAAAAACAGATCTGAAGGAGGTGGTTTATCTTCGAATTGACATAGTCCACATAGACGCACATTGATCCGTGAAATGTGTGGTCTGTACACAACCCCCAACCCGTATAGCATGATCTACTCATAATCCTTTATCGATCGGAACGTCGGACCAACAAAAACCCTTGTCCATAGTCTCGTACCGAAAACGCAGAATCACACTGCACAAAGTTGTCTGCTCCAGCTGTCTGTGTGCAGAGGTAACACAAATGGAAGCCCGCATATTCCCGCGAAACTATATCGACTCTCGTTTAATTCCTTCATTAGAAAGAGAACGGGACGAGTACTGTTGAAGTGGTTTGTATTCCGGGGAACCCATCTTTCAAAAACTTTGCCTTTGTGCTTTCAATTTACTCAAAAGTCCCTTTGAACTGTGGGTAGATATACTCGCGTAGTATATACTACAGGTACTCTTTTCACCAACCTCGTCCGTGAATTGTACACGTCTTCTTTCGCTCAGTGACATTCTGTTTCAACCCCTGTCAAGGGGTTATTCATTGTTATAGTGGCGGGAATAAATACACTCGACAGTTCCTCAAGCTCTATTAGCTATCACCGATTTATGCGATGATATTCAAAGTTCGAATTGAATGGAGTAAATTTTGCTTGATCTCTCAACCTTTTAAACCAATTATTTAAGCAATGGATTTACATCTGTATATGCGTTGAATCCCTCCACATTACAAATCGGTCTTTAACGATTTGAAACGAATAGAAGCCGTGGTGAATTCTTGCTGAATCAACCGAACATCCATCTCAATTACCCAGCCGTTTCAGCTACGAGCTGAACGTTCGCGGATGTAGAACATTTGGACAATTCTATCACAACGCCGTCGGCACAACGTGACAATGAGCTAGGTTCGGTGTAATTCGAGCTATAGTCACCCATTATGCTAGGTACCAGGACAAAGGCTTTATTATTGACTTACCCGAGTAATAGTTGCATTGTAGACTACCTCGTGTGTACGTGGTCTGGATCTGTTGGTCGTTTGCTCATTTGCTGGCCATGTTGACCGAGCCCAGCCAGATGCTGATGCGATGTTCTCCGCGCCAAAATCACTACAGCAAATCGCCTAATCGTTTATATCTATGGATGAGAGGGCGAGTGCAAACTCATGTATCACTACCCTGATTCGACTAAAATTCGCAGGAACTATGAACGATCTTATAAGAACTAGGTATGGTTTCTTCTATGAAAATTTTTCAATAACTCAGCTTTTCAGTATTGGTTCATATTTTCGGTAAACCGAAAGCACGCCTGACGTGTGAATCACACCCACGTATGCGCCTACTCTCTATTCATCGTGAGATATGTTCGCATGTACGGTTGACCCAGGGAGCGCAAAGTGCCAAGCTGACAGGACGCTAATCTGTAAACCAATCATATGGGTTCATGGCATTGTCCTTCTCTCCCTATTCTATTCACCGGTAGATCCACGCGTCAGTATAATCAGCGATGCGTTAGTCGGGACGATTGATCTCTCGGTGATTGAACCACACTTATCGTGATGATTTTTGACTCTGTAAATACCAGCGATGGAATATGTCAATTATCAGTCCGCTCATTGACAAGATGATACCGAATTGGCGGACAAAAAATCTATAAAAGAAAGAATATGCATTTTTTTAAAATATAAATGGCTTTGTACACTCGCTGCAAATATTATGATTCTCTTGACTCATAGCTTCTGCATTCGTCTCCTTACTCTGAGGATTAAAAAAAATCGTTCCAGAAATCTAAAAAATTATATAATCCATTAGAATCGATGACTCGTGTGCCCCAGCATGTCGTATACATAGTTAGGACGTAATGGAATTCGAGTTCCACAGCGGTTGCAGGTTGATGGGTCAACCGATGGGTCCAGAGGTAGAAACCGAGCCAGAATCTGCCTCGACTCAATAATAGAGACATCTGTCTGGACGTGCTGATCCGTAACAGAACGGGAAGCTAGGAGGATGGAAGGATGGAAGGATAGAAACGCGTATCGATTCCATACATTATGAAACGGACGGTGCCAGTGATTCGCTGGTATTTTTGGCTCGGCTAGGCTATCCGTTCGTCTGTCAGTTCGAACTCCAGTATTGTATATTATATGACTTCATCTATTAGCTGATGAGCACATTGTCGTTCAGCCATCGCCACTGTCAAATCACACATCCCAACCTTCCAAAGCTGGATTTGATCCATTTCGAAATCGATTGGCTAAAATGAAACAACTCCGTACCCCCCAGAGGTACTCGTGATAACGAGCCCCACTCGTTGTAAACATCTGTCTTCGCTCGTGAAGTGTTTCCACATTACCGATCATTAGGGACACCTTGGCGAATACTTTGGAAGTCTTTATTGCCTGATGAGACCAAAGTTTACGACTTTACCGAAACCTCCCTGTGAATGTCGTTTTGCAGCTAGCGTACATTTTCGCATCGGGATGAAATCGCTAATAATATTCCATCCCGCCTCTCGCGCGGTGGGAAGTTTTTTTACGATCGGTAAAATATGGTAAAACCCGTATTTCGCTTACCCTAAAGTTTTTGATTTTTAGTTTTGGGATGCTCATACACGTGTTACTGCGAGTTCCTTCCAACTTACAATGATTGCTCTATGAAATCGCGACGAAAGGATATACCGATCGTCGTACGTACCAGCCTTGAAAGCTCAGTAATCCTGGTAACTCCCGGTAACAAGTTTAAAACTTTTCATCCTTCCCCGTAACTGGCGCAAACACTGCTGCTACCAAGCACGGATATACATAGAGATTGGGGTGGCATTCGAACCACGTGTCATGAAATATGTCGCGATTTACACGGGAGATTGGCGTCATTGGCGTCTGGGGAATTCGCCCTGGTACCTACCCTCTACAGGGTGCAGCAAGGGGATCAAAAACGCATTCGCAAAACCGATTCAGGAATGACTGATACCTATCCCAAATCGAACGGCTGTGCGCGGATTTATAAACGTGATTCGCGAGTGAATCATCCCGATCAGTTCTTTCGCTTTTATATGAATAATTTAGATATATTTTTTTCTCCGTTCCGCAGGTGGCTGGATATCAATATGTTCCATTGATTAATCATCCTCAACCGTAATTACCAATCTAGCAATAATCCTAAGTGCTAATCCTGGAACCCATAAACTCCTGGATTCTAGCGCACGTGCAGTATGCACTGAGAGGTGGATATAGTCTGGGGAATTATTAGCTTCACATCACCCTGAACCATCTCTAGAGCCTCGGGCTGGAATCGTGATCCGTCCACAATATTACGGATGTGTGGTTCAATACAAGGAGCATTGGGATCTCGAATTTCGACGGGAATAGTACAGCTGGCCGTTTATAGTTCGGGGTATAAGCAGCAAGGGATGAATAACTCTGTAGTGATTTTCGATGTGCTTTTTTGATAAATATTCATCCGATGGATGGAGGTATGATGTTTCGAGTTTGAAATCTCACCCCTAAATCTTTCAGATAAGTCGAAGCAAAGTTTAACAAATTGTCAATTAAATCGCCTAGCCACAATTACGACCGCGATGTCTCCTCGTTCTTCTCCTCAATCTTATGAGTCTAAATGAATACCTACCCGACTAGACACCGCGAGTATGACTTACAAAGCTCAAGATACGAGCGGCGTATTGGATTGAGTTGCGCGGCGTGTTCTGGTAACGCAATATTGGCGTACAGCTTCAGAATATCAAGGAGGATAAAGCCAACCAACTGTATCCAAGGGTGGCGAAGAGAGACACGACAGGGAATACCACCCAGAGAATTTCGCCTCTGCTCTCCTCTTCTCTTCATCTTTATCTTCAGGTGGCTGTGTAGGGTCCTCGAGCAAACCGTTCGTAGAACGAAATGTAAAACTCGTGTTATAAAGTTTGGAAAGAAGTGTATATATCTATAGCGTCACGCGACGTATAACGCAGGAATGTTTCCGGGGAGTTCCGATAGGGGATGGATGCGCAGTCGCCTAAGGGGTGGTTGGGGGATTTTAATGGAGGGAAATAATCGAATGGCCCTGCGCGACGCTGTTGTAAATCTCTTAATTCGCCGCTCGACCGACCGTATGCCTGCGGCGATAGAATTCAGGGGTTGGAAAACAGGTGGCTGGTACAGGATGGAAGGATCACGGCTGATATTTCTTAGAGTATATATCGATAACCTTATACCTTTGTAGGGGTTTAAGAATTTTCCAAATTATTTTACTCACCGGATGAATTTATCATCTGATATTATTATCATGGCTTGTTGAATAATATACGATTTCTCACAAGCCTCGCGTACATTATTCAATTATAAATACTTTCGAAGTATAAAAAATTAACGGAGCCGGGTTATACAATTGTTGAGATTTAAATTTCAATTTAAATTTCAATTTAAATTTCAATTCGACAAGACGTTATATTTCGAGTTATTTTTAAATGGGAATGGTAATAGCGCACACTCGGAATATACTTTTGAGGAATATACTTACAAGGATCCTCCGGCAATTATCTCGCAACTCTCGATTCGCGCAAGTGTCCTTAATATTTCCTCGAGATATGCCGCCCAAGATGTACTATATACATTTATATACCTTATACCTTGCAACCTCGCACGTCCTTAAAGGATACTACAGAACAGGGCACAGGGTGGCTCATTAAGTCTGAGCTCCTTTAACTCTACAGTAGCGCGAGAGATTCCTCATCCTATAAACTCAACGAAAGCCCAACAAGAGCCCACCATACTATGGAATCAAGTATTTCAGATTATGACAGAGGCTCCGGTCACGTATTTCATTAACCAACGGCGACGGGGTGCGGGGATGCTAGCTATCAACCCTGCCGAGGATTTCCTCTTCCTCATCCTCTTCTCTTCTACCTGCGAAATATATTTTGTTTGTTTTACATCGCCTTCGACGTGGTGTCAATTTTTTGATAATTTATTAAAGATTTTACATCTTTGTCGAGATTTAAAAAATCGTCACAGTCTCATAGCTTTTCTCGGATTATTTCATTTTCATATTCCTTCATTCCCTTAGTTGAAGAAAATTGTAAAATGAAACACTGTCTGTATAAAATCTATTTTAAAAATAAGAAGATAGAGCTGATTCTCAAACGTCAGCGACACCCTCTTCAAAATAACGACGCTCGCTTGAAAAGTGTTTAAGAAATCACCATAGACATAGTTTAATAAACGCACCCGACTCACGGATCGTTTTATTTATGTTTAATATATTCATAGCCTGGGATGTCGCCTCGCCCTTGTATCCTACGTCTAGATTTCAGCTGGTGCATCTGAACCAGAGGGTAGGGATGAATGTCATTGTGCTCATTCGTGAAGGACCGTTCTTTCGGAGGTTAAAGGTCCGAGGGTATCTGAGTCCCAGGGTCGTGGGGGCGCAGGTTCAAGTTTAATTAAAACATTAAACTCGCACATTTGTCATGTTAGAGGAGATCCGACGAAATAGGAGATTCGGGAGAGCCGAGAATTCACATATTTTATCAAATATTTGGTGCATTCGATCCCACTAAGACGTCTGCCTATATGTAATATCGATATTTCGAAACCAAGAGATTGCAATTTGGCTAGGTAAGAAAGAGACAAGGAAGTCTGATCCTGTGATGGAAAAATAAAGATGAAATACTGCAGATCACACCGAGTAGAAACGATGGAACTAGAAAATTCCCAAGACCGCTGCGAGTGTAAAGGAAATGGAAATAAGAAGTCCAGTCCCTTTTTCCGATATGGTAATTCCAATCTGGTCCTGGCATCTCAAAGGATGTCGTATCCTCCTCCTTGTTTACTTTAGTTGTAGATCGAAGGACATAGTCTACGAACTTTCTGCTCGTATGTGTGTCTAGGATCGATCAAAAATCACAATTTTCATCGAACAAAGTTCCACGCATGGTCTCCATACTCTTTTCACTTATTGATTGCTTATTTTTGACCAAATTTTTGTTTCAGACTGAAATCTGCTCAAGCGCATTGACGGACGTCATCCACGCGGTGATCAACGGCACGGATGGATGTCTGTTTTGCTTCGGTCACGCTGGTCTCGGTGAGTGAAAAGCACCTTACTGCGATCGATACAGTCTGGGAAAGACGACCAATAAAATCGTCTTTACTTACTCGTCCTTAAATATCGGAGAGCAAAAGGAGAATAGGAGAGGAAATGCGAAAGGGGGTGGCAAATAAGATCGAGAGCAAATTCCCGAGTTGTTCATTTATGTAATTATCTCGTCTGCGTCTTCGGGGTGGCCTCCACCGCTATGCAATGTAACAATAGAGTTTCGTCTTCGAGGACGTAGATCCCGTTGGCATATAGATGCAAAAGCTTTTAAAGTATCATCCATGTTCGACTTTCGTACGTTAAAAATAGCGCCGGAAAAGTTCGCATATCTGATACTGAGGGAAGACAAATGGTGAAGGAGGAGCAATTCGCGACACCATCTTTTGCCTAAAGCTAAATGCGATACTGAACTCTATACAGTGGCTTCCACAGTTTCTCGGGTATCCACTATGATCTCTGATTTTTGTTTCCAATTGCCTTCCAAGGTATTGGCAATGAAGTAAAATCTGGATAAAGGGATGATCGTTGATCTAACCCGAAATCTATCCTCGAAAGAGAGGCCTCTAAGTTGTTGTCGCATCTGCAATGGGCTAGGCGGTGGCAAAATGCACCGCGAGCTTGTTTTACATTTTAAGTAGTGATATCGAGTTTGCATGCAAATGGATGATTATGCGAGAGAAGAGCCGGGCGAAATGGTGAAGAAGACGAAAGAAGAAGAGGGTGAAGAACGAGGGATGGAGGTTAGAGCTATAAAGAAGAGTAGAAGAACGAGACCGAAGGAAGGGTGTGCTCTGCGCTTCTGTGATATTTCCATAGCTCAGAATATCCCTTTCCTCGGTAATATTAGCCGGAAATAAACTCAACGAACCCGAATTTTGATCCTTGACGAAGAGCTTCAGCACCCTCGCACGGTTTTCACCCCGTTTTTAAAACGGAAATCAGACGGTTGCCAATCAACGTTCAGTTCACTCTTGATCGTTAAACTTTAACAATTTCGCTTTCCTTCACGGTCCATCACTCTTCGTTTTCAAAAACCGAAAGGATCAGTTTTATCAATACCAGTTCTTCAAATAGAAAGAAATATATAATTGAGATTGATGCACACTGTAATTTCGGACCAAAAAACCCGGCTAGGAAATTTACCCCAAAAATTATCGGACGGAAGTGAAGGCAAAAATCCGAATGTCGATTCTCCCTTCGTCTGTTTTCACCCGATTTACCAAGTTCAAATCAAACCCGACTCTTTATTAGAAAACTTTGACCCTCTACTCTACGAGTTGTTATTTCTTGATGAAAGAGATCCTATTTCCAACTGGCAATTATACCAAATGGGATAAGAAATAATTTGAGAGATCGTACCCCGGAAAAATATGTAGGTACGCCTCGAATCAGTTTCGAAATATTCAAGTTAATTATCAATGAGTCCAGCCGTTTGCTTCAGACTTTTTTAAACGACGATTTGAGACGGGGTAAAAGAAAAAAATGTCCATCGTAATCTCCGCCCGGGTCCCTCTTCGCGTCCACATTTATAAAAGAAGATTTTACTCTCAGGACTTTTCGTTACTTACATCAGTGATCCCCCTCGGGGTAGGTATACCAGTGTCATTTAATTTTTAGATTAGATGGAAAAACGGCTTGCGATAACGTTGAATAAAAGCAAAAACGACACTTTAGAGTAGCGAAAATTGCGCGTTAGAAATGGCAAAGGTTCGCGCTTAGTTGTCGAACATTTTCATGCAAAACGGTGGCATTTTAACACTGTGTTTCGCCCTTGCCAACTGGCATTACCACCCCACACTGTCGTCTGGCAAACTGCAACCTGTTTCTTACGATAATTGTTACGCTGAGAAAATGGTCCAATTCCAGACGCGCCTATTTACCCGTAGATATATATATATATATATATATATATATGTGTGTGCATAGTTAGGGTACGTAGATGCAATTAGGGTTTGTATCTTTATAGAGGAGATGCATGTAGACGCGTTGTGTTAACACGTGCTGCATTTCAGCCTATGGTATGTTATAAAATTGGAATGGTAAGACCTTTGGTTGAATTGATTCTCTTTGTTTTGGGGGTTTCATTGGCTGCAGGTTTCATTAGACCTGGACGGCTATAAAGGATTGTTGTTTCATTTGATGTTGACCCGGTTTTATTTGACGCGTTTCATATGCTGTTGTTCATACTAACTTTGCTCAATCCTGTATAGCCGAACGGAAATGAGATCAAAGCTGGAATTTTTATTTGGAAGTGAATGGATACGCGGGAACATGACGCGAACTACATTTCCTGCCCTTTATCAGACTACTTTAAATATTAAATTCATGTTAGAATGTCATTATTTAACCCTGACTTAATGAAAAAATTCAAATAAAATAACGTTTCATACTCTAATTCGGATGATTTTCCTCTATGCTGTACTGATCCTTCATGATTTACCCATCTCTCATCTCTTCGCCGGGCTAGAGCTAATCCATGGTACAAAAACAAGGGAAATCGGGTTATTTCAGGCAGCCCAGTTCGCCCTCGGTGAAATGTCTGGTAAAGATAATAGCATCAAGTCGTTACACATCAAGATTAAGAGAAATATGTATGTACAGCATAGCTCCCTTGCGAACCGTATTTGCATACAGAATTAATGTAGCCGTATCTATATATGCATATGTATATATGTAGTCGAAAGTAAATTATTAATTTCTGATAGTACGACTCACGAAAATACGATTAACTTCCTAAACCCAAAGCAAACCACTCGAAATATACCCTAGAAATTTATGAGTTGCTGGTAGTTGGGTACCCATCAAAACTGCACCAACTACTCAACTGAAGTAAGGCCAATTTTGAATAAGGAAAACTTCTCGCTCACAGCCACTCAAACGGGTTGTTATTTACTTTAATAAACAAACATATGAGCAAACTCTGTATAGTTCCAAACGACGGCATTGGTAATCACACGATCTTCCGTCTCCATCAAAGTTGGAAGCAAAATCATATGGGTGTACACAGTTTTTTTTTTTTTTTTCTTTCGCAGCATTTGAACTAAGTTCACATGTTGTAATAGCCTTTTCCTTTATTTTGTCAAGCTGTGTGTATGATTAATGAATTTGAGGCAACTTCTGTCGTCGAATATCAGCATTTTTTTTTTTTTAAACGTATGACTAGAAGATTGTGCCAGGCTACGATATACATGTATACCTAGAGCGATATTTTATTTCTGTTGATATAAAAGAAGTTCCCGCTTATTAAAATCATAAAACATAGCAACGTGGTGGAGAATGAAAAAGACAGAAAAAAAGAAAATCGTGGAAAATGTGTAGAGGAAAAAGAATAGAACTGGGAAAAGTCGAGGCGGGGAAATCCCGAAGATGAGAAACCGGAGATGGGAGATGGGAGATGGAAGATGGAAGATGGAAGATGGGAAAGAGCGAACCCAACGAGGGAAAATAATGAAAACGCAACCACCGCTGAATCTTAAACGACATTTAATTGTCTTAATATAAGACGGTAAATTATGTTATTATTTAATTAGAAACGTGGAATGCTCCTTCGGTATCACCCGAAGATAAATAAACTTTCAACTTCTTGAGGTAATTATTCTACCTATATACTTATGGAGCTTCGACTATCATTTATTTTCATTGAAAAATCGAACTCTTTATCATCTCATCTCATTATCTACATACATACGATATGTATTTTCATCCCGGTAACGTCGGTGTAAAATTAATTGCGCGACTATTTACCTTTCTGGATTCGACATCGTGCGGAGGATCGTGCAATCGTCTCGTCGCATGGTCTCGTCGCATGGTCTTGACAGCCCGTATTTGAGGAGTAAATTAGCTATAAATTAATGAACGGGTGTTTATTAACTCTTGCTAATTGTGCGAACCCTTACATCAGCGTCTCACCTATCCGCTGTTAACCCGAACTAACGATTTACGACTAAATCTCGTCTATCAAGGACCTAACCGTGTCCCCAGCTAAGAGATATAGGTACCTCTACCTACCTACGTACACGGGTTTAGGGTGCCGGCAAATACTCTTGGGGCTATATTAACTCTTGGTAATAACTTATATCGGTCTTAAGGACTGATGACTATACATTATAGAAATAATTTGATTTAGAGCGATGATTCTACGCCCAGAGGTGCCCGAAAGTTAATCCAGCTCACTGCCATCGGTGACCATGATATTGGGGATGAAAAGTATAAAATAAACCGGAGACATTTGATTCATTCTCTCTTTCGAGTTTTGAAGAGGGTAATAATTATCCCTCGGTTTCATATTCCCTGAGGTAATAAGGAGTCGTATCTTGAATTTAAAAATTGGCAAAGTAAAAAAATGCAAACGATTATATATAACTGTATATCGATATCGAGATGGAGATTGAGGCGATGGATACCTCAAAGCAGCAAAGGCGAAATTCCTCTTCGACTCGAAGCTGTAAAATCTTTCTTTTGATCAGGGCAGCCCAACTCGGAATGTCCTTGCTCCTATACTCGCAAAAAAATATTAGAGGTAATCAAAGCGCGCGCCAATCTGTCAAATGGAGTCTCGAATGAAGGCGGGACACGAATTCGCATTCAAAGCAACGGGATTTGTCACACAGGAAATATAGAACAGAGGACAAGGGACAGAGAACAGAACCAGAGGGGTGTAAAGGGGATGAGGAGAAGGGCAGAGGGAGCTGGGTTGGGACACCCGACAATGATGGCGTTTGTACTTTGTAGTGTGTTGCTAATTACCCCACCTACCACCCACGCTACCATTGCCATTCCACACCGTGTTTGCGAACGGAGATTGCTAGCAGATGGAAATGGTGGTAACGGGTGTGTGGATATGATGGTGGGAGAAACTTGTATTGTATGAATGAACACTTAAACCCCTCACCACTGATCGAGGTACAAGTTGGTTGGTAGTTGGTTCATACGGGTTCAAATTTTACTTAAAACGGCCAATTTTACAGACACGTACAGGCCACGTATTATATATAGCTACATGTAACCACCAAACGTGGTGTAATTGTAGGAAACAATTGAGATCAAAGTTAAAGTTCAAAGGACCATCATAGGTCATTTTAAACGGACCTCATATTTTTCAGCATCTTATACTCTCGGTAACTTTTTTTTCTTCATTTTTTTCTTACTTTCTTTCTCCACGCTTTAATTACAAAGTGATCAATTAGCTATTCTGTAATTGTTAGGACCTTGAAAAATGAATTACGAAAACTCTGTACAGTTTGAAATACGCGAATACATATAAAAATCTGAAAAAAATTATGAATGCAAAGAGCATCGATTTTGATAAAAAAGATAATAGATCCGTGTACCGATTAGACCGTTTTTTTTCTAACTTTCTTACTC
This sequence comes from Tenthredo scrophulariae, assembly GCA_963978835.1. Classification (NCBI taxonomy): domain Eukaryota; kingdom Metazoa; phylum Arthropoda; class Insecta; order Hymenoptera; family Tenthredinidae; genus Tenthredo; species Tenthredo scrophulariae. Next base: position 5,301,889 of record OZ022230.1, on the reverse strand, counting down.
CGTACACCCTTGTAAAAGTGAGTTTTGGGTGTAAAACGAAGCCTCGTGGAACCGGAGCCTGGTAGCTCAATTTTAAAAGGTGACGCATACGGTCTAAATTTTTCCCATTTGATTAACACAAGATTCTGGCCAGACGAACACTATAATCAAAATTTCTCGAAAACTATGCAAGTTAGGGAGCTTTTCTTGGTCTCATTTTGTAGGTAATTGAATTCGCCTCAAAAAAGGTCCGATCTATGTTAGATCTAAAAATTGAAAAAAATTATGAAAAATTTATTCATCAAATATAGCTCAAGTTTAAGCGTCCGTAACGAGTACAAGATCAATTTATAGCTATTGGGCTCCGGTTCCACGAGGCTTCGTTTTACATCCAAAACTCACTCTTCCAAGGGTGTACGAAGTAAAAAAAAAAAGTTAAAAAAACCGGTCTAATACCTATACTGGGTGTATATATATGTATTTTCTCAAGTGATCGTTGAAACTGATTGAGCGATAAATAATTCGTTTGAATCAATCCGGTGTAAAGGTTTAAGTATAGGTATAGCAATGATCGAAGCGATTCAAAAAGAGTTGACTGCAACTCGTGTAACAATCGTATTAATTGAACGGAACCGATTGATACCTGAATTATTTCCATTCAAAGCTTTTATGACGTTTTGCGGTAATAATGACCTTCGGTTTCAGGCCACAGGGTGTATACGACTCATTTACTTGCTGTTTAACGCGGTAATGTAGGTATATTGGAGCAGTGGTTTCGGGAACGTCGCACCACACTAAGGGAACCTCAAATGGGTTATCGATGTTAATTGATTCTGTGTTGTATTGATAATAACGTTTCATAGTACTCCAAGCTTTCATGAGAGAAAAATGACAACATGACAAACGGCAGTCTCCACTCTACTAGAAGTCTAGACGCACCACGCCCGAAGCGTTCAAATCAATCTAAGGCGTCCCTAGCAAGAACCCCTTGTACAGCGTTCACCCTTCAATGGGAACAACTCGTTTGTCAGGTTTATCTTTGCTTTAAATTGGATTTGAATCGTTTGTCGAGTGCGAAATACTCGTCCATTTTCAATTTCGTAACTCATTTACACCCTTCAAATTTATCCTAGTTTTGGGTAAACGGAATTATGCACAAATTATATATACTGTAACGTGTTCAGCCTATAGGCTGTATAGGCTGACTACACATAACGTCGTAGACAAAGGACACGCAGGTATTGTATCACGTGATACAATACCAAGATGTCAAAGCGTCGGTGTGACAACGCTCTGATATATAAGACGGACGAAGCTAAGCTAGAGCAGCGCATTCGAGCCAAAGCGGCCGTGCGACTCGCTGTTATTCATCAACGATAAATTTCTCAATTCACTAGTTATCCACTTAAATTCAACTTCTGTAGAGTCAAAATAAAAACTATTGTTTCTGCCATAGCGGCGTTTCAAATAAAGTCACTAAATAAAACTATTGTTTCAGCCATAGCGGCGTTTCAAATAAAGCTATTAAATAAAATATTGTTCAGCCATAGCGGCGTTCCAATTAAAATCATATAACGAAATATCGTTTCTGCTAAAACAGCGTCTCAGTAAAAATACAAAAGGAAAATCAAATAAAAAGAAAGAGTAAAACAAGTCCGGTAATTGAGCCAAAAGCTAAAATAGAAAAAAGTAGATTAAGAAAATCATTCATTCATTCATTTCATTCAGTCATAATTATTAGTTTATGTTTTTATATTTTTTTTGTAAATAGAAGTTCTAAAAATCTAGAACAACAAACAAAATAAATAGGATAGAATCAACTGATTTCTCAAATATCAGAAATCTAATCTTTGTTTTCCATTCTCCTTAAACATAACCTAAAATTTTCAATTCTTTCAGAGAAGTACTTCGCTTCATTTGCTTATAAACTTAAATTCATTGTTTAGCTAAAAGGCAGCTTCGGTGAGTGTGTTGGACAGCTACGGTATAGCTATAATTGGTACCCTAGTCTGAGAACACACATATCCCAAGTCTGTAATAGGCAGCTTCGGTGAGCTAGATTCAGGACAGCTACGATAGAGCGATAATTGCTATCCTAGTCTGGTGAATCTAGCATATCCCAAGTCTGTAGGGAGGCAGCTCTGGTAGAGTAAAATCTATCCGAGTCTGTATTAGGGTAAATTAAGGGTTTTTTCAACTTTTCCCAGAGGAGCTCCAAATATTCTAAGAATAACCCGTGACAAAGAATTCACGCGAACTAGTATAATTTCACGAGCTTTCAGCTCGTGAAACATATACAACAAGTTACATTTGGCGCCCAACGTGGGGCTCCTCAAATAAAATTAAAATCACTTAATTTCATAAATTCATAGTGGAATCATTGTAAAACTTAAAATCACTTTCTTTTGGGGCAATTTCAAGACTTTCAAGTCAAATTCAAGTAAAATCGTTTATTAGAGTCATTTATAAAAAATTGGAAAAAATAAAACAAAGGAAAATGGCAGATAAGGATCAGATTCCTGATAAAACAGGCGAAAAAGATGTAGATCAGCCTGGTCGGAGTGACCGAGACACTGGTTTCCATGAGCGTGATGCTTCCATGACCGATACCAGTCTGTTAAGTCAAACTGAAAGTCCAGCGCATAGTCATAATGAATCAATGGCTGCAATTGCCACCACTCTGCTTTCTTTGAAAATGTCAAACGAACGGCTAGAAAAGAAAATCGAAAACAAATTTGCTCAAATGGAAAGAACTATAAATAACTTTCATATGACAAATATCGAAGCACAAGTAGTTTTTGAAACCAAAATAAATAAAAAATTTGAAGAAACAACAAGTAAAAACAAAAAAAGAATTGACGACATGGAAACCAAAGTCCAAATAGTATTAGACAAGTGGGATACAGACCTCACAAATTATGACGAAAAATTAAATCGAGTCGAGTCCAGCATCAGGACGGAGCACGTAAACGACCTCGATGTACTTAATAGTAAAATTAGAGAGAGAGATCGAGCTTTAAATGATAAAATTAAGGAATTAAATCATAGGCACGAGAGTCTAAAGATAGGGATAGACGCAGACATAAGAAAATTAAAAACTAGAGTAACAGGGCCCACTGGTACCAACGGTCAAGATTCATTAAGATTTATTACAAAACAATTAAAATTACCCATTTATTCGGGGAAGACCTGGGAAAAACCCATGGTTTACATTAGGGAAGTCGAAGAATATTTTGTATTTTTAGGAGCTGATGAAGAATTAAGACTTCAATTAATAGGCCAAAGTCTCACCGGAGATGCCAAGGACTGGTGGACTGCGCGTCGTGACGTAATCATTGACTGGGATACATTCAAAGATAGGTTCACTGCCAGGTTCTGGGGGATAGAAATTCAAAGAGAAATTAGAAAAGATCTAGAGTTTGGTTTTTACATCATAGATTCAAAATTAACATGGTCAGAGTATGCTAACCGTAAATTCGCGGCTGCTGCAGGGTTAAGTCCTCGGTTACCTGAAAAGGAAATAGTTAGGTCATTAATCAGACATTTCGATGAGCACGTGGTTGAGGCAGCAAGATGCAGAAATATATCAGAAATAGACGCACTTCTTACCTTTTTAGATGAGATGCAGACAGGTGGCCGATCTAACGCTTCGCGTAGGGGAACAAGTCAATTAGTAAATAGACAGAGTCCACCGAGCAACCGAGCATACGAGGATAAAAACAAACCTCCTTCATGGCGAAACAATAGCAATCCAGCACCAAAGTCATTTCCGAATCGCGACATAACAGATATCAAGCCCGATATTCAACGGCGACATGGACAAAATGAATACGGCCAAAATAAAACTGAAAATTGGACAAACGCAAGAGTCCAAGGTATTTCGGAACTTAAGATCGATGAAGTAGAAGTCGATACAGACATAGAGCGAAATCCGGAAAACTGGATGGCGCTGTGCCGGTGCTGACAAGTACAGTCCCGACACAGCGTGATCTAGTTATTTGCGCGGCAAGATTAGAAAATTCTAAAAAAAAAAACAATAACTTATTCGAGGATCCAGCAAATTATTTATTAGCAGAGGATGAGGAAACAGAAAAAATTAACAAACAATGCCCAGAAATTTGCTTAATTATCGAAGATATTGCAGTACGAGGTCTAATAGACACAGGCAGCCAAATAACGTGTATTTCACAAGAATTTTACGAAAGAAATAAAAATTCACTTTCAAAATGTGAACGGCTACCCGTGGTAAATTTTCAAATATTTGGAGTAATAGGGGGCAAGCCTACTAAAGTAAAAGAGCAAATTTTTGCAAAAGTTAAAATTGGTAGTTCATCTGATCAAATAAATTTCCTCATAATAAGCGGACTTAAGAGAGAAGTTATAATCGGAATAGACACACTCCATAGATGGAAAGCCGATCTCGATTTAAGAACAGAAAAATTAAAAATTGAAACTTCACCAGGGTACAGCTCAGTGCAATTATATAAAACTGATAATATAACAATAAATCAGATAGCGAACATTCAATATCCAAGAAACGAAAAAGCGAACCAGGAAGATGACGAGACAGTATATAATTTAACCAATGATGAAGTTGAAGAGAAACTCATAGAGTGTCAGGTTTTGAGTCAGAAGGAACTAAAAATTTTTTCGGACTTATTAAAGGAATATAACGATGTTTTCAGTAAATTACCCGGTCGAGTTACCATTTATGAGCATAGATTAAAAATCTACGAAGATAGACCTTTTGTAAGACGATCTTACCCGATTCCAATGATTCATAGGGAAAAGGTGAATCTCGAAATAGAAAAAATGCTAAAAATGGGAGTAATTGAGAGATCTTATAGCGAATACGTTAATCCTTTAGTAGTCGTAGAGAAAAAATCTGGAGAAATTCGACTAGTGCTAGATGCACGGTTCATTAATAAACTGATAATACCTGACCATGATTGTGCTCAATCAACTGAGGTTCTATTTCAGCGGTGTTCCAACAACGCCTACATGTCAAGTCTCGACCTGACCGCTAGTTTCTGGCAAATTCCACTCCATAAGGACTCAAGAAAATATACCGCTTTTATGCACGAGGGCAAAACGTATCAATTTACTGTAACACCATATGGATTAAATACAAGTTTGGCGAGCCTAGTCAGAGCTTTGGACTTAGTTTTAAAAAATACAGAATCGTTTACAATAAATTTCGTGGACGACATCCTGTGCTGTTCTGACTCCGTCCAATCTCACTTGGCCCACCTTGAAATATTATTCAAAACTTTTAGGAAATATAATATGACAATAAACTTCAAGAAATCAAATTTCTTTCGCGACGAGGTAAATTTTTTAGGTCACAAAATCACAAAGACTGGAATAAGACCACAACCAGAGAAAATCGAAGCGATAAAAAATTTTCCAACGCCGAAAAATGTTAAACAACTAAAAGGGTTTTTGGGTCTTACAAATTATTACAATAAATTCACTAAGTATTACTCGGACACAACATTTCCGCTATTAGCTTTAATAAGAAAAGGCGCCAAGTGGGATTGGACCGAGGAAATGAACAAGCAGTTTAACTTAGTTAAGGACATTTTTTGTGAAAAAATGATTTTGCATCACCCTGATCCCAATAAACGTTATTATTTAGAATGCGATGCAAGCAATTATGCAGTAGGCGCGGTCTTATATCAGATCTCGGATGAAAATGAAAGACAGATCGTAGGACTGGCGAGCAGAACCATGAAGGGCGCAGAACTTAATTACTTTACAAGCGAAAAAGAGTTATTGGCGATTGTTTTCGCATTAGGCAAATTCAGATCATTTATCATAGGTGCGAAGCTGACAGTACGCACTGATCATAACGCCTTAACATTTCTCTTTTCATGCAAATTGGTAAGCTCCAGGTTAGCTCGATGGGCTCTGTTTATCCAGGCTTATAGTTTCGAGATAGAGCACATTAAAGGAACAGAAAATGTAGTGGCCGACACCCTCAGCAGGAATCCACCTGAAATAAAACAAATAATTTCAGAAATTGCAGAATTTAGCATGGCACCATTAGCCAAAGAAATAGATGAAGATTTAAAACAAAATTTAAAAGTCTTTTGGAAATTTCAGAAGCAAGATAAAAGAGTTTGCGAGTTAATGCAACCGGAAAGCTTAAACAATAATAAGAACCTCATCGTAGAGAATGACATTTTATACCACCGAAATCCAGGGGGCGATTTCAAAGCGTACATACCCGAAGCACTATTAAAAGATCTTATAAATGAATGTCACGAGGCTTACGGCCACGTGGGTGCATCAAAATGTCATAAACTACTTAGAGAGGGTTTTTATTACCCAAAACTAGCAAAAAGAGTGCGACAAGTAATAGCGAAATGCGACAAGTGTCAAAGATGTAAGGTACCAAACCGTCATTGTTATGCAGCGATGCAAAATATAATTCCAGATGGAGTAGGGGATCTTGTATCCATAGATTTTTTAGGACCATTACCATCTAGTAAAGGAAATTATAAATGGCTTCTGGTAACAATCGACGCATTCAGTAAATATGTCAGATTGTACCCATTAAGATCGGCAAACGCGCAGTCCACAATTACTTGCATCTTTAGGGATTATATTCCAGAACTAGGGAAGCCGAAGCGAATCCAGTGCGATCATGGCACACAATTCACTTCATCCAAATGGATTAACAAGCTAAAAGAAGAAAACATTATATTAATTTTCTCGTCAATTAGACACCCACAAGGGAACATTGTCGAACGAGTAAATCGAGAGATCGGAAGATTTTTCCGTACCTTCCTGGCGGACAATCATACGCAATGGATTAACTGGATAAGAGTTATTGAAACTTGTATAAATGAAGTATGCCATGATGGTACTGGATTCGCTCCGTGCGAAATCCATTTAAAAAATAGACCGACCAGATTTTGGGCAGATTGGATAAATCCAAAGATTAAAGACATACCCTATGAAACGAAAATTCATTTAGTTGAAAAGAATATAAAGAGACACGGTAAAAGAAGGGCCGATCGATTTAATTCTAGTCATAAATTATCTAGGTTTAAGGTAGGGGATAAGGTTTTAATCAAAGCACTCAATGTGTCGGACACCACAAATAAAAAAATGGCAAAGTTTTTTCCATTATACGAAGGACCGTATATTATTAGCAAACAGATAGGAGAAGCAACTTACATCCTCGAAAATATAAGAACAGGATTAGAAAGAGGACGATTTCACGTAAATATGATGAAGCTATACATAGAGTCAGAATAAAACCAAATATCACTAGTATCTATTGTATGAGTTAAAATCTAAAATAAAAGTAAAGGGTTAAGTATAGATGCTAATCCGAAGAAGAGGATTAAGGAAGATATATAAGACATCACCATCGCCAGAAGAGATATCAGTCAAACCTAAATTCAAGATGTGCGACTACGTGTACGGTTATACCAGCGTCCAGGATAAGGGTGTGCAGGCATCCGAAATAGATATCGGAAGTGTGGATGCAAACAACAATTTATATAAAACGATTGTTTGTTCGGGTCCATTCATCGGTGGTAGTGGAAAGTTCGCTTCCGGGAAAGGGTCCCAAACTAAAAAGGACAAAAATAAAACACCATTAAAACCAAAAACAACTGAAAAACCGATTACAACAATAATACCAGACATAGAAAGGATAATAGAAAAACCAAGACTAAAAATGAAAATAACCATACCGAAAGAAAAAATAGACATAGAGAAGATCATGGGAAAAAGAGAGAAGATCAACAAGGACAATCCAAATAATATCCCTTGGAAACTGCATAGGATAGAGTATGAAGAAAGAACAGAGGAAGAAAAGAGGGCTCACCACCAAAAAGTCGATCTATTCAGAACCTATGGACCAGTATCCCTAATCACAAATGAGATGGAACAGGTAATTAATATTCCAACGGAAGACGGAAAAGACGAGAAGATGGACGAGGACATCGGTCTAGGAGAAGTTCTCCACATCCCTTCACCACGATATATGGGAGGTGATTTAATTCCATTCACGATACCGGAACTAACGTTAGACGACCTGTCCACCGATTTTATCATGGACGTCCCGATGCCAATCCTCGAGGAAAATGACTCTCCAGGCTATATGGCGGAATTCAACATTGACGACCCATTAGCCATGGACAGAGAATAAAACACTGGAAATATCAAAACAAAACAACACGGATATGACAAAACACGGACTTAACAAATATAAAATACCGGACGTAACAACAAAACTGAGGAAGAATTAAGTTTTCATCAACTTACCTGCCAGCGCTTCCATAAAACCTCATCGCAGAACATCAGCTGATGAAAAGGGGGCAATGTAACGTGTTCAGCCTATAGGCTGTATAGGCTGACTACACATAACGTCGTAGACAAAGGACACGCAGGTATTGTATCACGTGATACAATACCAAGATGTCAAAGCGTCGGTGTGACAACGCTCTGATATATAAGACGGACGAAGCTAAGCTAGAGCAGCGCATTCGAGCCAAAGCGGCCGTGCGACTCGCTGTTATTCATCAACGATAAATTTCTCAATTCACTAGTTATCCACTTAAATTCAACTTCTGTAGAGTCAAAATAAAAACTATTGTTTCTGCCATAGCGGCGTTTCAAATAAAGTCACTAAATAAAACTATTGTTTCAGCCATAGCGGCGTTTCAAATAAAGCTATTAAATAAAATATTGTTCAGCCATAGCGGCGTTCCAATTAAAATCATATAACGAAATATCGTTTCTGCTAAAACAGCGTCTCAGTAAAAATACAAAAGGAAAATCAAATAAAAAGAAAGAGTAAAACAAGTCCGGTAATTGAGCCAAAAGCTAAAATAGAAAAAAGTAGATTAAGAAAATCATTCATTCATTCATTTCATTCAGTCATAATTATTAGTTTATGTTTTTATATTTTTTTTGTAAATAGAAGTTCTAAAAATCTAGAACAACAAACAAAATAAATAGGATAGAATCAACTGATTTCTCAAATATCAGAAATCTAATCTTTGTTTTCCATTCTCCTTAAACATAACCTAAAATTTTCAATTCTTTCAGAGAAGTACTTCGCTTCATTTGCTTATAAACTTAAATTCATTGTTTAGCTAAAAGGCAGCTTCGGTGAGTGTGTTGGACAGCTACGGTATAGCTATAATTGGTACCCTAGTCTGAGAACACACATATCCCAAGTCTGTAATAGGCAGCTTCGGTGAGCTAGATTCAGGACAGCTACGATAGAGCGATAATTGCTATCCTAGTCTGGTGAATCTAGCATATCCCAAGTCTGTAGGGAGGCAGCTCTGGTAGAGTAAAATCTATCCGAGTCTGTATTAGGGTAAATTAAGGGTTTTTTCAACTTTTCCCAGAGGAGCTCCAAATATTCTAAGAATAACCCGTGACAAAGAATTCACGCGAACTAGTATAATTTCACGAGCTTTCAGCTCGTGAAACATATACAACAAGTTACAATACAAATAGCTAAATTATTATTATTTTCAGGAAAATCTCACACTATGCTTGGGACACCGGAGGCTGGTCATACTCTCGGAGCCATTCCATGTGCTATCGCATGGCTCTTCCGAGGAATTTCGGAACAACGTCAGAGAACAGGGGCGAGATTTAGCGTTCGGGTAAGCTGCGTTGAACTTACGGCTGGCCAGCAACAAATCAGAGACCTTCTTGCTGCACATGCGAACGGTAAGGCCACAGTGCTCAAATATGTGATAAAAAATTTTTGGGAATCGAATGAGAATTGAGAAAATCTTTGTTCTGCGTTAAGTTATGGCATGCGATTTCCTTGTCGTGATTGTACCTACTTAAAGACTTCATTTGTTCCGATAAAACTATCAGATGAAAGTTTGAACATCCGAAAAAACACTTAGTTCAAAGTTTCTACGAAAACAAGTAAGCGAAACTTGTTTGAAACTAACTAAGATAGGCTACAAGATCTGCGTCGTAGGAGTAGCTACCCCTGAATTCAAGCACTCGGATAAACCAGAATACACTAAACAGTAGACAGGATTATGTAATCCGGTAGAATACGAATTTCACGTATAGAAATAGAAGAGCAAACGCAAATTGTAGACGAGGAATAGGAATAGGGAGCGAGGGTGCAATTCGTGAAATGCAGCTCCAGTACACGACTGTTCAACCGGCCCCTTCTCGTAACAGTTTGGTTTAATTAATCTGAGTGATTATGCCAGCGCGTATTATTTCCCGTTGAAATCTTTTGAAATGACGAGAAACTTTCCCTCGATTTTACTCCAATTTTCCATTAATTATTGTTTTCATTGCAAACACGTTAACAAGGGGTGAAAAGGATTATTCTTAAAGAGATTTGGCGTCCCAGAAAGTGATACTGCTCTATGGACTCTCGCCAATCTGATGCTCGATGCTTTCTATTCGAATGCTTGAAGCTAAAGATCTCAGAAATCGTCTTCACTGATCGCAATTTCTCAACTGCCAACCCACGTCATGTCATTCTTATTTCTTATCGTCACTTTTTAACGATATCTAAACCTGGCTCTTCTTGACAGACAAGCTGACAACCTGCCACTAAACTATCCTTACCATTGGGCTTTGACCACAGTCTGCTATAGTGGTGAGCTTTTATTAGTTCCCTAAGTGCCAGGAAGTTAGCAATAACACTGAGTATTGTAGGACTTAGGGTTAATTTCTGACGATATAACTTGCAGACGGAATCACTGAGAATCAAGTTAACTTTTGTAGAAGATCACTTCTTCCTCGTATTATTAAACCGACGTCGACGGGTTAGTTTTTGTGGCCCCAAATCGTTATCCAGATGTGACCAGTTTTTAGGGTTTCTCGTATTATGAAAAAGAAGTTGTTTGTTTCTCAGCCCTTGATTACCGAGAAATTTCATTTCTACATTATTCCCAACGGGTGCCCGAGCCGAAAAGTTAAAATGTATTCCTAAAACTTTTCATATCCATTTAATAAGATCTCTGCGTGTTTTCGTAGTTAACTTAACTTTAGCTGTTTTGTTCAGGCAGGGAAAATCTCCTTAACAATTTGCATAGTCAGATATACGTACACTTTTTATATTGTCAAGTAACTGAACCGTGACAAAAATATATTGCAGTTTGTATAGATACACCGACCGCAGCCGCAGGCGACCACTGAGTACCATCTTGTTATCGTTCCATTTTACGAAATGGCCGAGAATAAAACGCATATGATATCCTCTCAAAGCTTCTTAGGTCCCTTTGGGGGTTGCAAATACCCACTATACGGTAACGGGTAGCAGAAAGGAAAAAAAGAAAAAGCAGAAATAACAGCTAGAAAATATGTGGCTTTTGCCATGATAGAATTAAATGCATTACTATTGCATATGTCATTTTTCTTTCTATGGTGTTTGAAAATGAGTAATTCTTCTCCTACCCTGATATTATCAGGAAAATCTGTTCGATGATTATTGTACATAGTTGCTGCTACACGGGATAACGACAATCTCTTTTTTACTAGCATCGAAATCCTCCTTCAGAGTAGGAAAGTATCCTTTATGGGTGATTGAACAGAATGCTATAGCGTCTGAGCACGAGGTTTCCCATACGGAGTGCCTAGAGGATCCCATAACATCAGCATGCAAATGTAACTTGAGAGCCGAGAAATCGAGACATATCGCATCTCTGTATCACCCGTAATCCCTTCTTGCAGTTTCTATTCTTCTTCTTCTTCTTCTTCTTCTTTTTCTTTGATTCGGATATCAGGCTTCGTGTATAGTACATGGTGAAATATTGGTGGTCCTGGTGCATAAAGACACAAGAAAATTGATAACGATATTTTGATTAATTATACGAAAAGTGAAATTTTTGATTAATTTTATGGAACGCTTTAAAGTACATTCCATTTCACGAGACGTGACGTATATTATATAATACATCTCGAAAAATGCAGAACGTAAGGCCGGGGTGCCGACTAATTAAAGAGCGATGCAATTAATTTTCCAGGTTATTAAATAATTAGCTGGTATCGCGTCTCTCGACACCCCCTCGTAAAGGAGGAAAGCGTAGAGTTAGATTTAAGTCAAATCTCCTCTCTCTTTCACTCGCAAAAGTTGATAATCCTAGCGGTAATTATTTAAAGTTTTCCCGGCACTCGTAAAGGCTTTTTGGAATCGGGGCTCCTCCCTTACTCCCTTGCTCCCTTATTCTGTCTCCATTTCTCTACCATTTTACTCAGAGTTTCAAGGAGAGCGGTTCAACGACTAGAGGGTGGACCGTGGTGAAACTGCAGATTCGAATGGAGTCGACTAGGTATAGTAGAGCTTTTGAAGTGACTTTGAACATTCGCAGGGCGGTAAAGAATTGAACGTTTTTCAACCCTTTTAAACATTTTTCAATTTTACTAGACACTTATGCTCATGGCTCGTTACTCAAGGCGTAAGCATCTTCTTCTTGCAAGACCTGCCGCAGCCCACAAGTAAGGTCGTTATTTATATAACCGGGCAACCATATACGCTAGTTGAAACTACTAGAATTAAGGCTATATATACTTTGGCCCGCAGACGCAGACGCCAGACACGCGAAAGCATTCGTAATAACCCCCATGAATTTAAAGCTAGTACCTTGGTATTCGAACAATGCATATCTACCTCAGAAAAGACGACTCCCAGGTACTTCAGCGTCGCCCTAGGCTGCATAAACCATTTTATAAATCACTACGACCGTCGCCCGACCAAAAACCGGGAACGGAAATGGCATGGCTATAAGGAACGAATAAGAAAAGGAGGAAAGATGAGAGAACCCTAAATGAAAATAAGGAGAAAAATAAAGATTCTAGAAATAAGGAACGACCGGAATTCTCATTTACTTATGTGCCACCTTTATCTCGGCCAAACCTTAAGGCCCGATCTTATATTTATAATTTATATATTGTATATATTTTCTTTTTCCCATTGCACTCGTGTATCGTATATTATATACTATATAACCAGACCGAAAGCTTACGGGGTAAAATCCACCCAGACATTTTCCTACTTTTATGAACCCCTGCGAAAGATCTGCTCGCTGCTTGCAGCTGGTAATTAAAGAAAGCCGCTTTATGAGTCGGCCCTCGTTCCCTCCATGGTTCGTCGTACAGGGGATGAAAATCTGGGTGAAGTACCCGAAAGGAGTGCGCCGAGAGAAGTGGCTCTCCTGAGTGGGCGGTACACATTCGCAAAAAATCAATTAGATATAAAAGCCAGGAAATTTTTTGCCCGTCTAAAACGACAGGGTGATATATTTATAAGCGTTTGTTTTTTCACGTCAATGTAATCCACGACATGTATATATATATATATATATATATATAGGTACAGCAGCAATTTCCAAGGTATAAATTTTATCCACCGGTTCTCTTCCCTTCATTTTATTTATATTTTATATATTCTCCGTTTTCTTTATTCTTTTTAATGTCACTTAGGATTATTTTCATTTTCACTTTATACCAGCACTCTCTTCGATAGTACGCCAGCCAATCCTTTAAAAAATTCTACCGCACGTGGGTGGTTCAAGAATTTTAGCAAGGCGTCAAGCACAACGTCACATCCATTATCCGTCTGTGTAGTCTTTCCTAAGACATTGAGTACCTTTTTTTTTATTTTTTTCTTTTTTTTCTATTTCTATTTTTATTTTTTGCTTCATGTTACTACAGTGAGCGTTGTCCCATGTCTGAAGGGTACCGCAACGCACAGATGCTGGTAATATTAGCTCATCTTCTACAGGTCGCTTTCATGGATATTGCTCTAGGAGCCACTCGAACCAACTTTAACCATCTAGTCTCCCTCGGATATTTCCCAGCAAACTACACCCCCACAAACTATTATACTTGTCGCAAAAAAAAAAAAAGAAAAAAAAATACAAGCTTTCACCCCGACTATTTCTATCTTCTTACTGTATATCCGCCTTAACAATTTATTAAAATATAACACTTGCGTGAGTCTTATTCGATCTTCAATCCACGATGGCCTTATTCTATTTCAAACGCCATTAAGCAGTACTTGAACGAATTATTACTGTTTTAAAAGTAATTGATCAATCCCCCCCCTCCAAATAAAAAATTTATATATCGGAACGTAGATTTTTTTTTTTTTTTTAATTCTTTCATTTCGCTCTTTTCCGATCACTTCAGATATTCCGTATCGAATTTCCCAGGGTTTCAGATACCTTTCAAATTTCTGGACGTACTCATCAGTTTGATGAGTTTTATATCAACGAAACCTGAATACGACTTCAGACGGATTTCGTAATTTACCTATATCAGAGCCAAAAATAATATTGACAGATACCTTTGAACGAATTTCGATGGTAATTTTTTTAGATCCAACTTGTCAGGCTGCGTTTACCTGCAGGCTGTACCAACCAGGACTGCCACTAATAATTACTTCTCAGAATTACATCCTCAATACTTTTCAGTGAAGTGAAATTGCCTTCGATCAAAATATTCCGAATTACATTGTATAATATATATTTGACAGCTTAGTGTATACATGTACGGAGTATTCGTGGGAATGCTTCATCGGGAAGTGAAAACGCCTGCATACAGGCAACTTAACAGTCAAGCGATTAGGTTTTGTTCGTTGCCAATGGGCACGCAATATGCGAAACAAAACCTAATCGCTTGACTTCTGAGTTGCCTGCATGCAGGCGTTACCACAAATACTCTCGGTATACACACATGCAGATAAAATCCACGTGAAATACAACGTTGTAAAGTAAAAGGGATAAACTCGCACCTCAGTTGACAACGAGTAATTCTGATCAGCACCATGCTATGTAAATACTGACCATAATAATTCCGCAAGCTTTAACGTGCAATTACAAGACTGGCTAGAACCCAAAGCCATAAAACGATGTTGACTTAATCCACTTCAATTCATGGATCATGATCTCGAATACATAATGCACAGGGTGTTCACAGATTTGTTAAAAAAAAAAAAAAAACCAAGTAGAAACCCAAAGTTTTCGAATCACGAAATCCGAAATTTTCTCAAACAAGATTAAAGTAGATGAGGAAAGAAATTTTTTCGTCGACAGTTCCCGAGAGATTAGGTGAGGTTTAACTTGAAAATAAAGTTTCGGACATCGGGTGAATTTTTTACCCCTCGTGGTTATTCAAGCTTTACTTAATTCACAGCAATAATCTCACGTAGTTTGTTTGTGAATAATTTTCAAACCACCCTTTATATATCTACATGTAAAAGATAGCAACAGAATAGAGCTGAACACATCCAACCGCAGTAATCGTTGGATGTTAAGACCCTTGCTTCCATTTCTCTGTAACTCCCAACTTTCCCCTCTTTTGACGAAATTACTACTAAAAATGTTTATTATCACAACCGCGGTTGTAGCTGTCTACCTTCTTTACGGTGGCTATCATATCCTTCGCTTACCACAAACTCTAAGTTTGTCACTTTTCATGCTCGCCTACGACTGTACCAATATTTACATAATCTGCTTCAAAACGTGACTAAAAGATCATTTATTTTTTCGACGGTCACATCTACGCCTTCAATTTAAACCTAAGGTTTATTAATCTGCGTCGACGCAATTATTCTCCATTTTTTTTCACTTTTTATTAGATTTTACCCCACTTTTTTATCATCTCTTCAATTTCTTTCAGACTCTGAACAGTCGCCCGCCGTTTACCTCAGGGACGATCCGCTCTTCGGGACACTTCAACTTCAGCAGCACAGCGAACTTAGAGCACCATCGGCCGAGAGAGCTGCGTTTTACCTGGACGCTGCGGTCGCAGGTCGTCAACGTGACGAAGGAGATGCCCACATGCTATACACTCTTCATGTATATCAGTATAGTGTCGCTGGGAAAGGCGGAGGTGAGTTAGAAATAACCAATATACCTTTTACTTTTAGATATATACCACAGTTTTGAAAAGATACTGAAAAGCGAGGGAATCCATACCCTATAATACTTCCAACAATACAATTCGTGGCTTTGTGAGGCAGGAAGTTTTGCCACGAAGTGTGATGATCTTTGGTAACTTAATCTTTTACTGAAGAACCGAGTCCCGTCTCGTATCTTGGAACTGTGGGGTCTCCAGGACTTGTATAACCCAATAAACCTATTATAGACTCCTTTCGCGTCTGCAAACTTCACTGCGAGTTGCAATCATCGTAACTCTGGCGGTTGAGCCCAATAAAAGTGTAATCATATCTTAATTCGATTTTCCCTCTCTCACTCTATCCGCTCTTTCTTTCCCTCTTCAGCATTATCTTTGACTATTACTTGTCCTCTCTTTCCCACGAGCATCTGGTTCACTACGTCGATTTTCTCATAGATTCGAACATCCGTTTTCCCAGTACTGTAACAAATTGAATTCTTGTCCACGACTTATGAGAAGTTTTTATAATTTTTCGATCTCTAATATCACACTTCAACTTTCTTGTCACAGTCGCCGGTGGTCGAAGTAGACTGCACTTAATGGACCTGGGGAATTCTGACCGGGGTAAATCGTCCGGTGGAATACCACTTTCGGGCCTGGGGAACATACTTCTAGCTATTTTTAACGGCCAAAAACACCCGCCCTATAAAGAACACAAGCTAACTCAACTCCTGAAGGAATGCCTAGGCTCCTTGACGTGTCATGCTGCAATGATAGCCCACGTTTCACCGAACGCTCAGCATTACACCGAGACGTTAACCACGGTCCAGTTAGCCTCAAGGATCCATCGGATGAGAAGACGAAAGATCAAATTTGTCGGTGGAGGAACACAGGGGAATGGAAGTGGCGGTAGTTCAGGTGAAGAGGCTGCGCGACAAAGCAGTGAGTGTGATCCCAGCTCCAGTGATTTGTCCGCTGATACTGTCATCTATGTCGGACCTAGTGCGGACGATGCGACCGACGGTGAACATCCACCTGTTTATATTCCAAGCTTGAATTCAGGAGATAATCGATGTGCCATGGGCCGAGTACTGAGAGGATCTGCTGCCGAAAGACCGAGCAGAATTCCAGAGGAAAGGAGTCCTGCTCATAAAGCGACAAAGGTTGTTAAAGCTCTTACCCAAACTGCTTCGAAACAAACCTCACCGGCTCATAGTATCACTCCAAAAGCAAGCCCGTCGAGGAGACCATCGGTGAAAACGACGACTACCAAAGTGACGGATTCACCGACCAGCAAAATCCCTGTTCCTGCGCCTAGCGGAGGGTCTGATGAACAGTGGATCGATGGACCTAGGATATCAAAGTCTAAAGTAGCCGAGGCCAGACACATGCTTAAAGACGCGCATCACAAACGTGAGACTTGGATCGATGGACCAATGCAACTGACTGGCGCACCACCGCATGGTCAGCATCCAACGAGTTATGGATTTATGGACAGTCACAAGAAAAGTATGATTAGAAAATGGGTTGAGAACCAAACGTCGCAAATACAGAGGACGAAACATGTAGCGCCGAGAATTGATCCGAAACTTGCTGGCCACGCTTCTCAGTTCAAGGAAATGACGACTTTCAAAACTTGCGAGGATGATGACAAGTCCTCTATAGTCGACAGCGAGAGTTTGAAGATGAACGATATCGAGGATATAACGGATAAACTTGGGGCAAAGTTGAACCTGTTGAATGTTAAATCCAACACGGATTCTGGGCTTGATTTAACAGCCAGTCCTGTCATGGAAGACAGTATGGACAGAGGTAAGATCGATCTACAGGACGACGACGATGATGATGAGGAAATTATTGTCCCTCCACCTCTACCCTTGATCGAACCAATGAGCAACGGTGTTAGCAGAGAAGTGTCTATGGAAAGTTTGAACCTGTCCCATAAGGACATAGTCCTCCCCTCTCGACACTCCCTCTCCTCAGAAGACGAGATCCTGGAAATTGTTGAAGTCGAAGACTTCGAGCCAGTCCCTATGCAAGATTCATGTCTTCAAGTCACAGAGGAAGACATCGCGTTTTGCATGGGGGAAAATCCTTTACCGGAAAGCGACCAGGAAGAACATCCTCTCAGGATACTCAGCCAAGAGAATCTCACCGTGGTCTCCACGTTTACTGGTAATATGAATTCAAATCCTTGCCTTTCACTTTCCAATACAATAAATCTTACATACACGAACGTTTTAATTTTTCGAAATATAGGTATGAGCCGATCAAAGCTCGCAGTTTATCACAGCTTTCAACTATATTTTCAGACTCTATGTCAGTTATGTCTGACACGGACCGCTACCGACCACAATACCCACCATCGGCTGGAATGGGGATGTTGCCTCGACCGTACTTCGACCACGAGGACTTCCTGGAACAAGAGACCAGACACAAGTTCGATCAATTGGCTCGACTCCACGAACTCTACCAGAGCAAACTTGCCCTCGCGAATGTTTCCAATTCCTTGACTTATCAGAGGGAGAACTCCTCTTCAGTTAGCGTTCGTGAGGCCCCATGTAAGTATCCACTCATCAGTTTCGCTTGACATAACTTTTTTTCTATTCCGACTTAATCCACCGGAATTTATTCAGACGATTTCAATTCATGAAGTTCGTTCAAATGGGAGCTTTTCATGACAGATAGAATAATTAGAATCAAAAGCGACTAAATTGCAGGAAGAATTACCTGCATGTGTAAATTTTTCGCTTTCGTAGACCATGACATACTTTTCAAATAAAAGTTTAGAATACCCTCCTTAATAAATCCTTTCGAGTTATTTTTATTTTGTACAACGAGTGTTGCGCTAACACAGGACATATTGCAGCCGCCACGGTCTTCCGACCACCGTCCCGTTGCCAATCCTTGTCGCTGTCAGACGTACTTTTCAATGATACCGCGAGCAACCATGGCAGTATTTACAGCGAGCCAGCTTACATACCGGGAAAGACTGAGCAGGAAAAAATATGCGATAATTGTCGCCAGAGTATGTCCCGTCCATCAACTGCGTCCTATTGGTATCCGGGTAGCGTAGCTCATCTAGCATCTCCTAGAAGATACTGTGGCAAACTTGGAGACTGCAGTATATCCAGTCTAAGGCATCCTGACGGTGCCTCAAACCCCAATCTCAAAGAAGAAGTCGAAAGGATACCAGGCAATGGGGCCTCGGGCTCTGATCCTGAAGAGGAATACGTCGAAGCAAAGAAACTCTTCACGACAGCCGAAAGAACGGAGCGAACTGTGACCGGCAAATCGGATATCGAAGAGGACCACGGACTCGCAGGTCAGAATATGACATTTTTTTCATTTTCTGTACTGCTTTATAACTTTCGGGTCATTCTTATCTCTACTTTTTCTCTTCATTCCAGTTCCACTTCCGCTGCAACTTTCCATTCCTCTCCCTTCGATGCCATCTCCGGGTCGAACGCAGCGGAAAATACTTAGTCTTGGATCCTCGCTGGTCCTTAATAAGGAAGGCTACGATTCTGGGGCAGACTCGACGCCGCGTGCGGCTAAACTATCACCTGCAACCCTCTCGAGACACAGAGCGGAAAGTTCTGGCTACGACAGTGTCGTCAGAGATAGTGAGACCAGCAGCATTGCCAGCGATTCATCGCGACAGACAAGCGCCCTCCAAGAGCATCAAGGTGTGTAATATTCTCCTCCGATCATACATCATCCGTAGATTTGGCTATTTATTTTTTTTTTTTTTTCCTCCCAGCACAATACCGAGTCATTTCACAAGCCTGAGTTCCAGTACGTACAGTAAATCTCTGCCCTTCAATCAGAGTACCGTTTTAATAGCAAATTCTCTTCCGTCTTGTGATTTACTCACGCGTTTAAAGAGACTCTCTCCTGTCATCTAGTGGCACCGATTAATAACCCATCGATGTTTAAAAAATAACTTTGACACTGCCTCACCTTAATACGTACTGCGAATAATTTCTCATAACCTTTCACCTCTTGATATCGCTTAGTCATCAATCAAAAACCCCTCGCTCTTATACTTATCCTTCACTTTTCACCCGGTCTTAGTAGTTTATTCGACAGTTTTCCGATCTTCTGATCCGGGGTTGGGCGCTTCTTTGAAAAAGAATGGATACATGTATCCATTCTTTATCAATGAGAAGTTTCATTGATGAACCAAGTCAGCCCGACCTCTTAACGACCAGACATCACACCCTTCGAGATTTCCTCTGGACCGTTTCTCTAATCTTTCCAAATTTCGCTTTTGAAGATGATCTAAAATTGCTTGTTTTTTCGAAATCCGATGTTATGAAACGTTGTTATATATTCTTTGAATGAATCGAAATCCTTTTCTTTGACACATTGTGTGTCATTTTACAAGCAGTAGTGATCAGTGATCCCTCATTCATCCCGCTGCTAATTAATCGGTAATAAAAATCTAAACTGGTCCCCCTATTCGGTGATTCTCCTCAGGTGGTGCGCTGGGAGTTCTAACTTCGACGTTGTGCGGGTGTTTCAGCGGTGGGACGGCTGGTGGACGAGTCCGAGGAGCGGCTACTGGGGCTGGGCGTCCAGGCGCCGGTCCTCCCCGGGGTGATAATCGCTTACTCAGGCGAGGACGTAGCGCTCCTGGAACGGCGCGCGCTGGTGCGATCGGAGCCGCGTGGCACGTTGTCCAGGATACTCAACCTGCGGCTGCACCAGCGCCTTCTTAGACAGGAACTTCGCGATGCTAAAAAACGTCTAATGATTCCGTCTGACCGATGGAGTTTCGAACGTAAGTTTTTCCACAAAATTAAAAAAACTTTTATCAATATTCGACAAATTTTCTTCATTATAATTTTTATATTTTTCTTTTTTCCTTTTGTTTTTTTTTTTCTTAATTTTTTCGAAAAATCACATAGTCCACGTCGAGGACAGCATGGACTGGCAAGATCCGTCATTCCTGGAGGCTCTTGAAGCGGAAACCTTCATCCTACAGAAAAGAGTCGAGGCTTGTAAAAGCCACGTCCTTCTGGTAACCAGCTTTGACTCTTGTCCGGTGCAACGTCGTCACCGGGTCGAGCCACCACCAGGAATAAAAATTACTTAACAGAGATTAAGTTCGGAGCGAGTAACGGCTTGCTGATCGTCGTACGCCGAGTGTTTCTTTTCAATTTTTTTATTTTTTTTCATTTTTTTTAAATGATTTTCTATATCTAATTATCATTATTATTATTTATTTTATAAATAATTAACGATGTATTTCGACCCGTCCTTTATTTTATTATTATTATTATTATTATTATTATTATTATTGTTAATATTTTTTGTTTTTTTCATTTTTTCGAAATTATTTGGAACTTCGTGTATAGTTCTCGTTATTAAATATAAATATGTACGAAAGAAGTTAACGAAATATAAAATGAAAAAAGAAAAAAAAAACGAGAATAAGAAATAAATTGAATTATAAGAATGATCCGTCGTCCTTTACCGGAAAATATCCTTACATAATATATCGCCGTATATATTCGCATCTCAACAATTATTACCTATAATAATTATATAGGAATAGAAATGATTAAATAATGATGTTAAAAACATGGAATTTATTATGATGGGATAAATTATTGTTAAATATTTGACTGAGATCGTTGGGAACTAAAGAGAAAAACAAAAAGAAGAATAAATTAAATTAAGAATTAGAATTAATAATAGAAGAAAGAAAAAAAAAAAAAAGAAAAAATCATTCATAGGAATGACTTCCGATTAATACAAGACTTCGTACATATATGGTGAAACTTTCAAACAAATCACTGTCTCATTAATATAATAATTATTAATTGTTAGTAACTCTGATGTGTCGTTCGATGAGTGCAATTTTATACAAAAAAAAAAACGAAAAAAAAAAAGGAAAAAAATAAAAAAGAAAGAATGAAAATATGATCGAAATATGTACGATAAATAACTATAATAAAAAAAAAAAACCGAATTCTACGTTGATATACATGTAAAGAAGTTTTTTTTTTTTTATAACGATTAGAACAGCTGATGGAAAAATGAATAAAGTTATTTAAATATAATGTTAAGAATGTGGAGAAATATGTTTATCTGATCTACATTCATCCGAGCATCTCATTCTACGGGACTAAGTAAAACACGTTTTCACATGTAAATTACATAATCTTTACGCTAAATGGTGAATATTATGACTTCATAATACGTGAAGCGTAAATCGGCCTAAAGATTGACGTACTTTTATCGATTCTATCGAAAAATTATTTCAATAGTTATTAATTGAGAAAAAAAATTAAAAAAAAATGTTTATTCAACGTAGATGTTTCACAGGGTAATCTTTGAAACGTGGTATCATGAATGAGAAAAAATATTTTCATTCGTACATAGATAGTGAAAAAATATATTTTTTCTTCTTCTAGATACTATATGATAGATAAAAACTATTTTAAAAAGACGTGTGTAGGTATTAGGGTGGTTGAAAAAAAAAATCGATATTTGTTTTTTCTTCATTTTCCATCAAGCGAAAAATGTCGATACATGGTGAAAGAAAATTCTTCTCCGAAAATGAACTCTAGATAGATTATAATTTTTGATTGGAGCTTATAAGCCTTTTTTAGCTTATTTTTCTAATTGTACTTAATATTATGATTTTTCACATTTTCGATAAAATGAATTATTGTAAAATGCGTTGAAAGATATTCGTTTCAAAATATGTAACAATAGTACAGAGAAAAGTAATTAGTATTAAAAAAAACAAAAAAACAACAACAACGACAAATAATGAATAACTTTTCTCTATACTTTTGTTATATATTCTGAAATAAATATCTTTCAAAATTCTTTTTATTGAAAATTTAAAAAACCATAATATCAAGTACAATTAGGACAATAAGCTAAAAATGGTTTGAGCTTCCTTTCAAAATTAATCTCTATAGTGTTCATATTGCGAAAACGTTTTTTACATAATGGGGAAAAAATGGAAAAAGCTATCGACTTTTTTTAACCACCCTGGTAGGTATATATATACTACGTACATGCGAGATGACGTATACACATACACACACATATATGATATTACAATGAGGTAATTAACATACATGCGGCTTACATAACAAAGGTATATATAATTACGTGGGACTCGACCAGTCATCGTGATGAAAGATGCTCGGGACACGGGGTTCGATAGAGGAAGAATGAAAAGAAAAGAAAAGAACGATAAAAAAAAAAATAAGAAATAAAAAAAAAACTGCCAAAACTGTTAGACGATAAAGAAAAATGTTTTTCTTTTTTTTATTTCTTTTGTATCGTAGCTTCAATTGTTATTACGCTGCAGTTGTCGCACTTGAAGTAGAGATTTCTAATTAATTCATACGTAGATTATGCGATGGAAAATGAAAAAAATAAATAAAAATTAATAAATAAATAAATGAATTAATTAATGAATACATAAAGAGGAGATTGTCATTTGTAATGATATCCAATAGAATGAAAAAGCCACAGCGTTGATAAGTTGCAGGAAATATAATAACAGAGGCGATTCAATTCGTGTAATAAAGCATATAATAAAATAAAATTTAAATAAAAACGAATAAATAATATTATCACAAAATAAATTGAGTAGGTATACATGTATATTGATTTTAACCATCTTTAGCTACGATCAGGTGCAGTTATTATTCCATCATCAAACAATTACACATTCATAATGATCCCGTCGAAAATTGTATATAAATAAAAAAATTTATTTACAACAATAATTTATTCATCATTAGCTCTAGGTATTATTATAAGTAGTCGACATATATCAATGGAATAAATTTACTAGAACCGCTCGTCATTTAAAAATTTTCATATATTATATATTTCATACCTCATGTCAGTCGTGGGTGTATATTATTGAGTCGATAAAATGACGCTACACTGTCGTATGTAAACTCTGGATGATGTTTCTTTTTATTCGCGTTATATATAGAAATTCATATCGATCTAATGAAGACATTAATCTAATACCAGTTTAATATCCAGCAATATATTATGCACTACCGCGTCGTCATAGAATTTGTAATAAAAATTAATGCCTAAATTATTATAATTAATTTCCTGAAAATAAATTCATTTTTATATTTTAAAATTATATTAATTTTATCATCGCTGTGACGTTTTATTATTGTTTTTTTTTTCTTTCTTTTTTTTAAATTTTTCTTTCAAACTACATCAGATAAGATTAAAAAAAAACAGAAAAAAAATGTATATTATACTACGTTTATTTTATTTTTCAATTCTGTAAATATATATACGATTATAGCATAGGTACTATACCGATAATTATTCTATCTTAGATATTATACATTATATTAAATTGGTCATGCGAATAAAAATTTGTAAAATATATGTTAAAACACGTAATGACTCGCGGGTGCAGATTTATTTCTAGTCTATTTTTATTTTCATTCATCTCATATACATTTTATTATGCGATGCGAAATATTGACGATTTTTTTTATTTTTATTTTATTTTTATATAATTTTTGGAAAAAAAAATTTTCTCTTTTTTTTTTTTCTTTCTCTCTACATTATAAGTGCAAATATTTAATTAATTATCATTAATATTGTCAAACAAATCCGTCTATCCTATTCTTCTACATCCCACTATATATCTCTGTATTATAATAACTTGTATTATATTTATATTTTATATGTACAAACTAGGTATGTAATTTCTTGTAATAAAGATCGATTTACAACGTACACCTATGATCATCTCACGGTTCTTTTGTTTCCTTTTCTTTTTCAATATTTTTTTTCCTTTTTTTCTCATACACATGATATTCAATTATAATAATCAATATGATCTTTACTATTTCATGATTATAGTGCAAGCAACGCAAGATCGACAGAAGACCCGCAGTTATATAGCTAGGGTGTTGATTATAATGTCAGAATTTCAATGTCTTCACGAATCACTGAACAAGATTTTACAACGCAGTAAGTAATTGTTGTATGAAATCTAGGACGTGGTCGCAATAATATTATTCGTAATAACAGGCCTACCTCCGCTCGTTATCAACCCTCCTTCACTAATAATTCTATCATATAAACTTTTCTGTGATTTCTATCGTCGGGTTTAAATCAGAAAACTCGAACGTCGCAAATCAGAAATAATAATGATCGTAATTTATCATTCTGCAGATCTTTCGATTTCCTGTACAATTTTCCAAGTTCTGAATCTCTAATTTTCTAGAAATCTAAATCGAGCAGATTTCCTGTTTCTCAATTCGCTAAATCAGGTATAAACTTTTCGGCCGATAAGATCAAACTAGTCTTTGGAAAAAAAATTGAGACGATAGAGTCTGCGGTAATTATAATCCCAAAATAATATCTGAACGCGAAACTATTCCGAATATTATAATTATTGCGGTAATGAAAGCATAGGTACTAAACGCAGTGACTTATAGTGTATAAGGCCAGCGTAATCTCCCCGCTTATAGAAATATTGTGTAAAGTAGTAGTTGATTAGGAGAGAAGCAAGTCAAAGGCAGTCAGCAAGTCGTTTCAGTCAGTTCAGTTCAGTTCAAGAACGAACGCCCGTTTGTAATACAGTTGTGTCAAGACGCTCCGGGAGGATGGTAGGCGACACGCGAACGGCCCTCTTCTTAGCCTTAGCGGTAACTCTGGGGCCCATCGTGGCCCACGGTTTAATAAGGGAGGATCTTTACCCTTATAATGGAATTGGCTCTTCTATTCTTGAAGCAAGCGCCGATGGTCAGATAAATTCTGCCCAGGCTAAACTCAAAACTCCGATCAGTTTCGTCGACAGCATTTATGACACCATATACGTAAGTAAATCGAGAACGGATTCGTCCCTGATTACAGATTGCGAAAAATTGTTTTAAAAAGGCGTGATATCGATGGAAATAAATCTCTGATTAACGTGCTTTCATTTTTGGATCATTCAGTCTTCCTATTGTTGCTGAAATTTTTAGAAAACTGTAATCGTACGTTTGATGATTGGTATTACGTTCAGGAAACTCTAGTATTGTTACAGCAACGGTTCTAACGTACAATAATGTCTTCGAGAGAGATTACGTTGCATGTTGAACGAAAATATTTGTCAACCAAGTTCAATATACGACCGTGCAACTAAACTGGAAAATATGAGTCTCATGGTCCTTTGAAATTCCGTGAATTGCTCCATTCTTTGATAAGCATGATCCAAGACTGGGATGAATGCTTATATGTATATTGAGTGGTCAGGAAAATTCCGACACTGAAATTACCGCGTGATTAGCATCGTCGTATCTCGATCTCAGATGAGAGACAATTTACGGGATACGAAGTTTAACTAAAAGCTGTTCGCGTAGGGTGATGGGATTAAATGTACCGCGGGCGAATAATTGTTCAAATTACGGTTGTTAAGGTATCGCATGTACATCTATGGTCTGTATTTCGTAAGGACTGCTTGATCTATTATCGTGTCCATATGATTCTGGAAACTTGAGAAATTTGGGATTTTTTAAATAATTGAATAACATTCGGTTCAAGGTTCGAATAATTCGATGAACCAGACCACAATAAAGGACCACAATAAAGGACCACAATAGAAGGACTCCCGGGCTTGAATAGAAATTTTAGTTTGATCCTCCAAAGCCTCAATTCCTTTGTTCTTCCGTTTTGTCGACAGAAACATAATTCTGTTTTAATAAAACCACGTCCTACGCGAGGATTCAGAGGTGTACCTGAATCAGAATCAGCTCTTGCCCTTTAAATTCTGATGAGCTCCTTTACATTTTAATTCTTCTCAAAACCTGAAAAATTTTATTTTTTACTTAGAATTTATTCGTCAATCATTCCATAAAACGTTTTATCAAAGATTGAGGAGGAATAGGTCAGAACGAAAATCACGAAGTCTCTCTGAAATTCAGAACTCTAAAAGTCTAGTTTGAGCCTAAACATGCTCCAAAACGGTCAGAACTCTCACTTTCAGGTGCAATTCAGAATTTCATTTCTTGCACAATTCTACCCCCAATTTGTAGTCTGCATCCCTTAAGTCTAAAGTGAAAATTTGCAGAAGTAACGAGAATATCTATTTTGACTCGGGTCCGCGTGATTTCCGCCGGTTTCACAGGACCCACTAAACGGACGTGTGAGTAACCACGTGCCCCAATAGATACGAGGAGTTCACGCTGAATGCAAGCAATAAGAATGATGAAAGGACAACAACGAGATACTCTCTTTATTTGACTTTGTTGCAAATGGTATAAGAAGATTGCAATTCATTGGCAATAAAGGCGGAGAATGGTAGATAGGTAGAGTCAAATATTTGGAAACAGTCTTGGAAGTGGAACTCGGTATATTCTTCTTTAGTCCAATCCATCGTTTTTCTCGTTAGAAATTTTTCAGAAATAAACTCTATACAAAATTCTAGATACTATCAACATTGACTTGCATATCTTGACTGTACATTGCCTGCTTTACGAGCAAAGAAGCTTCCTTGATGTTGACAAATCATGATAGAAGCTATGTGGGATAATACAACGGAGCAAAAAGGCCGAGAAAGTTATTTTGCAACACACTATATAACATAATCACCAGATTTATCTTCGACAGAAAGATCAAGGCTGCATTATTCCATTCAAATGTAATTGAAAGAAGAGTATTACTCAACTTCGTTTACCGCACAGCGCGAATCCTTTACTCCGAATCCCTTAATCAAGATTGCAAATGACATACGCGTGGTTCTTTACATCGAACATCTGAATAAGATTCACAGAATTCATTGAGTTTTTTTTTTTTTTTTAATAAAAATTCTCGTGCACGTGGCATATCAAATCTTGGGATCAAATACGCGTTAGCATGACGCAGTATAAACATGTGAATCCCCCAGAAGTTTTGTGGTAAACAACCAGGAAGACAATGGCTCTTAATTAAACCACGATAAGACACATTAAAGATCTCAAGGTTTGAATACTGAAAACCTGTAACTATGAAACAAACCACTTCTCCTTTAATCAACGGATGTAAAACGCGGTGAGAGAATACAGACACACTCCAAACATGATCGAAAGCCGGTATATGCGAGTACATTGCCCATAAATTATTGGCTTCGATAGGCAATCATTCAATGTACATCAGTTAAGACCCCAAGACGTAGGATTGCATGAGAAAACGGTAAATCAGGTAATTCTAGTAATTACTCATAATTACTCATCGACAATTGTGAGAATGATTCCAATAGCTGTCCTGGTCCCTGGAGAGTAACTCTAATGCTAAATTAGTCATTTAAAAGTTAGATGTGACTGAACTTCCACGTTAGGTATTAATATTATACGTATCTCGGAGTCTACAGCTTCATGGAATCATGAGAATAACAAAATCGGGCGACCCACGTTGGATTTTTCCTTTTAACTCTTCGCCAGATCGGAAAATTGGCTCTCAACCCTTGCCAATCCTCGCAGAGTATACTTAGCGCATAAATTATATCTACCTTGGGCGTTCGGAAGATTGAAGAAATGAAAAGTGCAAACAATTGTATGACACAGATAACTTAATTCAACCAAAGAGCTGACATAAGAAGTTGGCTAGTTATGATACAAGCTGGAGCAGCCCACGCGGTAATCATGTCTATTCCCAGTTATCGTATATGATGACTCTAGTCATCAAAGTAAATAATTAAGACTGATTGCAGACTACCATCCCAAACTGTCGTCTGATCATAAGAACCCTGCAGCTATTTTTTTCCAAGCAATATAACTCATGATCGGTGTTCAGATTTATCAATCAAACGTTCATTGACTCTGCTGTAGAATAGAACGTCCTCCGATCCACCTGAGGTCGCCAAATTTCATTATAATGTATACCGCGTGTCTGCAACTTAGGTTTCGTAATAATTTCAAAGTCAATTAATCCCGGGCGAATATAAAGTTGCCCAATAGCCGATGAATGATTCAACAATTTTATACAAAAACTCTTTTGTATTGAATGGAATGAGCTCAATAAATGGAAGTAGAGGTTTAACATCAATTTAAAACTGATTATGACTCGGTTTATGAATTATTGATCGATACTGTTGCTCCAACAATATAAGTACACACATGTATCAGCTTGTGTGAACACTGTACATACCTCGTGATTGTTGATTTTAATTTGGTTCAAAGTGTTTTAGTCGTGAGACTGTCCAGCAAAGTTCACAAGAGGCGATACCAGCTTGGCACGTTGATTGCTTAAATATTTACCCATATTGTTTTCACCAAAGGTTAATCTAATTGGGCCGAGTCAAACATTTATTGAAATTCAAATCGATTCAAGGTTTCATATGTGGCATGTAACACAACTATACTACACCCCCTCATCGTTCGTCAAATTTGAACACCAATTACAAATTTCTGTAACGTAACACACGTCGACAGTTCGGTTCGGGGAAGATTCCCGCTCATTATAATATGAAAATACTGCAACATATACGATTTCCAATGCCTTGAGTCGGAGCAATAATTACGTATGTCATTGCACTGTTCACAAGCCATTCCAGTAATCGATAGCTGAAAGCTAATAATAAATGTGGAATTGTTATTTGGATCAAGTCATACTATCTTGCAGTTTAACAATTGTAAATTCGCGATAAAATGATTTATGATCATGCAGTAACGAGGAATGAATCGGAAAACTGATGAATTTAATAAATGGTGTGAAACTTAAGAACTCTTTCACTTAAATCAGTTGATTGTTTTGTTTATACGTTACCTAATTCGGTTTATTAATAAATTTAAAAGCATGATTAAAGAACTCCTCAAAACAGCCTGAGTAATTTATTGGACAGATGTACGGGTCATTTTTGACACTCCTGATACAAGTGGGAGACCGACGCTATCTCCGTGGAACTATCGTCGGGTTAAAGGTCGTAGTTAAGCGATGAGAGTCGCACTTAGAGCATTGTATCGGACTGGCTCTGATGAATGAACAGGAATTGTAAATCCCTCATGAGCATAAATTCACCAGACTAGTTTTTCGTCGAGTGACGGATTCCGCCGTATCCCAGGGATTCGTCCACTGCCTGTTTCGCTGCAAGTAAATTGTAGCACAAGAAATTTGTAGTTCTTAGTAAAGGCCACTGCAGCTAATGCAACAAAGGCTTTACTTAAATTCGTGGAACCCTTTCAATCAAGCAGATTGACCGGACAGCTGCACTGCATGAAATTTCACAGCATTTTTAATGAACATGCATGTGTACATTGACATTACGTATCATAGCTGCCCTACTTGTTAATTTATCGACAAATCTTGCCACTTGTGGTTCTACGTTAAACATTGAAATCGCGACTTAGTCGACAAATACAAATATGCTCATGCAAATATGCATGCGTGTCAACGTAACATCGACTTGTTACGAACAGTGGGTGAATGACTCCTCGGCAACCGGACTTGGGCTATTGCGTGGATGTAAAGCACGTCATCTACGGTACGGTGGGAGGATACCAAAGTTCTATCGCTAGTCTAAAGCTTCGTCATACAGCCGGGCTGCGGTTACTTTCTTCAACCTTATCGCTGTATTTTCTGAAAATTACGCAATTCACAGTTTTTCCAGAATTCTCAGTTAGTTCATCTTTCCTTTTTTACAACGACGAATGCTTTCATCGTTAGTAAAACTGGTTTCCAAATTATGATCACTGCAGTGATGAACATGTGCAATGGAATTTTCAATTTTTAGGTAACGTAAACCTGTATAGCTGAATTATCCGACATTTCACAATGTAGGAAGTACTGTCGAACGTTAAATCAACATGAGTTAGAACCGAGCAATTATTTGCCTGGTCGCCGTAACTTTATATTCGAGAGAACAAACTGTATCGATAATGGCCATATTATCGCTGTGTGAGTGGCAGAGTTCGTCGGGACTGAATGTTATCAAAAATTAAACAACCTACTCAGACTTTCGCAGCATCAAAATCAATAGCTAGTAGCGATGGAGGAAGTCTGAAGAAATGCAGTCAGACTCCAAAGCGTGA
Organism: Tenthredo scrophulariae; assembly: GCA_963978835.1. Taxonomy (NCBI): domain Eukaryota; kingdom Metazoa; phylum Arthropoda; class Insecta; order Hymenoptera; family Tenthredinidae; genus Tenthredo; species Tenthredo scrophulariae. The sequence continues at coordinate 5,271,047 of OZ022230.1, read as the reverse complement.
AAAGCTCTGAGGCACTGAAATGGAAGATAACTAAAGCACACTTTTCTTTCAATAGATTAACGGGAACGGTGTCTTGTCGTTTCTCCAACCGATGTCAAGGTTCTTCAACATCCCATTTCCTCTGGACTATCCGACAATTGCACCTTTGTACACGCATGTCGACATCAGAGGTTCTGGTTCGATTTATTGGTGGGAGACTGACGCACCAGGCGTAATTTTCAAAGCCGTTGATACCATACATCAGGTTTTTAAAGATTCGCAAGACTTTCATCCGAGTCACGTGCTTGTGGTGACTTGGGAAAACGTGGGGTACTTCAACACGAAGAGCGACAAAGTCAGTTAAAAATATCGAATATTTCTTAGCGTTTGTAAAATCGCGTACAAATTCATCTTGCTGAAACATAACTCTCATTTTTCCAACCCTGTCAACTCGACGCGAAGGTGAACACGTACCAAGTGGCAGTCTCGTCCAACGGAAGTCACAGCTACATCGAATTTCTTTATCCAGAAAGAGGCATCCAGTGGATTCAAGCTGATTTTCATCCCAGTGGATTACCAGATGCTAAAGCTCAGGCAGGTCTGGTGGCCAGGGATGGCCGAACGTACACTTTGAAAGGCTCTGGTACCGACCAAATCCAACACGTCGACAAGTACGTATTGTTCTTGAATACATAGTCATCGAAATAGTTACGTATTTCAGTAATCTACCAAATCCTTCCATAAATTAAAAAAAAATCGGAGCTTTGAGCAGGCTGCATTTTCAGATGGTCCAACGTTAATAATCCTGGACAGTGGGTCTTCCGAATCGGTCCAGTCAGGGAATCAGATACTGTCCAGTTACCCGACAATGTTCAAGGTATGCGATCGTGTATATCTGCTCAGGCGGCAATGATTTTCCGTTAATTGAAATTTGACTCGACTCACATAGTCTCTACTAATTCCTACATAGATAAAGCACGCTGATTATTTGCAACCCATCGCAGTAACTAAATACCTAACACAATTACCAGCCTTAATGATCGTTTTTATTCCTCGATACAAATTTGTCTTCGAGTATAATTACTGGATAATCAAAGGCATTGCTTCATTGACGAAATAACTCTGCTGTATCTGATCAAGCACGTTACTAACACTGAAGATCACTAATTTGCACCACAAAAAGATCACATTACAGATGCTCCGGTGAAAAACGAAATTCCAAGCTGCCTCACCGGTGCGACAAGCTGTCACAGTAGAGCCGAATGCGTGGACTACAGTTCCGGTTTTTGCTGTGTTTGCAAAACTGGTTTCTTTGGGAACGGAAAGTCTTGTCAACAAAATGGTCAGTCTCAATTTTTAGAGTGCATGGAAAAAGTTTGTCAGAATTAATGTCAGCGATGAGATTACTTTTTTCGCAAAGTCTGTTATTTCTATTCGGAATCGAAAACGCGAAAAGCCTGTCTTATTATACCGACCAAAATACATACATCCTTTTACAAACTGAGCGTGAGAGTGAAAGGTCAAATGGTCTCAGATCTATTCATAGTTTACGACGTAGACATCCTAACGACTTCCTCAGGAGGATCGTAAAACGCGACACCGGGACGTTTCGCGTCAAATGGGGCTTGGAAATGTTTGAATGTGCCAGGCTACTTCTCATCATCAAACTCGATCCTTTTCGTCCGTTTTATACAATTGGCGAAAGTTATTTGCAAAATATACCTACAGCAGGATTTTAGACACATTTCACGTATAGATTGTCAATATCGTGGCTGCAAAGGGTTTCTGTTGTAGGTTTCACATCTAAAAAATAAATCAACCGATGAATATCGTTCATTGCAAACAACACCACTGTTTCTTCTGCACCTTAGATCTGCCTCTACGAGTGATTGGCAAAGTTTCCGGCTTTGTGAACGGACAGGATTTTCCAACAAAAGATTTGCAGTGCTACGTTCAAACGAAAGACGGTAGAACCTACACAGCGATGTCCAGAGTACCGGAATTCATTGGCTCAAAAGCACAGCTGTTGAATAATCTGGGTGGCGTTCTCGGATGGTTGTTTGCAAAACCGGTCGAAGGAACTAAGAACGGATATCAACTAACCGGTAAAACTAAATCACAATTTTAAAACTAGAACTCGGTTAACTTCCAAATTTCTATGAAAGGTGGAGTTTTCAACATTACCGCTGACATCGTGTTCCCAAACACTGGGGATAACATAACAATCCGCTCGAGGTACCTTGGCCTGGATGTCTTCGGTCAATTAAAGATGGAAAGTGACATAAAAGGATCGCTGCCGGAACTGGCAGCCGATGCCCGCGTTGAATACGGAGATCACGAAGAACAATATACCAAAACACTGCCTGGCACGATAATCTCTCGAAGCAACAGATCCTACCGAGTATTCGGAGAATCTGATGACGAACATCCTTTCAATCAATCTCTCGTGATAACTTATAATAAATGTGAATACGCACCTGATGACGGAGAAGAGAACACAGTCCGGCTCAAGTTCTCGAGAGGTTTGACCAGCTACGAGGCGAGAGAACAAATCATCCGCTTTGCAATGAACACCAAAATTGCTCCTTTGGAGGAAGAGGATCCTTGCATAGCGGGCAGATCTCATTGCGGTGATCATAGCTCGTGCATCGTCGAGGGCGACGACTATAAGTGTGTCTGTAATCCTGGGTAAGATTGATTAATTGTCGCGTGCAATGACAGTGACGAGTAACCGTTGAACCATTAGCTCGATTATTGATAAATCACAGTTGATTTTGAATCCTTTTCTTCAACAGCTATCAATATCTGTACGAGAGCGACAGCACTGCGAATTGCGTCGATGTGAACGAGTGCACATCGGGTACCCACGCATGTTCTCAGAATGCACTGTGCATAAACAACGAGGGTAGCCACGTATGTCAGTGTTTGGATGGATTCTATGGAGACGGCCGTACCTGCGAGAGTATGAATAATATTTTGTTCAATCTGTTCAACACTCGAAAAACAATCGAAAAGTAAATTAAATTTTACAGAATTACCATCCTGCGAGGATACCGACTGCGGTGATTATTCCGAGTGCAATATGGTAGATGGAAGACCAGCCTGCTCCTGTGCTTGGGGCTTTGAACACACTGAACAAGGCTGCTATCCCAGCACAGAACGTAAGATCAACTCTCGAACAACTATGTTATAAATCAACACAATCCCATATCAAGTTTCAACTTTACATTCCTAAAATTCGCACATTTCTCTTATAGTGAACTGCGAAGATAAGGTCTGCTCACCGTATGGTCATTGTTCTGAGAACCTGGTTCAAGGTGGCTCCGACTGCGTGTGTGATATAGGATTTGTCGGTAATTGACGTCATCTCTTTCTCAAATTATGTGGGGATTGATCAACTCTATTACCGAGATGGTTTTTGAGCAACTTCGTGAAAATTGGAAGCTGCTGCAGTATTCATATCTATTTTTACAGGGGACGGATTCAGCTGCGAACCCGAATCGAACATCCCATTGACAACACCACCATCGCTGGCCGAAGAGCCACCCATTCCACAGTGTCTTTTAAACCAATGTTGGTGTCCAGTTGATGGATGGGAATACCAAGGTACTGGTTGCGTCCAGATCAATGCTGGGAGCAGCACAACGGCACCCGAAGAGGAATGGACATACAATGAAACTAGTTCGACGGATCACGATGGGATTGGGGAGTGTGAGTAGAAACTAATCATGACTTTAAGACGATGTATGATTTATCCCTTTTGTGGATATTAGCCTAATTCACGATGTGAGTTTTTGAAAAATGACTCGCTGCACTTGAATCAAATGAAATTCAGAACGACTTGAAATGAAGAATATTGAATTCTTGAATTAAGCATTTAGTAGCCACAGTTGATCAGCAGGAGACAGCTGCAGCGGAAATTGAATGTATAAGTTGCATATGTGATTGTGTATATCATGGCGCACGGTATGTTGGAAAAGCATGGCAAAGCACGATAATGTAAAAAAAATATGGATTGTGAATACCCACTTTTTCGTAAACGATCTATCCTATCCAAAATACGGCCGTAAATTTTAGTATCGCCACGACCGCAACCGGAATGCCTTAAGGAGACTGGTAGCTGTATTTGCCCCTGGGGATATGCCTTCGATCGTTGGAAGCGTATTTGTGTTCCTCAGCCTGGGTTCAACCACGAGACGATGGGTCCGTCCGGAATCCAATGTACGAATTAGTCATCCTCTCGTCTCTTTCTCTTTTTGCTATTTTCATACCAAATAATCTGATCGATATTGATTAAATGTCTGTATCGGTTTATATACTGACGCTTTTACTGTATCCATAAGTCCTGTCTCTTGTATAAGCGGCTCTGTAATTGCTAGCATTCTGTTTTCCGAAATGTCCTGATAGAACTAACCAATGGCATCTCTAGTTTTCTGACAAGAAAGAGATTAACTTTTGCATGCTCCATTTTTCGGACAACAGATCCAGTGTTATATGTTAGAGGCAAATCGCACGTTTTTTGCCAACCTTCGATCAGCTACCAAAGTACACAGTATATACTAACGCATCTGACTGTATAACGAAGGCAGAAAAGTCATTGAAATATAACTACGTAACGCTGCTTTCTACTTGAAACTTATTTTGACATATTTGCAAACGCGTTCACAGTTTCCTGTAATGTCATGAATATCTGCCACCCTTACGCACAGTGTGTCTTCGTGCCTGAAGGCCAGGGTATCTACGTGTGCCAGTGCAGCCCCGGATACGAGGGCGATGGTATCGAGTGCAGCAAGACCGGTACGTATAGCTTTTATAGCTTCGAGAGCAGTTCACAATTTTTATTTTTAAATTAGAAAAGATTTGTCATGTGGAATGTGCAGAACTTCATTCAGAAAAAGTTCAATATTCTTGATTATGCTGGCTCGACAGACATGCTCATGCCTGGCCTGAACATAATCTTACGTTGTATACCTACAAACAGAGAATCGTTTTCGTTGTCGTTTTAACCACATGCAAATACACATTATGGCTACACCAGCATATTTGCACGGTTTTTCAACAGAAGTTACCTGCCTAGAAGAAGACATCTGCGATCGCAATGCGTCCTGCCGTCCGGCAGAACCTTCAGGAGCTAGGTGCATCTGCAATCCAGGATACGAAGGAGATGGAATGACTTGCACGCCAATCGGTGCTTAAATCTTTGCCTTTTTTATAAAATCTTAACTCGTTTTTCGCAGAACAATCCAGAGGTTTACAATTTTTCTCAAACATCCCTATATGTCCCTATATATCGATGAACAAATAAGATTCCAATTAAATTCTATGTAGGGAGCCACGACTTTTTATCTCTACAAGAATTACAGATGAGAATCAGGACTTCTCTTTCCTTATCACCAGGACTCTCCCGGTCCTAGAGATTTTGAAAAAAAATAAAAATATATCGTTGAGATAAGTCTTATCTAAATTATAATCGATGCATCATTGATTTAGACGAGTGCAGAGTACACACTGATTGTGGAAGCAACGAACAGTGCCAGTACACTTCGATTTCATCGCGGTACACGTGCGCCTGTTTATCAGGCTACAGTCGTGTAGACGATTACTGCGTCGTCGCCGATTGTTCGACAGACCCAGCTCAATGTCACGAAAACGCACATTGCGTGTCGACAACTGTAGGTGGTTACACTTGCGCTTGTATAAATGGCTACAGCGGTGATGGTATCCATGAGTGTCTCCTGGATCACGTTGGATGCAACGTAATCAACAGCTGCGGACGTAACGCTATCTGCGGCTATAATCCAGCCGCAGCTAATTACGCCTGCCAATGCAAATCGGTAATATTATCTTACAAAAAAGTTGATGCTATTTCATTTTCGCTAACTCATCACCTACAATTTTTTGTCTTTCACATGAGGATTAAATGTGAAATGGACATGCATCTTCATGAGCTTTTTCCTACGGATATCTCTTGATTCATTTACGTAATTTGAGTTATGTGGCATTTTCGGATTTCCAGGGTTATTATGGAGACGGTTTTACCTGCCTACCTGAATCCACCTGCAAAAGAGACCCAGGCCTCTGCTCAGTGGATGCCACTTGCGTACCGACTGGAGAGAACCAATTCGCTTGTATCTGTAACGCAGGTTTTACTGGGGACGGTGCAGACTGCAGAGCTATTCCACAGTATGATTCTAACATAATTCTGATAAACCAGGGAATGGCGACGTTGAGGATACCGTTTTTCCCAAATGCTGAAAATCCTGGAAGTCCCATTTCGATAACCTACTCACAGATGGCCATCGGGCTGGACATTGATTGTGCCGGAGGAAGGGTTTACTGGAGCGACATCACAGGTGAGACTTCTGAGAAAATTGAATACGTTTTAAGTCCTAGTCATTATTATTATTCCACTCGGTTGAAGTCTGGTACTACAAGGCATTTCTGACTTCAGGAAACCAAATTGGTTCGATGACGTACAACGGCTCAGATTCTAAGGCATTCATAACGGACGTGAGCGGTTCTGAAGGACTTGCCATCGACTGGGTATCAAGAAACATCTTTTGGACAGATTCGAACAAGGGAACTTTGGAAGTAGCGAACCTGGAAACTCAGAAAAGAAAAGTCCTGACCTCGGAAGGACTCGTCAATCCTAGGGGAATAACTGCTCACCCTTACCGAGGGTAAAAATAATGTTCCTCTAATACAGTTATCCTAGTGATCCGTGCCTGTAAATTGCATGCTGCAAGACTCTGTCATTCTTTCGGCTGCAAAGTTGCTTTGGTTTAAATGCGATCCGGTATTTTCTAGAAAAATATTCTGGTCCGATTGGAATCGCGAATCCCCTAAACTGGAGTGGGCTAACGAGGACGGATCGCAGCGTGGAATTTTCTTACAGAACAATCACGTCAAACTGCCAAATTCTTTAGCGATTGATTGGTCGACTGACGAGCTGTGTTGGGCAGATGCTGGCATCCTTGCCATAAGTAAGTCGCCGTCAATTTCTTCCCCAATAAATTCAGACGATAATTGAAAAGGATTCCTCGATGAAAAATTGTTGAATATTTATTTGCAGACTGCGCCAATATCGATACTCGCGCAGTTCGTGTTGTAGCGAGTAACTTATCTTATCCTTTCGGCTTGGCCATTTCGCAAAATCATTACTACTGGACAGACTGGAAAACGTGAGTAATGCAGGAGGTCCTTCAGAGCATGGATAACAAGATCAGGAAATCTTCTAATATTAAAAAAACGATTTTGTTAAACAGACAGAGGATTGAAATCGCGTCAAAGAACTCTGGCGAGAGAAACAAGCCACTAGAAATTCCTCCGGGTGGTAGTGGCAAGCTCTACGGAATTGTGGCAGTCCCAGACTTCTGCCCCAGAGGTGAAGATTGGATATTAAAATTCGACGATTTTTTTTAAATTTGAATTTCCAAATCTTACTGTTTTCATTTTACAGTCTCCAACGTGTGCCAATACGACCTCGGCGGGTGCAGCGCGAATCAGCTCTGTCTTCCCGATGGTCAAGGCGGAAGAACTTGCGCCTGTGCAGACAATATTTCAGATCCGTGCACCGACGAGTATCAAACCAGATAGATTACTTCTGGTTCGTAATTTCTGATTTTAAAATCTTCCTGCTCTCTCAATAAATCAGCATGAAAATTGAAGAAAATTCTTGACCTGCTGTATTCAACTGACATAACTTTTTATCTTTATTGTACGCCAGTGAATATACGTGACAAGAATTGCGAAAAGTGGTCGTTATTTATTCAAAATATGGAGGGAAAAAAAAACAGCTAAATATGTAAACTCATATCAAACTAACATCACCAGGTAGATTAGGTCGAATATAACTTATAATATTTTTAATGTAACGTTATCAAATATATAATTTTATACTCCAGTTCGCACTGTGTAAAATAGACTCTTAAACATGACGTATGTATTTAACTATTTAGTGTTATTTAATAAAAAATATAAACAATTGTAATGTATATTAATTTTTTATTCCTCATTAACTGCACGGATGTTGAGTAAAGTGAGTGAATATTGATAGACTACGGATGGAGTTTCTGCTATTCGTACTTGTTGAAGAAATTTGAAATTTCGTGAGTTATTAGTAAGTGAAGAAAAATTCAATCGATTCTGACACATATTTTATCCCAAAGCTAGAGTATTTCGAAATTCAAACGATTCTCAAAGTTCAAGCAATGAGACGAGTCGACCGATTGAAGCAAGCCTCCGCTTTGATTAAATTCATCATAAATCAAACTGAACGTTATGTACGTTACCTAGGCTTAGATTATATTTAAGTCGATCTTCGCATTGACTCATAAAATATCGAAATGTACATCTTGCGTATTTTATAAAGTATTTTCGATACGTAATTAAAATTTATACTCACGAGTCGTGTTCAAAATTTGGGAGATTTGCACCCAAGAATTTTCTTTTTTAACAACGTCTCTATAGGCTTTTGATGAAGTATCGTAGAGGTGAGGATAGTTTTTCGGGAAATTTATCAAAAGTTCGTCCAAATTTCTTTCCTCGTTGTCGTGAAAAAAAAACGTCTTTGTCATTAGGAAAGGCTCGGCACTCGTTCGTCTTCATAAAAATGCACGGCTGCCGATTTAATTTAGCGGGTAGGCCCAACTAAAATCGCAGTAGGGAGAAAACGAGACCGCTTTGCCAAATTACCAAATTCGCTTGGGCATTACTGCTGGGAATCTCGCGCGCTAAAGTTGCTTGTGAGTCATCCAGATTCTCCAGTAGATGGCGCGCTAACTACGCATGGAAACAGTAGCATGAAATCATTATCCTCGCCGAAAAACACTTGGTTTACAGGCATCCCACAAAGTGTACTATTCTTCTCCTTCTCTCTTCAAATAGAAGAGAACCAAACTAAAAATTTCACAGGGAGATTCTTCGTTTTCGAACAGCGAAGCATTATGTAAAAATGTTTAAAACCCGATGGTCCATATTCGCGCAATTTACTCCAATTAATATATTCAGAGTCTTCAGTCAACGTTTCTCGCAAAAGTTACTTTACTTAACATTATTTCATTGCAAACAAACAGTTTGGAAGCCTCTTGTTCATCCTATGAATGGAATATCCATTAACAAATACTGTAATGCAATTGTTACTGTTTCTCAATAACATCTCGTGACACAATTGAACGCAACTTCTTTATCGAAACTCGAGGCGTGATCTCGTGACTGTATAATAATCTATATAATATATATAATTTATTCATTACTAGTCATCAGCCTTCAGCCTCGTATTCCACTTCTCTGAACTGGAAATGTATACCAAGAATAATTCCCGATCAAAGACATGTTTACATCTTTGCGTGATTTATCTGTTTGCTAATTTTTTAAATGAGAATTGTTCTAATCGTCACTTAATATTTATTCATTACGAATGATAGAGTGAAATGAAATTGTGCCATGATCTATTGGTGAATAGTTGAGAATAGAATAAAACTGAACGGTTCAATCACATATTTCCAAATTCTGGATTCTGAATTCACTGATGAATTTCTTGTTTGCGGACTTGACTAGCCGTCTCATTTGATGATCGTTCACCTGTAATATTGGATGTAAACAATTGTAGTATATTATGTCGATTGTGAATTATACTCAAAGCTATGATACGCATATGTGATGTAAATGTAAATTATCCAACGGTGTACTTTGACCAGTGAGCAATTGAACTCACGCGTTAGGTATGTCGTTGACGTATGACTAAAACGTCAGCAACCACAATACCTACATAGTATTGCACACAACACTTACTAGGTATGATAGCTTGTTTTCAGATCAGAATGAAAATATTAAGATACAGATAAGAGGCGAGATTAGGTCAAGTATCAATTTAAACGTATAATATAATAATATGTAACAAATCAGCAAGCATCATAGTATATCAACCTTATTTCTACGTATTTGATCAAGATTTTATTTAGAAGTCTGAATTCTATTGATTCATGTAATTTTTTGAGTATCCTGCAGGCGATTTCATCTTCATTTGAATCTTCATGTATGCATTAAAGATCCCAACAATATCGGTAGAGCATCTGTTGCAGCTGGTTGCCTGTTTCTGAATCATAGTACGTATGCACAAATACCGACCTCAGCTTTTAATCAGCGGTAGGAATTTCCTATAGTTTGTAGATAACAGCGTATCCACCAAGCTCAAACCTGGCTATTCCCGATTTGAAAAGTAGTGGGGATACGCCTTCTTCGTCTAACAAACCCGTACATCTGCGCTAGAGAAAGAGCGCATATCCGTACCTGCTCCCCGCTTTCTATCCGACTAGCTCGACCCCTCAACGGCTCTCTGAACGAAGCCGACAATAGAATTCATCGCAGGTGGGGACGGTCGTTGAAATATCTCGATTCATTATAAAACAGGCTGCCAGTAGGCTGAGCTATCGCGTTGTTTTATAGTTGATCACAAAAGTCCTTTGGCAAAATGTTATCCACTCGTAATTTTCTGATACTATTTTTGTTATCAACAGTGCTTGAGCTCGGATATGGCCGGTAAGTTTTATACCTAGCTCTAGAAACTATATGTAGCTGATCAAGTTACTAAGGTCAACACACGGCAATTTCTAACAGTTTATATACTACTATATGCACTATACTATGTTTATAAATACATCTGAAAACTGACACAATAAGTTTAATGTTTATAAAGATATACGACTACGTCATATTTGGTTTTCAAATTATTGTATATTATGTATATTGTAGAGGTTCTTTCATATGTGATATAGAACAAAATATATTTATGCGACCCGTTGTTTGAAAGTTCACTTTTTGAGCATTGGATTTAGGCCGCAAAGTGGCCAATTTCAGGTCACTAAAACATAGTGAGGACAGGAGCCTATATGTGCTTAAGTCAAAGGCAGTAAACTTCAGTTATTGCCTTTTATTAATTTTGATGCCAATATATTTTTTCAATGATTCTCTACACAACAATTATAAAATTAATCATTAAGAATGTCATTTCAAAAAGATAAAAATTTTTCAAGTTTGTCAAATATTTTGAATCGGTTACATTCCCTAAATATAAAAGCAGTAAATCCATTTTCTAGGCATTTTGATTAATTATCATCTGAAATCACACTTAAATGACTTTTCATAATGTCACATAATATATTATTAGTCATTCAATAATTGTTATGAAAAAATAATATTAATTTAGTTTGAAAATAGCTATTATCGGAAGTGGTCTTACTTTTTCGGAAAGTTGATAAGACTAATGAGATGAAATGAGATGATAAAAGCTCAATGGATAAAAACTTGGTTTATGGTTTTTTTTTTCATGTGAAATTCCGTATAACATTAATTTCATAGCTTCTACAAACATAAAGAGACATCTGAATCAGGGAGCGAAGATTTCGATGTATTGATATTCACCCAACACTGGCCAGAGACAGTTTGTTTCCAATGGAAGGAGAAGGTTCCATCTCATAGGTGTCTCTTACCAAGACGTGAAGAATGGACTATACACGGAATTTGGCCGACTCAATTTCACAAAATTGGTCCAGTATTTTGTAACAAGACTCTACCCTTCGATGAATCTGCGTTATCACCAATAATACAACAGTTAGATGAGAAGTGGATAAACATTGAAGATGGTACACCGCACTTTTCATTCTGGAAACACGAATGGGAGAAACACGGAACTTGTGCAGCCGTTCTTCCGGAAGTAAATACAGAGATAAAGTATTTCCAAAAAGGATTAAATTTACTTAATGAATACGACATGACCCACGTACTTGCGAAGGCGAGTATTTCACCCGGGCAAAATTATGCCGTACAAGAGATCATCGATGGAGTACAAAGAATTTTGGGAAAAACTGTTCAGGTTGAATGCATCACGAATCCGGTAAGATAATTTTTTTTTTTGTAATCGGAATTGATGAACAATTATACCCTATAACCGCGTAATAAATTCAAATGTTTATTTCAGAGCCAATTTTTCGTCGGCTAATTATTACGACGATATTATTTATCGTCGTGTTATTATTGTTACAGAAAACGCACGAGTCCTACATATTCGAAATAAGGATTTGCTTTGACAAGAGCTTGACGCTAACCGATTGTGACGGGATATCTGGTTTCCCAACGAATTGTAATCGCAAAAAGCCTGTGAACTACCCAGGCACTACACCGTCCGCATTTAACGTTATTTTAATATAAAGATAACTGATAATTTATTCAATTAGGAAAATTTGTAACAATATATTATCATTACTCTGAGTCTTTACATAATTTTTACGACGTTGTTCAACAGCGCGTTAGGAAAATACATAAGTAGGATATCCATTATACATCGAGCTATTTTATATGAAAATTGTGATCAATTAAATACAAATTTTACAATCATTTTATAACCATCATTATATCCATCTCTTTTGCGTGAGAATACGATTCATACCACACAATAATTAACACACATAATCTCCGCGTCTATTCCATTTATTACAAAAATCTCAATGCTATAAATGTTGACCTCTCGCATTGTTGTTGAACTCTTTTTATTCGGAATAGTGTATCAACTTACACATGGCACGTAAATTTTCAATGTACGTAAAACCTGCGGTTTCTGAATCCTTATGAATGTCATTAACATTGGCGTAAAAACATGGAGCAATATTTGTAAAAAAGATCGTGTTTCATATAGAAATAATTCTAAATTTCATTACTACAATTTTCGTGGTTGAAAACTCCATTGTTTCTTATGTGTAATTCCAAAAAAGTACTTGAATCGGTAACTCAGGATTTTGACTTATTAATCTTCGCCCGAAACTGGCCAGCGACAATTTGTGTGGCGTATAACGAGATCGTAACTCCATCTCGTAATTGCTTCTCACCTGAAAACGAAGATGGAACATACACGGAATTTGGCCAGAAAAATTCCACAAAAAAGGTCCAATCATATTGTAACAAAACTCTACGCTCGAATGAATCTGCTCTTTACCCGATAGTTCCTCAGTTGCAGGAGAAATGGAGAAATTTTGAGAGCAGTACACCAAGGTTTTTATTCTGGAAATATAAGTGGGAGAAACACGGAACTTGTGCAATTGTTTTTCCAGAATTTGATACAGAGCTGAAATATTTCCAAAAAGGATTAGATTTACGGAATGAATACGGATTTCACCTGGAGAAAATTATGCGGTACAAGAGATCATCAATGGAGTCCAAAAGATCATTGAAAAAATTGTCCAGATAGTTTGTGTCAAGAATGTGGTGAGATATTTGCTTCTCATTTTTACAAAGCGCAATAATTCGACTCACTTAATTGAAATCGGAAAAAAAAGTATACCCCTAAGTAAATTTGTTTGATTTTTATTTCTCGAAGCTGTGACACACTCGCGTTAATAACAATTATTGTAAAAGCGATAACTGAACTACAGTTCTGATTTTGACTTACCTTATTTTTTTTCCAGAAAATGCAGCAGTCCTACTTATCGGACATAAATATTTGCCTGGATAAAAGCTTGAAACTGATCAATTGTAATGAGGTTTATCAATTCCCGACGAATTGTGATTCCAATATGCCTGTGAACTATCCAAGCAGTTTTGAGGCAGATTGATAATACCTAAATAGCTTAAGCCTTATGTATTAGCAGAATTATTATCAATTGAAAAACTTTGTTTAGTTACTTCACAAGCATGATTTGTATATTTTCTTGAATAATAATAAAATTTACACTGCATAATCATCCAAGTTTTATTTCCATTCCGAGATAAAATGCAATCACTTCTCATGATGCTCTACACATAATCAAGATCACGGGGTATCACGAATAATGGTAACCCAATTAGACTTCTCGATAATTCCCAACTGATTATTACACATAATTAAAAATCAGTCAAATGATTTCATCCATGCATAGCATACCCAATAATGGACCATGAATGAATAACAATTTAGTAGTATGAAAGTGATTTAATTTACATAATCTTATAGTATTATTATTTGTATAGTTGTAACAGCTTGTAGTAGCTCGTAAATTGATTATAATAAAGTTCATTTATGCTATTGTAATTCAACTTTCTTCTGTACTGTGACAACAGCTGTTGGAACCAATCCTACAAAAATGAAAGAATGAACATAGAAATGAAATTAGTATGGTAAAAATATCCATTACTTTACATAAACAAAGCTCAAATCTCACCTAAAATATCTAGCGGCTTTTCATAGTCTTCCTCTGTAAAAATTTTCCTAGGAAACGTAGTCATTAAATTAAACGAACCGGAACCATCGGTTCTATTCATTTCAACATACAATCGTACAGCAGAGAGTTGTTCCTTGCATCCAAAAGTCTGGGTCAATGCCTGGCCGTTCGTTAATCTGATCTATAAAACATAATATTCAATCGATTCGATTCAAGAGCTGAATTTCTTGATTACATTTATCAAACGTTTCCTCAAATCTTATTCCAACTTTAAATTCGATCAAACAGCAGCATATACAATCACCTGCAATTTTGTTTCGCTATAATCTTTTGCAACGGCAGTAACCACCGAAGTTGGTGATGCAACTGCAGGTACAGGAAAGACCGCAGCTCCACCTCCTTGAGAGGCGGCTCTAGCTCGTCTTGCTGCTTTGTCGGATTCAATCTGCTCCCTGACCCTCTGTTTAGCTAATTTCTCTTCTTCTTTCTCCCTCTTTCTCTGCTCCAATATTTTCTTCATTTCCAAATCCTCGAGCCTTTGAATAAATGGGATTCAAGTGAATAAGAAAATATAATTTTTTATCTATTTGAATTTACGAATTAGATAGGCGCTAACTTTTTCTTGGCTTCGACCATCTCTTTGCCAGATCGTATCCTCAATTTCTCTTTTTCATGTGCTTCTTTCTTCTCTAGTTCTTCTCGCTCTTTTCTTTTCTGCCTCATTTTTTCCTCCAGCAATCTCAGCTGCTCTTTCTTCTCCTCTTCCGTAAGAGGCTTCTTTTCCTCTGTACTTTCCGAGAAACTATCGTGCCCTGATTTAGTTGCATGAAATTCTACCTCTAAATTGGATTTGAACAACTTTCCACACCTGGAATTAAACGACAATCATTATTTCCTATAAAAAGAAATAAAACAAAATAAAGGTGACAATGATATGAAATGGCGTTAAATTTCACCATAAAATACCTGAAATTTTAATAATCAATTCACATTCCATATACTTACACTTCGCATTTTATCGACTTTGCCACTGCTCCGGACGGATCCGTATTACTTGCGCTAGCGACGCTTTCCTGGGAAGGTGCATCTAGTGGTGCGGATGAAGTTGCGGGATTTTCAGCCACAGGATCAGGCAGAAGTTCGGCTTCGTCTGAATGAGCGAGAAGCCTAAAAAAATTGCGAATATACATCAGGGTGATGTAAATAATGGAGATTTAGTAGTTTTTACCATTCCATGGCTGGCTCGACACCCTTGTTTCCTGTAACCTGCAAAGCTCTTTCCCTAGAACAAAAATATTCGCAATTTTTGTCGTTTATGTTTTTTTCTTTTTTGGAACGCAATAAATTTTTCGATTATTTCGGGTGTTTTGGAGGTTAGAAATATCGTGTTAATTAGTTTTATCAATACTCACGCTTTGCCTCGACTGAAACCCATGTCTATAAGCATGGACACATCTGACGAAGACATTGCTCACTTTTTTATTGATAAATAAACGTGCGATGTATTGTTACTGAGACAATTAAAACCGAAAATCAAATGTCATGTCAAACAGACGCTTCGACATGCAACCTAATGCAATGCAACCACTAGAGTAGTCCCTAGAGTAGTCTGCTTATTTGCTACTACTTTCAACTTTGAGGAGTTTCGACTTTCGAGATCAGAAATGGAAGCAGCGTTATCTCGTGTGATATTTAAAAAGGCGTCAAATTCGAAAACTCGAAAACAAAATATTTATTGTAATTATCAAAAAGGCATTTTTTTTTCTATTTGCGAACTCACGAATTGATAAATAGTAGACGCTATGACTTTCCGGCGTGTTAAAAATTTGAAAGATTATCCTAGCAAACGATTTTTGCGACTTATTAGAATGGAATGAAATGAAGGGAAATCATTACAACGCTATTAAACTATTTTTAAAGATTCCGAATTTAAATGAATTGAAAATAATCGAAATTCACATCAATTTCAATTCAGGAAAATGAGGCAGGGAAAATAAATAGACAAAGTTTTGTAATACGATGAGGCGTTAATAAGGCCGTTTAATTATTACCTTCGATCTATTCACATATGAAAATTTTAACAGAAGAATTTACAATTCTTAAAACGCTCAAATTCTATGAATCATTTTTCGCTTCAAAGGCAATATACGATACATTGTTTAGTTATAAATATAAAAGATAATATTGAAATGTAATAAAAAAGAACAAACACAAAAACTTATTCTAACACGTTAAGCAAAAATTTCATATCTAAGTAAGATGTTATTTTAATAGGTATTTGTTTATTACAATGAGAAACAAGCCTCACGTGACCAATATTTATTCACCCGCTTATCATAAACATGAAATTTTTTTTATTCCTTATTTAAAAACAGTTTTAATTTTTATTTTTCATTTTCCTCAGAACGAAACGTCGCAATGAATTGTTAAGTTTAAAAACACAGAATAAAATGCACAATAGTAGGTTGATAATCTTAATTTAATATTCTTGGGATGCCTTGTCGCCTTTTCCAGATCCACCGCCGCTACCAGTCTTCTTAGGTAATAAAACTGCTTGAATATTTGGCAGAACTCCACCCTGTGCAATTGTCACTCCTGAGAGTAATTTGTTCAATTCTTCGTCGTTACGAATTGCCAATTGCAAATGACGTGGAATTATTCTGAAAATTAATATTTAGAAAGTTTGAAAACTTGGCAAGATAAAAACGTTACAGAATATTTTTTTCATGGCTTACATAAACGTATCAAACTTCGGTGCTTTGTTCATTTTTTTTACAATTTAGAAACTAAAAAGTCGAATTTCAGATTCAATGAATTATGTCATTGATATTATTCGGACTTTTGATTCTAGCAAGTGTTCTGTGATAATCTATTCATCGAATGAAATACGTGCAACGGAATTCTGTGAGAATCAAATTCGAAAGCTTCCATTTTGTGTATACATAGTATTTGGCCAACGTATATTTCGAAGGAGATAAATAAGGACGCAAAAACCTAAACAACACGAGTCTGTATAGGACTGATAGTCCAAAATATAGAAAATAATCCAAAATATAGAATATGTTTCCGTTAACTAGAAGCGAAAGACCCAGTAACTGTTTCTTTGAAAGAATCGCAGTTAATTTCGATAGATAGAAACTAATATTATAGTTTTCAAAGAAATTGGAATCGTAAGAATTAGACATGAGGTTGTGAGGACTAACCTAGTCTTTTTATTGTCTCTCGCAGCATTACCAGCCAACTCAAGAACTTCAGCAGCTAGATATTCCATCACAGCAGCTAAATATACTGGAGCACCTGCCCCAACGCGTTCGGCATAATTTCCTTTTCTTAAAAGTCGATGAATGCGACCAACGGGAAATTGTAGCCCTGCCCTGCTACTGCGTGTCTTTGCCTTTCCCTTAGTCTTACCTTTAAAATCAATAAATTTTAATACGTCCAGTTTTTTCTGACATTTTATTAAGTTATATTTTATAAGACTCGACTACTCACCTCCCTTACCACGGCCAGACATTTTTCACGATTTACAATAGACGGACGATGACAAAACCACAAAAACAACCTTTCTCTAACGTGACTGAACAACGAATGATGTCGGACGTCACGTATTTTGGCGCCGGGTGTCTAGCGAACGCTCATTTGCGCGGGAAAAATTATAGACGTCGGAGGCTGTGGAATTAGTATGACTTTAGTCCGATAGAAAGCATTAGCAGTTCTGCCGGCTGTCCTTCGAAATTTATCTAACTGACTAAATAAATATGATGAAATATATTTTCTCTTTCACAGATCAACACTGAATCTGAGGTGAAGGTTTTTGTCCCGAAGTTGTCGTCCAGAATTTCTATATTAGCACTAATAATGATTCCAATGTTTTTACCGAATAACGAGTGGAAAAAAAAAAAATGATTCCAATATATTGTATGTTGTATATTGTAATGAAACGGATGTATGAGATTAAAAGATATAACGGGAAAAATGTATAGAACGACTGATATTTGTATAAAATAGTAGTACATTATGATATATTAGTAATATCACATTGTTATAGTATAATGGTAAGTAAAGGTAGGTAATTGATGGAAATAAATGAGACAGGTAGATTGTTTTCGAACAGTTTACTTTTAGGCTCTCGTTCTGGCCAGATAGGTGTCTGCAGGTTTTACAGACTCCTATTATTACACGATACATAAAAATAATGATATTTACAAATGTAGGCACTCAATGAACAAAACATTGAAAACACAGACAAAATTGACTTGCAGGCTATAGGGATGATGATATACGGATCAATTAGGTAATAAATTTAGAGAGCAGAATGATTAGATATAAACTAATGTGCCAAGAAAAAACAAAAAAAAACAAAAAAGAACTAATAAGATATGAAAAATAAATTAAATAAAATAGGATTTAAAACGTATATGAATTATACAATCCAAATAATGACATACCATAGATTAAAAATATTAAGAAAAAATGTAATTCATGTTTTTTTTCGTTTTCTTTTTTTTTGTTTGCTTTCTTTTATTTTTTCAATATTTTTCGGTCCGATCAGTATGGATGTGGAATGTTAAAGGTTTGGGTAAGAAGCATTTTCATGGAATGTACTCACGCAGTTTCAACTTTAAAAGTTAAGTGTTTTTTTTTTTTTTCCTTTTAAGTACCTCAACATCATCGCTCTCTCTCTCTCATTTCTTTGAATTCACTGGCCATTGAATTAATTATTGTGATTGTTCAACATAGAAGTGAAGGATTTACTAAGTAATCAACAATCATTTTATTGATACTGCACTTTCCATTAATTTACTTAGTTTTTTTTTTTTTCAATCAAACCCTAATTCATTTGTCCTGCGAGGATTCAGTTATATTGCAAAACGAAACACTGTCTCGAAAATAGGTGATCGAGGGGTACGCGAGATGTGTTATGTATTACAGCTTTTAAGATTAAGAATCCAATGTTTCTTTCTCTTCCTATAAACTGCTATGCATATTTATTACAAAATCATTATTGTTAAAGTTCTAAGTAGGCACCTAGCACTTCGACAGTATGAAATCTCAAAGATGTCTCTGTCCTTTCTAAGAATTATAAATTTTTATATTTATATATATACCTATTTTTTTTTTTTTTTTATTATTATTATTTTTCGCTTTTTTTTCTCTCTTTTCATAAAAAGAAGCGACTGTTCCAAGATAATATATTTATACAGGAATCAGAAGTATATTTCGCGTCTGCATGAGCATACGGATCTTATTGATAAGGAAAAAGAAAAAAACAAACAAACGAAAAAATAAAAATAACAAAAAATAAAAATTTCCCTTCGATGCAAGAGATATTTTCTATTTACATTAATGCTATAGATTTGTTATAGGTTTTCTTGAGATCCTTCTCTTCTATGTTTATACTTTCTTATCAATAGATATAATTAATCAGTAAACATGCGAATCGTGTTATAGAATATTATCGTTTCGTATGTTTAAATATTACGAGTCCACATTACGGAGATTAAAATAAGTTACAATATGAGTGTTCTTTCTATTTTCAATAAAATATCATACAAATTACATATTATATATATTTATTTTACCTTTGGGTTAAAGAGCCGTAAGTAGTGAAAAATTATAAAATACTAAGAGTTCCTTATTTATTGGTAAGAAATTTGTATTTTGATTTATTTTATTTAATTTTTTTCTTTTTCTTTTTTTACAATTTATTTTTACATCTGTATCATACTGATATGATTATTTATACAACATTTTAAATACCTACTAATATTCTGTCTTTCGTATAAAACATCCAACATTCTTTTCAAACAACATTAATTACTTGGACTTGGTTCTTTTTCTTTCTTTTTTACTTTTTCTTTCAAGAACGGATTACAAATAAGTAAGACACGTTCAAATTCCAGATAATGATTGCTATATTGTTTTAAAAAAAACAAAAAATGCATAAATAATCAAGAACTAAGATCCTGGCTATAAAACAAAAAACCACCATTAGTTATTCTTTAATTAAAAATAAAATAAAACTTCAATGGAAGGATAACGAAAATAAAAAAATAAAAAAATGCTGTACATTTGGTCAATGTAATCTTACGTTTACTTATCTAAAAATTGCTAAAATTTAAATTTTCCAGCTATTTAAATACCAACGGCTCTTAACCCGTCAATAATATCACAGATGAATGAGTTTCCGTGTTGTGCGTCGCGTATTGCTACCTCAAAGTCCTTAAAAGGGCATTTATTCTCTCAATTTTTTCGTTTAGAGATCGCCTTTCTGTTTCAAGGGCAGAACAGTTTGATAATAAATCGTTTCTTCTTCTTTCTAATTGAATTGCCTCTGATCTCAGATTATTCGACCTTGATGCTAATCTTGCTGTCTGTGCTGCCAACACTTTTTTCTCCAATATTTTTTCTATAATGAACAGATGAAGGATAATATTAAATATGATTCAAGTTATTTTCAATATTGTAATAAACATCAGTTGAAATCGTTACGATATACTACGAACCTTTAGAATATTCCATGTATGCAAGCATGATGTCTTCGATACCGTTCCACCTGGACTTATCTCTATCATCTCCATCGATTTCATCTTTAGTTTTGCAAATATCTTCAAGTTTACAATGTTGTTTAACACCATTTTCACCAGGTATAGGTAGGACGGAGTAAAATGTCGATGATATATTTTGAACTAGAGGTGGTAATGGCGGCGGTCGTTCTGGTACTGGTTTTGGTTTGACTCTGTCAAGGAGCCGCATTCTTTGTGGTGGTTTTGGCAACGTCGGTGGATTCCTTGCGTAGGCTTTAGCGATCCTCTCGCAATAGGCGGTTACCGTATTCACGCTTTTCCGTTTCTTACGATCTAGAAGAATGTACTGCCAGCTCGCTTCAGCTTCTGTAATATCAAATGTGATTATGTGTTGATAAAGAGTAAAAAAAGTGTCTCTTAATATCATGGGAATGAGATATCATTAGTCAACAATGTAAGAATTTATATAGTCTATCCTAATCAGTTATTTCACGAAAAATGGGCAATGTATCTACATTCTGCCACTATTATGAATTCATTTGTGCAATTAATTTGATTATCGAATAAGTTGATGTAGTTACTTAAGCCAGATTGATCCAACGTTAATTATTTACAGGAAATACATAGCTAAATACTTTGACGAACTATCAGTAGCTCTTATTTTATACAGTTGTTAATAAAGATAATGTGAACTTCAATTACCATCTCTTTTGGAGGGGGGCATAACGTCGAGGCCAATAGTTTTGAGGAATCCAACTTTAGGCATGAAATCTGGAGTTTGAAGAAGCACATCAGGATGTTCTCGTGGAATTGGTAACAGAGATTCTAGAACAGGTTCAGAATCCAAAGGTGGATCAGGGGGCTCAGGATTGAGCTTGTACCTCTTTTCTACTTTGGACAGTTCCATTTCTGTGAACAAATTTTCAACATACATCTTTGCTTAGATTATTTTGTTTTTCTTCATTTGCAAATAGTACTGATATGATAACTCTAAAGAACCTGCTAATTCAAGATTACCAAAATGTTTACGGTTCAAAGTATAACGATAAGAGAGATCTTCACTCGTACAGCAAATTTACGATACTACGATTTGAATAAGATTCTATCAAGATTCCTTCTTACCATTCCTGGTGCTGAGAGTAGTCAGCCCAAACATAGCCAGGAAAGAAAGTTTATTGGCTGGGCACTGAAGTTTGGAAGGTGGCCCTTTAGTAATCCATAGGTCTGAGTCTTTGACATCCTCTTCACCCTCGGAGTCCGAACTTATGCTGACACCGACGCTTTTCTCTCTTTTTCGCTTTCTCCGTTTTTCGGCAAGGTCCAACGTCGAAGTTAACTCCTTTGGTTTATCAGGCATCAAAAACGAGATGTCGTTGACTATTTCTTGTTTTACTAAGGCCTTACTGAGATCAGGCACATTTAACACAGCTGATTCACACTTCACGGAAATCTCAGTCAAATTATTGCACTTGTCGGTAAAGCAAAATGCAGATTTCAATTCGTTATTTGAAAAATGTAATAGTTTTTCTTGAAATTTTGGTATTTGTAGAAGAACATTGGATACGTTTTGACACGTGCGCAGAACTTCCTCAGATTTGATGCTCTGCATCAGTTGAGCAGTATCGATGGGTTTTTGCGCAATGTCGTTTAAACTGAACTTGACGACTGGTTGAAATGGTAATGTGGACATAATAACGCTTTGATCAACCTGGGGTTTAATATCGATATCAGACTTGCAATCTTTATCGTTTGCATTTAAATTTAAAGGTTGAAAACTAGGCCCTTTATTATGCTCATAAGCTAAATGCGGAATTACAGGTTTCTCCACCAATGAATTAATGGTCGAATGATTTTGAGTGGACAGTAGTGTCTGTCGCGATTGATTATCGCCTTCATTCTTTTCATTGTTTGGTATTCTCTGGTCTCGCAGGACGTTTTCTGAATTATTTTTGTAGTTCCGACTAATAGCTTTAATATGATTATTGTAGTAATTAGCATTTGCAGGAGGTTTATCATTAGTAATACAGTTATTGTTAATATTTATTTGGACATCGTTTCGCTGAAGGCTGCCTGTCGACGGCTGTGCCTCTGTTACATGGTGCGTTGGCAGTTTCGTACTAATCGAATTATTACTAATATTTGTAGAATGATTAATGCTTAGATTAGGAATATTTAACTTAGTAGAAGGATGTTGTTGATGATGTGGAGATGGCGGGGTAAAATGAGGTGGCTTATACAAGCTAGGGACATGGGATACAGGAATATGAGGATGATGATACTGTGGTGTTGAATATGGGACTGATTGCGAGGGAGTTTGATGATTAGTAGAAATCATCGAAGACTTATTGACATTCTCCGACGACGTATCTTCGGTTGACTGCGTTGTGACCGGTTGGGTCGTTGAACACAAACTGGACAACGACTTGACTACTGACTCTTGATGATTGATTTGGTTGGGGATATTTTGATTATGACTATTGAGGACTGGTCTCAATTGTGGTTTAGAAGTAGCGCGAAATGAGTCCTCAAATGGCCTAACGAACGCGGGTTGAGGCGTCGCTGCAACCTGTGCCAGGACATCTTTATTTCTAGAACTATGATTACTATTGGACAAAGGAGGAGATTTATGCATATTAGGTAATTGGTTTGTTGGATTTAACTGCGGCTGAACTGCACTCGGCGTTGTTAGCGTATGCGTCGCATGGGTTGTCATCGTTCCACTAAAAGATGACGAACTTGTAGTAGTGCAGCCAATAGGATTTGTACGTTGGTACGTTGTAGTAGTTGCGCTGGTTATCGTAGTTGTGTGCTGACTAGAATGAATGGTACTTGACGACGCAGGAGGCAAATGTATTGAAGGTATTGAAATTATTGGCGCCAGAGGCAGACTGAGAGGAGGTGGTGGCCCGATGACGCTAGGAGCTAAGGAAGGTATTGAGGATATTGAGGGAATTTGAGGAGAAGGACCTATCGTAGCTGAACTTATAGACGGAGGCCCCAAAGTTAGTGTAGGTAAGGTAGAGCCCAGTGGAGGTGGCATAGGAGTCGAACTGACCGAACATATAGAAGCAGAGCTGAGTGACGCAGGACCCATTGGTGCTGCGGGACTGGGGAAAGGAGGCAGTCTCGAATGGTAAAGAGACGAGGAATCGGTGGGTTGGGGAGGGGGTTCTTCTTTCCTTGTAACATGATGACCGCTATTAACGTTGTTTCCCCTTTCTCGATCTCGCTCCCTATCTCTGTCTCTTTCTCGTTCTCTTTCCCTTTCTCGTTCCCGGTCTCTGTCTCGTTCTCGTTCTCTGTCTCGTTCACGGTCACGATCCCGTTCTCTCTCCCGCTCGCTGTGCAACTGAGTCGCTATGGTCGGCTTCCTAGCTGGAACAAATCCCGACACAATGCTTGGTAACACTCTACTACTCTACGGTAAAAATTAATATTATAAATTCGATGCTTTCAGGCATTAAAAATGGGCATTGGACTGCTAGTTGCAATTCCTTTGGATTTGAAAAAAAAATAATTCATTTCCATACTCTGATATCAATTGATCTACACTTCTCCATAGCTTCTTCTTTGGCGAAATTTCGAGATATAATAAACATTGGTCTAATGATTATGTACCTTTTCATCATATTCTCGTTGCACAATATCTGTACTGATAATTAACACAGTGTAATTTTTTGTTTCTTCAAATATAAAGCTCTGTACCAGGCATGATCAAATTGCTTTGAGTAACTTCGAATAAAACAGCTTCTCAATGTTTTTCGAGAAACGGAATTTACGATTTAGAAAATTTAGTCTACATTTAGTCTACAAGTTTTATTACTTGACTGTGTTTAATTCAAGTAAAATTAGAAGCTCATGTTTACTGATTAGTAGGAAGTGGATATTGAAACTATTCATCAAACTATTCTGACTAATCGAAAATTAGTTGGAAAAAGTTGAATTTTTCAAGTTTCAAATCGAGTTTCTGAGATACAAATAACTTTTCCTTATTATTATCATTTTTTTTTTTCACGGATGGATGTACTCTGAATTTGTGTCGCATAATTGGCAAGACTAGATTAAAATATGGGCAAGAAAAATGTCATACTATAGACGTAAAAATAATTATCTAGGATTCCGATAGGAAAAGAATTCAGGGCGTACCAAATATGTGTAGTAACAGTTTGAATATAATGAAAAAAGTAGCATTTCGTTTAATTTTATGTTCAAGCATACATAACAAGCTATATTGAAAGTGTTTAAAATTTGTATAAAAGAGATTTTTCCGAATAAAATTTTATCAAAGTTACTTGTTGATTTCTATCCAGATGCTATAAAAGATTCAAAGTCTTTGATTCAAAATATTGTAATATTTATCGTTTTCTCTCTTTACCACACCTTAAATTTTATCCAATACTATTATCTATAATTACATGATTTTTAGCTACAAAGTATTGGGGATGATTTCCAGCATAAATGCAATAAAACTAATCTACAAAAATAAAAAATGAATAATGCACTAACTACTAGTGTGATAAGATTATATGTATAAAACTATTACGTAATATAATGTAATGTAATATATATATAAAAATCTTCCCCAAAACTGTTTCAGAAAATGTATCGAGGGACAAGAATTTCAAGTCAATCAAAATTTTGATCACTTTTTTTTCTTTTTTCTTTTTTTTTTTTGCAATGTTTATTTTCAGTTATAGTCCAAATATACATGTTTACATAATAAATTATATAAAAATGGTATAATTTTGACGATATTAGAAAAAAAAAAAAAAAATGAAAAAAAAACAAAAAAAAAGCAAAAAAAAAACGATGGTGACAAATTATGTACATCGGTGCATTCAGTCAGTGGTATTTGGGGGCAGTATTGTTCGTTACAATAAGATCAGGATTAATTCACATTTTGGTGATTAATACTTGAATTTCTAAAACAGTTGCGGGAAACAACTAATCTAAGAGTGCATTTCACCTGGTGAAAAGATAGATCGATGTTCAATGATAGAGGATGAAATTGATGATGATTGTCTGATAACGACGGATATGAATTCAATTATTGTATTTGTAGAGAATTTTTTTTTCTTCTTCTTATTTACGTAAAGACTTGACACGACAGATAAATTATTCCTAATTATATAGCCAGTTTAGTGATTAATAAATTACATGGGTCTGTTTGGTGAGGAGTATTTTAAAAAACTTATTGTCGCTAAGATCATTTCCAACATATTTAATTCGGTGATGAGAAAAAAAAAAGAAAAAAAATACTTCCAAACCACAAAGGCACAGAAAACAGTCTATTTTGAGAGAGAGAAAAAAAAAGTCTAGTTATCACATAATTACATGCAAGATTTCATAATCTCATAAAAAAACTCATGAAATATGGGATCACCAGACTCTAAAGTCTCACTTTTGAAAATAGTGTCGCTGCCACTAGTTGGCATTTTCTTAGACAATAAGAAGGCACATTATTCCAAATGAAGATATTTCTTATCATCGAATCTGTATTTTTTTTTTTTTTTCTTTTTCATCATCGTTGATCCAAGGATTTCTTTCTTTCAAATCAATCGAGACAATTGAGAAGATGAACATACGTAATACTATCCTTTCGCTAAGGTGTTATACACTCTTAAGCCGATCCTGGAATTAAGTATTTGCTTTTTAGAATGTTAATAATAGTATAAATAAATTAGAAAACGAGCCCATGATTCATTGTACAATAGCAATGAAAAAAATTTTGTTATCAATAATATGAAATTTTTTTTTTTTTTTGGAACATTTAAAAACCCGAAACTATTAATTGAGTTATCGTACAGAATGTCGGTTTCATCCTAGTACTCTATTGTTCCAACACACCGAACAACTACGAGCCTCAAGGTATTGAATCCCGACTAAAATTCGTCACAATAAATTGTGCCTTAAAAAATTTTTATCTACTACTTATATGTCTAGTACTGACTTTAGTACTAAAAAATGGTTTTTTTTTTTTCCAACTAAAAGGAGATTCCAAACAGTTCACTATCAACAAATAGGTTTACTATCTAGAAATTATATCTAACTTCATTAGAAGCAATTAATTATGACTATAAGTTTTTATTATTTCTACATTAATATTAAAAGCGTAGTTTGTTTTTTCTGGTTTTTTTTTCATTTTTTCATTTTTATTCTTTTTTTTTTCTTTTTTATTTATTTTCTTTTTTTTTTTTCTATTTTTTCAATTTGTTTCACAGTCAAGTATGTGTTTTTTTTTTTTTTTTCCTCTCAAAATGTCTTCTTACTCAGTCTGGGTGTTTAGGTACCAAAAAAAATTTATGGAACCAGCCTGACGACCGATAATTTACATAGTTTTACCCATTTTTACTGACTGAAAAGTGTTCACCCACCTCCCTCCCAGCTCTTATTATTTACACTTATATAATCAAATAAAAACGGCCACAATATTTCGTTTACGACATAGCAAGTGAACTTTTTGGGCACTCCTTGGCAACTTACTTTCTTTTTCAAACAAGAGACACAGCTAATGACTCTAAAAACATCAAATAGTTAGATAGAATATATCGATCAACTAAACAGATAAAAAGAGAAAAAAAAAAAATGAAAATGAAAATGAAAATAAAAATAAAAATAAAAACACTTTGATGTTTCGAACAGCATCGTCAGAAAACAATTTTCATTTATATCGTGCTAACTAAAATTCGCTAATAGTGAAACGCAAGGTTTACCAGATAAACAATAACAACATTAAACGAAGCTACATAAACATCATTTTATACGGTTCATTTTTAGTATAACAATAAATACAAATATTTTATAATTTTTTATTGATCGATAGTTGCTCTGTTTTAATTAATCATTCGTGCAAACAAAGGTTTTTATTTTATTTGAAAATAATGATAATAAACAACGCGCAGACAGAATATCAATAAATCTTCTATATGTGTGGTATATGTGTGTATACTTTGATGAAAAATAATGTAAAAATTAAAAACCCTATGCCTATGGCTTTCAGGTACGGCGTTTTCTTCAGGTATATTTGGTTAATGAATTCTAATTTATATTCTATAACATTGAAAGGGTCTATTGTGAAGTATGTGAAATGTGAAACATCTGGTAAACCTTGAAATGATGGTATGCCGATCGCACTCTGAACAATTAGGTTCGGTCAATGGGAGGC
Organism: Tenthredo scrophulariae; assembly: GCA_963978835.1. Taxonomy (NCBI): domain Eukaryota; kingdom Metazoa; phylum Arthropoda; class Insecta; order Hymenoptera; family Tenthredinidae; genus Tenthredo; species Tenthredo scrophulariae. The sequence continues at coordinate 5,243,187 of OZ022230.1, read as the reverse complement.
AGTGGGGGGTGGAGCGACTCGCTCACCTGCAGTGTCGGCTGAGGCGGGGGCAGGGACGGGAACGGGAGCAGCGGGGGCCGAGCTTCGAGCAACCCTTCTCCTCTCATCCTCATCGCGTAGCGCAGCCTGTTCCCTGGCTTGTCGAAGTCTATGTTCTTCTTCCAACTTCAATCTGAAACAATGGTTTGTTTCATTAAGATTTTATCTTATTTTGATCATACAGAAATACTTGATCATTATCTTATACTGGATGGTATGGTAAAATCTCCTTACCGCTCATGCATAACTGGTGACATCAGGCCCAGCGATGCAGGTGGCAACATTTCTGGGCTATATCTCAATCCATAAAGAGGATATGAGGGCAGCCCAGGAAATAATGGCGGTCTCAGCATCCCACACCTTTCCAAGTACAATTGTTCTTCTAACCTGAAGTTTTAAGGAAAAATAAATTAGTTAACGCAGTAATGTATGTAGTACAAAGTATCTCTGTTCTTTCGAGAAACAATATAGTAGCAACTTTGCATCTTGAAAGACATGAATATATCTGTACTGATAAACGTTTTTCAATCAATTGAGGTAAGCATTGATAATCATTAAGCCCAAAGTACCTATAAGCGTGTTGCAGATGTGGAGGCGGGTAGAGACCATGGTGGTAAGGGCTGTAGGCTGGATCCAGAGCAAATGCCGGTGGTGCATGGGCAGGATGATGCTCAGGCCGATATGGCTGGAAACCAGATCTAGCCAAGAGTTCAGAAGCTGCAGCTGTGACACTATGCTTGCTATTTTCAGCCTGACGGGCAGTTGTATATAACGAGGGCATCTCCTCTGGCCTTCGTTCGTGCGTAGAACGTTCCTGTAACAACAAAACCAAAGCTTTCAATGTTGAGTATAAAACTAATCAATTACTTGTTCATATTTTTCAACATTATGCAAAGACTGATATTTATCCATAAAGGATATTGTTTTACCTTAGCAGGTGAAGGTCCTCGTACTAACGGTGGTGGAGCTCGATTTTTTGGACTGGCTCTGGGTTCTTCTTCTTGAGGAGCAGGCCCGGCTTGTTTAGCTAAGTTACGAAGTGCAGCAGCAAAGCTTCTACTGCTTGTTTGTTGGCTTCCGGGTCCAGGGCCTGGCGTATGACCCTGCGGTAATACACCAGAGCTTGGCCTGTGTGATTTACCAATTGAAGTTGGCGGTTGTCCTTTATTACTAGTTGGTTGAAGACCTGTGATCAATTATAAAGGGAAAATGGTGTTACTAAAACTGCAAGTTATTTGAATGTAAAGAAAAATTAAAATAATTTAAAAAAGAAATAAAATTAATTGATTATGTAGTTTAACTTCAATCATCACGATACTGTGTTATTATTCGTCCAAGAGTGAATATTCTCTCGGTTTATACACATTTCTTAATTCAATTATTCCAATTCATATGAAATTGAAAAGGAGTGGATAATTAATTAAAATACTAAGATCTAAGCTTTCCATGTCGAGGTATATTCGCTACTTGTGTAGCTGAGGGCTTTGTTTAAATGTGCTGTCATCTGGTTAGAAGGGAAAAAAAAAGGATAGTAGACAGAAGAGAAGAGTAAGAAATCCTCTTGTTCTTTTAGGGAGGTTTTCACCCTCCATTCAATTCCTCATCAGGAGAGTGCGCTTTGGCAATGGCAGATCTCATCCTACCCCGAAGTGCTCTACTCGAGAATACTATTTCTTTTCATCCGTATTCGTCCCTTGTAATTTTCTCTTTTATTCTACAGCACTCGAACTTGGATAGTGTTTTATTCATTGTCAGTTTCACAGTATGGTAGTTGAATGAATATAACATTATGATAAGACTTTTATGCAATTAAAATCTCATTTCAAGCTAATCATTAAATAATTGGTATTAATAATCTAAGATTCTAGAGAATATTAACCATAATTGCAATATCATGAATAACAATTCTCTGTTTTAATGTACATTTTATAACTATGAAAAATGTAGTATGTATTTTTTTGCTGCTTAAAATTAACGAGCTAAATACTCTGTAAAGCTGATAACTGTTAAGTCAAGTGAACGATTAATTTTATCAAGGTGAACATCATATCTGCATAGAGGAGTAAAATCGTATTGTATATTATTAAACGAATTTCCTTCTCAATTGTATTAAAAGATGAATGAGAGAGTGATCAGTCCCTCATAAATTCATTAGAGATACAGGTATACGTAGTAAACTATTTTACTTTTCACAGCAACCCCAAAGATAAACCAGAGAGCCACCCGGAGTTGACTCGCTGTTGGGGTGTTAAGCGGCTTACAGTCTGTTACCATGGTAACACCATACCACTAAGACGGTACCTCAATCCCATCCCTATCCAACCCTCCCTTAACCATGGAGGATTATATACCACAAACTCGGTTTTTATACAAAAGTATTTCCACCCTGTGCCTCAATAAGGCAGAATTTCCTGATATTTCACGTTCATGTATAATTATTATTCATTATTCAACGATCAGTTGAAATTTTATCAGGGTATAGATGAGCTGTAAAATTTTATAACATGGATTACAGGAGAAAGGAAAAAAGAATATTTCATACAATTTTTTCTTTCTATAGATCGATGTGATTAATTTTTCATTGAATAACTTGGGATATGTATTTTTTTTTAAGTAACGATTCAAATTTTCAGAGATTCGAGAACTACATACGAAATAACACAGTTTAAAAAAGTAAAAAAATTGGTTCAAAACTCATTAAATAAATATCAAAAGTTCTTCAAAATCGTAATGATGAATGGCACGAAGCTCGTGAAATATACTTAAAAGTTAAATGAATTTTTTTCAGAGCTGTTAATTATCCAATCAATTAGATACGAGTGAATTAATTTGCAGATTAATATTTGCAATGGTGAAACCACTGTACGTGTGGTTAGGATTGGATAAGTGGTAAAGTTGAACGAGAATTAAAGAGAGAAGTCAGCAAGAAAAAAAAAACAGAGAAAAAAAAATATCTCGTAACGATTTAATGAGGGAATTATTTCTGATTTAATTAAGGATTTCATCGTCAGTTACCCCGTAGCAACGAGTAAAACCACATCTAAAAATAAAAGAAATATGTTCTCCTCAAACAACGTAGAGAAAATTATAAAGTATAATAAATAATATATAAATATTATTAAAAATGATATCAAGATTTTATGATAGGACTTTTATAAGACCCCTTCGCGCTTCGTTACATTTTTGCCGGTACTTAGCATAATTAATATGCTTCATTTTGGGGCAAGTGCAGAGATCACCTCGTGATCTACGAAATTTATACGAAGCTAAACTTTTTGACACCGTGTAACGTCGAGGGGTAGCATGACAACGGGGTTCGTCGCATTTGACCCTTGAGTGACCGGGTTAAGGGGTTGAAAAAAAAAAAATAAAAAAATTATAAAAGAAATGTTGAAAAAAAAGGCGTAAAGTTAAAACGAGTTAAAACGTCCATCGGGTTGTTATATACATATATTTAGTAATAATAAAGAACGGTTCAGCCCGATTCGCCCCATGACAGTTTACCCCGCACGTATAAATGCATAATTGATTGACACGGAAATACTGCATGATATAGAAGGATGAGGAGCAATAGTAGGAGTGCGAGGGTTTGTGAATCGAATTAAAAAGTTACAACCGTGATTTCCGTAGTCTGGTGGAATTAAAAACTCGTTAACGCGCCTCAACGAATTATTCGCGTACCGACGTTATGTAATCACCCTGTATCACACCGGGTATATAGACATATAGTGGATATATTCCAGGGGCGGGGAAAATTCCGGGTGCTCACCTCACAAATATACCTAACTGGCGCGGTGCCCTGAAAAATCAATGAGCGAAGAGCGACTACGACGAAACTGGGGAGGGAGAGAGATGGAGATATAGAGAGATAGAAAGAGAGAAAGAGAATCAGTGATACTGCAGGGGAGGAACGGAAATAAAGAGATAAAGTATATGTATAATGTATCACACATAGAAATACATATATATATATATATATATATATATATATATATATGTATATGTATGTATGAGTATCAAGAGAAGAGAGATCAGTATAAAAAAAGGGAATAAAAATGGAAGATAGAAAAAAAACGAGTCAAAGTGTGTTGAATTTTTCTTCTCTCGGCTTTTTATTGTATTTTTTTCTCTTTTCATCCTTATCCTTCATCCCCGTGAATCTTTATTCTTTATTTCCCTCTGCACCCTCAGTCGCGACATCAACCGGTGCCAATACGACTGCTGCCTACGTCTACTTCTACTTCTACTTCTACTTCTACTTCTTCTTCTACTGCTACTGCTACTGCTACTGCTACTGCTACTGCTACTGCTACCGTTGCTGTTGCTGTTGCTTGTAGGGGTCGGAAAATCTGTCACTTTAAATGGGACTTAGTACTTCCTGCGTGTAAATATGTTTATTTATATAACCGTGAGGTTTAATCAAGCTGATTTACGATATGTCAAGTATCTGTCAATCATTAATTAGAACCTCGATGAAAGCTAGTGAATTTTTTGTTATTACGGAATTTATCAAGTTTCATTTTATTTAAAGCACGTTTAATTTCGTTCTCAGTTTCTTTGTTGAAAAAAGAAAAGAAAATAAGAAAATGGCCGTTTGTAATCTGACGTCCTTTCATCTCGTTAGAATTTTTTTGTTAAAGGTAATTTAAGTCTTTTGTTGTAATTTCAAATTCGGATTCTAGCTAATTGAAAATCGGAACGGGAAGAAAATTGTTCTGTACAAAAGTCGTATTCGCATTTAGAACAAAGAAAACATTTGCACGGGACAGTGTTTCCTTTTCGATACCGAATAGTAATACTAGCAGCAGTAGCAGTAGCAGAAGCAGCAGTAGCACTGAATAAATTTCATCTCATTTTAGGCCACGTTATCTCATGTATATTTATAAGGAAGGTAGGTAGGTAGGTATATAATATGTATACCAAATTTTCTGGTCTTTGAAAAGGATTCAATATACATAATAATAAATTGACACGCACCGCGTTAGGAGAAAAAATTCTGTCTCAAATATTTATATAGAAAATATTGTCTCGTCTATCTTTGCATTTTCGAGATAAAAAAAAAAAAAAACTATATATCTACGAGGGAATATAGCGGTGCGAAGGAGAGAACGAAAAAGATGCGAAGTATATAGCGCAGTAAAGCGAGGGGACAAACCGTTATTAAATTGTAGATTCCAGTCACGTTTCACGATCTAACGAATTAATATGGAAATTCGGAAAGCAGAAAAGCGCCAAAGCGCCTTACGCGAGCGAACGAGTCCTCCCAAGATTCTTCGGACTTTGTCTGGAGTTTGGGGTATCCCCAGGGGAGGCAGCGATTCAGTGGGGGGTTGAGGATTTTACCTACCATCCCTGTTTCATAGGCGCCCAGATCTCGGGATTTATTTTATCTTATCCTATTTTACTTCCTCTCCTCGGCTTATTTCATTTCCTGCCGTTTTTTTCTATCATTTTTTTTTTTTTTTGTTCTTGTCGTTTTGTGGAAACCCGGCTAAGTAATTACTCCGCGTTTATACCCATCGCTAATTTCTCTAGATCTCGAAAATACACACAGCTAATTAACTACCACAAACGAGGTTCACCTTTCATCTTTATTACGGGTGTATTTATATACTCGCAAGTTATTTGTACCCCTCTGATAATAATCCCCAAATTCTAAAGAACAAATTCAGACTGGAAAATGTTGACAAAAATAAAAGTGAGCTTAAACGTATTCGAAGAATTTAAAAAACAGAGATATTTTCCATAGAGAAAAGCGACGGAGTATGTATACTCCTTTCCTTTATAAGTTTTTGTTTTATTCAAAAGGCGATATATATTCTCGAAAAGTTGAAATATGTACATATAATTAGGAATAAACTTTTGTACTTTTCGTATTACTTATCAAAGAACAAAGTGCAGGAAGTCGGTAGGCCGACGCCAATGTTGTGCAAAAGGCAAAAAAGACAAGGGGAATCGAAACGAGAGAGAATCTCTCTCTCAAATGGAAAGAGGGAAGAGGAAATAGGGAAGAGCGAGGGGTAGGAGGGTGGGCTGGCCTGTTGGCGTACTAAAATGAAACGTATATTTGAGGTGAGGGTTGTTCGGAGTTGAGCCCAGCTCGCAGGGTTCAGAGTCGTTTATATGGTGATTCGATGTGGGGTGGTTGGCTAAAATATCAAGGGTATCGTGAGCAGAGCGAACGGGCGAGTGAGCGAGAGTGAGTGAGCCCAGCTAAGGGTGACCAACAGAGCCGAAGTTTGGCCAACCTCGTTTTTCCCATTATACATATACATATGCCTACCCGTATACGGTTTTATACGCCCTGCAAACACAGCATAGGGAGAAAAGAGAAAAAATAAAAAAAAAAAAAAACAAAGAAGAAAAAAAATCGAGAAAAGAAAAAAGGAGGTAAAGCTGAAACATATGTGAAACGTTTGCCGCGGTATAAAATTCCTGCAAAGGACCCCCAGGCCGTTAAATAAAATGGTAACGCCGCGACTTTCTTTGAGATGTTCATAAAATTTCACGATTTCATGTAATAGTATGAGTAACGTATGAAAAGCGCGGAAAATAATAATAATAATAATAAGAATAATCTGAGTGCAGATTTCTCAAAAATTTGTGTAAAAAAAAAAAAATAATAATATAGATAAAATACTGAAAATTTCTGGCAAAAATTTAAACCAATATGAAGGTGGTGTTGGATGAGTGGCTTGCTTACTTGCCACCATCGAGTACCTGTCAGCCTCTGTACAGAGTAAATGAATAACAACAATTCGACACGCACGGTTTACCACTCAACCGTCAACACCGCGCACCACCACCCATCAACAATCACCCTCTCGCCCGTCGCGGTTAAACGAATAAATTAAAGGCTGAATATCGCGAAACAAAGTCATGGATGACGTTATTATCGTTGCTACAGTATTGGCGATTACTTATGCATACGCCCCAGCACCGTGACTCTGGTTGATTACGATGTAGTCGATTTTGTATGGACAGGATCAAACAAATTGTTGCTAATTTATTCAGGGTAGTTTTTCGGGGTTTTTTGTTTTTTTTTCTTCTTCTTCTTTTTTAACCAAAAATTTTTTCAAAACGAGATGGGAGAAAATTGGAAGGGCGTTGCGACTCTTACAATTTTTTTTCCTCAATTCCTAATTTTAGAAAATTGTGTAGTTGTTAAAAAGTCATTTTACAGACGCAGGATAATAAATCCCTGGCACCTCTTTCGCAGATTTTTAGGCTCAAACAAGATTTATTCAAAGTATAGGCTATCTTTGCGACGATACGCTGCAGCGACGAGAGAATTTTTCTTCAACATTTCCCGGCTACATCCGTAATCTTTGATTCTAAATCAAGGCCAATAAAACCGCGAGATAATAACTACTGAGAAAAATCGCTTTCGGAAAATTCGATAAGAGCAGGTGGAAAATTTCCGGATATTTTTTAACCGATTCAAGATCGGTATATAGACACCCTATGGTGTTAGAAGGCGAAAAAAAAAAAAATAATAAAATAAAAAAATGATAATAAAAACTATAAAGCACCTTATGCAACAAAAGCGTTAAAAATGATGGTAAATCGATAACAGATATAGCGGGGAAAACCTCTGTACCCCGAGTACAGGGTGGATCGTTGGGGGGTCACCATGGGTTGCCCTCGGGAGGTGGTTCCTCGAACAATAGAAATAAGCTCTAGATTAGGGGTTGATTTGCATGGGGTTCCACTAATTGTCGCCAGAGGGTGCAGGGTGCCTGTGCACATATACATATAGAAACGCAAATGAACAAACACATACATAAGTATATCCATTTATACATATATACGAATACAGAGGTTCGCCACGCGTCCTGTGGGATGAGAAAATCGTTACGTGGCGCTCGGCCCTTTCCCGTTTTACCCCTCTCTGCGATTTATCCGCATCCACTCTGAACCCGTATGGTTTTCCCTCGGGACCGATGAAAACCGACCTGTTGTCCATACCTTGTCCGATTTTTCGCTATAGATTTTCGGCCATGCTTATTTCATAGACGTGTAATCTTTGGTATGAAATGATAATTCTAATGACGATTAAAATTCACTGAGGTATTACTGGTAAGTTGGTTAAAAATTGAAAACTTGAAAAAATAAATAAATAAATAAATAAATTAATAAATAAATGAATAAATAAATGGATGAATAAAAATAAAAATATTTCTTCATTACGCGATAAAACGTAGTTTGCCTTATGACCTCGTTTGCTTTTTACTGACCACCATAAATTCGCTCGTTAACCTCAACCCATCCGCAACAGCATCCAGTCTACAGGCGATCGGTGGGGATGGTGTGCAAGGTTTTTCCGCACATTAAATGTGATAAATATTTCTAAACGTTGTTGTTCGTTACGGTATATGACTATATGGTCGTTAAATTAGATGAAAGATAGAAATATTTATGATCAGTATATTTTTTTAAGAATAGGTATCATACCAGGTAAACCGCCTCTTTGATTCTCACGTTAAAATCAGATCTGATTTTTATAACCACAACGATATTACTACAGCGGAGGCTATACGGATTGTTTCTTTTCTTCTTATAGGCGCAATTTCCGTAATTTCAAATTAGCTAACGTCAGTCGGTGCTAATTAATGATCGATAATCAATTGCGAGAATTTATTACCCTGACGCGTATGACGAGGCAGAAAATATATTTACCTATACTTTTTATGTTAGTCTAATAAAACCGCCTGGTATATGTATATTCGAAATTTGAAACAGCGAGAGGCGTAACAAAAAAAAATAAATAAAGAAATTTCCAAATTTTCGACTGACTATATGAAAACGAAATATCCAACGTAGAGATGCACGGTGCAGTTTATACCTGGATGTGAAAATTGAACGAAATAACACGTTCGGTCTACTAGTATACTGTACCGGGTACGGGTACGGGATGAAACGTGAAATGAAATGAAAACTATATACGAGGTAGCAACGCGACCGGACATTGCCAGTGGCTCGTGGCATTGCAGGTCAGCTATAAAACGAGAAAATGAAATTAATTTCCGAGCTTTTCAACTTCCCGACCAATTTTCAAGCCGCATTCGTTGCAGAGTTGATTCCAACGTTTCATACTTGTTTCGTCTAAAATAAAGAGAGAAAAAAAAAAACAAAAAAGAGAAAGAAAGAAAAACGAAACCAGACCAATTCGGTTCTCAAAGTCTCGTAAACTTCAATGATCATACACGTGAATATATAATCAAAGAGACTCTCCAGAGCTGAATCAAATCGGTCGAATTGAAGGAAAAGAAAACTAAAAATTACAAAACTAGAAAAAGCGGACAAAATATGCTGGAAGTGTTCCCAAAATCGTACCTTTAATTTAGCATTTTTTTTATTTTTTCGAGCAAAATAAAACCATGCTAAGTCATAGTCCTTCGAATCCAGAACGCATGAGAAAGTCGATTGTAAAATCGCGATTCTCGTTTACTGTAAACGCGAACTTTCGAGGGATGCGAGAGATAGGAAACGCGTGTGATGCTGTGCTTCCGTCCACGTATAGGTAGATATAACTTGAATGCGCGATACCGTATGTGCCATTGCTATAGCTATACTGTTATTGACGAAAAGAGAGAGAGAAAGAAAAAAAATCTTATATATTTTCTTGGATTTCAGATAAACGTCTAATATTTCAGTAAAATCGATTATCGTCGATTATTTCCAAACTAATAAATAAACCAAATAAAATAAAGTCTAATAAAAAGATATTCCGCCGTAGGAGTGCAGCGCAAAGCCGTAAAACGAACACGTGCAGAAAAGTAGCTCCTCGGGGCGTGGTGAAACCATACGTTTTACGACACTCGTATTAAACACAAGACAACGCGCAGTTGCAGTTATGCAGAGACCATTTCTGTCGGACATTCGTATTCCGTGAAAATAGCTCTGAGTTTACTTTACGTCTTGCGGAAGTCAAAAGCAATATTGGTTAAAATCAGGTCACACAAATAAGCATCAAGATTTTTAAAATCAGTCGAGTAATGCGGATTTTTTACCCTTTTTCTTTCTTCAAGCTCCGCAGGTTTGGTGTAATTCTGAGTAAAAAATTGACTGAGAGACTGAAGAAGCGAAAAAAAACATATATATATATATAAGAGGGAGAAATTTTGGTAATAGAAATATTCCACACCATCATCATCATCATCATCATCATTGAAATTTTCGAGGGCTGAACAACAGTCGATAATCTTTACTGTCGGAGGTTTGAGTTCGCGGAAGACAAGAGTGAAGCGGTGAAGATGAAAGGCAGTGTTTCTGAGTAGTAAGAGAGACGAAAAAAAATAACAATAAGAAAAGAAAAAGAGTATCTAAAGTTAACGATTAAGATCGGCAGGTGCAGTTCGGTAAAAGAAAAAACCATTAAAAACAAGGCCGTTAATTAGAGCACCTGATCTTAAACTCTTGGTAATTTCATCCAAGCACGAAGTGCGACGCGGTAGCTGCTCATACGTGTATAAATTCGATTAAACTAATCGTAATTGGTAACTAACAGCGATAAAACTGTATCATAATTAATTCTTAAGGTACCTATAATCGGTTGCACACTTTACTGGACCCGAAAAAGAGAGAAGTAGAAAAAGAGAGAAAAGAACCTCGCACCATCGCACGCATGCATCTGCGAGCTACCGCACAACGCTTGTTACACGCCCAACCTGTTAACTAGAGTTTACGTGGTGCAAAAAAAGCCCTATTATGGTTCCAAAAGGAAACGTGTTTCCCTTCCTGTTCATGCGGGTATCAGTACAGAACATTTTTAGCACGTTAGATGTGCCGTTTCGTGCACAAAGAGATCCAAATCATAGATTTCTCATAGTTTGTGTCATCTTTGTGCACGAAAAGCTTGAAGCGATTGTGAACATCGAGTGTAACGTGATTTGTCATAGGTAAGTGAAGGTGATGTCGAGTATCTCTCATAAGACTTGTGCTTTTTCGTCGAATCAGAAATAGTACTTTTCGGTACTAGTGCGAGAGTGTTGATTCTCGGACGAGTGTGAAGTTTATCACCCGAGTCGAGAATCATCTTTCGCGCCTGTATCAAACAAAATCATATTTTGGAGAACGAATTTTCCTTTCGTGAACCGTATTGGTTTTTGTTTTTATTTCGGCAAATTCATTCTTCGAAATATTCTCCCACCGTGAGATTATGAAATAGCGAGAGCATGGCGTTACCTCAAAATGTTACAAAGGAAAGAACGGTGGAACTTACGGTGAAACTTGAAAAGTAGTTATAGTCGTGTTGCACAACGGATTGTTATAGGTGTTATAGGTGTTATAGGTACCTACACCCATAAGAAAGCTATGTAACTTTGCGACAGATTTGCGGATTCTATATATACAGGGAATGGTTGGTTAACTATAAACAATAGAGACACAAGTCAGTGAGTGGGGACTATTTGCATACATATCTTGCCCTAAAGGATCACCAGCATCTGGCTGGAGCAACTGCTGTTGTGTATATAGTGTAATAATACAGTAGAATAGAATCTCACATATGTGTTTCAAGTAGTGCAGTATCACTGCATGCGGACATTGTCTACACGGCTGTAACAGAAAGCAACGGAAACGGCGTACGCGCAGGTATGTATGGTATACATACTATACCTACTGTATGTTATACGTTGTAGAACAGAACCGAAGTGTAAGCCATTTCATCTAAACAATAGAAGACAATGAGGGACAATGGAAACGAGATGAAGGGTGTGCTCTCCAACCGCAATACTCAAACCTCAAGAGTCCCGTTGGTTGTTCATTCAACCCACTATATGCTGTTCGCCGATTTTCACATTATCACCAAATACCGTAGGATCTGAACTAGGCACATATATTACATCCCCGTTTTACGAGATTGCAGTCATTCATGCGTGGGTGTAAGAAGAGTCGATTGTGGAGTTTGATGCAAGGATAAGAAACGTGAAGATGTTTGAAAGAAAAAAAAGAAACGAAGATTAATATGATTGATGATTCTTGAAGAGTAGGTACTAAGTGTTCCTTCTTTTTTTTTTTTTAATGAACCTCCGTCGCTTGAACAAGGTATTCGATTTCCGGTGGTTATAGGTATCGCAAGAAAGGAACTGTACAGTTCCTTAAATCCCTAGTCCCGGATGTTGATAAGATCGTGTTTTCTTTAAATTATGGTTTATAATTATACACCAACTCAACTTCCGTGGTTGTACGAGTATGGACTTTAAACGAAGCGTTTAAAAGGACGGTCTTTGAAATTAGAAAATTAAAATGCCCAACGGCACATATACCACGTCGAATAAATCCATAAGTTTTGTCATAATAATATATAATTCTTGATTTTTGAGAAAGTTTTTCGACAGGTATAAGCGTACATTTCAAGCATAAAATTTCAAGGTTTTAAAAAAAGATCTTTCGGCAATCTGCAAACTCCTTAACCCAAATCGACTCATTACGTATACAGAGTACTTAGTTCGCAAACAAATCAAGCAAATATTCGAAAGATCGTGTATTTGCACTTCAAAACTAATAACTCTCGTTCGTAGAAGAGGTTTTTTCCTTGTTATATAATTCGATTAAATAATACTATACAGATACTTGAGAAGTGTTGAAAGAGAATTCGTTAAAAATTTGAACAGTAATCGATATACCGAATTCGCATACGTTCGTAAGCCCGTGAAACCATTCGTAAGTAAAAATTTGTTATATTCGTTAAGCGTGAAACATTTTGAACAAAGCGATAGTCGGTTACGTATACTATATATATATATACTAGTTTATCAGATATTTAGAGGGTTGACATGTCACGGGGTGTAATTAATATTAATGAGGGAGGGCTATACGGTCGAGTGTACAGAGATCGACCCCTGCCGTGACTTCCTGGGGTGAGTTTTGCAGGGACCCGAGGAAACCCGAACCGCAGAAACGGATATTTCGCGCAGCTGCAGGGTCCCAGCAACCCGCCAAAGGCAGACGGTTGTCGAACGTAATCGATATAGGTAGTAGGTACCTGCGTTCTTCAGTATTTCATCGTCGATATTTCCGACCCTTTAAATTTCGCTACTGAATCCAAATTTCCGCACCATCAAAGCTTACAAAAAATAAAATAGAATAAATCAATAAAAAATTAATAAACAACATCTTTTTCGCCGTTATATTGAAATCTGACTTTATCAGCAAGTAAAAATAAATAAATGAAAAAAAAAAAACATTATTATTCAAGAATCGATCGATGCTGATCGACGACTATAGCTGGCTTCACGCCCTTTTTAACTGATAACAAATGAGTCGTCCATGAAATAGGGTTCGGGACTATGGAAGATCGATAGGGCGCGTGTAGAGTGAGATCCTTGACGGTTGATACGCCTTTTTTTTTTCCTATATACTCGTCCGTTTCTACCAGTATAACAGCTGATCTAAAAATGGGCGGAAGTGGCAAAAAGAAGAAGAACTATTTCCTGTAGCGGTGAATATCCAATGTAAGACTGGGTGAAGGTAAATGCAGGCGTATTTTATCTTTTTTTTTCGTTTTCCGAATCTAAACGAATGTGTTGCGTAAAAAAAAAAAGCTAAAAAAATAAAAAAACGAATTGAATTTGAAGGATTTTTCGCGCAACTTTAATCCGTCTATATTTATATACATATATAGTATAGATTTCCCGCACATCTTTCAGGGATTTTTTAATAAAGGATCACAACTTGTCCGTTTCCCTCGGGGTGTTTTAGCCTCACCCAAAGGGTCTGGAAGAAAGGGAAGAAACGGTAAGGAAAGGGAAATGGGAATGGGAATGGGAGGGGTAGGCGAACGGTCCCAGCTGCTCTTTCAATTGTTTCTCGAGCAGCCAACGAGCGACGAGAATGACAAATGAACGACGCGATGCCTGCAGCAGCTCCGGAAGCCGAACAAAGCCACGAGAATCACGGAGAACGAGCCCTAGTATAGGTACATATACCTACTACCTGCAGAGGGTTGGTAAAACGGGCTAAACCAAGGGAACAAGAATCCCTAACGTATAGAATAAGAGATTATCTCTATGGCAGGCAATCACCAACCGTGTAAGCTATATAGTTACCGCAATAATTATATACCTATACATACCTACCTATATAATGTAAAATACACGCTCTCACTCAACGTTGTTATTAATTAAACGATTACGAGCTTGATGGTACCCTGTACAAAATTACTACGCGAATCGAACCACACGAATTCTACTGCACCTGTCTACGTAAATTATCAACTGCCTATAAATTCGATTAACCCCTTGAAAATTTAAATATACATATATAGATATGTATGTATAAAGTATTACTGTCGTCGATAATTATCTCTATATACTATATATAATATATGAAGAGAAATTTGTTGTTTCTTTAATGAATTTGTTTTTTTTTTTTTTTTATTTTGTTCCTGTCTTTTTTTTTCTTTGTGTTTAGTTTTAACTTACGTTGAAAGAACGTCGAGGCGAATGATCACATACCTGAAACAGAAAGAAAGATTTTCGTTAATTTTTTAGTAATATGACGAAATATTTATAGCTTAAAACAATTGAGGAAAGTTTGATGTTGGAAATTGAATATTCTTCAAATTTATTGACGAGAATTTCCACTTTTACTTATTGCGAATATATAAACGTTTCGTTTTAAGATAACGAGTTGATTCGATAAGTTTCATAACAATACACAAGATAATAATATATCTCGATCTCATTTTCTAATCTAAATTGCACGATTTTGAATCATTTGCCTTATTGAAGTAAAACTTCTATCCCTATGTACGGTCGAAGTACCATTTGTGGCCACTGTGCGTTTTTTCAGCCACTTTAGGTTCAAATAGGTATAAAAAAGCATTCTGAAAATACTTCAAGATTATAAATGATATTTATATTATTGTAAAGATTGGAAAATTTATAATTTGAACCTAAATCTGTAGTGACAAAAAAACAGTACTTCTACCCTGTAGGTATTATATGTAGAGGGAGTTCGTGAAAAAGCGGGCACCTCATCTAAAAATTGATCAAAATTTCTCTCTAAAAAGTTGAGATATCCTATACGCATATATATATATATATATATATATATATATATATATATATATATATATATATATATATATATAACTAATATATAACTATATTTAAATGCTGATGTACGTTTCATAGTATGCAAATTTTTGCGAATCGAATAAACAAGTAAATAAAAATAGATAACTAAATATATATATATATATATATATATATATAATGTATATGCGGGTACTTTGACCTGAAATAGAAACGCGATGTTTACTTCCGTGAATCTTTGAGCATGATATATCTGTCCGTTTATAGATACATACATATATATAATAATAATAATAATAATAATAATAATAATAATAATAATAATAATAATAATAATAATAATAATAATAACAATAATAATAATAATAATAATAATAACAATAATAATAATAATAATAATAATAATAATGATAATAATAATAATATACACGCTGATGGTACCGTTGGTTGACTAGTAAAAATGGACGTTTTAAATCCGCCCTCCTCAGTTATACCCTGAAGGAGCGAACCGGAAGTGAGATATTTACATGACACGCGTCGAGTCGAGTGCCGGGCTTCGTGCGTAGGTAGAAATTTTCTAAATATAGCGTGTGTTACCACAGTATATTCGTGTTTCAAACCACGCAACGCAACGCAACGCAACGCAACGCAACGCAAGGTAACGCAATGAGCGAACGCAAACGCTGCATCTGTCAAAACACGGTTTCGCTTTCGTGACTGTTGCTGCTGGTGCTGCTCGAGACGTAACTTCTTGCCCCTGTCTAAATTCTACTATATTTATAACACCAATGCCTTTGGCTTTATTGGCTTATTGGTTTAACTCTGTTTAGACGTGCGGGTTTGTCTTGGTGTCTCTCCATACAAACCGTTTTTTTTTTTTGTATTTTGTTTTTTGTTTTTCATTTTTATATCTTTACTATGTACATAAACATATACACCGGCAAATGATCTACATATACCTAAGTATAACAAATTTTTACACATAATTTTTAACTTTTATAGAATTTTATTTTATCTTTTTCTTTTTTTTTTTTTTTTTCGATTACGTTTATAATTCTAGTCATTTTCATTTTTGCTTAAGAATCGGAAATGCTTGACAGATTTATTTATTTATTTATTTATTTTTTTTTTTTTTTTTTCATTGCGAAATTTTTGTCACTTTTTTGTATTTTTTTTTTACTTCCGTTTCTTCCTAATACAAATTTTATTCTGTTTTCTTACGGCTTATAATATAATACGGTTTTGTTATTCATTTTCAAGAAATTAATAACTTTGAACGGTATATATAAGATATAACAACGTGTTTTAAGAAGATCACTTCGGGTTTGAAGCTTCAGGTAATTAATGGCAAACAGTCTTTGTATAATAACGTCACGTATATATACGAGCGTTTTAATATAGTATCGAGTAAAACTAATATACGGACCATAATATAATATAATATAATTTGTTACGAAGAGTTGCAGCTGAGAAAAGCCAATTCTATAGAAATGCAGAAGTTAAATATGTATTACGAAATAAACGTTAATTAAGAAAAAGAAAAAGAAAAATAAATAATAATAATAATAATAATAAATGGATAATTTGATTTTTTTTCTATTTAAAAAAATATTTTCAAACTCGTCAGTGTAAATGTAATATACTAGTTTCACAGCTTATAATTAGTATACGGCATAAAGGTAAGGAAGCGGGGGAGAGAATTAGTAGCAAGCTTTTATAGATATAGACATAGCAGTAAGGGAAGTAAGGAGGAGGGGACCAACGGTGTAAGCCTTCTTAAGCAGGGCGTATTCATCGCCGTCACAAAGTAATCTTCGTCTAATCTTGGCCTAATCGTTCTCTCGCTACGCGCCCAACAATCCATCTTTCCCTAACCCCTAGAGCCAAGCTTCTCTGACACTTGGGCGAAGTAGCGTAGCGGTATCGTATTTTCGGAACGAAACTTCCCCTATAATGTTTCTCGCTCGATTTGAGACACGGTTGTCGTCGTATAACCTCCTTGCTTTCTCCCACTTACTTATATACCTACTTCTCTACTTACTGCTTCCTTCCTCTACATACTTTCTATATATTTATATATATATATATATGTATTACATTAGGGTGCTCCTTAATTCGGTCATATTCGAATTTCAATGCTCCCGCATGGACCAGATTCGAAATAGAAAATCGGGGTTGTGACTACATTTTTTTTTGTATATATTTGGAGACGTCCTGGCTCGTACCCTAATATACATAAATCATTTGCTCAGATATTCTCATCACCTTGGTCCTTGATAAGAAAAGTATTAGTTCATAAGTGTTTGAAAAATATGATTTTAATAATTTTAACGAATCTCTACGTTTCGGGGCTTTAGAATCCGGAACATCGCAGTTCGATCGATGGCTTTGCATAGGTCTCCGATAAATTTTCCGAATAATCTGTGAAACTGCGAGATGAAAATTTTTTTATATTTACAGGATTGGCATGGACAAAATTGCCATATATTTTTCAATTTGAACATTTTTTTCTACCAGAAATAAAAATTGAACTAAACCTTCGACCGAGAGATTGATGGAAAGAGTACCGTGAACATTATCTTTTTTTTTTTCTTATTTCAATCCCAAAATTGGATATAGTTTAAAACAGTATTAAAACAAAGTTTTATCAAAGTCTAACTATAAGTACTTTTGACCGGTTAATTTGTAAATTTGAAAATCGTTCAGGGGTGTGATTAAACGAACTGATGGAACTCACGGAGTTGAAATAAATTCAATGAAAATCGAAACTGTAATGAAATTTATCTCGTCTAAAAAATAGTGGGTATGGGTATGGAAGAGACGAATCGAGTGCTCGATTGTCAGTTGATTGAGAAGGCGGATGAGTTACCGGAGGCGAATAGGAGAAGCAGTATAGTATGTTCTGTATTTTATATATATAATCAAGTTTCCGTATACCAACTGCGCGCTTCCGCTCATTCTCTGGTATAGTTTCCTAGAGAACTGTGAAAGGATCTCCTCAGGTTAGTATACACATAGATATATATCCATCGTAGGTACTCTGGGGGCTTTGTTGTCTATAATTGATTTACGTGTCGTCGTTTGATCTACGCTTTCAGTGTTCTTGAAATAAATAGGAGACGAGATCGTATACGAAGGAAGGAGACTCACCGGTCCTTGAAATTACATGTCGATACACAGAAATCTTAATGAATTCGCAGGTAAAAAAAGAAAAAAAGTGGAAAGTAAATCATTGTTAAGATAAAAGTTTTATATAAGGTAAGGTATAAATATAATAATAATATGTATTATAAGAACGAAGTTCATAAATGTCCGTGAAGAATTTTTTTCATTTTTCCATGTATTTTTCTATGTAGAAAGAATATTTAAATGTACTTATTTCTGGTAGAAACTTTTCAACACCGTGTATACCTACACGTTGAGGAAAAAGCCCAAAGGATTTACACAGTTAGGTAGTGCATTCTGGCTACCATGGTAACCTGGACCCGAGGGAAGAAGAAGAAGGAGAAGAGCTCGTGATGGGAGGTTCTGCCTTCTTCGTTCGTATGTATATGGGTACGAAATTAGGGGGCCGGTTCGAAGTTTCGAATTCTGAAAGCTCCGAACGGTAAAATTCCCGAAATTATTTGCGACGATTTCGAATTTTCAGAAACACTCAAGCTCAGAAAATTAAAATTCCGAAAGGTCATAATGTAGATAGCTCAAGGCTCCGAAAGTCCGATTTTCCGAAAGTCCAAAATTCCGAAAGTTCAAAATTCCGAAAGATCGAACGTGTTCTTAACGTGTCGACTAAACGACGCGCGACGGCTTGATGTTCAAGTTTCGGAAATTCGGCCTTTCGGATTTTGAGCTTTTGGAATCTTGACCTTTCGGATCTCTAGCTTTCGGAATTCTGAACCTTCGGTGTGTTGCGATTCGGAATTTTTCAGATCGGTTACATAGACTTTAGGTGAAATACCCTTTTTAAAAACTGTGAGTTCGTTGCATTAAAATTCGGAAATTTGACCGTTCGGAGCTTTGAAATTTCGGAACTTCGAACCGGCCCCCAAAATTCGAACAGAAATGCGACATCTAGTCAAAACTCTTGCAATATTCGACGAGAAAACCGATATAAAGAAGGTTTGAGAGGGTATAGGTATAAGAAAAGATATAAAGATGAGTAATAGAGGTAAAGAAGCGCGAGGAAAACTTTCACGGGACAATACTCGGATTGTCATATTTTTTTTCCTTTTTTTTTATTTCCTATTTTGTTTTTTTTTTTTTAATTTTTAAATTTCTTCTTCTATTGCCTTGTAATGAAGTTCAATGATAAAATATGACAGAATAAAAGATGAGGGTAATAGTAGGAGTCCAATTTTGTTTAATCTTATTGTTCCGAATCTAATTCGTTAATATACGCGTGAAATAGATCCGCGAGAATCTAAAAGCGAATGCGTAGTAGGTAATTGAATACAACGCAATACGACCGCAGTATATGTATATACATGATTAAATAATAAATAAAATATTGTTACTGTATACGTAATGCAATATCGACTTCTTTATCGGATTCAGAGAACTGTTGGACGCAGTGCGGTAAAACGAGAAATAAAAAAAAAAAGAAAGAAAAAAAAATGAAAATGAAAAGAGAACAAAAAGAGATAATAATAAGCGGAGGGATTCGCGACCTTTGAATTTATTATTGAATTGACATCTTCGGTTCTGTGTGGAAATCGTTAGGTCTGTCACAGTGTCAGTTTTCAGATTCGCTGATTATGTTGAAACGTTGATAAATACCAATCACGTGGAGAAAAAAAAAAAAAAAAAAAAAAGTGTAAATTGCTAACCTAATTTAACTTCATTTTATTTTATTTTACAACCGCGCTCGTCATTTATCGTTTTTTTTTTTTTTTTTCCCCAAGCGATTCCTAAACGAATAAACGAGCCATTAGAAATTTGAATTTCCCAACAGCTCAACGGCAGTTCGTGTCAACATGTAATTAAAAGTTTCGCCACATTTAGTTCGTGCAATATATTATAGTACTACGCAAAGTTGGGGTCGTTAGAGAAGTCGATCATGGCACATAGTAAGTAGATAATATAATAGTAAATAGTGATAGATAGACCGCAATAGAACCGTGAGTTTTTACCAAATTTACAACCGATGTTTATTTCTTTTCAGGTTGAGAAAACGAAATAGTTTAAAGATTTTTTTTCTTTTTTTTTTTACCCCATTTCACCTTTTTAAATTTTTTTTTTTTTTTTTTTTTCAAATAATTGAGTATTTATAATTCATATAAATATACGCGTACACGGTCGTTTCATTGCGATAAATTCTCTTAGTCTACACTTTACGTGACAAAGTGGTAGCGCCGCATCTGATACAAGAATTAAGGATTCAATGCTGCACCGTCTCGATCGTATAGCCTAAGCTTTTCCTATAGAATAAAAGATGAAGCAATCAGCGACAAAAGTTGTAGCGGTTCGTCGACTGAATTTTTGATTAAACCAGCCTTACTTAATCCAACACAGCTAACCATAGAGAGTTTTGGGATGTGAGAAGAGAATAGACCCTGGACGATAGCACGCGTGGACGATGCAATCGGAATATAAATAGACGATGGACAATCAATTATTGTGAAACACGAACTCGCGGTTCAGCTGAACAGCCCGAGCTGTCAGTAGCAGTCGAGAGAAGATAATTATTTCTCTTCAGGATTCGATTAATATCTCGATCCTTGGACAAGATCAATTCTATACATCCTATAGATATATCGCGCACGGCTTTATGAGACGGCTTACGAAACCACCTGGATCAAATTGAACAAAAATAAATAAGCAAATGATAAATACGGTTTTTTATTTTATCAAGGATCTTATTTTCCCACATGATTTAGCTAAGAGAATTTAAGTAATTCGATTTCGAATGTTCATATTGAAACTAAATCACCTGAAAGAGTCACAGGGAGATCCTTATGTACAGGTATATGAAGACAGAAGAATTTCGATAAAATAAAAAAATAAAAAAATGTATGATGAACCTTCTTCTCTTCTCAAGAACGAGATATATCTATATCTATAGAAAAAATACGGCTGATCCAATTTGCGAAAATTGTAAATGAAAACAGTCCCCGTGGTACGAGACCGGAGTCACAGTGGGCGTCGTTTGATCCGCTTTGAAGATTCGGAATTCCCATTCGCGTCTTTTGTCTCTAGACTACGTGTATTGTTTCTCAGATACTTATACCTATATATAGGTGTGTGTATACTTGAAAAAGTGTTTTTCTCAAACTCGTATTACAGAGATCGAAAATCTTCAATGAATAAAATGAAGGATCAAAAGAGTCGCTCATGCGGTACAAAACGATATATATACACACACACCTACGCTCGCAGGTTCTATACCCAACAATTTCATTTATGTGTCGCAATAAACTTTGTCGCAAGGACCCTCGACTTCCCTCCTTATCTCTGCTATGTATCGAAGTGGAATGAATTTTTCTTTCCTTTTCTTTTTATTACTTGTTTTATTTTTTTATTTTTTTTTCATTCATTTTATTTTATTTTTTTTATTTCTATTGTTTTTTCGAAACGAATCTCCAGACCTCAAACGATACGTCAATGTCTCTTGAATCGTTTTTTTTTTTTTTTTTTTTTTTTTTTCTCCGTTTTTTATGTCATATGTATTATATCATCTGAATTTATTTACCTGAATAAAGAATTTTTTTTTCCTTTTTTTATTTTAGTATTGCCGCTGCTGCAGGCAATGAGATATCTCAGACTCGCAGGACCGCGTATTCCTCTGTGTGTATAGCTGTTTGTTTTCCAACAGTCTATTGCGTTCGTTTGACGCCGTCGACACCGATGACACGGTTGACCCCAATTGGCATTCGTTGACCCTAACCGTGCGCGTTGTCATGACTCCCAGTCATCAACTTATCTACCAGTTAAGTCTGCTCGCTATCCTTCTCTTTAAAGAGAGTCGGTTAGACGGCCTATGACCCACACCGTCCGTTCATTCCCGCGCATAGTGTAATGAAAGTATTAGAAAAAAAAAAAAAAAAGGAAAAAAACTATTCTCACCGTACTGGATAGAATATGAAGAAAAAAAAAACGATCAATTTTTAACGCTTCGAATTCAGATTTTTTTTTTTTTTTCCTTTCAAAATTCCAAGTGATCATATTTTCTCGAGTTCAAACAAATTACTGTACAGTTTTTCGAAAGTGTATTTTCCCGTAGGGTTTACATAACGGATTTTTTAGAATTTTGAAACGAAGAACACCGGAGGTTGAAAATTCCGAAAGCTAAACCTCCGAAATTTGAAATTCACGGATGTATTCATACAATATTTAATAACTCGGGCTCTGTTGATCGTATCGAAACTAATAAATTCAATTGATCTTCTGGAGAAGTACTTTTCAGAATAAGATTTCAAAATCCTATCAATTATCTATAAAATCGAAGATATCGATTGAAATAGATAAAATGGGTAACCATAAAGAGGTTTTCGATTAAACTAAACTATTTTTTTGTCTTCACATCCCGAAAAACTGATCGAAATTTCCGGATCTTTGGATTTCCAGGGCATTCCGATTTTTCAAAATTTCAATATTCTAAGTTTCAACGTTTCTGAAAATTCGAAATTCTCGAAAATAAATTTTGATTTTATACCGTTCGTGTAACTTAAAAAAATTTTCAACTTCAACTCAGCCCCCTGTGTAGTATACATATATATATATATATATAGTTATTTATGATCCCGTTTCTCTTTCGCGTCAAAGCAATTACTGTGCAGGACAGCAAAGTGTTCCTGAAGGTAGCCAGGCAGCCAGGCAGCCAGGCAAGCAGTCAGGGCTTGATGATTTCAGTGTGTTAGCTAGCCCGCCAGAGGCTGAGCCTTCTCTCGTCGAGATCAAGTGAGGCCAATTGACCACCGGGAGTCCACTTGACTCCGGTCTCCCCCCCCTCCCCTCACCCCGCTCAAATCTATTACTTACGATCAGGACGAATAATACACGAGCGAGAAATGCTGCACGGAGATACAGGCACGAATAAGATATATACTAAGAGACAGAGGAGGCTGAGGAATTTTTTTATTTATTTATTTTTTTTATCATTTTTCTTTCATAAGTATATTTATATTTATATTTTGCTAACCAGAGGGCAGAGTGAGCACAAGCTCAGTTGAAAGTTGATAAATTTATTTTCTCCATAAAATTGTTTTTTAATTTTTTTTTTTCTTTTCTTTTTTTTTCTTTTCAATTTTGAAGGTTTACTTTGCCCCGGTCTTCCCTATATGTATAGGTAAATCTATTTATTGAAGAACATGAGCCAAGAGCCTTTGAAATTTTGTACCTCGAAATGAAGTTATCGCTGTCGTAATTTCGACGATGTACTAGTACAAAGAGACTAGCTAAACTATGGTAGAAATATATCCGCATAGTCTTGATCACAGAGTCTCTGAGATCCTTCGATTTGTTGAATATTATAAAAATCAATCCGAATCTTAGTCTTTATGTAAGATAGAAAGTACTAATATATCTATATATTATGTTTATAAAACAGTGTAAAAACGAAGTCCGTGAAATCGTTGCAAAGCTGGTATATGTATGTATATTACTGCCTACACTGTAGAGTGTAGCGTACAGCAAGTCAAAGGGGAAAATATTCAAGGATATAAATCAACCAAGACAACGAACAAGTGCTGCAGTACAAAGATACGGACTATATAGTGAGTCTAGGGGAGCTGGGTGATGGTGCTTCTGCTGCATTTGTAAATTTATATACCTTTGGAGTAGGATTTCATTTGCCCGCGGTGATCACCCCGAACTGTGTATCTTTTTTTTTTTTTCTTCCTATTTCATTTTAGATTCTGTCAAGTTGATACGAGAAAAAAAAAAAATTGTATATACGTAAAAAGTTTGACAAAATAACGAATTAAAATTTGTTGTTTCTTTACTTTATCTTTATTTGGATACTCAGTTTTTATCGAGTCAATATGTAAGGCCGCGTATAGCACGTGTCAAGGTTCTTGGACTGATAATCTCGTTCCTCTTTTTCATGTTCTTAATTTATATTTTTCATATCTCGCATTATTAATCTTGAAAACTCATTAGCGAATCGTTTGATCTGATTTGACATAAAAGAGAGGTCGAAGAAAAAAAGAAAGAAGAAAAAGGAAAAAGGAAACACGAGAGGAGAAGAAAAAAAAAAAAACATACCTAATGTATCGGGAAAGGCCCGATATCCAATATACGGTAACTTTTGACCGTGACAACTCGAGTCGATTCGAAGACTCGAATAACAAAGCGAAATCCCTCCTACCTATACCTCTTGCATCCGTTCGTTCGTACCTATACCGCGCGTAGCTGGTATACCTATAGAGGTCCCCAGTTTTCCGTTTGTCGTTTCTTTTTACCCGCTTTATTCGTTTTATCGGCTCGATTCTGGGGAACCTTCTGCATTCCATGAATATTTTAAGAATAAACGAGCCGAGAACCAGCCATGGCAATGTCCCACGCTTTATCTTACTATATACTGCCTCACCAAAAAGTTCGCCTGCTGCTATTCCTGCTCTTGTTTGCTGCTGGCTCGCGATTCAGGAAATATCTCAGTCAATATACCCTATCTTCGCGCTTCAACTTTTTCTTCTACGTTTTTTTTTTTTTTTCTTTTTTTTTCATCCTTTTTTCCTTTATCCATACTTTTCGCAACCCCCGTTTATGCCTATATCCCACGTACCAGACCACTTATATGTTCTCTCGGCGTGGTGCTGCACTGCGGCATCTTGCACCAACAACGACTTTGCGCCAATTTTTACAACATAATACGTTACATTATATACTCAAACAGAAAATTGCATACACGTGTTTTATTGTACGCTATTTTTTAACTAGGATTGATTAGATAAATGACGATTTTAAATTTCATTATTCCGCTTCGATTTTGGTGAAAAAAAAAAAAAAAAAATGTATGTATAGAAGATATAATAAAAATAAAAAGATAGAAGATAAAATAGGAGAGGCAACTAGGTTGAGTCACGAATTATAAACATGATGTCGTGTCGGTTTCTCACGCATCTCTACGCGCATCAATTCATCTTCCCTCGTTATCTAGCCACGCTCTTTCGACCCTAGAATCGCCCTGGGATTCCCCTTGGGTCTTGGCGGCTGGTGGTATCCCTCCTCTACCGCCTATTCTGGCGTCTGATAAATGCGAGAACACCTTGCCAGGGCGCCCTCGCGTGTCAAGTGTCACCCGCACGGCCAAGGGTAAATTCCAGACGCGACTGGACCGGAATAGAGATACGCTTTCACTACTATATCTTTTTTTTTTTTTTTTTTTTTTTCTATCGATCTTTTTTCTTTCCGAAGAAAAAAGACAAGAATCTGATCTTCGTTCTATGAAGACTTTAACGATGGACAAATTGATATATGAGATAAAAATTAGGGGTAGTAAATCGTTTTTAATCGGATTATGAAATAGTTTAGCGACTCAACTGCAGTGTTTTCTTTTTTTTTTTTCTTTTTCTTCAATTTTAATTATTTCTTGTATTTTGAAGATGAGAAACTTTTTCGGAAAGAATACATCGAGCGAAAAAAAGAAAGATAGGAAAGAGGAAAATTGACCGGCTAAAATGCCTGGGCATTCGAGGGACCGATCATCGATGAAAGATGTGTTAGACATGAGGCTTTAACTCTCTCGCCTTTGATTTTGGTTTGGAATTTTTTAGGTCACGTTGATCGTTGGTTCCTTTTCTCGCGTTTGGCAAGTAGCCATAACCTCCGAGTGGTCTAAGAACGGATATAACTTGATATATAGGATAAAAAAAGAATGTTCAATCTCATATACCTATGTAAGTATACGCAACGTGAGAGTAGAGTCAAATGGTATAATCACTAAGGTATTATAATATACAGAGCGATTCTCTGGAAATTATCGCGCCTGCATTGCGCAGCTCAAACATCGACGATTGGTTTATATTCATTACGTGTGAATCGCTCTGTACATATACGATAAGAAATTGATTTCACGCATATATTTATTCATATTATTATTATTATTCATTATTTTTTTTTTTTTTTTTTCCCAAAACGAATCAATAACAAAGACTCATTTTAATTATATTTTGAAAACGCTTGAATTTTAGACTGGACAATAATCAAACATCTATACAATTTTAATAAGCTGCAAGCATATAATTGAAAATATGATATATTTTCAAGAATATTTTTTAAATATAATATAATACAATATTACGAAACATGCGCATTAGTACCGCAATTAGCTAATGATCGACGAATATTTTTATTTATCTATTCAAATAGGTATATACTATACGCGACAGGTACGACGATATATTAATAGATACGTTAAAAGGCCTTCCGTCGTTCAGCAATCAATTTTTTTCTTTTCATTCATTTTCCATACAATATATAAATATATAGGTTCATATATATCATACATAATCGCATCCGTTGCGTAAACATTTTAGTCGATAAATAATAACGCGACTAACAAATTGGAATTTTTAATATTAATTATAATAGTTAATCGAAATATATTCGGTCGAAATATTAAAATAAATATTTGCACAATTTTACCTTCCGCATAATGTAATAAAGCAGTAAAGTTATAATGAAATGAAATAGAGGTATACTCGAAATAGTCTGAAAAAAAAAAGTAAAAAACAAAGAAAAAAAAACATACATAATGAATAAATTATTATGTAGATACCTATTCGAATTATTCCGAAATAAATTTCGTCTAATTACCTCGCTAATATTGGGGGAATTTAATTTTTACCATTGCGATGCTAATGACAATAATCATAATAATAACTTTAATAATAATAATCATTATAATGGCGTAGGTTTATGGAGAAAGAAAATTATCACGTATACGTGGAACACTGTCATTTTTCACGCAAATAGTCGATGCATTATTTATTCCATTTCGTATATATATGGACATAGGTAGATATTCCTTGTGGACATACTGCTGTTAGAATTTTACGAGTATTTTATATCCAGGTCGATATGTAATCACTTATCCATAATTTTGATTATTAATATTATAATAATAGGGACTATAACGATGTAACGATGATGTATACTGAATTATATCGTATTTTTCGCTCTCTTTTTCTCTTTCGATGTACATAATGGGATGAGAATGAAGAGAAAAAAAAAAATTGATACGATTGGCTAAGGAAATAGAAAGCGAAAAAATAAGAAATAAAAAAATAAAAAAAACAAAAATCTAACAAACGATCGGCGTTCCTTTAGTAAAATATTTACCGCTGCACAAGTATTTAGAACCAAGGATAAAGGGTGTTTTCAAAAATAGCACTTGGACAAACGACAAGACCCTGCAGCATATATAAATAGTTAGATTCTAGTTAGCATCGTCGACGAAGTAATTAGACCCATCGAGTTAGCCAACCGGGCGCTAATTCGATGTCTTCGAAGTAACGCGCCCCTTAATACCTTCTCTACTCCTTTTCATATATATATAACTACGGTAAAGTAGAAAATGAGATGCGGGAATTAGAGAGATAATAGATAGCGTTCCTCAAAGCCGTCCCTATTATTTTAACTCGAGGCGTATTATATCGAAAAAAAAATTTGAGGGCAAAAAATTAGGGTAAAAAGAGAAAAAAAAATTTTTACAAGAAAATTTTCAAAGAAAAAAAGATTTTTAAAACATTTCTAAAAAAGATAATTAATTATATAAGTAAGATTCTGAATCGATACAATTCAAAGAGTTTTATTACCTCTTTTATAATCCAAGACGAAGTAGAAGGCGATTATGTAATTATTTTTTTAAGTAGAATGTAGATATACCTACTCCGGTAATAACGGATATAATATAACAATGCCACGAGCGCGAATAACGAGATAAAAAAATTCACGTAGACTTCGAGCCAATTTCTTCCAATAATCTCTATTCCAACAGCTAGGTACTCGTTCGAATTATTTTCCACGTGGTTCAATGCTCTCGTAAGTAGAGTTCATTATTACACTTCAGAGATATAAAAAATTAATTCTGAGTTCAATTTTTATCGCATTTATTTTTTAAATGTAGAAAAACTGGCGATGAGCAGATGGGAAAAATGAATTCGAACGAAAGGCATAATTAAGTCCCGTGAATATACAACGTATTATCTCTTACTAGCCTATGTATATTAAGAGTTATAAATTACAGTAAATCCCCGATTTCGATCAAGAAAAAAAGAAAGAAAGAAAGAAAGAAAAAAAAAAAAAAAAAGTCAGAGATATTAAGTTGGGGTTAGCCTTTGCCTCGAGTTCTTGTTCACCTCTGATCTCAACCATATCGATATCTCGCAGTACTGCCTTTCTCTCTGGTAAAGAGGTTCAAAGGTTGTATAAATCAAGAAAGTCCTTCTCTTAAAGTATACGAACGAGAGCCGAACCGAACAGGGCTAAAGTCTTCTTTGAAATTAATTTATCAGGCTTACTAAACTCAGCCTTTTATATAGTAGGTACTACACTACAGTATAGTATACCGGTATAAATAAAGGATCTACCTCATCCCCGTTCTACTACCCTCGAAGTTTCCTTCCCACCCCAAAAAGTTGGCCTCGGACCTTATAGCCACCCTCCTGACTTCGTACCCCATACCCATCTATCGAGCATCGTATATAAAGCCCACGAAGCTTTCAGGAGAGCTTACGACTTCTTCGCGAACGCTTTGAGCTACCCTTCGGTTACCCCCGTCCTTACCTTACCACCTCCCTCTCTCTCTCTCTCTCTCTCTCTCTCTCTCCCTATTTCTCGTTACTTTGATACCCGACTATACGCGCGCGCGCGCGCGCTGCAGCGGCAGCAGCACCAGCACAAGCAGGGAGAAATGTGGAGGGTGGAAAAGCGAAGACCTTGTTCGCCGGCTAGCTGGTACGTAACTGAAGTCGTAAAAAGAAAATTGCTCGCGTTTCCCTCGCGTTTCCTCGAATCGTTCTTTCGCCCTCTTTTTACCTCTATACCCCCTTCCTCTTTCGCCCCGCCCCACTTACGACACAACTTTTTTTTTTTCCCTCGTTCTTTTCTTTTTCTTTTTTTCGACATTATTTTCTTCCCTTCTTTTCATTCTCTTGAATGATGATGGTGGTGGGTAGTGTTGCAAGCGTAGATAGAGGGACAATCTGATTCGCGCGAATCTTTACGCGTATATAACGACTAAGCTTAATCTCAGTATTAAATCGATAATTACGCGTTACTCCGATTTCCACTCGATCGGCATTCCACGTTTACTCGAATCTAACTAATCGAGTGATTTGTTCAAAATGCGGAAATGGTTGTAGCGTTCAGTCTTTTTTTTTTTTTTTTATAATAGATATAAACGAGATCTATTTCAATTGTTAAAATTCACAAATTGTGATAAAAAAAAAATATTGAGAATCTTACGTCATTTTTTACTTCGTAAGACACAAAGGAAACCATAGCGTATACTATAGTTTACATAGCCGTGGGCAGATGGATACGCGCGCTCATCTTCCTTAGAGACCCTCTAGCTCTCGCGCTCTCTCACAGTAAAAGTAAATCGTCGGCGAGTCTAAAAGGAGGAGGATTTCATCGATCATTGAGCTGAGCGTTACCGATCACTCTCCTAGCAAGCTATCATTACTAGTCCTTTGAATTCACGCTGTGTAATAAATTTCTATAGATGAGAGAGAGGCTTTATTTTTTTAATTAGTGGCTTTGCTTAATGGATGAAAGTAATGAATTACATTTCTCGCTGTTCTTATAATCAAAAATTCGACTGTTTTTATCAATTTCGATAAAAAAAATCAACTAAACGCGTTCAGTCAACTTCCGACATACCTCTACTGGATTATTTATTTTATTATTTTATTGAGTTTAATTAAAAATTTTCAATCTGATTTTGATAAGGATTCGTGTCAAACGAACATTTCTTTATTCAAATGAGAAAAATTTCCGAGTATAAATTTTACAGCGATTTCATGTCTCTAATCCCTCGGAAAATTATACTCTTTTATTCTAAATTATCAACACGTTTAATCAAAATAGAACGAAACACAAATTGAACTTTATAAAATGTGTTAAAATCATTAACCTTTCGCGTTCTTCAATTAAAATACACTCAGAAAGTGAACCGACGATTATTATATCTGATCTAGAATTAACGAGCTCTCCCCTGCACTGTTGCGTCTATTCGACGAAGAAACTAGAGTAAATTTTATCGTTTCCTAGATGCCGTAGCAAAAAAAAATAAAAAAAGTAGAAAAAAGCAATAAGTAAATAAATAAATGAATAAGTAAATAAATAAATAAACGCGAATCGATACAAAACTATTCCCGCAGATCGTATCTAAACATACACCAAGGTTCTCGAGGCTACATGCAGTCATTTGACAGGAATATAGATTATAGATTATAGATTATAGATGATAGATAATAGATAAAAATAAAAACAGGGAAGGTAAAAAAGAAAAATTATTATCAATTTCATTGAAAGTTAGAACCATTTATATGGGTAAAAATCTCTTTAGAGAAATTGATAAATTTACTATTTTCTATATGTAATACTGGTCTGTCGGATGGTTTAAATAGTGAGGAAACGGCGCTGTCTGAAACCACGAAGCAGCTGACAAATTGCTACCGCGTTAACCACCACTGTCTCTCGGACCTCCGACCTAGACTACTGCAGAAAGCTTTTCGTTACAGTCGCGGTCTATACGCTTTACGGAAATGGTGCTTCCCCCGTAGTCGGTGGCGAACCACGCACGGATATTACGACCAGGACGTCTGGCTTCCGGTTTACCCCATACCCAAGCAAGCTCTGCTGCGGTCTACCCCTGTAGAGAAGCTTACGAATAGATAAGCTCTTTGTTAGAAAACTATGTATACTCGCGTTTTGAAAAAACTAAAAATCTATCGCATTTTATATTTTATTTTATTCCTTATTTTTTATCAAATCGCGGATAATAAGAATTGAATTTTGGTATAAAGAGAAAAAAAAATTAAAAAAGATTCATACTTTTGAATAAAGATATTCACGGATATACCTATGTATACTAGAATCCGCCGGGTTTTAGCCGCTGCGATAAACTACCCTTTCCTTTACACTCTGACCCTACCTTTGCCAAGATAGACGCTCTGGCGTCGGGGTATAGAACCTATACGTATAGATATACAGGATCTCACTCCAAAACACACTTCCTCCACTTCCCTGACTGTGTATATTACCAAGGAAGGGCCACGAGAGAGAGAGAGGGAGCGAAACCTCGTAAGTACACGAGAATATACATGGCGTCGTCTCGCGAAATTCTTTCTCCATAATAAGTCCGAGAGAGGAATAAAAAACGGAACAAATGTTCTATAGTTGAGAAAAATTATTGAATTTTTTTACGGAAATAGGTAAAGTAAAAACGGTTAGAAAATTACAGCAAGGTCTGTCTATATACAGGCTATTCGTACACCTATACGTTAAAGTTCTTCAAGTTTGTATATGCATTATAGATGTACACATCCTTGTAGAATATCCTCGTGTGAACGTTGCGGTATTTTGGTATTTACTATTGGCGTTGGTGAAACTTATGGTTATACACCTATACCTATATGTATGTTGTATACCTAGGCTAGACAAGGTTCTATAAATCGACAGATGCCAAACAACGGTGGGCACGGTGCTTTTGCATGTATAAATGAGACCAAAGCAACGATCTTGAGTCTGTTGTGTGTAGAAAAGCCCGTGCGCGACGTGTTTGTACATGTATGTAATGGGATGAATGGTTCGAGAGACAAGTAGACAAAGGATTGGTTCAAACACAGTAGTCCTCTTCTCCGCACGTTTCTCCCTCCCTCCCCTTTTCCATTCCCATTCCCATTACATTTTCGCCCTTTGTCAAACGCTGTTATACCTTATACAGACGTGCCGAATAAGGGGCAAACGAAAATATGAAGAAAAAAAAAAAAAAGGTACCAGGATCCGAAATCGTTTAGTAAACGTGAAAATATTGCTACCAAGAAACACACGGCTTGTATGGATGAATTCAAACACAAAAATCATACTAGTACCTACTTTTTTTTTTTGTTTTTTATGGGGAAAAAAAAAGAAAAAATCACAATTGTTGCATAAATAAAATAAAGTTTTTTTTTTTTTTAAATGCTTTATTACCGAAATCCGGTGATTTTTATATCTTTAAATGAATTGTTATTATTTTTTTTTTCTTTTTTTTTTTTTTCTTCCTCACTTTTTCTGAAACCTTTATTTTTATTCGAAACGTGTATTAGACCCTTCGCGAAGGGTTGTATTTTGATTAAAAGAGTATGAGGGTACCCTGACAGTTTACGAGTAAAAAATAAAAAGTTATTTGACCATCGCAGAAACGAATACATACATAGGTATAGGTGTATGTTTTTTAATTTACGATGTGGTAGTAATGACAATATTCTCGAGGTGAAAAATGAAATACGATTATATTCGAGGACTCGGGTATGTGTGTTTTTTTAATTATTTTTCATTTAATGAAACCGAGCGTTCCACCTGGACTACGGCTGCTAGCTATTCCTGCATTATTTAGTCATGGTGGCTCGAGGGAATTAGCTAAGTCAGGTTGGGTTCGGTTCGGTTGGGTTAGGTTAGCAGCCGTTATATACCCGACCACCCGATAAAAATTATGGCAGAACTATATATATACACAGTCATAGCCACACACACACACACATGGTTTTGTTAATGAAGTTCAATTCAAAAGTTTCAAAGGTTTACCACCGCGTAGGATGCGAGGTATGAAATAAAGAAGAAAATTATTATATTGTATTACATTTTCCATTCATTTTCTCCTCTTTTCTTTTCGTTTCTTTTCTTTTCCTTAACGACAAAAAAGAAAACGCATGATCATATGAACGAAATTAAAGGTATACAAAAAAAAAAAAAAATAATATAAATTTTACAATAACGGAATAATAAATGATTTATAAATAAGAAAAAGCGAGAAAGATGAACAGGAGAAAAAAAGAAACAGAAAAGAAAAAGATATATCTACATACATAATAGGTATATGGATTTGCAAGCGAGTGCTAATATCCGTTAGTTCGTTCGCAAGAATTACTACAGCGGACTGCTCGCATTCGAAATCTACGTCCGATTTAACGAGGTTTGTCATTCGTCCGTATTTCTTTTCGCTTTTATTTTTTCTTTCTATTTATACGGTATCGGCTTACGAGGTAATCTTTTCTGTTTAATCGGAGCCAGCGCAATGATTTTATCCTCGGATCTGAGCTAGCTGTAGACTCGAAAACCGCCGAAGGTATATAACACATAAAAAAAAAATAAGAAAAAAGGAACCAGGGTGAAAAAATCTTTCTCGTCTCGCTCGGTCTCTCTCTCTCACTCTCACTCTCTCTCTCGATATCTAAAATCTAAATCGTTTTCCCAACATCTGGCACGGCGATGATCATTTGCTTTTTTTTTTTCTTCTTTTCCTCATAGAATTAGTTAGTATTAACGAGGGAAAAACCTGAAATTCACGTCTGACGGAAAGAAAAATGGAGGAAAAAAAAAACCATTTTTACAGTTTTTATTTATTTTGCATTGTCCTTTTCGACTAACTCGACGCGCTAATTGATCAACAATTATATACTTAGTTAACGATTTTAATTAATTTATCAAATTCAAATGTACACATCGACTAAGGTTTGTCATATGGAATGAATAATATAATGTTATTTTTTTATATATATGTAATGTAAGTATGTTCGAGCTTATGTCTCTCGTGCGATATTAAAAACCACCGATATCTCAAACCGCATACGAAAAATTGAGTAAACAGCATTTGGTATCTACTGATAAGTCCATTGACGTTGTTATCAATAATGCCATATACATTACTACATTACGATACCTAATACGGCTTAGCCTGCACCTCGAGGCTAAATACTTAAAAAGAAATACAGTTATATAATAATACCCATATAAATATGTGCGTTGATATGGTGTTACTGTGGCAGGCTTATCGTTAATCCAATTCGATGTCTAAAAATATAATTGAAGAAAAAAGAGAAAAACTAAAAAAAAAAAAAAAGGATATTTACCTGGATAGTAGTAAGGATGTCCACCGTGCGATGGATGTATCATTGGATGCGGAGCACGAAAATCCATTTTCAATGTTTCAATGTTTTTTACTTTCTTTTATCTAATGAATTATTTACTCCTTATCATATCACTTCTTCACTTATCATCATAATTATCATCACTAACCACACACGCACGTAGGTGAACACATATCAATTATACATATCATCGAATGAAGAAAGCACAGCTATTGAAGATTTCCGTCTATCCATACACACACCGGGGTTAGATTAAGAATGATTTGAAAAAAGGAAGAAGAAGAAGAAAGAAAAGAAAAAAAAAGAACCTATACAAATCTTCGTTATACTAATAATATTTATGATAATGGCAATAAAGTAATGTAGAATTGAATGAGGAAAAGAAAATAATTAACAAGGAATTTGTCAGGTAAATATACTTATACTTGGTGTTTTTTTTTTTTTTTTTTTTTTTTTTTTTTTTTTTTTTTTTTTTTTTAACACACTAATCAAGAGTTAATTAACCTTAGCCTTCTCAGCAGCTACGGAACGCGGCAGGTTGCGCCATTAACTGTTAATTGACTGTATGGTTCGTTGCCGTTAGATAGATGGATAGATAGATATAAATATGTATACTCATATATATATATATTTAATTAATACTGTAAAATCGTGTATTAAATAAAAAATAAAAACACTTGAAATCGTCGTGTGATAATAGTTACGAGTTTACTCTGTTACTGGCTTGACGCATGAACCGTACGTTGGCTTCAGCAGGACTCCCCCAACTACTTACTTCTTAACACCGCAGTGGGTAGCGAGAACGCGACGGCTGGTTAATCAGCCAAAGGAAACGAGCCTGCGCGTGCGCTTGACAGCGCGTGTCAACTACTACTCTTAGCAACGTCACGTCACGATCAAACACCGATTCGAACGGCGCGTCACTGACGGCGGCTGGCGTTCGACTGAAGAGAAGCGGCCGATCGACGCTTCGTTTGCCTCGCTCTGACTGCCTGCCTGCCTGCTTGCTTCCCATCCACTCGCCTTCTGCCGCGAACTTCTCTCTCTCTTTCTCTCTCTCTTTCTCTCCCGTGACAGCGTATAGGTATAGTGTACATATATCCGCTATACACTCCCGTTTCGTTTCCCTCTGTTCCTCGCAGCCATCTGGCGCTCAAGCGGCACGCGCGCTTCCACCGGCGAACCGACTCCCCTCTTTCTTCTTTGCCACTTTACTCCTTCCTCTTCTATGTCCCTTGCACCGTCGTATAATCAGAGAGAAAAAGAGAAAAATAGAGAGCTGCCGCTAGTCACTAGTCACTAGACGCCCGTCCCCTTCAGAGCCCTTGGCCTCAGAGAATTTCCTGGGCCCTGCAGCCCTGCACATTGCGCGACTCGACAAAACCCCACAAAACAAGACTAGAAACGAAGGTACGAACAGTACGAACTCGAAACAACGCCGGAGTGTCACTAACAGAAGGGAGGAGGCTCGAACAGGTGGGACAATAGCAAAGTCTAAGTAGCGCTATTCGACGTGAACGAAATTACGAACGGACGCTTGAAGTATTGAATGTTGTATGTAAATTTTTCCAAATACTGCAAAGACTATTACATGGATTTTCCTCATTTTTGACTATACCGTATTTAATTAGACTATAACTAAAGAGGTTTAACAAAAAGTTATTTTCGGTAATGAACGAAAAAAAAAAAAAAAAAAAAAATTAGTTCCAACAAAAAGAGAAAAGAAAAAGGTGAATAAATGAAAAAATTCTACCGGTCCTCGACTCGGTTTGTGAATACTCGACCCGGTGCTCAGCGCGTGATGCAAAGGGAGGCAGAGGCAGTCGAGCTCCTCTCTCACCTCCTCGCCCTTCCTTTCGCCTTTCACCCTCCTCTCCCTGCGCTCTTTTGCCTCCTGGGCCGGGGTCGCGCGGGACAGAGGCTGGTTGGTTCTCGAGCCAAGAGAGCCCAACAGGCGGCTGCTGTCTGTCGGGCAAAATCAATGCGTGGCGGCGACAGAGAACTTGCCTCAACCCCTGGCGTCGGCGTCGCCTACAACCGCGTCCCGCCGCCCTTTACCCTCCGCCATCCTTCCTACTCGGCAACTGCTGCTGCTGCTGCTGCTGCTGCTGCTGCTGCTGCCCCTCCAGGCAAACAACGCGCTCGGCCGTACCTCATACCTACTGTATGCCCCCAGGGGCTAATAAGCTGTATTATTTTTATCACGGCCGAGTGAGGGAGACCTGGCGCTTTGCTCCTACCGGCTGATCCACCCGAACCCTATATGGTTATATCTTGACAGATTTAACGCCGAGTTTAACGCTCGACTTATTTTCCTGTCCTTTTTTTATTCAGCCAAGGACTAGAGGATCGATTTAGGTGATTTACGATCTTTATCCGAAGATAGGACTTTCTTTTATTTTCGTTTTTATTTATCGGGAATAATATGACTGGTATAGATATCTACTATTTTTTCCATTACGATATGGGGTCGTTCTCGATGTAGCTCGAGGGAAATCTTTCATTCCTGAATTAACCAAATTCCATTTTGACTGAATCGTACCCATACCAAGAGCGCATATATAGGTATATGTACTGTTGTGTAGAAGGCAAGAAGCCGGGAGCACACGATGGTAAAACCTCTTTCTCTCCCTCTTCGACTCCTTGGTTAATTATTAAGGCGGGAATAATAACACGGACCGACCCGACACGAATATGTGTCGAACGTTGCAGGTATAAGTCGAGACAATACATACACCTATACCTAGGTATATTAATTTTACGTAAATGTATACACGTAACGCGTAACAAAAACGTGTAGGGTAAGAGAAGAGAGGTGAATAGAGACTCACAATATAACTATATCAATGCCGAATTTCATTCTATACAGTAGAAGTATAAAGTATTAAATTTACTAGCTTCTGATTTCGTATAATGATATAAACTACGGTTATATTATATACCTCAACGCCAGGCGTGTTAGCTTTTAACTTTGTGTATTTTAGCCGTCGTGTTGTGTCGCGTCGCGTCGCGTGTTTAAGACGAGCTAAAACGTCAAGGATTCCCAATGGGAGGCGCGTTGTCCTTCGACGTTGACCTTCGAATATATCGAGTGAATTGTGTCCCGGTATAACGTGTCACCAATAACGCTATCAATACATGTATACACTTGTACCTCAGTAAATTTTTCACGATCTGCTATAGGTATGCTATACGTACTATAGGTAGTACTGTAATTTGTTCGGAGAAATTTGGTCGGACATATAACTTTGGCCGTGTCTACTCGAATTCGTTCATTTCACCCCTGACGCGCTTCCCTCGGGACGTTCGCAGACCGTGTTACGAATTTATTAGATATATACCTTGTACTATACGTCGTCTAGTAAGAGAGAGAGAGAAAGAGAGCGAGAGCGAACGAAATCGATGATAAATCGGACGGGTAAGATGTGCCTCAGAGAATGTTGTTCAAATGTGCTCATTTATTCATTTCTTTTTTTTCATTTAGATTAAACTATTGAATTTAGATTGAGTGCTAACCAATTAAGATAACGATTTATTCACATTCAATTACATTACTCGATGAATATTCATTTCCAATCACATTTGTCAACAGGTTCCTAAAAACCCCCAAAAAAATGTGTGACCAGAATTTCATTATTTTTTTAGGATCCTGTGTCACAATTTGTACGTAAAATTTTCAAAACTGGTCTCATGCTTTTTCAAAGTCTGAAAAATGTGGCAGCAAATTAAATTCTTCTTTTAGATCAATTTGTGAGAAATTGGTAAAAAAAAAAAGTCGCCAAAATCTCAATATCTATAATTATTTTTCTTTGTTTTCTTAATCGAGCCGAAAAAAAAAGAAGAAAAAAAAAGAGAAAAAATAAAAAAATGATCGGAAAGTGCCAATTAAACGCCCAGTCAGCAACAACGGCGGGGGCGATTCGTATAACGGGCAAAACCAGTACCCGATGACGGGGCGATATCGATTACTAAAGGGGAGAGGTGGCGGGTGGCGGGGTCGAGCCACGGGGTTGAAACGGTCGGAGATGACGAGGGTGAGAGATCCCCTAATTCGAGTTTAGGTGTCGGTCGGTTGGGTGGCGGGCGCAATGCGGTGTCATGCTGCGGGCGGGCGGGCGGTCGAGCTTATAGTCTTTTTTTATTTTCTATACCGACTCTAAGATCGTTAGGCGTCTATGAGAGGTAGCGTGAAATCAGACGTGCGTATTTGAAATTCGCAACACGTCAATAAAATCGGCAGCGTAAATATTATTCTCAGGCGTCACATTCTAACGGTTATACTTTCTATATTTGGTAAATTTTGATTAAGAAATTCCCGCATAAATTTGTAATGAAACGTTGAAGATTGAAAAAAAAAAAAAGAAAAAATTTGGTAAACGTATCTACGTAGATTTGCGTAAAAAAATTTCTGACATATGACTAATTATCAATTATATACACTCGATGTACTTTTGTTTTTTCAATAATTTTAATTCAGAGAAATTATAGGTAAGTATAACACCGTATTTGGGAAAAGGTAGGAACCATAATTTGCCGGTAAACTTTTTCGTACCTATACCTATACATATCATGAGGAAAATTTATCGGTTAAACTAAACTCGAACATCGGAAAGTGGGTTTAGAGGATCAACGAGAGTTAAGCGATTACTGTAGGATATATACAGTGGGACTTCCTGGTATCAAATAAGAAGTAGGTAGGTAGTACCTACCGGTAGGTAAATTGCAAGGAAGTATTAGTGGTACTTTACCGCATATTAAGTGGCCTAGTTTAAACCAGATAAAAAGGTCGGAGGGCAAAGGTTATACGTTAGTGTATAAAGCTCTGTCACGTGACCACTTTGCAAAATCTATCTCACTCCGACTCCCACGTTCTCTCTCTGTATCTATATCGTTCTCTTGAACAATCGCGCGCCGAGTTCAGAGGTGAGAGATTAGCCGCGTGTACAAAAACGCGTTCTTTTCTCTCTTTCTTTATTTAGATTATTATTATTTCTCCTTTTTTCTTGAAACAATGTATAACGAGTATATAATCATTCTGATTAACAAATCATTTATTCTTGCATATACTATATATACCAATGTATATTATCTCTCGATCTATTTAATATAATATATTGGAATGAAGAATTTGCATTGATAAATGCGTTTATCAATTATTTCGTCAAATATTCAAGAACCTATACGTATGTATTCCGTAATATGAATAAATTTCGGTATATATGTATATACATACATATATTTATGTGCGTGTATGTGTACCTGATGATTCTATGTACAGCTAAATTCCGCGATGTTTTCGTACACCGGGATAACAACGGAATTATACAAATTGGAGTATCAGCGTTGGGGGTCGGTGCGCCTGTACACCGGAGTTATAAACGAGGCAAGGAAGCACGCCTTACTCATGAAACCGTAATGAGAAGTCATTGGCCTGTTCTTTCCCTAAAACCCCATAGTATTGTTGAGAGATGACAGCGACAACGAAAAGCGCGAAAAAGGCACGGTATAAAAATGGGAATTACTGTTTCAAAGAAAAATAAGAATATCCCCGAAAATTGTCTCGAGGAAAAATATTTCTCCTCTCTTTTTTTTTCATCTTCCTTTTTTCGCATTTTTTTCGTCTTTTCTTTTTTCTCTTCTTCTACTCTTTCATCATTTTTATATCAAATTCCGGAACGAATCTCTGACAGCGGAAGAACGACTCATGTTAGTCAGATGAAAATATAGGGGGAAACCGACGCAAGGCTGATGTACCTCGGTTGAAAATTGATACATTTTTTTTTTTTTTTTTTTTCCGAGAAAAAATATTCTTTGAGGAAAATATAAAATTTATCAATTTTCAACTGAGAAACCTTTCACTTCACCCCCGGGTCTCAACTATATTATGAATTTACAAAAATACTCGGAATTCACTACCCGATTAAATTTTCGAATATGCTAACCGTTGGATAGATAGTAAAAAATTTCTTTGATGGTTGACCGAACGCTGGTTATGTAGCTTATACTGGCTACCAACATCCCACAAGGTTCTTTGTCTATCTAAGTTTTTTTCCTATATCGCTCTTTATAGATATATATTTTGAATAATCTTTTAGCATAAATAAACATCTTCTGTTTTTTATTTTGAGAAAAATAAATTGTTCAATTAATATCGTACGATATTAAAAACGAAATATGCGTATACACAAGTATATGAATTATCGATCTATGTATATACATCTTCGAGAGGTTTAGATATTTATAATAATTATTACGAAAGCGTATAGGTGTAGGAGAGACTTTCAAAGATATTTCGCCGTAAAATGTATAAGGGTAGAAAATAGGGTAAAGGAATTAGTAATTTACATGTAAGAAGTATATCATCTTAGGGGTGGCGAGTATCTTCGAATAATATAACCGCATGGGGGGTAGTGGTGGATGGGGGAATATACGGTAGCCGAAACTCTCCCATGGGATGAAATCGCGGAGTTTCTCGAGGCCCGAAGCGAAGGAGAAGAGAAGAGAAGAGAAGAGAAGAGAAGCCTCTAAAGTCTAAAGTGTGGGCAATGTGGCTGGAACGAACAGATAGCGCTGAAATACGGGCAGATAACCCAGGGTCTGGCAAATATTAGACCTTCCGAGATTTTCTCGCGCCTTGAACGCGCACCACGGTTTGTTCCCTCTCCCATTCCCATTCTCTTTTCGCGTCCCCCCGCACGAACAAGGTTCCGTTCTTCTCTTACCCGGTTTTCCACTTCACTCGACTGTGCCTCTAAACTTCACTTCACTTCACTTCACTCTGTTTCACTTCGCATTGGGAACGTTTTAATTTAAAAAGTGCGGCGTGTAAAGTAATGCGCCCGATAAAACTTCCCGGCTTAATTACGTTCGCGCGTAGGTAACCATACCTACTTATATATATTATATACGCGCGAAAGTCAAAGAAGAAAGTAAGAAAGAAAGGAAGCTAAAAACCGGAAAGGAAATGAAAATCTTTATTATATTTAACAGCTCGCGATTAATTTACCGATGATAAAAGTTATTAAATCAATATAATTTCACCGGATTTCATATTATATATAATTATATTTTATTACCTACTTCAATCGGCATATACGAGACCTAGGTATCTAGTTTGAACGCAAGATAGGTTTGAAATTTGTAAAAAACCGATGAATAATTGTTTTTTTTTTTTTTAATTTCTTTTTTTGCTTCTGAAAATTCAGAATAATTTGTATATCAACGATTTTCGGTGAAATAGTCGCTCGCAAAATTCTCTCAAGTTACGTCAAGTTTCCTCAAAAGATTTTTCTTTTTTATTTTCGATCGCAATTAGTTCTTTTCGGTATTGGAAAAATACGGATTTTTTTTTTTTTTTTTTCTTCAAATTTATATTTTGTTTTCGAAGTATTTGAAAAAAATATAAAATGAAAAAAAAAAATAATACACCTTTGGCAAAATATTTTAGATGAAAAGTAAGAAGATTGTGGTATTAGGGGTGCAGAATCGGGAACGACCTTTTTCCTTTGTAAATATAGGCAAACTCTTCATATCGATGAGTTTGAGGATTGAAAATATTTTTCAATGATCACGAAGAATAATAATGTGTTCGGTGATGAAGGGAAAAAAAAAAGAACATTTTCATCCGACCCTCCAACTTATCGACGCAATCACAATTTTTCAAATACAGAAATGAATGAAGAAAAAATTTTTTTAAAAGATTGACTGGGATAATCTTCGGAGTATAATGTCTAACAGGGATTTTTAAGGGTGCATATATCTCGCGATTGTCAAGAATCTATACAGCCTCGTATTCTCAGTGAACAAAAAAAAAAAAAACGATTAAAATGAAAAATTCGCTTTTTCATTCCGCATCGCTGCTAATTGAATCAATTCAAATAACCATAATTTCGGCATAACACAGTATCGCTTGATTCAGAATTGAAGAAAAAGAAAAAAATCAAAAAAATACAATTGTTGTTACTTACCTTGATCTTTTTCTGGCAATTTTCCCGGAACCTTCTTGTCTGGTGCCTTAGGTGAACAGTTTTTCCTAGCTGGCCTCGCCGTAAGAGTCGGTGGTACCTGTAACAAAAACAGCAAAAAAAAAACTGTAATTAAAAGAACAAAATAGCAGTAAAAATAGAATTTCTACCAAATTGGGTAATCAAATTAGTAATTTGTTTTGAAAGAATGAAACGGGTTGTAAAAGAATTGAAATTTTCTTTTCACATCGACGTTAATAAAAATAAAAATTATATAAAAAATGTTTGTACCACTTTTTCGGATCTTTCCCCCGATGGTAATCTGGCGACTGCTGCATCAGGGCTATTCTCTGGTGGTGGTGGTTGGACGATCCAATTATATTCTCTTTTTTCAACGGGTAGACCCCACCTCTCATACTCGAGACTCTGAGTTCTCAGGGTCTCGTAACAATCCAAACAAACAACAGCAAAATCCCCGTTTTCTAGTAGCAGACTTTTTTCAGGCTGTCTATGATACCTCAAAAATGGAAAGTCTTTGACCGGAAGAGCTCTGACCCGTTTCCTATAAGTCGTAATACCGCAAACGTAGCAACTGTAGTCGTGCGTATTGTACTGCCTCTCTGTTGTGTTGATTTGTTGACCTCCTGACAAACTCTCGTATCTTCGCCACTGGGCTAGTAGAGAATGATAACAAAATGTACAGACTAGGGCGGAACCGTCTTCTCTAAGCTGTTCGGCGTTAGGTGGAGACTGATGTCGCAAAAGTTCAGGAAAAAATGGGGCATTTCGACCCTGTGGACGACCGTAGAGAACCCTTGCCAAGGTAAGATCGCTGTGGAGGCCACATAGGAAACAGTAAATCGAACTACTCGACGTTCCAGGATTGCTACCAAATGTTCTCTCCGAACTGGAACTCGGTGGTGTCGCTATTGAACGACTCATATCTCCGTTTGGATGTGGGCTAGGAATATCGTACCTAAAATAACACGAAATTTATCAATCTTTTATTCGATTAGCAATTTTACATACAGAAATCGAAGTTTGATCATTTCCTCAACCAAAAAAAAGCTTCTATCGATATTATAACTTGAAGTTTAGTGTCTAGATAAGAAATAACTAGAAAACAGTCATCCAATCCGGACCCAATACTAGATATATTTAAAACCGATTTTCCCCTTCTCTTTTCAAGTCTATTATTTCATTTTGCTAAAATTCGATACCAAATATAAAGATTGGTGAAAGTATAGAACGTTATTGCAATCAATCTACTCAAACGAAATAACGAAGCTTTGAAATAGTCTGACCAAAGTTTCCTAATAAGTTGTATGATTTTATCAAAATTGGACATACCCGACATAGATTTTTGTCTGATTAGATAAACAAAGTGGATCGATTGTGTCATCCATTAATTTATTTTCGATGAAAATAATTTCATGTAATACAATAGCCACATCGGTTATTGATTCTAGCGTTCGATTAAGGAGGAAATAAGTTTTTAAAAATGTTGAAAAAAATTACCTGCGACGTTCTAAAGGGACCCGTTCAGCATCCATACTTTCCCATTGCTGAGCGAGATGATTAACGCAATGACTACAAGCTAGTACACGTCCATGACTGTCCATGCAAGCATTTTCAGAAGTTCGAGC
The DNA here is from genome assembly GCA_963978835.1 of Tenthredo scrophulariae. Lineage (NCBI taxonomy): Eukaryota > Metazoa > Arthropoda > Insecta > Hymenoptera > Tenthredinidae > Tenthredo > Tenthredo scrophulariae. The sequence goes on along the minus strand of OZ022230.1, from coordinate 5,199,421 downwards.
CATTCCTCGTAGACAAGGAAAGTGCATTGCGTGTGAGTTCATTCCTTCGGGACTAGTCGATAACCTGATTGGATAGAAAACGTAAGTAATAAAAGATTGATACTCCGAATTTATTAGCGCCTATTACATTGTGATTATTCATTTACAATCAACATTTGATCTTGCTGATTATAATTCATTTGATAAATTACTAAGCCGATATCTTCTTCAAACTAATTGAGAAATAGATATGAAGTAAAAACTGGAAATCAAGTGGCAATGCAAACGAAACAGAGCTACAATCTTATCCAAACTGACATACTTGAAGCTATTTAAAAAAAGTGTCGTATCAACCGTATCAAATTAGATATAAGAATTGAAATTTTACCATTCCATATGAATAGCCGGATACAGTCTTTCGCAAATATAACATCTGTAGTTTTGACCCGGCGCAACAGTCCCATTCTCAGCTGGTCCGTTACTAGGAGAATGTCTTTGGCCTGACGTCATTCCCTTGATATTTATGCTCCGTTGTTTATTGGCAATAGTAGTTGATTTATTTAGATCATACGGTTTAAATCGTATATCACTTCCTGCTGAATTAGCTGGCGATTTTGGCACAGCTGGCCTCGGTGACGGACCTTTAAAAATATTTCCTTTACACATTAGGGATACATTTTATCGATAAATAGTATAAAACAGTTTTGAATAATTCAAATATAACAGAAATTTGATAAGATTAAAAAAATGACTCGCCTTGCTGCCTGAGATCAACATTTTGCTGTGTAATTGGTTGTTGGCTCGTGTGATTCTCCCCACCAAAAACTTGCTGTTTTTGTGGAATAGCTTTGTAGCAAATTGAACAAACTTGTACCATTCCCTGAGGGCTGATAGGACTTGCACCCGGAGGAGGCCTCAAGGAACATATGAATGGAAAATAAGCTTCTTTTTCTGGATTCGAACAGCAATACAACAGTCTAATACTAGATGACGGATACTCAAGCGCACAAGTGTAGCATATAAAAGTTGTAGTATCTACAGCCGGAGCATGACGTTTCCTTAACGCATAGTTCCTATCCCCATGAGGTACACCTTGACGTGTATAAGTCTTCCACTGTAATAGAAGGTGATTCTGGCACGCCGAACAAGCCTGAAAAAGGAAAACAATAATAAATATCAAAATTTCGTGCGCAGTTTGAGTTGGAAATAGTTCGAAATTATTTTATTATGATGCTATGCTTACCTGAACTCGTCCGGCGCTGTCCATTGGTCGGCTTCTGCTGGGTCTTGGATGTAACATAAGTGATGGAAAAAATGGCGGTGGGCTAGTATCAGGATGTGGCGGAGTAGGCAATGGCTTTGCCGCTATGTGACTAAGGGAACCTCTCTTGTACTCGTCTCCACAAACGTAGCAGACTTCGGTCACTGAGTTTTTATCAGGCATGGATAGATCCAATATATCAGTACCCACGCTGGACGTCGATCCACCGCTGTAGATAGCTGAAACGAAGTAAAAGTATAATATTAATTATGCATAATCCGACTGAGATATTATGCAGATATGACTAGACTCAGCTTTATTATTATTATCATTATTATTATTAATAATATCATTGTTGATATTATTATTATGATTGTGCAACAAGACCAAAATAGAAAATGCTATCATTGGCATGTGTGCAAGAAATGCACGCGGAGTATCACTATCTGAAACTTATGCTTGCAGTACTTAAATATCTGAAACAACACTTAATTTCTTCTGAAAATATATTGCGAAAAGTATATTATCGTGTTTTATAAAAGTCGTTAAAAACCGGGGCCAAAAATCTTTGAGACCTGATGCTATTATCTTGTTTGAAATTGTATCGAAATTGTATTCGAATCACTTATGTAGTTTATTGAAGAATGATCGTTATATAGTATAAGCAATAGAATTTCTTATCTAATAATAAACTCCGGGTCAAGATCTTTGATTAGTTATTGTATAATTGCTGACCTTTGAATAGGGATTAGTCTACATATATCGAGGTAATACAACGTCGTAAATGAAGACAAAGACAAAGACAAAATAAAAAATTAAATATAACGGGCTAAGGCCAAAGTAGACAAACGATTTATTGACTGCAAAGATTCGGTGCCAAGAAAATTTTAATCGTATTAATGCAAATAATAATTTTATTTTTTCGACTGCCTATGAAATACATATTTGTTTTCTGATCAATTTTTATCAATTAATCTTGTTTGTGGAGTAACACCTGATTTTACATCACCATAGGGCAAAATGACAACGTAATTATTCTCTTTTCAGGAAATGTATTCAATTTTGCATTACTTATGATTGGTACATGCGAACTTTGTCACTCTCGCGATAATGATCTGTTGAAATCTCGAGAAGAAAAAACCATATCTAAATGTGACAGAGTTGAAAAGATACTCGAGTATTAATAGACCGAACTGTGACTAGGCAAGATAAATATAAAAGCTGATAGATAATCTTATAATGTTGTATTATAATTTTACACCAAATTTTCTGTGAAATGGTCACACAAATTGACGCAATATAGCTGTGCGCTAGGGTCTAGGTCTTTCTACTTGAATGAAATAAACAAACCATTTCTTTGTACTGGTTGTCTTAAGGGGAAAAAAAATATGGTATGTTTGACCTCAGATATAAACCCAATTAAACTGACGAGGTCAATTAAATAAGTGAGAAAATTTTTCGCTGTTCAATATATATATATTTATATATGTATCTGACTCAACGTTAATCATTTTCTAACTAAACTAGTTCACAAATGGTCGAAAAATTTTTCGTTAAACTTTTTCTTCCTTTGTATTATTTTTCTAATGAAGAATGAAAGATTTTTTAAGACTGTTCAAATGATAGGCTTGTTAAGTTAGAGAATATGGTAACAGATGCTAGTACCAAGACACATTCATTGCTAACGTCTGTTACAGATATTTCCCTGACATTGCAGACCTTCATCTATACTCTTTTAAGTTTGATATTGCATCAGTGTTTACTGTTAAGTGTAAACACAATCTACCACATCCAATGTGTGACTGATTGTGATGCAAGGTTGCAACGTTCAATAAATACGAATAATCGTGGAAGAGAATTGTGTTTTTGTCAATAGTACATAGAACATTTTATGTATTTATTTCTCACGAATGCAATTATAATGCCAGTAAAATTTCCCTCGCATTCTGCATATCGAATACTGTGGTTTTAAGCTACTGAATATGTCTCTATAATTTATCGAAGTTTTTTCATCTAGAAGCTTAGTTTCAAAATGATTTACAGAATTTAAAATTTTATAATTTTAGGCGTCTTCCAGGACATCTAGGCTCGTGTTCCAAACACTTTAATTGCCAATCTACGATCTAAAATGTTTCTATTATTGTCTACACAAATTCACGTTAAATTTATGAAATATTTTCGGATCTAATGTACCAAAGAAAGTGAATTTCCCCACACAGACTAGTTCATTTAATTTACAAGCTTCACTAATTATTTCAATAATGTAAACGATGTGAAATCAACAGATCAATCCATCCCTGAATCATGTGAATGAATATCTTCATAGAATTCGAGAATTCAATGCTATTCGAGGATTTGAAAAGCTCTTTAAAAACTCCACGCAGATTCCCATTCCCTGAAATGATATAACAAGATAAATTCTGCCATTTATCAAGCAATTACCTTGTGGTTGTGGCGGTAGACTAGGTTGCGGTGCGGGTGAGCTTCTCGGAGCGTGTCTCAAGTCGAGCGCAGCGTCATTAGAAGGTCTAGTTTCTTCAACAACTTGTCTGGGGCTCTGTAGCCTTTGATGAGGAGACTGTAGCCTCTGATGCGGAGACTCCATAGTCAGTCTTGCTTGTTCCAAATGTCTCGAGGGATCGGCTGTATTCGAATGAGGTCTTGGTAATTCTACAGAATTTGACGGAGGTCTAGATGGCTCGATGCGAGGGGAAGGAGAGCTGGCTGGTAGCCTGGGCGATACGCCTGTACCAGGGCGATTTTCTAGTCTAGATTGAGTCGGCTGATCATTAGGCAGTCCTAAAACTTGGGCGGCGTATTCTCCTTGCAGTGCCATTTCGGCCCCTGTAAAAGGCCCTCCGTCGCAACGTTTCAACCAATAAATTCTCTGGTTGTGGGGCCTGGCGTCTCTCTCGTAGCTGTCCCATTGTTGTAACAAAAGAGCGTAACACAAGCTGCATACTTTGATAGCTCCGCTTCTGATTCCTTCGCCTCTATAGCCGGCTGGTGGTTCGTGTGATTCCAAAAAAGGGAAATATGGTTCGCTCGGAGAACCACCTAGACTCGGTTTAACTCTGAGCCAATATTGCTCGTTGTGACCCAAGGTTCCGCAAACGAAACAAATCCTAGGACCTCCTCCGTCGTCTGAATTTAGCGACACGCTAGCCGGGTTCACCAACGATTGCCCTTCAAGTCCCGGCTCATTTTTAACGTACAACTTACTTTCCATCATGTCAGGAAACCATCGATTTCTTATCACTCCTCGCTTATGTTTTCTTTTATGGTAATTAAATACCAAACAACATAAGCTTTAGAGGCTGTAAAATATAAACCTTTATTCTACATTTGTTCTTTCCCACTTTAATAAATATTTCAATCAATTATTATCACACTACTTTGAAAAGCTAAACTAATTTCATTATTATTATATGAAATAGGTATAAAAATTATCCTAAAATGATAAAGACTACGTTTCCTAAAAGGAGAAACAAAATTTGCAAATTTTTTGTCTCATAATCGAAGATAATTGAAGAAAAAAGAGCCAGAAAGTTCTAAAAATGATCTGGATTTCATGATAAGTGGTTGAAATTTGTCGTGTGCGAGGAGTCTGACATAACCTAGCAAATAAGATGACCGACGCATCGTAATTCTTTGGTAAAAGAAGAGTGATATCGGAATGGTTGTAAGTATAAAAAATTCCTATTAATAACAAGATGAATTTCTTGATCAAACAGATTTAACAAACTATGTATACACAAGGGGTGTGATGGGTAAATAATTTTTAATGACTTTCAATTAACACCGAGAGACATTTGAACAAACGAAATGACAGACATAGAGAGATATAGAGAGAAGTGTATAGAATAGTGCAATAATAAAGTGTATGTGTCTGTGTGTGGTTTTTTCTTTTTCTTCTATTTTATTTTTGATATTTCTTAATTCTTTATTTTGCGGTATGAATTATTCTGTAGCTAGATAAATGAGTGTGGTATAATTATGTGAAATTGATATTATAAAAGGAGGATCAGATTTCCGCGTAGTTGGGTGGCAGCCGGACTCAACTCCATAACTCTATTTCAAAGTGACTAGAGGCAGCCAGTCGTCTTATTGTATGCAAATGAGTTTATTTGGGTGCAGCTGTGACCTCATTCCCTGGACGAAAGACTGAAAACGAGTGGCATTCCGAGTGTTGAAAGAAAAACGCGATCGGGTATATGTGCGAGGATAACCTTCTAAAGAGGGGAAGAAGCAGTCTAACTAGCCCCGATGAAAACGACAGCGAACTAGTTTGCGATGACACAATGGTGGGAACTTATGATCGTTCTTGTAAGATAGCACGTTTTTAAAGAGGATAATATCGTCGGATAACAACCGTGGGTACTGTTGTAAGGTTTTTCGATATTTTCGGATTTAATATCACGGCTTAAAGTAATGGGAAAATAAAATTGTTCGACAAGGTACACCCAATGCGGCCGAACACTGGCGGATGGCTTCCGAAATACGCACCCGCATTAGAGGTAGGTCTTTGTTGGGAAGTCTTGACTTACGTTTTTATTGTTTAGACGATTCTACGAGGCACGCACAACATCGTTAATTAGTCCGCGAAGGTTAGGCGATAAACGCAAAACGCTTACGAGAACCGGGGCCCTCTTATCTCGGCCTCTAGTCTCTGCCATACGTTCCCGAACTCCATACAGTATTGCGGGGTGTCACCTTCAACAAACTATTACACACCGATTTATTCATATTTACACTATCGACACACCGTTATTTTTATGTATTACGCGTATTTTATCAATTAATACGTAAATATAATTATTTAATTGTTACCGAGCCTACGAAAAATACATTTTACTAAAGTACAGCACCGCAACTTTGATCTCATTCGGCAGCCATGTTGTAAAATTGCGATTCGCGTCCCATGATGCCACGCAACTCCATCATATGACAGTGCACCGCGTTCGACCAATCAGGATTCACTGCGCATACGCGCGCATACTTCGATTCTGTGTGACGCGCGACTTTCAAGCGGGCCCGCGAAACAACAAAATATAATATATGGAAATTACGGACGTCGCGATGTTGGCTTTGCTTGATATGGCCGATGGGTAACTAGTAACTAAGACTCGTTGAGAAACTGGTCGAACGTCTAGTTGGATATCATTCAGGTTTCCAATGCCCTCGCTAACCACTTGGCAAACTCTCAAGCCCCTTTTTGTAAACGTACTTTCTCTCTATCTCTCTCTATATATCTTTTAGTCCTTTCGACAGTACTTTTTATTTCACCGGAGTTAAAATTCCAATCTTAGGTAATCGCGTTGCTTGATTACAATATTTATCGATTTTTTTTTCACACACGTAAAAGATGTTTTCCTAACTAGCCAATGACGAAGGTTATTTTGTTTTTTTCTTTTTTTCTTACTTTTTTTTTCTCTATCTTCTTTCTATCGTACTTTGAAATATGTTAAACTTAAATTCTTTGACCGAAATTATAATACGTTTGGGGAAAAAGTTTATAGGAAACAGTTATACTGCATGAATGAATATCCATTATAGTATAGGGAAGGATAATAAAAATACTCAAGTTTATATTCAATGATAATTGATATTTAATCATCATGATTCAAAGACATAGTACACGGCATATTATGCCGTATAATGTGTGTTTCATTAATAATATCACCATCAAAGTGGTATTTTATACATGGTAATACTAAAAAATAATTGAAAATACTTTAAAAATACTCTTTGCAAATGATGATCCTGATGAATCTCCGTTTTTACCACTGTACAGAGATATAAACTACAATATTATCATTTATTATTATTATTATTATTATTATTATTATTATAATTTTCTTTTTTTTTGTTTTTTCCTTGCTATTTCAATGTATCTTCTATACAGAGATAATCACATAATAGAAGTTATTATTTCATATTATGATACCATATGTATTATCATATTGTTGAATAGACACACAATAGTAGTACAAACATATTTATTCATTTTTATTCTTTAGAATTACAATATTAGTCCAATGCCGTTATACATGTTAAAAAAAAAAAAAAAAAAAAGGAAAAAAAATTCATTACAGATCACCATCCTATCCAAAAATCCCAAAAAATAAACTCTATTAGATGTAGTACCAAGTTACTCAATAATTAAAGGACCGATACAATTATACAAGGAACTTGTTCAACACCATCTAGTGAGATAAGAGAATCCTAAAATTTATTTTCTCTCATTTAGAGTCTAAGATTCTACATAAATGAATACACAGCTATTATTATTTTTTTTTTTTTTCATAGCGAATGGACTAACAATGAATAATGTTGAAATATTGTAAATTGCAAATATATGATACTTGATATTTAATATATATATATATTTTTTTATTGTGTTGACATGCAAATTTGTTGATATTTGCGAAAAAAAAAAGAATAAAAAAGGGAATAGAAAATTAAAATGAAAAAAAAACCGTGATACATTTGTTCCGAGTTTTTATACCTCGATTGCATTGCATGTTAATACACAAATGAATATTGAACGATATTAACATTATTATTATTATTACTATTTTTATTACTATTATTATGCCTTATAAATAGTTATAAACTAAGTTTACATTGCATTGATGTATGACTATAACAATTGCCTCGTCTCTCTCTTTATTTTCTCTCTTTGTATCTCGATCATTCGCACTCAAACACACAAATATTTTACAAATCGTTCATTTGATATCGGCACAAATCCTTATTCTATAATCCCTCATGACACGATGCGGTTCAAAGATTAAAGAAAAATTAAACTAACACTCCCCTAAATATCTTGTAACGGTTGTAACGGTTGGTTAATATAAACTATATAGTTGAAAATTGTATTTGGTCGTAATATAGTATATTACGTTATAATAATCGCGGAATACAAAATGCGAGAGAAATTTTTATCTTTAAATATAAAACACCATTTTTTGTTTTTTTTTTGTTTTTGTTAATTTGTGTCTGTTTTTCTGTTTTTCTGTTTCTAACAATTTTAACAAATCAATATTCGAATTTCCAGATACAATTAAAACTGCCTACTGACATCGATAACTTATTCTATGCCTAGTCGCATATTTACGGTCTAGAAAAAAAAAATGTTCATATTTCAATTAACATATATATATATACTATGCATACGCCTCTTTCTATATACCTAATTTTAACGTGCATAATAATTATTGGATTCAATCTATTTCAGTTTTTATTATGTCTCGCTCTTACAATTATCAATCACGGACCCAAGCCTGGTATAAATCGGATTTGATATTTGGTAAACCTTGTGACTTTTACTCGCTTGACCCTATCCCGGGTTATCTTGCTACTTACTCATTTATACACATAAACAGATATTATGGTAATAACGCATGCTGTATATATATACTATATATACGGGATGTTCTATCAATCAATAAAGTCGTTAGCTCTGCAATACATTCATGAAAGGAAAAAAAGAAAATGTAAAATGTAAAACGAAAAATGAAAAAAAGAAATAGAATATAGACTTAATCGAGCGAAGATTCTTTCAAGAATACAACTTTACGAATCTAGTTTTGTATGTATGTATGTATATTTCGTTGACATGCTAATTGTGTTTGCTTAATTTGATCAAGTATATATAATATGGTATTGAAAAGCGATGACATATTAAACGAGAGAATTTGCGTAGTTGAAAACTGTTATCTAAACGCGTATTTCGTTTAGAGATATAGTATATTTATTAATAACTAGCATTTATATTGCCGTGTATATGTGTATATATATATATCTTAGCAGATAATTGGGCAATCCTGAGATCACCGAAATGATAAAAAAGGGGGGGGGGCGAAGGGGGCATTAAATGAAAAAAAAAAAAAAATTGTTGGAAACAAAATGACCTGTACTAATCTGGAAATTCACTGAAATGATAATTATAAATTGATAGCGTAATATTATCACTTGGATACTATGTGTCCAAGAGTTTATTAATCATAATATGAGACTATTCATTTACTTTTCTTTTTTTTTTCCATTATCAAACGTATTGTATAAATAAAGATATGAAATAGGTCGCAATCTTTAACCCGCGTGACTCCCGCGTATTACGATTAATATGTGTACACATATATACGAATGGTATATATATACCTATATAGTAAATTTACCAAGGGTCAGTTCCTCTGATAAAACTTCTGACCCGGGGAACCCTGGGGTCATGTCTGATTCAGTTCAACAAAATAAGAAACAAAAAAATAAAAGTAAAAATAAAATAAAATAATATGATATGATAAAGTTAAGTAAAATATAATAAACAAAAGTAAATTGTAAGTAAGACCCATTTTTTAGGGTACTTGAAATGAATTGTAATTTAATTTGTAATTAATAAGAAAACATTGGTCCATTTATCACTTGAAAATAAGAATCTTAAGCCTTAACAACTATGCAATCTTTTCTTTTTTTTTTGTTATTCATTAATTTATTTATCTATTTATTTCCTTTGCTATCCTTACGCTTTTTTTTTCCTTTTATTTTCTTCTTCTTGTTATCGTATCTATATCACTGATATAGTATGTATATTAGGTGAATGACTTTTAAAAATACCTCAAGTTCGTTATGTATGATTTTATGAACTTCACCGTATTTTCTTTATTTTTTTTTTTTGTTTTTCGTTTTCGTTTTATCAAACATCCTCTTTGTTCACAGCACTTTTACCAGCCGATTATACGACTTATACGATTTCTAGAGTCCATGCATGATATGATTACACTTATTCTTGTTTTTCTGACGTCTTATAACTTCTGACCCAACAAGCGAATTATCTCTTTTTATTGATAAATCATAAATTTAGAGTAAGTATGCGCAACGCTCAAGAGATATTGACGTCACTTGCGATCAGAAAAAATTTACCACCAAATGTGAGGGTGGGATCCTTAGACAGACTTCTGGCTTTAAACGTAAAGATAATTATTTGAATTGAGAACGCAAAATAACGTATAATTTTTTCAATTATATAATTCTTTTAAGCCGAAAAATGAAATGGAAAACTTCTCTTTGGTATTGAACATCACTTGAATTACCATATTATTTTAGTATAGGTGTTATCAAATAATGCCAGGACTCTAAAGTTTGTGAACTTACTTCGAGCAGCCTTACCTCTTACTTTATACAGAGAGTATTTGTGGATGCGGGTCACTTGTTGATGCTTGACAATGAATTCACAATGAATTGAACACAGATTCATTCAACAAGTGACCCGCATCCACAAATACTGCCGGTGTATGTATGTCTTAAAAAAATAAATCATTGAATGTAACAGGAGGAAAACATAAAAGAAAAGAAAAACAGAAAAAAAGAAGAACCAATAAAATGCCAAGTTAAAAAGTAGGACCCATAATATAGACCGTTCTTCAAAGCTTCTTCTCAAATCATCTCACATAGTCAAGACATGAAATTAGAATATTATATTGATTAAGTGAAAAATTACGTAATAAAGGTAAAATATTGTCATTTCGGATATATATTTGTACAGATTCGATTCAGATTATTGGATAATCTATAAGACGTAAATGTCTGTCTATGTCTCTTCAATACTCTTTCTCCAATCTGGGAACAACCCTGCGGTGTTATTCGGAGTAATTCTCATTTTTTTTCCTCTGTTCATCTAGTGCTGCTTACTAGTTAGAAAGATGTTATCCGACTTCTACATTACGCTAAATAAAACGATAAACGAAACTGGGAATATTCAAGACGACGAATTTACCATTTAGGCTTTTCATTCCTCACGAAAGTCTGAATCGAAAGTGACCACTCGCTGATCAAGCTTTTGAAAGAAATTCACACAATGTCAACACGTGTCTGAAATTTGAACACGAGACATGCAGAATATCATCCTGGCTTTAAATCCTCAATAAATCCTTTCGATTCTACATGTGAAAATTCTAAATATTTTTTGAAAGGCGTTGAATCTCCGCCTTGCTCGGCGTTCTCAAATATTGTTATTATTATTCATGTTATCGTCGTTTGCGATGATTCTATCTGTGATTCTTTCTTCGGTGGTTGACTTAGCGCCTAATTTTTGTCCGTTTACAACTTCGGATGACATTTTGAAGTTGTGTTTATCAACATGGGTCAGCTCAATAGGAAGATAAATTGTACGACAGTGATCTATGTCTGCTCTACACAGTGGACAACGTGAGCAACGTCTCGCGCACTCCAGACAAGCCACTGCATGACCACAAGGAAACAATGCTGTGTCCAAGCTCCGATCCATACAAATACGGCATACCATAGCATCCAGAAGTCTTGCCAAACATTCTCGTGATTCCTGTAATAAAACATAGATAAAATATAGTTACTGTTGCTCTGTTATTGGCAGTGAATTAATCCAATCAATTAGTTGGTCTGATTGGTTTTCTTAGTTACTGCAATTGATTACCTTGCATTTGGGATTGGCACAATCTCCGCAATCGTGCCTATCTATTATTTCATTCTCTTCGGGCAGAGTGATGTTAGATGCTTCACAATACAAGGCTCGACGAGCATTGTCATACACCTCTCTACAAGTTCTACGAATATCAAAGACATATTTTTTACCAAGAGTTGAGTCCTCGTTGAATATAGAGATGATTGTTCCCTGTAAAAAGAGAATTAAATCATTGCCTGTTATGGAATTGTTGCAAATTCCATTTTTCTTTATTCAGAAGTTCTCCTTGTATTTTTATACCCCCATGATTAGTTTCTTTCCATCTTTTTTCGAATTCAGATAAGATTTTGTATTGTATGCTTAAGATCTTAGATTAATAAGTAATTATACCTTCAAGTCTCTAATGAACTGAGCAGTAACGGCACTTCGGACCGTCTCGCAGCTATAGAAGGCATGTTTCTCGGTGATTGCCCTGTACAATCCGCTCGCTGATTGGCTCGAGTCCAATTTGAAATTCAAAGAGGTTTCAACTCCGTCAAGGGATAAATAAACCAAATGAAACATACGGCGTTGAGACATAGCGCTTTGAATCGCTGTATATGGAATACTGAAACATATAAAAAAAAGGATTTTTAATTAACGAATAATAATAGACTAATACAAATGTATCGACTAAATATAACGAATTCAATAAAAAAAAAATGGAGAAAAAGTAAATATTCCCGCGCAAATTCTTCGCTACGTTCAAATAAATCGTCAGTATAATTGAAATCGCAAAAAATTTTGATTTTAGAAAAGCCAAGAAATGAAGTGATCTGCTGTTACCGATTAAACTTTAGGCCCACCAAGAGATGGCCGAGGCGTCGTAATGTACGAGGCTGCCTCTAGCGAGAGACTAACATAATCATACGAAATATGGCATTGTATGAATGAGGAGTTTTGTGTAACAAAGAAATGACTTGTTTTGAATTCGTATGAATAATCTTGGGTCTGGTAATTTATCCGTCACTGTAATCTAATGAATAACGAGAAATACATACTTCTGAGTCTCCTCATCAGAACCACGGTAGACTGTGATTCCGTGAGGTCCTACACCGATCATAGATACACCATTGTATGCGAATTTGCTGTGGAACATTTCCTGGCCAAATGTATCCAGGTTTGATACTTCTTTGAGAAGCCAGTACTCGGCGGCTGATGCCTTCATGCCCTAAAAATGACAATACATACATTAATTGATGTGATAATGTAATTTGTATGTTGTAATGTAAAATAGCACACTGTACTAGATATCTTCGAACTTAAGGCCTGTCCCTAGTCGCCCACCTCCTTTCGATACAATGTTACACATTTTAATTATTATCCGAGCCCAGGCGTCGAAAACGCAAAAAAGGCCAACGTCGCGCGAATTCTATTTCAATTCCGAACACATACGTCCAAAAAAATGTTCGTTTTATACAAAAATAGAGCCTACAGATGGTTTTTACATTTTTCGAATGTTTTCGAATTCGATTTCCTCGGCGAATTACGTAAAAACAATCTGTAGACTCTATTTTCGCACGAAACGAACATTTTTTTTGACGTATGTGTTCGGAATTGAATTTGAATTCGCGCAGAGTTGGCCGTTTTTGCGTTTTTGACGCCTGGGCTCAGAAAATAATCGAAATGTGACACATTTGGACCAAAAGCGGAGGAAATCGAATTCGAAAACATTCGAATAATGTAAAAACCATCTGTAGGCTCTATTTTCGCATGAAACGAACATTTTTTTGGACGTATGTGTTCACAATTGAAATAGAATTCGCGCGACGTTGGCCTTTTTTGCGTTTTCGACGCCTGGGCTCGGATAATAATTGAAATGTGTAACATTGTATCAAAAGGAGGTGGGCGACTAAGGACGGGCCTTAAGGGCAATCCCTAGTCGCCCACCTGCTTTTGGTCGAAAAAGGACACATTTCGATTATTATCCGAGCCTAGGCGTCGAAGGCGCAAAAACAAAATTCACAGCGCAAATTTAAATTCAATTGCGAATACATAGGTACGTCCAAAAACATGTAATTTCGTGCAGAAATAGAGTCTTAAGGTGGTTCCATACCCAATTCGACCTGTTCTAAAAACATTGGGCTGAATGTAGGTCCCAAAACATGTTCGTTTCACGCTAAAATAGAGAAATAGCGTAAGGAATACTTCAAAAAAATTTATTCCTCACGCCATTTCTTTATTTTTGCATGAAACGAACATGTTTTTGGACGTGTGTGATTGAAATTGAATTTTAATCGGCGCTGTGCATTTTGTTTTTGCGTCGTCGACGCCTAGGCTCGGATAATAATCGAAATGTGACATATTTCGACCGAAAGGAGGTGGGCGACTGAAGATGGGCTTCGAAACTTACGAAAAAAGAAGAAAAAAAAAAATTCATAGTATATATTATCGGAAGAATGAATGAAAATTTGATTTAGCGATATAACAATGATTTTAATTACCTTAATGTCTTTGTGTTGCTGTACAATTTGGTGCAGAAAGTCTTGTGGTTTTTGGTCACATGGTTCGGTGGGTTGTATCTGACAGCATTGTGAGTAAATGGCATGCGGTGGCTTCAAAGCATCATAATCACCGCCTTCAGCCTGAGCGATCAAGGCGACGAGCCATGCTGCTGATGTCCAGTCCGACACCTTCAGACGACCCTCGACAAGTTCTAGTCGAGAATGGAGGTAAAATTGGTGTCTGCAATTAGAAATAATCGTCTTTGTTAATCATTTATAATTGTCAATAAAATATTTTCGAAATGATAGCCGAGTCTTTTGCTTTTTTGCTTTTCTACAGCGTTTCTCTTTATCCTGCGCGCAAAAGAAAATCTAGGGGGTCATTTTATTCGGTATCTATATAGGGTGAGTTTTCTTTGGTATCGCAGGAGGGAGGGGCTTATCATCGCAAATGCTCCGCCTCTTTCTATGCATACTTGTTAAAATCATCAGTTTTGACGGCACGTGAAAATAAAAGTGGGGTTTCTCGATACGACGATAATAAGTATGAATAGAAAGCGGCGATTGCGATGATAAGCCCCTTCCGCATGCGGTACCAGAGAAAACTCACCCTGTATATACGATCTGTTGCATATCTTTCTTAAATCTTTTCAACATATTAAACAAGGGTTTTCATATATTTTATTCAATAAACAACATGATTAAATGATATTAATAAGTTTTTAACTGCGAACTGCAATGAAGTGAAATGGTGTAAAGTACGTATACCAACGGTGGAGAAAATCGGTCTGATCGATTTTCCGTCAAGTCGATTTAAGAGGTATAACAATTACTTTAGGAACTGCGCTTCCTCGGTTATACTTTCTTAACAAACTGGGAAAACTAAACCGCGATGCAGGTTGGTGGGTAATCGATCTTCCACTTCTATTTCCACTTCCACTTCTTTCATTCCCCTTTACAAACGTTTGTGTATATAGGTATACCGATATCAGGTACTAATACGTATATACTTCGTCGATGAATTCGCGAAACGTGATACGGGGTCATTTGTGAGGTCAAATAACCGTCGTGAGAGGAATAAGACTAAAAGAGTAATAATTGCAGTTTGAAATAGATTCTATAAAGACTATTACCAAGCAGGATAGCCAGTCTTCCACTATCGCTAAAACCGCAGTCCGCAAGTCTCATTACATGGAATTAATAATTCAGAATTGCCACTCGGTAATTTCTGTTCTAAGAATTTTTATGAGAAAACTTTTAACAACTTGATTCTAAGGCTAGACGAAATTATAATAAGTTAAATTTATGCTAGGACTAACTCAAGTGTAAGAATAATTTGAGAGACGTGCTAAGGTTGTATATTTATACACCGGGAACTACCACCGCGTTTAGGTGGTACAGATATAAACTAGATTCACATAAATAACGAAAAAAAAAGTAAAAAAAATAAAAAAGGAACAAAAAAAAAGACTGCTGCTGCTCTAGTTTCGTAAATTACTCGCTAAAGTCAGGGGATAGACTTTCGCCATTTTTTTCATCAAACGCTTCCCAACTTTTGAACCACCCACCAGAGTAGAATTAAGGCTGAAGGGTGCTCGAGACTATATTGAGCTCCTCTCGCCAAGCTTGATTGGTGCCGAAATTTTTTCAGTCTCTTCTTCATCATCCAAATGCGATAGGTTTCTGAAGCTTTTCGAGTCTGCAGGGGTTACAGCCCCCTTAGTCTGGGTTATCAGCTATTCAATCAGAAATAGATTGCGCGTAATACGTCTTCGTTTCTTTTTTTTCTGTTTTTTTTTTTTTAATTTTGTTTAATTTTTTAATCAGAAAGATCTTTTTGACAAACTAAGATCGAGATGGATCGTTGATGATCGTCTTTGAAAAAATCGTAGATTTGGATCGAATTAACCATTACAGAATGTAGAAATCGGTGATTTGAATAATTTACGATTGTCTTAGCGACGGAATTTAAACGCAATTGTAATTCTCAAACTTGCACCGAATCTCTGAATGTTTCCTCTGTCTCTGAGTATCACCATCCTACTCAAACTTCATACTCAAGCTACTGCACTACTTTTGCATTGTTGCTTTTCGCAATTATACAGAGCTACGAACTTTGCAGGGGTTTCGAAGTTCCTGATGGAGTTTGAGCGGTGATGCAAGGATGCATTTTCGGGAAGCCATTACTGCCGCAGTTATACCTATACCTACTGTGTAAACGGGCAAAATGAGCCCGCATCCTTGTTCGATGTCGATTAACGAAAATGCGAGTTCGCTGCTGTCGAAAAATCGTCTAAAACCAAATTTGAACCAAGTTGATTCGCCCACCACTCACGATTCGCTCGAATGAACATTTGAAATATTTCAAAACTAAAAATGGGCAAATTTTATTTCGCTCTCTTTCACTGTATCTTATTTTACCCCGCCTATTATTTCTCTGTAATATAATATCGCATAAGCCCATAGTGGGGTATGTAATAATCCGTGATATAACTTTCAACGATGAATTATGAATGAATTTTCCCAGTGATTATCCAGACCCAAATGTTTAGGAAACTGT
The DNA here is from genome assembly GCA_963978835.1 of Tenthredo scrophulariae. Lineage (NCBI taxonomy): Eukaryota > Metazoa > Arthropoda > Insecta > Hymenoptera > Tenthredinidae > Tenthredo > Tenthredo scrophulariae. The sequence goes on along the minus strand of OZ022230.1, from coordinate 5,182,697 downwards.
TTTGAATGCCCAAGGATATGAGCACGCAGCTTAGTTTACCCGGCTTATGGTAATTACATATTTAATGAATATTTTATTCTTTTCACTTATAGGGATAATCTCTGATTATTCATATTAAACAAGCTGATACAAGTTTCTGAATGGAATTCTTGCGCAAATTTTTCATTAATTTGAAACAAAAAAGTGATCGCAAAATGAGAAATTCAAATATGGCCAAATTTATCTGAACTAATTATCCCGGAGGTATTTTTTCCTTCACCTGAATACGTCTAAAGCATTCGCAAATAATTTCCCCCGGTCATTTAAAAGTTAATTGATTTTTCAAACGACTAGCGCGAATACAGCCCGTATAACATATATCCAAAAAAACTTCAATTTTCGTATGTATAAGGTAAGCGCGGGTGAGTTATTAAAATTTGATTAGCAATTAGCATCGCAATACCCTGCTACGACGCGCAATTTAACACGAAGGGTAACAGACATGCGAAATTATTAAAATGTTGGCTAAAGTATATAAAGCGTTCGAAAAGTTCACCGTAGAAAAAAATGAAATAAAATTAGGATATAAGGATAAGGCTGAAAATTTTATCAGTATTGTACAAAGCAGAAGGAACACAGGCTTTTATACTATGGAAATTTCATTTCGATTCTATAAGCAGACTGGATATAAAAATGTGTAATAAATTATAATGAAATAATTCCATAACTGAAAATGCAACATATATGGTATATTTATCGATGTATGTAATCCAGTACTTAGTTAGTGCAAACAGCAACGAAATTCTCAGCAAGTTTCTCAATTACTTCGTGAGACCGAGATCCAGGTTAATAAAGTTTATCAAGGAATTTTGTTAATTAAATTTGCTTGGGTATATTATACATATGTAAATATAACTAGGTATGTATTACATACATATGTAGGTATAGGCACTTGGGAAGGAGTTATAAAGGAAGCTTCCTCGTCGAATAAATATATACATATAATATAGTATACCCTAAGGTATGTACATGTAGGATTCGTTTGCATAACTACGTTACAATTCTACTTTGTTATCAATATACGCAGTCGAGATTTCCGCTCGAAGATTTTCGAGGTTCCTCGCATTGCTCAACCAAATTTAGGTATAAGGTACTATAGAGAAAGTACGTATAGGTATATAACGCGCTGAAAGAATATTACAATATTATATTACATTCAATATTATGTCGCAATGCTCATTTGAAATTCAACGAATCGACGCCCCGCAGCGACAGAATCATTTGTCAACCTGCTATACCTGCTCAAACTTTTCTCTTCTTCTTCTTCTTCTTCTTCTTCATCTTTTACTTTATTTTATTTTCCATCTTATTCCACGTCTTTCTTCCGTGTGTAAAAATAAAACACGTTTTACGAGAGACAATTCGTCCACAGATGTACACCTATATAAATATATACGAAATACAAGAGAATATAAAGTCTAACAGGTAGATCGGTACCTGTATACCCTGTTCATATTAAATAATGAATGAGAACGTTCTCCGTATCCCTACTGTCAAACCGTAAAACTTCTGGAGTATAAAGAAAAAAAGAAATTAAAATAGAAGGAGAAAAAGAAGTAAAAAAGGAGAAACACTCTTTTCTTATTATTCCCCACGTTTAATATTCCCCGGGTAAGTAACGAATTTTCTTATTTTTTTTTTTTATTTATTATCCCAATTTTAGAACACTTTGAATGTTTCGGATTAAAACGATGTTATTTTTCTTCAACGAATCGTTGAAATTGGTTTGCGGAGGATAAAGAGATCGATGGAATTGATTAATCGGATGAAACGTGTATCAATTACCTTTTTCGTCAATTTTATTTCGGGAATATTGAAAAAAGTGCAAAATTTTTTTCGTTGAATATATATTACCGTGACCTATGACCGGTCCTAAATGGCTCACCCAGTATAAAGGGAATGGCGCGGCGTGCTGAGAGTGAAAATGGAAGTGTTCGCGGATTTAGTTTCCAACAAAAGTCCTTGTAGGCTAAGGGGGGCAGAAGAAAGGTGCGAGATGCTCGTGCAACTCACTCACCCCCAGCAGCGAAGAAAGAAGGGCAGAAAAATTCTACGACGTGATTTCGAATAACGAGAGCCGAGGGGCTCCACCTAATAATCTTCGTCGGGTAAGGAAGGACGTGGTGGTGAAAAACGACGGCGCTGACGAGGTGGTCGTACCTTCACTCCGTCACCTTTCACCTTCGACCTCTCGAAGCGTGCCCGTGCGTAAATGTCATTCCATCGACATCCCTTCCTCCTCCTCCCCCACCTTTTCTTATTCTTCTTCTTCGTCTTGCTCTTCTCTTATCCTCTCCTCTCCCCGATTTTCCTCTGTTTTCTTCTTTTGTTCCCTGACTCTCTTCCGCATCCTCATCGTTCGTCTTTTTAAGCCCGAAGCGCGTTCACAACATCCCACAGCTCATCCTACTCGAATTTATTCTCATTCGTATACAGTATATCTTAATGGTGATAAATAATGATCTTCCAGGGTTAAAAAATGAACCGCAGGAACCAGCGCCAATGGGGTGGGTAGGTAGGTAGGTAGGTAGGTACGCGTATCCTCCAGCCTATTCTACGTATATTTTTTCTTTTCTTTTCGTTTTCGTCTTTAAGATTTGTGACCGATTATCATCGCCCGGCTACTTTCTCTCTCCAGGGTATCCTCATCTCAGTTCTTTATGCCAAGGATGTATAGGTTCATGACTAGTATAGCTATGCGCTCGTGTATATATATATATATATAGTACAGGGTCTTTGTACGGAGTCGATCGATCGCGGGCAAGATGTTTCAACGATGAATATAGTTGCAAGATTACATTAAGGATTTTGGGGCTAGTATAGTATATCTCGGCCCTTTACTGTGCGGAAAACCCTTTTTGGGAAGAATCGAGGGTAACCTAATCTCCAGGTTCAGATCCAGATTAGTTTCTTCCATACAGAGGTAGGTATATGGCCCGGGTTAGAAATTTCTCATGATATTATATATGGACGACGAGAAATCAATGCGTGGTTATCGGTAGGAACTGTATGAGACGAAAAACTGGACCACAGATTTTTTTTCCTTATTTTTTTCGGTACATATACTAGATGTTCATCTTTCATATCAGTTTATGCTATATGTTTATTGATTTTTGTTACACCAGAATTTTCAGCTTATTGTAATTAGTTTTCAATCTCATTAACATTATCATATTAAATACAAGATCCAACTTTGAGATGCTAGACGTCTCGTGAGGTCATGCAAAGGCTGGAAAAACACAAGAAGATGAGCCTAGGGGGTTTGACCCTAGCATTCTGAACTCGATTTAACTCTAGCAAAGTTTGAAATTTAGGAACTTCAAACATCTCGTCTAAACTTCGAAACTCCAAAACGGAGACACGTATCGTTCGCAATTGGAGCCCAAACAATTTTCAATTTTTTTTTCTTTTCGTTTTCGTTTTTTTTTTTTTTTTTTTAGGAGATAGGTAAATTCAGTTATCTCTTTCGCATTTTTACGGCTACACGGAGTAGATGGAAACGATTGTTAGTGAATTTTCCAACGATAATAATAGTGATTGTAAAACGCGTAATATCGGACAACAAGGGCGCTGATAATCATGAAAATTGTTCTGTTCCATTAGAACAATGGAAACCAGACAAAGAAAATGAACGCAAAGTAATTACGAAACGACGTCAACGAAAGGAGATCACTTCACTTACTTTAACGATGCAGACAATGCGCACCGCGATCCTGCGAGCAAGAGACTCGGGGATCTGGAGACGGTGGTAATCTATCTTTAATTAAATTATGTAATTACCGCTCGGCGGTATATGAAAATTGAAAAACCGTCTGCCTTTAGTCTCAATATCTCTATTCAATGCGGTGAACGCTTTACTTGTCAATTTGATCGCATAGCTTTTAAATTCACCCATCGAAATGATTTTTTCAAAATCATTCCGGGCTTTCCTTGCCTTGAAATTTGAAAAAAAATTTGCTAAATAAGCGAAGTATAAATTTTCAGATACATAGATAAACGCCCTGATCTTCGAATGACTTAAACAATTCGATCGCTTTAGTACGAGAAAAGTTATTCGGAAATTTTCATCCGAGTTGTAAAAAGGTCCACAAACTTCAAACCATTCGAATGAAACTATCAAAGTAAGGAAAATTTCGCCGAGTCACGCGGATGGGTCATGGGATGAAGGATCGCGTGTGTATGCGATTTTTGGAAAACAACTAAAACGAGGAATCCATTCTTCCACGTAATATGGTATATGTGTGGAGGATGCAGGTATATGTACGAATTCACGTAGTCGGCAGTAAACTTTCGAAATAACTCAAATGGATCTACGGGGATTCCGCAGAAACGGATTAATCTGTGACGCAGAAATGCTGATAAGTAGACTGAAATCGAAGAAAAAAACGAACAGAAAAATGCATTTCACGAACGCCCTTCAAATCCATTAGCGAAAATTCAGGACGACAAACATAATGTGATCGTTTCCGGGTATATAATATATCAATATCGTATTTTCGATCATGAATTTTTTCCTCTTTCATTCCTGGGTATATATATATCTCAGATCCCATAACCCTTGCACTCCAGACGTGACCCATAACTCATAAGCCATAACGTAACGCGTCCTTCTTCCTACGGATATAAAATTGGTATGGCAGGAAAAGACACGTACTAGAGATCGTACGATACACGTAGCGACAAGATGTTTCATCTAGGACTGAAATTTCATATCGTAAATCTAAAGTCTACCCGTAATTTGGAGTTTCGCTATCGATCCTAACATCCCTACAGATATTATAGAAATAAGAAAGAATAACTAGCTAAGAAGAAGTGAAACTAAACTTTTTGTACATCAATAAGTTATTCTGGTAAACTAAATATCGATAATTCTTAACTCCGCATATCAAAGCATTGCGTAGGTGGTGAAGGGTGATTGTAATCTTTATACAAATTGATTTACGAATATAATACAAAAGTTAAATTATTCTTAATCAGCCAGAGGCATCAACAGGCCTGAAAGCTATAACAACTTAATTATTATTTATTGGATCCACAAGCCGCTTTTGCGCCCGACTTATATGCCTGTCAACGAGGTCGTGGCCTTTGGATTAGCTCACTAAATGTTCTCTGGAGTATTTTGACGTACCAGTTTTCAAATATGAGAAAACTTTTTTCTAGGTATATTTTATCGACATTTTTAACTGGCTTCGGAGTTTTAGCACTATGGATAGTGACGAATAACGAGATGAGAAAAATGATGTAAAAATAAAAAATAGTGAAGTTTTAAAACACACAATTGAACGTCAATCTTCTTGGCGATTAAACTCTATAGATTATAAATTATTTTTCTTCTTATTTCTTTCGCGGAGATTCTCCACGCGCAACGAATCATTAGATCTTTACTTACGATGAAATTTGAAAGAAAATGGAAAAAGATCAACGAGCTCAGTGCACATCGAAGAGAAATTGAAGAGCAATGAACGTGTTCGATGAATTGAATCAGTATTAGGTATTTGGCAAGGGAAAATAATACCGGAAGATTTTCTCCGCAGGTTGAACAGTTGCTGTTTTCATCCTCTCTCTATCTCTCATGTTTGCCAAAAAAGACCTTTTCGCTTGACACACGAATTGGCTCGAGGGAATCTTCGTATCAGAAACTACACAATGGTGAAATATTCTGAAATCCAATATTGAGAATGCATTTCTATTCCTTAGCCAGCGATACTGGTGTACGGCTGTAATAACCCCTGATTTATATCGCAACCCTCTTCCGTCCTCCGTTCTTCGTCCTCAGTCCTTCGAAAAGTTCTTCGTTCAATCCTCGACACTGCTGGCTCAAGTCTCGACCCACCCTTCGACTATCTTTTTCATTTCAGAGTGAATTCGAGTGTTTTTGCTGTCCACCCAGCATATTCCAACCCCTCCTGGCTCTCGGGCTCCGATAAAGATATTCCATTGAATGTCTCTCGACCGCGAGCTTCCAGGAATAGAGAAAAAGAGGAGAAAATACGGAAGTGGAGAACTTTGGCTCGCGGCTTTTATCGGGTCAGGATAGAGTCTAGGAAAAATAGCACTTTTAACTTATGGCTTATGACTTGAAAATATATAATGCACCTCGCATTTAAACCCGTTACTATTGCAAGTACATATTATATATATATATATATGTATATAAATTCATACATAATCCCCACAGATATTATATAGATATATTCCCTTGGATTTATTACCGCAAGGTAAAAACTTCTCGGACGTATTACGTGAAATTTTTATTGATAGCTAGATCAAAGAACCTTGCCGTCCAACGTCAAGAGTATTACTCGGACAGTAGAGCTAGACGATGTCGACTTTACGCTCCGTCGAAATTCATCATTTACGATTTTCATTCACGCCAAAGGCTCCGAGGTATTGAAAAGGTTCTCGTATTGCGTACATGGTGTGATAAAAATTCAACGATTTTTATCAATAATATTAAGAATTCACCGATATGTTAAACAGAGTTTTTTTCCACGGTAAATGACCGGTGAGTGGTTTAAAAAATTGAAAGTGCAATTAAAAACACCTTTTTCTGTTATAATTGAATACATTATGCGTTGAGGCATGTGAAAGTCGATTTTCCGCATCCGCTACAATATCTTGTAGGTTTTAGAATCGAGTTACCCTGTATTTGGGAATATAGTTGACGTAACAGGGTAGTCGACATGAAAGATGTGTCAATAAAATTAGGAGCGGTTGGCGTAGCCGAGATGATTCTGGTGCGAATTCAAATGCAAATGCAAATTCAAATTCAAATTTCAAAGCGAACTGAAAATTGGTTTCTGTCCGTGTATAAAGACCGAGGAATATAGACATTAAATATATAGGTACGGTGAAATATATATAATATAGAAAAGTGATTTATGGAGAGATTATGACCAAATATCTAAGAATTTCAACTCTTTTTTACTCTTTTTTTTCCAGTTAAACGTTTATCCATAATTCAGGAGTGAATCACGCGCGTCAATAGTCGGTTGGTCATCCGTGAGGTTCGGGTTGGTTCTGCAGCGAGGATTGAGTTGAATCGTAAAATGAAAGGATGGGAAATGGCCCAAGAGCCCGAGTATTAAAATTGTCATAAAAGCCGCCTCCCCGTGAGATTAAACCAGAAATGAATTTCAGATTTCGTCACAAACTGAATTTCCATTCCCAGAGCTTTTATCCGTTACGGGCGAAGTTTTTCAAAGTGCGAAACTTGGCAGTGGAGTAAAAATCACGCTCATAGTCGCGAAAGAATAAAAGTAAATAACAAGGTCTGTGTGTTAGGAGCACAAAGGCCCGTTCAAAAAATGACGGAATTTAAAATTTCCATATTTCATGGTTGAATACACAAATTTCGAACTCTGGCGGTTTAATACATTCCTATAACGATTATTTGGAATCTATTTTGCTTTTCTCATTTTTGAATCGCTTGCACACGAGTGGCTTTGTTTCGCACGAGTTAAATCTTGTGTAACGAGTTAATGCTCGAATAATCAGGACTGAGAAAATTCCCTGAGGTTACAAGCGAAGCAAATAAGAAAAAAGCAAGAATAAGACGAAAGTAAAAAAGTAAGATCGAAAAGAATACGAGGAGAAGTAGAATTTTTCTCTGTTCGAATTACGTCAATTATAAGATTATATTATCCTGTATAATAGTTCGGAACATTATAGGTATACGTAGGTACGATAAATACGAAGCTAATTGCTAGCCAAATTTAAGGTAGTGCAATTGGGCGCGTAATAGTGAAGAGTTCACAGGGCGGTCCTACACACTGTGAAGATCATTATCCCAGCAACTAGAAGCACTGGTATAGTCTGCAAAGTTCTGACTTATATACCTGACTCCTTTAGTCGTTCTAACTAGTGGCAGTTTCTCCTAAGAGCCATGGGTCGTTTCTGGAGCAACTGTAATGTAATTAAATCTGGCCCAACGTCAGATTAATTTTACACGACCCTGACTTGAACGCTCATCCTGGATCTATCTCAAGCCTTGAAGAGATGAGAGTGTTATTTCGTTGAAGTTCACTCAGAGAAGGTGTATTTATTTGATCCTTACACGTGCGGATATAGAGACACACATATATAAGAAAAGGGTGTAGGTCAAGATTGGGCAACGTAATTAATTATGAGTAATCGGGGTATTCAAAGCACTGCGATTTCCGTTCGCCATATGGCGAGCTAGTCGCTATATTATTCGTTCTTTTTTAATTAAGAGAAAAAGTAATGATACTCCAAGTTTCAATGGCAGAAGCTGAGTCACTAACGATGTGAGTGCTTCTAACTTCGTTGTGGATATAATGCAAGGGCGTTTTAAAGTTGGTGTATCAAATGAAAGGGGTATTTCTTTACCCAGGTTCATAGGCTGATGTATAAATCAACACAAGAACATTTTTACCTTCAAAGTTTTAAGATTAAAATACCTATACTTGAATTTTTTTTTTTTATATAAAGGCGAATGGATGTCCTTAAAAAAAATAAAAAAAATTGGTCTTTTTTTTCTTCTGACTGGTCCCTTTTGGGGGATAGAAAGGTCGAGCTTGAATTCTCGAAAGTAGACGAAAAAGTACGAAAAAAAAAGTCGGTGTAGGATGGAGATGTAATTTCCGTCGTCGTCGTCGTCCTGAAGTTAAAGGAAAAGTTTAGTTGTCGTGGACAAACAAACAAGCCACGCAATAAAAGATCTGGCATAGCTTGGTGCTCTCTACGTAAGATTACTTGGTAGAAATTTGACCATCCGAAAGTAAATCCAATGGAAAGGTTCTCCTTCCCGAGGTAGCGTAAAGCAAGATTTCAAATTAGAAGAGAGAAAGGATTTCGAAAAAGCTCGCCACAGGCCTAAAACTAAATCCGTCTCAAAGACCTCTTCAAATGCCTCTCGGAGTTGTAGTTCGCGCTGTTACCTTTCCGGTTCAAAGTAATCCTCCATCCCCCAACCTATCGGATGGTTTTACGAGTGTTTCTTGAGTGGTCCTAGACTGATTGTACGTCTGATAAATCAATAGATGGTTTTCTCTGCGAATAAATCTTTATCTCTGCGCATATAGCGACTGCGTGGAGTTAGAAATGACGATTTTATTGATATACATCGTTTCTTCATTGATAAAGTGTGAGGCGGAGGAGATTCCAATCAAGATTTCATGATCTAAAGTACTTCGACGACATGTATACACCGATAGAGAAATGTTACGGTACTGTGCACGTATGTTGGCAGATTGTGCCCTTAAATGGTAACGATAGAAAGTATGAGCCAGGGTTTGACAGCGTGAGCTCTGGGCTTGTTTCGGTGGGTTAAGAAACTGAAAGGTAACGCGATGATAGATAAAGCGTGTTCCAATTCCTATCGTCCAATCCTCTTAACAAACCAATCAAGACTTCAAGCAACCACGAGATGTTTGACGTTGGTTGATTGCTTCTGGTATTTCATTCCCCGTTCAGATCTTTGCGAGCTAGGGTTTCTCCTATATCTCGATCTTGTTATAGCTAATAGATTGATTATAATTTGCATCGAATTGCTGCATGCTATATGTTCATTCAATTTTTCATTATATTCCTTTCTCTCAGCGAATACGATCCCAACCCAAGCAAATGAGTCTGAAAATTTCTCCTCCGCAAATTTATATGGAGTTTCCACTCTATCGGATTTCCTCCTCGTTACGTATCGCTAAAAAATCTGATTTAATTCAAAGTCTGCTTCCATCCCCTTCTCGCTCTCTCATTCTCTCTCCGCCTCTCATTTACTCCTCGGAGATTGAGGCTAGGGTGAGCGAGTCTGTAAAGTCAAGTCGCGATTTTTCGCTGAAACGAGGCTACCGCTTCATCGCATTTGACGTCATCCGACATAAGAGAATCTCGTCACGCTCTGCTAGTTGGATCTGCTTGATGGATCTCAAGCTCGAAAAAGGGAAAAAATTTACCCCACCTTATAATACTCTTGGATAAAATGACGGGAAATCCAGCAACGAAAAGAAAAATCAGGAATGGGTAGCCAATAAAATTCAAACCATTCAAAAACCTAAGTATACATCCATATAGACACAAGGATGATCCTTCCTCACTCCGGCGAGGATTTTATGCGAATAAAAGACGTGCGCGTCTACCAATCTACGCGGGGATCATTTTTCAAAATGCTTCTCGGTACCTTGAACGGGACATCGCAAAAATTTCATACTTTTTACCGTCAAGAAGTTGTTTCATCTCATTGCTGAAAAGATTCTCTGGTATCAGATTCCGAGCCGTTTTCAACGCTCAAAGTAGAGGAAAAATGATACCTTTTTATTTTATTTATTTTTTATTTTCTTTTATAGTAGCGTGGGATACAAAATTGCGTTAGGTAACGGAAAGAAGGGCGAAATAACTGACCTCGTCGCTTCTTGTAGCAACAAGTGAGGTGGTACCCAGAATTTGACCCGAAGAGCAAACCTCAGATGAGCGACCCCGCCTCCAGTTTGACGTTCAATCGGATTCCTCAGGTTTAACCACAGCTCTTCGCCCTTCGCGCTCTGATGTTTTAGACCAAAGTAGTCGCACTCCTTGCTGATACCCAGACAATCACAGACCTAAAAAAAATATTAAAAAAATGAAAAAATAAAGAAAAACATACAGAAAATTAATTAACAATTTGAATATTATATTCAAGCCGAGAACGTGTATTCATTTAAAGTTCAGCCAACGGTCCGTCTTTCTTTCTTTCTTTCCTTATTTTTTATTTCATTCTATTTTTTTTTGTTTGTTTTTTTTTTTTACTTTAAGGGATTCCTGTTACGCGTCACACCCCTAAGCAATTAACCATTTATCTTATTAATTCGCAGAAAACCGCGGCGAAACGTAGCCTCCAACCAAACGGCTAACAAATTGCTGGTAATAACTTAGAGAAAGTTCGTGGTACAGGGGTATAGCACGACGGTACGGTTTCGGACGTACGCCGCAACCCCTATCTCAGTAAAAAGATTATCTCGCTCACGGTTTGGGGTAAAAAAAAAAGAAGGAAAATAAAAAAAAAATAAAGAAAGAAAACAAGATACGTGTATACTACTATATATACACAAGGGTTTTCCAAGAGAGAAGAGGGACGCGGAGAGCTTTCACCTTGCGTGTTTTCGGGAAGCAAATGAGGCACGTAGGGGAGAAAGAAACGATAAAATAAATACCTGCTTCACGAGCAAACTTCAACCTCCTAATTCCATTTCACGTTTTTATTCTTCTCACGGCATTTACGTATATACCTATATATTATGTGTATGTAATGTTACGTGGATATATATTGCTATGGCACGTACTACTATCCCTCCCTGTTTGCGTTATTGTTCATACCATGGAGAGTTACGTATTTATACAGAAATTTCTTATACCTATATGTAAACGTATAATATATATTTGCAGACGGGTTAACGAAGCTCAGGTCAAAGGGAGAAGAGAACGAATCCTTGTCTCGTTTGAATACTGTAGAACCTTGCTACTGCAAAACGGAAACAAGGAACAAGGAACAAGTTTGTTTCCATTTGTTTACTGAAATGCAATTGGCTAAGCTCATTTGTTTTTCTCCTGTTTTAGTACGCTTTAAATGTAACGGGAAGAACGTGTCTGGTTTACCAATACGAACAGCTGTATTTCCGTACTAAATCGTTCATTAGATTTTTCATTAGAATAGATTAAACAAGAGAGAAATACAATTTTTTTCAATTTTTCAAATACACTCGAGCTCGGGGTAAAAAAAAAAAAAAATAAAAAAACATTTTTCAAAGTTGGAGAATAACGAATCAATAAAATACGAATTAGCGACGAAACTGAAGACAAGGGAGACGCACCTGGGAAGTACTCACTAGTAGTACACATTACACTTGAAGGGGGAGGGGGGGTCAACATTATTTTCCTATTTTTATATGTAACGCGTATTTTTACGTACACGCGATTTAGCACAAGTGGCACAGGTCCCCGCGTTCTCCTCTTCGTAAAAGTCAGAGATACTTCATCCTCGTCTTTTCCTTGTTCTTTATACATAGTAGGAGAAAAACTCCTAAAGAATCTCTCTCTTGGGGGTTATATGGGAGCGGATCTGCTAAAGAGAGTGTTAGGTATAAGAGAAGAGAAGAGAACAGAAGAGAAGAGAAGAGAAGAGAAGAGAAGAGGATGCCTTCACGTCGAGATTGAATCGTTTCTTTTTTGATATCAAGACGAAGATACGAGAAGAGACTCTCTTTCTACCAGCTCAAGATTTCTATCGAGATTTTATAATAAAATGACGATGCTTCAGTAGCTTGTATACTCCAGGGAATTTTCTTATTAAAGGTTATACAAGAGACGGCCTCATGGATCTATATACGGCGATAAAAATCGGTTTATAAAAATACCATTAACCTGACTATAAATAATATGAAATTATTTCGTTCAGTTAGTAGACATAAAAGCAAGATTTAATTTATAGCGTCTATAATACGTCAGGTCTTGTTTCCCTCTAACCGCAAAAATGACATGACGAAACAAAAAAAAAATGAAATAATAAAATAATAAAATAAACGGCAAATTCGCTCTTTGACATGACGAAAACGTGTCGGCTAGTGACAGACACGTGGTGGCAAAAGTCATTTAGTTTCATGAAACTGCAGTCTGGTTCGTGTTTTGTTTTGTCATGGGACTTCTCTTCTAAAACTGTGGTTCACCTTCGTCATCCGGACATTTAGACACGCGAGCGTTAGCGCTCGCGGGTTTTGCTTTGCCCCAAGCTAGCTTCAACCCTTGAACGTGACCGTTTCCCGCAACTTGCCTTATCGTCGCTTATGCATAGCATACTATAGCCTGTGTAACTATAGAATGAAATTTGCCAAAACAAATCGAGTTTTTTTTAATTATAACTGCAAAAATTTCTGGAATTATGTCAAATAATGAACCTTCCAAAAAGGGCAGCGCTGTCATCGAAGTGTAAGAGGTGCTTCAATCGAGAATACGGTCTTCCATTTGATTAGGACAAAAAACCTCATATTGTGTTACTAATGTTCGTATAACTTGACCGAAACGAGTAGTACGAAAGTTTGTTTATGTCCTCGGCGGTTTTGAGGATCGCTGATTCCGAATCTGGTCTAAATTCCAAATTCAAACCGGTGGGATCCAGTCTAAATATCTTGAATTATTCAAATATTCAAGATATTAGTTGTATGAATGTTTGGAATTTGGAATTTTAGACCTCAGATTCGGAATCAGGCTACCCAAAAGACCCTCGAGAATCAAGACAGACTTTCGTGCTATTCGTTCCGGTCGAGTTATGTTAACATTGTTAAGACGATGTGAGGTCCTGCGAGTTAATCAAATGAAAAACCGTATTGTCGATTGAGACATCACTCAGACTTTAATGACAGTACTGCCCTTTTCGGAGTTTCATTATTTCACCTAATTTTATAGAGATTTTTGCGGTGGGGGTTCGGAAAGAAATTGGCAATTTGTTTTGGCAAACCCTGGTATATTGAACTGTTTGAAATTTACGTCGTTTGTTATACCGGTAACGAGTCGACCCTTTATGGCTCTATAGTTTAGGACCGGATCGATTTTTATGTACACATATACCGACCCAACACGGTTGTAGCCAGGGGTAGGTACGACGTCGGAGTAAGCCGATCTCAAAATTGATTGCAAAAATTGCAAATTGAATTCGCAGCTACCTTTTCTTCTTTGCTCTTGCTCTCTCTCTCTCTCTCTCTCTCTCTATTTCTTTTTTCATTTTCCTGTTCCGTGAAACCGTGGACCAAAATATAAAAAAAAAACACAAAACAAAACAAAAATATTTTCCACCGGGTCAGAACGACCGGAAATTAACTTGGAATAATATTTGCTTAGGACGATACGCGGGCTGTACCGCATATGTGGAGCTAACAATCGTATAAGTTTTTGGGGAGGTATTAGGATGCTGGGGAAATGATGATACCGTTGCCAAAGACCACTTTGAATCGAAAATATTTTTGTTTGCCTTTCGTACGTATAAAATTTTTTTTTTTTTTTTTCTCATTCTTTCTTTTTCCGCGAAAAGTAGTTATGAATATCAAATTGTGCTTGTCTGTTCATTCCCTTTTTCCTTTTTTGGCAACGCTCAATTCGACTCTCAAAATTCTTTCCATTCGCATGCGGATATGTGTCACATATAGTAGACATTGAGCAAATATGCGATGAAACTGGGACGTCTTTTTTCATTTTTTATTTTTATTTTTTTGATTCTTCAAATTTATGCAGCTCTATGTAAGGCAGTAAATTCTAGTGACTGAGTATAGAGATTGTTATTTGTGAAATTTAAATCGCAAAATGGCTAAACGATATCGCGTACCAGATATCTTCCCGATGATTTTCGAAGCGTGAAAACAATGTTGGGTATAAAATTTACGGTGTATAACACTGAGCACAGATTTACTATCGGATAACCGAATGCAAGGCGTCGTCGATGTTCGCGCAGTAGAAATTTAACGAGTTTCATGAATGCAGGCGGAGTTACTACCCCATAAATACTAAATGACACATTCCACAGAAATTCGACTACCCCTAAACACCGTGAGGAATACTCCAATGGTCAATCCCATCGAACAGTAGGTATACCCGAAAGTTTATGCATTGCGATCTTTCGGGATGATAATTTTCTGAGCTTCAACGATTCTGAAAATTCGAGATCGTTCTAACGAATTCGAAATTTTTATGGTTTTAATTAATGCATGGAAATCTGCTGGCCGTTTTAATCTCCACAGTGTAGCAAGCAAGTAATTTCGACGTTGCGAAGTAAGAGTATCCTCGCTGTCCGCTGTATTGATATTTGCCAGATTGTAGTCTAGCCTGAGAAATAGAGATTTTTCGTCTCCGTAGTCTTAGCTCTTTGTATTATTCACCAAGCTCAAGTTACACGTTGAAACTCGAGAGCCATAGCGGTTTTCTCAATTATTGTGCTTAGCACCGTGCCTAATTCTACTCAACAATATATATTCTAGACCCAGAGAGACGACTGGACGAACGCCTTAATTCCCGAACCGATTAACCCGTTGCAAATCCTTTAAGCTTCGCAGTAGATTACATCCGTGAAACACGCTAAAATAAAGACTATTTTAATTGGTAAAATCGCTTAGGTATTTGTCAACATTTTTGATCATTTTCTTTTTTTTTTTTTTTTTTTTTCTATCAATTAATTGACTGATTATATTGTTTTCTGAAAATTTCCTTATAGCAATTGGTTGTATCGTTGATGTTCGCTCATTTTGAAGATAATATTTCAATAAGATTTTGTGAATTATATCCACGGACCCGGGGATCTCCTTGATATTGGTTTAAATCGGTTGCGTAATGGCGTGCAAAACGACGCCTCCACAAGTTATAACTATACATACATAGGTATATAGCGATTCAACGTCCCTGGCAATTTCATAGAGGCCTTGATTAACGTCAAAGTGTTAATTACAGACGCGAAATTAAATGCCTCCCACACATCTGCGATCGGGGATAATTAGAGGTAGCCAATTCTCTGCTCGGTTCAAAATATTTTAGAATTACGAAAAGCGCGTTTTTAGATACTGCCTCTTCTTTTATTTTTATACAAAAAGCATGAAAATTTCAATACAGTTTATTCAACAATAATACAGAGTGGATTTGACGCTGAACAGCTGACGTTCCGTAAAAGAACTTTTTAATTTCTCAATGCAGAAGTCAAGTTGAAAGTTTTTTGAAATTCATTTTTATGTGAGGAGAGGAGGAAAAAAAAAGAAAAAAAAGAAAAAAAAACAAGATATGTTGTTCATGTGTGGTCTTGTTCCACTTTGCTCCTTATTTCTTGCAACTTGTATCCTGCAGTAGAACTCACGAACATCAAGGCTAAACCGATTGCATTTTATAAGTACCAACCTTAGTTGTACACATTTTGCGAAAGAGTCGTAAGTAACGCGGCATCGACTCCGCGCAGTATAGTTTCTCGTTTTTATAGTCGTCCTCGATGTTTTTGGCATCGTTTCTTTCTCGTTTGTCAGCTACGCGGAAATTCTACGTTTAAGAAATCAGCCATAAAAGTATATCTCAAACCGATAAGTACGCTCGTGAGAGGAACAAAAAAAAAAAAAACAAAATGGTAATCGTAAATAAAAATGAAGGATAAAAACTGCGATGTATTTTTCGATGCGCGCAAGTCCTTCGATAACATCGACAGATTCCATAATTGTAAAATAAATCTGCATACTATATAATCCCACCTAGAAAAGTTGGAGAAGCAATTTCACCGAACTTGGAGTAATTTAAAAATTGGAATTTCAAATTTTCGATAGCCCAAAAAAAAAACCCTGGATTTAAAGACGCGACGCAGACATTAATTCGCGACTAATTATAAGCTTTCTGGTCTTGGGTCAACTGGCCCTGCATCCTGGTCGCAATGGCTTCTCGTGGTCCTCTGAATTTCCTACCATAACAGATGGGATTCGCTGGGCTGTACCCTAACCCGAGATAAACCCAGTGAATACCCCCGGAAGACGTGGCTTTGGGCTTTGGGTATAGCCGAGGTCCTGCTAGTATTCGCAATGCTATTCCGAGGTCGGTCGCGCTGTTTGTCCAGAGTTGGAACTTGGAACGAGCTAATTTGCATTCTCCATGCCGAAATTAATATCGCAAAGGTACAAATTAAATAAACTCATTAATCCAACATGGCGTCGAGAACAAACGAGCATCTCTTCTCTCTCCTGCGTCTCCATCCGTCTCTAAATTTCTCTCTCTATACTACATACAGACTCAATCTCAAATCTCGCCCCCCACTTCAAAGTCGGTGCGAATTTAAGCCACGTGCTTTACGTGGACTAGACTGATTAATGGATCTAACCAATACGAAAGTTTGCACAGATGGAACTAGCAGGTTGTCAAGGTAATTGTGGATAGATATCACCGGAACACACGGGCCGTATTATCATTTGGTATTCAGGCCAATACAATTTCAAGTGTATTCCATTTTTTGAATCATGAGCTCCAAGAATTATCGCGATAAAACTTTATCTATGAATTTTGTATTGGTTTCAAGAGTTTCTGTATAAGATTTAGAGAAACATCGAGAGTCTCATTTTTATCCGAAAACAGCCTATGCATCATAAATAAAATTATAGATCGATGGAACTGTATGAAAGTTTCACGAAAAACTAGAGTCTTTTTCTTGCGATTTATGGGTTCTAACTTATATAATGAATTGGAAAAAGGGTATCTCTGAAATTTTGAGAATAAAGCCAGAACCCCATGACGGGATAGAAACGAAATCCATCCCGAGACAACGAGCTGATTTTCATAATGTCTTCGGTTTTTGAATGGTCTTTTCACGAACTGAACATCAATGAAATTGAATTCGCGTTGAACCATTCCCTTGGCTATTAAAAAAACCGAAGAGATTCATGTACTCACGAGTCCCTTTACTGCTGATAGGAACAATTTTACGAAGAAGAAACGCGCGGGGTGAATATCTACCCCAGTATTGTGTCAGGAGGTGAATAGGATCATAATTGGGTTATGGGGTTAAAAATCTCACAAAAGTCACGGAAGGGTACTTATCGAGTAGTACTCAAGGGTGAAAAATAATGAATAATATTTAAGACTTCGATGGAAATAATTGGCCCAGTTGACAGAAGGGTGTTCCATATAATAATATATTTATAAAATATATTTGTAAATCATTAATGTCATTGGTTTTTGGGTAGGTGAAATGAGTATCGTCAGAACCGCAAAAGAGTCGTTGAAATACGGTATAGATGTATACAGGTTGTGTGTGACCCTTTTCCTTTTTCTTTTTTCATATTATATTTAGTTACGCTGATTTCTGGGGGGCTTTGACATGGTGTAAATCAGATTTCTTTTGTACTCTCAAAATTAGGGGTTGCTCGCGGGTGTAAAGGGGAGAAAAAGGGCAGGCGTTTGTTTGTTCACGCATAGCAAACGTCTGGTTGCTTGGCACAAACACGCGAAAATCCCAGTTCTTTATCTTTTATTCCATATACGTAGTAGGTATATACATATATATTTTTTTCCTTTTATCTCAATTTTTCGTTCCTTTATTCCCTTCTATATTCCACCTGCCTTTTCACTCCAACAAGCATACTGCAAATACTGTTCATAAAAATGTGGTGGAAAAAAAAAAAAAATAAAAACAAAAAAAATTTAGAATGAGGTAAAAACTTGGGAATTGTCATTCCATCACATTAATATCATTTCATAGAAAATATTTCCGAAAATATATTCACACAAATTTTATGACAAAAAAAAAAAGCGAATGGGATTCCGATTTTTTCTACTTCTTCTAGAGCGATTTCAATATTTCTTCTCGATGATTTAGACATATTATTGAAAAAATTTCACCGGGGCAATTTTTTCTACAATTATTCCAAACGTTATTGTAAAATTATGTGACTCTGAGAAAATTCTAGAGAAAAGGATTTCCGGGAGTGAAAATTTATGATCTAGATTGAAATATAAAAATCGCTGTGTGAATAAATATTTTCGAATCATCGTTTCTTGTCATAAAAAAAAATAAAAAAATAAAAAAATAGAAAAACGGACTTGGCAGGATGAAAAACCCCATGAACAAAAGCACGCGGTTTTTTATTTTCTGTAACATATTATACCATATACGCTTATCGGAATTACGTCATTTCCGTCTGTCCCTATGTATAACGTACGTCGTACAGTAAGCTGTATATATATCTATAAACACGCTTATCGATATCTGTGTTTATGATACATGTTTGTAAATATATACGGGTAAAATTTCTCTCGGGGTAATCGAGCACTTGGCATATTTGTTACAATGTCAAATGTCAATTATTGTTGACTGCTGCAGTTGTATATCATATAACAGTGCAGCGATTTATTTGGTATGAAAAAATTTCATGCCTTACGACTTGGGTTATAGAAATTCGAATCTTTATTCAAAAAATTCAAACCTGAATGAAGTAATTGATAAACAATAAAATTGGTCAATGAGCAAGTGTTTATATTAGATAATGGGTTCAAATTCGCTTGAAAATAAAAATTTTTATAAAAATTTTTTATTCCTGTAAAAAATTGTTGACCAGTCGCGCGAACGATATTTGAGTTTTTTCAAAAAATCACTGAAAAACTTGTGAAGGAATTTAACGACCGGCGAATCTATTCGAACATCGGATTTAAATTCACGCAGAGTATTTCGCTCGGGATGAAAATAGGGAAAAATTTGTTTGCGTATGAAGAAATGAACGCAAAATATGTTCTAAACGTCACCCTGATATACATTAATGCATGTACTACGTATATCTATACCGTATATAGACGATATACATTACGGGTAAGAAAAATAACGTATAACAGCAGCTGTTAGCTGACGTCAGCAATGTTTATACACATGGCGCCAAGGCAAGAAAAAAAAATCGTAGTAAGTACCCCTCTGCTGCATTTATACTTTCAAGTATAGTATACTCAGTCGAAGTTTGAAAATGACGACAAACTAGAAACATCATCGTTTTTTTTGTATTTTTTTCATTTCATGAACGATACCCACACCCACGCAGACGTTCGCACCATATTTGAAGTCCGAAATTTGGAAACCAGTCCTGTTATGAGACTGAATAACGGAGATAAAAAATTCGTCCAATTAGCATACAGTTTTTCACTCGATTTATATCAGACTGTGATAAATATTAGCGATTTCACAGATATCTACGCGAATTAAAGCCGCTTTGATGCAGCTAAAGGTTGATTAATTTATATCGAGTCTATGTACCGTCGTTATTGAAGGTCTCGTTGATCTACACGTGTCCGTTTAGCCTGCTCAAGGATAAACTGTCGCAACCTAGATCGATCAGGATTGCAACGCGAATACTTCAATATTCGACAACCGTGTTGATAAAAGCGAATAAATTTATATGCCCGTAAATTTTTGCTAACATATGTAATAAAACGCTGCAAGATTTAGAAAACTCTATGCGATATATTGGCAAGTTAGTAATGCAATGCTCCTATACCCACCCCAAGTGCAGATTATCAATTGTCTATATAACGCAATATGTTAAGGGCATACATAGGTATATCCAGATCTGTCAAAGATTCACCTATATATACAAGGCTTAACGTCTCACCGCTAGAGTTTTGATCGGGCTATTCAAGCGCAAAGGGGAACGTCAGGATCCCTTAGCCATTCTCAATGTCTAAAGATATATAAGGTATGGGTGAATAAATATACCGGAGAGAGAATTCGGAATGCTTGTACGATGAGAATAATGTTATTTCAACTCAACTCTCCCTGTATATCTGTCTTCATTTTGTGGCCCTCTGCTCCTACTCCTACTTATGCTCCGGCCAGTCCAAAGTCCCGTAGGAAACGTGTATAATGTATATTATAGATTTACGAAATATATATGATTTGGACTTTCGGACTCTTGAGCTGTCTGCGTTCCGATCTCTCGGAATTGTGATGTTCGAAACTTCAACGTTTCTGTAAATCCGAAATCCGGCACCGGTCCACATTTTTTCATATAATTTTTCATTTTCTTAGAATTGATGAAAGTTCACGTGGAATAACCCATGTATTTAGTTTGTAAAACAGATGCATTATATAATAATAACGATGCGCATACAACGCGAGTGTATACCTATGTTATAACTTTGATATGAATAGCGCAGCTATAGATATTGCATTTGAGGTTTTGAGGGTATATGGTGGCAAGCTCTGGGGCTATTGGTCTGGAAACGAGAGCATCTCCTATATACGTATACTTGCATACATATGTAGTATGTATACGTGTTGTATATGTACCATGTCTGCCGATACCTGCGTCAGAATTTTGGCATGAAATCAATTCGCACTTTTCTGAAGCTAAACCCCTGATCTCAGTTTTCACCGATGAAAGGCTGGAACGTTCGTCGCATGGGATTAACTCCAGAGCTTTTGATTAAAAGAATGAATAAATGTTATTTTGAATATAATACCAATTGATATAAATCTGAGTATAAAAGAGATAGAAATGTGGAAATAAAACAGTGAGTAGAAGAATGAGGAAAAAATGAGAAAACAAAAACCGAAAATGATGGAGAGACGAAAGAATGCTGACTCGTTTATCTACGTCGGTGATTTCATGGCTTGTTAATTTATAGAGCCTCTCGTAATTAGAGAGAAACAATACGATCGGGTCTTATATTCTCATAATCGTTCTCGTAATAGTATAAAACGAGGAATTTTTATTTCTTCTAAAGAACGAGGTAAGAAAATGATGAAAATTTATCATGGCGATGACACTATGTCAAGAAACAGGTAGGTGAAGATATTTTTTTATTATCACGACGATTTAATCGGAGAATTATCATCTATTGTAAAACTCGATATAAGCTATGAATACTACATTCCAATATTGTAAACATTTTTCAGATCTATTGAATATATAGACGTAGAATATACGCAGCTGAATATTCAATTAAAAGAAAAATGATATACGGAGTATATTTACTAATATAATTGATGTATTGGATGGAATTTAAACTCTCTCACAATTCTATCGGTCGCAATTATACAAGCAAGATATTCGATGCGAACAGTCAGCCGAGTCAATCTTGAAGCAATTTATAATAACGAGAGTGTCTGGTCTCAATGATGTCTGCGAAATGAAAAATAGGAATAAGAAAAAAATACGGTTTACTTTCGATGAAAAAGGAAAAAAGTATAAAGAGTCATAAATACAATTGACGAACGTAAGAAAAATGAAAAAAGCTCTTACGACGCTGAGATAAAACTCGAGAAAAAAAATGAATAATAATAATATGAAAAAAAGTATGAGTGAAACGTTCAGTTTACCCCGGTTTACCCATATTTCGGACCAAGTATAATGGTAGGGTGACGTCATATATCTCTTTCACGTGTAGTTCGGATCTTGCGTAAAAACCGAAAGCTCATGATAGAAGAGAAACCCCGGTACAACGAGGAATAAAAGTGAAGTGGGCGAGTGTGAAGAAGGGATCGTCTTGACTCCTGATCGTGGAGAAGAAAAAGCTGAGGAAAGTAGTCGCGGGCCGTATCGAAGCATCGAAGCATACATACAAACCACTCGGAGAATAAACGGACACTGATCTCGCACCAACTCTGTAGCAGCATTGAGGTACATATGTATACACATACATATGGATACGTACGTAGATACGTACCAGCTGCGGGAACGGCGACTGTTAGGCGTCGCGTTCGACGTACGGTGCCGGTGCACTGGCCTCTTCGAAGGTCAATTTTGTTTACAGCGTTTGCCAAGTCGTGGGAGGAATCTCGTTCTTTTTCTCCCACTCCGTTTTTCTCAAACGAAGTAAGTAAGTGTATAAGCGAGCGAGTATCTCTCCATCTCTATTCTTTCTTTCCTTTTTTCTTTATATCTTTCAGTCTTTCTCTCCCTCTCAATCTCTTGGCAAGTCGCTATTTCCTCTCCTAGTTTTTACCGCGGTATCCGTGTCTATACACCTATTTGTGCTAACACTATATTTGCCCCAGTGGTTAGAGTTCCTCGTGATGCACGCGCGTTTCACGTGTTCAAGGCATGAACCGAGAGCCGTGAGGTGAAGCTTGGCTGCCTACCTCGATCTCCCGGCTCACGAGCGACCGTGGATCGCGAAAGTCGCGTTCACCTCTTATGCTGGCGTAGCGCAACGCGTCCGTTTATACTACCTACTATAATCACTATAGTTACGAAACGTATATACACAATCGAAACGAACTATTAATATACAAAGTTTACGTAAGCTTTCGGGCGCCGCTATTGTTCTATACATATCAGGGTAGTCCTTAATTCGGTCAGATTCAAATTTCAATGTTCCCATGGGCCAAAACGTCTTTAAATATATGAAAAAAAAAAAAAAAAAAAAATGTAGTCAGAACCCCGAATTTCTATTTCAATTCTAAGTACTGCCCCAAAGCCTTTGAGCTTTCCCGTTTAAATAACACACGATTGTTATTACTTCGGGGTTATTTTTTACTTCCTATCGCATTATCGCTTCTCTGAATCTAAAACTTCGCACACTTCTCACCTATAGTAGTAAATATCAGTGAAAAAATTTGCAGATTTTAAACGACAAAATTTAACTAATCACAATTTGGAGATGAAAAGTTTCTTTATTTTTGGTTTCTACTATCTGTTTGCAATTATATTGTCCTTATTGGTTCATTAATTGAATTAGGGATTAGAATCTATTAGATAATAAACATCTGAATATAAATGTTTATATCTATCGAAAATGTGGGGAAAAAGACTGAGGCAGGAAGATTAAACCCTCCAGATCTCGTCGTGGAGGATTTTCTTGAGAGAAAAGTTCCTCAAGGACTTCTTTATCTATATATGTAATGTACCCACCTACATCCTACACATATGCAATCCGGCGTTTATATACCTAGAGAGAAAAAGGTTCTTTGTCTGGTGCAAACCAGTTTTCTAGTGGAGTTACTCCGCGTGTCCGGAACAATGTGGAGTACTGAATACCATCAGACCTTATTTACTCTCTCAGTATTTTTTATTCCTCTTCAATTTTCTTTCTCTTTTTCATAATAATAATAATAATAATAATAATAATAATAATAATAATGACCAGGATTTTGGAATTATATTTCCGGAAATTTAAAGCTTGTAGAAATTTTGGTGAGAATTTTACTCTCCATTAGGTTTGTTTCCACAGTCGCCGCACCCTCTTCTTGGATTTTCCGTTTTTCTCCCTATTTTTTTTTTATATTTTATTTTATTTCATGGAGAGTCTGCGGAAGGGATCGCGTCACGTAGACTCTGTACTATAAAAGGCTTTCAAGAGTTTATGACGGTAAAAAAAACGCTGTTTTCGACCAACGTTCACGTTTTACACGTTGTAGAATTTAATTAAAAAAACATCACTGGAGTAATAGAATAATTAAAAATCAGATTAAAAATTTTTTTACAACATACCCGGCATACTGCATTAGATAATATATCCTATATACAGTTAAGAACCTTGTAACGGCACGATTCATGAACCTCCTACCGTTGTCGATTCTCGCATATAAGCTCGCCGCACTAACGACACAAAGAAGAGAAGAAAAAGAAAAAGAAAAAATTTAGAAAAAAAGGGAAATAAAGAGAGAGAGAGAGAGAGAGAGAGAGAGAGAGAGAGAGAGTAGAAATTTTTTCTCGCCATTGTCGTGAGTCCTCATTCCTCAGTTAGTTAGAGATTAAATTTATCTGGTAGTTGAGAATTTTTGTATAAAAAATTGTTGGAAATGTAGAAATAAAAAAATAGACGGTATAAACCGCGTAGCACTTAGGTAATTCGAGAAAACAAAAAGATATTTGAATAATTTTTTGGTTAAAAATAGAGCCGTTATCGCGTTCCAAAATTGTTATTTCATATATATACGAAGCCGAGTTTTCTGTGTTCGCGGAAATAATTTGATAAGCAAGTGATAAAAAGAAGAAGGAAATATGCTAGGCAGACACGTCTGTATATCGAGACTTTTGAGCGGAAAGTGAATTCTTCAATTACTTAAATTCTGCGAAAATATTCGAGTCTCGAATTATATAACGAAGTGTATTCCAGTCGTAAAAGATAAGGTAGAATTTTTACCCACTACGAGCAACCACGAGACCGGAGAAAAGAATTTTCTACTTGTAGGTAGGTACTGCAGGTTCGCGTAGTTAATTAGCAAGGGAAAATACAGCTCGTCAAGTGTTTCATTTAATTCTCATCAAGCAGATGATCATCTGGCGTAATTTCGCCCGCGATAAAACGATCAAAAGATGGTAGAAGAGAGAGAGAGAGAGAGAGGGGGAGAGAAAAAATGGGGAATTAAAAGGGAAAAGTAAAAAAAAAGAAGAGAAAAAAGGGCCAGTTGAGCTACAGCAGGTTTTTTATATGCGGCTCACGATTAGCCTGCAAATCCGCAGCATTATGCCAAGGCCTTACGTATGCCTGATCTCTGCGTTAGCAAATAGTACCATAAAATCGATAATTTATTAGCAGAATTTATCCCATAATATCTCGGGGCTATATAAATGCAACGCCAATCAAGAAAATTATTTATCACAAAGTATAAAACTGCTGCAACTGAGATATGGACGAATGGTTCAAGACGATTGACCCGCGGTCCTAGCAGCGTTTTTACAATTTATTCAAATTTTTTTTTTATCAGAGCTGTGAATATGCTAAAGAATTGAAAAAATTACCACCAGTTGATAATCTGAGTCTGACATACTGTCTAATAATCTAATGTTGATTCGGCTGAGGGTGGAGACCTGAGTTTACATAAAAATGTGTAAAATATACTCGGACCGGAGATCTCGTGAGATAAAACGTGGGAAAGATAATTTTGAATCAATAAACTGTTGGGAAAAAAATTAAATTTATTTTTATATTCAATATTAGAAGTACTTTTGTCGTTTTAGGTAAAATACTAAAATAGCAAAGCGTCAAAATCACTAAAAAATGCGAGTAAACATTTTAACGTTTGATTTTTGTATCGACGGTTTAACAAGCGGAAAATATATCGGATAAAAGTTTCGGAATTATCGGAAAAATATTCGCAAAGTGGTATTTGAGTGGGTTTCAAATTTTTATATTTCTCCGGATGAGATCAGGACGAATCGAAGAATCGATACCCGATTACCTTCGTTTATATAAATTTATCGGTACCAAAGCAATCTACTGTACAATGATTCTTGACAGATGACGGACGGGGTGAATGGTTTCATTTTGAGACGCAGATAGCTGATAATGAATTGATCAATAAAATAAAATGATAAGTTATCGTTATGTAACGCCGCGACGACGACCGGTGTTGATATTTTAGAAATTATTTTTCTACAGACGAAAGCGTATCGACGCGTATATGATACGCGTAATAAAAAAATCTGCTGCGTAGTTTGATTATATCTAATGAAAAAAAATTCATTCAAGTTTTTTTTTTTTTTTTTTTCTTAAACGATTTTTGTTCGTTGCAAAAGAGAAAGACATTTCCATCTAAATAAATCCTCTGGGCCTTTAATCCAAATTCGAATAGCAATACTACACCGGAAGGAAGAAATTATAATGTGAATAAACTATCACGGAATAAAAGCAACGGTTACGGAATAATTTATAAAAATAAAAGGTGTCGATCTACCGAGGAGAAAAATCTGAATTCATAAAGCGGAAATCCTGAAATATAATATTTAAGGATCTGCCCGGAGGGTCGGTCTCGGCTTAAAGATAGTGTGAAGAGACTTACGAGCGAGAATTTCGATTTGGAAAATAACGATTCAGTTAATAATTTGCGAAAATTGAACGATTGGTTATAGATATCCAGTTCGCAGGTTTAATCTGCGGAAGACAACAAGGCGGAGAGAAAATGGGAGGTGGAAAAAGGGAAACGATAAATTTGGAGATATGACCACGGCAGGAATGGACCTTTGAAATAAAAGGAGTATAGAGCACACCAGGGTGAAGTTGGCTTTATAGTACCGATTTACTAAATCTAAAGTCGATATTTATTGAATTCAGAACCTATCACCATATTTCCAGTACCATGCAACGTGAAACTGCACTTTTTCCTACTGCTGCAGTGAGAACGTATACCCGACTATATGCACAAACGTAAAAATGAATATGCAAATCCTTAGCTAAGTGGTCGACGTGCTGAAGTATCTAATAAAATCTAAACATCTTCAAAGTTTGATTATATGATGCGCATTATCGTAAACTATGTACGTTTACGTATATATATATATATATAGATGCATACGTATGGCTGACGTGTGCATCGCATCATACGAGCTCTAGAATCTCGGTTCTATTATCGTACTGGAGAAAAGCTATTCGCGAACTAACTTGGAGCTATAATTTTTAATGTTACGATGATCACCTAGCTAAAAGCTGATATCGTAAAAGCAACGCATTCTAAAGAATGAATAAATCAAGAAAGAGATAGATCAAGCAGAAATTTTTGGGATGCGGTTTTCTCGCTTCCTTTTCTCTCCTTTCCTTTCCTTTCCTTTTCGTTTCGTTTCTTTTTTCTTCCTCTTTTTTTTTTTCTCTTACGAGACCCGAGCTTTTGCATGGTAATAATTCTCCGCGCTTTTCGCCTTTTTGTTGAAAAAAAAAAAAAAACAAGGTGTCAAGTCGTCGGATTCTCTAAAACACGAAAACAGGAAAAACGGGGCACGAAAAGAGTGAAAAAAAAAACTTCGAAACGTTGAATTCACACCAAAATGATCGCGTAAGAAATTGTTTTTTTGCAGACAAAATTCAGCTACAATCCCTACCGTCTCGATTCGTGACGCTACCGACTCTTTGGCGCCCGAATTCGCCCGCTTTCTATCTTCGACAGTTTGATTCACGCGATTCTTTACCGATTTAAATTTCGTCTGACGTAGGTAAAACACATCGACGTTAAAGGGCTCCTTCGGGAATGCAGAACGGCTTTTAGATACGTCCAATTCTCACGTCTCGATTAAACCCAACTCTAAGGATTGACTAGTCTGAGACACGCGTACATAACTTAATTTAATTACCAACCTTGATCTCCCGACTCGCTCAAAAGCTCCTAACTTTACATTAATTAATACTCTGTGTAATTAGCCGAAATATTTAGGTGCGGACTATATGGATACATGTTATATGATATATAACACGAATTTCCACTGATGATAAAATTCCGCAGTTCACTAGAAGCCGAGGGTTTGAAAATGTCTTTTTTACTTGGGCCCTGAAATTTTTGGGGTTTAAAAATTTCTGTGATATTTCAGAAAATATCTACCTCATAGAAATAGCCTACAGGGTAGAGGGGGTCAATTTCTATTTTTCGTCGAGGTGTCCGTTTCGCCCCCTTTCTCCTACATCAATGTATACGTACATAGAGTTATACGTGGTAATAAGTTGGCTCAGAATCCTCTTTTGTACGTGCATAGAATACCGTGTTGGATAAGGAATGTGATAATCGTGTAGATTAGGAGGATTTATTATTCATTTTGCGGCAAATAACAGAGCGTAATGCTTTAACCTTTTTCCCGACGTAGATAGGTACGTCGTAAAGCTCTGCGTGGTTGCAGTTTGAGAGAGAAGGGATGAAAAAATATAGATAAAGTACGGAGAAAGTAGAGTATAGTACATTCGAGTAGAGTAGAGTAGAGTTCGTGGAATGGATAATGGAATGGGACCGAGGGAACAGACAGGTTGCATAGAAATGTAGGTTACGATCCCCAAGTGGCCCATAATATTTTTTATATCCCCTAATAGCACTAATAAATTTAGCAGGTTGCTCATACCAACCCCGTCGACATACTATGTGCGGTGTCTCGTGTTGTGCAAATAGTCTGACTCGTGTTTAGTTTCAAAATTGATGTTCGTCGAGTGGTAAATAATGGATAGATGAAGATAATGGCGTAATGTTCATACATCGTAGATGCGAAGTACTAGGAAACGTTTTTTTATGTCAAGGGATGTGGTATGGGGAGAATAACTGAACGCTAGAGTATGTGAACTGAAATATGTATATGAAGTGAAGTAATTTCAGTTCAATTAAAAAGCTACCTGGTTACATTCTCAGAGGAACCAGCCACCAAGGTTTCGTCTTCTAAGTTGCGGTTGGTCATGATCTTCTTATGGCGCAGAGACCCTGCTCATAATCTCATTGTCAGTGGAAAAGCTCCCTTGTCTGACCTCACAAATTTATGAATCCGCATATCACACCCGTGGTTAAGCACGTCTTACTGGTTTAACCAAAGCTCTTAGCTGCTTGGTGCATAAGAAAAATAGGAATGTGTAGAAATGTAACTAATTGTAAGACGCACTAGGGAACAAATTTATTACAGACATTACCCACCTACGTGTATTAAACCGAGCTGTTACAGCTGCGTGTATGGGCCTCTTGGATAAGGCCCCTAGGGGCTGGTTCGAAGTTCCGAATTTTCAAAGCTCCGAACGGTCAAATTTCCGAATTTTAATGCAACGGACTCACAGTTTTCAGAAAGGGTATTTCACCGAAAGTCTATGTAACCGATTTAAAAAATTCCGGATCGCAACACACCGAAGGTTCGAAATCCCGAAAGCTAAAGATCCGAAAGGTCAAGACTCCGAAAGCTCAAGATCCGAAAGGCCAAATTTCCGAAACTTGAACGTCAAGCCGTCGCGCGTCGTTTAGTCGACACGTTAAGAATACGTTCGATCTTTCGGAATTTTGGACTCTCGGAATTTTGAACTTTCGGAATTTTGGACTTTCGGAAAATCGGACTTTCGGAAAATCGGACTTTCGGAAAATCGGACTTTCGGAGCCTTGAGCTATCTACATTCTGACCTTTCGGAGTTTTAATTTTCTGAGCCGAGTGTTTCTGAAAATTCGAAATCGCTGCAAATAATTTCGGAAATTTTACCGTTCGGAGCTTTCAGAATTCGGAACTTCGAACCGGCCCCGGCTCCTATTCAAGTTGTGAACCCCCTCGACCGAATGAAACTAGACCTGACGTAACGAGTAGAAGATTATTAACAAATTTGTTATTAAAACAGAGGAATTTAATTGCCAAATACACGATACGCAAATTGTATTATTGAAAATGTAATTTTGGGAATTCGATATACCCTAATTGCGGTGTATCATGTTGATACCCGATATCGGAGGTACGTGGTATTGGATAATCAATAATTTAGAATTACATTACCCAGACACCGTACGTAGGGCGTTCAAAATAATTGATGAATTGTAACGAAGCTCCTTCCTGCTGTAGTAAAAATTGTTTGTTAATTTCCCGTGGAAAAGTCGAAATAATAAATTGTCTTTGTATACCTATGCTCCAAAGTCCTTTGCCTTATTCAGGATAGTAGAATGTAATAAATCTTGAATAAATGCAGACGGTTTTTGATTCGGGAAGATTAATTGCGCGACAATTTTATCTACGAAGTAAAATTCAGTTTTGCGCGGTTTTCGGCTAGTTTCTTATATGTGTGTGTGTGTGATGAGGGGGTGAGATGAGGGGCTTGGTGATAGCTCTTAATGACTTTATAATGGTGCGAGAAATAATGATCATTAAGGAGTAAAGGCGCGGAAATTGAAACGGAAGAATCACGTCTCGTGAATTTTGTCGCGACATTAGCGACTCCCTAATGAGGGTCAAAAGGATAACAGAATAAAACCTTGAAATGAGGGACAAAGACTGCCTCATTCAAGAACAAACGACCCTTTTGAAAGAACAATTATAACCTGACGAAGCTGAAGTTCAAAGTTCGCGTACTTCGGGTTTATAATAATATATAATGTATATCAAGTTCGGTATTGTTTGAAAAGATGTATACATAATCCGGAAAGTGTAGAGGAACGTGACTATTGAATTAAAGGATTAATCGGTGGTAAGGGAATTGAATTGAATTGAATTGAATTGAATTGAAGTGAATTGAAATGAGGCGAAGTACCAAAACCGTTTTATCAATGTCGTCAAGTTTTTCCATTTAGTTTTGTATTGGGATGAAATTTTGACAGGCTTTTCAAAGCCCTGCCTAGTCCGATTTACATCTTATTGGCTTCCGGGTGCGGAGTTGGTCCATTGCTACTTTGAGTAGGATTCTGAGTGGGATTCTGTGTCGGCAACGAGCTCGAAACTCTTCCTTTACTTCGAAACCCCAAATAATACATTTGCCGAGTCCTGAGGCCTTCAACTGGAACTCGAACTCCTTGAAACGGTGTCAGGAATGAAGAAGGTATGCTATACTTGCGGGTCAGCTCTGTGCGCAAGTACTTACGTGTATCTATAACGTGGCATATACGTGTGCCTACATGTGTATAATATCTATTTCAATCGTAGCGTAAATCTAGTAAAACGAAAAAGCGAATTCAATTATTTATTATCTGGCGTACATCCAGTCCAATCGAGATTCTCAGATATAAAATAAATAGATACTACATGAGGAGCTTCACGTTCATTCGTTTCGACGACAAAATACTAAGGATAAGCAGATCACCGAACCGAATTGATATTCGTTTATATTTATTGAGAATCCAATCCATTTTTTCGTCGTTTCCATCACGAGCAGCTTGACTCATATACTCGAGATCGATCTAATCCGTAGAAAATCACTTTCCCAATTTCAGATACGCAATTATTGGCTGTTCAAAATTGCTAGAAAAATAAAATTTCCTATACAAAAAGATGATCGTGTATGTAATGAAATTCTGATTTGAACCACAAAGCGAGAGTTATGCCCGTTCTCAGGAAGTTTAGGCGCAAACTAGACTTGCAATTCTAGTTCTGAGCCCTAGATCATAGAATTCAGAGAGGCTTGGATATTCTGGTATCGACTTATACAGCTTCTCGATCTTTGATAGAACGTTTTGTGAACTAATTAGGGGATGAGTTCTAAGCACGAAATGAAATTGATTGTTGAGCTCGAAATTGAAAATTCAGTAGTGTGTAGAGACGCTGATGAGAATTTCGAGTTCAAGCGCTAATTCTGATTCCCACCTCTAGATCCTCACGTAGGCCATGATATATCTCTGTCGGAAAAATTGAAGAAAACGTAATTGATGTTTTTAGAGGATTAAACTAGAATTCATACTCCAGCTCCGGCTTTTTTTTTTTTTTTTTGATTATAAAGTTTTTTTTTTCTTTTAACATTTTTGCGAGATATGATATAGGTACAGGCTTGGTTTTCTTCTCCATCAACTTCACTTCGTGCAGCACTTTAATCTGTGAGTTTGAAGTGCCGGATGAGATATGTACCGTGTATACTGCGTACAGATATAAGTCTGGTAAGGCCGCATGCGGAGTGGCTATTCAAAGTTAAAATAAAATATTTAATGCTGGAAGATGACGAGGAGGCTGGGT
This sequence comes from Tenthredo scrophulariae, assembly GCA_963978835.1. NCBI lineage: Eukaryota > Metazoa > Arthropoda > Insecta > Hymenoptera > Tenthredinidae > Tenthredo > Tenthredo scrophulariae. The sequence continues at coordinate 5,150,877 of OZ022230.1, read as the reverse complement.
TCTGACCCAACCTAGATTTTTATGGATCGTAAAACGTGGGAAATGTGAAAATGTTGCCAGATAACGGCCGTTCCCTGCCAACGCTTCATTTGGATACGTTCTTATCGTTTTGAATTCTTTCCACAAGCTTTGACTGCAGTACATTTGGTACAGAGCCGTTTAACTCTGTTCACTCTTATTCATCTATAGTTATTTTTCCTTATCTCATATATAATAGATGAAGGAAAATGATGAAAATAAAAAATATTTCTTCAAATAGTATACACGCTAGGTAGGTATCCAATATTTTTTACCCAAATACTCTGACGCAAAGTTATCGGTATATACCATGAGCCTGGACGAAAATTGAATGAAAAGTTATTTTCTGACTGAAAATGGTGAAAAAGAATATATCTATAGGTATATATGTGTTTCCCAGAGCTGTGGGGAAAAAAGATCGTGTATCGAGATGTTTTACGCACGAGTGGATATACATTTCGAGCGTTTGACGATGTCGTTTTTTCCTTCTCCGAGGCAAAGGCGGTCAAACGAATCGAAAGAAAACGCACTTAAATATAGAAAAGCTTTTGAGGGATGAAATATCGCGAGGGGAAACTCTGCGTCGGCGTCACTAGGTTACAGAGAAATGTGGAAGTCGATATTTGGGATTTGATGAACTATACTAAAGCCGGGTCAGACGCGAAAAAATACAGACGTTGAAATCCGGCGAATTTCTCAGTTCTATTGCTATATAAGAAAATCGTGGGAAATTCTGTAATGCCGCAGCATTCACGTGGGTGTGTTTTTCTCACTTCTCCTACCCACTGCGTCGAGAAAGATATTACCTTATCATAACCGTGAGAAACAGAGCTGATTTTTGAAGTTTTATAACGTAACGTAATCCACGTGTTTCAACTCTTTCGTTTTCTTTTTTTTTTCATTTTCGTCTGTGCACTTCGGACACAGAGAGAATTGTTTCATTTTGTTAACTGTTAACAGCTCCTTGACCCAGCGTTGAGTTTGTTTGACTTTAATTAGTCTCTCAAATTATTTACATTACCGTTTCCAAATTATATCCTCGACTTGTTCAGAAAGGAGAAAAATGATTGTATATTTTTATCGTAAAGAGCACGAAAAGAGCAAATATTTTATATAAATATAAGTATAACGTGAAATGAATGGCCAAATTTTCATTCATTCATTCGTTGCTTTACGATCGGTTAAATCTCTCGTCAAATTTTATCGATACGACGATTTTCCTAATGGAAAATTTATTCCTGTATATGAATTCATGGGAAACGTCGGGTAAATTCAAAATCTAGATTATACCAAATCTCGTTCTCTGAATGAATCCTTTTTTTCTCTCCATCTTCAACGTCACTTCGATAAAAACGATGCATCGTTTACCTCGTGAAATAAAAACACGCTCGATTGGACACTCGTATCAAGTTTATTTCGAAATGGTTCAACCGAGTAGAGATGAACCTTTTATCGTCTTCAAAACGAAGAAAAAAAGAAAAAAAATTGTCAGTTTATACTCGTTCTCTCTTATTTTTAAACCGGTTTTCGTATTATTATCGGATTTCAACGAACACGCGTACGTTCATCGCTGAAATTATTACGAACGAAGCGTATAATTATAATCGCGATATTGAAATAGCTTAAACCTTCCGTTTTTACTCCAGGATTCTCAAGTTTTTTAAAAGAAAATAAATAGACGGATAAAAAGGGTGAAAAAAGGGTGAAATTTATGACGTTGAAAACAACCTACCACCCTTTTATTTTTCGTCAATTTTTCTATCTTTCTACAGCCTTTACTCTGTCCTCGCGGTCGTTTAATGCTCCTTTTATTATAGAAACGGATCTCGCGCACTTTTACCTCATCTGTAGCCCCTCTCTACTTTGCTTTGCCCAGGGTCTTTTGTCTCCCGCTAAAAGCATTTTTCCAAAAAAATATCCCCCAGACGTTGTGCGAGATAAATATTTATAAAATAAATTCAAAAGCGGGGTATGTACGGGGATTTACTGTCGAGGTTAAAGGTCCCGCAAATATCCTCGAGCCATTTTTATAATCTGGAAATTTTATACCTATACAGAGTTTATAGAAAATGATAAAACTGCAGTTATAAATTAAACTACAAGGCGATAAAAAAAAATTTCTCGAAGATTCCACATTCTCCCTATAAAGTTTCACGGCCTTTATAAATTCTTCTTCTTTTAATCCTCGATGTAAAACATTAAAGCAACTTCGGTCACTTTGATACACAGCCTTTCTGGGGTGGAAAAACAACGACGAGACACTTGGGTGTTTTGACCCTTAATCTTGAACGTTCTTTTTTATATCTTGTTCAAAGTTTATACCCGAAACGCCGATTCGTAGAGAATTTCATCTGATTTTTGTGTCTCTATTATTATACGCCCCGAATATCTTATGTCTTATGTCTTACGTCTTATGTCTTACGTATTCGCATTAAATTCGGTTACTCATACTCAGAGGTTCTCTACACTTCTACAGTATCGTATTTTATTCAAAACTGTATTCTTCACCCCCTAGCGAGCACGAAAGAACTCGCTTCAGACTTCGCGAAAAAGCACGTACATGCTTAACCAAACGAATATATTATCGGGACAGTTTTGTCTTCGAACTTATTTTCCATAAAGCAGCCGCATGCGACTGGTCCATATCTTATCCCCGGTGTATATTTGAGCCTTAAGAATATCCAGCCGTATTTCACCTGATATTTTGTTTCACCCGCAGATAAGAGTTCTGTTGGTAGATATGTTGAATTTTTTTTTTTAGATCCGATCCAATTTTTCACGGTCGCACTACGCGGGAGTGAAAAAAAAAAGAAAAAATTGAAATTTTATCCCATAAATTATTGAAAGAAAAAGTATCCGTCTTACGGACTATTTACTTGTACGTTTGATGCAGAGACGAGTAACAGTCGGGTTTTTTCCATTAGGATTTATACCAACGTACCTGAAACACAAAAATAGAAGAAAAATTGAGAAACATTGGTTCAGTTGTGTTAAATGAGATTGACAGTCTGCATAATCGTTAACTTCAACCCCTCATGCTTTCACCCATAGGTAAAAATATCGCGTTCCGCTTCATGTTTATGACCATCGCTCAAAATTCGGACGTTTAGCGATTTCGTGACCGTAATATCACTCAGACCAGTTGATGTATTAACATTTTTTGGCAATATGAACGCAAAAACCAAGTTTACAATTTCACAATTGTTCAGAGACTATGGATAATATTTCATCGTACGTGTCCCGTTTACGACAGCTGTGAAACGGGATGGATGGACAGTTGGGTGAATTGTGGGAAGCGAGATATATTATATAAAAAGAATATATATATATTGAAAAAATAAAAACCACAGGGAAAAAAAAACGAAAATGGATAAAAAAAAAATGTGAGCAATTTGCATAATTAAAATATCATATTTCTATATACAGGAGAAAGGAAGAATAAAAAGTAGAAAAAAAAAAAAAAAAAACGGTAGCAATTTGAGTAATTGGAATATTATCAGCACCTAGCGAAATACACGTACAGTTCTATAGATGCCATTAGCAATTATTATACTCCGAGGGTAGCAATTGTACTGCAATTAGCTAGATTGGTTTTGGCAAGGTTGTCACTGTTTCAAGCGACTCACTCATTTTCTCCTTATGCCTTTGTTTTTTTTACACGCGAAAATGATTATCGCCAAACTATTGATGAGTCCTGCAGCGAAGGCTTTCATGATATTGATAAGCACTTTCCTAATTACAAAACGACTGGGATTGGCCCAGGGATATATCTGGCTCACATATACCCCTACGGAAATTTACCATGCATTATAGAATTGCGAGAGTGGTTGTACGTGATTCGAACGGCTGTATAAACGAGCTGATAATTTTCCGAGGGGTGAAAAGGAAGAAATAAAAAGCAAACAAATAGAAGGTGGAAATATAAATTGAAACGGGTATTTTCGGAGCGGGATAAAGTCCCTGTGGTTAAAATTCAATCTTTGCGGTTTTTTCGAAATATCATATTTCGCGAATGTTTTTAGATATTGAGAGAAGCGATTATCATTTGTTTATGAATGGTAAAGGGTGGCTATAGTCTGGTATCCTTTATTAAGAAAATAACAGAAATTTTGTAGCATTTTGCATAGCGCTAAAAGTAATTTCGCTGAAGTTAGATCCTCAGGAATTTTGAGCCGTCAAAATTTTGTTATAATTTAATGAATGATGGTATAATAACTCCAGGGAGTCAGCCTGAGGAAATAATTTTGCTAATTGTTATTGTTGCGAGAAAAATCTCTTTTAAAGCTGTAAACTTTAGCCAGTAAATAAACTCCTGTCACTGCAGGAGACTATTCTAGTTAGCTTTACTCTCGAGTTTTACTACTCTTATATACTTTTCCAGCATTCACCCTGAATATAAGTTTCTTTAAAACTAGTTTAAACCTAATTTCGACCTTATTCCAACTCGTCCAAGAACTGAAGAAAAATAAAATAGAAGGTGTTCTATAATGGATTGGAATAAACGTCTTCAAATCCGCACTTAGCTTATGCCTCATACGCCCTTATTGCATTAATCTGAAGAATGATTAACAAGATCGCAAAGTCCGAAGGACACTTAGTTACTATAAGATCTTCCGGAATCTCGCTCGTATAATTCAAAAATATGCCAGTGCTTGGATTTATTCTGCACTATACTTCGCGAATAATAGAATTTGTATTATTTTCTAACGTATCAGACACCAAACGTTGTAGTTCTGTAGAAATTTCACCAATAAGCACACTATCTATTCGTAATTCAGCACCTCGCGAATTCGCGAAATAGCAAAAGGTTCGTCGATATCCCACCGCTGCCACCAAATTTTGTATGTATATTATGGTGTCCTTATTTAGGGCTCGGACTAATTTTTAAGCAAGCGCCTCCCAAATCGGCTCCGAATAATTAAAAACAAAAAAATGTTACGAGGCTATTAAAGTCGGCGAAAATTATTCAGCAGAGTTTATCGGTAAGAATGCGTGTAACACGATCATTGATGCCTATATATGATAGGTGTATTATTCACCTGACAAACCTACCGACTGATACCAATTTATTTTCCAAATCGTTCACAGTTGCGTTCGATTTTTACGTCGGATATACATGTCAACGTGCATAGATGTCGATGGAACAGATGTGACTGGGAACGCTTGTAGCCGGTGCTAAATCAAATATTCGATCGTGTTAAACAATGTTTGTGAATTATATATCGGATGCCGTCTATACCCCAACATTCGGGTAAGCTAGGGTGGATTTGTGCGTTTATATTCGCATTTTATGAACACGAACAATACAAATTCGGCGAAAATCCTCATTTTTAAAAACTTGGGTGGGAAACGGCAGAGCTTTTCGTCGCGTTTTTATTTTATTTTTTTTTTTTCCAAGTTTAAAAAAACAGTGAATAATGACCCCGGAGGTTTCTTTCTTTCAGTAGCGTTCAACCGTTCAATATACGAGGAACTCACCTGACTTTGCAAACGAAATTCAGCAGACGTTGAAATGAATTCAAGAATCGGGCTATACTATACGAAAGGGAAGAAGCCAGTGGCAGCTCCAGATTCCCTTCGTTAATTTTGTAAGAGGTTTTCAGTTTTCAGTTTTCAGTTTTCAGTTTCGCCAAAGAACCTGCTAAGTCTTCACTCAATTTATATTATAATTTCCGAATAACAACTCTCGTATTTCACGTAATTATCAAAATACTACGATATTTCAAAGTTACGCTATACGACACTCACACATAGGACCATTTCTCACCTACCGTAAAAACTAACAATTTTTTATCCCTCGTTAAATAACTCGATTTCCCATTCAAACAAAAGCACTAATTGCTTAAACTGGGAATCTTAATTAGTCGTCAGTTACTCTCGCTCAGTTAGCAGCACCAGCACCAGTAGCAGCCTAATTGATCGCAATTGAGGGAAGTATAATTGCGAAAAAAAATCTGTTGATATACTACAGGGTTGAAATTCGGTGGGAGAGACAGAGAAAAATTTTATGAACCGAAAATTCGTTTGAAATTGGCAATTTTAATTGCCCACAGTTAGTCTGACGACTATGTATGCGTGTGTATGAGATGTGTAGTTCACATTTACGCTGTTTCGACTAGCGGGATATATTTTCGTTGTGTTTTAAAAACCGGAGTGTTTTGCATGTTGAATTTTATTCAAACTGGTCGCAACACCATTCGCCCATCTAAAATTCAAACGTGGTAAATTTCAGTAAATCACTGAGTGAGCAAGGGGCTAGAATCAACTGAAAGGTTCAAGGTTCGGGTTGAATGACGGAAGTGGGTTCCGACTTTTCCTTACCGTACGATCAAAGGGGCGGATATCAATTATTGAGAAGAAGAAAAATGAGAGGGTCGGAAGTCAGGGGGGAACGACGATATCGGTCAGTATTACGCCGATTTTTAGCCTGGATTTAAAGCCACGGCTAAATTTGTTTGCTGAATAAAAATTTAAAAAAAATTGAGAGAATGGAAAAACTATCAATTATCGTTCGTTCTTGAGTGTGAAGTCGATTAGACTGAAGATTGATCAGAAAACTTTGAAAAAAAAAGAACAAAAAAAATAGGTAAGAAACGATTAATCAGAGTAGACTCTAATAGATTTTAGCCGCTCGACATAAAGCGTGCAGATGCCATGGTTTCAGGTGTTTCGTAATCTGGCAGATATTACGGGGTCGTGTTTAAGGAAGAGAGGACACAACCGACTATAATAAATTATACATAAACCAGGGATTTAAATTTACCTCATAAAATATACCAGCTTATTCAACGAACTTATTAAATACAAGTTTAATTATAAAACTGATTAACAAGTCAATTTAGCAAAGAAATTGCAAAGCAATTAATAATATAATGTAATAAAGGACATTGGCAAATATATTCAAAGATTTTTACCCATAGTTATCACATACAGATGTATAGTTATAAATATATTATATATCTACGTTGTACTTTAATTATGATCACACTTTGGTGAAGTGTAATTAAATTTTTTCCTTCCATCGTTCACCGCATTATTATTAGGTTCATAAATAACACCTGGTATTAATTACAGATAATTAGAAATGGGGATAATTTATGAACATATTATTTAATTAAACTTTTCGACAATAATACGCGAGTTTAATTATAATTATTATATTAAAATCGTGTCGTATTCATATGTAAAATATACATCAATTTGGTGCAATCATGTGCACTCATATGGCTAATTGGTGCATTAAAAACATTTTCATTTATCAATTTCGATATACAATTAAACCGTAACCTGCATATAATGGAAATTTATTGGAAATTGTTTCAACGTTCAATACATACTAATTCATCTAACAGATAATTTCACCTATTTTCTGTCTATATTTTACCTGAATTTATAATTATACCCTTTTGGCTTATACCGATAAAATTATGCTGAAAACTAATATGAAATTTATCCCAATAAAAACCGATAAAATAATTTTCTTTTTTTTTTTAATTCACCTGAAAATAGAATGAATTTCAAATCAATCGAATTGGAAAATATTTGCAACGAGAATACGTATATTATAGGTTTAATATAGTAAATAGGCGATATGACTGGATATTATAAAACTTCTGAAAATTTAATAATAAATCATTCAATTCTTTTTTTTTATCCGATTTGATATGATCGTTGCGGGTAGAGATTGTAGTTCACAAAAAAAAAAAAAAAAATATGCGAATCTCATGTATAGCAATATTGTAAATTGAACTTGACTTACTCTTCGACGTTACCTATTAACCACTTAGTTAGTTAGCCGCGAGAGTTCCGCTTATAAATAAATTAGGTTCACGGTCATTAGAGTAGAACTAATCCTCACTCCGTGTATATCCTGTACCGTACCGTTCCGTAACGTTCCGAATCGTTTCATTTTATTTAATTTCCACTCGGTTTTAACGCAGTAATTTCTCTCCCTTGGAGCCTGAATTTTGGAGAGGAAAAACCAACCCTTATGGAACGGTCAATCACTCGCGTTACCTTGCGCCGCTGGTCGCTGTGATACGCTATACACATACATATACTGTAATGTATAATTAATAATTATTCAATTAATTTGGAATTTTAGATATATCAGATACGGAATCAGCGATCCAAAAAATACCCGAGGGCAAAGACAGACTTTCGTAATACTTGTTTCGGTCAAGTTATATGAACATTAATGACACGATGTAAGATTTTGCGTGTTAATCAAATGAAAAACCTGATTTTCGATTGAGACGTCACTTAGACTTTAATGAGAGCACTTGACATTATTCTGAAGAGTTTTTTGTTGGAAATTCGAAAAGAAGTGTCGATTAACTTCAGCACATCGTAATGTGTATGAAATTACGGTTCCATCTCCTCGTTCGAATAATTTAAAGAAATAAGTTTTTTTGTATGAAAATTTGCATGAATATATCAAGTGAAGCTATCCTCAATCCTTGTCCACCTAAGAAGGGGAAATAAGAAGTCAAACGAAGAAGTGGTATTTTGCGAAAAAGTCTGCTGCAGTGTGTGTCGAGCAATCCACCTTGATGCACATTTAATGCAAGTGGTAAATGTGCACACGCCTCTTATCGTTAGCGTAGTTTCCTTATTCTTTTTACGTCTTGAGACAGTAAGACAAGCTGCTCTCGACGAAACTGGGCATTTATTTTTCACAGCTTTCTGCTACAGCTGCAGTGTCACTGCATTTCCGTTCTTATGTACGAAGAAAAGTTATTCAAAGTTTCTTTTAATAAAGAAAACTCTTTAGTTATGGGGTTGAAGTGGGTATAGGTATAGGTACAGTACATATTCATACACGTACTTGAATCATATCTCCGACTTCCTTAAAACGATTTTCTAACGAATATCTAATTCCCAATAGACACGTGAAAAATGAATGAAATGTTTTAGGTTTATCATCATAATAGATGATTGAAAATTTTTCAAAAACGTTTTCGACCCGTGTGTAGGTATAGTGAAAATTATAATATAGGAAAAAAGTGTATATAAACAGATCGATATATTCCATATAATTATTTTCAATGAGAAACTTGGAATGTTGATTTGTCCAAGACTGCATTAGTCAGGCTTTAATTTCAGGTCTTGAAAAGTAATCTATAGACATTGCGAAATAACCAGTATCACTAACGACTATTTCAGTAAACACATAAATCACCGACAATCTATAATATATTACGTCGCTTTCATAGATTATGATTCTGCAAATTATTGGAATTAATAAGTAATAAATCCTAGACGGGTTATGGCAGTAAATTTACTGCTAATTACAACATTAACTCGATAAAATATATGAAAAATAAGTTTTCTCAATAAATTTGGACTGCTGTTAATAACTGTGATTGAATTCCATACGCGAATTGAAGTTTGGAATGAGAAGAATAAAAAAAAATTAGATTATAGTTGAGAGGAATAAAAAATGAAATGAAAAAAATCGACATTTTATATTCCAATTTAAACCAAAGAAGTACCCAACTCTTTTCATTATCTTAAACTATAGACATGGATCGGAAAAGGTATTCGAAATTAAAGAAAAACGATTCTTCAAGAACGATTGGAGACACCCAACTACTCCAATTAGAATATGCAATTATAAAGTCTATCAGAACAATCAACGGTACTAGCTATATCTAATTGCATTTATTATACAGTCGATTGCTATTAAATGAATTTCCCTACAATACGATAGTAGCTAGCCACCGTACTAGTCGCTAAAAGTTGGACGAAATATTGGCCAGTTTTATTCCATGTCTATTTGAATTTTCAGATATTTAAAATTTTATGCGACGAGGTATTGGCCTTTGAAAAGAAAAAAAGTCAATAAAATTCAAAAAAAAAAAAAAAAAACTGATCATAAATAATGAGAGTTATTCAGGTAATATTAAACACGACATCCAGCAAGTCTCGTATTATATTTTCCTGTTGCGTCTGGTAAAAGAACCGTAAGATTAAATATTGATTTTTCTCTGCCACTTTCGTTAAAGAAATCCGCAACACGTCTGACGTCCAAAGATGTCGAAGTCACTTTAGTCACTTGCTTGCCAAGACACGCGCGGGTGTATGAGCGACCCAACTTGGCACAAAGCATAAGAGCTTCCTTTTATGTCTATACATATAGATTTCTACCGGTGGCGTTCATCCGTATAGACGTTTTTATCGAATCTACTACCGAGGGCAAAGTAGACACCAAAAACCCTACCGCAATACCGAAGTAAAATTAGAGACAAAAAGGAAGATAGAAGATAGAAAGAAATACAATAAACCGCACGATTTGATCAGGGATGAAATTAATCAGCAATCAGCAATCAGCATCTGCTATCTTATCATACATCACACCGTGTACGTCGATGAAGGGTAAGTCACTCCGAATCCGCGAGGGGAGAATAAAAAAAAGAAAAAAAATTGAAAAAAAAAAGGGCAGCCGAAATGAACGGCAAAAAGTTTTATTCAATTTTATTTACCGCTTCTATATGGAATATATAGTGCATGGTAATATTTTCAGTTAGTTATTTCAGCGGATGAGTGTCCCTCGTTTTGCTGTTCTTTCGTTTCGTTTCATTTTTTTTTTTTTTTTTTTCCGAATATTTGTAAAGGATAAAGCATACAGTGATTGACGGGTTAAGCACGAGTGTTACAAAATTTATGCAAACCGAATGACTATCACTAAAATTTTCAAGTGAAATCGGTAATATTATGTAAAAAAAGACATTTAGATCGTTAATATTCTTTATTTTTTCGAGAAAAGGGTCAATCGCTGTGTGGGGGTCGACAACTGTATTCTTTACCCTATTATGAGATATAAAAAATACAGAAATTAGTGAAAAATATCTGGCTCTCTCATGTGTGGTATTGTCTGGTGGGGTTCGGTTTTCCCTCTAAAGCGAGTTCGCGAGTAGCGAAGCAATTTGGAATGACCCTCAACGAATGATAATATCAAAGGGGAATGAAACGCTTTTGTGTGGTTGTTGTTATATACATGAAATTTTTTTAAAAACAATAAAAATCACGGAAGGGAGAATATCCCTGCTACATATAACTTCTGAGAAAATATTTTAATTGTTTTTTTTTTTTTTTTTGCAATGTTATAAATTAATCAGAAATTTTTACTTCAATGATAGACTTTCGACTTTTCAATTTTATTCATTTCGTTTAAAAATCTTTCGATATTTATTTCAAACATATAATTGCAAATCTTATTTTATCATTCGAAAATTGAATGAAATTGAGAAAAGAAAATTGAATTTTTGCAATAATGTGAATGTACGTGTGTAAATGATATTATCACATTATCGACTGCCCAAGAATCCTATACAAGATGTTACTAATAATTTTCAGAATTGTGCGACGAGTATATTTCATCGCAATATATCTACGTGTATAATATTGACAAAACGGTAGAGTAAAATGAAAATGTGTTATAATACTTGTCGGTGAATGATAAACAACGAGGATAATATCTCCGCGTGGTGGGTAGGGATCTCATTAACGACTACCACGGAGTTGAAATTTCGGGGCAACTTTGACGTATTTCGCAAAATAACAGAGGGCTTTTTCCTCTCGGTCCGGAAATCTGTTAGGGAGGAAATCGGGAGATGGTTCACTGCTCGTTTCAATACCTTATATAAACAAACCTGTATCCTCTTGTTTCCCCCGATATTTTATATTTAAGATTTCAATGTACCGTAAAGTTCGGTTGATTACAAAACGTCGAGGAAAAGCCATAATACTTAATCGTACCGCGATACAAAAAGATATTAACTTTGTTTTTCTTCCTTCCTCTCTTGTAAAAGAATGACTTATACCTCCCCCCTCCGAGAATTTCGATAAAAAATTCCCTTCAGTATTACCCGTATAATTTAAAATAAATAAAATCGGAAAATCATAATAGCTATATGCGTATATATCCCATAGCTTTTTCTAACTACACGCGGGCATCATTTTTCTTCGTATACTTTATACCTCGCTTTACTTTTGAAATCTTTTACTTTTCTTTTCCTTTTTCTTTTTCTGTTTCTTCTTTCTTCTTTCTTTTTTCTTATCTTCTCTCTTCACTCATCTTGATCGTATCTCGCGCTCAATTTTTCCTCGCTATACGCTGCCCCCTACACAGCATCTTGGTTCTCCTCGCTTCGCTACTCGCAACTCCAGCGAATCCATTTTCTCGCAATTTCAAACTGAAACTTTTTCCGCTCAACTTAAGTGACTGTAAAATCTCGCGTCTCCTGCCCACAAAAGTAGCTAAGGCTTCAATGTGAGTAGTGAAATGCTTAACCGATATATAGATACATGCATGTATTTGTACTATACCTATGCATGTGTGTAGCTAGACGTACTACCGCAATTTTACGAGCGAGAATGTCACGTGACTGCATTACCTCGCTTCTGGTAGGTACGAGGTAAACTACGAAAAAGAATCGTTTTCCAGAATGAGGAGTGGATCTGGAAAAATGAAAAGACGCTAAAAGCATCATGCCGGAAATTTTCCGACTTGCGATAAGTCAGACCTTAAGAGCTTCGTCGCCTACCTTGGATACAGTTGTTGCATTGGTTTCAAAATTTTCACCAGATTTGGTTACGCGAATAGAATTCTACGCTGATTACTATCCAACTCGCCAAATACGGTGTTAGCTATTAATAGATTTAATTGCCGATACGTAATTCCGTTCCATCGGACGCGAGTTGAATTGAAACATTAGAGGGGCAACGATCGTTTATCGAATGAAAACCCGTGTGTGTGCGTGTGTATAGAATTCCATGGGAAAGTCAATATCGTTCACTGCTATTGGAAAAAAAAGAAAATCAAAATAAAATCGAGGATCCGATATAAACGAAAGAACTGTTGCATCGGGTTACGCGTACGTCAAAAGGATTTTCTGAACATCCATATCATGTTTTTACTGACATTTTACTGCAAAACGACGACGATATTTCTGAACGAAATTTTCCAACAATCGTACTATATCTCGGTTTCAGACATCCGTTCAAACTGTAACCTCATTTCCGTTGTGTTATCACTGTAGCAAACGACAAATGCAGAGACACTTATCGGACAGCTGACAGTCAAAATACTGCAAGCTCGTTCATATTTGAACAGAGTTCGAACATTGAATGGCGTATATTGGTAAAATGGATAGATAAATGAAAAAAGAAAGTTCCCACAGATTGGATGAAAGAAGCGATAGCGAAAAATGAAAATTTTTCTAACCGAGTCTTTGAGAAAAAATTAAGCATTCGGTTCCTCTTTTTCGCATTCGCAAAAAAAACGGTAGGTAATTGATCGTTGGTAGCTTTATACACGCGTCCGTATCAGGCGGAATTTCCGCGTCAGAAACTTTTCAATTATAAGTACTCGCAACTCTTTTGACGACTAACGAACGCTGAAATTTTGCTGATTTAATCTATGCTCACTACAGTACAGAGACTGCAATCAGTGGCGATCACAGAGATTAAAAATTAATTCTAGCACACATCAGCAGTGTTTTTGGCATTGAAATTATTTCCAATGAATGAACGAATCGAACATAAGAGATAATAAAAACGGGGATAATTTTTCTTAATTTAATAAATCATCTAGAATTTGATCGTGACAATTTTTCATATGTCGTATTTAAATCGGATTTTAAGCGAGGAACGAATCCCGATGTTTTAAATTCTGGTTGCATGATGTAAATAGAGATGCAGCACTGCTGGGTACTTTTCGGTCCAATTAAAAATTCCCACTTTGAGGCTGGGCGTAATGTCAATAAAAATAATTCCAGCCTTCATCTGGTTCTACCTTCTAGTAGCTATAAGTACGACTACTTCGTGTCTCTCTAAATATCTGGCAGAAGATATAGGTCCAAATATATTTCTTTACTTTTATCTTTACCTTTCACTTAGCTACCGCGAATGTATAAGTACCATGTATTCGAAGCCCATGCGAAAGTCGTTAGAGCCGGTAAACTACTGCAACCAACTAACATAAATTTTGTAATTAGAAAGGTAACGCATGTGTGAATTATTTTGGCATTGAAAATTATACTCTTCTCAAGTTTTTATAGCCACGAAACGTCAATTCCAATACCTTGATTTTTAGGGTTGTATAATAAAATGAAATCTACGATCCACAGTCGATGTCTGAAGGATATTGTGAGGGAACAGTATTCTTTTCATTCGTCAGATTTTTCACCGCATTGGAAACCTGTCTAATTTTTCAATTACGCAGTTTCCGAGAAAATTCGGAGAGATTGTCGGAGAGATCTTTGGGTCTTCCTCTCTACCTGTTTTTGGGATAGTATATATATGCATAGAGGCCCGAAAAGGCACGGATTCGTCGCAATTAGCGAATGTATAAAACTTTTTTTTGTTTTTGGGAAACCTAGACTTTTCTTGTCGGTAAGGTTTCCGGATAATATCGGATAATATAGAAATCTTTGTGACAGGGCGGTCTCGCACCGCCCTATAAATTGCGGGTAAGAGGTAAAACGTGAGTTTTGGTATAGATATAATGGTGTAAGGTCGATGTCTAGTCTTCCACGTGCCTCGGGTATAAGTGTCGTTGTAACGTTGGAACGTTGAACCTTTTCCTGATCATAACTCTGGTCGTGGCGCAGACACCTGACCCACTTTCAGGCTTAAAGCTTTTAAGTAAAACTCCACCGCTGCCACCGCGACGACCATTCTTAAGGACGGTGAATCGTTCGTTCCTTCTTTCCCTCATTTCGTCGTTTTCTAGCAAACCGCTCGTCGCTTCGTCGCGTCGTTAGAATCTAAATCGCTCTTATATACACGGGGTTCCAGCTCCGGTTGCGAGGCTAAAATCAACCCTTCAAAGCTCATATATATAAGATTTTGGATACCTTGTATGCGTGAAGAATGATTATATTGACTCGATCTTTTCACAGCTGATTGCTAGGATTTTCCAACATTATTCACAAATGTTTTATATTCCATGGACTCCGTCTTATAGACAATGATTGCACCTAAGAAAAAGTGGTCCTTGTAGGACAGAGGCTGCAACGTTCATCGAAACTCCTCTAAATTTCGAGGCATATTTTACATCGTTGTATAATTTCGGAGTAAACCGATGATTTTCGATGAATTGAAACGTTGAGAAAAAAAGTGTGTTACTTGCTCACAGCAATAGAAGACTGACGTTACTTTTAGATGCTATTGGTTCACACCGGAATTACATCATTTTAGAATATTGCCTCCAAGTTGCAAAAAGTTCCGATGATCGATGCGACCTGTACCTTGCGACAACGACTTTTCTTCGGAAGCTCCATAAAATTCGCAATGAATTTTAATCATGTCTCAAAATCGAGCAATTAGCTGAGAAAATGAAAAAAACTGAGTTAATATAGAAATTTTTCTCCATTCGAATCAGATGCCAGGGATTTGGAAAAAAATTTATCTCCAACCATATGAAATAGCGTATCGTGCAGTCGTTTACTCAAATTTCAGATATTCCATCGTGAAATTGAAGAGCTGCACAATCTAATTCGCTCTACATACTCTGCCTCGTAGTATACGCGTACGTACTCTCGAATCTACTCGAAGATGTCTGGTCTGAGAATTGGCTGACATTAGGTAAATTGAGATATAATATTGGATCACAGTTATACGTATATGCATATGTGTCTACGAATAATTGAATTTCTGTATAAATGCGATGGTGAAGATTAAGAATATGATGAATAGAAAAACCGATTAAATTTCCTCGAGACTTGTAAAATCCCTCAAGTCTGCACACTGACATTTTTTCATTTCAGAAATGACTATTATTTCAGTAGTAAATTGGCTGTTGGATGTTTTACGTATTTACGAATAGTAAAGTAAATTCTCGAAAGCTACTTGAGCCTTTGACGTACTTTGAGCCAGTCTTTTTGAAAATATGTTAAAAGTAGAGAGCTCAGGAGCTTCTACGTATATGTATGTACAGATATAATTATACAGGTAAGTATAGCTGCAAATAGCAGACATTTTTGTGAGAGATGAATTCCACGAACGATTATCGCGGTTATTAAAGAACGAAAAAATTTTTAAAAATGGAAAAAGTCCGAATGAATTAGCGGCGAAACGCGAAGATAAAAGATATACGTGGTATTATGGGGAATTATATTCGAATAATGGGAATTATATGTGGCATTTATATCGTTAACGTTTAATCGAGCGTGGTTTATACTCCCCAGTTTGGCAAATGAAAAATTGGGGGATGAAAATTTTCCCAGAGTGTATAATAACAATAATTAAAAGGGTTCTCGTATAAATCCTTCGTATCCTGTACGGGACGTGTTTCAAAGTTTTCGGAATACTCAAAGTTTTCCTGTTATAATTTCATACCGGTTTCCCAGTGGGTATAGAATAAACTGTACGAAGGAAATCCCGAATCAACTTTGTAACAAAACCTAAAAACTTTTTTTTTTTTTTCCATTTTTAGTTTTTCTTCTCTTCTCTTGTCCATCCGGTTTTCCTTATTTCAAATCTTTTTCGAACGCTATGCCAGAGAGCAGGTAAAGTTACGATGAAAATTGACGAAAAAAATATTCCATATTGAAGAAGAAAATCGATTTTAATTTCAGTTTTTCAAATTACTGCACAATCTGCACGTTCAGGAAATACTCGTTACGAAATAAAAGCATCCTTTCAACGGGGTAAAAGGAGGGGAAAAAGATTGACGGAGAAGTGGCTCGTAGCAAGACAGTCGTCCAAAATGGGTAGGGAAAAACTCTTATTCATTTATTTCGGAGTGGGAGTTCGAATTAGTGCCAACGGCCGGTTTGTTCCGTTTCCTTGTCGTTTTTTTTTTTTTTTTTTTTTTTTTTCTATACTATTTGCTATTTTTTTCATTCTTTCTTTCTTTCTTTCTCCATTTCTCCCACTTTATTTTTCCGGAAAATGGGTATTACGCGGAGGCGCGTCGGATCGAGTCAAGGGAATCAAGAGAAATGGTTGAGCATCTGGCACCAGCGGACAAGGCATTTCGTTATCATATATATTTTTCTTTTCTATTTCCCTTTTCCTTCTATTTATTTCCTTCCATACCCCAGTCTGCTAAATTCCCAATAGTAGTTCTTCTATAATTAACTCTGTTGCGCGTTAATTTTAGAAATGACCTCATTTTTTTTATTCAATTATTTCTTTCTTCATTCAATTCCTGACTCTGTACCTTCTTCCCTTTTTTATACTCCGAAATAAAATTCCTTTATGAGAAAAAAATTTTTGAAGAAGAAAGAAAATATAAAAATATTATCCCGAGCTGAAATGCGAAGTCTGATCTTTTTCCAAAATGAAATTGGGCTTGGGATTCCGAAAGGTTGACCCAAGCATTAACGTTCCTACTCCTTATCGAAGATTTCTAACTCTTTCTTTATCCTTAAGCGTCCATTTAGCTGAAGTTCAGTCAGGTTGAGTTAAGTAGGTATATAGTAGCTAACAGCACAGTAGCTGGAGACAATCGATGTCACCCCAAAAGATGGGGTCGAATTTAGAGTAGTAAAACGAAAAACGATATAAGAAAGAAAGTGAATTAAGTATAAATAATAAATATATAATAACCATGTTCCGATAGCGAAAAAGTATTCCAGACCTCATTATAAAAACGTAGAAAAAGAGCAAAGAAGAAAAAAAGAAGGAAAAAGAAAGAACGTCGACAGAACAAATCGTATTAATAAATCGACAGATAAATACTTTTATCTCAACGACAAAACGTAGCGGGACAAAAAAAGAAAGAAAGAAAAAAAAAAAAAGAAAAGCAGAAGAAAAAAGGTAGCGAGACGGAAAAAAAATCAGCGAACAATGAGAGCAATTTAAACCATGTAAATTAGGGATGAAACAAAAGCGTAGCCTGCAGTAATCCATCATACGTTCAATTGCGATTCTATTTTTTCCTATTGTTTCTATGCCTGTATTGAGTAGTTTTCTCTATCTTGAATTTGGCAAAATTTCTATATGATATATGGATACATACGTAGTGATATTACATAGAATTATACATAGCCAAATGGTTAATCTAACTAAGCTTCTCCACAAACACGTGACCCCGCAGGACCAAGTTAGTTCGACCTCCCTTATATACCCTTTTGTAACTAACTTAAGCCAGACCGATGGTGAATCCCTGCAAGAAAGGGGTTGGCCCCGTTCGCTTTGTTAGGAGAAAATCCGCCTCCTGAGACAAAGAGGTCACCTCACTTATATCCCAGTGGAATAAGTGGAGCCGGTCCAGTGCATCGATAGACAATTTTCTACAATAAAAATTCTTAGATTTCCTAAAGCTTCACGGAATCATTTCTCCCAGAATTTTTTCTGCCAGATAATAAAACTTTGAAAACCTAAGGCCAGCACATATATCATTTATCAATCAATTTTACGCAGAACTTCTGAATTTTTTTTTTTACTCTAAAGATAGCTGAAGCTATGGCTTACGGAATCTGTCGACTAAGTTGAACAGGGACCAAGGGTCCGAATGATATCTCCGAGATGCTTACTCCGATCAGTTTGAAACTTACAGGAGTTGTTCTATCTGCCAAACTGGGATTACTAGGTAATAAAATTTCGTTCCAAAATGGCGGCCATATATATGTAAGAGAAATCCCTTTTTGAACTACCTGTTTTTCTGTTTTCAAAGAAGAAATCGAATCATCGTATAATCACCGGAGAAACGAGACGTTGGGTTTGCACTAGATCTCCACGTTTTGAAGTCTAGAGAATCGCCTCTAACCATTTTCAGATTGACTACATATATGATCAATTTTTTTGTCCGATGATATCTGGAGAACGAGTGACTGGATTTTAATGATTTTGGCCTCAATCGATGCGGCCTTACCAAACCTAGAACCGATTAGATTTTGGCTTTGATCTGTTCAATAGTTTTCAAATTATTCAAATAACAACGACAATAACAGTTTTTCATTTGGCAGAAAAATAATCGTGAGAAAAAACTTAGATTTTTTGAAACCTAGCCTGGTACGGACTCATCAGTCTCCATCTCGTCCATTTCTAACATCCATGAAAATCTATTTATTCTGTAGAATTTTCATCAAAGTATATGCGTATAACGGTGAGGAAAATGCGGCAAGATTTATGCGTCTCGGTGTATGAAACACCCCCTCAATATATTCTTATAATGGAAGCAATATTATATTCAGAATATAGTTTCCCAGATTTAATGGCCTACGGTTATGAGACAATGCAGTGAATATGAGGCAGAATGTAGTAGCGTGTGTAAAACGAGACCCGGACTTCCGTACTTCTAGGACAGGGTCCATCTGTGAAGGAGGTGAATACCGCTTGTTTCGGGGAGAGCTATTGTTGCAAGTTTCTAAGGATTTCCTTCCCGTAGGATATAGCACTATCCTTCACATCGTGTACAAAGAGATATGCCTTGTCGCACCGTAACGTCTGTGACAATTAAACAAGAGCGGATAACACGTCGTTCAGATCGTTAATTACCGAACAAAAATTATCGAATAATACCGGAATTAGGATTTTGTCGATCGATCAATCGATAAAAACAAAATAACTTTCGGATATATAAATATACGGAAAATGAACGATCTTATTGATTCTCTAGCCGCAGGGCGAGGCTACTAATTTTAGAAAATAGGTCGAATTCGAATAATCCTTCAGAAACTAGATGGAGCTTTTCTATTTTCGTCTATCGTTCCAGGGGCTTTTGTTGCCACTGGCGAACCATTCCATCCACCCCGTTACCAAACATTTTTAATAATTGAATACCGAATTTCCTAACTTCGGAGTTTAATCCCCGGGTGTTTTAGTCGTTTGGAGTCCGGAGGCAGGTACGCGCGTTTAAATTTTGTCGCAACTTTTAGCAAAGTTATTATATTTAGGGAAAATGATAAGACTGATCTGTTTTTTTTTTTTTTTTTTTTCTCTTTTGAAGAATAGATTAGATTAGATTAGATTAGTTTAATACAGAGGATCCAGGAACACGTTAGCAGGTGGTAAAACATGAGATTTATCTTCAAACCCCGCGAGCTACGTCTACCCATATACCTATACATATAGATATTTGTCTCCATCAATCATTTTTAATGGTTTTCTTGCTAATGCTTCATGTGTTACTCCTTGCTCAGGGCGAATCCCGGCACTGGTGAAACCTGACGAAATGTCCTTAGGGAAATATGACGTATTTTCGCTAATTACTCGGTAAAAATCGAGTTTCAGACAATTACTATGCAGCGAAAATTTGTTTTTGTTTCACAGCCATATCAAGATCACAAATGATCGCTCAAGTATTTATAGAAACGACACATTCGAGGGTTACAGAATGAGAATAGGCTGAAGCAATAGAACAAAAATAAGAAAAAAAAAAAAAAAAACGAAAAACAGGGTAAAAAGAAAAAGACTGTTTTTTTCAAAAGTCGATTTTCGTCGTGAAACGTATAAAATGAAAATTTACAATGCAAATTTTTATCAGAACTGACAAAAAATAAAATCGATATTTGACGTCTGTCACAGTTGGCAATTCCTCTTTTAGTCGTACATTCGATTTGCCTTAATTTTCATCAATGCCAAAATATCGAGACCAAAGAATTAGGTTTATTTTCAAAAAATTCTCGGAAACGATTTGCTAAAGCCATGATTTGTACCGTATAAATCGTATTGCACTCGGATTGCGTCAGCACTCGTCATTGTTGATGCAATTTACTTTTCGCATCCTGCAATATAATAATATGCGGTCGTAGGCAGGCATGACCGTATGTATAACATTCAACCGACAATTGCGATCGAGCGAGTCATAAACATCGCGAAACATCGCGAACCATCCGGCTCATCCGGTATTATGCAAACGTCACTACGTCAATCGATTATTACGCAAAAATCATAAATAGGCATAAATACGATCGTTATATAATTCAAGGCATAATCAAAAGCAGAAATCATAAAAATTCATTTTCGAACGGATTAAATTCTAATAATGTTTAAATTTTGAAAAATTATCAACTTTTAAATGCTGTAGATATCAGGTGTGATATATGTACTTGAAAAAATTCCCCTCAGTTCGTTTTATCCCCAAGTTTTATAACTCGAGTGTTTCAGACGTACGTAACCAGCCCGCAACTGTAACTATAGAAAATGACATACTATCAGAGAATCTACCGGGTATATTATTTCCCATTCTACCATGTGACAATAGAACGTGACGGTAGGCACGTACACATGCATTGAAACGTCAGAGAGGCTGCAGTATGTGAGGAATCTGAATCGATTAGTATCCGTACAGGAACAGGACCGCAAAATTGACTCGTCGATCGTTGGATGCAGCTGATGCTGGACCAGACGGATTTTTTCACCGTGCAATAAACCGAATTGCGATTTACTGACGATAAATTGAAAATAAAACACGCTGCAGATGAAATATTGTGTGCCTCTTCAAACCGTGCGTCGCGTCGAGGAGAAGGATAGTTGAACGTGTTTAATTAAAAAATGAAAATAACATTGAAATATAAATCCGTGGATATGGGGTATAAAATATGTGACTAACGATTTCCTACAATCTGAGAGATAAAATGTGGTTATAAAACTAGCGAGTAGGTATACATAGAGAATAATGGAAGCCTTGGGACAGAACAAACTTGCGAAGCTAAATCTAAGGCAAGAGGTAAGATAACTCCCTGAGGGGGTTTGCACAGATTTCAGCAGATTTCACTAGAGTATAACTAACTCCGTTGGCTGGGTGCAAAGACCTGAGCTAGGTTACCTGGTGAGACCATCTATACTTCCTAATTATGGTTATCAACTTGTCAATGTTTAGGCAGCATTTCTCCACCGTAACTACAAGTAGATAAGTTATTACCTAATAGCTGGAAGAACTAGTAACCAGCTTTTACTGATCGGCGTGATTGTCTCTGGCGAATGAATTTGGTCTGCAAAATACGTTCGTCTACGATTTGTCAAATTCGAAGCGATACATCCTGATGGAATCGGAATCTTCTTAGGAATCTTCTTGAATCGTACGAAATGAGGTAAAAAACAAAATCCAATGACGTTTTATTTTCTTCAAAGATCAATTTTTTTTGAGAAAACATGACCCATATTTTCAGTTTCGAATCATTAGCGGGTCTGAACCCAATGGTAAGAAGATTCGAGTTTCTGAGTACAACTGGTACAATATTCTCACTTCCATGTCTCGTGGCTCACGTGGCACCTGGCTTCTATAACATGGGGTGAACCAGGTGGGAGTTAGAGTCACGTTGTACCACGACATTATCGTAATATAAGGCGTGGGTAACCCGGGCAACACGTCTTACGTCACGAATCTCTGTAATACAGCTCAATAACGAAAAATTGAATTTAATTTTCAGAGAATACGTCTGAAATTTTATAGAGAAATAGTGCATTGAAAATTTCGTCCTTTTTATTCTTCATCAAGATTTTTTTCCTGCGATCTATCAGCGAGTCGAGAAACGGACAGCGTTACTACCTCCGTGATTGACATTTGAATTGAAACCGGAAAAGATATATGATTCGTTATTCTATTCCTCGATCGGTTTCGTGAGGCTAGATGGAAGGCGCGAACTAAACTATAAATGCGTTTATTCTTGGCTAAGGAAAGTTATCAGAATGCAGTGTCAGATGTAAGCATTACGATTTCCGGTGCAACAACTACGTGTACAGATTTGCAGATTCAGCGGCTAATAGCGTTTGAATAAGCCGAGCGAACGTTGGTCACCATTTTTATCTTGGGGTTCATTTGAACTTTTATGATTGATTTATCGTCGTAATTTTTTATTCCTTTAGTTACGGAATGAATAATTGATACTTTCTAAAGATATATTCAATATCGCTGTAGGTATGTATAGTCGAAATCTCATTATATCCTCAGGTTCGATATCTTTAAGAAGAAAGTCGACACAGTCTCAGGTATACGTCTACGCAGTCGTTAATTCTCTGTTGTAAGTCTGTTTTACGTTTTACGTTTTAAGGTATGTTCGCTCGCAGGATCATCATCAGAGACTTTATTGGGGAGAGAATTTGAGGAAAACTGTTAACGAGGAATACTGAGAGCTTAATTAATTCCAAGTATCTAAGGGCCTCCCGCCTCTTCCGCCCCGGCGTTCATCGAGCTTATTGATAAAATACTCAATTACAACTTTCAACATTTTTACTATGGATACTTTTCTACCAAGGAGCGCTCTCACCCTCGGGGAATTTAACCGTTCAGTATCAAACGACTACTTCTTCTAATTAATATTTGAAAGTAAAAAAAAGTTCCGCTGATGAAACAGAACCGATTCATCGATCCTCAGATTCTTAGCGCGTTTTTCTTACGAGAATACGGGATAAGAGATGAACTTTGTTCATGTGTTTCGGGTAATTGTAACAAAGCCGCTAGTCTCGTATTCAATATTCATGTATATGATCCTAAACTGTAAGAAACTAATTTAGCAGGGAATATTTGTTCTCTGAAAGTTGAGACGAAATTTCGCGTTTCATTGTTAGCTGTAAGACGTAGACTCTAGGGGTATGGTATATCGACACAAAGGAAGACTGTTGTCAGTAAAACTTTTTGATTCGTACTTTGAAAGGTGATCCAAGTTTTGGGGGCTTAAATTTTCCACCGTATTTGTTTATCCATTTAGTGAACTGTTCTAGCGTGAACGTCGCTGGGGTGAAGAGTTCATCAAAAGTTAAAAGAAAAACAAGGTCAGATTTAGCCCCGGCTGAAAAGGGTCGTGTGTAAGCCATAAGGGAAGCAGCAGTAGATCCGTTCGTAAAGCTCAACCACTAAAGCACACGTCCTGGATTTTGACCGGGTTAATTGGCCCTCGTCAACCCAACGACAAATTCAAACTACCTTTTGACCTGCCTTATCATCCGTCTGGAAAAAGATTCAATTATTCACATCAAAGTTTTTCTGATATTAAAAAAGAAGAAAAAAAAATTAATTTTGTTGCTTCAGTAATTTCACTTGTTGAATCTTCGTTTAAATTTGCTTGTTTTCGTGATCGTTTATATCGGATCTATAAATTCCGTCAACGTTTCGCCTCAGGACTTTAGCGTGCCTTACTTTGCGGTTTCAACTATATAGTTTGCTTTTCGGTCTCGGGTACGACCTCGAAAGCTAAGAAGTCGTTATCAGGCTCAGGAACCGACCTGTATAATAGCCACGAATGTTGAGACTTATAGTTCAGACGTGAGGGTCGACTAAATAACCCAATGTCTTTAAAAATTCATTTCGAAACGTTGATTAACCACTATAATGGGCTATTGACAAGCAATTATACGTTTATAGCTCTGAAGGCGTTTCGATGCTTAAAACAATTAATTTCTTTTTTATATGAACAGTCAGAAGATTGATCAAATTCCGCCAGGGTCATTTAACCTTTTTATTCCCTTTATTTTTATTTTCTTTTTTTGCAAAAACCGCATGTGTTTTCACTCTTTACTCAACGCAGCTATAAAATTAATCCCAGTAGACGTTACATTGGAAATTACTATCCCGCGGAGCTCTTCTCTATGCTATATCCACACACGCAAGTGTACCATCAACACGACGTATATGTGTACATATAATACCTATACGTTGAACAATCGCCATTAATTTTTATTAGCCCATTTTATTTAGCCCATACAAGCACGTAAACAAAAACCTTATCCTCTCTTTATTCTAGTTCTATATACTTTTTTCCCGTGAAATTAATGACCCTCTCTCCATCTCTCTCCGTTTTCGATTACCTATAACATCGGGGTATATGAAAAAAAAAAAAAAAACAAAAAAAAAAAAAGACTTTGGGTACAGTCAAACATTTTTAACTACCATTTTATCTATCAATTCAAATTCCGGAACAAAAAGGGAAGATAGTGATTCTGATAAGCAGAATTTTGAATTTTAACTATAGGTGGTATAGATGCTGCAGGTGAGCAAACGACCAAACTCAATTCGGCTTCTCAAACGATATTACTTGTAGTTATATAACGTCGTTATAGTTTGTACCAACTGTTTAAGCTTTGTTTCAGACATACCTAGCCCGTTATGTGACGCCATTAAAACTTTACTAAGGAGGGGTTTTCCTAAGACCAAGTTCTGGAAATATATAGGATTTCGGTTGTAACATAATATCGAATTATAAGTTATATTATGCACTAGGTGTCAGTCGATAATTTTCCTATTCTTTTCTATCTCTATTTTTCTCGCGCAATCAGTTCTCCCAATTTCTAGATCGAGTATTAGAGCCAAAGATATTATTATATGATGAGAGTTAATCGATGAATATGAATAGAATCGTAAACCCTACAGACCTCACTGACTGATTCTCAAAACCGTGACTGCGGAGAGGAAAGTCCTATCAAAAGGGTAACTCGACCGATTAAACTTTCCAATACGATAACTGCCAGTCAGGCAGGTCCTCCTTCCCTTCCCTTCCCTTCTCTTCTCTTCTCTGCACTCTGAAACCTGAACGAAAATCCGTAGAGATCGTGAGGTTCCTGCCATTTTGGTCACCCTCTTCGAACCCTAAGTCAAATCGAACGTCTGGATTCTGAATCCTGAGCATCTATATGAACCTTGAATGTACTAGCCCCGGATGTATTCGAGGATTGGGTTGGTTTAATACAACCTTTGAACTGCTCGAGTTGTAAGATGCCTTTCATTTGACAAAAGGAACGAAGATGAACAGCCGTAAAATGACTATAACAATAATTAACGTATCGATCTTGAATGCCGATTGACTCTTTGCTCAAGAATTTCGGGTTCAATTTTAGAACAAAGGTTTCCTGTACGTAACTTCACTCGATTCAGAATGATTTTCAGATGAAACCAGTAGAAGACCGGTCAATAATTATTATAATTAATAAATAACCTAGTAATTAATTTGTGTATGTTAATAGCACGATGGAAACGGGAAACTCCGAACGAGATGCAGTATGAACCCGGAGGGTGCAAGCAATTAGATAATTCGTCTTAGTCAGAGGATTTATTTATGAACCGTGGAGTGCAGAGCGAGTTATTAGCTAACAGGTGAACTTTTGCTTTTGCTAATAGCTGCTGGTATAAGGTTGTTTTTTTTTTTTTTTCTTTTTTCTTTTTTCTTTTTTCTTTTTTCTTTTTTCTTTTTTCTTTTTTCCTTCTCGAGGAGTCGTCGTCTATTGGATAAGTTTCGAAAATCTTTTCGACAACTTGTAATGGAGAAACGACGTCTCGGTAGTGCAGATGAGTTAATACGATTACCAAGATGAATAATGAATGAATTTCCTCCTCGTAATTCACTCGTATATCGTATGCTATACAAAGTTGAGCGCAGACGTGATCGTCGTTAAAATTTTGAGATAGGTATACATTATATCCCGTCCTTACCTTACAACATGCGAGTTAACTCGGAAATTTCAAGTTATCGATTTCAAACCAATCAATAAGAACCTTCTACCTGATATCAGCCCATATCGAAAGCAGTCGTGCCCTTAAATCCGGAACGGATCTTCTCCGATCTTTGAAGCTTCGATAGAGTCGAATAATAATATAATAATAATAATAATAAAACCGCTAGCCGACGAATCTCTTTCTTCATAATAATTATATAGATAGAAGGGATCGATCATCTCAATTATTCAAAGAAATACGAATTGGAATTTTTTGAATAAAATTCTAACGGCTCTAAGTGATACGTCAAATGTCAAACGGTGCTAGGAATTGGTACATAATTATATCTATACAAAATTTTAGCTATATGGGTAATCAATGTTCTATACCTTCGTCGAGTATCATATTCGATATAAACATTCAAACTGTTTGAGTAAGATAAAGAAAAAACGAGATTAGTGAGTTGAGGTAAAAAAAAAAAAAAAAATCAAATTATGCGTGATTATGAAAAAGAATATCAATCTTCCGATGAATCTGGGATATGCCTGTATGCATTGATGAAATAGACATTAAATGAAAGCTTTGGATGTCCCGAATAAAAATGTCGTGTCCCATGGTCGTAACCTTCGATTTCTTTTTCACCAATACAGTATACTTGGTGCAATACATATTTTATAATAGGTATTTTACTATTTTTGTCAAATGTCCTTCACTTGGCCAAAAATTGTTCGCATAGTTCGCGTATTGATTAATAAAGATACTTGTTTTCAATATCTTGAACGAGCTTAGATTCAATGAAACGTGAGTTGTCTTTAAAATGCGTAGGTGTATCAGGATTTCGTAAATAAATATATGTATGTGTGTGGATTAATTCGACGCACGAACAACAACGACGCAATGTAGGTAAAATCGAATATTGCATCAATCAAGATGAGCTTACGAATGTCAAAGGTATATAGGATGCACCAGGACGTGTCCTGCTCTGGTTCACAAAGGGCAGGTTTCCGTTAGATCAGGCCTTTGTCACGGGACCTAATTTCACGAGACGTGACTCTAGCCGTCCACCCAACTGGATTAAACGAAGCACCAGACCACAAGAGGGTAGTGTCAAGGGAAAAGAGATTTCTGGATTGCCCTGAATTGTTCTCGTCGTTCTCAGCCTTTCACCTGACTAAAAACTTTCGAAGAAATAAGGGAAAAAGAAATTTTGTCAAGCTTACTAGACCGTGTACAGAAATTCTTTCGAGGATCGTCCTGCGCCGTTAACAACAAGGGACATAAACCAACCTTCATGTTTAACGAGAAATACAACCCACCATGCTTCACACACAGCAAATTCCCCAAGGATCAACCACCACGACCTTCCCTTGCATTCACCGACCGCAACATGTCCTGTTCCCTCTGCAGCTCGGGTCCATGTACTATGGTATACACACATTCCTGCAGGATCACCATCACCATCACCATCACCATCACCATCACCATGAATTAACTTGAGAATGACTAGATTCTGTAAACACCTGTGTAATGCATATGTACGTTGATTATGAGCCATAATGTGATCCAGTTTACGTGATTTTAGACGAAATGTACGGCTTGGATTAAACGAGTCTGTGAAACCGTGCCGAAAATTGAAAAATTCTTTGATGAAATTCGTCAGGTTTATTAGGTATACGTAGGGGATTTTTTTATTTATTTATTTTTTTTTTTGATGAAGGCATTGCTCGTTACTGAGATTGAAACGAAGTTCATACTGCGTCTTTGTAAGACTGAGGGGTAGGTAGTAAATGTAGATGAGTTTCTTTTGACGTGTAAACGAGGATTTTGTCATTTCATCTCGTGTTTTACACGGGGAAATGATTGTCGGTACGTTTTGCAATTCCACAACGCATAGTCGAGAAGATTGTTGACGTGCGCAGTGCGGGTGCATGAGGAACTCAAGAAGCATACACACTATACTTTGCTTTGCTTTCTTCAAACGTACATAGAGCTTCTGTTCTCCCTTTGATACACGCGACTGCATTTTACTCGTTTAGAATTTCGCGCATGATATTCAGGCACTTTTATGATTCGGAATCGTAATTTCCGGTGTCTAATTTCGAGCAGAGATTCGATGAAGGTGTAATGTTCGAAGAAACGAAAACCACGTAAACGAAGGTTTGTTGTAGTTGATTTCCAGCTTTGTTATAAGATTCTCGTATAATCGGAATTCGAGTATATACAATCTGAAGTAGGTAAAGGTATATATTACAAAAGGAACCTCGTCAGCCGTTTCAAATTCTCCGGTAAAATACCAGTAATTAATTTAATCAACCGAGCATGAGGCGTATAACTTGCTTTAGAATAACAGAACAAAGGTGGTAATCATGCTTTGTGACACAAGACCGTGTATAAAAGCTAACTGAATATTTTATGCTACTAATGAAAGGAAGCCGGGCCCCCGGCCCCCGGGCCCGGCTCACATTTACCCAGATAAATTTGAGCGGTTATTTATTATTCAATACCGTCGATTTTAGCCCAGGGAGCGTATATAATCGTGTAGAAAAATCGATATAAATATTATTTTAGTGTCAGACCATTGGGTTCTTGGTTGCCCTCGCTCTGACAAGAGAGGAAAAAAGTAGCTTTGGGAAAAAGCGACAAGGTAAGAGTTAGCTCACGGTTTCACTCTCTGCAGAGTGAACATGAAGAAAAAAGGATAACAAACTCTGTTGAATATGTATACGCCTCGGGATAGAAACTTTGGAGTTGAAATCTACTCGGGAACACAAGACCTTAATCTTTGAGCGAATGAAGACTGGGCTCTCGGAGTTTGTTAAGCGAAAAAATCGAGAGAGTTTCGCGTTATTTTTTCAACACATCCACAATGTGCAATTCTGTGGCAGCCGTTTGTCGAACTGGTCAATTTCCAGTATAGAATAATACACACCTTCGGCTTCGGTCAGAGAACAGACGTATCGACTCTACCTCGGACTCTACACGCGGCACGAGGATTGGGTGTTTATTTATTTAGGAATGGACAAGATAATCCTAAAACGAAACTCTCCTATCTACACGAGCCACAAATTCGGAATAGCAAACATGTCCGGTAATATACCCAGAGAAGAGAAGCGAGACCGCGGTTCATAGAGATTTTCCAATGTTTCTGTGTTGCTTATCAAGCATGTGATAGCCGTCACATTACACTTTACCAAACGCAGTGAGAGGCCAGAGTGAAGGTAATTTCATGGCATGACTATTGTAACTCCGGAAATAATAAAAAAAAAAAAGATGAAATGAATAAATGAATAGATGAATAGATGAAAACAAATATGCACATTCGGCTCGTGGAATTCACTAATTCACTTTCACTTGATTCTCCTACATACTTGATATACCCACCGAAATACACTATTTCAAGGTCGGATGTATGGGTTCGTGTGAGACATTCTCAATTCATATGTAAGTATATGGGAATATAAAGACGCAGAGACTGTAAGCGCGGTTGGACTTTGGACCGAAGAAGAAATGAAGGTGAAGATATGGCGTCATCAGCCACGTGACAGCCACGTGCAAGGCACCAGTATGGTAAATCAAGAGACAGATCAGACTGGAAGAAGTGGTAACTATCACCTAACTATTTCGTTATAGTTGGGCGAGTATGGTGTCTAAGCTGATGACATTTTCTCGTGCTTTTTTATGGGGCCGGGTCGAAATTCGGAAATCGTTTGAGACGATTTTCAATTTTTAGAAACGTTAAAGCTCAGAATATTGAAATTCCGAAATATCGGAACGCAGACAGTTCAAGGCTACGAAAGTCTAGACACCCGAAAGCCCAAAGATCCAAAAATTTCGGTACGTTTCTCAGGATGTGAGGACGAAAAATAGTTCATTCCAATCGAGACCCTCTTTACGGAAGCCCATTTTTTATCTACTCCAATAGACAACTTTGATGTCATAAGTAATTGACATGATCTTGAAACTTTTTTTCCAAAAAGTAAATCTCGAGGCGATTAATTTGACCACCTGTTGGTTCGATACAGCCCGAGTGATTGAACACTAAATAAATACATGTCTGAATTTGAGGTTCCGGAGGTTTGGCTTTTCAAGTCTTTAGCTTTGGGAATTTTAATCCTCCTGGATTCTCCGCTTTAAAGTTTTTTTTAACTCGGCTGTGTCGACTTTCGGGAAAATACCATTTCGAAAAACTTTGAGTCGGTAATATTCAAATTTGGAATTTTTATCGCTCGGGACTCTTAAAATTCGGAACTTAAATTCATACGAGTTCTACTTCGACTTCTTTTTTTTCCTTTTCATCCGATACCTAATACCTGCTCGCAGCTCATTACCTGCGATAATCATAAATCGTTCCGTTTTCCCTATATCTAATCGTTTGTTTATCGACTCAATACATGCATCGAAGTACGGCTAGTTATACGAGAATTAATACAGTGTAATTTTCCGCAGATTATATGCAATTAAGACAACTCGAATGAAAGAACTGTTTAATTCGCTGCATAATAATCGAATAAAACGACGATGTGATCAAAAGGCGGAATATTTTACAACCAGTTTTTTTTTTTTTTTCCTGTTTTACACGTTTATCACCATCTTAGACACTGAATGAATACATGTCTGAATTTCAAGTTTCGGAGGTCTGGCCTTTCAGATCTTCAGCTTTCGGAAATTTGAACGGTCTTCCGGTCTTATTCGTTTCAAAGTAGACTTTCGAGAAAATACCATTTCGAAAAACTGTGAATCGGTAATATTCAAGGTCGGAATTTTTACCATTCGAGATTTTAAAAATTCGGAATGTCAGCCCAGCTTCTTTGTGTTGAATTGAAAAATCGCACCATGGAAAAAATATTTTAACGAATGAACGAATTTTCAAAATATTTTTACCGTAGCATGATTTTATAATTCCATTGAAAACCACGAGTACGGCATCACCCTAATGTATGAATGTGATCTGATGCTGATCAAGAAACGATCTTGACGTTTTATAGCAAAAACTTACGAGTCTCAGTCCTCAGACGTGGCTTGAAATCTGTTCGTTTTGTCCTGTCATCTCAATTCACATCGAAGGAAGTTATGTGTCGATCAAAGGGGAGTCCGTTACACGTCCCACATACAGAAACACTTATAAACTAGTTTTTAATGCAAGTCGTCGACCGTTTGCAGTGAAGGTTGTGAAGAAAGAATGTTGGAACATTTTTATTATCGCCTTAGCGACTAGGTTGAGGTTTAAAGTCACACTTTGTGAACCTCCGTAAGTTTCATTTCTTCGACGCGATAGATTTTTAAATGTAAATTATAGGAGAATTTGGATGTGGATATGAATTTTCATCAAATACCGAGTATCTAATTAAACAATCTTAGGGCCTCAAAGAAACTTCGCAGACAATGAGAAAACACGGAAATCTCGTTCCACCGGATACCACGGAGGAAAGTTGAAACTCTTGAAGACGTCTAATTGTAAGCAAACTGAAAACAGGGCAGTGGGACTCGACTCGGCTCGATTCGGCTCACAATTAGGAACTTGTCCCCGGAAATCCTTTAGAATTTGAAGTAGGTATGAGGGTACGGAATGTATATCATATAATTTATAAATGAGAGAAGAAAATCTCTCTTTGGTAAAATTGAACCCAGCTTTTCTAATTTCTCAACAAGGTTGTCCAACTTTTCTTATACCCGCTTGATCTTTCGGTTCGAAGAATAAGCATATAATATAAACGCTGACAAAGGGCCGGAATGGACAGCCGGAAAAACCAATGAGGGAAGTGATTAGCTTTGAAAAGCAATGCGAAACGAAGCGAGGCAAAAACGAGCTAGCGAATAATTACCCAAAAAGAATTTCAGGGAAGATAACGAGAAGAAGAATCGCTAAGGCGGAGGACATTCGCGAGAACAAATAATTGCTAAAATAATAATGAAACCAGCCCAAAAACGATCATGCAATAAGACCAAAGCAGGCCTCTGAGACACAGACTGACGATAAGATGCGAGAAAAAAAATGAAGAATTTTCACTTCGCTGTTCCTAATGTAAAAGAATCATTCGATCGGTATCATCTCATGCGATTTGAAGCGAAAATCTTAGCTCCCGGATCGTTGTTGGTTAAATTGTTATACAATATAAAGTATATATAGGTAGATTCTTGGGATATTATCAGGGCGGATAGCGATAAGATGAAAAGAGATTTTCGATGAAATTTAAAGGCTATTTATCGCGATCATTAACCCGGTGAATAGCTGCATTCTACGCGGTAGTTATCCGCTCGATTTCTTCCTTGGCAGCAAACCTTGGCGTAAACTAAACTTAGCATATTCTTCGGGTCGATTAATCCACATAATTCGCGTGGTGATAACAGTTAAACAAAGTGACTTTCTTCGAGTGAAGAATTTGTACTTGAAAAGAGCTATCTCGTTTCTCATAAAGAAATTAGATTAAAGGAAATGAATTCATGGATAATGATCCTCGCTGGACATTTCGTCAAATTAATTATCATAATATTCAGACATCTGTGGGCTCGAAGATTAATATTTCGAATGACGGGATGATGCCATGAAATATTAGACGCATGTGATAAAACAGCCACTAATTAAAGTATACATACAATATACTCATATACCATACCTACGACAACATAAATGCTATTCGCATTGTTGGACGGATTCAACATCACACCCTTGTCGCCGTGTACATAACGTAATTAATTACTGAGAGGACACATTAATTCACATATCTCTTCTCCGTCCGGCGAAATACCATCGGTTTATGGTATACAGCGAGAATTTCGCAGATGTATGTGGGTATAACATGAATTCGCATAGATTGTACGAATCTATTCACGTGGAGGTAAACACGTGTACATACCTACCAGCTTACATTGTTAAATTTATCGTACAGCATGTAAAGGTATCGGTGAAATTGATATACCTATAATAACGCCAACATGTAACATGAATGAAATCACGAAATTATTCTGCAATCAAAACCCGATCCAATTTGACCTGAGGAAACGACCTCATGGAACGAAAAATGGTTTTTCGTCCAGTAAAATTCATAAGAATTCATTCATGACATCGCAACTCATCATCTCATGCCCAAACTAGATCAAGTTTCACCTGAAATGATATCTAGCGAGAACGACCTGCCCGACCCCACCATTCGAATGTTGTAATCTAATTAGTTAGCGTAATTTCGGGAAATGTGCGTGCAGAAATTCAATCAGGTTGCGGAATTGTAGTTTCAATGTAAAATGAGCGAAAGTTTTCAGTTGTACGTGCAGTTTGTAAAGTCTCACTTGTAACGGGCCGAATAAAACCTCTGCGAAAGTGAATTTACGAATAGCTACCTAGTCGAGCACGAAGGTTCCCTAAATCTAAACATCACGTGCTGAATCTCGCCTAGAGACCCACTGTTTTTCTCATCCTGTGGCTGGTATAACCGCTATGTGGAGAAGCCTCGAAGGCTCGGAGGCTCCGACCACCAGAGTGTGTAAATATATTCATAGCCTCCTTCCTGCGCTGTGTGCAGTGGCGTGGATCATATTTGCGTGGATTTACTCTAGTGTATCGATGTGGGTCGGGGTACGGCCAAGGGAACTGAAATATGTATCTACTATTTTCGTATGATAAAACGGCACATCCTTGACTTAGCCCTGCCTCACGCCCTTGGTGTTTGCACATTTACTGCATAGGCAAAGAAAATCGTGATCCGAGAAGTAAAGTAGGAATAATAATTTGAATAAAGGATTCGCGCTCAATTTCTATAAGACATAAAACTAGCACAAAAAAGTGATTCCAATTTCCCCCCCGCCCCATAGTATTTCCGAAACGATAAGTTTCGACCCTTTCGTAGTTTTTCTATCAAGAAGCTAGAGTTGCAAATTTTTTTCCTTTTTTCCCGGACGGGATAGTTTGGTTTTGATTTTTTTTTTTTTTTCATTCTTCACATGTATATGTTTTTTGTTATTCATGTGCTAAAAATCCCTGCAGGGATTCAAGCTGAATCCAACCGTATCTAATGAAGTATCACTACTACGTGTCTAGAAAGTTTGATCAACCCTCAAAGCACAAGAAGCAAAGGATAGCGTGACTCACGATTATCTTCGCTTGACTGCACAATGGATCAAAGTTACATTCGACGAAGTGGCAAATTAACAGAGCTACTATATAGGTGCTTTCATAAACACGTATACATCTCATGTCACCTATCACAACTAGATTAATTCAACTCAAGTTTTATATCAAAATGTGCCAAAGCAAATCGACATTTCCTATCCTAGCTCTTACAATAAAAAAATCTCTATAATTACGTGAAATAATCAACCTCTTGAAAAACCAACACTGTCATCAAATTCTAGTGATATCTCAATCGACAATAAGATTTATACATCGAATTTGAATGAATGTTCTGAACGTTAAAACTACTTCAGTATCTCATTTTTCTACATCGCTATACTGAACATTTTTCACGCTTATCAGCACTTGAGACGCGTCCGGATAGTACAATCGGCATTGAAACGCCCACTTTTTTTACATCGCTTTGTAAATATGGAGTGAAACTTTGTTCCTTGGACTGAAAATATGCTTATAGTTTAATTCCGCTTTGTTTCAGACGTTTTTATCATTTGAAAATATAGCATCGAGAGATAGAGATCGTATAGTTCAAACAATGTTAGTATAGAAAAAAGAAAATGAAAATCCAAATATCACCACAATTTGAGGAATGAAAACTTGGGGTGAAATTCTCGAAATCGAATTAGTTAGAATTTAATTTACTCTCGTATTTCGTAAGGCAAGAAAACCACAAATTGAACATCTATACCCGTTCGTTTGGTCTGCGGTTACGCGGTAACCTTTGAGGAAAATCCCGAAAGGATTTTTGCTCCTTATCAATCATCGACACGTGATTAACGCTCAACGTAGTAGAAGAAATAGAAGAAATATTTTCTGGTATATTCCCACATTGGAAAATATTTTCTAGAGATATATATATGTATCCCGAGGGAAGAAAGGAAGGAATATCAGAAGAGGAACGGAAAAAGAAAATCGTTCGATTCCAGATTTGGAATCGCGCGTGAATATGAGGAAAAACTCTGTAGCGCCGAGATATCGCCACGCTGTTCCATTCCATCCATTCCATCTTCTTCCACTCTTCTGCCGAATAGTATTTATTTATTATTATTATTTTTATTTTTTTTCATCTTCTTTCATTCTTTCACTATTTCATTATTTCTTCCTCTCTTTTGCCGTTTCCTCGCTGATTAGATCCGTAACGCGTGGGCCACGATCCTGCTTAGCTGGGGTGGTGATTCGCGGCGAGTTGGTAAAAGTGGGAATGCCTTAGACTGGGGTAAAAAAAAGAAACAAATGAGTTACGTAATGGGAGACCAGAACCAGAAAACACCATTTTCCGAGCCCCGCAGAACTAGCCGAAAATTTTTTGTCCCACGTATTAAGAGGAAGTGTATATAGCCTGAGAATTTCAGGCAAGCAATTACTCGAGGGAATTATGAGGGTTAATCGCAATTCCTATCACATTCACCCCAAAACAGCTAAGGTCTCTTTCTGGTGATATAAATTATGAGACAAGAAGGCATACGACGAATCTAAGCATCATCTGTAATAACTCTAATTAGCTATAATTAAAGATGTCTTTAAATTAAGATAATCTAACCGTATATCTGTATGGTATATAAATATAATAAGGGTCGTAAAATAGGGCGTTTTAGTTGATCAAAGAAGAGATAGAAAAATATAAATGATGATATAATCTGAAATAAATTTCGTTTAATTAGATCTCAAGAGAATCTCTTACGCCTCTTTAATTCGTCTGAGACGGTACGTTGTATAGCTTCGTCGCGACGTTATTTTAACTTTGATGTTGTTTCTTCCTTTTCTTTTCTTTTTTTCTTTTTTTACGTTTGGTTTTTTTATTTCGTTATTTATTCATTCTTTTATTTTCTTCAATCTCGAGTTCAAAAGTCTGACACACTTTCACGTCAAGTACTGATATAAGTGCGTCGAACAAGAAAGTTTCGAAAACGAAGAAGAAAAAAAAAAAAGAGAATAAAAAAAGAAACCAAGACAAGTTTTTAGGTGAAAATTTTTTCGCTCAAAAATATATACGGAAGTATTTTACCCATTTATCGATCTTCTTGTATAATTTTAATTTTTTTTTATTTTTATTTTTTCCATCGATTATCGAATAGTCTTATCATAGCATACGATAGCGATAAATTAATTACCTCCGATCCTTCGGTCATTTGAATTGGAATTGTAGTTGTTGCGAAATCCTCTTACCTGTAAAAAAAGAAGAGTAAAACTGCGGTTATATATATATCAACTTTTAAATTACTTTTTAATTAAACGGACTTATATTATTTCCTATAGGTAAGGTGTTTAGCGATTAGAAAACTAAAAGTGGATTACACAATTTCAAGGAGATTATGCCAGACTCGTACATGTCTATTAAACACGCAGCAGCCCCAGGCATCGACGGGTGAATAATAAGATCGTCGAATATTTTTTTGGAAATAAAAAATTCAAATACCCGCGGCAAGGAGAGAAAGAGAGAAAGAGAGAGCTGGAATATTATTTACCGAAAAAATCGCAGCTTTAAAGTCTTTCCTTGATATTTGCAGGGGCTGTTTCGCAAACCTGAATGCCATCCCCGTTGCAAATTTTAGTTATAGCGATACACGTAAGTCCGATTTTTCTCATAGTTTATCATGTTTATTTCCCGATTATCACAACCGTCGTTAAGAATAGAAATCGCTTTGTTTCAGTGCTGAGAATATAAAAAGACAAAAAAATTTTACTTCAATCAACATAAGTTTGATTAATCAATTCCTTCGTCTAGAATTGGTTATAAACTTATAACAGGATGCACTATAGATTATAGTACCTATACGAAATACTGTTATATCAACTATACCTAATTATTTCGTCGGAAATCAGCAGCCCTATCAAAATCCCAAAGTCCAAAGATACGCGGAATGATGATAAAATTTGTTCCCTTCCAAAAAAACTTATTATCTATTTTTTAGAAGCGGTTTAAATAGGCAACAATTTTTCTAGTGATTTCAAAAATTAGTATTAAATATAGAAAAAAAAAAAA
This sequence comes from Tenthredo scrophulariae, assembly GCA_963978835.1. Taxonomy (NCBI): domain Eukaryota; kingdom Metazoa; phylum Arthropoda; class Insecta; order Hymenoptera; family Tenthredinidae; genus Tenthredo; species Tenthredo scrophulariae. The sequence continues at coordinate 5,113,431 of OZ022230.1, read as the reverse complement.
CCCAACTTTTATCAGCCTTAGAATTTAATCAGCGTTTTGCCTCGTATTAATGAAAATTTTTTTTAAATAAAATTTGAATGAAGATGAAGCGCAGAATAATTTAGAATTCGTATTTGTCGTATAGTTTTATGTTTGGAATAAGACCGCGTGTCAGATTAAAACGCGATAAAAAAAAAAAAAAATTATTTACGTCACACCGTACGTTTAGAAAACGAACTTAACACGCGAAGTGCGACGCAATATCCGGTCTACACGCACTCTCACGGTATACAGAGGGGTGTAGATTGTCGTAGAGTTGAGGGTGGCGGTTTCCTTCGGAAATAAAGCCTCGAAAAGCTTTTAACCAAAACAGCTGGACGATATGGAAGCAAACGCCAAAAATGAGAAAAACGATATTAATGTTGAATAAGGCAGCTATATTTCGGCATGAAACCTCGTCTATTATATCATACTGACATATAAGTGTTCCGGTAGATTCGTGTACCTGCACTCTCCTCATAATTACGCATCACGCAATATCGCGTGTCTAAATACTGGGGCAGCCCCCATCTCGCCTTAGAAAAATAGAAAAAAAAAATTTATCCATCGCAACTTTTTGGGTACTTCGTAAATTTACGATTCGCAATTTCGGTGTATACACGTGCATTTATCGTACGTGCGTGAATACGGGAAATATTTTTTCTTCTTTTTATTCATGCCCGATGAAATCGAGTCGATAAATCGAAATTTTGTTGTTATATTATGGCGCCTATACATCATTTATACTTCTCGCCGAATAAAATCTCTTTTTTTTCTCCTTTTCCCCTATACTCGTATTTTGTATAAGGGATCAAAGTGCTTATAGTATTCAACAATTTCACTGCCACGTCAGTCACGTTTCGGTGCTGATATCCAACACCGATTTTTTTGTACAATACAGCCGCAGGCAGTCAAATATCTGACAATTTATTGGCTGCGATGATGGGAAGTAGAAGAGAACAAAAAAAAAAAAAGAGAAATAAAAAAACAAAAATTGCAAAATTTAAATGGCGAATAAAATATATACGATTTTCTTTCGGCCCCTTAGTTTCAAAAGTGAGCGAAGTAATTACGTGAAGAAAAATGTTGAGAAGAACAATTGACAAAATGGTGATTCAATAAACTGTAGTTAGATGAAACGAATGGCTAATAATTCACCGTCCTTTCTTATTATGTAAAACCGTTTAGGTATTCAAATGAGGTAAATTTTGGTAGTTACATATATTGTCGCGGTTTTAACAATGAATAGAGGAAAGTCAATACAGGTATATAAACTGGGGAGGATTTGATGGCGGAGGTAGACGAGAGAATTCAAAATTAATTAATTACAAATTGAAAGCAAGTAGGCTAATTGGAGCCCCGCTTAAGGGCTGTAAATATACGGTGAAATTGAAACGATCCTCACACCGTGGCGTTAAATTCCCAGAACACCCAAGGAATATACTATACGATAAAGACGACTAAGACTAAAACTGAGACGACCCGATGTTTTCATTAGCAAAACCTCAGCTATCTAGGTATAAAACGTCGACAAGTTAGTTCGTTCGCTCATCCTGCATGCAGGATCATTTTCAGCACCCAAGAAATCCCTAGGTGGCTTGGGCTGATATTACCGAAGGACTTTGTGAAAATTAGAGCTCGTTACTTGTGTAGAGCAGTAATTAGTCATTCGTGGTATTTTATCTGGGGTTTGTTCGCTTCGAAAAATGACTTTTTCCAATTTCAACGAATCTTGTCGTCCTCAGGCTTCGAGGGTCCGAAAAACTGATCGAAGAAAAAGGTAGATGGGCAAAAAAATAGTCTGAAATCAACAGGATTTAAGATTGAGATGATAGGCAGGAAGAATTGCCACATCCGTTAAATTCAAACGTTTACATCCTGCGGAAGGAGATGAAGATTGGGCCTTTAATTTCCGACTGAAAATCGATGGGATTTGCAGTAATTAAAGGTGATGTAAAAGTGATGTGAAAACTCCCGATTTCCGATCTTGTGTTATCCACATTTCCGCTCAAATAGATAACTGAATCAGGATAACTTTTGCCCAAAGTCACCATGAGTCAAAAAGGAGAAATTCGAGTCAGACTGGTGATTCCACCAGATACCATGATTATAGACAAAGAAGAATTCAAAGGAAATAAGGAAAATTCCATCCCACCACGTGATCGTGACGAATGTTATCAGTCCTCTGCCTTATCCACGTGTTTCTCACACTTAGGTATGAGGTATATGTACGTGTCTCCTCCTCGCCTACCTCTCCAGTTGTCACACGGGATAAGAGACAGGGAAAAGTAAAAAAAAAAGTTCTTCCTTATTGACGACTGCTACGAGTAGGACACACAGTCTCCACATGTAATAAAGACACTCTCATCTTACATACGAAGCTAGAAGAAAAATCCCTGGGTAGGGGTAGATATAAGGTATAGAAAGCTAATGGCATTACATGCCACGTGCAAAGGAAAAGTTATTGCTTGTTAGGGTGGAAGGAAGTGTTGGGGTGAGAGGGGATTGCGGTAGGTAGCCAGTTTACCCAGGGGAATTCATTCGGTGACGTATTTTATTGATTTTCCAACTTGCTATACACATCAGTCCGATGGTTTCTGCAGGGACTAACATGTATGGGTATCTAAGCCTATAGGTCAAACCTACGGAGTCCGAAACTCTTAAGTCGTTGGCTTATAATAATCGGTTTTAGCAGCTCCTTCGCCGGATAAAACAAGACGCGGAGGTAAGCCTTATGCTATAATGATTATTATACTAGGTAGGTATATAAGACGGTGATAAACGTGTAGAACAGAAACTAGAGGTAAAAAAAAAAAAGGAAAAAAAAAACGGTTCATAAAATATTCCGCCTTTTAATCACAACGTCGTTTTATTCGATTATTATACAGGGAATTGAACAGTTCTTTCATTCGATTTTTTCCTTGATTGCATAATACGCGGAACATTACACTGTATTAATTCTCGTATAACTAGCCGTACTTCGATGCATGTATTGAGTCGATAAAAAAAACGATTAGATATAGGGAAAACGGAACGATTTATGATTATTGCAGGTAATGAGCTGCGAGCAGGTATTAGGTATCGGATGAAAAGGAAAAAAAAGAAGTCGAAGTAGAACTCGTATGAATTTAAGTTCCGAATTTTAAAAGTCCCGAGCGATAAAAATTCCAAATTTGAATATTACCGACTCACAGTTTTTCGAAATGGTATTTCCCCGAAAGTCGACACAGCCGAGTTAAAAAAAACTTTAAAGCGGAGAATCCAGGAGGATTGAAATTCCGAAAGCTAAAGATCCGAAAGGCCAAACCTTCGGAACTTAAAATTCAGGCATGTATTCATTTGGTGTTCAATCACTCGGGCTGTATCGAACCAACAAGTGGTCAAATTAATCGTCTTGAGATTGACTTTTTGGAAAAAAAGTTTCAAGATCATGTCAATTATTTATGACATCAAAGTCATCTATTGAAGTAGATAAAAAAATTGGTTTCCGTACATAGGGTCTCGATTAGAATGAACTATTTTTCGTCCTCACATCCTGAGAAACGTACCGAAATTTTCGGATCTTTGGGCTTTCGGTCGTCTGGACTTTCGTAGCCTTGAACTGTCTGCGTTCCGACATTTCGGAATTTCAATATTCTGAGCTTCAACGTTTCTAAAAATTAAAAATCGTCTCAAACGATTTCCGAATTTCGACCGTTTGGAACCTTTAAATTTTGAAACTTCGACCCGGCCCCAATAAAAAAGGACGAGAAAATGTAATCAGCTTAAACACCATACTCGCCTAACTATAACGAAAGAGTTAGGTATAATCACGAAGTTGTCGATTGAAGTACCTAGATAAAATAGATTTCCTTGAAGTACACGGTCTTGATGAGAATGAACTATTCTTTGTCTTCACATCCTGAGAAATTGATCGAAATTTTTGAATCCTTGGGCTTTCGAGGGTCTGGATTTTCCAAGTTCTTATCTGTCTGCATACTGACCTTTCGGAATCACGTTGATCTAAACTTCAACGTTTCTGAGAATTTGATATCGTCTCAAACGAATTTTGAATTTTTTTTTTTTCTTTATTGAACCATTTTCCCTATACACCTAATCCTAATCGCTCTTACCTACAGCTTTTCTCATTCTCCGCTTGTATATGCGATCAGACGAGAGGAAAACCTCGGCGATAAAAATTCACGTATAAAACAGTGACAACCTAATTAAAACAGAATTGCTCGTAAGAGCTTTATAAACACGAGATTCGTAGTATGTGTACTGAACAAATTAATGGGATTTTAGAAAAAGAGAATAAAATTGAAAAAAAAAAAAAGAGAGAAAAAAGAGAAAAAACAATAATGTACCTAAGAAAATGTTCAGGAGAGAACCATTTTATATACCTATGGTGTGACTCAGCTGAGGGCGCCATATATTTCACGCAAAGTATTTTAAATTTTATTTTATATATAGGTATGTATATATAAGTACATTGTATATGCACATATATTGTACGTTTAAATTTACCTCAGCAAGTCTCTATGCTATACTGCTATTGCTGGTACTGCTGCTACAGAGTACCTACCCAAAAACCGTATAATAAAATGTTCCTGCACCCAAATAACCTCTCCTGGTTATCTCATAAAAGTAAATTTTCAAACTGTCTTTTCCGCGAGCAGGACCGTTTTACCCTGACTCCCAAGATTTATATAGGTAGAACACATGTATTGTGCACACGTATATTTGCAGTACAAGCATCCCTCTATAGCTATTCTTAAAGGGTTTGTTTTTTTTTTCTTTTTTCTTTTTTTTTTTTTTTCATTTAAATTCTCACTTCTACACGTGACTAAAATAATTTCATCCACGGCGTGGTATATAAACTAATGAAAGAAAAAAAAAGTTTTAAAGGGGTCATTATTCGATACGAAAATTATTATTATTATTATTACTATTATTACATAAATTCTATAATTTTTTTGAAATTTTTTTTTCAACACATCGTCGATCTAAGGTGTAATATAATATTTATTCATCGTGTCTTTGTGTAAAATAAAATAAACAGAAAAAAAAAGGGCCGCGGCGGAGGGGGGGGGGGGGGGGGATTCTGAAAAGCGATCTTTTCCGGATATACATATAACTGTACTATATATATATATCAACCGATCCACCTACCTTCTCAGAAAATTGAATAGACTGAAGTGAAAAAAAGGAAGGAGAGAGAAAAAAAAAAAGAAAAAAAATCAGCCTATAGATTGGACTCTGTAGAAGTGGGAAAGGGATGATACCGAATTCGCAAACGACCGCAGCAAGGTTTGAATTCGAAATTCGAGATTCTGTTATAGCTACGCCCCATAGTATCCATTCTAGGGGAATTCAAAGTATAATGGGGTAACGTAATAGGCTATACGTATTTGTAAACAAGTGTTTACGGATATGGTAATTGGTTTGGTCGTTAGTTGAAATCAGTTGTGCTTTCGCGCTGTTAACAGAACCTCAGTACATTTCGTACGTACCTTTCTAACAGGTCGGATTTTGGCTTACGAATTGCTTATTGGACATTTATCGATTTTCCAATATATCCCGTTGTCATTTTCTCGTTTGGAGGTTTGGTTTCTTTCTTTCTTTCTTTCTTTTTTTTTCTTTCTTTATTGTCAATTTCTTCGATCAACAATTCCTCGATTTTCATTAAGAGACAATGTTTTTATTTATTTATTTATTTTTTATTTATCGCGATTCCACGCGATCGAGAATGGAACATTTTTGCTTCGAGACAACCTTGACACGTGTATATGAACGCACGCTGTGTGACTGCAAAGTATGCTAATTCATGCAAGTCAGAGATTCTCCGTGTTCTGGTCTTTGATACAATCGTCACGCACGAGGTACTTCATTCTGTTCATTTGCAGAAGAGTAAAAAAACGAAAAAAGAGAAAAAAAAAAAAAGAAGGAAGAAAAAAAAATACTCATTCCCGAGATCTTTGTTTTGAAATCTTGATACTAATCGCTGGATTTTTATCGCTTTAATTCCTAATTAATTAACCCTGCAGTTTTACCCAAGAGGTATTATAATAAATGTCATAATAATCATCGAGGTTGATGAAATCAAATATTAGCTTCGGTCGTAGAAATGATGGAGAAATTTTTTTTATCGGAATAGCAGCTGTTCGATCGTTGTCTTTTATAACATGTCAAAACTATTTTTTTTTTTTTTCTCTTTTTTTTTTTTCTTCGTCAATTTTTCATCATTTATCGACAAATTCACATCAATACAAATTTCACAACGGCAGTAGCGAAGTGAAAGATAGGTATATTTTTCGCGCGAGTTCATTCGGTGGGTATAGGTATGGTATATGTAACAAATATCTACCTAAAATAAATTCGTACAGTACATTACACTGGGCGTAATGAATAATAAAGACAGACAGATAGAACTGCCTAGCTTTCGCATCGGTCATTCAACTTTTGACGGATCAACAGAGATGTATTGCCGCGCGATAAAACGGTAGTGAAAAAAAAAATATATATACATAGGTACATATATATATACATATATGTATATGTATGGATATGTATATACATATATGTATGGGTAAATATTATCGGAGTTTAATTTACGTAATCATTAACCGATAAGAATATATTAGCGCTGGTTTGAAGTGTTGACAATGTGCGTGACTAAGGAAATTTATAATTAATTTTCTCAAAGAGGTTCAGGCCTTATTATACAGCGATAATTAATTCTGTTTGTTTTTTTTTTTTTTTTTTTTTTTTTTTTGAGAGAGAAACGTAAGAAATGAATATCTCAAATGAATAAGGTTCGTTTAAATTATTTTATTTTCTATACTTTTATTTAATTTATATAAAATATTTGGGGCTCGCGATATTCTACATCAAAGAAGTATAGTAAGTAATTACGACGGTTTTATAAACGACATTCATTCCGCCTCTGTACGCAACATTTCATTATTAATTCGAATTTATTATGACGTCATATTCAGGTTGCGATTCATTTCATTTCGCAAGTTTTTAAACCTTGACATTGAACTTTGATGAAAATAAGAAAAAAATAAAATAAAAATAAAATAAGAAAACAAAAAACGATAAATCTTCGGTCTAAAGATTTTTCGATTTTTGAATTTCCCATCACCTCGGTTGAAACATTTTCTAGATACGATAAAGCTGCGGGGAAAAATTATCGTTACTTTTAATTTATTCAACGTTTATCACTAATTTTGAATATTGAAATTATATCCATAACAGCAATCTTATACATCGTTTGAATAATTGGAAGAATATAGAATCGGCGTAAAGGCAGCAAGGAAAAAAAAGGAAAAAATCTTTCAATCATAAACGAATCCGCCGAAGTTTTTCGGTAATTTAAACATTCGAGGCTCCCCCTTTCCCTTATACCTATTCTCGTCCCTTCTGCAGGCAGGCTTTCGTATTCTCACTCCATGCAAATCAACTAACCATCAATTTTTTAAATTCTTACCCTCTGACGTCCATGAGAAAGCTCCGTTCATATATTAAAAAAAAAAGAAAAAAGAATTTACAGTTCTGCAGCGTCTTCAGAGTATATATTTTATATACATTTATTCATATATATAATTGCACATAAATGTATATATTTTTACTCTCTTCCTTATGGGTTCCAAATCAATAAATAAATAAATAAATAAATAAAAGATTTGCCTCTTAGTTTTCAATTTTAATATTACCCTGTTTCCCTAAACATAGAAGATCGTTCTTGTCTGACTTCAGGTTAGACGCTAATGCCAAAGTAAATTTGAGAAACATGTAAAAAAAATAAGGCTATTTTCGTATATTTTTCTCGAGCATATACACACATAGATACATTTATATAAATATATAAACCAGAAGATACGTAGAGGAGGCCATCTATATCAGGGCGAGTAGATGAATGACTTCAATTTATTTATAAAGCGATGCACCTGGTGTACCATTCGGTTTTGAAATTGCTTTTAGTTTTGTATAGAACAAATTTTTCCATAAAAATACAGTTCCATATACCTATCTGGAAATAATAGAATTTTCAAACTGGAACCATGTTTACCCCAAACATCTTGTTCCGCGCGGTTTCCCTGCAGTATTTATTCCTTATATACACCGAATTCCGGGTATAAAAAAATAAACGATATTAACACGGTGAAATTCTCCTCTCTCTTTAGTTAGTTCCGATTATTCTGAAAAGTAAGTAAAAAGGATTGTAGGTATTGAGAAGAGAAAAATGAAAAAAGAAACGAACGTATATGAAGAGAAACGCGCGTTTCATATACCGCAAGTTTAAATCTAACATCGATTATGGAAACCCTGAAGGTGTGAAAATCTAAGAAAGGAAGGAATCCATTGGGAATACAAACCTGTCCTCAATCCGCGGCAAATCAGGCGAAATAATTATCGATTTGTTAAGTTTTTGTTTTTTCGTTCGCAACCAGCTGGATAAAGAAAGAAAAGAAATATAAAATAAAAGAAAGGAAGACCGTGTATGGTAGGTATAAAACTATTCGATGTATTATGATTACGGTTGAAAAGTGAGCTAACATTGGCTGCTGACTATTGGAAACGAATTCAACGAGGTTTAAAATGCTTTTGCAAATATAGACGCAATTAGACTGCAGGGTACGTAAAAAATGGCAATTAGTACGATTAGCGTAATTAGCGAATCGTAACATCCGCAAACGTTGATTCGAACCCGAAATTGAATAAATCTACGAAGAGCGGTAGACTGTAAACTCAGTGAAAATAAATAGGAATTCGGAAGTTGGACCCTGCAAGAGAAGAAGAAATAAAAAAAAAAAAAAGGTCGTATAATTGATGGACGAACCTCTCGATTTATCGCAAATGACTAAAAGCCATGATTTTGAAATAGAAATGAAATTGTATAGGAAATAAAATTTCTGTCGATTCGTTATTCGATGTAAGGCAACTGTACATGAAGTCTATCTGAGAGATTACAAAAAAAAAAAAAAAATTGAAAGAAGGAAAAATATCTAGTCCACAAAAGTAGGGGAAAAAAAGACAAATAAAAGTTTGTGTAAACGGGACCTCAAGTTAGATTGGTGACTGATAAAATACTGATAAAACCAACCAAACCGAGAAAACTTTTTGGATATATGTATATATATATATGTTTCATTGAGGAGGATTAGGGAAGAGACGAGAGGACGGTTTTTAAGTAGGAATCCAGACAGGTAGAAAAATCCTTAGCCGCACCCCTGAGTCAGGAATCTCGACAGAACTGGATATAGAAGAAGACTCGAGTTGAAAAGTTTGAAATTTACGATTGTCGCCTAACTCTGTCCTTTTTGTGACTAAAGAATAAGAAGAGGTAGCAGGAAAAAGAAGTAAAAGAAAGAAAGAAAGAAAGAAAGAAAAAAAAAAAACGATAAGGAAATGAGGAGGGAAAATATTTTTAAGAACGATCTAGTATTCGACTAGTTTAGAGACTCTTTCTTTTTCCAAAGATACCTTATAACCATGCCACGAGAAGGATATTTTATAGGAACAAATTTTCCTTCGATAAATCGTTTTGATTTGAATTTTACCGAAGAAAAATTATATTTTTCGAATTTTCATTTTTCTAAATTTCTTGACCCACCGGTCTTCGTTCATTAAAATCGAGACGATTACCTGAGGGTAAAATTTGTTCTTAAAAACATTTTTCTGGTGGTATCACTTTCCGAATCGATGTAAAGACACGTAGAAGAACCGAACGTACTATACATACTTGGCCTCGTGTTATAGAAACAAATAAGTGTATCGATTAATATCCAGAAGACGAATGACTTGCACTTTCTACAAATGAAATTGCGTTAAATTACTTCGGTCTCAATTTATGTACGTATATACATCACGTATATATTAGGTTGATCTTTAATTCGGTCACATTCGAATTCCGATGCTCCCACGCGCCAGAATGACTGCAAATATAAACAAAAAAAATTTAAGCGAAATCCCAGGTTCATATCTCAATTTTAATTAGTGCCCCGAAGCCTTTGAACTTTCCCATTTAAATAACCCACGATTTTTAATACTTCACGGATATTTTTTACCTCCTATCGCATTATCGCTTTTCTGAATCTAAAACTCTGCACACTTCTTACCTATAGCAGTATGGGTATCCGTGAAAAATTTACAGATTTTTAACGGCAAAATTTTATTCATCGAAATTTTGAGATAAGAAATTTTTTTCGGTGAGCTGTAGCTCCGAAAATTATATTGCTGAAAATCTATCGAATTTTTATGGAATACCTACTACTACAGGTAAGGAGTGTACCAAGTTTCAGATTTGAGATAGAAGCCCGGGGTTTTGGCTACATTTTTTTGTATAAATTTGGAGACGTCCTAATTCGAAAATTATGAAATTAGAGAGCACCCTAAGGTGTATATTATACATTATATATATATAAAAAAAAGAATAATAATCGCGTCAGTATCACGTAGATCACTAGAAGTATGTAACGTTGATTCGGGTCAATTGAACGACTCGGGAAATAACTTCAAACAAATTTGGGTACGCCGGCTATTATAATATCGCGATACTGCTGCGATACTTATGTATCGCACGACGCGACGCTACTCAGGGATGTCCAAGGACGCTTATAAATGCGTGGGTGTGACATCGCCGCGGCGTTTCCATAGACAATTTATTCCGGAATAATTCATTCACTCTATGCCTTTTTCTTTTCTTTTTTTTTCTTTAAAAAGAATTATTTGCAGTTCAACCGCATCTACCCGCAATTTAATATTGGTATTTAAAGACTATTCGGTTTATTTTTACGTATTATTTGTGTTCAAAGTATGAAGAGACTTTCTACTATAGATTTATGGGTAAAATATATAAAAAAAGAATATAAGTATGTAGAGAGATATTTATATAAGGTGCGTATTATACGTATAAAGTTGATTTCATTTTATTTTCTTTTTTTTTTTCTTTTTTCTTCTTCTTTTTTTCGAGAATATATTCCTTTGAGGTATTTTTCGAATTCAGTACAAAGAGCTGAGCGAGTGTACCCTATATAAAAACATGCCGTCTGTGATAAGATAACGAAGCAGAACTGCATGACAACGAGATAAAGATATTTATTTACAAAACGACAAAGCCTGTTGTATTATTATACCCAGCTGAAGTAGGTTGGTTGGTATACGGCATACGCACAGCGAAATATCGAGAGTTTGGGCATAACGATCAGAAAAAAGGTCAACCTGAATATACCTCGCTGTTATCTCCGAACTAAGAGAAATACAAATTTTGAAGAATTTTAAATCAGCATGATTTGTCCATCGCATCTAAGTAGTTTAATCATTTTTCAAAATTAACGATCCTCCAGTTTGAAATTACAAAAAAAATTAAAATGTGTGAAAATAAATTTCTCCGATTTTTTCCATATTTTTTTTTTTTTTTTTTTTTTTTTGTAACCAACTTAGATATACAATATATACGAATTCATATTATAGTAATTTGATTTGATTTTTTGACCGTCAATTTAGGTTGAAAATAAGACCATTGCATCTTGGGATATGATATTTATTGACTAAACGTTTCCCTCTCCATGGGTAAATATTTTCGCAAATATGATATTTACGCGATTTAAACTTTGCTTGCTGCGAATGTCTGCTGTGTACCTTACAGCTGTACTGTTTAAGTTCTTGATTGAGCCTCCTCTTCGTGATGTGTGTGTGTGTGTATATACCTATATAATACATATACCTATACCTATAATAATATACAATATATATACCTATACCAAGACGTTAAGTAAACTTCAGAAGCGTATCAAAAACAACGTTATATAGATATATAGGATATACAGTATATAAATATGTATACAGCGTACATAATTTTGAATGGCGATAAAATATTTAAAATAAAACAGTGACGTCGTTATATATATATACATATAGATATACTTATTGTCAGTCGTATGTATTTAGTAGATATAAACTATACTCTATTTTTAAAAACTGCTTTTGTTTTTTTCGCCTTGACTAATATATTCGTGTATAGTCGTCGGTATATGTGAATATCATGTCAAATTCATTCACTTCTGTATCATAAATATAAATATAAAACAGACAATAGATAAATATTAAAGGGGCACATACCGTGAGGTTACATGGAAAGAGCTGATTCCAAGCGCGCAGGCGCAGATTTATTCGAATATCGTTGGCCAGCAGAATCGCGCTAGCAAGTCCACCAACTTTTCAGTAATATCCCTAGTTTTGTCGTCTGCTAAATTTCAACAAATATAACCTATTCCTACGAGGGTCTACCGCCATTTGTATTCGACAACAATCGGAAACAAATAGCAGACGTACTCTAGGGATGTTCGTGGCGAGTCTGAAATTGGCGGCCCTTGTAATATTCGAATAAATCAGCGCCTGCGCATTCGGAACGAGCTCTTTCCACTTAACCTCACGGTATACGTCTACACGAAATAAGGTAAATATAAAAGCTGTCGAAAAACAGACAAGCAAAGGATCAAAAATCAACGAACTACTAAACTGAAAACTACTTGCGCTGCTGCTGCTGATGAAAAAAAAAAAAAACTAGAAATATGAACCAAGAGTTATTAAAATGAAGAAAAGAATTTTACAGAAATTTTTCTGCAGCGAAGATATTTTTTTTCTCTTTTTAATTTTTTTTCTTTTTTATGGGTCGAACAGAATCTGTTCATTATGACAATGACGATAATGCGTTGATAACAAGTAATTTTTATTTCTAAACAGTGTAATATTACGGTACCTAAAAAGGCTTGAAACTTTATTAACATGAGAGGATAGCTCCTCCGGATCTGGAGACCGTGAGAAATCCGGTTTATACTACTACATATGTGGAGGTACACACATTATCTTTATGAGCCTGAAAGTGGTTGGTGTAGAGTGTAGGCAGGCAAAGAGCCAAAAATTATATTTATAAATGAGAAAATGTGGGTGTGTGGTGAGCCAGAAAAAAATTCAATATTAAAGAACCGATCGATTCGCGGTTGAATAATGTCGTGAATATAGGAAAAATTTCATTTGAACTGCTGATTGTAAATTTTGTTTTCTGAACCTTTTTTTTTTTTCAATTGTATTATATCGTATTATGACGAGGAAGAGTGTAACTGGATGAAGACACGGTCATAATAATAAAATAGAATTTAATATTACGATATCATCATAAATCGTGTATCTGTATTATTTTTAATCAAGGTCACAGGTCGGATAAAGCCTTGAATAAATTTGTGGGTTTCAACAACCTCATAGGATCTGTGAACTTTCCGGGATGAATTTAAAACCGCAGAAATACGTTTTCGTTTGTGGTCAAAAGTGAAAACCAGCGATTGGTATATGAAACTCTTCGTTTCTCATTAACGTGAATAATTTATCCACGTATGGAATCAAGAATCGAATTCGTATTTCGGTGGATTGAATTCTCAAAGGAAAAAAAAAGAAGGAAAAAAAGGAAAGGGCGGCGGGGGGGGGGGGGGGGGTGGAGTGATTTATTTTTTTGGGTAGAAGCGTCGAAAGTAGAAATTTTTGATTTTTTATCGAAGCTAAAACGAAGATAAACTATATCAGCTTCTGAGGAATGACGGTATATATCCGAAAGATAAACGAGTAAAAATTAGTATTCGTATACCGTTTGCTCGTGGGGACATAAGTACTGTATAAACTAACAAAGTACTGGTCGGGGAATAAAGTTCGACAGTATTGAACAAACTCTTGGGTAAATGTCAAAGTTCTCTGTGTGCATGAAACGGGTATAATTCTTATTTACAAAAGTTTCAACTTATCCAAGTCAAATAAGTAAAAATAAAACGCTATAATATGGAGCGGGGAAAGTAGGTAGGTAATCGATAAATCGCAACTCGGTGAACAAATATTTACAATGAAATTTACCAGACTTCGCCCCATATATACAATCAGACTTTAATACGTAGCTATACTGATGCTAGATGCGTATACCCAAAATGTTTTTTACAGCAGATTGGCAAAATTTCGTTGATTCATAAATGAAATTTGCGAATTGTACAATTCCGGTTATTGGCATAATAATTTTTTTGTTCCTCCACGTTTATGAATTGAATTCTGAAGAAGCGAAAGCCCGAAAAAATATTTTCCGCATAAAATACGCCGTTGAAATTTTCTCATTCCCAAAAATTTTCTTTCTTTTTATCGCGATATACCGGGATGCATGAATGCCGTTGAAATTCTACAGGAATATGGAAACCACCCTCAATTTCGCCTGCAGGGATGATAGGAAAACAGCAGCTCGACGCTGTAACAAAACCGGGAAAATAAGAGCCGCACCAGATCGTTATCGTCTTCCTGAATCTTCGCGGTATATATATTCGTACAACGTTACTTGCATACTGTTTCTACTTTCATTTCTATTCCATTTCTACTTTCAATCTACAAACTAGGAAATCTCATTTGGCACAATATCCTAAACATACACTGTCATCTCAATATTTTTGCTTTCGTCTATCTTTTTTAGTTTCACGAGCACTAAACCCGCGAAAGAGACTTTCTATTACAAAAAATATTAATCGTCTTGTTTTTTTCCTATTTTTTTTTTTTTTTTTTTTTTTCTGTTTCTTATGAAGAAACAAAATTTTTTCAGAATTACGGTTTGTACAAATTTTTTGCGAGTAGTAGACACTGTGTGTTCATCGCGAGCCAAGGTTTGAAGAATGAAAAAAGAAGACGAAATTAATTACATTATACTATATATATGAGAAGGCGATCGAGTTCTTATCCGACATGACATAATCGTCGAAAATAAATGGGGAAACAGGATGAAGAAAAAGACGAGGGAATCGAGTTTTGACTTTTAGGACGCGAAAAGTATCGAAGAGATGGAAATGGGTGGAGGATATCGTTCGTACAATTTTCTTCGTCTTTTTATCGAATGATTATCCTGAGCGTGACATTTCCCTCGATCGTTACAAATTATAATATACAAAAGATCTGGTGCGGACAGTTTCATCAGATTTATACCTTTTTCATTTACGACAGACGCGGTACAGACTTCAGAATGAAACGATTGGCGAAAAATCATACATACATGTTTAAGCACTCGCCGGTATAAAATTCTGTATTATAGGTATAAGGTAAGTATACATATATCAACATACGTCATATTCCAGGCATTGAAAAATCCCGCTCTTCAAAGCACGAGTCATAAATCTCATACGATAGATTCCGGGGTGCCTTGGACCTACTATTCTATCACCACGCGAAAGAAATAAATCCCAGGTACGCAGCTCGCGAGCGAACCCTATTTACTTTAGTTTTAACTTGTCGTTTTTTCGAATCGAAACGAACCTTTGAATTGATTCATCCGCTAGACGAACACCTGAGTTTAGATACTCTTCGTAACAAATATAACGATATAGGTTCAAGTAATTGAATGTTGTATGGAGAATTGTCGATTAATTATTAATCAAAGTTTATTTTTTTATCTAATCATTAGGTTGTATAATATTTATAGATAAAAATATATCGGCGCGATATACGTAACGTAATAGATTAATTAGTTTATAACTTAATTGGGCCGCGTAATAAAAACCGGTAGTCAACAATTGGGGTTGACAGATAAATTGACATGGTGATTTATTTAAATTGGTTAAAATTTCCAACTTCCTACTTAGCACCAACTTGATATTTCAGTTTATATGTATACTCTTTGACTAATTTATACCTATAAGTATAATTATCTCGGTGTTATTAACGTATATTCAATTTTAATCGCAACAAATCAATCTTCATTTTATGACCGGATAATGTATATAATTTTTTATTTTTTTTTTTTATATTTGTTCTCCGGTTTTCTTTCCCCCTGAAAGTTTTCCCAAATTCAAAAGATTGTCGGTGGTATATCTATACCATCTGTACCCGTCTCAAGACCGGAGAAAGCAATTAACGTCCGAACGATAAAATTGCAAAGTTAACGAAAACTTGAAGAATGGAAGAACTTTTCACCGATAACCTTTCCAACGGCAAACTTGTGTGTATCTATACATACCTATATATATATTATATATATATATATATATACACATATATACTATAGATAAAAATGTTGTTATCAGTATCTTTGTTTTTTTACTAACTATCGTAATTATCATCAGCTTGTATAACTATATAGTCGTGCTGCTGAAGAAGCGAAGTGATAGCGAGGGGGAAAATTAGTGGTATATCATATTATTGACGTCAATATCAGATAAAACACCATGTTTATGAATAAGACTGACTATTAACGTCGAATCAACGAGATAGGACAGACTTTATCGCGATAATTTTTAGATACGCTGCTATAACCGCAGTGAAAATTAAATGAAGATGAAAAAAAATAAATAAAAAAATAAATAATTGTTCTCGCATATTGAGAAACTATCATCAATTATCCCATAAATATAATTAGAAACTTATAATTGTTGGATTGAAACAATGTTATACCGTAACCTCTAGTAGCTAATTATTTTTAATTATCAACAGCAGACTTCGTGGAAACAAATGCCAACCCCGCGTTTAGAATGAGGGAAATTTCCGAGTAGACTTTTTTCCGAAAATTAATTATAAAAAAAAAAAAAACAGAAAAACAGAAAAATTGAAGTCATAGAAACTTTTGTGCCTATGGATTCAAATGTGGAAAAATGACGATTTTAAACGAACGTGAATGCTGAAAATTTGTATCAAAGTCAGATTAAGTTTTTTCAGTTTTAATCCTTCGGTAATTTTTGTAAAAACGAAGCATTGCTTCGCGCAGTTTAAACTTCAAGCACGTTTTTTTATAACCAGGAAATTTTATTTCGAAAATCTAACTACGCAGCCTTATAGTTGAATAAATTTGCTACAAAAAACGTCTGAATATTTTTTTCAAACAAGTGTACAGTTTTCGATATATTTCAAGTCGAAAATCGTATTTGCACTTTTAGATTCGCTACACATAAGACATGAAGTTATTCGCATTGCAAATATTAGGTATAAGAGAAAAAAAAAAAAAAAAAAAACAGACATGGGGTTTTAATGAACTGGGTGAAAATTCTGTACCTAACATTATTATTAGTCAAACCATAAGTTAGCTCTGTATTTTTCCCTGAGAAAATTCTTCTCAAAGTATAAAAAGAAGGATATTTTCCGAGTAAAGCAAAGTCAGCAGTTGGGTAACGAGGCGTTTTAAATGCGGCTTTTATATCAGCGAAAAAAATATAGAAGACTCTAATCTAAGGGGATGCATATTATAAATAGATTTATAACTAACAACTAGATATGTTCAACTTGGGGAAAGTATAATTTGCGGTTGGATTATAATAGGTATAAATAAACTGCAGACTATGAAGTTTCGAATTTTATGATAATAATAATTTGACATGGAAAAAATCTTGCAAAAAAGCTGACCGATCATCATACGTGCGAATAGATGTAAGCGATTTTCGAACGGTTCAAACTATAAAAATTCCGAATTTTAATATCACCGACTCAAAGTTTTTGGAAAATGTATTTCCCCGAAAGTCTACATAGCCGATTTGTGAAAACTTTGAAACGAATAACACCGGAGGATCAAAATTCCAAAAGCTAAAAATCCGAAAGGCCAACCTCCGAAACTTGAAATTCACGAATGTGTTCATTCAGTGTTTAATTACTCGGTCTGACCGTATTGATCGTATCGAAACCATCGAGTGGTATCAATTATTTATGACATCGAAGTTATCGAGACCCATAATGAGAATCTCGATTAGAACGAACAATTTTTATGTCTTTACGTCCTGAGAAATAGACAAAATTTTTCGTATTTCTGAGCTTTGGAGACAATTTTTTTTATATTGAGCACTAACTTTTTTGAAAAGGGCCCGAACAAAAAGGTGATGTGTTTTTTTTTTTTTTTTTTGCACAGTCTAACGTATATACAATATACGTTCACGATGTACATAAATAAATTGGCGCGAAGTGGTCATATTCGACTGTATAAATAAAGCGAAAAATAAAGTGATGTGATAATATGTAGTACGTGTAGATATATAGTGTAATGGCATAAAGAAAGAGAAAAAATGACACGAAACCTTAGCCTGTTTATTGCTCGTAAAATATAGGTATAACTTCCACTTTCGTTCATTGTCAGACAATCTATATATATATATATACATATATAGCTCTTATTATCGATAATATTTTATGACCATGACGCAGCAATATTCGAGAACGTCTAGTCGATAAAATGAAGCGTTTAAAGCCAACCAGCTGCGAGAAGCCTGTGAGGTAAAAGTCGACTGAAAGACGAAAAAATGAGAAAAAAATAAGAATTTTAATTAAAAAAACAGAAAAAAAAAAAAGACTTTTCTTTGAAGCCATACCACATATCGTAGCAAGATATTCTATATTTCGAGTGAACGGCTCATTTCTCTCGGTCAACTGCTATCCGTTATACTTGACAGGGGGGAGTCGGTAATTTAACGCCCCTTTGAAATAACCCTTCGGAATTTCTTGGCTGGCGGCATGGGCATGCAGACGTCGAAGGGTCAGGAAATTTGAAAATACAAAATGGGTTGTCTTATTTTTGTCTTTTTTTCGTTTTTTTTTTTTTCTCAAACATATATACATTATTCACACGCTTGAAAAATAATTTCGTTTATTTAAATTTAGAAATAAATAATAAATATAGTATCACCTCAAGATGTTAATGAGTAACAGGTGCTAGTACCTGTACAGAGGTATACGTCTCGATCTAATATGAAATTACTTACGATTATATTTATATAGGTACGCATATGTATAGGCAAGCATAATATAAGTGAATGTATAGCAACGAGATGTTCAAAATTCTAACGAGCCACATATGGTCATAGATACAGTCTAATTTTTATCTATTATCGCAAGAATAATACTCGGTTTATTAATGAGTAATATAGATATAAGGATATGCTTATATTATCACAATACATATCGATGGAATAATGCCATAAGGTCGTAAGCACAAAAAAAAAGAATCGAAAATACATTTTCTCGACGAATTTCGATGTATGGATGCGTTTTATATGGATGTGGAAAAGAAATTTGTTTTTCGCGCCTACGCCCTCATGGCATTAGTCCATCGATATATATATATGTATATATATATGTATATATATATATACAGGTGTATGTACGCTTTTTTCTCCAAACAAGCGGATTATGTGGATTTTTTTTAAATCAAAACGTACCTGAAACAGACAAAAAAAAAAAAAAATGAAATTAATAATTGCTCATGGAGCAGAGGATGAAAATTCTAATCAATCAGAATTTTGGATTCCTTTCGTTCCAAAAACAGAAATGAAGAAAAAAAAATGAACAAAATGGGGTGAGTAATTGTTGAAATAAAGTAATTTGGAATTGACGTAAGTTCAAAGTGGATGGGGATTGTGGTAGTTTAAGTTACGGAGTCGAAGAAAGAGCTGCAGGGGTAATGTCCCAGCGATCAGTTCATTTCCGGTCTCGCGCTATACCATGCTCGGAGCTCAGCCACTGATTTAATGTATTTCACTCAATTTCCGGTCGAATGTCAAGAGTAGAATTGCCTCAATTTCTGCTCGCTATTCGCTAGACGGTATTCCAGTTTCTATGCGACTTTACTCTCGGTCGCGAATACGAGGAGTGGCAGCAGGAGTGTAGGGCGGAGGGTGGATGGGGATAAAATTGTCCTGGTTCCTTGCGTGCAGGTATACGTAGCCATTCACATTCGCGTTTACACTTGTATTGGTAAACGTATATTATATACATCGTATATACATAGGTATTGGAAAAATGTCAGGGCATTGATATCTTTCAGGGAATTCTACCTTTTCAATTCGCCAACACCAGCTGCAGTTCTTATAACATACCAAAATCGTCAATTTTTAATTCGAGCTCAAAGATTTTTATCGGTATAAATTCGCGAATGAGAAATTATCGATTTCTTTTAGCAGGTATATTTTTTGAAGAATTTCTTTCTCGTCATTTTCAACATCCTCTTATCGACTTTTAAATCACCTACGATATAAATATACCCATCTATACTAAAAACCTCCGCTATAGACTTTGCGGGTAGCATAAATTAAATCAAAGAAGTCATGCCGTCATGCCGTCAAGTCGCGCTCAACCTTCGAATAAAACTCCAAAGTTTCACTTATATTTATTTATAAAAAGACCAAAGGTCGAAATGGTGATTTACTAATACGGATAAAACATGAGCACATACGCTTAGCGCGGTGTAGCTATAAGAAGTATTGCAATAAATTTTTGAACAAGATATTTTTCTACACCTATATTCATGGCGTGGCATTTGATTATACTCTTTTTCTTTTATATCAATTTTTTTCATATTTTTTACAGAGTTCTGAATATAATTAGAGATTATAGAATGAAATTAAGGTGAAAAGTTTTTTTTTTTTTTTATCATTTTTATCATTCGACGTTATTAATATGTGATTCAACGATTGTAGAATATTTTATCTGGAATTATCGTCTCTTGTAAACGATAAAAAAAAAAAAAAAAAAAAAAAACGAAAAAAGAAAACCACATGTTAGATATTATAATATGAGGTAAAAGTACATTTGTTATCTGTTTAAATTTAAACAAGTGATAATACTATCAATGATCTTATATAATCTTAACATTTATTATATCTCGCTGCAGACGATTATCATATAATATCTGCGAACGTATCTAAAATGATTGTTAATGCCGATAATAACATATTCATAAAATTTAAATTTACCTTTAAACTATTCAAGTCTGAGAGGAGACTACGAAAATTCAAACTACGTCTGGCGAGTCGTAAGCAGTCGACGTGGGAAGAAGAATATAAATACGATGAAGAGGAAGAGGAAGAGGAAGAGGATGAGGAAGATGAAAAGAGGAGAGAAGACGCGACGTGCTTAACTTAAACCAAAGTTTTTGGAGAGTTTCTTCCGGTAGTTACCGGAAGTCTGATATTACGCAGCTCGTTAACTTTTTACACACGAAATTGAATTATTGTGTTTTAAAATAGTCGCAGAGATTCGTCGTCTGACCCATTGAAACTTTTCATTTATTTTCTTAGTAGATCAGGAATTGAATTTTCTTTTTTCTTTTACCTTATTTAATTTCTTTCTTTTTTTTTCTTTCTCTAAATTTCGATTAAAACAAATCGTTTTTATACTCTAAAGTTAGACTAAAATTAAAGAATTTTAAGCACAGTTTACACGGTGTTTAATTAGATGAACAAAAGACGTAGGTACGATTTCATACCCACTCGCCCGTCAACCTCATTTCAACTTTGGCCATTTTAAAATTCCATGCATCCTCAAATACGTTCGTAGTCTCTGCTCCTGCTAGCTGCTGCAACGACTTCTCAAATTATATACTATATACCTACGTAGATATAGTATTCTCTCTTGGAATTATACAGAAATATGAAAAAAAAGAAAGAAAAAAAATCTCTGCTGCACTTACTTTTTGAATAATTTCAAAGAGCCGCCCGGCAAGTTCTTTTCGCTGAGCTTCTCGCTTCACACTTCTCGCGTCACGTTTTTCTTCCATTCATCTTGTTTCAGATTTTTCTCTTTTTTTTTTTTTCTTTCTTTTTCTCTTCTTTTCTTATTCGTTTTGGTTTTTTAAGCTTTATTATTATAGTCAATGCTTATTTACTAAAATCATAATAAAAAGTGTAAGCATGCAGCTTCGCTTATTCACAGTCGTGTATAATATGTAGGTATGCCAATTCCCTCTTTCCTGGATTCTATACATCTTCGAAACAGCAGCTCGTATCTTGAAGCATGTATATCTATAGGTAATTCGCCACTTATAATAAACCACGTAAAGATACGCGATTATAGATTTTATACGGGGCGATATATAATAATTATAACCGATCAAGCCGTGTGATTACGGTTATTGCCTTTTAAGAGTCTGTCATTACAAGTCCAGACTTTGAACGTGCGAATTTATTAACTTGAAGTTAATTTTGGGCTCGTCATAATACATATACGTCTATATATATCCACATCGACACTCAATCATATATCTATCCGGATAATTTACACACAAAACACATAATATGTAATACCAAATCCGTGACAAAAATAAATAAAATACAAATTCGAAAAATGAGCATTACCGAAGACGCGGACTCACTGTTAATATTGAAATTTGATTTTTTTTTCTTCATTTTTTATCCACTTTATAAGGAAATGAACTTTCGACGATATTTCGTGGATTATCTTAAAAATTTCGTGCCTTAGTCTTACCCGGTGATAGATGGATACTCATAATACATATGTTAACAAATGACGGTGTATTAGAAGACGAGTAGGCGTATGGGCAACTGTAAAGTCCGTATAGACTATGGAGCAAAGATTGAAGGAGTTACAGTGACGAAACCACTTTGTTAATTGGACAAACTCAAGGCGTGGGTTACTATATGATATTAGAAGAAGTTTTCTACTCATACACAGTGCAGCGATACACTCGTTTTCTATATACGTGTAATAGATGCGATGCGATGTCAACGACCTCGAAATAGACATCGTATTCTTTGCAACATATACCCACCTATATTAAAGATATGGTAAAAGTTAAGTAACATACGAATTATGAATCCATATACAAATAAAATTTATGTAAATTCGTCTGCATATTAACAGCTGAAGTAGTTACATATATTAAAACAAAAATTTCACTCTTTTTGGAGTACGCATTGTCAATTATGTAACATAATATTACAAGTGCAAAAGTAGGTATATACTTTCACATCGAAAGTCCGAACGGCAGTACTCGAAAAATCATATTTGGAAATTCACCCATTATTCCTTTTTTTTTTTTTTTTTACAATTTGATCGAGGATCTCTTCACTGCAGTCGATAATGAAATCGAGAAACTATTACGTGTATGGACATTAAATATAATTAAAGTAGGACTGACTTTTTAAAGCTTGATTTTTTTTCATTTCAAAAAAGAAAAAAAAATTGAAATGCGGGATGGGGATGGAAATGAAAGTAACTTATTCCATAATCCATGCTCTGCTTATATACATACCTATGTATGTAGTATGTACGTATGCATAACAAAACTTACGAAAACGAGGAAAATCCATACTGCAATATACCTACTTATCTCAGTGCGAGAGTAGGTGGTATAGGTATGTCGTTATGTGATCGTTGCTAAGCTTAGATCAACTGGTGAAGAGTGAAAAATTGAAGAAAATTCTTTTTCTATAGATTCGGAGGCAACTATTACTCAACTTTATTCATTATTATATTATATTATATTATATTATATTATATGTTCATTTAACTTTAAGACCGCACGGTTAGATTTTCGAAAATCAAAGTTCCAGTCATCGAGATACGTGCTTGAAGTTGAAGTTGCGCGAAGCAATGCTCTATTTTACTCAAAGGGTTGGTCTCAATTTTTTTTTTTCGTTAAATCATGATATATTTCGGTTTTCAAAATTCTAGTTCCTTATGCTAACATCGAACTTTGAAATCACTTAGTATAGATACAAAATGAGAAAAATAAATAAATAATTCGAAGACTCGAGAGGACTTAGGTAACTATATATTATATGGAACAATTTAATCGCGCTGAAAGCTTTATTACATAATATAAAACTATGCAAAATTATGTAAATATTTTTTCCAGCACATTCTGATTATTCAATGATATGGAGAAAAACTCGAGCTTTCGCTCCTAGTCTTTTTCGTTTTTCCATCTAGTCTCGTAGTTTTGAATGGCAGATACAGAAAAACATACGAGATAATCTACATTTCGCCATATATAAAACCAACCTTGATTCGAAGTTTCAAATATCTCGCAAAAATTGTTTGAATTAAAAATAAGTCCAGCAAAAAAAAAAAAATGAAAAAATGAAAAAATACTAAACTGGCGGGAAAAAAGAACCGATTCGAATGAAAAACTACAAATAAAAAGAGAGAGAGAAAGAGGGAACTATTCTGCCCAACTCTAATGCATATATGCATAATATCTGCGTTACCGCTGCAGAGTCTACGCGCACTTTATAGAGCCTGTTCCAGGCCCATTGTTAATTACATCCGTTGTACGTTGGTGTTGTAGCATTTGTTGCTCGACGGGTCTATTATAGCGAACTTTATGCATACCAACCCTCTTTCTATGTACCTAATATATGGCGCATTGAATTTCTGCAGTAACGCAGCTGAACAACATAATAGTTAATTTTTGTTTCGCGTATTTCGCACATGCGTGCATCTAGATTCTATAGGTACCCAAGTATATACGTATGATATCATACCTGATACGAGACCTAATGTCTGACGTATCTATCAGGACATGTCAAGAATGATCTCTCTTTTTTTTTTTTTTTTTCTGCGGCTCAGATATACTCCAAATAATAGATTTTTATGTGATGAGTAACTTTTCCGAAAAGGAAAGGCGTGTAGCTGAATTTTAATAGTAGAACTTTAGACGACGAACGAAAAAATGAATTTTTTGATAATTTTTCGATCTTTAAACGGGGTTTTCCACTAACTGAATTTTGACGAAATTAAATTTGCCGCACCCTCTTCTCTGCCTTATTGAAAATGGAAGATATTCATGCACTAGATAGTCTCTAACCTGGTGCAAACTTATTTGAAGCTTATCACCTTCAAGCCCACTAGTTTTACTTTCATAAATACCTAAATTATAATACTTAAGTTATAATTATATGGAAAATAGAAATATCTTACGAGCGAGTGCTTTAAATTCAAGTAGAGGCCTCTCATTTCAGAAGAAGCTACTTTACATTAAAAAAAAAATCTACAAATAAAATTAAAAAAAAAAAAAGTTTATTTTCGACACACCCACTAGCATGCTTGTATGTGAAAAATAAATATAAAAATGAGCCAACCTGTATATTTTTTCTATATGCAGATGTTACATAGTACATTTTATAATATACTGCATGTGGCTACAACGTAACTGTATCTACCTATATACAATAAGTGTAGATACCATATATCTACCTTACATACCTAGAGTTCTCATTTTTAATAAAATCCAAACAAACAGATGTTGTAGGTATGTATACGTACATATATATCATCGACCGACCGATACTCTCATGTGTTTTTGGCACCAGTTCCTGCGAAACTACTTGGCAATTTTTATTAGTTATAAAAATATGTGTATTAGCTACGTGCGTATACGTGGATATACACTATCCCGTTTATATGTAAGTACTACGACCTCGGTAACAGTGTATATATGATTTTTCGGGGTCCCTGCAACCCGCGTCTACACCGCAGGCCGCGACGGCGTCACCCCTGATCGTTGAGAAGCATTTATGCCCACGAGTTCTATAAGTAGAATTTCGCGAACGTTTTGTTCATTCGGCTATTGTTCTCTTTTATTTTGAGCGAACACTTGTAACGTGCCCTTGGAATATAGGTATACTATACTACATACCCATGTATAGAGTGATTCAGATCGGCCGGTCCCTATTTTTAAGGTATAGATTCCTCGTAAAAATCTAACACTAAATTTCCTTTGCCAAAAATTCGTGGCACCAACAGTTTCCAGATTACGTAAGATCTTAGTTGACCAATCACAGAAGTTATAGTCGACGCAGCCGAGTCTGGTCATGGGCGGAAGTTGCGCAGTGCCCTATCTACGCGAAGCTATACACTCTGCGATTGGTAAACTGGGATATTCTGTAACTCGGAAAGTATTAGTCCTACAAATTTTTGGTAGATATAAATTTGTCTTAGATTTTCACGAGGAATCTAGCCCTAAAATATGGCAAGTTGAATTTGAATCACCCTGTATAAGTATGTGTACAGGTATAATACACCAACGGCAAATATTCCAGTCGAATTTCAACCGCTATCGAGGCCGTTCTAAGTACCTACCAACCTCCTCTACCTCTCGTAAGACGCGCGTTCGCTCGTTAACCAGAGTAGGTAGGGTTATAGGTACCTACCAGACGAAGAGGACGAAATTAGTTTCCTGATTAGCCGAGCAAAGTCAGGTATTATACCTACGTACACGCCGGATGATTACCTCGCTACAAATCGCTATTATTCAATAAATTATTATCACGTGGCGTATCAACTTTTATTATCGATTGAAAACTGTATTTAGTTTTGTTATTTTTTCTTTCGTTTTTTTTTTTTTTATTTTTTTTTTTTTATTTTAGGAAATTTGGATAAATTTTTTGTACGATTCTACACGTTACAGTATATTTCATATAATCATAATAATAATGAAGAAAAAAAAAGGTATCTGGGTTTAATTTGAACATGAGGATTCAGGTCTACTGGGTCATAATACATATATGTATAACGATAATTGAAACGCGAGTTTCGGGTTTTTATATATGTACATAGGGTGATGAAAATTTGCCTAGACGGAAGATTGCGGGGGATGACAGGGTATAAACGTTAAGTTAAACAGTGAACCGTTAAACGCTTTAACAAACAATAGAACGACACCTTGAATAACTTTTCCTCTGTACACCAGGGGTCGGAGTCTTCATTAGCTATAAGCGTGCGGGGAACGGGAAAAAAAAAGATAGAAAAAACAAAAAACAGATAGAGAAAGAGGGAAAAACGGAAACGACACTTTAGTCCGCACGCTTGAGCAAAGATAAAAGTTAATTTTATGAAATAACGTTGAAATGTAAACCCAAGTTTCCTTTGCCTGTAGTATAGAAGAGAGTAAGTATATCAACTCGGTCCGTCCATATACCATCCCCGTTGCTAAACGCAATATAAAAATCCCTGTCCTCGCAGCTATACGGTCATTTATATTTAAAATGCAAATTATAGTATTTAATGTATTCTCAAGCGAAATATGCATCTATATATAACCACGATGTATACATAGGTATATCAACACCTATACAATCTACAACTTTATGCGAAAGCTAAAGATTTAATATTCTAAGAAAGATTGATGGTAGTCCATTATCGCAAGGAAAAGTTAATTATCTTGTCCTTTTTTTCTCGTTCTTCTTCATTTTTTACTCATTTTTACATCAGCTGTAGCTTTTGTATAACGGACTTAAATCGAATCGCGGTGAATTGATTCAATAAACTATTTTAATTAGGTGCTCTTTCATTGTGATATAAAGTTTACTGGAAATTAGAAATTAAACACACGAAAAAATGTGTCTCTTGCTTTTTATTTATTTATTTATTTATTTATTTTTTTTTTTTTTTCTCGTTTTCTAAATAATTCGTACAATCTATGACTGATGAAATATTTTCTTTGTGAAATTGCAACGTGTAGGATATTTTCTTCAGCTAAAAATGAATAGAAAATTTTATGTCCTAAAAGAAACGGCGGCAATCTATTCTGACAAGATTGAACTTTAACGACGATCCAAATCGCGCGCCTCAAGTGGTGCTAACGTCCTCGTCGTCGTAGAATAAGGCTACCCTCACGTGGTAACAAGGACTTTAGGATATATCCGCGTAAAAAAAAACTAAACTGCAAGATATCCGATTGGAACGAGCCAGATAAACTTTAGCGCGAAAATACGTGCTCGAAAAGGTTCATCTCATTGCTGCTCCCATAGCATCCCTAGATCGTCATCATCGTCGTGGAACTTTTTCCTTCGTCAGAGGATCCAGTTTTTCTATTATCTATATATTTATTGATATATGTAAATAAAAAGAAAAAGGGAAACCAATTCGTTTTTCTCAGTCGTTTTCATTTACATTTTTTTTTCAATTTTTTTTTCAATCTTTCGTCCTCTACGACGTTTAAATTCGATTTCTAAACAGAAATCCGTAATTTGTTGATTTGAAACTCTTCAGAAATCTCACGAAAGTTGTGTAAAACATAAGAAAAAAATTCAACAAAAATTTATACAAATTTATACAAAATGAAGGAAAACGAAAACTAAGGGTCGGGTTAAAGTTCCGAATTTTAATATTACAGACTCACAGTTTCTATAAAGGGCATTACCCCAAAAGTCTACATGGTTGATTTAAAAAAAAAAATTGAAATGAGGAACCGAGAAGGTTCAAAAATCCGAAAGACCAAACCTTTGAAATTTTAAATTTTAAATTCACGAATGTATTTATTCAGTGTTTAATTTAATTTCAATGTTCCGTTACGGCAACGTTTTTTGAAAATTAAAAATCGTCTCAAACTAATACGGAACTCCAATCCCGCGGTCCAAAAACTGAATTAATTTTATGTCAATATCATGATAAAATCAGAATTCTAATGAAATAAATCTCGTGATTTTTAATGATATAGCATATAATTCTAAACATATATACAACGCATCTCATATACAGTTGGCCAATCAACTCAATCTGTTCAGTGATCGTATCGTACACAGTCCCGGAAAAACCTAGTATATTTTTGCAATTATTTATTCGTGATACAACTGCATTGAAGCTGGGGGATTTCCCGGTACGACTCGTGGTCTGAATCTACTAGTGCAGTATCGCAGCAGGATTGCTGCAATGTATCTACATATGCAACAGTAGGTATATAGCATAGGTAAATCCTAACTACATAAAATGAAAACTAAAGGAATTTTCCTAATAAAACATTGTACCTATGTACTGGTAAACAACATTCTCGTTGTTGGGTAGGGGTGGATGGATAGATACATAGATATATAGATAGGTATATACTAGGTAGGTAAAGGTACGGTAGTAGCAACTGCTACCATGCAAATGCTGACCTCTGGGCTTCTGATTGCTATGCGACCTCCACGAAGCGCGGAGTGCACGAACGAACGAACGAACGAATGGAACAGAGTGTGTATTTTTCCTAGCTTTGAAACTTTACATAAGCTAAAAATCCGCACCTTTGTTACACATTCTGACGGTATATGCTATATACCTATATCTACAAGGAATTGCGATTGAAATAGCAGCGGGTGTTCAATAATCGATAAAAATCGGCTAGAGCTGGGAATTTAATTTTCTCAATCCACGTATTATTCCGAGAGAGTTCTCCTCCGTCCCATTCTACATCATTATTATTATTATTATTATTATTATCATTATCATCATTATTATTATAACATAAGTATAGATATAGGTATACGTCTTTAGAATCATCATTTTTACATAAAATTCAACAGTGTTGAATATTTTGTAATATACTATATTATGGATATATTACATTGACTGTAAATTCTTTCGCAGTTAGATGATAGATTTCAGAGGTTGAGGTAAAATTTCCGTAGCTCATAAAATTATATTGATAAAAAGAAAATGAGTTGAAAAAAAAAAAAAAAAAAAAAAAAATTAAAACAAAAAAAAAATCGAGAAGAGCGTATCGTTTACGAGAAATGAGGCGAACGTCCTGCGGGTTTCCTTGAGACACGTATATGCGGCGAGGACTCGGGCCATTTCCTATCTACTGTATATAGTATGTATACCTATACGTACTACCCGCGCGCGGTTCGTCGTCTATGACAGACTTCCGCACTCTCCACAATTATGGGGGATGGTGCCTGGTATCATCTACCCGGGTTATTTTTCGGTCCGTTTCGCATTTTGTATGAAGATAGAAGCGCCCGCTTTCAAGATAGAGTATATCTATGTAGTATATATATATATATATACGATATACATGTACGTATGCATGTATGTCACAAGGTAGATCGTATATAGGTAATACGTAAAGTTAGTCAAAAGGAAATTTTCTTTGAGTATATAATAAGAGTTCGTGAGTATATTATGTATATTATATTATTTAAATATATTTATATCACGTAAAATGAGTATCGAAAAAATCCTACGGTTATAAGATAATAATAAGGAAATAAAATTTTCATGGTACACACCTATTTCAGATCGTATATGAATATATTTCAAGAAAAAAAATCAAAAAAAATGATAACCTGCTTAAAGGCACGGTATTATAAATTTCTGAATAAACAGTTAATCAGACTTTTCTTAGTTCATTGCGGGAGGCATGTGTTAACTCTTCGTGCCCAGTATGTTAATTCAGCTACTTATACTAGACTGAATTTATAGGAAAAAAAAAAAAGAATAAAAAAAAAAAAAAAACGGGTTAACTCAAAATTCGTAAAATATCAGGGCTATAAAGTATGAAAAAAAATATTTATGATGATATTAATTGCGTGAGGAACACCTGCAGCGAGAAAAAAAAAAAAGGGGTCTAACTTGAAACATCGTATAATTTTTTTTCTTCATTTCTATAAATTGGTTTTCCATAAAAATAAATTAATAATAAAAATGGAAATGTATCGAATAGATAAATAAAAAATTCTAAATAAAATGAAGTCTTTAGTTTGGTTCTCATGGTTGTCACTGTAATTCACGTATATTCATACACGCAGGTATGATGTAGCAATATAAAGTGTGAAAGTTTATTCCACTTTATACCTACCAAAGATCGAGTATAAACGTATGAGAGTTATTGGTATAAGAAATATAGGAACGCGGGAGGAAACTCGCATTCTATAAATAAGGTTTCTGGGCCATCGTTATAAGTGCATACAAATAAACAGTACGGATTATATGTGCAATAACAAGATCAGGATACAGTGCAACGGAATATTGCACATCTTATCTCTGAGATCTTGGAGCATAAACCATGTTTGAATCAAAGCAAGGTGCAAGATAATTTCGCAAGAATACAAAAAATTGAAACAAAAATTAAAATTAAAATAAAATTGCAATAACTTTGAGAAGTGAATAAAAAATTGCATTTCTTCAGAACGAATATAAATATATAAAACGACGAAATTGTAAGAAATCCTATGAAAAAAATCCTTGGAAAAAATATGGAAAATTGTATCCAATTTTGTTTCGACAGCCTTTCTTACCTGCAGCTAATTGCAGTTGTTATAAATATTGAAAATTCCGTAAAAGTACGTACGACGTCATAACACGTTATATGCTATGATATACGCGTGTACGGCTAGATATATACTTTTGCGCGTATTTTCCGTATTAATAATAACAAATTTTTCCACCTCTCTGAAATCCTGAAATTATTCATTTTATTTACCATAGTATTTTATTTTTTATTTTATTTTTTTCGTTTTTTCTTCTTTTTTTTTTTTCACCACTAAAGTAAATGAGCTATTTTAAAACGCTGTGTACCTACACAGTTTGTATTTATCTATCCAGTAGGTACGTGCTGCCGCACAGAATACATGGAACGAGACGACACGTACGCGTTATTTCACGACAGGCTATATAGAGATGAGATATATAGACGTAGCAATTTAAATAATGGAAAAATATTTCCTTTACTGATATTATAGCGTCGGCTATATACCTCTGCGTTATACCTTTGATCTGTAAAATATACGGGTACGAAATATATATATATATATATATATATATATATCTCCGAATTTATAATAAATAAAAACACATCCACAAACAATAATAAAATTCGATATAAAAAATAAGCGTATAGGTATATGTAGCAGCTATACGTAAAATTCAAACTTATAAGAGCAAAATATAAAACTTGGATGTAAAAACTGCTGAAATGAATCTAGTTGCACTAATGGGTTCTCTTCGAAGAGAAATGTGATTAGAACTGAGTTTGTTTCAAATTGTGAAAGTATATGTATATAAAACGTAAAAAATAAATAAAGGTGATGAAAAGATTAACTTTATACGCTTTTCATTAATTTTTGTAATGTATTTCCATGAAAACGAATTCGGTGATATTGAAGAAAATTGGACAGTCTTCATTTTCGCGTATAAAAATAGTACGAGGATAATCAAACTTGGAGTTTATAAACGTCACGATCAACTTTTAGACGAATCAATTATATGGAAATGTGCGAAATTTATTGTCGTCGCTTTTATACATATACGCGGATTATTCTCGCATGTGGAAAACGGACATACGGAAGTTCAACCTATTATACATCCATCCTATACTCTATATAAAATACACAATGAATGTTTACTGTATAATGGTAACCGCAACGATTGACGAAAAACTACTCTAGTGTAAACGCAAATTAGATTTCGAAAGCGATGAACTGATCGGATAGGCGTCTATCGCAGAAAAGCGATAAATTCAATTTCTCAAGATCGAGTTCTAGCCAATTCTATCCAATTTTTACCCTATTTCACATCGATCAATACACAGGGTTTAGATTGTTGAAAAAAACAAAAAAAAAAAAAAAAAACGGAAAAGAAGATGAAAGTGAAGACTACAACGTAGAATAAAAAATCATACCTATAGATTTATTTCAGAGGTCCTATCGAATCACGAGAGAAAACATTATACAGCAATCTATCTATGTGCAACGGTGTAGAAATAAGATACCTTGTACCCTCCTCCGAACATCTCTCTTTCTATTTAGTATGAAAATACATCGGAAATGGGTATCTCAGTCGCAGAGCTGCGTCGGTTTTATTCCATGCTTAGTCGTTTGTGAAAAACGTTAAGAAAAACGTACATCTTAGATAGTGAATAGTAAATACTGAACGGTAAATAAATACGCTATATGTAAAGGCATCGATTTGTTCGATGCGAAGATATGCGTTGAAGCAAAATAAATTGTACCGAGGTGATTATTCGTTGTGTTTTCTAATCAATTAAACTCGCGCTCTTAATAAAACTGAAACGTTTAATTATATTACAGAGATATTGAAGTTCGCACGACATGTCATATTATTATCATTTGATACTTTTTAGTATATTTCGTTATGTTTTTTCAAACAAATTACATCGTACGTATATTAAAAATATAAAGTTGAGTAATGAAAAGTTTGTCCAATTCGATTGAACTTTTTTTTTAATTTATTTTCTATTTTATATCGCCACAGTGTATAAGTCGAGATGAAAGAATGACGCGAAACTGTTGTACGATTTGTGTTTTATTTCATCTTTTATAAAATAAATGTATTTTTAGAACGGTAGAAATAATATTATGAATTTTTATCAAGCACGATGCATCGGCGTGCGTGTATCATCTGTAACACCGTCCTTATATACCGAACCCATGTTGTAAATACGAATAATATCTACTACCATACTACACCAAAACATTGGAGATAAGCTTCCAAATATGTTTACATAATTATGCGCGTGATTACACGCTTTACACTACGTAGTATGAGCCTAAATAAAATGATGACGTTTTATAAGCTCGGTATTTCAAACAGGATTTAAATTTCAAGCCACGTTGACGAGTTTCAACTTTCAAAGCATCTGTTGCGCGTACGAGTTATGACCTCAAAAGCACCTTTTCTACCAACGTTGCGCGAAGTTTGTTCATTCTATGGTATGGAGGTAGTAAAAAGTTGGAATTTTGGATATCGCTTAGGCGATTATTGCCTAGATTTAAGATAATCGTTCGGCATTTGTTGGGAGCGAAAAAAAACCACCGAGTTTAGACATGTGAGGTAACTGATTAAACTTGAATATAAATGATATTCTCAGCGCTGAGTCTTCGCAGAATTTATAAAGATGAACTAACCTTTTCCAAGCATTCCTGGCCGATCGCTTTCGGATCCACTTGAACCTCGAGGATGATGGAATTCGGCTGACACACTAGGCACCACATATTTGTTTTTATTATGTCACACGACTCGATCTTAATTATACAATAAAAGCAAACACAGGTCAGCCACGTAGATGGTCTAAATTAAGTTCCCCATTCGCGATCGGATCTTAATATATTGATATCATTTAATAACAGGTTAAGATATTAACCTAATCACAGCTGTCATAACGTCACTCCCGATATACGGCAACGTGTTCTCACTTGAACTCTTTAAAAGCGTCTCGGCAACTTCCATTTCTCAGTGCGGAATGGCACGGACTGCGATTAGTTCGCAAAATTGAATACAGTTTTTATCGAATGGCGCTGCCCGCGCGGACGACCCACCAAACACAAAACCCGACTCACGAATCGAGGGGAGAATCTTCAGTCCTCACAGCTGATTTCCCCCACCCAAACGCCAAGGCATTCGGCATGACGCGCTATTCCACAGCCTTTTAAATCCCCGAATACTTACGTATTGTCGGTAAAGTAGAGCGGAGGATTCAAATTTCATTCTGCTACTATTTATTTTCGGCCAAAAATGAGTTTGACTAATTTACTTTATAATCTCGAAAGGATATTCGTGTTTCTTTATAGATTAGTTATGTAATATAATGATTCGCAGCCTTCACTGTTTCCTCATTATTATTATTATTATTATTATGAAATACCTATGTGGTTTTGACTAGTAAGCAGAACAAGGTTTTCGAAACTGGATCGCTAATTTGTAACAACTTGTGTATTAGTCGCTTGAATGATTTTCTAACTTTACGTTGATGTCGATCTTCAACTTCTTTCATGTATACCCTAATTGTGAATGAAACAAGAGTTCAGATTCAGACACGAGTTCATTTTGTCACAACCCCGTATCAATCCTGATTATCAAATCTCATTAAATTACCAAAATATTGTTTACGATAATCAAACTGTAAATTATACTCGTAGGTCGTAAAGAAATAATTAGAGAAATAAATGCATGTCTGTTTTTTTTTTGGCGTATTTTTTATTATTATATTGAACACTAATACTGTACAGACAGCCAGCCAGCTTACAACAGAGATGAGGGGGTGTAGATTTGAGGTAGGGGCTCTACTATTCTCTTATACGCGATAAAGTTTAAAAGGTTAAAATATAATCGACATAATTTAGGCGTCGTACATCGTCGCAGAGATCCAATAATTTAGTTGGGAGCAAACTTTACTTAGGGTCTCCGAGAGGCTGTACTCAGCTGTTGAAATTTAATTTCTTTTTGTTTTTTTTTCTTGATTTTTTTTTTCAAGTCCTCGGGGTGACAGAAACATGGAATGACATCTACTACGATTAACGATACATTAGCCACCACCTTATTTCGATTTCTTTAAATCTTACATCTCTAATGTCTTAAACCTTTCGTAGCTAGGCCTTGCCGCGAGAGGTTTAGACTATACATTTAAATATTTCATTTAGTTTCACTTCGTTTCATTTCATTACATTACAATACAATACACCTACAGCGATTCTCAAACTGTTTCAAAGAATGAAAATGAAAACAATAAAATAAAAATTATTCAAACGAACGGCTCAGCAATGATGATTAACAATACAACGCAGTTATTACTTATTGTCGATTCGACCAGTACATACATAGGATTATGGCTGTAACATGTATTATTAATATTAGTATTATTATTTTTCTTCTTTATACTTTTGCTTGCTTGCTTTCTTTTCTTTTCTTTTCTTTTCCTTTTCCATTTTTCTTATTTCTTTATCAAGTTTGAGTATCACCATCTAAAGCTAAACAGTAAACTGTTTTTCTTGTTTAAATACAATAGAATGACCGATTGATAGATAGATACATTATGTAAGATATATGCGAATATATATATGTATATATCTCTATGTATTATGTATATATATAGTTATAATATTTAATGTACATGTATATCATAGAATATAGTATATTTATAATTATTGGATGTAGGAGTTTATTCAGCTTAGGCTTCAATGCGATAATTCTTGTGCAACTCCGGCTTAATGTCATAAACCAACTCCAAAATCTTCAGCATTACCTAAACGGGATTAAAATTCACTTGAATTAACTATGCTACATATTTTCGTAGTTCATTCATTTATTATTGTTCAAATTAACGGATCTAGTTCAAACGGATGTTAAATCGTTATGTGAGAAAAGAGTCTCTAGATTATTGTCACACAGAATGCAAGAACGGTCAGTTTTTTTGGTTGAAAATTTTTTCTCCCAAATATCAACATTTGCAGTAATTCAAAAATATTTTTATGCATTGAAATTTTTTTCTTTTTTGGTTTGAATATTTTGAAAATTTGTTAAAAATTCAACTCCATTTTATACTTTCAGGAGAACAGAACAAATTCTGTTTATAACTATGCGAATGAGCTTACCGGATCCTTGTGGATTTTTACGGCCTGATTCATCTCCTCAATCTTGATTTTAGTATCAGCTTCGATGCGAGCAGCTACGTCTTCTTTAGAACCCATGTGCTATAAAATTGGATAAAAATGTATTTAGATCACCTATTTAAAACAGGATGAGCTATATCCACAAAAACTCTAAATCGTAAACATCAGAGGTCTGAATGATATCAGGAAAACGACAGAAGAATACAAAGTTATGAAACAGCCGGCGTCGAAGAGACACACCCACTTTTATCCATACCATCTTATTCATTAGACTTTGAAAATGTATTTGGATTAAAGAAAATCAGACTCTGTGCTCACCTTGGCCTCGAATTCACGGAACTGTTTCTCACGTTCCTGTCTGTATTTTTCTATCTCATCTTGAGCCTCTTCCTTGGCTTGTTTCAGCCTACGAGCCTTGCCTATAGAAATATACATCTTTTCATGACGTTCAAAAATCGCTTATCTATAACCGGTCACAAACTAAGAACAACGGAGTGAATTCAAGACCTGATATTTATTAGGCTATAATTTTGGATCTATAATGAGCAATATTCAACGAATATCTACACCTATGTGCAACAAATTGAATATAGGAATGTCCAGCGGTGGGGAGCGAAGAATTTTTACAGCCAAGAGACAGATTTCAATGTTATATCAAGACTGAATTCTGGGTTGGAGGATTAAAATAGCTTCATAGATCACTAAATGTCCTATTTTGAGAGAAATATGAACTTGGCATATTTGTAATATAGAATATGGCTAGGTGATAAAATTCTGTGAAAGCTAGTCGTATTATTTCGCTAATTTTCTTACGATGAATAACACATTATTTGTGGTCGTCAATTCAGGAATATATTTTCGAGATTTACGCATAATGGATCGCGACACGGAGGTCTCGTCGAAAGAGAGTAGATGTTATTGCATATAGGCTGTGTCTGTTGGTTACACCCACCCAAAACGGGTAATTGAAAATAATCGGTTAAGGAACGAAAATTATAGTGTGATTTATAGATCTGGTTATAGACATTATCGTAAGGATTAAAACTCACGCTTTCTTGCATCGGATACTTTCTCTGCGGCACGTTTTTCAGCCGCTAAAAGCTGCTGAATTCCCTGTGTCTGGCTGGCCATCTTTGCAACGAACGATGAGGTGATCTCGCCTCGGAATCGATCATATGACTTGGAAATTGCGCATGTTGCACCCGTTGCTCGTATACCTAAAACGATGGCGCTGTTGTAGACCTCGTGGTGGTCACGTGGACACTGCCTTCTAGATCATGAAATTGCATTTGTGAATTCGAAATTCATTCTCTGTTCGAATTTCCAATTTCGAAATCGATTGAACTTTCTAGATTCAGTCAACGTTTCTAGGCATTCATCACATCAGATATTATATTTAAATTTACTTCTGAACTTTTGGCAGATAAAAACACATTTTTACTTCGATTTTGTGTGCGCAAAAGGTCGGATTTTCTAACGCATTTTGTAAGCGTGCGCAAAATAAGATTTGCGTACGAGTTGCGTAATGTTCTATCATACACGTCGTTGTATCGAAAGAATATTATTTATTAAAAAACTCTAGTTTTAAGATCGCCGAGAAATGCCGACGATTCAAATAATGGAACGCCGTGGAAGTTTAAGCTTCATTGCTTCCGAAGTAAAACATAAATTGAAACCTTTTTTCAATGAATATCTGAAATGCATTAAAACGAAGAGAGAGAAGTAAGAAGAGAAATTTATAGTAGAAACATCATTTTATTAATAATATTAGATAATATTTATATCGTTACAGTTTGTCTGTAAATAGAATTGAATATCGATAATTGATCGTAGTTGAATGATCTTCACAATATTCTGTTGCCTTGGATGTTGTTTTTGTTATTAATCATTATTTTCTCTTGGCGTTTCTTTTCTTCTTTGAAAGCTTCGATGTTAGCTTTCCGCTCCATTCTTCTTTCCTGTTGAAAAATGAAAACAAATGATAAACGGCTTAGATGATTTCAAATTAATTAGCTAATCCCAAATGATTTCCCATACCTTTCTATAATCTTTGAGAGCTTTTTTTCTTTCTTTTCTATCCTCTGGGGACTCATCTTTCGGTCTTATGCTCAAGGTGGTCAAGGTAGATCTCATAGTTTCCGCTACAGATGTGGGACCTCTAGTTCCACCATTTTCATTCTCTAAATCGAATTTGGCTAACGCTTTTGCGGTCAATTTGCCACCAGGTGAATCCAAGACATCTTTTGGAATTCCAGTCCTTGGATTGATCCTTATTTTCCCAGGGCCCTGAAATTGGCGATTAAACAATCTCATGGTACGTTTCCTACCCTTGTTTTAAGCCTTTCCTCCTTTGACTGAAGAAACTAGCATTTTAATGCTTCTGCTTTCATTGAAAGGTTCATTTCTGTACTTATTTATTGAAAATAACGAACAAATTTGACTTCAAATTCACCTTTGGCTCTGATATGAGTTTGGGATGATTGTAAATGTTGCTGTAGGTAGATAGTATGCTTTCGCAATCCCATTTCTCCCTTTCTCTTGCATCGACTACAAGTTTTTCCAAATCATTTTCATCCTCAGAATTCGATTCTTCTTTGTTAATAATTTTCAGTCTATCTGCCATCAATTTTGCTACGTTTTCCGTCTTGATAAACAGTAAATTAAAGGATAAAAATTAAACACAATTTCAGGAGAATAAGAGGAATCAAAAAATTATTTCAACACTTACATCTTCCTTTTTCTTCTTTTCAAATTCCTCAGCATATTGTAGAAGAATATCTGAATCTGGCGCAACGTGTCCTTCGATTTCCTCGCAGTCTAATGCTCCAATTTCAAGATCGTCATAACCAGCATACATCTACGAAATCCAAAATAAAAAAAAGAACATTAAATCAATACATATTTGGATTTGTTGTGGACCCGCAATGAAAAACAGCATATACAATCTACACTAACTTTGTCAAATCTATTATCAAGCAGAGTCAATTGCTCGTTTCGCCGCATAACACTACTACTCATTGAGTAATCAGTGAATTGAGACTTTGTTTCGGCATCATCAAACGCGAATTGTCGTCCTTTCAAACTTGCCACCTCGTCTCTTTCTTCATCTGAAAGTTCCATATGACCTTCTGAAGATATATCTGAGTCTTCTTCACCGCTATCATCAGTTTCGTATTCTGAAAAATATTCATTCTCTTTTCATCACATGGTAAAACATAGTGGCACCAATATCAACATTTAAAATTCCATAACTTCTCCACAACTTTCAATAACAAAATTCAATATTCTCCCTGACCATTTATGACAATTTATATTACATGAATTGAAAAGTGTGATGGCATATTTTTACGCTTGGGCCTCTTGAAAGTTTTAATTTTCAGATTTATTCATATCATCAATGTCTTCTATGAAAAATAGAATTCTCTAACATTTCCTGCTTATAGTTACCCTGATAGCGTCGACTTTACCCCAATACTATATAATGTAGCAGTAGGCTAGTTGCTCAAAGATATTCTCACCGTCCTCATCATTTTCGTCAAATTCATCATCGCTACCATCGGCGTTAGCGAGTTCCAGAAAATTATCTTCCAGCTGGTTATCAGGGTCGTCAAAATTAAAATCCTCGTCCATCGCTGCGACAATATCAGGATCGACATCAAGCCTTAGTCCAGAAACTGGCGCCGCTTTGTTAAGAAGACCGACATCTTCTTCGACCTCTGACGCAAATACAGAAGAAGGTAGATTAATTTTTGGTCCCGTTTGATCCTTGCGTTGTCCTTTGCTATTTTTCTGCTCAACTTCGACGGTCTCCCATTCAACAGAGAGTTTGTTAGCTTCGCGCAAGTGTTGCAAGTAGTTATAACCATCGTCGAAGAATATTCCATACTTTTGCTCCTCTTCCTTATTTTTCACTACTTCCGAATCGCTTTTTTTGTCGGATTTACTAGCCTGCACTTCTCCGGCTGGTATCAACACACGCTGTGGCGCTGTCTCGTCTGCGGCTAAAGGATCTTGTTGAGAACGATGAACGAGATGAAACGTGACGGCATTCTTTTTGTCGATGAATTTTTTAGTCTTTCCCTTAGGCTGTGAACAATTATTGAGGATTATCTGATGAAACAAAATGTTTGAAGAGTTGAGATCGGATATTAACTGCAAGGGATTTGGTTAAAGATGTGAGAAAGCAGTTTGGTCAATCTTGGAATACATTCGAATAGGTATATTGAAAATCTTTACAGGGACCTTTAACT
The DNA here is from genome assembly GCA_963978835.1 of Tenthredo scrophulariae. Classification (NCBI taxonomy): domain Eukaryota; kingdom Metazoa; phylum Arthropoda; class Insecta; order Hymenoptera; family Tenthredinidae; genus Tenthredo; species Tenthredo scrophulariae. The sequence goes on along the minus strand of OZ022230.1, from coordinate 5,073,290 downwards.
TAACCTAAAAATATGAGAATTTTGATGGTTAACAAAAGGTAGAAATACCATGATGATATGGATACCGCTGTTGACCAGGAGGGAGATTAAAGTTGCTGTAAAATCACTGCAATCTTGTATTAAATTATTCAACTTTATTTATTGAATTTTATATACCAAACACTGAACATGTGTTTCATATCTTTTGTGGATTTTGGTATGGTTGGTTAAGAAGGACATCAATATGATCGTCTTACATCTTTTGATTTAATGATAGTTTGAGATCCACCCACATGCGTCGTGGTGGCGTTAATGTCGTGTCACGCCATGGCGCTACTTCTGATTATTGATATTCGATAGACACGTAAGCTTTTTAAGAAAGCGACTTAGAAAATGGGGTTGTTTGATCGTTTGGCCAGCATATTAGGCCTGAGGAAAAAAGAAGTGAACGTATTAGTTGTTGGACTTAATAACAGTGGTAAGTCGACGGTTATAAATCATTTCAAACGCGAGGAAGAACGGTGTGTTGATATTGTGCCTACTGTTGGGTTCAATGTCGAAAAGTTTGCATGTAAGTTACATGTAGAAATATTTCAAGACATTCGATGTCACGATAATAGAAGCTTTATCTAATATTAGAATATACTTCGATCTCACTGCACCTGCGTATTACTGTATGTCATTTCAAACAATAACGATCAATGACTTATTACGCGTGTTATCTATAGAGCCGGAAATCTACGCTTACAAACAATCAGAAATAGTTCACGTTATAATAATTATTAGAAGCTAGCTCAATGCCATACAGTTTCGTTGAACGATCATTTAACAAATTTCTGTTCATATTGTAATTTATTGTGACTGGGATTTTATCTATACAGGGTGAGTTTTCTCCGGGGTCTTGAAAGGGTGTCGCTTAAATCGGCTGAGACTCCGCCTCTTCCTATTCGTACTTGTAATTGTCAGAATAACAATTCTCACTTATTGTCAGCTACTACTCATTTGGTTCTTGCCGTGTATCTACAATAGACGAAAATTCATGTAGCTTTGTCAAAACAATGAGACATACAATCTATCTTGATTTCTATAAATGGATTGTTTATTATCTGAAGGTGATCATTCCCCTGATAATAACAAGTCTAAATAAAAGGAGGCGGAGTCTCAGCCGATTTAAGCCACGCCCCCCACAGAACCCTCGAGATAACTCACCCTGTATATGCAGCTGCCCGAATTTGTACAATTAAACTCTGAATTCTAGTGACTGATCGAGTAGTTTTAATTTTTGAATTTGGTCTCTAGAGAGTCTATTTTTCACATATGTGTAGGCTTAGTTGTTTACTCTTGTTGTTAAATTATTCTACAATTTGTTACAGTCAAAAATGTGAGCTTTACCGCTTTTGATATGTCCGGTCACGACCGCTACAGATCACTGTGGGAACACTATTACAAAGATTGTCAAGGAATCATATTTTTGATAGACAGTAGCGATAAACTGAGATTGGTTGTGGCCAAAGAGGAACTGAACATGCTTCTTCAACATCCAGATATCATCGGTAAATTGAAGAAAATTTCTGTCGCAGACAGATCATGAAACATCCCATACACAAAAATTCTTTCAATCAATCACATGATTGATGATAACTTAAAAATGTCTCGATTGCCTAATTCTCGTCATCATACAATTAACTTCTTCGTAAAAAATCCAATTTTTAATTTATTGTCAACATAATATAGAATAATGAATAATAATAATATAAAATAATTAAAAAGTAATATGTCTAGGTATATTCTAATAATATAGACATGTGATCACATATACTTAGTAGATGACACGATAAATCCCATACTCTCTTTGTTTTATAGGACGCAAGATTCCTATTCTTTTTTTAGCGAACAAAATGGATCTGCCAGATTCTTTAACAACGGTAAAATTGGTTGCCGGATTGGGACTTGATAGAATTTTGGATAAGCCCTGGCATATTAAAGCGACAAATGCTGTGAATGGCGAAGGATTACAACCAGCTATCGAATGGCTAACTGACCAAATAAGAGACATTTATATAAATAAGAGATAACACTATTTATACTATCATTTACATTTGACGTCATTTTACTACCAAAAAACTGCATTACGTTATATATGCGATATCATTATATTGTAATTGGGACACGAGCTGCATAGCATATAAAAATTTATTTGACAAATATTTATACACATTTTAAAAAACCACGCACTTATGAAAAATAATATCATTTTCTTATATTTTCTCTGGCTTATATATTCTATACTATATTTAGGCATATAATATGAGCTCAACTTGCCTTGTAGATCAGTGATATATTATATACGAATAAGATTTAATATAAATATTGTAAGTATTTATTGATCCGTCCAAATCGAATAGTATATTATATTATATATTTAGAGTACAATAAAAATGTGCAGCTGAAAAAATAAATTCTATTTATCAATTGCGTCATAATATCTATGCCGTATTGACTATTATTTATCTATCCAAATACAATACAACAGTATTTCATTCTACATAGTCGTAATATACCAAGCAAGGATGTTATTTTATGGAATAAATTTGAATACATATTTCATTTGGTCTTTTCGAAGCGCGGCTTAGACCATACAGGATGGACCACGCATTGAGGTGACGGGGGTACTGCTAAGTAAAGCGACAAAGATAGCATTAGCGATGTATACAGGGTGTTGCAAAATTCGCGCACTATCTGCATACCAGGGGATTCCTGGCGAAAAATTAAGACACGTGGCCTTTGCAAAAATGTCCGCGGGGACTTAGTTTTTCCGTAAAAGCACTTAATAACGAACCAATCAGCGTTCGTCTTTAGGAAAGACTGTCTAAAATCCGCATCACCGTCCGCCCCACTACGGATAACAAGACAATCATATGTGGTGTGCCCCGCTCCTCCCGCCGCGCTCGCAGCCACCGTAAGCGCTTAACATTAGACAGGTGGAGTGGGGAACACCACACATTATTGTCTCTTTCTCCGTAGTGGGGCAGACGGCGATGTAGATTTTAGACAGGCTTTTCCAAAGACGAACGCTGATTGGTTCGTTATTAAGTGCCTTCACGGAAAAACTAAGTCCCCGCGGACATTTTTGCAAAGGCCACTCGTCTTGATTGTTCGCAAGGAATCCGCTGGTATGCAGATGGTGCGCGAATTTTGCAACACCCTGTATAGACACATGAATATGCCCCATTCGTGCTAACACTTGAAATCAAGTAGACTTAGTTATGATCGAAGAGTTATCCCACAGAGGTTATGGGGCACATAAACGCAGCAACGCGATTGCTCGAGGATTGTCCGTCCTTTTCCCATTACTCGGCGGCAGTTCCCTAATGCTTTAGCATAGGCAATGGGCGGTCCATCCTGTAAGGTCTAAGAAGCGCGGAACAAGTTTTTAAAAATGAGTAGCGATTCGAGCGCTACATGTGGCACAAAGATAAACTACAAATATTGTATTGCCAGTCGACTATGGGTACGGTCCACTGATCTCTATACTAACTGGATAGACGATTTATATGGCCCGAGTATGGCAAAATCGAGGAGAATCGGAGTGTGAGCCAGCGCCGCTAAATATCTCAAAAGGTACTAAACCTGATGTTAGTGCGCATGCGCGTCGCAAAAGCGGGTGGTAGGCTTGGTAAACCCACCACTTACATCTGACTCCAGCCACTCGAGCATGCGCACTAAGGTAGATGTTAGTACGCGTAGAGATAATCGGAGGCGCTGAGGAGCTTACGTACGAACTCAATACCGAACTCTAGGATCGTCTATCCAGTTAGTATAGAGATCAGTGGTACGGTCCAGGGGCTCGATTCCATAACTTTTATCACCACTGTCACTGTCGTTAGATATCAGTGCTCCGTGCAATGAGTACTTAATTTAATTATAAAATAAATAATCATTAATGTACCGGTAATTATTTAATAAAATAAAACTCGTACGACGTTAAGTACTCATCGCACGGAGCACTCTCATGATATTTATCGACAGTGATAGCAGTAATGAAAGTTATGGAATCGAGCCACGGTTTTGCGGTCTACTAGCGCTATGCTTGCTACCACCGCTACGCAAATGGACCGGCTACGGCTTATAGCGAACCGATTCCTTCGGTCGGTGTATACAAAACGGAACATATGACCTGAAATCTAAATAGTGTGTCAAGATATGGATTTACCCCTACTTATTACTGGAATTGATTCATTTTAGTTGCGGATAGATGGAATACGTAAACTCTCCCCGTATCACCATCAATTAATTCAAGTTCGTGCGAGTCTGTCTGTCCTGTCATAGCGCTGGCCCTTTGTAATCCTGCTGTTTTTCACAAATTTGCCGCCACACAACTTGTAAAAACGTTGACACTCCCGCAGCCTCTTCTTCCGAAGTGAGGCGTTTAAAGCGCGTTCGAAGCGAGATCAGTGACGTCATTGATGTCGTTTGCGAGCTACTCCGCGCGTACCAAAGTGCTATGTGGACCGGCCGTAGTAGCGCTGCAAATGCTCTGCAGCGTTTGGAGCGTCGACTGGACCGTACCCTATCTAGCCTCTCTCGAATCTGTGGCTTCTGCATATCGACCTGTCGTTCGTTCGCCGAACTGACAGTCTGACAGGTGGCTGGGTTTGTGGAAGTGTCAGGTGCTGACTGCAAGCTTAAAAATCAGTATTTCTATAATACGTGCATAGTTACCGTGTCTAAAAATCTCAACAATTGGTTAAAATGAAAGGAAAACACTTGCTCATTTTCTACGTCTTATTTGTAACAGCTGTAACAATTTCACATGGTTACGGGGTCGAGAAGTATGCCTTGCTTATGCCAAATGTCAGGCCTAACACCGTAAGTATAACGACTATACAATAAGCAAATAGCAACATCCGTGCGATGGATCACGTACATAATTCAAAACCATAATTTCACGTATTTAAACATCTCGTTATAATTTTATATTTCGCTAACACTACCGTACCATATGTATGTTCTTTTTGCGTCTGAAATAAATGTCGAGTATCATACTGATTCAACGAGGTGATAAATCTGCAATATCTTCCACACTTCGCTATTTCGTATTCATTTAAAATGTAACATCGCGACTAGCAGCTAGATATTTGTTCTAACGGTATTTCAGAATTTGTTTCATCATTTTCAGCCTGAACTTTACCTTTGTACTCCGATAAAAGTAGATTCAGTAAAGAATTACTACATTGTTGGATTTGAACCTAATGCCACAATGGCAACTGCTCATCACATGTTACTTTACGGCTGTTCAAAACCTGGCAGTAGTAAACCCGTATGGAATTGTGGTGAGATGGCTAATTCTTTGGCATTTGATGGCACTGAGACTGCAAGTCCGTGCAGCGAAGGCTCTCAGGTAATCTACCAACCGAACGTAAGAATGTAAAAGCTTTCATCCTCTACCAAACTTTTTTATCTCTTAACAAACTAGATAATCTACGCGTGGGCCAGAGATGCTCCAAAATTGATTCTACCGGATGGAGTAGGGTTCAAAGTCGGCGGTGATTCACAGATCAAATATTTAGTGCTGCAAGTACACTATGCACACATTGATGAGTTTTCAGATGGAAGTACCGACGACTCTGGGATATTTTTGCACTACACTTTAAAACCGCATAAAAAATTAGCTGGGGTTTTACTGTTGGGAACTGGTGGCAAGATTCCACCTAAAAGTACGGAGTTTATGGAAACTGCGTGCACCTTGAGTGAGAACAAAACGGTCTATCCGATCGCTTATAGAACGCATACTCACAGTCTAGGCAAAGTAGTGTCTGGATACGTGATAAAATCCAACAACAAATGGATAGAATTGGGAAAAAGAGATCCTCTAACACCTCAGATGTTCTATCCAGTTAAAAATAAATCACCAATTACCATTGGGGATACTTTAGCAGCGAGATGCACCATGCAGAGTAATCGAACAACTTGGACATTCATCGGCGCTACTAATGCTGATGAAATGTGCAATTTTTACCTCATGTATTACGTCAACAATGAAGAACCTCTGGAGACTAAATACTGCTTTACTAGCGGACCACCGAGTTACTATTGGCAGAAAGCTGGACTAATTGATATCCCAGAGCTGGAAGCTTCGACCTTATAATGACCATTAACAAGGGCAATCGTGTGAGGGATATATGATTGAAAATTTCGGCTTCTAAATGCTTAATTATTTAATTTTTTTAAAATTAGTTCCTAATTTTCGAGGCGTATTTTTATGAATACTACTTAATTTATTTCGTGATATAGACGCAAAGAGTTGTAGTTTTAATGTACAAAATATGTCTGAGATTGGTACTTATCTATTTTTTAATGCTATACATTTCACATCACAATCTCATAAGTTTCTGCGTTTATTATTTAGTAATATGTATGCTCGAATCACCCCCAAGGGAACAAGGTAGTTCAACTAGCAAATTCGATAGCAGGCTATGTCATAGAATATTGTTTGTCATCAGAATGTACTTAGTTTTGCTACTAATCACCTAAACGAATCTATTTTATGGAAACTGATACATTCACTCGATCATTTGAAGCGTTTTAAACTTATAGTCCGTTACTATAAAATAAGCGTAAACGTCGCGTCTAATAATAGCGTCAGTGCATCAATATGAGACCAATCGCGGTAAACAGAATTGTTTCTTGTCAATATAATTTATTTATGAATCTTCAGCTTGACAGGGGTCGTAAAAAGCCTAAATACGTATACTGAAAAATTGTATACTGTATTTCTACGTACCGTTGTTGTAACTAAAGTGTTGAATGGTCTGTTTCGTTTTAATAGATAATAAGTTATTTAATTTATCATACACCTAATGCAGGTCTAGAGCCGAAATCTCATTTAGCGAAATTCGGTTTAGTTAGTCGATTAAGAATTTTACCAAAACTGAAAACTTAAAATACCACTTATGTGCATGAGATTCAGAAGTGAATCCAAAACCCGACTTATTTGGCCTACTAATCGGTGACTGAAATGCTAAAAATGAACATGTTTTTCATAAGTGAACTATGCTCTTATGCAATGTATACAAAGAAGTCGCAATTTCAGTTCGTTTAGATTATCGTAAATAAAGATACGATTATCATTGAATGGGGAGAGTTCACTTATGGCACTGTTACTAGTTTCGCCATTTTCGTCGTCTGAAAATGTCTCGGTAGTATCTTAAGTAATTCCATTAATTGACCAAGTAGAAATTTCAGGCCAGATTCAATTTGAAAGTCGTTTATCATCCTATGCGAAGAGAAATAGGAATCTACTGTCTTTTATATTCGTAACATATGAAAGGCTCTGTGCAGACTTTTAATTATTGATTATTCAATAATTACCTATGCTGATAATCAAATTTTTGAATATAATTTTTATCTATTTTCATTTAGAAAATTTGTTTTAGAATTGTGTAATACCTTTCCCAATTACGAATAATATGCTGGTGCTACAAAGATTTAATATCATATCAGATTTCCCGTAAGTATAACAGATGTTTATATAGGTATATACAAACACAAATTTGTATAGGTATAGAAGCAAAAAAATGTGAGCTGCTATACCGTGTATTTTCAACATTACATCTCGGTATTCAATTTCCAAATGTAAGCGAAAGGTACAAATCTAAGATTCTTATATATTCATATATAGTCTATTGATGTATACATGTGTGTTAAATCGAATGAAATCAATATATCATGGTTGTTGGTATTGTAAAATACCAGAAGTCGAATATCATTCACTCTTTCTGTGACTGTATACTATATGTATGTTATATATTTGGCTATTTTATGAAATCTATCTAGACAAAAGGACCAGGGGTAAAAAAAATCTAAAAACAGAGGTACTTAATCTCTAAACTTATCTCGTTGTCAGTACTCATAATTAGTATTGTTATTAAGTACGTTTATTCATGTTATGGATGATTTACATGAAGAGAATTGTATATTATATTCATTACACCAATATATCATTTCAATAAAGTACTGATATATGATAATCCCAGGATTGTGTTATACTTTCATCTTGAGAAACATCGTTTGTCACCTATACTGACACGCTATACCCATGATACTGTGTTCTAACATTGAGAACTTTATGTCTTCAATCATATTACCACGTTCTCATCTGGCAGTCGAAAATAATGTCTATAACTACCATAACTTGCAAAACTATAAATATATTTTTAAGCATATTTACAGCGAAATTTGGTCACGTTGTATGAAATTCAACAAAAATTCAAAATAATAAATCGACAACATCGTAATACTCGAATAAACTGTTTACATTCGTTATCTCTGACACTCTTATCAACGTTGGTAGTAGACATCAATCTGCTTCTAGGTCGAAAGAATTTCACGTATGGCGAGCTCTGACCAATGGTCTATATTACTAGTTCGAAATTCAAAGTTTTTAGATTTAGACGGCTGTGGATGATTCTTGCACAGAAAAAAAGGTTAACTTGAGCCAAGAAAATTATTTTTGATTCAAGATAATTTTGTGGTTTAGAAAGGAAGACCGAAATTCTCTGAGATTAAGTCAAAAATTTTCGGTCTTCAAAATAATTTTCTTGACTTAAGTTAACCTTTTTTTCTGTGAGCTTCTGAAACGTTGTCTTCTGTGCAGGTTTCGAAAGCTCATGAAGAATAAATGCCGGATGAGCAGGCTGAAGATTGCATACGCCAGAATATAGGGTGGCGAGTTAAATACTGTAATATTGGCGAATGATTAGGAGAGTACCCTGTTATAGGAAATAGTGGTCTTCGTTGCGGTGCCTATGAGTATAGGACATTTAAAAAGTTGCGCTGATGCCTGCATGTAGGCGGCCAAGCACACCAAAACAATCACTGGGCTGTCTGGTTTTAGGCGCACACGACCGCGAGGTCACAATTCTTTTGTAGTTTAAGGTGCTTCCCTACGCAATTCCACCAGACCTGAAAACATTGGGAAAAACAGGTGCTATTAAACGGAATATCTCTGCCTGGGCACCGAAGTCAATGAAACAAAATACGTCGCGCAATTCTATGTGCGACTCCGAACACGTACGGCCCAAAACATGTTTTTTTTAACGCGAAAATAGAGAAGATATCCATGTGAAACGTTTTCAAAACCGTTTCAACATTTTCAATTTCAACATTCAATATAAAACCAGAAGACGCTCGGCCAGAAACAGCAGCAGTTAAAATACCGTAGTCTCTCTAAGGCATTTTTCCTCCCATATTCCTACTCGGCAAAAACGAAGGGAGTCTACACAGAAGAAAAAGGGATCACAGCTATTCTAGTAAGCATTTTATTATTATTTTATATTCTAATCAAAGATAATAGGTATATTGTGTTGAATCGATAAGGAGATCCGAGTTCACGCCCACATTTATGTTAATTTTCATATCGATCCGAATTGATCTTAAATTTTAGGAATGAAGCTGATCCTCGCGATGCACTCTCCGTTGATCTGTACCTAACTCTTCAGTGAATCGCAATTCTTAACTTATCCGACGTCAATCTTTTTGCATTCACTTTACTATTCACTTGACCTACTAAGGAAATTGAACCCCTTTGAATTTAGTCGTGTCGTTCATGCTTCTTTTTTATAGATCTTTGAATAATTCTGAGTCCAGAAGCTTTGCGTTATCAATATGTGTGGATTACGTATTTTTGTGTAAACTACAGAATTATGGATATAATAAACTAAGACCCGAAGTTGAAAGTAGTAGAGTTTCAAAAAAACATATCCCAGAATTTAGATCACTGCCTTGACCCTACAAAGTAACATTTTTCTCGGAATCGAAAACCGAATTTCTGGGATGAATTGCAGTAAGTTTGCGACAAGGTGCGTTTTCAACCAGGTAGTGAATTTTCATCGATGGCGATGGCATAGCTTATTTGCAATACAGAAATGAGTCAACAAACGCCATAGAGCGACGTGTCGAACGTGAACGTATTTACACTGTAAAAAATGATTGTGAATTTACAACACATTTACTGCACCAGTTTTGTATAATTACAAATATGGCGCAGCAAAGTAAATTGCTAAGCTTTTTCTATAAATTTCCAAATAAATTCTTGATTTTCACTGAACTTTTATAGGAAAAACACAAAATTGTATTTGAATTCACTAAACTGTATTTGAATGAACTAAACTGCTTAGTAAATTTGAAGTATTTGTAAATTAATTCTACAGGAAATTTATTGTAAATTCACTACTCATGTATGTGAATTAAACTTCCAATAGACTTTGGAAGTATTGGCTACATTCAGCATGACTCGTAACCCAATCTACTCGAGTTCACGGTGTGAACATTATTCCCTGGCTCAATAAACAATTGACTGGTAATTACGTTACAGTAACAACTTTTTTCCGATGAAACGTCTTTATTTTCAACATGCAAATTTATCATGTTTGCTACGCTGCGAACTTCTTATGACCATAATCTATCGTTACTCGTTACGTCTTTCCCATTTAGATATTATTGTTCGGTATGGTCGCTGTAGGTATGATGGCCGTTGGTTTAATGGTTGTTGATACATGGTTGCTGTGGTTGCTGTGGGTTCCAGGACTGTTGGTATGGTTGCTGTGGTTACTGTAGGTTCTATAGCAATTGGTATACTGGTGATTGTGATCATATTGCTTGACATGCTCCAGCAAAGGGAGTGGCATAATGATTACACTTATATCCTGGGCAGCATGATGCCGTGACTATCGAACACTGCAATAAGAAAGAATCACGAATTAACCCTCCGAATGTTTCTTACAAAATCTCACGTAAGTCGAATACACTTCTACATAAAAAATGTACCCTAAAAGCATACGTGACCGAGGTGATGCTCATTGTACATCATGCAAAAAACATGCATTTTGATACACCAATATAGTACATATGTTTTTCTGAAAATATCATATCAGAACTTCAGTTTATTCATAGCCGACTCTTTTTTTTTCTATATACGTATACATATAATGAAATTGATTCTGAGCCGGATGTGTTTGAAAATTCTAGGAACAACTAATCGGCGCTATGGATTGCGAAAATTTAGAGCACCGATTGGCTGTTTCTTCAATTGTCAAAAACATCCGGCTCATAGAATCAATTATGCTTAGCGTACATATTGTCCAGACTGTCTGCAATATGAGTCATCTGCGGTGGCTTGGCTTATCACAATCGCTACGAGACACAGCAATCCAAGGAGGTGAATCAATGTAACTTTCAACATCTTCGGGTTGGATATGATTGAGATGGTCACCTGTAACAATTGTCAATGGAATTTATTTCACCTCAATGACAATGAAATTTCAACACTTCAAAATATGACGATATAGCTGTGCGTGCACTACACGGCGGCGAACGACGGCGAACCGAAGAAAACAGTGGCTATAATCAATTTTTATTGAGGAAACATGTTGAAAACTCTTCGACTTGAAATTATTCAGAGTTAAAAAAAAAAAACGCTTGATCCGTATAATCCAATTTCAAAGGAGTTTCATTGTGACAGTAGACGATGCAAATGCAAAGGTAATGAAAATATTGACTTAGAACAAATGCACGTGTAAATATATATATAACAATATTGAAATGTTTACTAGAATAGTTGTGATTACTTCTTCTTCTCCAAAGTATAAATGTGTTGCCGAAAATCCTCGCTATAGGACATGCGTCGTAGGTACTGACTGATGCTTCTGGCAAAGCGTCTCCTGCTTTTATATGCTGGAATAAAAAAGCTATCAGTGCGTGTAAGTAACATGCATTACATCATGCACCGAGAGGGGATCCGCATCGACCTCCTCATCATTTTTTAGATTACCAAGAAGTGGGTGTGTTGCCAGTGAGTTCTCGGAAAAACGAGGGGAATCGTTTCTTTTCATATAATTCCGCTGAAATACAAGTCGAACTTGATATTCATACGCCCACCTGGAATCCCTGTCGTCTCCATAAATCATTTTTTGGATTTCAAAGAAGTGGATATGTTCCAGGTAAGTTCTCGGAAAAGGAGAAGAATCGTTTCTTTCTATATACCGTCTGAAGATTCCAAAGAAATGGATATGCGACAAGCCAGCCAGCCAGCGAACTCGTTTATTAGAGAATGTGAGACGTGGGTCTCTACAGTTACCAAAGAAGTCACCCAGGCTGACTAATTCCTATTACTAATTCCTATTGCTAATTATCCACATTGTATAATATAATCAATTATTGCGTATTGAATGTTGGCCGGAGTCTACTGCATTCCTTGCCAAGTCAGTGAAAAGGTCTACGTTATCGGGAACACGATACCAAACACGTTAACTTTTCAACAACATACGAAGGTCAGAAATTTGCCAACATTCTTTTTTTCTTGTATACGATTTTCTTGAAATAGAAATTCACAGAATTAACAATGTCAAAAAATTGTTCACATAATTATTTTGCATTTTTATGTACATCCCTCCAGAATCTACGGCGTTCCCTTAGACCAGAGTCGATGTAAAAAATAATAAATAAAAATAAAAATTCTGCGAAGGGATGGGAAACACTTGCGCAGTCCGTGCTATGTTGCACCATAGTGTTTTCGGGTGCGATGTTGGAAAGTTGTATTCCGTTGAAGCATCTAGGTTTTGAGTTTGAACAAAGGACAGTTGTTGTTAACGAGCTGATTCATTTTACAACATCAGTATTTTTTCAAGCTCACACACTATTTTTGGACCCTAGCTATGAAATATTTTATTATCAGCAACACGAATTCGATGCGTTGATACGGGGCGAGAAATTTGAAACCCTAACGTTTGTACTTTGCACTCACGTTCATGTGGCTTACGAAATAATTCATTTTCATTTTCATAATCTTGTTCACGATCTACGCTGCTTTTTGAGAAGTTTGCGTACCAAGAAAAGTTCATAGGAATCACTGTCATCCATGGTGCATTGTCCTGTGAACAGTTTTCAGGACTATGGTGATAAGAGTCACAGGTATCGACCAGCGCTCATATCACGCCATGTACAAAAGTTGAGCAACCATGCATGAGAGTGATTTCCATGAACTTTTCAACTCATGACTCCTGACAGCTGCAAATCAGATCAGTTGATTATCGTGCACTTTTTTCTCAGAATAATTGCGCAGACGAAATTCTACGAAAGAGGCGTTTCTGCAATCAGTAAAAGTGAAGAAGACTGGTCATATCTATTCCAAGAAATTTGATTACCAATGTATAAGATTCACACATATTTATTTGTTTATTACATTCGAAATTTTACATATAATCATGTCCGATATACATATAGAATGATAGAGACGCAAAATAGCTTACAATTAGATCGTAGGTGGTCCTTCGAATACTTGTGCAATGCTGTAACCCAATATCAAGAATTAGGGTGACTGATGTCACATGGAACTATTATTTCAACGTGTACAACAAGATTTTCGAGTGGGAGTTGAAAAAAAAATAGTTGTTTAAAAAAAATTACCCTTATAAAAATATATGGGGTGTTCCACGTGAAACGGACTGGTTTTTGGCCGGAGGTAATCGAAAAAAGGCAAGTTGAAGATTTGATCAATTTTTCTGTACCTCTTCTAAGTAATTTCGGTAACAATTTCAAGGCAATTCGAGTGACCCTTTAAGTGGGAAAAAAACTAATCACATATTCCCGAAGTTTCACATACTTCAAACTTTCAAAATTCATTCAAATGCCACATATTTTAAAAGAGCTTATTTATGTGCGTAGAATGCACTATGAAAAGTTATGATTTCGTTCATGCATAGCTGAGATACTTGGAGTTGAAAATGCGTCGAATTAAATTTTCGGTGACAATTTATATTGTACCAATTATTTTCATGCTCTGTAATCGTTCGAAGCATCTCATGTAGTAACAAAGAATCTGAATCTGTATTGGCGTCCAATTCGATGACCTCCGGCCAAATTAAAGTTTGAGATTTATCGGAGCGATACTGCAATATAAAAAAAAAAAAAATGAACCGCGAGGTGTCGCAAATCGTGTTTCATTCAAATGGGAAGATGAGCCAAAAAAGATCGAAGTGGTTGGGTTGAAATACTTATTGATGTACGAACTTTTGATTAAGCTTATGTTGTGTGCATAATTACTTAGGTAATTGCTGAATAAACTGCAATATTTGTTTTAATTTAACTGCAGTATGCAGTGCGATAATAAATTCAAAAGTGAAGTCGCCTCACCTACGTAGCACATCAACATAATCGCTTAACTTATCGATTACACAATGCAACTGCAAATCGTTACTTCACTAACAATAAACACCTCAATGCGTGTAAAGACATAAGGATCAAATGTATCGCCATATGACATAAATAAGTATGCATCTTCACGTCTAGAAAATCTTAATTAACAATATCAATGACTCAAAATATTGTATTTACTATACTAATTAATTGACGAACGATTTTTAACTATGTTACATAAGTAGGTACTTGAAAAATTCAATTCTTATCACCTCTATAGTTTTCTCACAATAACAAGCAGATATAAGGTGATATTAACCCTATAAGATTTAATTATGTTTTTTTACGGGTCTTAATGGAATATCGCATTGATACTAACATATTCATCATAGTTATATCCGTACCAAAGGATATCTGTAACCTTCGCCCCTTATTATCCGCAACTGAGACGAAACGACGTAATCTTCGCTTTTAAATCGATCTCCGTCGTGGGGCTCTCGAATCAGCTATCGCCTAGAGCGTTGCCAACTTGAAACTTGATGTACCCTCAGTTGCGGACAATAAGGGGCGACAGATTGAGATATCCTTTGTCTGAAACATCAGGTATCTCGCTGTATACAATTTACCCAAATCTCTGCATTGAAATATTATGTAGTATGTGCAATCAAGAGTATGACTTCAATGTTCATCGTTGGCCGAGCTTATGAATTGGAAAACGATAACAAGATAGGTTATTGCAGCTCCAAGCATCTGCAAAATAATAATTTTCAATTAAAAAAAGCATTTATTCTCAAGGGTTTACACCCGGTCGGACTGCCGAAAAACAGGTACATCTTAGCGAATTTTTCACAACCACAGCAGCTAGTGGATTTCATTGAGCTTTGGATGGCGATCACATCATTTCATTGCATATTTAGAAAATTTTGGTTGATGACAAAAAACTAAGTCTTTCAAAAGTTATCGCCATCTTTCCAAACCTCTGCGCTTTTCGCGCGACCAAACGGTGGGCATTGTATATAGGAATCTGGTATTGAAAATTGAAAATCAAATATCTTTCTTATTACACACGATAATAGCTATCTGTATACGTAAGGGATTCTAGAAATTCGGAAAAATGTAAGAGAAATCATTACTTTTGCTGATACGGCCAGAAATTGGCTACAACAAATCTTGGTTATTTATTATTATATTTACCGATTGTAACAGCGTAAAGTCTAATTTAAAAAAACCGTAAGCCGTGAAGTTGATCTTCTCGTGTATCAGGTGAAGGGAAAACTGTTCGAGCTGAAAACGAAGCAAAACGTAAAAATTTTGTACATGTGTGATTCAAAACGAATCAGCAGTTCATTTTCAAGGAGGGTGGTGACCGATGCAGATATAGAGAAATCTTTGAAATTTTCATCATCGAAAGATAGATAAATGGAATGCTCACTGTCAAAATTTAAAGTCGATTCACTGCACCGTTTTTGAGAAATTAATTTTTGAATTTAACCCTCCTATACACGTAGAGGTATATAGAGAGCCAATAAGATTAGTATGAAATCTTCGCAGCACCTACGCGGTAAGATAGATTTCATACTAACCTTATCGGCTCTCCATGCCCCTGCGTGTATAAGAAACAAATCCAAAAATTAATTTCTCAAAAACGGTGCGGTGAATCGGCTTGAAATTTTGGCAGTAAGCATTTCATTTATCTATCTTTCGATGATAAAAGGTGTAGACGCATTGGGGTTAGCGAAAAGAAGAGATAAATATTCACCTCGGTTATAATTTCTGGCTTTTTCGCTGTAGCTAACAATGCGTGGACTATTTGCCCAGATAGACGAGCCTGCATCAGATTAAAAATCGTTCATCGTGAAAGTTAATTCACTGTCGAACATCAAATAAGAACGATTAATTTGAGAAAATCATTTGATACCTTTTTTGTAGTTTCTGTAACATTGGAAGCAAGTAACACAAGAGGGATAATGGATATTAGAATACCTATTACGTAATCGATATAAGCCGTCATCGAAACATCACCGATCGAAATGGGGATCCTAATGATGTACCAATATAATTTCTCAATAATACAGATGAAGGCACAGGCTATGGAGAGCAATATCGGAAGAGAAAAGAACTCCGATATCTCTTGAGACAACTCAAAAAGCGTCGTACGAACATCATGAAGCAATTTTAGAGTGGCCAGTTGACTGTGGGTTGGCCAAGACATAATTGCTAGATGCTCGTGCGGTAACGATGAACAAAATAAATAGCTCGGAAATTCTTTTAAGTTCGATAAATTCTGGTTCAGTAGATCAAGTTTCTTGGCTACGACTCTGAGAATATAAGAATATTCTAAAAGGAAAAAGTAATCGATAACCTGAATTAGATAATTAAATAGTATATCTGAACGAGAATAGCGGGCGGCGTATAATAATAGGGCAGAAGCATGTAGAGAAATGTGAAAAGCTATTTCTCCCAGAGTAAATATGCGCGTATTCTTGTTGGATAACTGTTCTTTGGCACCAGAAAGCAGGAAATGAACGTCCAAAAGTCTATTCATGATAATCGCAGCTGTTTTTTGTCTGAATGCCAAGTAAACCACTATGAATGCGCTCGTAGCATTGTAAAGAATGTGTATCATCAAATCTAGGGCTCTATTCCTAAAAGATGCGTCGAGATTTTGTTCTGAAGAAAGCAGAATTGGAATTGTAAGAATACTCATGATCTGAATGAGGGTTGCAAGTACGAGATTATAAAGCAGACCCAGTCTTGAGAATAGAAAAACCTTGATGGAGGTGTTGCTAGAGTGTCCAGCCAGCGATTTAAACTGAATGGAAAATGGAGCTAGCCTGATACTTTTGAGGCTGTAGAACAGCACTTTGACCATCCCAGAAAATATCTCCACAGGTGGTGTTGGAAAGACTCTCATCACTGCAGCCGATGATTGAAATACTGATTATAAAATGAATCCGCGGTGTTCGTATATTATAGATCGACTCCGAATGAAGATGGTGATTTATCAATAATTACGAAATCGTTATTCAAAGAAGCACGCAGTCGCGTTCGAGAGGTTTTTTTCAACTGAATCACTCTGGGAAGGGAATTTTTCCTCAACATTGAAAATTCAGTAATTATCTTACCGCCAGCATAAATTAAGACTACAACAATGAATATTTAATCCCTTCTCGAAAGTATTGCTGCATACATTTGCATTGGCACGTTCATCGCAATTATTGCTGCAGGGACAGGCAAGCATTTTAAGTGATTAGCAAATTTGACGACGCGTACACCATCGATCGAACTCAATATTACCTATAGTATGTTTGCTCTTGCATTACAGTACATACTCTGGATCGATTCCTTCATTATTTTTAAGATGATTCAGACACAGCAGCTTAAAATGGTATTTCGTTTCATTTTTCTGTTCGCCAATTTTGAGTCAATTATTTTCATTATGATATTGGTTGTTCATCATTCTTCTGCCCTTTGGGTTTTACAAACTACTGTGACGATCTGGGTAATTACGGCTGCGAGACGCAATCATTCCTCGCTCATCCAGAATCGGGGACTGATTAGCAAGCTCTTCGGTAGATTACGGTCTTCGACTCTCTAGAATGTATTTCCGGTGCATGAAATACTTCGAACGATGATTCACACATGGTCATTTCTAATTAGGCGTTCCCAGTACTGGAATTTTATTTTTTTGTTCTCAAGTGTTTTTAAAGTACACGGGGAAAACCCAATACCAATGGATTAGTTGGAGTTGGGAGAATGTATTTTTACCAGTGTACACGAAATTTGGACTGGGCTAATTTTTAAAATAGCTATTTTTTCGAATGTAAATTGCGTCATTTTGAAACCTTTCGAAAGAAACGCCGAAAAAAGAGAATTGCAGTCAAAAAGGGGCCTGCTTGGGCTAAAAATCTTCGTTTTTACACAAAGAATCAGACGATCTCAGTCGCACGAGTGTGCTCCTCTGGCGCTACTCTCTGGATCCGATCGAAGATGCACTTCTGCAGGCACCATTCGCGGCACCGAGAGAAATTTGGGAAAAAGTTAGGACATAGGCTGCAGCGAAAAATGTATGTGAATGCGATTGTTAGTGTGCAAATTTTACAATAAAAACTCAATTAGTAAGTCACTTTTGTGCGCTTCAATTATAAACTTTCGAGTCAATGTTTCTCCGTTGTGTGAAGAGGCACACCTTAACGGTCTAGTCTAGGTCACTTGATTGTCCGTGAAAAGACAAAGATTCTATAAGCCCCTTTTCGGACCTTTTTAGAGAAATCTTGTTTTTTTTTGCAGCCATTTTTTGAAACCGGACAAACGAGTAAAAATTCTATGTCTTTTTCTCACAAAACAAAACTATAACAAAAAATTAATTGTTATCTGAAGAATGCCTCGGATTCCTAGGTGCGAACGCTTAATTAGAAATGCCCATATACGTATGAGTACAACTGCTTGTTCAACATAATATGATGAAACCTCGGTTGACATATTGATTATGTGAATGGTCGAACATGGTCGGAGTACATAACGTGTCCATTATCCACTCTGGAATCGATATCCGTATGAATGAACTTATAAAATGCACTTAAAGAGAAAGGGTATATGGTTGAATATGAGCCTATACTAAACCATTTGTGAGAGCTTAATGCCGCTAAACTATATTTGGAATACGAAAAGAATTCGTTCACCCAAAATATTTTTCGTTTGGAATTCAATATTATCCGGGTACTATAGGCCCGGGCACTAATCACGCTACTGTTCCGCAGAACTATCATAAATGATGAAATTAATTCAAGTCGAGCATAGAGTCTGAAATTTAATGCTCATAGGAATACAGAGCGCAGAATTACGTGACGATGACAGTCTACGAGAATGTTCGTGACTCGAGATTTCGGCCCTATTACATTTTGCGTTTACAAGTTCAACAACGTTCTGAATTCTTGTTCTCGATATATTTAAGTTTGGTTTATCGATCATTAAAAATGCAAGCTATTCTTGATTTGAACTTGTGAATATATTTACCTTTCACTTTATTCCAATCTATATTCTGCTCAGGGGTGAAATCGCCCAAAAACTGCGTCACGTAATTTATGGACGGTCCCTAAGCTGTAAATTTGTTTTTTGAAAAAAAATCTGTCTTTTTTCTTCCTCAAGCTATTCAACTTTTTGTGCGGCAAATCAGTTTTTAGAAAATGCGTCGTAACTCGAGCACTGTGGGGTTTCAGATAAAATGTCATGATATGAAAAATGTGTATTTGTGAATTTTTCACGCGTTCAAATTTTTTTTGAATTATTTTTTTATATTACATGAATAAATCCGAAATAAAGTTAACAATAAATTGTGTGATTTTTTTGTTATTATATCATGAAGTAATTTATTGTTAATTTTATTTCAGATTTATTCATGTAAAGAAAATTCGAAAAAAAAAATTCCGAATAAAATAAAATCGAGAATTCGGAAGGTGATCCCGAACTCATGAACAGTACTGTACATGGATAAATACAACCATTAGTTAAATATACCCACGGATTAGGTTGTTATTGTTAATGGTATAACATAACCAGGTATACAACGTGGATATCAATTACTCGGAAATCGATATCCGCGTATGAGCGAACGCACAAAATGCACTTAAAGGGAAAGGGTCTACAGTTGAAGTCGCCTACTGAACAATTCACGAGAGATAATATATAAGTGCAGCTTATCCATCAGAGCCAAATTGCAGTTCCCCACACCTGTACCGAAAGTACGACTTTCGGCCCCTCGAGCGAGCGGGAAGTCGTACTTTCCGATGCCAAGGGGTGGTAAAAAATAGTATACGTCATACGGGAGTAAAAAAGACCATCCCAAACTGCGTATTTGCCACCCTCGCCTTCGGCTCGGATGTCAATCTCACACGCAGTTTGGCATAGCCCACTTTCCCTCCCTAGGTACGTAATATGCTATTACTATGTGGAGAAAATTTGTTAGATGAAAAAATTTTGGTTCAAACTCGAATATTATTTGGGGATGCGGCTAATAATCACGCTAGCGTTCTGCGCAGCCACCGCCAATTCAAAATTTGTTCGGGTAAGCCAAGATTGCCAGAAATCTGAAAAAAAAACCTGTATTTTCATAATTTTATGGATATTTCCGAATCCTCAGAAACGAGACAGGGTAAAGTTGCCGATATTGTAGTACCACCTCAATCGTACCGTTTCAGTTTGGTAATTTTTTGCGAGGGTATCTCCTCGCATTCGTGCTTGATCGTGGTATTAGATGCGTAAAGTTTTTCCTTCAGATTCCCCGGGTTTGAGATCAGAAATTTTATAGTCCCGTCTAGGTCCAGCGTCGACAACGTATAATCAGACCAATATGGAATCATTTGAATGGATTGTGGAAGTTCTAAGTCTCCGATAGAGATCCACGTCCCATATTCTCTTTCAAGTAAGTTCGCTGGCCGTGTAATTTGCTTCTTGACCTCATCGGCAAACAGGGTATATATGAGTATTAAGTTGTTCGACTTGGACTTCGGGGAAATTCCATGAAAAGAAGCTATTTCTTTCCTTCTCTGATAACTCACTCCTAGCATATCAAATTTCCTTGGAATCTAAAGTATTATATTATATACGGAGATGATAGGAGATATGAACTACAGGTTGAACGCTCGGCGCGTAGGGTTGCCGAAGATGATAACCTTTCAGCGTGAAATACAAGGTACTTGGTTACGATTCACTTCTGCGAATCTTGACGCATATGACTCACACATACGTAAAGAGGCTTCTGTATTTAGGATTTTTTATATAAAACCAGTAGATGCTTTGCTGAAAGTAGTCATTTGTTATAACATAGTCACTACGAAGCAGTCCCTATAGTAAGCATATTCTGTACCATATTTTCACTCAACAAAAACCCAAGAAGTCTACGCGGAGGAAAAAGAAGCGATTAGTTCTGCTGTTCTAGTAAGAATTTTGATATTATTACACCCTCAACCGTTTCAAAGATTGGATTTTCTACAACTATTCTTCTCCATTGCACGTTAATAAATTGAAAAAATATCATCCGGATGGTCTGGATATCTATAGTAAAATTTCAACTGATTTCATTCTGGGCGTATGATCGAATTAGACGAGGTATGACTATTTTGCATGCCCATCTTTCGAATGTAAAATCCTGTAAATTTCAGACCTATTCATCAAGTCACTTCCGAAATCATTCGACGAGTTTTTCTACTCGAGACCAACGGATAGACCGACATCTTTCTGAAGACCATCTGTAGCCACGGTGCTGTGATATCGTGTTGAAAAAAACTTGATTATCCGTTCGCAAACGATACGATTTTATTACATTTTTTAAAGCTAGAAATTTATCTGTCTAAAATGTCAAAGTTTACGCTGATTATTCTCGTTGGATTGTTGTGTATTATCGCAACTACGACATATGGTAGTGGCAACGGAGATTGTATAACATGGGGACTTTCGGTATGTATAGAAGGAACTTGTAAATTCACATAGAGAAAATATTTGGCATTAATTTTTTTTATGCAAAAGAGTATAACTTTCATTTTTCAAAAATCATTCTGGTCGTTAGGTCATTAGTGCTTTTGTTATTGCAGTGTTCACCCCTCTTTCGCAAGTCGTGCTGCACGGATCTGCGTTGTAAGCCGATCATCCCTCTTGTAGCTGCAGTTTGTACGTACAAATAACAACAGGACCATGAAAAATTCGGAGCGTTAATTGAAATAATAAACTTTTATCTGTTGTCAAATTTTATATATTGTTACATTGGGTAAAATCACCCTTATTCCATAATTCTATTTGACCAATATCTGGTAGCCTATGTTACAAAAGATATCTTTTTATCACACATGTACAGAAAACCCGATTTCCCTCGCTGTTATGCGCATACGCATGTCGTAGAGAATTCATTTTCTTCCCTAGGGAGCGGGAAAAAAAATAGTGTTTTATTCCCTATGAAGAGCCATCGGACGCAATAAACACGTCAATACATCGACACAAAACAAAAGAAATAAAAAAATAAGAACAAAACAAACCCGTCCGTTTTCACAGATGACGTTGACGGTTGTCACAAGACATCACCTCGGACATCACTCCATGCTATAGTTCGGAAATACGGCTCGAAAAATCGGTGTTTACGTGCATGTGTAATAAAAAATATCGTGTACATCAAGGGAGAATAGGTGTTTCTACCCTTAATGCACAATATACTATTTTTTCTGCTTTGGAAATTTTCCTTTCTTGTCCCGCAACTGATCGTGAGAATAAGGCATTTTTAATTTTTATATATATATAGTATACATTTTTATTCACGTGTTCCTAAAGTGTTCACATTTAGGTTAGTATAAAAGACACATACTGACATACAACATACGACAGGCGACAGAATGCAACGCTGCCATGCCTTTTATTTTAACTAATAAATATGTCGTTGTGTGTATACGTATACACGCAGTGCCTGAGTATATAGAGTACACTTTCAGACAAAAATAATAAACATTGGACTACTGATGCTCGATTTATTATACGTCCACACTAGAATTTATTTCTGTATCATACTGACTACAACTCAAAACGAAAAAAAAGGCCTCGTATTTTATTTTGATATCTGTTTAGGGAAAAGCTATGAGCATTTGAAAAAAAAATTGTGCGAAATTTTGAAAAATATATTGTGTTTGGACGGGTTGTGACAAAAATTTAAAAAAATTCAGGAAGACTGCTTTCAGTAGGTACAAAAAAATAGAAAATTTCAACAAAATCAAAAATGGTCGGGGTCACGGATTGGTCGGTTTCGTATGGAATTCCGCATATATGGAAAAAAAAAGTTTAACGGTCCATATATGGACCCTGTTACGCATTCGTGTGTCAAGTGCCAAAAAATTGACAATTGAGTTAAGCATGGAATATTATTTGCAGTTCAATAATCAATCATATTTTCTATGAAAAATGATATAAAAAAATGTTGTTGGATACAAAATCCTAAAATTATTATTACAATTAATTTTGAAAAATAATTTTTTATGTTTTATTATTTTTTCTTTAAATTCATAGTATTTTTTATAATAAGCCATGAATATCTGTTTATAAGTTCAATAATTTGCTGTGTATAAAAAAAAAAAATGTACAAAAAAGTACTATCAAAACCACTGACGCACGAATGCGTAACACGGTCCATATAAAGAAGTTGATAAGATTCATACGTCATTTACATACGTATGCTTTTCATTTTCAAAACATTTGCCTTTAATTTTTAAACCATTTGAAAATGCGGAATTTTTCGATAAAATAAATAATATAAGGGAGGATGTGAAGTTGACGGACATCGTTCAATGATTTCTTAATTTTAAAAAATTTATATTTCCGTTAAACATGAAAAATTCCTAGAGCTTTATTATAAAAACTCCTCTGTAGCATTGGGGTAGTTAAAGCTTTATCTCTGTGGCTAAAACCGGCGGCTAATTTCAGCGTCATGAGATAATATGTACACTATAGTTGATTATGGTTTAGGCGTTCGATAACGAATCAAGTAAGAACCGGATTATGAAATCGATTCCGGTTCGAAAACAAGAACAGGGCAGCCTACTACATACAGAGCGATTCTGTGGAAAGTAACGCGCCTAGAAAGTAGGCAAACAGGAAACACCTGCATCGAGCAGCTCAAACATCGACGATTGGGTTTTATTTCCTACGTAATAAATAAAACCATTGATCTCTATACTAACTGGATAGACGATCCTAGAGTTCGGCATTGAGTTCGTACGTAAGTTCCTCAGCGCCTCCGATTATCGCTACGCGTACTAACGTCTACCTTAGTGCGCATGCTCGAGTGTCTCGAGTCAGATGTAAGTGGTGGGTTTACCAAGCCCACCACCCGCTTTTGCGACGCGCATGCGCACTAACATCAGGTTTAGTACCTTTTGGGCCATATGAATCGTCTATCTAGTTAGTATAGAGATCAGTGAATAAAACCCAATCGGCGACGTTCGATCTGCTCAATGCAGACGTTTCCCGTACAGAATCGCTCTGTATTTTAATTTCTTGTATAATCACTGTATCTTTCAACGATTAAAATAAACGTTGGTCTGTCGGAATCAGCAAATTCAGACCTTAGATCAAGTGCGCTCTCGTCTCTCGAACGATAACAACTTATCGATGCATCTGCAATAGTTCTGCGCCCGGTATTATACTTCATTATATTTCATGTAAACGACCAATGACTGATAAAATTAAATTTCAGTTCGAATATTTCCGATGCCATCACACGGTGTGGGGGGTAGAGGGTTGGTGTGAGCTTTGTGGACAATGAACACGATTCTGTATGACCTGAGTCGTTATCAATCACATTCCGCATTTTAAGACTTTTCCTCCTCGTAAGAACGATCCTATGTACTCTAGTTGGATTTGATTTGATGTACGATGAATTTGATTTGATTTTGACATCGATAACTAGATAACATCATATTGAAGAGACATAAATGCTGTTCGAAATACTGATTGCTCCACATTAAAAGGTTTTCTCTGCTAACAGAACAATATACGCGTCAGCGATGGTGTCGTTCCATTCGCTAGAAGGCCTCCTTTTGACATTTTTGCTGAGTGCATATTTTCCTATAAACTATGCCCAGCAAGAAGATACTATCCAACCAGAAGTGACGATTCCCCAGGGAACTCTGCAGGGCATCACTATGACAACTCGTAACAATCGAAGTATCTCCAGCTTCCTGGGGATCCCTTACGGACAACCGCCGACTGGAAATCTCAGGTACGCAGACAGGCAAAGTAAATAACTTTGGAGTCTATGAATTTTGAAAACTATCATTCGAAATTGCTTCTAATCCCAGTGACGCTTTTCTGTTCGTCGAAAAAATTGTGAACCGAACTCACCGGCTATCATTTTCAATTAGATTTCGAATCGCGTGCTTCGATGTCATAAAGCTGCAAAAGTGCGATATTACTTTCAATACCGTTTCTCTCGTATTATAATATCGTCCAGTAGAAAAGTCATTCCCTATGGATTGTCATACGGTTCTTCTCCCTCTGCAGTCTGCTGCAAGGCATTAATAAATACTGAAAATTATAGCGAATATTAGAATTAAATTTCAATCTTCTATGAAAAAAGGGAAAAGTTGCGAAATTTGTTGGCTGCTATAATTTTGCAATAAAACTGAGTATAACTCATAGAAATTTGTATCGCTAGATTATTTTCAATTTTTAATCCTGTGTTATAATATTCCTGTACAGGTTTGCGAACCCCGTGGCAGCGGGTGGCTGGAACGGGACTCTGAACGCTAGTGTCGACGCAAGCATGTGTCTCCAGATTTCGTCAGACTTATCACTTGAGAACTTAATCATAGGAGATGAAGACTGTCTGTATATCAACGTGTACACACCACAGGTAATTTGTCGGAAACCGATCTGTTCAATGTTGATATCCTGCTTTTAGTGCTGCTGTGAAAGGTATGCATTGCAATCTATACGGCTGCTACGTGTAGACACGACACAGACGTGTGGTTTTATAATATCGATTGGTATACGAGCATAGTAATTAGAAGATTCCAAAAAATGTCGAAAGTCTTTCCATTGCCACACCCGTAGAATTACGTAAGTCCATGTGTGAAATTGAGAGTTTTTATACCGAAAATATTCCGTGAGAGTAAACGACCCCCTCCCTACGGCAAAACCAACACAGGGCGGGAGGGGATAGGCGGCCAGTGGTGCGTCCGCCGAATCTTTCGCGCTAGGCCCAATCCGTATAGCCCATCCGCGCTAATTCGATGAATACTTAACTTGAAAAGCAATCATCACACGAACACGGCAAAGAATGAACGCGAATAAAATGAATTCGTCTGATGTGAACATTTATTTTCAAAATTTATCAATGAATTACAACTAAATATCTATCAATTCGATATAATTATTAATTATCGGTGTTTATGAGTGATATTTGAGACAAAGTGGAGTGGGTGATTAGAGAATAAATTATTGAAGACAAAATCGTCAAACATTGGTTTATTTATTGATTTATTTATTTATACATTTATTTTTTAGAACTCGATTTTATTCAAAACATGTGTTCGGAATACTAGTATTCAATCTAATGAAAATTAAAAATTCGTGAGAAAGTTTTCGGTGTTTGTGTCAACTTTAGCTTAATAATAACATAATAAATACTTTGATCAGAGTACAATGCAGAGAATAGAGTCATCAAGGATAAGGCTATCACCCACAGGCCACGTCCTTATAGGTCCGAAACAGATAAATTAAATTTATCAACGATTATTGGTTAATCGAGGGATCCATTGCTGTTGAATTATGGTGTACGCACAAACTTATCAGAGATTGAATGCTTGGGAATCGAAGAAAGACTACCGATGAGCCACTGTCGAACGCAGTACTCCTGGGATGGCAACATCTTCTTCAACTATATAGTACGAGTTTATTCTTCTCAGACATTACTCTCGACAGCGGCTCATCGGTAACCCTTCTTGAATAATATTTCCCCCCTAGGATTCAATCTTTAGTAAGTTTGTGCGTACACCATAATTCCACAGCAATTGATCCCTCGATTAATCGATAATCGTTAATAAATTTCACCGTTTTGTTTCAGACCCAAGGATATGGTCCGTGGGTAACAGACTTATCCTCGATGACTCCATTTCTGTATTGTACTCTGATTAAATGTTTTATTATGTTATTGTTAAACTAAAGTTGACATGAACACTGGGAACTTTTTCACGAATTGTTAACTTCTATTCAATTGAATACTATAGTATTTCGAACAGATGTTTTAAATAAAATTGAGTTCTGAAAAATCAATTTTTTACCATGTTCTGTTCAATGATTCAGCCTCCACTTATCTGTTTCACTGTGTCTCTAATAACGCTCATAAATTGGATTTGAGTTCAAATTCGTTGATAAATTTAAAAAATAAATGTTCACATCAGGCGAATTCATTTTATTCGCGTTCATTCTTTGCCGTGTTCGTGTGATGATTGCTTTTCAAGTTAAGTATTCATCGAATTAGCGCGGATGGGCTATACGGATTGGGCCCAGCGCGAAAGATTCGGTGGACGCACCACTGGCCGCCTATCCCCTCCCGCCCTGTGTTGGTTTTGCCGTAGGGAGGGGGTCGTTTACTCTCACGGAATATTCTCGGTATATGGGCTGAAACCATAATTGAAAATGATTACTCCGCGCACATCTATTGATACCATCATGCGATCCGAAAACGCAGCTTCCCCGAACTACAAAATCACGATTACTCCCGGTGATGGTGTTCATCCACGGAGGAGCGTTCCAGTATGGAAGTCATGCGTCCACTGCGGAAGGTCCGCAGTATCTACTGGATCACGACGTGGTATTCGCGGCCATGAACTATCGTCTGGGTACGGTAGGATTTCTGAGCACCGGCGACGAAGTCGCATCCGGAAACTGGGGCCTGAAGGATCAAACCTTGGCGTTGCAATGGGTCCACGATAACATCCATTACTTTGGCGGTGATCCTGACCAAGTGACAATCTTCGGAGAGAGTGCGGGCGCTGTTTCCGTTAACCTTCTGACGCTTTCGGACGCAACGATTGGTGAGAACAACCTCATTCTCAATTCGTGCGAAGTAGATTCAGAGAACGTTTATTGCAGCAACAGTTGAATATTGTGCCGACGTTCTCTGCAATTACTTTAAAGTCTCCAATTCTATAGCCCATGTCATATAGGCTTATTTGTGCCGTTAGTGACCGGAGCGAACTGTGAATACACATTATTACACTACCGATCTCAACGCGAGTGGAAATTTCAATCACTCAACTCTTTGCATCAACAGGACTCTTTCATAGATATATTACGGAGAGCGGATCGGCCCTCGCGACATGGGCCCACAGACCTAGAGCTGCCTACTCAATACGCGCTTTCGAACTTGGAGAGTACGTCGGTTGTTCTAACGACACGACAGATTCTCTTATCACTTGCCTGCGGACAGTTGATGCATCGAATATGATAGCCGCGCAGTTGCGATTTATGGTGTCGAAATTAGTCCCGGATATCACGTGGGGTCCGACCGATGAACCGGATATCGAAGGCGCTCTCCTCACAGATAGCCCTAGGAATTTGATCGCAGCTGGTAAAATCCGCGACGTTCCTTGGATATCTGGTGTTGTTAGAGACGAAGGACTATTGACCACTGGAGGTGAGTATATAGTAATTGAAAAATATTGAAAATATGAAATTTTACTACCATTTGAAGAACGAAATTCACATCTCCCAAATCGCAATATATCGGAGCAAGAACTATTTCTCTTGACGATTATTTAGCTTCTTGTGACTCAAATAATTCATTCATTCAGCTATAAACCATTTTCCTCTAATCCCCTTTTTTTCTATTCGGTCATTAGCATTCTACAGAAATCATGATATGTTATATGAACTCCTGGACAATATCGACACTATCATGCCCCACATGTGTACTTGGACGTACGCATCTGACTCGGGGGCCGCTTGGATCGAGGCCACAAAGTCATATTACTTGAATAATGATACGACATCAAGCGCTAGTGCAGTAAGTAACAAGGAAGTTGATATCACTGATCACATTTTAAATACCGATATGTTCAACAATCCACTTTTCTGGCAGCTACTCACCGCCTTAACGATGCTTGTTAGTGACTGCTACTTCTACTATCCGGCCCATAACACACTCGAACAACATCATGCCCTAGCGCAGAATCCGCAGTATTTTTATACCTTCAATTACCGGGGCGACTATAGCTATACCGATTCACCAGGTGCAGATGGCTCTACGGATGACTATGGGGTATCACACGGTGACGACCTCTTATATCTCTTTCCGGTGGCACCATCTTTGGCAATTTTCAACAAAACCATGAGTGAAAAAGATTATGAAATGATGGACACCATGATACAGTTGTGGACATCTTTCGCGATTGATGGGTGAGCAAGTTTTGGATCTGCTGACTTGGTAGAAACTGAATATCTATAGCAAATAATTGTTATTGCAGAACCCCTACAGCCTCGGCTTTAAATGGCGTCAACTCATGGGAACCGTGGTCAACGGAGGACAATTATCTTAGAATAGGGAACGGATCCGACACAGCACTTGAGGTCCAATATTCCTTTTTCAAAGAGCGAATGCAGTTTTGGGCTTCCCTATACGCTACCGAGGAGACGGGGGCCTCGACGTGAACTTCGTCTCCCAATTTTCTTTTCCTACACCTGGTTGCTTGTTTAAAATTTTACCCGTGCGAAGCAACAAAGCGGATGTGTTGGGAAAAGTGGATTTTTTATCAAATCCAGAAGACGGACATTGAATTATCGATGGAAATAAAAAATCGTCATAAAATTGTTTATTTCCGAATTTATTGAGACCTTGTATCTAATAAAGATGAATTGAATAATGAACTGAGTATCAAGAGACTCGGCAGAGTTTGCTTTTGCTTTTTAATGAATTGATTCATAACTATAATTATATTTGATATTCCCGATTTATTTGAACGTGTTAAGAGGAGACTCCGGTGAGATTTTTCGAAAAAATTACCAAAAAGTCGATTTTGAATTTTTTACGGAAACAGGTTCCCGAAACCATTCTTCATCAATGAAAAATATCGTGGTTCCCATCTGATTTTTTTTGAATGCAAATATCGCCTGACATCCAGAGTCCATTACAACGCATAATAAACAATCACTATTTCATCACTTGTCTGCATGTTGTACGATACACGAGGCGAGTATTAGTTTTGAGAACTTGGTATGACCTTCAAGATTTCTGCATCTGCAAGAATGAACTTTGCCAAGTTGTAGCTTCCAAACGATCTTTCCGAGAACAAAATTCTACTAAGATTTTTCCTTCCTTGTTCGATTATCTAGTGGCGGTATTTTTTAGTTTTTTTTTTTTCTAAGACCCACGCAAACTCCGATTTTCCATTGATTTTCCATTGACACTAGCGTGATTATTGGCCGAGTCCCCAAATAATACTCGAGTTTGAACCAAAAATATTTTGAGTGAACAAATTTTCTCCACATAGCAAATTCAATTTGGTTCTGACGGATAAGCTGCACCTATCTCTCGTAAATCGTTCAGTAGGCCACTTTAATTGTAGACCCTTTCTCTTTAAGTGCATTTTATGCGTTCGTTGGTACGGATATCGATTTCCGAGTTATTGATGTACACGTTATATATACCCGGCTATGTAATTACCGATTACCATTACCAATGACAATATCATCCGCGGGTACATCATAAATTCAACTAACAGTTGTATTCAGACATCTATGTAAATTTTCGTTTAAATCACTTCGTGCGCCGAAAATTTATTCTTGAGATTCAAAGTCCCGCGTAGTGTATCAAAGAGCTTACGGATCAGTTCGCGATTCTGCCTGAGCAAGTGATGATTACGGTCCGCAACTCTAGTCATCTAGGTCATTGCAGAGATTTGCGAAACAAAAAACGAAACAGAGCAAGCTATAAATTACCGAACAATCAATAGCAATGAGAAATAATTGACTTGAACTTGGCAAGAAGAAAAACTGAAAAAAAGTGCAGTCTAAGCTGCAGTTTCCTGATTCGCCCAATTGTAATGAGTGAATCGATCGAAGGTATGTATCTACGCGGAGAAAAATCTTGCTGTTCAGATTACCGTTCTCCTTCGGTAAAATTTTTATGGTATGGGGTACTCTAGTTCGGGTTACAATTATAAATGTATACAGTCCCGAGTAGGTGGAACATATACCAGCACCGTCGGTAAGGGTACTGATGGATCAGTATAATTTGCATGCGCCTCTGGACCGTTGGTAATTATTGAAGTGGCACGTCTTGAATTCTGAAACAAGATTGACATAATTCATGAATCTACAACATTATCATCATCTCTATTTCGATTTTTTTTTTATATCTTATTACATTATTAGAATGTAAAAACCATCTCTAGACTCTATTTTTGCGAGAAACGAACATGTTTTTGGACGTATGTGTTCGGAATTGAAATAGAATTCGCGCGACGTTGGCCTTTTTTGCGTTTTCGACGCCTGGGCTCGGATAATAATCGAAATGTGTCTTTTTCGAACGAAAGGAGGCGGGCGACTAGGGATTGCCCTTAACTCTTGATGGAAAAGTCACAGACTCGACTAAACTTGGAAGCTGATAATTTGTGTTCTTACGCTATCTTATATAACCAGAAAGTCTGCTTTGTTTCGGGGCTGAAAGGCACGCTCTTCCGTTAGTGGGGAGCCAATTAGTGTCTTAATTATTGTTCATTAGCTTATATATGAAAATACCTTGAGCGTATCCCTAATGGGAAAATTCGTGAACTGAAGAAGACCCGATATGAGTAGGATTAGTAGAAATGAGTGATTTTCATGGTAGGATTAGGATAATTTATATAGTTTTAACGAG
The DNA here is from genome assembly GCA_963978835.1 of Tenthredo scrophulariae. NCBI lineage: Eukaryota > Metazoa > Arthropoda > Insecta > Hymenoptera > Tenthredinidae > Tenthredo > Tenthredo scrophulariae. Next base: position 5,041,726 of record OZ022230.1, on the reverse strand, counting down.
CAATAGCAAATATAGAGTTGGTAATAACTGAAGAACGCAAGAATTAAACAACAGCGCATGTAGGTATATGATCCTTGGTAAAGCTGCTTATTATGTATGTTGCAGAGTGCGGGTAGATGATAAGCCTATAAGTATGATGAATGGCAGTATTGAAAAGATAAGTCCCCTTGACTCTACTAATAGCGACTCAAATATTTAAAATCAGAGTAGCGGTTGACTCTATAATTGAAAAAGATTAAAGCGTTATTTAGTTACCGCTTTGAACGTACAGTAAAATTACGCCAGTAATTTCGACATTGAAATGCTCAAGGTTTATTCAAATTTGTGGTTCAAAGTGAAATCACAGCAGGATATCCTGCGGCCAGACGTTTTAAATTTTCCTTCAAATATTGGCTCTTTTTTGAGACCAAAAGACTTATCGTCAATGGTTTTCGGTCAATAAACAAAGAACAATAACATTTATGCTTCAATTTGAGACTGTGCGAACTAGCGCGAAATTCAAATTTTCAAATTTATATTCGCCGTTCAGTCGTCGACAGAATAGAGTGAAATGCTCATTTCCGGCGTCATAATGTGGAGGAACCTTAAGTTTTAGTTCACGGAAACGACGCTAGATGAGAGATGAATAACCGAAATGAGACGAAACGGAACGCTAGGAACGCTAGGAATATGAACGGAATATGAACGGAACTAGAGTGTGTGTGGCTTCACCGAAATAATATGTCGGATACACGGCGCCGTAGAAAATCTCATAATTCCGGAGGTTCGGAGGATCTTTCCGACTCCTACGACGAGTTGAATATGACTAAGGAAACCCAGGTGAGTTTCGTAACTAACAATCGCTAAACTAACAACATTTTGAAACATCTTCGGGCGTCGTTTTTCTCATCCCTTGACCGTTCCTTGATATGAAGGTTGATTGCACCGAAGTAATGAGGTCGAAAGTTCAAAGATTTGATAGCTAATATCGAGAATATCATATCAACGATAACATAACATTAAAAAAAAAAACAATTGTTCTACTATTTAAAAAAAAAAATCTATCCGGTAGTATTACGCGCAGGTTATTAGTCCCTGCGCACGCCTATCTACGCTCAATTTCGCTGTTTAGAACCTCTTGTCATGCGTGCCAATTGGTATATCTATGTATACCTATATCACATACGTACCTAACATCTTCTAGACGAATTTTATAAACCCTTCATTACCCCATCGATAATCTTGAGAGTTTATAAACTGTCATTTTGATACATTAATATAAATTTTTAATCCACAACAACCGCGTAATCATCGGCATTTCGCTTTACCGAGATGCAAGATGATTTTTCTTGGATTTTCTTCATTTATTCTCTTATGCTAGTTTCGAGCAAGAATCACAATATTTCATAGAACGTGGTTGGTTCCGTTCAATGGCCACAGCATATGTAAACAGAGAATCTTAAACACGTGAATTGCGTGTCATATATCTTTGAATTCACGCCTATAAACGTTTCCGAAAGTATATAACGAAATACATATTTTATAGAATATTCTTTAGGTTGTAAATTCTTTCATTTAATTAATGGTGTTAACGATGTGTTGATGATTATTACTATGGTCACATGTCGTAGATATCAAGTTTATACTCATAAAGTAGTTTAATACCTATTTTCTTATTGCATAGGACATTGACCTTGTTACATTTTTCGCAAATGAGAATTGGAGCTGCTGCTTTGCTTGCCTTTCACCCAGATTCATAACTGTACCTTATTTATTTATGGATTACTGTTACTTTAGTTACTCTATCTATAATCCAATAAATTGGGTCACCCATTTACAAAAATCCATTTATTTCTAGCTTTTTATTCTATAATTAGATCATTTTACATATTCAAACTTAAAAAAAGGAAAAAAAAAAGAATTCTTACTGCTGTGTAGCCCGACTTTGATCTCAAAAAATTGAAGACATGAAGTAATAAATGTTCAAATCAAACTTTCTATATGATAAACACATCTTCTGTTTTCAAATATTGATAAAAAAGTAGGAAAATATCGAAATCTTGCTTCACTTTTACTGATTTTTATCATTTAACAGAGTAGCGAAGTGACGGAGGTCGAGGAGCCGCGTGACTCCGAGTACGACACAGGAGAAAGTGGTTCCGAAGCAGATTCTCAAGAAGGAGGATTAAGGGAGAGCGGCGATGGCCAAGAGGAAGACAAACCGCAACGAAAGTTAGACGACGATGAAGACAGACGTAATCCTCAATATATACCTAAACGAGGTACTTTCTATGAACACGATGACAGAACTACGGAGGAAGTAGCTGAAGAGAACGTCGAAACTCCTAACGAAAGAGAAGCGAAAGAGAAAAAGGTCTGGAAAGACAAAGAGGACAAATGGGATCACGATAGGTATAACGACGACGAACAAGCTCCCAAAAGCCACGATGAATTAGTAGCTGTTTATGGATACGACATTAGAAACGAAGAGGGACCACCCAGGGCTAGACGACGAAGAAGATATGGGTAAACTGATAATCCATTGATTCTATAAAACTGACTAATTGGCTTAAAAACGCGAACTATGTTAATTCTTAGTATCTTATTAGCGACGAGAAGCTTGGAGAGAGCTGAGACAGCTTCAATCTTACTTATTTAATAAAATTATTAATCACATCAACAGTCGTGGACCGAATAAATATACTCGTAACTGGGAGGATGAAGATGCTTATGGGAAGCCGGGAGGTCCTCCTGTTCCTGGTCGAGGCGGTGTTAGAAAACCCAACAGAGGTGGAGAAGAGTTCCCTGCTCTAGGAGGCAGCAATAATGTAAGAAATCGTTGATTTATCGATATTCACACTCGGTATTTACATTTTTGCAAAAGATAACTAAAATCGTCGAAAGATATGCAGAGACAACACATTTTTCATTGGCAGAAATTTAAATTTGTTCTGTAACAGTGACAAATTCCTCGCTCTATTCATTGAAGTATCTTTTGTTTTTTAGGATGAATCATCAGCTACTTCGGAAGAACCAGTTATCTCATCGGCTTGGTACAGCAACAAGAACAAATCTCAACCTAAAGCACCAAACTTCCCACCTCTTAATCCGCAGGAGCATGAAACCCAAAACTCTAAGCCTACTAGTACAAACAATGCTACACCGGCGTAAGTATCGGTCAATCTGTCTCCATTAGATCTCTGGTAACGATGTCTTCTTATTTTCTTCTTATTTTATTGAATTTCAGAAATGAGAACAAGACTCCAAGCGAACCGACTAATCCGGCTTGGAAAAAGGAGTTGAAAAATAACACGCATAATCAAAGCCCAAATAGAAGTGGTGGTGGAGATGCGGATAAATCGATTAACCACAAGCCCTCTCCTCGAGATTCTAACAAGAGACAAGTACAGGAGAGTGTTAGTCTGGCAGCGAGTAGGGCCAGAGGTCGAGGATTCAAAGGAACTGGTAACACTAACAACGTCGGTACCAACAGATTAGAATATAAATCTAAAGGGCGTGGATCCGGCTCAGTTCTTCTTGATAACAGGAGAAACAATAGCGATAATAACCACAGTGACGAACAACAATTGATTAACGACTTAAAACAAATTAATGTTAACGAGGGAGGATCGTTTCAACAGAGTAACAGACAGAATAGTAAGTATTTAGAATATATTCACTAGAGTGAATCTCAGAATTATATAATTGGGCCCTTCAGAGAGCGAAAAAAAACTCGAAGAGCCTGTATATTGCAGAAAACTTTTCTAATTATCTTGCGCTCTCTTTACAATTGCAGAAAATTTCTATCCTCAATCTCCGGGTCAAGTTAGACCGGGTACTGTTCCTCCGCGTATGCAACAACAACAGCAGCCTTCCCAGCAACAGTCGGTGCGACAACAGCAGCATGACCCAGCTGGGAATAGACCTAAACGTTATTCAAGCTTACGCCAGCGTCCACCTGTTCCTGAAGGTCCTGGTCAACAAGGATATCAGCCACAACATGGGCACGGCTATTATCCTCAAGGTATTAGACTTCTCATGCCTTATCGACTCATACTATCATCACGACATTAGGTTTATCGAAACAGCAGATTGACTAAAACAGATATACCTGTTTACTAAGTGATGTAAAAATCACTTTTAATTAATATTACCGGAGCGTAATTAACAACTTACTTCCGTTGATCTTCCTTTTCTTTATTATCTATTAATATGGAATTTCTATTCACATTTTCTTAGCTGGAAATTCCAGACCCGTTCTAGAGGCACAAGGTAAGATTTAAGAAATGATCGAGTAGCCTTGACTTGTTGTGTGCTTGCTGTTTGCCATTTTTTGTCATTGTGTTTGTCCTGTTCTTTGATTTCATCTATCAGTGGTGTTAAAATGACCGACTATATCGAAGCTCTTCTTTGAACTGATAGAATTCGTTAATCGTTATAGACTAGAATTAGAATCCACCAATCGTTTACTTCGTTATATTCATCTTCTAATAAGTGAAATATTGTCTCATATATTCACGTCATTTTATAGTCTTGATTACTAAATGACTTGCTTGCTATTCATAAACTCGTCAAGCTAGAACAGCGACTTTACACAGATTCAGCCTTGCTTTTGCTAAGTATTGGATGCACGTTGTTTAAGAATTCAAGAAAATATTGTTTGAGGCTTTAAATGGTAATTTATCAATAATTTTTATTGAATTTACCTGCATATACGTCTAAAAATCACAAGTTATATATTAATCGTGGAATTTTTCATAGTACAAACGAAATTACAAATATTTTTTGTATCTTTTCAGGATATCCCCCGGGTCATTTTGATCAGGCAGCACCGGTTGCAACTTCTGCAGCTCCACTGGCTGGGCAGCCAGTACTTCCCTTGCCTCCAGGTGGTCAGGCGGCCAATTTTGCTCCTCCACCGTTTTTGGTACCTCCTCCTCAATTTTTACCTCCTCAAAGTGCGCCTCCCAGCATGATTAACTACGTACAAGGACCTAACGGGCCTGCTTTTCAACCCAATTTTCAAGGATATCAAGGCTTCAGTCCTCCTGTACAGGTCGGTTCATATTTCGATCTGTTTACTAGCTTTTTGTACCCAAAAGTAGCTTTTATCATGTATTCATTATTCCTGAAAAATCTTATTATCGTTTTTCCGAATACGGAATTCAATATTGTGCGTGTTTGTAATTTGGACATTAAATTACTCCGAATGTTTATCATTAAAAGAAAAATGAAATGTGGTTTTCGAAAGGCTTCATGTTGCTTAATTGTGTATTATTTTCAGCCTCAAGGGCCACCGCCACCTCAAGAACTGTTTCAACCCCAAGGCTGCACTTATTACAGTCCAGCCCAACAGCAGCAACATGCAGTTCCTATGAGAAGACCGAAGGCTGCAATTCCCATACTTCCACCGCCGGACAATCAACAACATATGAGTAGTCGAGGCAGAGGTAGAACTACGCAACAACAAATACTTCCATTGCCTGGTGGTGGTATGCAACGATCTCACATGGAAGGTAAGAACATGGGTTCAGAAAACGAGGGAAAATTTATACAGGGACAATTTGCTAGCGTACAATCGGAGAAGCCGGTTGTTGTAGATCATTTTGTTCCAAATGATAATGTTAGCGATGAAGCGGCAGTAACTTACGGGGACAATGGGGATAGGAATTCATCTCATAATGATATGGTCGATAGTTCTGAAAGTTCTAAGGAATTGGAGGTAAGCTTGGATATTGTTGTTGTGAAAGAACAACAGCCACAGCGTTTTGTAGAAAGCAATGATGTTGTTTCTGCTAAACCGTTGGAAAAAATGATCAACAAAGCAGAGCTTGAATTATCTAAAATAGAAAATTCGATTGTAGAAAGTACCGCGATTGAAGAAGCTGCTGCCTAGTTATTTATGATCAGATTTTTTTTATCCTACAATTTCTAATGATCGTGAAATTATTATCAATCGAATAAGTCAGGAAACTATTATCGATGATTAAAATTCACTCAATGTTACATATGGATGTGTGTAACTTCACAAGACACGATCATGTAATCAATTCAAAGACGCGACGAGGCACAGAATTTATAGCCAATCGCTACTCTCGGGTACTATCTTATACTTATTAGTTATTACTAACGCGGGCTTGTATCATGTTTCACTACTTTAGTCGCTTGTAAATTAAACGAAACAAAAAAGAAGGAAAATAAATGATCAGATCTACATTCTAACTCAGTTTTGGGGTAGCAGTAGCTGGAAATAATTTCAATTCGTAATTAAATAAATATCAGTGATAAAAATGGTGGGTATTGTTTATTGCTGGATCCAGAAACCATAGATTGTGCATTTTTAATGTATGGTATGTAAAGAGCCAGCCAGCCAGCCATGAGAAGATTTTTCTTTCAAGTTTTTACAGTGGGTTTGTCTGATGAGACGATCAACGATATTTAAAACACACACAGAAATAAATAAGTAAATAGATAAATGAAAATAAAAACAAGAGGAAAGAAAAAAAGACAAAAAAACAAAATTAATCGATGAATACATTGTACAAACGTAAAATTTGTATTGTAATAATTATTGAGTTAGTATAAACTTATAAGGTTCATGAAATTGTAAAAATAGTCAAAAATAACTTGGATTATAATAATGTAATAAAAAGAACATCTTCACAGTTTAATCACCCGACTTTAATTGCTTACAAGTACGTAATTGGATTTGAAACATGTAGGAAATTTATCGAAATTATATATATTATATCTATATTCTAATAAATATATTTTTATTCTATAGTTTATTAATATACTTGTTGATTATTTCGAAAGTATAATCGTTTTAGACAAGATATATACTAATACGTTTAACTATTCTTTTTTTTTGTTTTGTTTATAATGAAATACGAAAATTTATTTAACAGTTATTTTCAATTTCTTACATTTTGTAATAGATAGTTAATTGAAAAGAAACAATGAAAAGAAAAACATATTCATCGAATCATTGAATAATTTCTATCTTATACGTTGAATATTATGCTGCAACAATCTTACTTATTTCTGCATTTATAATTTAGATAGATGAGAAATAAACTGTAATATATTAATATAATATGTTGTGAACGTTCAAGGGAAATCTTCGAGTCCAAACAACAGATTGCCAGGAAACTCAATATTGAAGATTTATTCAGAAAAGAATATTAATCACAGTTGAATGAGAGAGCGAGCGAGAGAGAGAGATAGAGAGCCCTTTGTGATATTGTTACTGATTTGAATTTGTGGAGGACAAACAATTATCGAATTTAAAGGCTTTTCTTCTAATTTCTGCGACATATTCTTTTAATGCAACAATTTTCCTTGAAATACATTCGTGTATATCCAGAAGTATAAACTTTCCAGGTAACAGAGTAAGTAAAATTGGTATTTGCGACCTATGAAGTAAATTATGTGTTGGATCAATGAGATAAAAAAGAGACATACTGTGGAAGAGATCATGTTACATTCATCACATTTGAAAAAAAAAACCCAGCAAAAAACAAAAGAAATCGTTCGATAATTTATAAGAACGATTATTGTATGTAAAACAGATGCCTTTATAATATATAATATAATAATAACTCATGGAATAAAATAACGAGAAATATCTTGCCAGTTCTATACCGTTTGGTAACAAAATATCAAGCTAAATAAATGCTTCGAAAAAAATAAATAAAATGTCTTAATATTACCTATGTATTTGATGTAACATTACTGTTTTCTGCTTGCTGTATAGTCGAAAAAATTAACATCGACGGGATCTTAATAATTTTCAAACCATTTGCCATTGTGATAACAAAAGAGATTTTGATTGAAAAAAAAAGAGTAAAAACAAACATCCAGTATTAGATTCTTATAGTATAAAACGTAATTTATAATACCCAAATGATTTCTAATTCTGATTCGTGAGTATAGGCGTGCTTATAACGGCTTGTTAAAAAATGATAAGAGTTCATCCCATTATTTAGAATTATCATTGTTATTATTATTATTATTATTATCATCATTATTATTATTGTCATTATTATTATGATTATTATTATTATTATTATTATGATTATTATGATTATTATTATTATTATTATTATTATTATTATTATTATTATTATTATTATTATTATTTGTCTTTAGGGGTGAAAAAATAGATACGTCTTTAATATCTACTAACACATTTGTTACACAAGTTGAATTTTACACAAATGTTAACTAATACTTAATTTATTTATTATACTCATATAAGAACTAAGAAATCATGTTTAGGTTTGAGGGGACAGAAAAACGTTTAAAACGAAGAAGGAGAAGAAGACGAACAAAAAAAAAAGAGAACAAAAACAATTTATGACATTAAATGGAGTGATAGTTATTTCTTTTTTTATTTTTTATTTTATTTCTTATATATATTTTTTTTTTCCTCTGATTTTTGATTTTTATATCATAAAGACAATACGCAACGTGTTTTATGTTCAAATTTTTTGTATTCTAGAAAATTACTAATACCATAATTATTATGTATAATTATAAAAACTGTTAATTTTATATGACTAAAGATGATTTGAATAACAATAATGAATGTTTTTGAGGCTGAAATTAAATACTCTGTCAATACCCAAGTTTTATGTTGTTCTTTTTTTTTCTTTTTCTTTTTTTTTCTCCGTTATTATCAATTCAAAACCCTTATTGTATTCATAATAATTATATTAACTCTATTTTCAATGGACTTTTGAGATCACTATGATCACGCTCGTTTCTCAGCTAGATTTTTATTCCTATACGAAATTTCAAGTTTACAAAATATCTACTTGAGTATAAATAAATCATCGGGATATAATGGAATAGCGTAATACGAAATAGAGAGATTATTAAAGTGCATAAATTCGTTTATTCACATATTGATTAATTTTTAGTTTTTCATTTGGGAGGGGGGGGGGGGGGGGGGGATATTATAATTATTTCGTGCTGCATTTATCGTGTAATAAATACATACCTACATACATACATAATTCGTTTTTCTTAAACTAATTTTTTTTTGTTTTCTTGGTGTATTTTTTTTTTTTTCAAACACTCAATTTCCACATTTCATTTGAGATAAAGTAAAATAAATTACTCTCATTTTAACTCCAATTGAATACAATCTCGTTATAGTTCACTTGAATCATATTATTGACTGTAACGATTACATCGAATTTCATCGTTCAGTAACTCCTTGGCTCTTGACCTTCAGTTTACTATGCTTTATAGTTTAATACACATTATAGCGACGGAGGTCGTATTATTATTGTTATGTGCATCGGAAATTATGAAGAAAATATTAATAATCTTAAATTATAACACGAAATGTAAGTATTATGCATATTATATACATTACAGTTATTCACCCATACAGTGCTTGATTTTTTGTCAAAATACAGTTCTATATAATTGTATGAATATGTTAAATGAATTTATCATATTTCTATACCATAAAGCATTTGTAGACTAATTTGAGAGAAAATACTCCTTCAGTATTCGCATAGCACATGTTTTTCGATAGACAATTAATCCTTAAAAATATATTATCATTGAGATATTACATAAATATTAAATGTAAACGAAGTATGAGAGTTTATCCTCAATAAACTATACAGCACTCGATTGTACAACGTGAATTGAATACAGATGTTGCTTATATTCGCGTGGTCAATGGTCATGCCTGTCCGTATAGGTTTGTAATTTATTTACCTACGTTGTTTCGTGTTTGTTCAATTTAATCGGTATAATACAGAACCCATATTCATCACGTGCAGTAACTGCGCGTTCGTGCTTACAGATCATGCGTATGAATATATCAATTCAATCCAGATTGATTTGACATTTTTTTGATTGTTTGGCAAGCGTTGAGCGTTGAAAAATTCTCTATAAGAGCTAATTCACAAAACCGATATCGTGCTCGATTGATCTACTTATCTGATTCTAGAGAAACTGGATCGAAACACATAAAAAAATTTCAACATAATGCGCAGCTAAAAGTGCAACATTTATCTTTGAACATGTTTCCGATTGATAAACTAATTAATCATCGGTTTTATAACGGGGAAAATACGAATCATACATTTTCCTTGGTCCAAAGACACTTCTGATCGATAAGGAGGGTATCTGAAAATCCTCGTAATAATATAGATGAACAATTTGTGTGAATGATACGATTTAGCAATTCAATTATAAAGACATTTACATTTACATCATTTATAACTATGCTCAAAGTATACATGTGTATGTACTACATAAAAGGGTAGAAATATTGATCACGATTTAATGGATGAACTATGCCATAATTCATCACTGGGTAAAAGAAATAATTCAAAAATTTCATAGAGTAGAAAAGTTCGAAGATCGGAATTATTACAATATTTTTCTTACGAGTATAGTAGGTAGTTTATGTAAAATTTTATTCCTATGATTCTAGTAGGAAAAACGCGTTTTTCTTTTCTTCGTTAACAGTTTTTCGTAAAGTTATTATTTTCATTAGAAGTTCCCTTAAGAATGATTGATGAATTTTTAGTGATAATTCCTAAATACCATATGCTCGTGGATTTCAACCCCTGGGGTCTATAAATGATTCTTTTTTAAAAAAAGGGTACTTTAGCCGCAGCATATCAGTCCTTAAACTGAGTTTGCGAATCGTGTCATATATACAGACGCATAAGTGTGGTTTTACGAGCGAAATTTATTCCAACTCGAATTTGAAACTCCCTTTAAACTTTCTACGATTTCTATCAAGAGACGTTGACAACGTTTTCAGTTTAAAACTTGTAAAGTTGACCAATTGAAAAATCCAAGTTCGATTGTAATTCAGTCAGATTTATCATCTTTATTCCCATATCTTCCATGTCTACAGCCCCAGATGCTATCAAAGTTGTCCAGAAATACAAAACACAACAGAAAATAAAAATCATAATACGCATAGGGACCACGGTACGTAATAAGGAAGTTTATTATATTATAATATGGTATAATCTATAAAGCATTTGATAAGCATCATTATTTGTTATATAGGTATACGAACATATACTACTCGTTTCGTGTAGATAATACGTATGAAATGATATGTAGGTGAAAAAATTTCATCAATATCTATAATTTAATATTCTTATCAAACCATCCTTAATCTATATTGTAGGTGATAATGAAAGAATTTTTTTCCGCTGTATAGAATATAATTTTTTAAACCCTTCTCAGTCGTATTTTTTTTTTTTTTTTTTAAATTTCTTTCCTTATACCTCGTTGTCGTAAAGGATTGTCAAATTTTCAGATTGTTTCATACACTTTTATAGCTATAGTGTACTTAATATTAATATCAGGGAGGTTTTTATCGATCGCGTTTCAACGATTGTTGGGAAATAACTACACCGCTTAGGGGTATCACCTCGGTATTTTGTTGAATATTATTATTGTTGTTACTGTTGCTTGTCGGATGAGATGGAGTATTGTTAGTGTTTGATCTTCGAGTACCCCGACCGCTACCACCTCGAGTCATTTTGTAAGTTCCACGTCCGCCGGAAGCAGCTCCACGAGGACAACAAAACGTCCGTCTAAACTCCTTCCGAAATTTCCCTGTAACATTGAATTAAACGGAATTTATTACTACAAGCACGTAGAGGAAGACAGAAAATTCAAATAACTGATAATATGGTACGTATTGAAAGAACGCCGACGGCCGAAGATTTCGGATATCGAAGTGCGCCATTACATTTTCAATTCAAAATTAATACAAAATTTCGAGTACATTTTTCTAGACCGAGAAAATCGACTCTGACAGAAGTTATTCGGCACAGAATAAAAGGAAATGTTTTTTATCTATATTCTCTGCTCCTTTGACCTGGGCAAAATTGATATGTAACAATTTACATGTGACGCTTAATGTTAAGTTACGAACCGAGATTGAAACAAATTTTTTTTCAATATTTAAAAAATTCAGAGAGACAGATACGTTATTATAACGTATATGAATATGCATTTAATATCACATCCGCATGCTGCTATACTTATGTATGTACGTGTTATTTTCAGAAGCTATTATATACAGCCATACATACATAAGAAGCTCAAGTAGAAGGTTTTGAATTTTTTTTTTGTTTCTTTTTTTCTCCAATAACGCCAAGTTATTTTGAAGCATTTTATTCATCCAAGATATAGTAATAGCACAAAAGGTTATTCAACATCAAACATATCAGTTTTACATCGAAAAAATTTCTCTCAAGAAAATTAATAATGGTTAAATGTTGTTTAAATTTATTTTATAAGATGTTATTGAACAGTGAGTCGTTTCATCTTGTTAATATCAGTCTACAGAGGGCTGATGAATACAAAAAAAAAATAATATTATTATTCACAATCAGTTAGTGTCTAATATATCTTGCTTCAAATTATTAGTAATATCGTATACCGTCTCAGTAACATCGAAAGAGTTAAATGACGTAATTTTTATTGTACCTTAGCGTAATACTTCCCCTTGGTTTTTGTACAAAATTAAAATTATATGTAATATATGTATACTCATGTATCAGGGTGGCCCTTAATTTGATCATTTTCGAATTTCAACGCTCCCACGGGGCAGAACCGTCTCCAAATATAATAAAAAAATAAATGTAGCCAAAACCCCAGGTTTCTTCCTCAATTCTAAGTATCGTCCCAAATTTCTAACGATATAATTTCCGAAGCTACAGCGCACCAAGAAAATTTCTTATCTCCAAATTGTGAGGAATAAAATTTTGTCGTTGAAAATCTGTAAATTTTCCACGGATACCTACTGCTATAAGTAACAATTGTACGGAGTTTCAGATTCTTCGAAGCGATGATGCGATAGGAAGTAAAAAATAATCACGAAATACGAAATATCGTGTGTCATTTAAATTCGAAAGTTCAGAGGGTTTGGGGCAGTACTTAGGATTGAGATAGAAACCTAGGGTTTTGACTACATTTTTTTGTATATATTTGGAGACGGTTCTGGCCCGTGGGAGAATTGAAATTTGAATATGATCGAATTAAGGACGCCTCTGATACGTATACCTAGTATAGTATACCACATTACTGATATTATTTTATTTTATTATTTTTACTAAGGTATAGGTATACAGTATTCATAAATCGGGGATTATCCCATACAATATCTAAGTTTTATTTGTATAATAATTAGAATAATCGATAGATAATTTACCAAAATTTCATCTAGTTTAATTGATTAAAAAAGCTATTCTTATAAATTAATCAGCATATATAAAATTATGTTAACTTTCATCGTTTCTGAAATGGTATATAATGTATGGGTAGATGATAATTTATAATAATATTTTATACAAAATTTGATAATTCGAAAACAGTGGCTTCATATTTCGATGAAATATTCTAATTAGAATATAATAATCGCTGTAAAGATTAATTGTTATAAACTTTCTTCAATTTTTCCTTCTCCCTTTTCAACTGGTAATTAGTGTCACAGATATAATAATAAATAGCATGAATACGTCAAGGTATAATTAACTTAATTTATGAGTAGAATGATAAATATATTTACGTCTCATTCATATACGATAATATAATATGTGAACTCTAATGAACTCAATTCTACGGTCGGAATTTTGAACATTGAAATACTACGACGCCGAGTTTTCATACCTTGTAGAGAACCAGGTCTACACCAAATCAAGAATATACCTGAAGAGATAATTATTATATTTTATTTTATTTTTTATTTTTTACTATGTCGCAAAGGGAATAGCATTTATATCCGTTCAGAACAAATACATATCAATTTACAATTACCACAAGCCATACATACACATTACTTATAGAAATGAATTGTGATTCGAGGTGTATCAAATTTTTAATCTTTTAAAAAAATAAACTCCACTCTTCCGAATTTGGCATACATACGTATGTAGGTATACACATTCAGGTATCTTATATTTACAACTACGCTTATATTTCGTTGGAAAATAAACACGAGTGTTAAAATCGGTGTTTATAAATTTGTCCACAAATATTTTGGACAATTAATACAAGTGACATAGATCGTCAATAATTTCGCGATAATTCAGGTATAGGACCTGTAGCTACATTCTATTCTACAGGCACTAACGCCAATGGATCCTGCATTTTCTTCCGTAGTCTCAGCTTCCATTCTACTCTCGAAGGATCGTTTCGCCCAAGTGACCCGTCGTACCGAGGGTCAAAGGTTACGACGATTTTGCGCGAGGTGATAACCGCTCGGAATCGTTGGCCGACGACTAACACCTCTGATCTCGTTGTTAGTTGAACAGTCCAGGAAAGTACGACGAAACTCCTGCCGGAACTTACCTGGAACCGAATCAGAAATCCACCGTTGTCAGCACCGTTGATTTATTCACGATTATTTGCCTTTTTGTTATTTTGTCTTTTTTTTTTTTGTTTTTCACACACGCGGATATTCATAGCTATAATACTGTATTCGAGGGAGATTCTCCTTTTTTTGACAACTGGTATCGCCTTCCGGTCCCTTTCATTCATATCAAATTTTGTATCAAAAGATCCAAAATAATTGGACACAATTTTTTATCACGCATATAGGGTAAAGTATCGAACATTATACCACGGTACGCATTGATTTCACTCAGCCTAATTGTAAATTCAATTTAAGCTTCTGATTTCCGAAAATGAGGGAAAAAGAAACAACTAGCTATGAGAGCCACTATTCGAATTCTTATTACCTTCTTATAGTTTTCGATAGTTTTTTTCTTTCTTTTTTTTTTTTCTTTTAACGATAAGGGTGGACCACCTAATGATATCTGAGCATCTTCTGTGGACTTTATCTTGATATAAATTTCTTTATCTCTTTTGTAGGTTCTCTCGAGCTATAGAATTCCATTAGTCACTTTCAAGACCTACTCGCGAAAGGAGAATAGAAGCTTTCCCACAGCTTCCACTTAAGATCTAGCTGATCAGATAAGGCATCTTGGTGGAGAATCCAAAAGGACAACTAAAAAGTGATAAAAAGTTGGCCACGAAAGTCGGAAATAACTACGTGAGCGATATCATACTAGGCGTGTATTCCGTATGGTACATCTTCGCCAGTTGGAACTGAAATTCGTTTTAAAATTACTGTAATAGATTATCTAGATGTGGATCAAATTAGTTTCGTTGATAAATCAAATCGACGCAATAGTTAGGCAAATTGTCTTTACGGTACAGCTAGAGCTTTTAGTCGACTATTTGAAAGTCGTTCCTTAAAGCTGACCATCGATTCAAGATAATTTAAGGACGTATAAAAATAATGAAGGCAAACTACGGAAACCATGAGAGGCCAAGATGATTCGGTGTTCCAAAAATCTTAAGAGCTTGAAAAAAAAAAGAGCCGGAGTTTTTTGTTTCGGTATTAAAAACAGCGGGATGCAAAGGAGGCAAGAGCCACAGGTCTGATTCTGGATAATGAATTATCGTTGGACAATGGTGTAAAATAAATGAGGATCCGCTATGGTAAAAAGAAATTAATGATCACTTGAAAAACTCATTACTTTTTTCCTCGTTATCAGTTGGACGTAAATTATAAATTACGCCCTGAGAGCGATTAGCCTTCTAAAATCTAGATTCTAGATCATCCTCGTGTCTCTTTAAGAATAAATTAACATTATAGTGTGAAACGAATGAATATGAATATGAATATTAAAATATCAAAGATTAGACCCTTGCGATGTTGGCACTATGCTCCCCTCGACTGAATTTAACGATATTGTGTTGATCAATATACACGAAAGTCGATAAATGTTTGTATCTTGTTTGCTGACCGATATTTTCTCGCCTGTAGACGATCATCTTTAATACATTTGCTTTATGATATGTTCATAAATATCCATACTCGTAAAACTTCGCCTTTGTATCTATTAATATCCGCACTGTATTAGATCTTGTAAGTAACATGCCAGAATAAAGCCACATGTAAATATCACAGTACTTAGGCGGTTGAGTGATATGTGTTCGAGTGCCAATCAATTCGACGTATGTACTACATGCGTGTAGAAATTTGTTATTTGGTATCACTCATTTTCCATCCACATATATCATTTTCACTTGATTGATAACAAGCCAGAAGACTATAAGTGATTTACTTACCGCTCATAAAATTGTAGATCAAAGGATTTACTGCACTGTTCGCATAGCAGAGCCAGTGGGCCAATAGGCTGACCGTTTTCGTTGTCTGGTTCGCTTTGATTGCAACTGTATACCTGAAGAAAGAGATAACAATCAAGATTCGTACAATTAAAGTAGTAGAAAATGGTGAAAATAGATATAAGGAAGAAAATTCCATCAAGTTACGACAGCGCAATGTCGAAAATGTGAAACTATTCTCATGAAGTTAAGTTGAATTGAATTTTTGCTCACGCTGTTGCACTTGCGGATAGAAAATTCTTTCCATAATAGTTTTCGCGGTTATTTTTAGACCGTAGATCGTTTTATAAAGGCTTGAAACTTCTGTAACTCTCGATAATTTTCAATTATATGAACTATCCCTGGCTATCTGGAAACCGGTGGAGAAATTTCAATTAATTTTCTGAAAGGATGTAGCCAGTGTACAGGTAGATGTCGAAATGTCTTTATACGAATGAATATAACTGCGAAGTAGTAACATTAGTATTTGCTAGCCATAAGGGTAGGTATACAATTTTCTGAAAAGATAAGCTTAGCAAATTCCCCTGGGCCATCGGCTCTTCAAGAGCACATTCGAACGCTCCTCGGTATATCTACCTCAAAATGGACAGCAAATGAACTGGAAAGTAGCAGACAGCGAACATCAGTACAACGGCTACGAGCATTTTAGCAGCCTTTCTTCTCGACCGTAGCTGACCCTCGAGATTGCCAGGGTTGTTGGTGGTTGCGATTACGTGACTTCCTCTACTCGAAACTGAAAATGAAATAACGTTGCGTTATAACTTACCCTATCTGACGTACTGACCAACAACAGCCACCCGTTTTTACCGATCGTTAACTCACCCTTGATCATTTTAGCACGTACCTACGTAACACTCGCGGTGTTCACCGGACGTTCATCAAGAAATTTTTATAAAGGTCATTCTTTTAGGTAAAGAAAAATGTGAATAAATCTAAGAAAAAAATGTTCAAATTACCGAAATTCCATACGTTCTGCTAATCCCTGTCACTGATTGCGAGTGAGCTTACCAATGTCGGTTACGTGGCAGATAGGGTGGGAAAAGCGAAGTTTTTGATGGGGTGGATTTGAAACTGCTAATCTAACTTCAAAGAAACATCTTTTGACACCCCCCCCCCGCCCCAAACTTTGACGACATAACGAAATATCATGCCTATAATATCGATTGCAAAATATGAATTACATTCACAGAAAAATTTCGTATATCGAGACAGTGCTTCATAGGATCGATAGTTTCACGTAGTACCTGATATTTGCATACTTATTTATAGACCTGAACGAAAAAAAAGGAAACAGTGAACGTTAGAGTGGGAATAGAGAGTTTCTGACACGCTGGTGAACCTTAATTGCAATATCGAACTCTACTTCGCTTAATTAACTATATAATAATGAAGATTGACTCCATAATGGAGATTTGATTTATAAATTCATATAAAAATTGCCTTGGAAAAATAGTACCGCATAATTGTTAGTTTTACTTTATAGTTGCTATACGATCGGACCTTTGCTACATTTTGTGTTTAACATCGGTTTTACGTATCGTTCAAATCGTTAATTCGCCTTGGCACGCATGCAACGATAATAGACGCGTTGGTGCTGGTGTTGGTGTACATCGTTTACGATTACCGGTTGCAGCAGTCGGTTTGAATTGATGACTGAGTTAGCATGGCCTATTCTACACTTGAAAAATATATATTTCTAACCCCCGACCTCTGGTTCAGATATATTGTCAGGCACGTATGTGACCCTGCTCGTAAATAGATTCTGATAGACTTATATTAAAGCTCTGTTTGTTATTCTCTGAGTACTAGCACAGATTGCAAGTAAGATTACCACATACAACTTCGTTTCCATATAATATGCACCATATGTTTTGTTATGTATTATATTTCGCATATCTGATGCCCTGGGTTATACCGCACATACCCCGATTCATATATTCAACATATAGAATAGATTCGTAGGGATGTGCAGTGTGTCCCACCGTAATATCACCGTGCGAATATCAAATACCGATTTAATTCAGATGATAAAAATCGAAATGAAATTGGTGTTAGCTGTACTTTTCTATACAGCAACTTGCCTTTTAATGACAAAAAAATTGTTCGGGGTAATCGAGCGGCTAAAAAAGTTTCTTCGTAGGTTCATCAGTTTCAAAATAAAAATTGATTAAATTCATGGCACACGCGATATAATTTTTGCGAAAACTTCCCAAAGTCGAGAGTTTATCGAAAGTTGGTTACAGTTATACCTGATGAAATATTATAATTGTTTCCGTGAAAAGAGAAATAGAGGTTCTTTCAAATGTAAGCCGAAATAATTTATAGCACCAGAAAAGTAGGATTCCAAGAAAATCTCATCGCATTTTAAGCTCTTTTTTAAGCTACTTTTCTTCTTCTTTTTATTCTCCCTAGTAAAAGAGATGTAAAAGATTAAAATGAGACTCCTTGTATGCACATATGATTACCGATTGAAAAGCTCTCCGGAAAGGCTATTAGGGGTGCGTGCCTAAAACGGAGCTGACAATTTCAAGAAAATTTATAACGGAGATGTTATGCCGATAGGTATTATGGTGAGTCAATGGAGAGAAATTTGTTTTTGTAATGTTTACTTTAGAATACCGAAATTGAAAGTGACATCAAACTTTCAGGCATGTCTATCACGATATTCAGAACGTAGCAATCAAACGAGGGGTGACATTTCTTCGGTATAAGTATAGGCATTTCTTTTCTCACAATGTATGTTTTTTTTTTTTGTTTTTTTTTACGTCTTTCCTGTTGAAACATCTTAAATTCATCGAATCAATCGACCTTTCATCGTCTTAAGTGGATGTCAGGGGCATTTCAATTCCATTATACTGCAAGGAGCGAAGAGTAAAGAAAAGAGAAGTAAAACACTCCAAGAGTAGTACGTGCTTTTTATCACGAAATATAGAAAATTTATAGCAATTTACCATTAAAAGAGCGACAATCATTTTCTACTATTCTCTCGAGATATTTTTCGCCACAAAATTTTCACTCGATCGAAATATTTCCCCGAATGTATATTCGCAGTATAACGTTGATGAAAATCAGTCACCCTTGGTTAGGGTGAAATTGAGTGTTAGAGAAATGGAATGCGGAGGGTCACTCACATGTGTGTCCTGGGATGTCACTCCTCCAAAGTACACGTACGATTTGCCAGTAGGCGATGCTCATGAAGAGAAGGGGTGCAGTGTACAAAAGGATCAATTTGACGATGGTAAACGTTGCTTCACTTTGTTGACTCCAGGAAGGGGCGCACTGAGTGAAAAATATCGTTTCCACCCTGAGTTTACGGTGGACCGTTTGCAGCACCATCAAATCGGGAAGATCTGTACGAAAATAGGAACCTGGATTGGCTCGGTGTGTAACATGCCTTAGAAAGTATTCCTATATACACATAAGATAGCTTATCATGCGAGTTTACACAGCCCAGGTTTTATACTTTGGAACTCCTTAAATGGATGAATTTTTTTCTTCTTTTTTTTTTCTATGTACTTTAGGGTGCTTTTTTTGGATCGACTATTTTTTTTTTTCAACTCCCCATTAAAAATCTTGTAGTAGACATCGAAAAAGGAATCCTGTCCAATTTTTAGCTCTTAATTACAATTCTAAGTACTCGCCCTCGTCTTTTTAAGTTTTCCCATGCTAAAAGCATGGAAACATTACGGCTTTTTCTTTAGCCGCGCACAACTCAGCTGCATTTCAATGGATCGTTCTCATCCAAGACTCATTTGACAGAGAATTTAATGTTCTTCAAAAGCACTCATGATAGTTTGATTGATTTGAAAATATTGAACTTGACATTTTGTTAGAATTTTATATTTAAAAAAATCAAAGTCCTTATATCTTTTGAAATACTGGTCTGAGCGACTTTACTTATTGGACTTCTTTGTAGAGAAATAAATTTCCTACAAAATTGTCATTAAGTTTTTTTATCCAAGTCCAACTGTTTATTCGCCCACGGTGAGAAAGAAGAATTATGCATAGAATCGACTTTGAAGGCTCACACAGGTGCAGCGGTTGAAACCACAGCCAAACTACCTCAAGCACTTTTGAAGAACACTAAATTCCCTGTAAAATAATGTTTAGATGAGGACAATCCATCGAAATGCGGCTGAGTTGTGCGCGGCCAAAGAAAAAGTCGTAATGTTTACATGCTTTTAGCATGGGAAAACTTAAAAAGACGAAGGCGAGTACTTAGAATTGGAATTAAGAGCTAAAAATTGGACAGGATTCCTTTTTCGACGTCTACTACAAGATTTTCAATGGGGAGTTGGAAAAAAAAAATATTCGTTCAAAACGAATCGCCCTAATGTACTTACCGAAAAGCAGAGCGACCACCCAAATTATGATGATGGCACTCTTGGCTCTACCCGTCGTAGACTTGAACTTCAGAGGAAAACATATGGCGTACCAACGATCGATTGAGATGAATGTCAGAGTCAGGATGCTCACGGATACTGAGACCGTCTGAAACACGAGTTTGACAAGTTTTACATTTTTGTCTTTTAACATATTGCATCCAATGTAAAAAACCTATACTTTCTATACCCTGATAACTATTGGCGAAATTATCAAGCTCAACTAAAATGCTTACTGATGATTAGACCCATTTTTGGTCAATTTCTAACCATGCCTAGCGACCAGGTCTAGTTTTGCTCAGATTATTCCATGATCTGACGTCTCCCTAATTCTCAGACCAGAGGATATCGACACTTTCCGTGGGTCAATTGTGTCACCATCAACGCGATCTTCGAGTGCCAAATGAATGAATACCTTTGTTAGATTCGAGTAATGCTCAGTTTACGCGGTTTGGCATGAATCCGTCAGATACTGTTAGCAAAACGGAACTTCATGTTGGTTGTATAAGAATTCGCGGAATTCGAGTATACATTTCTATGTATGTCACCACTATTGGATTTTCGGTGACAACCATCTATGCTCTGTTATCCCATAAGCATAGGAATTTGCGAAATTTTCTTCTACCCAGCACTTTTTATTTATAGGACTGTTCAATGGCGAGGTTCTTTCTGTCCGTGTGTTTGCTGATATGTTGCGATCGATAGAGGTATATACATATATACGTATACCGGAACACGAGGTGTTTGCCTGAGGCGATCGTTAGTAATTATGGTATTCGTTATAGGATAGATGAAATCGAAGGAACAGTCATTGCGGAGATAATTGAGCCCTCGGGTTCTACGTTTTACCTAGAAGCAAAGTGCAGGAAATTGGTAATTATAGTAAGAATACGTGTAAGTAGGAGCTTATCTCCCAATTACCCAAAAGCCTTTGTGTTCGTTGCAGAATCGACTGTTTTTTCGCCTTTTATTCTGCGATTTATTATAGTGGATTGGAATTTAGATTCAGGAGATAAGAAAGTAACAAATTTGGGATAAACTTTTGGCATTTGAAAACGGGGCTTCGGGGTGAATATCGATTAGGTGTAGAACCGCTCCAACCCATTGCTAGTTTATTGCTATCGGCTTTCTTCACTTCCCAAACCCTTTCTTCCCTTACGAATTATCGTGTATCTCTCGTCTCTTATAATACTGATGAAACTCGAGGGGTGCTAGGCCAACAAAATAGAATGAGATGTTAGACCCGTAGATTCCGAACCATTTTTTCATATGAGAATATAAAAGTTTGACCAATTATCCGAAATTGAAAACCATTCGAAACCATAAACGATTGGCTATATCAATATTATTCAAGAAATTTATCGTCTATGTTCTTCAAAATTGGTCATCTTTCATATGCATTCGTGTGTAGTTCCTGTCCACACGAGGATATACATTGAATATTATGTGCAAGGAAGCTTGGAGTAAATAATGTGGTTAGTGGTAGGTAATGGTGTTACGGGTGCCTTGTTACGGGTAGCAGTAACGGTATTGGGTATAACGAGTCAAGTTAAGGCACGTGTATCCCATCTCTTTGACAACGATAAATTGATTCGATTAGAGATGGCCAAATTATGTCTTCCCTACGATCAGAGGCGAATACTAACGAAAAAACGTATTTTATTAGGCAAATATACTTTTGTGATCAAAACTTGTCGTGTCTAATTATTATGGTAACGTCAAGTCGGACGACAAGGAACTGGTGCCAAATTTTAAGCCTAATTTATAGTCATTAGATGTCGTCGTCGGTGTTCGTGACAATATGGAAGATATACGCCTTGTTGTATTAATTTGAAAGTTTTAATCAGTATCTCGAAATAAATAGTTGACGGTAACTTGTCAGTATGATAATTCCGGTACGGATCATCTGAAGAGTCACTCCCGTGTTAATATCAATATATTTGTTAATACTGGTCAACGGCCTTTGACTCTTATGGGGTTTTGATCTACTTATGCTCGAGAAAATTAGGGGATTTTTCATGATTTTTTTTTTGGCCATATTAACCAAATTTCATCGAAATATACTGAAGAGTATCGATTAGTACGTGCTTCGAGGTACTTGTATGAATTTTTTGATGAGAAAATTTTTACAACTAAGGGAAATGTGCCGGTTGCTCCAAAACACCTTCTTTTTTTATCGTGACTTGCGGTGACCATGATAACTCTAAATGATCTGAAATCAAAAAACCAAACAAATGTCATTGGAATATTTGTATATGGATCTCGTGAACGAAGCAATTTTCATTTGGACTGAAATTTCAATTTTTTTAGGCCAAAAAACTGAATTTTTGGAACCTCGAAAATCGAACTTCTTGGGGAAATCGTCGCGATTTTTTTTCTCGTCAAAATTTCGCTAGACCTTTAGTTCACAAGCTTTGTATAGGACCATACTAACGAGATCTTCATAGTTTTTTGATTTCGAATGAGCCGTTCTAGAGTTATCATGGTCACCGCAAGTCATGATAAAAAAGAAGGCCTTTTGGAGCAACGGCGATATTTCCCCCTACTAAAAAAAAAAAAATAGTTGTAAACGGTAAAATTTTCAATTTTTCTAACTGTGAGAAGACGAGAATAGATCCGGGATGATAGAAAACGAGGTATAGATAAAGTTATATTTCAAAAGACAGCAGAGGTAAATACCACGGGTATTTTCCGAAAATAAGATCCCTTGGAACTTAAAATTTCGCCGCATTTACCTTAAGATATGTTCTTTGATAATTTATTCACGAGTGGAGTAAAGGCGTTGATGCGCAAAGGATTAGCAATTTATATCATGAACTCAAAACTGAACCGTCGGCTGTGGGCGTACAGCTTTAAGGTCGAGGTAATTCGGATTTGAGAGATAAAGCTTCTGAAAATTCTCGGTACTAGGGGATTCATTTATCTCCCTCAACGGTTCGAGAGGAAAGTTCATTTGCCAAAAATATTTTTACGAGAATTTAGACACACTGCAGGTAAATATGAGAAATTTCACGACGAATTTTTAGTCCAAAAACCCTCACCATTCCTAATTGTTTTGAATATTTTATGCGTTGATCGTTACACTGAAAATAACCGATCTTTTCTATTTTTTTACAGCTAAAAAATGCCGAAGATTTGGGAATGAGAATTTCACGTTGAATTACCCGTGGATTTTTTTTTTTGTGTATCAATTCATCATTCACTCACTAGTCTCAAATCATGATGTTAATTATGTTAGTTGATAAATACAATTCTCATTTCATAGACCATAATTGAGAATTTAAAAGAGCACCTCTGAATTACAACCTGCAGAGGTAAATTGAATTTCGTCTGATATTTTGGCCTCAAGGGTACTATTGCGTTCCAAATTACGTTCCTCTGATTCTTAATTTCATGTTGCTGTCTGTATTCGAATATTTTTGGTTGAATAAAATTTTGACGTGCTATAGAAATATTTTTTGTATTGTGCATATATTCGGAATAAGTGGGAGTTCTCTGTTCGTATTTGTTACTCATTTTCCATTTTTGTATTTTTTTATTTTTTGTCGAAAAAAACCAATATACAAAATCGTCGAGAGTCTGCACAATGAATTTTTTTTTTTTTTATTTTCATTGTCATTTCGGGAGGAAGGTTTTCTGTGTACCGTTTAATAACGACATATGGAGAAAGCGACTGGTGACTACGTTATAACATGGTGTAAAATAAATTCAGGGTATACCCGCAGCTACGATGAAAATTATTTCAATTTTTCTCCAGGACAAGTAACGGAAGAGGATAAAATTTGAACATTCATAACGGATGAATTTTCATAAAATGAAGTTGAACAGTACTCGTAAGTACTTGTCCCCCCAAAAAAAGCCTTTCGCAAAGTACAAAGAAGATCCGAAATCAGATGCTGGGTACTGCCAAGTACGCAGCAAGACAAGATGGTTATTTAAGAAAAAGTAAATGTGAAGTAAGTATTCAATATAGCGGAATGATAAAGTGACCTGACAATTAACATGGTAAATCGAAAGTCAAGGAACAGGAAAAGACTGTTACCACTTCCGGTCCTTTGTTGCGGAAAGCATTCCTCGCGATCTCGAATTGCTTCTGATTAGTTTTTTTTGTAGGATGATTCGTTTTTAATTACTTCTTCATCACATTTGCCCTTATTCGTGCCTCAGCTTAGGATCCCACGAATGAGGGACCAGGATACTAAAACTGAATTTGTACAACAGCCAAATTGTCAAATGACTTTAAAATCGTTAATAATTAGAGAGAAACTATAGAGTGATAGAGTGGGGAGGATGACTCGAAATTATTATCATCGTTGTTAATCTGCTGCATTGTCGGTTCGATCCTGATGTGGTCATGGAAGCCTGTAATCAAATTCTGCACATTTTTTTATCTTCATGAAATGCATTCATTTCCGGCGCTGGGCAAATGTGATAAATTTATTGCACTGCATCATGTATTTGTAATGCATATCATGCATTAAATAGTCATGATTAAACATACAGGAACTTCCGGCTCAACTCCACCCAGCTCTGAACCTCACCCGCCACGATATTTTCCGTTCTCTGTTATGTTATGTTACTCGATGAGCTCCCTTTCTGTCATTTTTTTTTTTTTTTTTCGAATTTTACAGACAACTCTGTCCGATGTGTGAATCTTTGAAATAATGATTTTTTCTCAATATGTTTTTTTCGAAACAGCTGTATGTCTGAAATGAATAGGTCTATCGAAAGCTTTCGTATAAGAGAATTCCGAAAGTTAAAACTGTTGCGAAGACCAGTAATCAATCGGCTGCTGGCTCTTACCTTTCGCTGATCGATGGACTGACATGAGTTCAGAGTACAGTTTTGCAGACTAAAGTCTAGTATTGCTTTACGTGTAAATCAAATCGTTGATTGCTTTTCTCGTCATGTGAAACTTTTTGTTAATTTTTTTCTTGCTTTACTATATTTTCTATTCTTATAAGAACAACTTTCTGTGCAAGCGTCGAATTCCCAGATACTGGACGCGGGAATAACAGAAATAAAATATTTCGGGCAAAGACTGAAAGATGTATATCGATTGTTTCTGTACATGTTTTTGACATAAAGAAGGTTTCAATCTACTTAAAAAATACTAGGATAATTCTTGGCCGGTTCGAGGTAAAATGCCCCTCATATAACATGGATGACCGGGTTTCCTCTCAAAGAATCACATCTCTCCAGAAATCACCCGATAGGATAGGGTGAATTATTCAGGACTAGACAAACTATCGAAACGCATTTTTCTGAGGTTGTATTGCGCGACGAAATTAATGTATATCAAAGTCATGCAGTTTCAAATCCGGCTAACAGAGATATCTTGAATAAGATATGACAGTGTCCAGAACTCGTTGACGGAAGCGGTAGCGATATGCAATACCATTTGGCATTGTATATCCCGCGATTGCTCCCGCCGCTGCGTTTTTGGCAGACTTTATAATAGTGTCAGAGAATATTCGCTTGTCATTAGTACGAATTGGACCATCGTTGTGAACCAATATGGCTGCCGTGATCGCCTATACCCTGCCTACTTTGCAGCTCGTGTGTCATTTAGTCACCCTGGGGCCTTCTGGAATTAATGTTACCGATTCAGGTAAGAATGCTGCGTTGATTCGATCAGAAAACCTGATTTTGTCGATCTTAAACGAGTTTCCATGGCGGTTCCCTGAACCTCAACAATTAAGTTCCAGCCACAACCCAGTCACCACTGGAGATTCCAGCTAGGACTCTTCCAGATGGTTACATTGCATACCCTGAAATCGGATTCGCCTACAAGTATCACGAGACTGCTAGTACGTTGGAGAAAGCTAAACAGCGCTGCGTAAAAGAAGGTGCCCACTTAGCAGTGATCGACTCTGCTAAGAAGATGGAATACATCGGACGCCTAAAACCTTCCAAATGGTTGCTTGCCGGCATTATTAAATTGGATCGCAGTGAAATATGGACAAACGCAGTCACGGGTGAGTTTCGACTTGGCTGATATCCTCGCGGGCGTTGATCAGGCAGTCTATAATGTAATCGATATGCTTCCTTTGTTGATGTAGGGGATCCAGTACAAGGGATTATTTGGAGACCTGGTCAGCCCAGGGGTGGTGTCTGTCTTCAGTTTCATTCCTCACCACAAGGATTGTCGACTTATGATTGTCGCGAAGGCGAAAAGTTCTTTTGCGAGATTTCAATTACTCTGAACTCCGCGATAACCATTAATTAATAAACTCCGATTGATATCATGCCGAAGACGAGACGAAGAGGGCTGCACTACATCATATCCGAGAATAATTATCGCTATCCCCAAAAAAAAAAAAAAAAATCAGTCCTCACTTTCCTAGCGTATGAGCTATGTCTTACTCAGGAGTATAATTATTGTTTCAATTAATAATCTAATCACCTATGTAATAATCCTAATAAACTATGTAATCGAAATGAAATTTCATAATAAAACAAGTTTATAATAAATTGTTCTGCATGAAACTCATTGCACATAAGACCTGAGGACCTTGAAGTTGACTTTACGGCAATGAGCTTCAGTGTTTCCTTGAAGAAGAGACTCGAAGACTTTGCAGATCTTGAGTGGGGTACCATAATGGCCGGTAAAATTATTGTCGTTGTCACAAAAGTATGTATGCACGTGGAATCGAACAGATTATTGCATCGCGATGACGATGCCGATGAAAGCAACGGTGAGAAGAGGTCTCAATCAATTATTACCCGTATAGTAGTTGAATTTCACTGTTCGATTTAAAAGTAGGGGGCATTCCAGACTCATTTTTTCCCTGATTTCGCTAGACAGAAATGACTAGAATTAAGAAAATTGCCGAGATAAACGCGTCGCGTTATCAAGGGTTGAGTACTTGGTTGCCAGGTTCCATGGCTGTGTGAAGTTTTTTAATTTCGCCCAGATGCCACCAAAGTCTTACAGTTCTTCCCCGTAAAACTTTACTCTTTCCTATATTTAATTAATTTTGCATCATCAGGGCGCAACGGAGTCTGTAGTTCGTCCTCGAAGTTATATATGCGTATTTAATTGATCACACCCACATGTCTATAGGTATACATACTTTTATGTAGATGTACTAATTATTCCGTTCATTGAGAAGAATTAAAAAAAAAAATAGTAGAAAGAACAGTTTATTATAAATTAGAAAGGATATGAAGATGAAATGATTTTTATAGATATTTTTTTCTTTTTATTACTATGTGGTCGTGTAATAATCTCAGTCTGGTTGCTGAATCACAGCCATTAATTCCGACGCATCGTCGCGTTTGCCAAAATCTAATTTCTTTTTTAGTAACGACAATTTTCGTTCTACATTGTCCGACTCAACCCTGTAGATTTTTTTCTGTCTTAGGGTAGGTATTGGGTAGGGTAAAGGTCCACGTTTCTAAAGTATCTCGCTTTATTTTTTATAATTATCTGGAAAATGAGTTGAAAATTTAAGTCTATACCTGTAAAATACTTCTCCTTTCGTCAAAAGGATTATTCTTGTATTCGCGTCTCTGAACTGATTTGTTTATCTCGTGGCATTGATCGTCCATTAAAATCCACTTATTATCGCAATTTATTTCAGAGCTTTAAAAATGTATGGAAAGCACGGCTGTTACTGCGAAGTCTGATCGAAATCTCGAAAAAATAGTTCAGATCATTTTTGTAATAGAACAAACTGAGCGATACTCTCATGCTGGAATGGTGATTCACATATTGTGTAATAAGCTGAGAAATATGATGTATAGATTACGTTACAGTAGTTTTTTTACCATATAGCTGTAGATTGCTGATATTTAATTCATACAATCATCGATCGTTGCCAGTCAATTTTTACTAAACTTTAGGTATACGTGAGTTATAATAATTTATGTACATATATTTTCAGATTTACCAGGTTATTGATGTGCTTCCATAGAAGTTTCGCTCTTGCCGTATTCACGAGGCATATAAAGTTGAACAAAGGATTTGAGTGACTGTGCTAACTCTGTCATATTCTAGCTATGTGATACGACAAATTTTTTGTCCATGAGTCAATCCAGGGAATTCAATTTTCTCCATGAAAAAATTCTTCCTCCCAATAGGAGTTCTTTTATCCTTTGTTCGTAACGTCACGAGTGTGTTAACCTGGCAATAAAGAATATATATACTAGATGATACATGAGAACTGCTATATTCGGAGTTCAAACACTAGGTATACGTTGTCGATTTGAGTGAAAATACGGCTTTTTCGAACCCGAGAAGGCGTAAAGGCGTGGAATGCTGTGTGCGAAGCGGTAGAAAACCTTAACCCAACAGGAAAAAAAAATAAAAAAATTGCTTCAAATCGGGCAATAAACTTATTCCGTGCGTGACTATATTGGCTTATCGTTTACAGTGAGCGGCGCAGGTCTTATGCATGGCAGTTTATACCACCCTCAAAGAAAACATTTTTCAAAGTAACTGCGATAAAAGTTTTCTTTAAAAAATGTGAGGTATATAATATATGTTATGCTGATGAGGAAATTCGTTGAAGATAACAAAAAATTGCATAAAAATCCCTTGGACCGGTATTTTTTATCGCGATCGACTGTTACACCTAATAAAAATGTCTCTCCCACCTATTCTTTTCTTCCCTCTTTGCTTTTCTTTTTTTTTTTTTTGTCATCTGAAAGATAAGAACGTGCCAAGCCTACACCTAGAGTACCGAATTTATTTCATTCAGTAATATTTTCGAAGACGCGGAACCATTCTTGAATTTAGTAATAGATAATGAAATTTCGACTCGATTGATGGATCTGATAAAAATCAGCCAATTTTTGGGGCGACTGATGTTGAACCAATTTTCCGAAACAGGTATGTCATTCTCAGATAAATTCAATCCCTTCTACACGATTTGGTCGTTTTACATGGCCTAAATCAGTTTCACGTCAAAAACTGAAAGTCTACTTTCTCCTCGGTGAAAGATATTCACCCATGGGACTAGGACATTGTGATCTGTAAGGGTACAGCTCTACAGATTACAAGATGCTGTGATTTTGACATGAGATGGAAGGGCGGACAAAGGGTGAACAAATTTCTATAGAAATTCCATTATAGAATTCAGTTTACTTTCTGTCCACCCGAGCATGTTCTATTCAGCGTCACCGAAACAGATATACGATCGTCTCTATTCGGTTTGAGATTAACCGCAGCATCGATATCAGTGCAAATATGCCCTTTGCTGGATTCACTGGGTGTATGGATTGGCATTAACTTCAATACGAGGCTCGCGGTTTCGGTGAATTCATTGTCTGTGACGCTGTGAATGGATCTGACAGCTGAGTTTTGATATTCAAATTATTGGGAAACGAGGAAAATTTCTTAGAAATTAGAAGACAATATCAATCAAAGATATGCCGTGATCAGATTCGTGCCTTTGAACGGATCAAAAGATATTAGAGATTGTGAAATCTAATCAAATGACATCTCGATCATCATCCCTTGTATGTAGGTATATTAGGGTGGCCCCAAAGCCTTTGAACTTTCCCATTCAAATAACACACGACTCTAAATACTTCGAGGATATTTTTTACTCCCTATCGCATTATCACCTCGAATAATCTGAAACTGCATAATAGTCGTAGGTGTCCGTAAAAAATTAACAGATTTTTAACGACAAAATTTAATCTATCACAATTTTGTAGATAAGATTTATTTTTTGGTGCACTGCAGCTTCAGAAATTATATCGTTTAAAATCTGTTGGATTCTCATGAAATACCTCCTACTACAAGTGAGGGGTTTACCAAGCTTGAGATTTTTCGAAACTATACTGCAATAGGATGGAAAAATATTAGCCGCGAAATGTGGCGAATCGTGTTGTATTCAAATAGCATAATTCGGCGGCTTTTGGACGGTACTTAGAATTGAGATATGAACCTGGGGTTTTTGTTACATTCTTTTGTATATTTTTGGAGACGGTTCTGCCCCGTGGAGGCATTGAAATTCGAAAATGATCAAATTAAGGGCCACCCTAATGTATACCGGGCGTATTCGTGGAAACGCTTCATAGGAAATTGGAAACGCCTGCATACAGGCAATTGAACATCAAGCGATTAGGTTTCATTCCGCTTATTGCGTGCCCATCAGCTACGTGGGAACAAAACCTAATCGCTTAGTGTTTGAGTCGCCTGTATGCAGGCGTCCCACGAAGCGTTTCCACTGATACTCCCGGTATATGCATTCAACACATAGAATATCTATAGATTACACACTACACACGTATATATTGAAATGGCACATTGAATTGTAAGCGCGCTTGTCCCAAGAGAGTCGTTGGACACTGCAGATCCGCGATATCGCTTTTAGTTCGAAATTGAAGCTGGAGCTGAAAGCAAAGGGTGATCCTTTACCGCTATTTCCTATGAGAGGCGTACGTCTAATTCGAACCGGTTCGCTAATCACCAGTTTACCTAAGTATAATCCTAATTATAATCGAGCCCATACGCGGTAATTATCTTGTATAGCTTGTACCCAAACCCACATGCATGTATAAGTATATCGAGAAGATCACCTCATGTGATAATAGAGTAGAAGAGGTTCCCCAGGCTTTTAGGATCGTGAATCAAAGTAAAGTTTTATTCTGTACGAGCATGCGACGAAAATGTATAAGCAGGTGAAAAATTAAAGCAGTGATGTAAAAGAGCTTTCAGCAAATCGGCTTTACGGACGGGGCGACATATGAATATAATAACATATCCGACCAGCTACCTGCAGCCGATATTTTATCGCCATTTGTCAATCGAGGATATTTTTTGAAATCGAGTCACGTGCGATTTTTTTCTATCATAATTCACACGTGGAATCAATTCGATTCTGCGATTGAAAAATGACAAAAAACTGCATCGAGTGCCCAGCACGTGAAAATAACATTTTTAAATCCCATTCGATGACGAAAATACACGTCCCAGTCCCAATCGGATACGTACCGCAATTAAGAATTCTCTTAAACGCCTGTACGTGGGGGTGAATGAACATTTTAGACATTCGTCCTAACCGTCCTCGCCGATTTATGTCGACACCCCGCTGCACGGATCTGCGGGCTTTTGAGCTTGAATCGGCAGAGACAAGGGTCACTGAACGTTAACGACATCAGACCCATTTTCTCAACCCTCGATTCTCCAACCTGCGTACGTATGAGTATAACTACATTTTCTCCACAAGGTATGAAATTCCGTAACGGCCAAGTTTCCACGCCTCTGTCGTTATAATTACAAGGCCGTGATCAAAGGACAAATTTCACGAATTGGTTGATCATAGGTATATCTCGGCCATGAACGTTGTGCCCCAATGTCAAGTGAAGATTAAAAGACCGTGGTTCAATATTAGCTGCCACTCTATGAACATATTGGAGCATTAATTTGCCTGTTCGGATATTCGTCAAAAGAATAATGGGCTTTTTTGACGGAAAATATCGTTCGCTGGTATATCGTATACTCTTGTTCATTTTCTTCAAGGTGTAATTGTGCGGCGTGAAAAAGGTTCAATGCTCATACCTACCAATCGATCAAAATTCTTTTTACCCTTTGAATAAATTCGGATTATAAAACCGATTTTTGTGACTGGAATATTTTTGTATAGTACAAAAAAACGGGCTTATAATGCTGGGCGGGGATCGAAGACACACATAACCGAAAAATACTTGCAAACAAATGATGAGGCAAACAAACAGAGACTGAAAACAAACAAACTGTTGACCGAAAGCGAGCATGACATTTTCGTGAGTTTGGTAATCTATTTCATTATTCACGTCATATTTTTTGGTCCTGATCCCTGGGTCAACGGGATACGGAATAACTTTTTATTCCCTTAATAATCATCCGCGTTATTATGAATAATTATTGATAGGATCAAAGCGCAATGTCTACTTAGTGATAAAAAAATGTTTCAAACGCGAGAGTACCTTATTCACAATCGCAGAAAATCGTGCAATACAATTCGCTGAATTTTGTTATCGGTACGAATGTCGTAGGTACATGTAGATGCTTCACCCTCTTGCGCTTTATGTATGATTCTTTTATATCTGAGGGTATAACTTCATCGGCGTATGACACCAAGCCGGATGTTTCATGCATACTAAATTTGTAATAAATTCTAGTCCCTGGATCCGAAAACAAAAAGAAAAAAAGATTCCCGGGTGTTTTTCTTGACAAACAAAAATTTTCCAATATAATAAAGAAACTGCATGAGAGGCCTTAGCTATTGACAAAATATTCAAAAGAGTCACAAGTCTTCTTTAGGACTCAGGTGATACGTAGTCAATTTTTTTTTTCTTTTAATGATTCTAATCATTCCGCAAGTTTCGTTAAACTTTTATTATCGCGAGCTAATCGTCGACTAACGATAAGACATCGAATTGGTTTTGTCTCTACACGGTGCTTTGTCGTTGAAACAGCTCTTGGAAGTAGTTAGAACTAAACCATGCGAAATCATTGGTTTGTTCATCTTGTCCGAAACTCGAGGAAACCAAACAGTCTAACTCTCCATAGACTTTTCCTGAAAGTTACTCGTCTTCAGTAAATTAGTGGAACATGTCGCGAACTTTTGTCAGAAGTGTGTATGTACACGTAGCTGTTGATAAAGGTACACATCGTCGGGGCACAATGAAAGCCCTATACAAATCAAGTTATATCAGATTCAGTTCAGAAAGTTTGGTTCAAAGTTTTACTCCGAAGTGAAATAATAATGTGGTATAAGTTCGCTCAGCGATATAGGTCTTTGCTAATACGTAATGAAAACACGTTACATAATCTCTGCAATCGCAGTGGTGATCTTCCGGAGGATATTGATCTCCGAGTTTATTCGCGACAATCGAAACCCCGAATCCAAAAACACTCATCACATAAGATACGTCGATATAGTTTCACGCCTATGCAGCCCAGAGTTCCAATATACTGAAAAAACGGAAAGGGTTTATATTATGGAATGGAGGGTCGCAGGAAAGAGAAACAACTCGTCGTACAGAGTTAATGAAACAGTTAATTAAAAGCAGCATCCCCAAATCGGGAGGGTTAAGCGCGAGATAATTTTCAGGTAACAAATTCATGGTACTGGTGAAAACACCCGAATCTGGTTGATGATTGTAATCAAATTTAAATACTAATAACTGTTGGAGCAACGTTTATTGTGACGTAACAGGTGCTCAGAAAGATTTGGTGCTTTCGTTTGTTAAGTATTAAGAAATTATGGAATAATTCTACCATCGCATTTTTGCTAAGCGGGCGTATCTCACCCTCGCGAAGTCAAGAGACGCCCCTTTCGTTAATTCATTTATGCGAAATTGAAGAGAGAGGCAAAAATTGGCTGTTCTGAAATCATCTCGTTTGAAAATTGAGACGAGTTGAAAAAATGAAAATAAAAAACTTACGTAATCTCAAAAAATGGCAAAACTATGGGGGAATTCGTGACAATATTTCTTATAAAGGTTTTCACTTTCTTTAGTGCAATAAATTTTATGATCAGATGTTTGGACCACAGATTTGTAACCTCATCATTCTTTCGAAAATGCGTTAGAAAAAAGAGGTCTGCAAGGGTGAGACACTCTCTTATTTTAAATTTGAAAAATTGCTCCTGTCCGCCCACGTAGCTTCTAAAATCAAAACTCTTATAGCGAAGTAGTAATTTCAGAATTGTTCTGTGCGTCACATTGCCTCATTTTAATACGTTTATCTTTCCAGAATGAGTTAGATGAACTTTAACTAATATTACGAGAGCACGTGGGTGGCTCTTTTCATTAAAAACTTATCAGCGAAGACGTGATTACACTTTACCGTTCCAGCCGCAGGTGGCATGTTGATCAAAATTATTTTAATTTGATGTTATACTTTTCTTGTATATTATAGTTGTACCTATGCTCTGGTTTTACGCGTAAATCATAATTATACAAAAAGCCTGAGGTGAGTCACGTATATCGGTTAGTTTACGATACTGAAATATCGCATTTTAACATTTATTTGGTACGATCCGTTTCCTGTGTCCACTGAAAAATTGATTCTATACCAGCAACTTGCATCTTAATGAAACCCAAAAGACGGCTTAAAACTTTCTAACTCCACTGACTAAAGACTGTTCGAAAAAACTTTCACAGTAATGGAGCCCAGAAAGCGTGACATTTTTCTTCATAAATAATTTGCATCAATTGTTCCTTTCGTGAATTTTTGATTCATCGATCCATTTCGCACAATGAGACTTGGTCACGTTGCAATTAACGCAAGTGCCAAATTTCCAGGTTTTATAAAGTGTACGAATATTATAAAACGTGAAAGACCCTTCTGTAGAGCGATTAATTCGTTTGTTCAGCAAACAGTTGTAAAGCTTTGTTTAAAAGCTTTCAAAGTCAGAAGAAAGTTCTGCCTTGACTAAAAGGCGCGTAAAGAACTGCATAATTTGTCGAATTTTTTCATTCGACATCGTGCTAATTCGTCAACGTAGAACGGTGCGAACATACCGATAATTTCAATTAACCTGGAAAAAAAGTGTCGTCGCCAGACGGCCTCGTTGGTATGATTGCTCTTGGTCGCGAATGGTAGAGCGAATGTTAATTACCATCGTTGAGTAAACACTGGGGTACCATGACTAATGGAAAACTGGAGAGGTTGGTTGGACAAAATTATGAAGTCCGCTCTTCGGGGTTCAAGAATTTCATGATTGTTGAAAAAATGTCAGGGTGAAAAAATAGTTCAAAGAATGTGGGGTGAAGTGTGTTTGCTTTCATTCATCGAGAGCTACAACGATGCGAAAAATTGATTCTTGCTAATAATTGACGTGGATGGCGGCAAAATCCAGTTAGAAGAAAAAAATGAGCCGTCATTAGCCAATAGTTGAATCTGAAATACTGAGCTAAGTTCAGAAGCAAAGGGCCGCGAGCATTAACCGTCTAATGCATACGCTATTTCTAACTTGAGATAATTAACGCCAAAAGTTTCGTCAAGAAAACAGTATAGATAATCCGTAAGTATTCTCTTTGTTCGCAAATTTCCGCACAAACTAGTGTACATACGCCATTACATAAGTGTATGTATAAATCTTTGTGTTCTATCGAGAGGAAGGCCGAGGGTTAACCCCAAGTATCTCGGATTACAAATTGCTTGGTGTAAATTGTTGGCGAATGGTTTTAGGTTGCAGAATATGCTATCCGGCTTGAAGTACTGCAGCCTTTCCAGATTCCGTTCATCACAATATGAGTTGGTAGTTAGATTGGTAAACGTGTATGAAAACCACCGTTGTTACATCCTTCGCGGTTTGTTGTCTCAAGCAAGTTGTACCGAGCTACTTAAAATCGCTTGTTCGTTTTGCAGTTGTTATTCTCGTTTTGATAGTTATGGTAGTTACCAGGCACTTTAAGTGACACGGTACACGCTCTACGGCGTTTGAGCCTTTGCCAAAGAGGAACAGGCAGCCATGCAGCGAATTGGAAACACGCATAAGACAGAAAGGAATTCTAGCTATATTTTTGGATAGTTATAGCCGTATATTTTGAGCTGCAAATTTGACGATGAATACCACATGTGGTACGTTGTTTCCTGGAATGAATTTCCGCCAAAAAGTCCAACATGATCAGTAGATTCCTCATATCTTCTGCCATAATAATAGCCTTTTCGAACACGTCAATTGGGGGGCTGGTATACATTTCGATGGCCCCATTCGTTGTCAGATGGGGGTCGATGCTGAATACCAAATAAGTTGATGGGTAAATCGAGGACGAAGCTTTTGATGTCTTTAATATTCTTCATTTATATCTATTTTCGATCCAATAATTTCCGGATTTCTGAAAATGTTTGAATTAGCGGATGGCGAACAGCGATTTGAGCATATTTCTTTTTTCTGTCGATCAAACCCAACCCTTCCTTTCGAATTCCATCGAGTTTGGGCTGGTGGTTCTATAATTCATCGAGTGAAGTCGGTGGTGTATTATAAATTGGGTAAATTGTGAACACGCCCACGCTAGAAGCCCCGGTACACCATCGATGATTCAATACAGCTCATTATTTTTATCTTATATTAATACTGTCGGAATTCCTCACGACAGAATCTGCGATAGCTGGGGCTTGGTGGCATAAAGATATTGGTGATATTTTCAGAAATTTATCAAGCAAATTCTCTGCCCGAATTCAGCCCTGGAGACACGGTGCTTCGATAATTACGATATTTTCAAATGGAATTCGAGTAATTTGATAAGAGATAAGCTTATAGGGTCGAAAATATGATAAATATTATTCACTCCTCATATTATTGTTTGAAAAATAATTTCATCAAATGAATTAATTTATTAGAAAATTGAAAATTTTTGTATTTTACGGTATGGCGACTTTGAAGATCTGAAAATGTATGAAAAATTGAATATTATTTGATAATCCTAGTCCACGCCGGAATTAAATTAGTATTGAATCGTCTCACCAAGCCAAATGTAGATTGGACTAAAATTTACCTTGAAATGAAATCAACAGCTAACCTGTGTCATTTTCACATAGTTCACTTCAATCTATGCTGGTGACAACATGACGTAGGGTACGAGAGTCTTTGACATCAAGTATAAAGGTCTAAAATGATATTTGTGTACATCTGTATTTACCTCGTCTTAGAAAGTATGTGCATGATTTTGACATCCTGAAGACATAATTGTGCTCCCCCTCATTAGTATCCTTTATGTAAAATTTAACTCATGATGATGAGAGTTTTATATTGATCAGAAAAAGCGGCAAGAATTTATAAAATAAATTGCGATCCCACACGTTCTGTGAATCACCATAACCGCGTAATTTTATCTGAAGGTTGGGTAGATGACCCCTTTCGGTTTTATTTTTGCGATGAATGGATGGATGTTATAAATGAACCTTATAGTTCGCATGATTAATGGCTGATGATGAGCCAAACGAAACGGTGTAGGTCTGAGTTGAAAGCACCAGATTGCTTTTGAGTAAGTAAGTAGTACGGGAGTAAGTCCATCAAACCAAATGAGTTGTTATTTAAATAATTCCTGTTATTTGGCCATCCGCAATCACTGGCCATTGCCATGAGCCAGAGAGATCCATCAACGTCGATGGATCGGTGAATGGAACATGATTGTTACATTTTTGCATCAAGGTTGTATCCCCGACGTAGGCGAAGGGTAAATCAGATTATTTGTTGCTTTAATGAATTCTCGATTGTGCTCTATCAATACATAATATAATTTCCTTTTTTTTCTCGAAAAAATTATTTTCTTCGATTGTTCGACTTCGAGCCTTGATTCCATTCCGGTTTTTTTTTTTTCCATTGTATACGATATCCTCTGCCGAACTCGAGGGATCTGAACAATTTGATAGAAACAAGATGAAATTAAATGAGGTTCTCATTTTACGAATTCAGATACCTTCTCGACTTTGGAAATAAATTATTTCTCATTTTTAGTGTCACTTTGCTGGTCTCTGGTAATTTGATTTTATTCAATATTTGTACTCCGCACCGCTGATTTTTTTTTTTTTTCTCTTCAATCAGACGAGAATCGTAGATTGCTACCTCCTCTCTTTCAATCAACGAGAATATTCACATTGGGGATTTTTTCCGTGTGTGTACATCGGTTGTTTCCTTGTAGTAGGTACCTATGAATAACGGTTACCAATACCCAAGACTCGATGTGAGTGAATTCAGCTAAGCTAATTGGAACACAAATAGCAAATATGCTAAACGGAAGTGCGTAAAGTTAGGCGGGCTATTCCAAATGATGAATAATGCGATGTTGGAGTTTGTGACCGTGCAGGTTACGAGGAATTGTTGTTTTCTGTGCCATTTCCTCTTCGGCGTAGCTGAAATTAGGCTCTAAGTTTACGATGGGTTGCTTTCAGACTTTGACTTGAAATCAAGCGGACGTATTCGCTTCATAGTCGAAATAAATCTCAGCCTTAACAAGCCTTTTACCTATTGGATCCATGCTTCACCTTTTTGTAAAAGCAATTTAATTCAATGTATAGAAGTACATGATGGAGCGATGCTTTTACAGTCGCGTATAAAATTCTCAGATCTCAAATCTCGTTACAGATTCTGATCTAATGTTACGAATGAGTAATTTGGTACTTTGGGGCACATAGACGTGTTCAAGTCAAGTCTCATCTCCCTAAGTAGATGATCATGAAACGAGAATTCCTCCTATTTCCTAATTTACTTGACGGTATACCCACACGTGATATGAGCTCTTTCGTAGCAGTTTAATTCCGTTGGGGTAAATTGCTCCGGAGGTTTTAATCTATTATAAATATACGCCAGGATTTTCTGCTACATCTTTTGAGCGTTTCACTTTATCAGTGTACAGCCATATGTATAGTAGGTATATATTATATATGTATGCATGTAGATAATTTAATTCAATTATTTCCCCGCACGTTCGTCTATGTAGGGACGGGTTTCTGGTCGACAAATATTTCGTATTTGCTTCTATAACAATAGAGTAAATACAGACAACAATTGTCTACGGAGGCTAAGGTCTCCAGAGACAAATCCCTTCCAGATCTTAGCAGTAATTTTCCATCCCTCGCAATCCCAACTTCTTGGATCTCCTAATTATCTTAAAAATACAGAGTTTAATCTATAGGATCAAAACCGTGTAAAAATTATCGAACAACTTCGTTCACTACATAATTCTGATAATACCAAGTTACTGTCTAAATTTTATGCCGTTTGAAAAACTCGTTTACAAGTTAGTCAAATTCAAATGAAGGTTCCCACCTCTTATAAGAAAACATATCTATGTTATGCAGTTTTCCAAAACTCTTATTATAACTTCTAAACGAGTTTTCCAAATTTGTAAAAACTTTTAAACTGATTTTATAATACTGGTATGACGCAAGGTGGTTTTTTAAATAATTTTTTTCTGTATTCGTTAGATATTTGCTCAATGATGTATACGAACAGTTTTTAATATCATTATAGATTGAGGTTTGGCTTTTAATCGATTGAATTAAAGAATATAATATTTTATTGAAACGGTCTGCGGTAACAATTGAATTAATTTTTCTTAAACAGATAGATCGTAAAATATTTGCGAGATTTTTACTACCCTTTTCCCCCGCGGTATACTAACGTAACTATTAATCGCAGGATTCACTCGACTCTTATAGGGTAGCGATTGAGAATGAAGAACCGATTGATGTGAGGAGTCGACGGAGGAGGGTCGTTGAATAAATAATGTCTTGAGGCCAGGTAAAAGACAGTTGTTGATATATCGACTAGCCGAATAAGGTTAAAAATAAGATATAAGAGGTAGGAGATAAGAGAGATACCTGCCCCATACGCAAAGTTAATAATGTCATGAAAATTGAGATTAATCGAGTAAGCTGTTGTATGGATACTGTCGGATGCAACCAACGAGAAAATAGGCTACGCGTTTTGTATCGTTCAAAAAGTCGACTCATTTTCAGTTGGATAAATTTCGCTTTATTTCCCATGAGATTAGGCCAGATATCATTTCCCAAGTGTGAAAACACCGTTGGTTTTACCACCTGCTTCCAGGTTGACAGTTGACGAAGGGGATGATATTTAAAAAAGAAAAAAAAACAAGAAAAAACATTTTCATCTTGCGAAGAAAATATTCTATATCATGATAAGTACATACATATTTTAAATATTTTACGTGTCAAAGATCTGGAGCCATGGCAAATTCCATTTTTTATAATACACAAAATCATAGAATTTTATCATACGTATAGGTATATATCATTGCTTAAAAATCACCAACTCAAAGTGATTATTATAATGATTTATTGAGCCCTGATTGATCAAACGTTCAATCCATTTCCGGCATTAATTTTTCCTCAGCAATTTGACGAGCCATCCGATATCGACAGATGTGACACTAAAGTGATTGTCGACGTATATTCAGACGAAGTTTTCAATTTAATGATCAACGGTGAAAAGGAGTGAATTTGACATAAAATCGTTCATTAGTGAAAATCACTGGAATAAGTGTATTCCTGGAAATCTTTAAATCCGTAGCATGAAAGTCCTCAATGGATGAATAAAGCCTAATCATATTTTTTTTTTTTCCTCTTTACTAAAGAAAATTTTCACATTTTTAGTATTATTCATCGAATTTTCCGGGTAAATTGAATTAACGGAGAACCTTAATCTGCGTTTTACGCTTATCATAAGCTGCGTTTCGGTTTTCTTTCAATCTTCAAAGCATTTGAGCAATGAATCAGTTTATTTTGGGGTATACTCAGTCACTCTGACTATAATAGGGACCTAAAAATCTGCATGTATGTGGTAGCAAGGGGTATAAGTTTATTAACAAGGCGTTCTCAAGATACCTGGGAAGTTTGTCAGAGACTTGAAATTCCCTGACTTTATTATACCTATATGCCAATATTTGCGCTTGTGGCATTCAAGTTTCTCAGTAAACTTATGCATATCAATACTACCGCGGAATTTACGTCGAATAGTTTACGAAGATACAAGATTATTACGTGGGGAATGAACAGGCTATGGTTATATTTTCGCGCTTATCAAAATCGGCTGTATTTCAATCTGGATTACATTTCCTCCAATTTTTTC
This sequence comes from Tenthredo scrophulariae, assembly GCA_963978835.1. NCBI lineage: Eukaryota > Metazoa > Arthropoda > Insecta > Hymenoptera > Tenthredinidae > Tenthredo > Tenthredo scrophulariae. The sequence goes on along the minus strand of OZ022230.1, from coordinate 5,000,625 downwards.
TTCGCCTATTTTTTTTTTTTTTTTTTTTTTCGTAAACGTAAGCCAACGTCAGTTGATACGATATATTCCTATAAATAGGTTCTGAAATCGTTCGAAAATTCCTAAGAAAAGTTGTAGGAGCCGTTTGCCTTAGGAAGTAAATTTATCGCGAATAGGTATATGGATCGACTATCATTCTTTTTTCGGTCATAATATTTACCTATACGAAACTACGCTTCAAATTACGTGTAAAGCTCACGGCGTTTCTTCCAGTTTCTCGTATTCTCGGCCAAGGCCAGTTTCACATAATCAGTTCCGCAGTTTCCATAACAATTTCCGCGTTTCATCACGCCTCGTACCATGCCGTGATCGCCTTTGTTAATCAATCAGCTCTTTTCGCACAGAATTCCAATCTTAACAAGATCAGCAATTCGTCAAGCCTAATATGAAGGTCAGAACAACGCGATTCTATTTCACTGACATGATCTATTGCCGCTGTAATTTCTTGTGATATTTATTACCTACTGAATGTTTCAACGTAATAAAATACGAGATAATAATTTGACCATCCGTATTATAATTCGATAGATTAAATCTCCTAGATTTAAAAATAAATTTTTTATGCAAATATAACTACGTACAAAATACTTACATCGCATCGAGGATGTACATTGAAAGATATTTTTCAATCATTATGTTAAGAAGCAAACAATTTGCCAGATGTAGATTGAAAAATGAACAAAGTCAGCATCGAGATATATTATACAAATATCAAAGCGTGGGCGTAACGACGTGGAATATAGGTTCATTCGAGTTCGTATATTTGACCCATTACTAATTCCCGGTGTTAACCAACCGCGGGATTTTATTTTCAAAGAAAACTTAGCTGCAGGAGGGGTGTGATTTGAAAAAACAGATATGTTGTCACAGGCGAGACAAAGAAAAAAAACTTCGAAAGCGATCCATCAGACGTTTTTCGAAGTTTCTTCACGTCGTCTGGGACCCTTGGAAATAAGTTGACCCACAGAAGATGAAAATGGAAAAGAAAAAAAAAATGGTAAATTTTACATACACATCAATCATCTCGAGGGACGTGTTAAAAAAAAGGCTTGCGAAATAATCAACAAAATAGTGTTAAAAAAAATCGACAATGAAACAATAATGAAAAAGTTAGACGGACATCCTCGGGGTTTCCACATTCTATTATAAACCCGTTTTGACAATTTTTTTTTCACCTCAACATCACTCAGCTATTGATTATGATGCCGGAAAGTAAGCTCGTGCAATTGATCATCGATGATCATTTATCGTATATGACTTTGCGGATAGATCATAGATGGAATAACTTCGGACTTACGCTGTAATCTTGATTTTACAGATACCTATATTATTTTTATATAATTGTTAGAATAGGAAAAACTCTTGGATTTATTAAACGTAGGTTTAAAGTGACAGAAAAAGCTTTGTGTACCACTAGACGTCGCGACGACGAACTTAGGCACGAACAGAAATAACTAGAAACAAAATAAACTCTGAAAAACTTACGAGGAGTAAAAGTCAAATTTATTTCTCTTACATTAGGTAACGTAAGCAATAGCTATACGAAACGAAAGTACCGTACGTAAATAAAATGAGGTAATCGAACTTGGTATACCGATTCGCGTTAAACCAAAGACAAATTTATGGGGGTACGTGGATACATCTTAACATTTTTTATTTTATTTTTTTTTTCTCTCTCAAATTACTGCTACTCTTTGCAGGAATATTTCGAGGAATATTCTATGGACTCAATTTTTCCACAGCTAATAATTACTTGTATTTCAAGATATGATTCAATTTTTTTTTTTTTTTAAATATTGAATAGTAAAAAAAAATAATTCCCCCCAGGCTCATTAATCTGAGTTTCCAAACCAAATACAGAATTATTGTTTCTTGTCATTGCTTTTCACAGAAATTTAATGAATGGAGTTCTGTACTATTCGATGGGAATTTATTGTGGCAGATAAAAGTGGCGAATAGGATTTTGTCTACCCCGAAATTTCCGAAAGGCATGAGCCCCGAATAATGTAATATGGTTGGATCGCATATTCGTATCCCACGTTTTCATAAGCGGATTGTTTTTTGTCTTACAAGGGCTGGTTCTCATAAGAAAGTCGAAAGCTCAGAATTGTGATATCTTGTTTCGTAGGTCCTACATTCAACGTTTCGATAAGAAGAAAAACACAATTTTCTTTGCCGCTTGCAGGAATTATTTAAACAGAAAAACTTGCGGGTGTTCCGTAGGGTCGTGAAAGGTAAAAGCCTTTTGCCTTTCGGTATATCGCCCTCCTTTCAGCAAGACGAAAATAATACTTCCGGTGTTGGTCTGACAAAGGAGCTAAGAGAATTGATAATCTGAAAGGTAAGTTGAACTTGTTATTCTCGAGTTTCTTTTTTTCTAAAAAACTTTGCTTTTATTTTTGGGTACGACCCGCCCTGGGGCGAAACGTCACATAGCCCCTCTGTTTTCACGTCGTAAATTTTAGCCTGTGTTTCGAGAATCGTGGAGTTGTAATCTTCAACTCGCAGCGAATACCTTGTCCAGTCGTACGACACTTGTGCAGCATCTTGTAATGAAGTATTTTTTAATTTTTTTTATTTTCATACAGGGGAAAAATTTTACAATATTGAATATGAAACGTGCGATGTAGGGGATGTCGGGACACCATGGTCCCCCGGGTCCCCCTAAGCAAGTAATTATTTCTTTGTTATTGAGCACCGGTCGCAAAGTGCTTTTTTTTTTCATAAATCCTTTTTTTTTCATGAATTCTTTTTTTGCGAGGGAAGGGGGGAGTTGTGCCCCGGTCTCCCCTATGTAGCAGCGTGTTTAAAATCTGAGCGTGAGGTTAACAGTAAAACAAATAGAGAACTTTTCCGTATTGAAAATCACGTTTCTCGAAAGTAACGTGCTGCAGCTGATAGAATGGAGGTTGTTATTCTTGCTTGTGCAAGATAATCGCTTTATCTCTCTGGCAGCAGTCCTGAACTTGCTCTCAACTTCAATTTACTCTTAATCAGTCAAGCTACCGTCACTAAAGCCAGCCGAGAGAACAAAGCGAAAGTATTCTCAATTTCAAATTCATAGCAGGAATATAGTATCGGATACCTTTTTTTTCCAAACTCTTTAAGTTTGATGGAATTTTTTCATTTTAACAGACTGATTAATGTATCCAAAAAAATAACTGACATGAGATCAGATATTGAAAAAATATGCAAAAATATTATAATTAAATATCGATAACTTTTCTCTTCGTTTCGCTTTTCAATTTTTTTTATATTTGATCGAGACAAATCAATTAGTACGGTTCACGTTATTGAAAAAAAATAATACCTCTCCATTCGTGCAGCTAAATTTAATCAAATTTTGTTTATTACTACGCGATCAGAGACGAAAATTGCCATCCTAAGGCTATTGCTCTGCCCTATTGTCTCTAAGCTCAGAAATTTGCATTTGAAAGGACTAATCGACACCAAACTGACGAAACCGGTTATTGACGACTACGGTATGTTTTAATTACATATTGGAGGCGTCGGTGCTAAAGTGGCAGCCAACAGCCCCGCGTTTACAAAAATTACGTACTGGGTATGTCTTGATAGCCATACCCCACTAGTTCGATTACGAACCAACGCGCCATTGAAGTGGCGAGCACCCTTTTTGATACGACGTGTCTAGCTACGGGAGTATAAGGCAGAGTGGTGATATTTTACTCGTGAGAAATTCTACGACATTATCCACCTAGCGGAGGTCGCACGTAGCTTAGATATATCTGGCGATGACCGTGTTGCGCAAGGTATACATGATTCTGTAGGTGGCTGGATACGGCTACGCGAATACTAGCTGAAAAACTTATCGTCGATCACCTCGAGTCGTGTATAATAGAAAAGCGTTGAATCACATCAATTTTAGGATGCAGCATGCTTCGGTCTCTCCGTTCATATTCTATATCACTTTCAGATATGGGCACGATTCGAATTTATGATTAAGATTTCACATTCGCTGTATACAGTTGATTAAAAGTTGCGTTGATCCTTTTGGAAAGTATGTAGATACAAGAGACTGTTCAAACTAGATAAACAGATTATTCAGTTCATATCGTTGAGCTTCTTTTTAAATTTACGTAAAATAAAATGCATGTAGTTAAAAATTTTCAGAGTTTAGCAACGATTAGTATTCTAAAGGATGTAGCCCTTCCAGATAAAATTATTGCATGGTTTCTCAACAAGTATGCTTGAAAATGGAAAAGTTAATATTACTGTGTTATCATTTCGGCATAAAATTTATCGACTTGTATTCCATGATAGTCATCAAATGTACACCTAGGTTCAAATTGCTCGTATAATACGCGCGCGTAACTACATAGGTATACGCACTGTACATGCATATATATATGCCGTAAACATGCACACATCGCGATAATTTTTAGCCAATATTTTCAGTGAATTTTTTCATCCATAGGCCATAATCTATGTTTCATGTGTACAGATCTAATTTGTTTACTCTTTACCCGACTATCAGCTACTTTTTTATTATCGCTTTACAAACTGACATTTTGTTACCAGAGTACATATTGCTTAAATTCTTTAACCAGTTACGCGATCGTTCGCTAGTGTCAAATCTATACATTTGTATCTTGCAAGTATGGCTTGGTTTCAACACTTTCATGTTCTGGTTGGTATGAGGATAATAAATGACGGCCGAAATACTCGAAATTCGAAATACTCATGTCAGGTTATTTTTAAAAATTATTTTACTCCATATTTTCTACGAGTTAAATTTCTCCACCGTATTATGTTGTCGCTTTTGGAATTACTCTGCGGTTAAAACTCCCGCCACTTTAATTACATGTCAGTTAAAAGTAGAAGAAATTTTCTTTTAGGAAACCAATTTTCGCGATAATTAATCCGCTCGCATATAGTGGAAAGAGCATCAAACGTAGCTCTGATTGAGTTAGTTAAGCGATCTGCTGATGTCGTTATAGCTATAATTCATGGACCAAGATACGACAGAGCACAGCTTTCCTCGGTATTGAAGTTGAACAATTTTCATACTTTTGCAAAGTAATAGAAGGAGATAAATTACATGGTTGGAAATTTGAAACTCGAAACGATTAATTTGATAGATCTTTGCGTGACTTTCAAATTGACCAAGATAACAGGGCTTGATGCTCTTGGAAACTTCTAAGACCTTCATGCCTCGGAGCTTTCATCTCCAAGTGTTACATGGTCTTAGGCTCTTCTGTAATTAGCCATTACTTTGATAATGAGGCATCATTATCCTCGGAACTAATTCCAGAATTATTTTCTTTCAGCTGTTTACGCGTCGTTAACATCTGACGACACTCTAGCCCAAATAATTGCATTCGAATACACATTATAGCATGATTTTAGTATTTATTAATATCGAAACGTGGTTTAGAGTGAATTGATTTTCCACCTATTCCACTTTACCTCATTTGCTAATATTTCGACTGAGCCTTATCTCAGAGCTTATAATAGTTTGAGTAGGTATACCTTTCCGAACAGCCTGCTTGTTCCGTATTTTTATCCAAAAATGTTAGAACTTTTTAGAAAAGTTCTCAGCTCGGATGAAATTTGAGAATTTTGTTCTACAGTAGAAGTTTGAAGACACTAACGCGAGGTTTTAAACCTTGAATAATACGAAGCTTTGATTCATAGCTCGGTAAATCTTTTTATCTGTCCTTTATCGTCAATAAAATTTTACTATTGAGTGCATATACCTATGTTCAGCTGATTCATATCGCCACAGTTTCGATTATGAAGTGGGAAAAACAACGCATCGGTATATTTGCAGATCGTTTATTCCTGATTTAAACAATATATAAAATCTACAATTCTAGATAAAAAGTTTCCCTCGAATAGCGTGCTTTCAGTTTTTTTTTCTCTTTCTTTCTTTCTCTCTTCTGCTCTATGAATACACTGCAAGCACATAGCGTACTTGTAGCTTTCATCAATCTCGAAAGAGTATAAAACAATGGTGACGTTGGCGGCAAAACTGTGCACAGGAATTAACTCTAGTGGCCACTTTTATCGAATAGCTCTTCACTCTATGGCTAATTCAATTCTATACCTATATCACCAACCAATAGTTGCACTCGATAATCGCTGACTTCCACAATTGCAAGCTTATCTACACCCACGCTTTACAATGCTCGGTTACCAGATTCTATTACGTTCTCTACTGCGATGCAGTTGTACCGCTTTATTGTACAAATAGATTCCAAGCAGCGGAAAAACGCTACTCTTACTTTATGTTGCACACGAATATGACGATCCGTGAAGAAACAAATCGATATGTTTTATTTTTTCGAGTTTTCACCGCAAAAGAACCTTCAGAATTGCGCTAAATAATCAACCCCTCGAAAGGGCAGCTTCGTCATTAAAGTCCAAACGATGCTTGAATCGATTGTGTTGAGGTACCCCATTTGGTTAACCCGCAGAATCCCCACATCGTGTTACTATAATGTTCATGTAACTTGCCCAAAACAAGTTGCACGAAAGTCTGTCTTGGTGCTGAGGGGTTTTTGAGGTCGCTGATTCCGAATCTGAAGTCTAAAATTCCAAATTCCAAATTCCAAACATTGTACAACTAATATCTTGAATATTTGAATAATTATTGAATATTTATATTGGATTTGAACTTCCAATTTTAGATCTTAGATGCGGAATCAGCGACCCAAAAACCCCTGGGTACCAGGACAGACTTCCGTGCTACTTCTTACGGACAAGGTATATGAAAATTAGTACACGACGTAAGGTTTTGCGCATTAATCAAATGGAAGACCCTATTGTCGACTGAGGCACCACTTAGACTTTGATGTCATCGCTGTCCATTTGGGAGTTCCATTATTTCACGTATTTCCAGAAATTTTTGTGGTGAAAGCTCGAAAATAAATTCAGATTCGTTTTTTGCACACCCTAATGAATGGACTGTGCTGTGATCGCATATCAGATGAATTTTAGTGTTTATCAAAATAATTATTTAATTATAGAATTCTCATTTAGAATTCACGTACCTGAAGACAGACATCCAAATTCGTTTCCATCTTCATCTAAAGATTTCCACCAAACTCTGTAGAAGAATATTTTATCAATTTATAATTGCATTTGGAGACCATCAGAACCAGAGCTGGCAACTAATTAACAGATTGTGTTGAAAACTGAATGAATTTAGCGAGCTTTTGAAACAAGCTCAGTGATAAGGCAATTAAGTAATCCGTTATCATAGATTAGGATCGAGTCCTGTAAATTGAAAAAAAAAAAAGTTAAAATTTTGAGAAGCTGTGTATAAGTTTTTCTGTATTGTCTCCACGTTTTCACACAGGACGTACGAAATCTAGGCACGACTCGGTTCTCCTGAAACTTGTTTCAAGGAAAAGTTATCTACCTTAGAAAACAGTTTTCAGTGTTTAACCGTGCCGTGAAACTCTTTACCCTTATTTTATAACGCGGATGAGCAGTATAAGCTTCGTAAATCGCTACAAATTTCGTGACTAAATTTACAACGAGAGTGATGTGTGTGTAACTTTTCCAAATTGAATAGTGGGATAAAAGGTGTTATGAATTTTCAAATTTCACATCCTAACTCGGATGCGGTATATGCTGGCAGGATAAAAACCGTTTAGCAAAATACTGCATGGGGTCGTAAGAGTTTTGAGTCAACATTTTACTCCCAAGAGATATTCAAGATGAAACCTAACTTTTTTCCTTTATACTAGCTCTTGGACATTTTATATATACACCGAACCTTTGTCAAATCGATGTCACAACGGAGGCGGTAAAATTTTTCTATAAGGCAACGGAAGTCGAATATACGATCCAATTTGAACGAATGACAGCCTGAATTGCCCTTCGTTTACGAGCTTCTGAATTCTGTCGACGGTGTCCCTTGCCAAGGTCTGATTTTCAAATATAAAAGAGCATTTATCGATCGTGAAACGTTCACTTGATACTAATTGTTCGTATATCTAAACTTGATCAGGTATCCAATGAGTAATGGCGAACGTCTTATGGGTGATGGGAAATGCATAAATTGAAAAACGGAGAGTATAGTTTTATATATATATATATATATATATATATATATATATATGGTATATCAAGTACCTCAGCGAGGCGATAAAGTTTTAAGTAAGTCTTGGATGAAGAAAATGAGGGTAACTTCGAGCGGATAATGATGAATAAATTTATGCGATATTGAGTAATCTAATTAAAAATATGGTCTGTCCCCGTAACTTTTTCAGTCAAACCAGTTTAATACAAACTGGCAAATAACGAGCTCAAGATTAATTTCTTCGACCAAAGAAAACTTTGAGCCCTTTTCAAAGTCTACTTACCTTACGCACCTATACCCGTTCATAACTCGTATTTTATATCTTCGGGGGTTTCGCTTTCCAAAGAAATGAGATGACTAACCGCGGCTATACGTATTTGGATAAATTATACCGAAAACATGTCGGGTATGATAACTTAATTAAACTTCCCTAGTCTTTAGTAAAGATTTATAAAAACCTTGAGAAATGATAAGCATATTCACATCGAAGACGACAAACACTATCCGGAGTTTCTTCAAGTTAGAATAACCAGAAATGTATATTATTTGGCTAGTTTTCAAAAATTTCTCCTCTTCAATCGTTGATGCAATTGTTTAAATATGTGAAAACTGCAAAATCTGTTTTACACATTCTGTGTTTATGAGTCACGAGTGGTTCGCGTATTTTGAGACCTCGTGTTTAACAATATGATATTTTCGGAAGTGTTAACGTTAGTTTTATGTGAAACCATTATACTGGTCATCGACGATAATTATTGGTACTTTCGAACGACTCTGAGCATTCCATGATATTTTTTATTCGTTTAGAAAATCGCATTAAACCAGTAAGCAGGCATCTGGCCATCTCTCGCGTTAAATAAAAAAATAAAAAAATAAAAACTCATTCGGAAATTGCTCACGCGTTTGAAATCGATAAAATTTTAAATTCTATTACTTCCAGCCAATTTATTCCCCGCTCTCCTATCGCATCGGAAAATACATTCCCAACAAAACTCGACATTGATAAAATATATTACCACACATTTAATAGCGTCAAGGTAAATGGAGTAGCAAGCAGCTGAATTGTACGAAATCGATAAATACACATAGATCCTCTGTAAAATGAACGAATGTATAATTTAGGTGATGAAATTTTTGAAACGGGAAATTCAAGCTTGATGCAGACCCGGAAATTTAAAGAGGAAGAAAACGTGTGGATTAGTTAAACTCGACGTCTGGCTAGGTAATTAACGACTGGGATAAACTCGATTTGACTAATTTCACAGTTAAGAAATTAAAACAGGATTAAGAACCGTCAAGCATAATTTGTGTTTAGCGATCAGGATGGAAAGATACGTGTCCAAGTTTCTTCAAAAGCATGATGTGACATTAAAATTAGATTTTGAATCCGGAGTGGTGCTTTATAACAAGTTTGTAGTGATATTTGAACAGGTTCCAATCGCAAAGTTCAGTGTGTACCTACTTCCAAACATAAAGCTACGAAACAAAGTCTCTGGTTCTCGTTAAAAGTCCTATTCCTCGATTGTACCTCATCAAATACAGTTCACTACCAACTAATTCACCGGGCCTAAATTTGACTCAAATGGATTCCGCATTTTTCTTCGTGGCTTTCTCTTTGTTCAAAAGATACACAAATTCTTTGAAATTTTATTCACGAGTTAGATTCATTTGTTAGACTCGTTGAAAAAATAATTACAGTCAGGCTAAGCTTTGTTGAAAGTGAATCGATGAATTCACAGGATTAGGATCGGCAATGATGAACTTTAAAATTGTTTTGACTTTCCATAGGAAAAAAGTTGCGGTTTATCAGCGGCCCATAATCCTCTTTCTACCTCCCAGCTCAAATCCTCTTTTCAGCTTTGAACCTAAGCTGAACCTGGTTGATCTATTACTTTGAAATATATATTTTTTATTCTCCGATATCCTGACGCTCACGGGTATGATATGATAATACTGGAAGTAGGGATATAGTAGCACAGTAGAATAGGGACTAATTCCGACACGTTGCATAGGCATAAAAGATATACAAGGTACACGTTTCTCTGTAGAGCAATAAATTCAAATATACTCTAAAGTGTAACTCATATTAACTCTTGAGTTACCATGGGGCAGGATATCCTAATTACCCTATGCGTACCAACTGCTGTCAGTTACTTATGATCCTGGGTCAACCCTTAGTCCTTTCATATGCATATCTGACCATAAATTTTCGCGCTTTCACATTACTTGTCTCGCTACGTCACCCGATGTTGTCGTATTTGTGAAACCATCGCGTAAGGTGTATATCGCGTGAGATATAATCTCATTGTCATATAAACGAGGTGACGGAAATGGTGGAAAAAAAAACTAAAAAAAATCCGCTTTTCTTTGTTACGTTTGAAAGATTAATTCTGAAAAATTGATTACAATCGCAGGCCTTTTTTTTTCTCTTACACAAGTAGCGGAGACCAGGAGGAAATGGGATACCGGGGTAAAGAGTCTATTCGTGAGTATAGAAGTAAATAAAAAAGGGCTGACATGAATGACGTTCGGCCTTATAGTCTGAACAGATTTTCCACGAGGTGATAAACTCGTTGGGACTATTAATGGCGCAAAATCATCTGGCTATATGAAATGGCCGTACATAGATTTTGAATATTCGCATATTCGTTTATGCATTCAGTTTATAGAGCGTTCGTGAAACTTCCAAACCGCAATTTATAGCAATTTCTCGCTTATTCTCATCGAGGTAATGCAAATCGATGTGCGAGGAATCACCTCGTTATTGTCTAGTTGGAATAGAGTAACTTGAATTGACTTTGGTAACAAGAATTGCTAGGTATTCGCTTTATTGAACTAGACAAGACTGTTGCAAGCTTCGGAAGTTTACCTCAATTCAGCTTTGCCATGCTAATCGATGGATCTGTGTTTATTGTTCAAGCTTATCTCCTTCATAGAAGCAGATCTTCAATCCCCTTCAGATCCTAGTCCTGGTTTTTTATCCATCATTGAGCTAGTGCGTGGACCTCTTTTCTTTCCTATTTTTATATGTGAATGAATGTAGGCAATTCCGAAAACCCCTTCGTCTACATTTGTATCTTTGAATATTCTGGATTTTAATTAAACTAAATTTTCTAAATGTTTATTTCGGGTCGAGATTTGACAGCTCCTTGCCGTCGTCAGATTGGGTATTTTCTTTTAGTATAATGGTTGTTAAAAAACTGGCTCCATTTAAGTTTACAACGTAGATGTAAAACGGAAACAAGCGAGGAAAAGGAGCTTTTCTTGGGGAGAAACACACTTTAATCCAGGGTCACGAAAGAGCCGCACAATATTGCTGACAATAACAAGAATCGTGGCAATTAGATGCCTACCGGCTGCAAGAAAATCGAGCAGCATGAAACGACTTGGACCAGGCTTAGGGCGTATTCGCTTTCAGAGGAAACGATTTGAGAAAGTGATGAGGGAATATACGAAGAGGAAAAATACGTATTTCATATCCGAATGGTGATTTAGAAACTTTGCCGAGGGCTGAAGAGTCACAAGGGACTTATCGAAGTCCTTTTTCCGGCGTGCTGCCTAATGTACGCCTAAGCACCTTAGTACCCAAAACCTGACGTTGCATTTAGAAGTACCTAAGTAGATGTACTCTCCTGAATCAGAATAAAGATTTTTGTTTCATTCTACAAGTTCTCGATCGAGATTTCTAAGCTAGAATTGATAAAGGTGAGAGTTGTGTCTGTTATGAGGAAGTTTAGCCGCAAACTAGACTTTTGAATTTTTAATTCGGTCCTTTAGATCCCAAAATTGAGAGAGACTTTGTGATTCCGGCTTTGACTTTGAATAAAACGTTTTGTGAACTGATTGACGAATAAATTCTGAGTCCAAAACGATATTGAATATTGAATTGATTTCTTAGAGACTTGTGAGGGTGTACTTAGAATTTGAAAATCTAGTTCGGTTGTAGAGATGCTAATAAGAATCTCAACTGCACTCGAATAGAATTATAGTTCTGGTCTGAGAAAAATTCAAGATTAAATGAATTTTGGGTTCGGAAAATAAAACTAGAATTTCTATTCAGAATTTAATATCTCGAGTCGTCAATGATCACTCGATTTTGAAGCTTGACTAGGTAGCCAAGGGCTACTTTCTCATTCTTCGCAAGTATGAGTGGTTATGAAAAGGCGTGATAGGGGAGAATTTCCCGTAGGATATATAATATGTAGTGTACTTAACCACTCATCCAAGTGGTATATGAAGCAGGACCTCAATCTGAGTCGGGAAGTCTATCTTTCTCAGATTTCTGTGATGGTCTCTATTACTTTTGGCTCGGTTGTTACTGAGCCGAGCGTTTCATCAATCTCAGGTTTCTTTGCAGCGAATTTTCTCAGGAAAAATTTTTCTCGGTTTATTGACAGTAGTCGAGTCTTTGAACGATTTGTCGATCAAAATGCACGACTCAGCCCATTCTATGTATGAATCAATTGGTGGAATATTGGGGGTCTGTTATCCCCGATTGAATTTTTCGCAGCAGATTGGCTAGATAGATAAAAATAATCTGCGATAATCATGGGACTGTCAATCTTCATCAAAGATTATATCATTTACAATCATGATAATATTTCTGACGCGTATTAGACTGATTATTATAAAACATCTCAAAAACTGGGAGTAAGACGAACTGTTATTATATTTCATTCACGTTGAAATACAGATAATATCACAACGAAGGTGCTTCTCCTATCTCGAAGGGTCTTCCCCTAAAAAATAATCAGAATCTTTTGGAGCAGAAAGAATCGGACGAATGATGGCCGTTTTTATATTTATTTATATCTGACGAGCATTTGCGTTATCGCAAAAATTTTCTCAACGAGAAATACAACCGATATGCGATGTATGGAAGTAGATTTGGGCTGCTGGTTGATGTGCGTCGCATCTTGAGCTTGAATTGTCAAGCAACACATCGCGCTCACTAATGTGATACATGAATTTGAAAAATGAAATTGAGTCAGTTAATTTAACTGAAGTAGCTGCTTGGATATCGGATTCGTTTCGATGAATGAATGGTTGAAAATTCCTAAGATAAATTTATGAGAAATTTTGAAGTGGCACGTGAATAAAACTCCGGTGAATCTAGTTATTCCTCATTTTTACTCCGGTCTTTTTTCAGTCCCAGTTAGCTGCTATAGCGAAAATGCCCCTTCCCAGACACACATGTATTTGTTTATTTATCGAAGTAGAAAAATGAGCGTACTTCAACATGCCGTCTGGTTTCTAAAAAAAGAAATCTCTGGTTTATAAATAACTGCTAAATTCTCTTCCGAATATTTAAGCCCTTGAGGGGTCGAAGACTGCCTATATACACTTTGCTATACCTAAGTATTCGTTTATCTTGTGGATTTGGGTTTTAAATTTCAACCGTACCTCTCAACGATGAGTGAAGAGAATAGCTTCCTAAATTTTGAGGTGAAGAGTAACGAATATTTTGTTATATTTTTTTTTTTCTACATATTTATATGGTGGTTCATGCGAAATCTATTCAGAGATCGTATATACCTATAAGTCACGATGTTATAAATCTTACCTGAAAATATGGCACAGCTTTGCAGAGTTTGAGTCCAAGGAACCACGTCTCGGTTACATCCCATACAACTGTGGGTGGTAGACATATAAGAATGACTAGTAGATCGGCAACTGCAAGATTTACGATAAAGTAGTTGGTAACAGTACGCATGGAATGATTTCTGTACACGGCTACACAGACGAGAGCATTTCCCACAAGTCCTGCGACGAAAACCACACTATGCATAGCGATTAGGATCCAGTCATTAACATCCGGAAATATGTGGTTTTCTATAAGTTCGATGTACTCGTCATCCGACATGCAGTAATCCGTACAATTCGCTGTATCATTTCCGTCCAATTCTTCAGTTGCAGAATCGTCGTACATCGTGTTATCGTAGTCCGTATCATTGTTCGAAGTAACGACCGGATTGATACAAAAAGTAACCCATATCATGGCTGATAGTATAATAATGGGTTTAGCAGCATCCATTTTGAAAAAATTTTTATGAAAATTCTTCAACGATTATTTATGGCTTATGTCACTATTGGTCGTTAAGTTTTCGTTCACGTTTATTATTTTTATTTTTATTTATGCGAAAGATGTATTGTTCAAATTACTAATATTATAGGTAGTAGGGTCTATTTTACGGTCTTTAAAAATGTTAACGTTGAACTGTCGATTGAATAAATTATTGAAAAATTTAACGGTTAGCATATTATTTCTCATATTTTCAAGTCAACATCTTCAATGATTTTTCAATTATCTTATTACCCTTCGATTTATCGCTATTTCAATTCAAACTGTTCGAACTAAATTGGATCTTATAACTTTTCCTTTGCTGAAAAAATACGATTTCAATAAGGTTTTCCGTTATCTTCTGACTGCAGTAGCGCGATAATGCAATTCCACCCGCTTCACTTTAACACTTTATTTAATCACTGTCAAGTACAGAAACGTTGATAGGTGTCTACTTCATGTAAATACGAGATTATCCCTACGCCCACCGATCATATATTTGTAATATTATGGAGTCACTTGCAATTTCGGTTAGCTAACAGAACCACAACTAATTCGATATCGAGTTTCGATTTTCCCCGGCGCCCTAATCGCCAATGATTACGTACCACTATCCACATTTATATAGGGGTGAATATCCGCGTAATATACCTATACGTTGAACTATGATTCACATCTATATGCGAATTTATTGCGTATTAGTATTATTTTGCTAGTACTATCAGATCTAACGATATGAGGAATCAAGTATTACTCATTTTTAAATGAACAAATACATATGCATCGTTCAAATATGGACGGGAATAATTGTTGCGTGATTAGCTCGAAGCGAGACCATAACAAGTCAGCGATCAACAGTGAAATTGATGGGTTGTACAATGATCGATAAATTTGTTGAGCAATTTAACCTGCTAACCATTTTCTATGTGATTTTATATACGGACGTTGGAGTAAGGAGAAATCTAATTTACTCAAATCATCATCTGTTCATTATTGGATTATGATCTGGCGTGAATTTTTATTCTTGTTTTTTAATTTTTTTAATTTTATTTGTTTTATACAAAATTCCTCTTCAAATTATTATCGGAATTTTTTTTTTCAATCGATGGTAACGTGGATGCATCCAACCGAAGAGTTCACAGTCCAGAGAGTAAGTAAGTCGATCAAATTGACTTAAAATGCGGCAGACGTCCGTCTGAAATAATGTATGCAAATTGAATTGACAATTGAAAAGAGGATTATCGTTGGAAATACGATTCACAGAGGTGGAGAAACTCGGCGTACAAAATTTAGGGATATTTTCAACTTTTCAATCCCCACGACGAGCACCGTTCTAATCATTCGTTAATTTATCAATTTCAACTCGTCGAGATAACAAGATTCACGAATTTGACAGCTATAATACTATTACTACGTACAAAAAATCGGCGCAGTAATTTCTACGAAAAAATATACGCCTTTATATATATATATATATATAAATTAATTCTTCTTCATTCTATTTTAGTCTTTCAAACAAACGCGCTCGAGGAAATCTAATATTAACTTTATCGGGAAAGCTCCTTACGCTTTACAAATTTATCCCACTGGTATACAGCAGGTAGCGTGGGGTCTAAGCCTCGCGGGAACTACACCTTATATTGGCGCGAAAAAATAAAGTATACCGATTGCGTGTCAGCGCAGTAATGTTGAGCGCTTCCCTTAGCTGAGGTAGCCTAACGAAAAGCCCTAATTACGCAGGTGATATATAAAACGCATTAGCTGTCCCGGACTAGATAGACTTGGGGATTAGTTTTTTTTCAATAATTTCACTGAGGGATTTTTGATCGTCATAAAAGAGGATAGAGTGCGAAGTTTCATCGAATTATGTTACCAATGAATTTTTTATTTTTCCAAAATCGTATCCGAATTGCAATATTTTGAATCGTCAAACTTTTACAATGAAAATCAAGCGGCGTTTGAATCTGAGAACTATCCAAAGAATTTGATAGAACGTTATTTAACCGCGTAGATATAGCTCAGAGAAATTTCGAATATCTATACGGAAGAATCGACAGCCCTCTGGCTATGACTATCGCCTGTACTCCACAGACATTGCTACGGAAATCCGATATAAATCGACAAACGCAATCGTAGCTATGCTGCAATCCGTTCAAATGCGGGTCAAAGTTTGCTAAACCGCTGGATCTAGGTATGTGCGAATACGTAGCGAGGCGAGAGTCGGTATATAGACTTTTGCCTGAGGTAATCCAGGGCTTTTAGTTCTAGAACGTATATTAAACAGGTAACTACCTATACGTGATGCGGGTTCAATTTTACACTTTCCTTTTTTTATTCAGTCAATTTAGACCAGCAGAAGATTAAAGTTTGAAAATTTTAGAATAATTGCATATGCGCTCGAGTCGTAATTCGTGGGATTAGTAGAAAAAATTGAGATCTGTATCATCGTGTCGTGGCGATAATGGGTAAATTTAAAAAAAAAAAAAAAATACAAGAGAGAAAAAATAAAACTGTTTTTCAAGAAGGGGGTAAATTTTGAATACTAACTACGAACGACGTGTATAAAAGCTTCAGCTTACAGCCGCCGCCAGATTTTGATTCGAGTCGTTTGAGTTCGTATGGATCGTTTCACGCGGTTGGACATATGCTTACATTATTTTCCCCGTATATTTCATAAGGAAAGAACGAGACTGGGTCGGTTTTAGAGATGCTTTGTGTTGTTTTGTGTGCGATTAATTTTCCACCTAAACTTCGCTCAATGTACTCGTAAAATATGTTAATTTTTTGAAGGGTCGTAACGTGACGGGACACCGTGGTTATCCAAATTTGAAAAGAAAAATTAGGGGCATGAGACATCGCGGGAATTCTAAACGCACCACGATTTTCTCCAAAAAAAAAAGAACTTCAATTCGAATTTCTAATTGCTAATTGACCTGTAATTATAATGATACACGCATCGATAAATCTTGTCGGATTTCATCTTTTATCAGCATCATTTTCCCTCGAAATATTTTCAAACTTGGACTTTAAAATGATGATGAATGTCTGTACAGATCTACGCACAACCGATAAAATTTATATACATTATTTATTTCTAACTCGTGAGTAATTATATCTAGAAAGATTTCAAGGGGTAGATTTCAACGTCATAACTGGGATAAAAATCTGGCTGTAAAAGTATATACGCCTCTAGATTACGCATTTACAACTTTTTTATACATACCTACTTACATTTCATTTTTCGTTTTATTTATTTTTTTTTTGTTTTACTTTTTTTATTACCATATAGTTATTATAAGTTCCTTTTGACGGAAAACGTCAGAAACATTGACCGTTACGGTGTATAACTTTGTCAACTTTTCATAAATTGGAGTTGCTACACATTTTTGGCAAATATATAAGCCGTAAGTCCGAAAGGTTGTTCAAGTTGTTATATTTTCTTTAGTTGGATATCTACTTCAACTTCGGGGGATATACTGCATTCTAGAATCATACGAAAAGATCAAAGTTTGAAAAACTAAAACCAAAGTTCATCTTGGTGAATATCTTTTCAGACAATTTTTGCTACCCACAGATCTTCGCGGTAAACTTTTATCACGCGCGTGGGGCTCTCTCTCTCTCTCTCTCTCTCTCTGGCAACTCGAATTTTGACAGGCACCAAATTTTCGGGAGGGTTCACGTTTTATGGGATAAAGGGCTAGAGCCAATTGTTCAGGGCTGTTGTGCAGATATAGCTGAAAGCTGGGTTGGTTACACAGCGTGTTGGCTATAATGCCGATCATAAAAGAAATTTGACGACACCAAAACTTGTAAGGATTTCACAAGACTCAGACCATAGTTAGCCACGACCAAAACGAAATAATAAAAAAATGTATTCAACATTTGAATGAGTCAAAAATTTGAAAAACTTTCTGGTATAAGCCGCTTCGAAATACCTGCTCCTTCGAAATTCAGTATACCTAGTTAGATTGGGTTATATATTGATCAAAGTCGAATCATGAGGAAAGAGAATTGCTGAATAGGGACTAAAGACCTTCGATCCTAAATTCATAAAATATCATGAAATATATTTCATCGAGAAATTTTCTGATCCTAAATTTTACCCGATATCATGATGAATTTTTGGAAAGGTAGTAGAGTATGTGATTTAAAAAATGTTCTGCTAATTCGAGAAAGCAATGAGACGGGAACAAAGGACTGAATAATTGGAAGATATATCAACGGATTTGTGTAAGAGCAACCGGGAAAAATGGGGCACTTGAAGAATTTTTTTTTTTTTTTCTTCTTCTGGCACATTTGGTTCCCCGCTTTGCTCTGGCGTCCCATTGTACCCCATATCAAAGATCGAGAGTTACGTCCACGATTTGTTATTCCCTGAGCGGAACACCGTTTTCACATCTTTGCTCGGTGGTCGATGTGTCTCTAGAGAACTACGTCGTACACTTAAATTCGTGGTGGGTTTACGGTATAAAATAGATCATTGGGCATTTGGTGATCAAAGCTATCGTTGGGTAAAAGCTTTTCGAGAAATTCGCCAAGACGAGAAAAAAAGCGACAATTAGTTGTCGTAAATCAACTTATTGGAGGTAAAAAAATCGAGTTCAAAATCCATTTCAGATCAGATCACAGCTTTCGCAAACAATTGCAAAATATTTGTAGACCTCAAGACGTGGTCCATGTCTCTAAGCGCTGCACCCACTAAAAATTTTTTGTTATGTTTATCGGATTCCATATTGCGAATCGCTTTCTAACTAAACTTTCCTGTTTTTTCAATAAACGAATTTTTCCCTAAATCTCATAAAATAACTCTGACATCCTTTGCCAAAATCACGCATTGAATGTGTCGCGAGTTTGGGAATTCCGGGCCGAACTCCGGGCTACGATATTCTCAAAAATTTTGAAACCTTTTCTTTTGAATCTCATTTTCTCCACTTGTTTAAGCCCTAAAAATATCTAGTTTAAAAGAGATGGACTCGGAGTTTAAAAGTGACGGAATAAACAGCAAGAAATAGACATAAAGTAGGTAGCGATATATCTCGGCTTACTTTCAATATCCATTTTCCAGCATAGACGTACCAAAATCTATTTCCGATTCTTCGATAGGATCTCCACAAAAGACGACGAGATAAAAATTGAGGCGCAAACCAAATGGAAATTTGATAGCCTCGTGCATCGAGTTTTTCGGTTAACAATAAGAAGAAAAAAAATTCTAAACTCAGCAGGCGGAGATTCGCGAGCAATTCCCAAAATTTATACTTCGAATTACCCCATTCGATCCAAGGGGTACATATAGGTATGTATATCTTCAGGATTTTTAAATTGGACACATTTTCGGTGATTGTTTCGGCTAAGGTAAATAATACATATATTTCTCATCTCAAACCTTTATCTTATCTAATTTCGCCCACGAATCTTGATGTCAAATACCCTTGCATCAGCATAGGTTGAAATGAGCTTTGTAAAAATGACACAGATCAACTGCGGATTTAATTTCAAGGTAAATCTTGTTCCAAATTGGATCCAGCTTCGCGAGCCCATTCAATTCTAATATAATTCTGGTGTGAATTTGGGTTATCAAAAAATATTTGATGTTTAATAGACTTTCAAATTTTTTTGAATCGCATTGTGAAAAGTACGAAAATTTGAACTTTCTCGAATTATTTGCAGCCAAACGAACAAACATTTTCAAGAACTTCTTGTCTATGTCAGATCTACGTGAGAGCACTATATATACAAAGAATTATAGATTGATCAGACCAACGGTTAGTTAATTATTGAATCAACAGTTAATTTATGTCATTTTCACAGATCTACGCTACGTAGGTTACACGATTCAAGAATTGGATTTTTCGAAGCACTAAGGCGGGGGGAAGAAATCCTGCAGTGAGTCCGAATTCACGTTTAAATTAAATGGGAAAATTCGCCACCTCGGGGCTGTACTTTGAGTTGACCTTTTTTTTTTTAATTTATTTGCAAACTTTTTTCGTCTCGCCCGTAGGAAATTTCAAAAGCACCCAAAATAAGGATCACCCTAATGTTCCCTCCTAAACGATCACAAAAAAAGGAAATCGTAAAAGGAGAAATTAGGTACCTACATCAATTTTTTACACACCCTCGTTTTATTTTTTATTTTCTAAAATCGCCACGTTGAACTTGACGACGGCCGCTTCATCAAGCTGTAGTATTTTTCATTCCCGGATAAACCCGGGATGAAATAACCCCAACTCCCCTACCAAGTCGATTTCTATTGAGTCAGTAAACTCCTTTTTTCACAAGGTGAAAATCACAGACTGGTCAAGACTTTTTTATATTTTTTATCCTTGGTCTGTTACCGACTATCGACTTGGTCTCGGTCAGTGTGGGGTGAATTCTCAACATGCTGACCAAGGGAACTGGAGAAACTGAACCAATGTAGGCCATGGGGCAACACCTGCTGTCATAAATTTAACGCGAATAAGCTGACCAAGAAAGGAACTACCTTAACAGTCGTTTTACCAGTGATTGTGATCAGTTACATATACGTAACTAGATTCGACGAAGGAATTTACTCGGAATAAAGAAATACGTACCCCATGAGCCAGAATACATGCCGTATAATTAGCTGCATGTATGATATGCTTCAGCGACTATCTTCTATGGGGTTTTTTTTTTTTTTTTTTTTTAAACCCACCCTGGTATTCCCTGAACTGTTTGAAGTGAAAATCGTGACACTCTTAATTCGACTCCAAAAAGAATTGAGATTTCAGTCTTCATTTGGTTTTTCAGTTCGAAAAATTTATAAAGTATCCCAACCCGTCCTCGAAGCCCTGAACAAGGGTTGGAAAAGTGCATCTAGAGTAATCGCAGTCAATATGAAATATCTTAGAGCCTTTTTCTCATGAGTAAATCACCGCAGGGACTATAGGGCAGAATGATTTGTGGCTGAAGAAGAATCTCGCAAATAATGATATTTCTAACGTATATATTTGGTCAAGTAAAAGTGAAGCGTGAAACGCCTGCAGCATCTGGTTTATCTCGACGTCTCGTCGTGACCCGCTAAGACGTGGGTTGCTCGAAGTACAAAAGTACACTCAGCGTGAGTTTGACATGAAATAAAAATGAGAGATTCTGGTAAGACCTTCTATGATAAATAAGAAAGTGAAGTTTATATGAGAGATCAGATTTAGCAATTAGAAAATAGACCTGGGATAATCAAGTCCCGAAGACATTTAAGAAACTGCAAAGTGCAGAGAATAAACTTGGTGGAATCCACTTTTATTTCATTCTAACGTCCCGGATTTCCCGGTATTTCGCTACCGAACAATTCCGGATAGCCAGAGCCCTAAAATAGGCATTCCTAACCGATGAATTAGGCTCGGATTAATTAACGTTTTCGATGGTGGCTGTAATGAACTTACGGTATTTTCGCGTTCGCTTGATTAGCCGCAGAAACCACGACCAAGCATTAGAAGAAATTGAACAAATTTCGCGAACAAAAACAGCTGTATGAAATTGAAGAGTTTGATAATTATTTAATTTGAAAAGTCACGTTTTCGGAATTCTTTTTTTCGTACAAAAAATGATGCCAAAAGCTTTCGGATCCCAAACCAATGAACGGGTCCGGTTCGAAGTTCCGAATTCTGAAAGCTCCGAACGGTAAAATTTCCGAAATTATTTGCGACGATTTCGAATTTTTAGAAACACTCAAGCTCAGAAAATTAAAATTCCGAAAGGTCAGAATGTAGATAGCTCAAGGCTCCGAAAGTCCGATTTTCCGAAAGTCCAAAATTCCGAAAGTTCAAAATTCCGAAAGTCCAAAATTCCGAAAGTCTAAAATTCCGGAAGATCGAACGTGTTCTTAACGTGTCGACTAAACGACGTGCGACGGCATGATGTTCAAGTTTCGGAAATTTGGCCTTTCGGAGCTTTGAAAATTCGGAACTCCGAACCAGCTCCCAATGAACCCTTTGATGTTGTCCTCTTATCAAATAAACTACAGATACGAGATCTGAGCCAATTTTTTGAATAAAAAAACATATTCTTTTGACAATCAAAGGATATTATATATATATCTTCGTAATAGAATTTCGACAGATCTCTTTGAATATCCTTAAGGTTTATTCAACGTGGTTACAGGGGTTGATTATACACGCCTCCCTAAAGGCACGTAATCTCATATGTTTAAGTTGAATGAACACCTCTCTAATTATAACAGAGATTATAAATATGTATACATATAGGTATGAAAAATTTATGAATTAGTTACTCGTAGAAATAGGATATGGAAATTATTGCTCTCTATTCGAGAGGGAAAGAAAAAGAATTTTATATTTCGTATATCGTTTTATAATTTTCGAGGTATTTTACACCTAATATTCACCAATCTTCTTTGCACTTTGATGCCAGTTTTTCCGCTGTCTGAATTCCAATTAAAAAGGGAAAAGCTTGATCGAGTCTAAAGCTCGACAATACTTCCTATATTAATATAGTAAAAAACAAAGTCTTACAGTATACTTCGGACGATTATTCGAGAGGAAAATTCACCGGCATAATTGATCCAGCAGGTCTCAAAGTCTGATTATCGATAGTCTCGATGAAAATTATACAAATTTTTTACTACTATGATAAATAATATCAAGATTTATAATTCGGGTTATCCAACACGTTTCATGCGTCGTTCTCCTCCACGTGACAAACTTTCATTAAGATTAAAACCGACCTTCAGACTTGAATTTACGAGTTCCAATTACGCCAGGCATACGTATGCAGTGCTCTGTACTGCAAAGATGACGACCGTCCGCGTTGCAATTTTCCCAAAAAAATTTATACGGTCATATATAACCGGGAAATTATTTTTATTCGTCATCCATTTTCGCGTGATAATATCTCCGTACTTTACGTGGATTGAATCGGTGATTATATACCTTAAGAAAAAATCTACATCATCTATAATGATGGGGATAAGCAGCGTTGCTTATGAAAATATACTTTTTTCGATACTTCAATGAAGTATGCAACAGAGTTTTTCCACCAATTTCAACAGTTTTCCAAAGTTGAGTGGTAATAACGAGAGATATGAACGGATCACTTTATTATACTTCGGAAAGCGCGTCATCTCGTGGGAAATCTAAAAGTTCCAAGACTTTTCGAAACTAGTAAAAGCGGCATAAAAAGTAAGGAAATAAAGAGCGAAATTACAAATTATGGTACAACGGCTAATACGAAATTGAACTCTGAAAATTTCCTCTTGCTTTCACAGCGACCAAATTTTTTTATCCAACCGTTCTGCCGAGGAATTCAAGAATTTCTGGTACTCGGTTCTCTGATTACGAAGGGAGAGCTTCCAGCCTGGAATTTCTACATTGGAATTAAAGTTATCGTTACAGTCCGATCGATCCGTCAAGAAAAATGGGACATAAGCAAATCATCTATCGACCTCTTCAATTTCGAAATAAACTTCTGGACATTCTTAGAACAAGAGTAATCGCCGATGGCGAAATGTGCCAAAGTTTAAATCGGAAAATTTAGGTACCGGAATTAGAGATCCGATCTCACAATCAGTGGCCAAATGACCAAGTTTGCGGTCTATGCGTATGGGGGGTCTATAGAAGTGGTCTGACCCTGGTAAACCGAATTAGAACTTCATTTTTTCATCGGTGAAAATGATGTGGATAACATTTACAACTTTGGATTTGAAGTTGAATAGGAAACGAACGATTTGTCGGTGATAAAAATCTATTTTTGTACAAAACGACGGTCTTCGAATTTATCAACAACTCTTCTTCGGAATTTCTGCAGATATATTAAACGCTGATGCATACTTCCCCTCGGAATATAATATATTCGGCCATAGATCCACCCATCTGTAACTCTCGCGGGAGTTAGAACCCATTGAAACTTTTGTCCCAAGGTACTTAGCACCCCTGAGTTGATCGGTTCCACGCCTTAAGATACGATTAATTCTTCCGCGTGAGAATCGTGTTTCAAGTATAAAGTTTCGCTAAACTTACTCGTATAGTTTCGAAAGACAATTTACGTAATTGGAAAATATTTTCATCACTTCACTCGACTGTGTATCACAATTCGATAATCACCATTAAATGTTCACCGTATGGTAGGGATCAACGTAACTGAAAGTTTTTCGTCATTCACGTCGATCTTGAAGTTGAAGTCGTCCTCCCATGCCTCTTCGGGATAAAATTTGTCGAGTAAGTAATCGAGAATAATTCAGAATTGATAAGATTCAATTTCATCTATTTTTCTTTCCTTTTATAAAATATCGCGAATCAATTTAACCGCGAATATTTGGCGCCGCAACGACAAAAGAAAAGACCCAAATTCGTTAACCGACAAATTCACTGTCCGGAAGTGTCTTCACATGTACTATACCGTAACCCCGTTCAAGTCGGCTCAAACTAAGGGACTGGGGTTACAATTGAACGCTTAAACGCTTCCCACCTGGTTTCGCGGTTCCGTATGCGCGGTATTCGAGTGCGCCTGTGTATCGGATAAAATCATCGCTATGGTAGCGGGGACCAGAAAACTGTACGTAATCAAATCTGCCTAATCTGTATTCGACAATTGTGTTCTTTAGAGACGCGTACTCCACCGTGGTCTGTGTTCAACTGGAGGCGGTTGCTGTTAGGTACCAGCGACGACGACAACCGCTTTCTTCCCGGACGCGTCTCCAGGTTCGATTTCAGATTGATAATACGAAATGCATACATTACACCTGCGAGGTTTTTCAAAATTTTAGAAATTTTATTACATATTTTTTTTCTCTTTTTTTGAATTATTTTTGGCTTGACTTTTCCTTTGTTTTTCAATCTCTTCATCTTTTCTTGGACATTATTTTTATCGCTTTATTCTGACACCCTATATCGCGCTTTGTATTAATATAACTCATTTTTCTCTTCAGTTCACATCTTGCTAAATTCTATTTCCTCTTCATATACTGTATAGGTATGGTATACATTTTTTTCACGATTCGTTACACCCGGGTGATTGAGGGGATTCGAAACGATCGTTGATATCCTAACGTGACTGTTTTAACGGATCTATTTTTGTATTCCATATCGCTATAAAGCAGGAAGGTATACATTTTTTAGTTTTTTATTTTTATTTTTCGTCACGGGGTAAACGGCACAGATTTTAGTTTACACGATTGTCACGTACCTACCTTTCGTGTTTAATATTATATTACTGAATAGTTGTTCTCGTTCAAACGCGTTATCACTTATTCCTAAAACACTGCAGCTCCAGACCTTCAATGTTTCATTTCGCATGACTTAACGAGAAATTTAACTCTGCGTGATTAATATAACAACAAAAAGAGCAACCAGACACTTTCCTCGGTTGTACTAATTGCCAAATAACAATTAAAGTCTCCTCATCTCGTGCACCTACTTCGAATCTCCCGAGTTTATAGCCTACGGAAAATAATTGCCATTGACAAAACTTTTCACCCTTTTCACACGGAAAAGATTTATTATAACAATTTAGTGTAACTTTCTTTCGAGCCTGTAAGTGTAAGTTTTTTACCCAGTTGCATTACTCCAGCAAGTGTTTAACAGGAGCTGATTCAACCCCATAAGAGTTTTCAAAAATTTTCATGACAAATTGACAAACGTTTATCATTTATGTGTAAAACGTTGATCAGCATTAACAATTTATTTTCATATCCGCAGGTCGAAACGAACGAATCAATATTAATTTAAATCAGATCACTGTATAGGTACAGATAAAAAATACTGACATTTATTTTCCATTCTAGGCATCAGGATGAAAAGACTCGTTCGATTGAATCGAGATATAAAAAAGAAAAAAAGAGAAAAACAGAGTGGAATCGAAATTGACAAATAATGTTTTAGCGATCGAGTTCCGTTGGAAATAATCTAGGTTGTCTGTTGCGGATCTCAGAATTGAAACGAAGGTTTTTTTTCCGACGTTATATCACGCCGAAATTTTGTTAACGGTTAAACTTTTATTAGTTAATTAGTTTTCTATTTCAATATGATATCGTTTTACCGAGCTAACAACCTTTCATCATATAATAACATGTAAAGCGTTGAAAGCACGAAAACCTTTGACTTGTAGGAAACGTGTATGTTTGAGCTTTCAATTTTCAAATTTTTAGGAACAAACAGTTTAGCTGTTTGTTTCAGGTCGGAGATATCGATCCGGGCTGAGGACGATGATGACGATTCATTTATTTTTAAACTATCAATTAACTCAGATGACGAGATTCACGCAGGCAATGTCATTCCATTAGTCAGCCTTCATGTTCATAAATCATTAAAACTCTATGCAACCTAATTCAAGAGCATAATCTCGTCGTGATTATGCGATATATCCGACTTAGCTGTGACCACTGCTGATGAAAAGTGGAATTTATGCGAACGACGTATCGTTACCTTAAACATATTCAATTGTAGTCTATGAAATTTCCTGGAAAAGTGTGACATTATTTTATATTAAAGCCCAAAGAACCTCATTGTGATGTGCTTAGTTATACATTATTCAAACTGTGGACCATCACCAGACAAGCTCAAAGATATTTTTTTTTCTACCCGTATATGCGACGAAAAAACGACGCATTTTATGAAAAACCAGAATTTTAAATAATCCGCGCGAAAATATCGGCGACGCACACAAAGGAAAAATAAAACTCGGTATAAACCTGAAATACAGAAAAAAAAATGAATTGAATTTATGAACTTCGTTTAAACTTTTTCATAATTTCATTTCTGTATTATAACACTTGTAACTTTAAGGGAATCACCCATTGTCAGGACTCTGGAGGATGCAGTGGTCGTCTTATCGATCAGGGCAGCTCTTAAGGACGAGATATATTTTCTCCGGCTAAAGCTAGTACTATAAGAAATTTGCCTAAAAGGATAGAATTTTATAGAGCTCTGACCATTTTTTTTTTTTTTTTAATTTTTTTGCCAGAACAACTTCTCTTTTATAATTATATTATAGAGAAGAGTTGCAGCTCTAAACTTCACATATAGTTGGCGAAATCTGCGCTTAGAATGTGATAACCACTTGGCATAAGTTCTTGATGTAGAATTTCATAAACGCATATCATACGTGTATAGATTCCACATATGGTATGCAAGAAATGGCCAGAGTTTCTTATTAGAATTCGAGTTCTGAAAGGATACACTGCAGATATGGGATAAGAGTGTCACTTCGCCTTGTATGTGCAATGTGCATCTCGCATATCTGCAGCAACGAGTGCAGTCGCATTATAAATCGTTTATAAAAAGGAAGCACACATTTTTTACACCATATATATATATTATACTCGCGTCATTTCCTTATTGATTTAAGACGATTAATAAAAATGAAAAAAAAATCCAACAGGCATTTATAGCGATGTCTATTTCACTGTACATTTAGCTCTTCGAGTACTCTATAAGCTAGGTTTATTATTAGACAAGTGCAGCTGAGAGTATTTTATTGCACTTAAAATAAAACAATTTGCATACGTTCGCGATTAATTTGGAATAGACCATTTTTTTGCATCTTCGATCTTCTCTTTACGTAAATAACGTGAAGCTCATCCAGTTTCCGAACGACACGACTACTGGCTGTGTTGTGACTACGTTATTATAGGCAGGTATACAGTTTATCGTTTATCGATTAAAACGCTTTTAACGTCAAATGATTGGGTTGTGTTTATTTTTTTTCGGACCTCATCAAAATTTGAACTTATCGTAAAACGTTGAGCCGTAAATACAGAAGGAATTGTATTTTTTTACGAAATCCGTATCATTTAGGTAAAAGAACCGAAAAAAAAAGAAAAGTTAAATTTTTTCAACGTCTTCCTTTTTCAAACTTTCCAAAAACTGCCTGTAATTTATCAAAATATAGACCATATGTAATAAAAATTTGGGGAAAGATAAAAACTTATTTGGGAAGTGTATTCACCCTAATATTTATAAAATCGTTAATCATTACTCAACTTGGCTCCGACGATCTTGCTATCGGATTTATGAACACCAATAAACAAACGGAGCGTCGACATTTTCAATACTTCGAACAACATTCAGCATCGAGATGATCCTTCCTATTTCATCAAATAAAAAGTTGGAACAAATATGTTGTTCAATTTTTAGATACGTATTGAAAAAATGTTGTCGATGTATTTGGCCAATTTTTACGAACGGATTAAAGTCGGGCCAAAAATCTCCGTCGACGTATATGAATTTTGCGATATCTCAGTATTTGTGACTCTGAACGCGTTGAAGTTGAAATTTTGAAATAGAAATGTGCGGAAAAATGATCTACGTATATCCACGGCGTATTATAAAAGCTCAACACGTGGTTTCAGCGGAACATAATAGCCATTTTAGTTGCCATGCGAAATATCATATGCTTATTTATACGGTTAACGGTGGTAACAGATGGCCACACTGCACACATGATTCCCAAAACCATGAGTGGCTATAAACAATTACCTGTCCGAAAGATTTATTATTATTATCGTTAATATTTTCTTATCTATAGAGTCGCATGCAATAAACGTATACATGCGGTGTAAAATAGGTCTTTTTAAATGCGACCACCACACACGGCATCATATTAAGCTCGACAAAATTTTCTATATCTACATCAAACCAGCTACTGATGATAATGAAAATATACTATCGTTTTATCCCAAAAAGAAAATTTTTCGTTGCTACTCGACAAAAATGAATAATAAAAAAAAAAAAACCAAGCTACAAATTTTTCACTCATTTTTATTGCCAAAAAAATTGATCTAACAACGAGCGAATGCGAATCTTCAACTGCAGCTATGGGGTAAAATTGATCCTAAAATATCTCGAAAACTATGCACTTTTTTGACAAAAATATCTCAACGTTTATTGTAGTGAATTTATTCAACTGTAACGCCGCATAGTCTGATTTTTGAAAAACAAAAATCTACTCATCGAAAAACGCGGTTTAAGTCAAAGCTGTGCCAAACAGTGCTCCTTCTACAAAAAAATTCTGGAGTCAAAATTTCGCCGTGTACACCGGAAGGGTTAAATCAAACAAATTGTTTCTATGTCTGAAAGTGATGTTCAGAGATGATAATTATTTTGTCTTAGGTTCTATACTAGTGTCAAAACACCAACCAATTACTCTGACCTATTCGAGCTGGAAACTCAGACTTTACAACAGATGGTTTTCTTTTATTGAGGTAAAGGCACACACCGTGACTGCTCAAGTAAACAGAATTATGCTTACCCTTCAGCGATTTACAATGGTACTCGGTCGCCAAATTGAATTTTTATCGTATAACATCTACGCCGCGCCGGTTAACAACGAGGTGAAATGTGTACAGAGTCACATAGAAGACATTTGGACTGCCTAAAGCATGAATGAACTCACGGAGAACTGATGTTAAATTTTATCACAAGTTAATTAGTCGACCTGAATTGAACATTTGAACAATCAAAATTACCTTGAGGTTTGCCTGCTTGTACTGGATCTCATTGTTTGACTTCCAGAAAGTAATTATATGCATAGTACTCTTCGAACTATACGTTTAGGACTCATATCCGGGACATGTTAGGAATACTCATCACTAAAGGTTCATGATGACGAGTACACATGCAGGATGATATATTTACTCTACAGACTTCCTGCATGCAGAAAAATTATTTTATTTTATATTCCTGCGCTTTAATTCCGACCGAAGCACATGTCTTGTATCTTTTGATGATTCCTAACTGACGCGAAGGCCTTTTAATGTTTACATGTATGTACATATCCTGTACACACATCACGTGTTCGAAATCTTGGTAAAAATATTTATAAAAGTTTTATTTTTACCTGTTAACTTCGGCCATATTGTCAACGCGATATTTATTTCAGAATGAATTCCATAACTTAGACTCAATTTTTACATATTATCCAGAAAAGCGGACACGCGATCTTAAAATTTTTCTACGATTATATTAAGTCCGAATATCTCAGATGGATTAAAGTTCTAAATCAGTGGAAAAAAATAATTCCATGTTTTTTATACCCCTTCCATAGCACAGCATCAAAACTGCGTAATTTGTTAAATTTAGACGACCTACAGGTAGAAACATATACATTTATCATGAAAAAAGGTGGCTCGTTTTGATCGAACTTTGCGATTTATTACCGCGATAATATGGTAGTAGGCCAAACTGCTCCGAACGATAATGTTAATATTTGGAACACAGGCTGTAGAGAGATCCAAAGTTCTGATTAGTTTTTATAGTATTTTATTTTATATATTGGTATATATATTTTTTTTAATAGGTGCGTGTACATGGTGACGATCTTTGATATCACGCAATATCCAGTAATCTCTATAATTCCGTCTTTTTGAATTATAAATTTTCGATTACGTGTATCTCAGCGAGGAGCTTGCAGAGACGATGAAAATTATTCACCCTCTATACAAGGAAAGTTACGTTGAAGTGACACCGTTTACGTGCAAAAATCGTACTACATGTGATTAGAGTAGATTTTGTCGAAATCATTTAACGACATTATTTTTATACGCACTTTTGTAGCTGCTACTTTCATTCTCTCGCACGGACACTGTTAGATTTGTCTTTTTCAAGTACTCGAGGTCTGCCTACATACGAGTTCACCACACGACACATATCGTGCCTTTTTCTGATGTCCCGTTTTTTTTTTTTTCCCTATTGATGGCTTCTTTTTCCAATCCATTCATTTAACGCCCTCTTCTCTTCTCACTCGATATACGCAATTCCTACTCTTTTTCCTCTCTTCATTTTGTTTATTCCCTTCCATTCCCCATATATTTTCTCTTCTATTTCTTTTTCCAACGGCACCCACAAGCTATTCATAGATTTTTCTCAAACATTTACAGAGAAGTTATACATATATGAACTAACTTACACTTTTCTTTATATTTCAACTGGCTGTTGCTTACTTCGTTGGTATTTTTCTGACTACCTTCAATTCTCGTTTCTATAGTTGATATGATATCGATTGACAATTACGACCAGATAAAGCTTACGGACACCCATAATACCCATGGATCAGTTTAGCTCAATCGATTTTCTCCTCCTCACATCGCATTGCTCCCTAATTTTGCGCGAAAATAGAATAACGTCAATGAGTTTGAGTTACGTAATTATATTATACCAAATGTCTCATTTCAGGAA
This sequence comes from Tenthredo scrophulariae, assembly GCA_963978835.1. Classification (NCBI taxonomy): domain Eukaryota; kingdom Metazoa; phylum Arthropoda; class Insecta; order Hymenoptera; family Tenthredinidae; genus Tenthredo; species Tenthredo scrophulariae. Next base: position 4,969,334 of record OZ022230.1, on the reverse strand, counting down.
CAGAAATACAGTAATCATCATTTTACACCGAGATCGGTATAGTATACGTATTCCACATTTCATTGGAATTAGTTGTACTAAAATTCGACGATATAATTATTTTATGAATTATAATTCGTCGCAAATCTTTCAAAATTTATTCAATACATAGCTACTCAGTATTTGAGAAGTTGAAAAGAAAAACCATGCCAATGGCAAATCCTTGTGTAATTTTTTGGGATATATCACCACTATAAATTATATGAAACTAAGGTAAAATTTGACTCAATGCATTGTTTCGAGCAAGGTTTCCACAAATATTGGATAGACGGATGAGTCGCAAACTAGCGGCCTTCGGGATACCCTCGGATTATTCCCCTATCAGATTTTCTCCACCTCAGGCATTCTGCTGCCTTTGAACATCGCATAGCCTTATAAAGCATCGCTCAACATGCCTGGCTGCTCCAAGTATTTCAACCCGGGACTCATGTCTACACGGCTAAGACATCTTCGGTATCGAACAGTTACGGATTAATGAAAACAATTTTTTTTTCTTCTTCTTTTTCTATTTTTCTACTCATTTTTGACATGTGGGAATATCACGACTGTAAAATAAACTTACATCCATATTTAGCGGTGAAAAATATCTCATCGATTCGTACCTACCTCATTCGATAAATATTTGCTATGTATAAGTTCGTTTTATAGAAACTTATCGGCTGTATTGCAGATTTTGAATATAGAAACAACGATTAATATATGTAATGTTTAAATAGAAAAAGATAATAATTTCTTGTTAAATAAACTAATAAATTTTGAACCAACCAGAAAAAAATAAAATAAAATAAATACGTTCATAGCTATCTGCGTACTTATATAAAAGAAATTATAGACATCTGAGTGAGTGCAGAATTTTCTTATTTCGAGCGATAGCGTTGAATTTTTTTTTATCTGACCATTCGTCTCTATGACTAAACGATTTTAAGATCCATTAGATTTAGAATAACAAATAAATTCGATAATGATTATACTTGCGATCCTCACGGGCTCATTTTTTATCGGTATAAACCGAAATACACGAAAATTAAATACGTATGTTAATATATTTTTGAACCCAAGAGAAAGTTCATATTTTATATGGCATTTTCATCCCGAAGATGACTGATGTAAACGAGTCATTAAACACGGTGTAAAGCCACATAATTTACATTTCACGTGCAGTTCTTCTTATTTAACTTATTTTCTCTCACAGCTATCCAATATCTGTGTAGGAAATTTTGATATCTTATAAAGTCCTTAATCCACCGAAAGATAAATTGAAAGTTTAAATTAAATTCGGTTTTCTGTCCTTAGCCATATAGCCTCTGGATTTTGTTCCATCATTTTTTATTTATGTATTTATTTTTTCTCCTGTTTTTTTTTTTTTTTCTCTTTCTTTTTCTACTCTACGTAATAAATTGACGTTTGAAAATCTTGATGAGTTATGATTTTCAAAAGCTTATATTAAACATCAATTTTAAAGTCGTGAATACAATTAACGAACCAAAATTGATCCCAATATTTCAATGATTTCCTCTTCTGATAATCAACTATATTATGTCACGTATTTATGCTCCACGTTACTGTCATTCCCAGATCCGTTACTCGGCAAATAGTTAGACATTTCTAAATTTAATTAGAAAACAGAGCAGTTCACATCCCCTAGCTCTATCGCGCTAGTTTTCTCTTCGTCGTATTGATGAAGATTCTTGAAAATTTTAAACGAATTTTAATTACTCAAGTTTCATAGACGGTATCAGAACCTAAGAGATTCATTAAATTTTGACAGAGCAGATGTTACGGGATCATTACGCGCTTTGCTGATCAAAATCCATAAAATCAGTTTAATATGATTTTCAGTTAGGCAAGAAGAACATTTGATCCTCTTTTGAACGTCAAGTCCGGAATTTCAAAAAAAAAAAAAAAAAATTTCACAAGGTGATTCACGGCTTGGTTATTGAGATTTTTCTGAATCTACATGCCAATTGATTCCGATCGTAAAAACATCGAGATCGTTGTATAAAATTGATTGCGTTATGACCTGTGAGGCCCACACGAAGGACTGTCGATTACAAACGATTCTATAAATCGTGTGAGTAACGCAAACCGATGACGTTGTAAAATATCGGGTTCACATTGATTAAAAAATGGCAAAGCATTATCATCAATGGATTTGACCTTTTATTTTTCACCCTCAAGGGTTAATGTATGGAATATAATGGATAGAAGCTTCAAACTTACGCTTCACTGAAATGTGAACCCTCTTCAAAGAACTGACGCGATCGATCTGGCCCGGGCTTTGGCATACACCTAAATAATTAGTAAGTATGATTAGTACAAAGAGATGCTTATTATGACGTGGGTGGCTTCTTAGATCATTTTGGAGAGTAAGTTATATGGGGTGAATATCGTGTATCAGATTCTTGGAGAAATCTAAGAAATATTTTTTTCATAGGCTTGGTTTATTATTGACCAGTGAATCGCGGGAATACATCTACACAATAACGATAATAATAACAATAACAATGATAGGAAGTACCCTTGTAAAACAGGGTTGGATATAGTCATGCGGGAGGCGAAATCTCGGGTTTCTTAGGCCGGAAATATCGATCTTTTGTCCATAAAACGAATAGCTTTATGAATATTTGATCGAAAAGTAAGCATAATAAAACAGTATTTAATCGTAAGGATATAGAGTATTTTTTTTATCTAAACGAGTGGAAAACTTGAACGTATATAATAGTGATTTAAGAAGATACATAAGGAGTTGTAAGTTCGGTCTAATTTACCGCTCGGCCTACCAAAATGACTTTTACGACTCCCGAGGTAAGAAGAAATAAGGATGACCGGAAGAGATGGTTTCGTGAGAACGAAAGATCCACGTCTTAAGGGTTGACTGGTCAGCCGTTGTCCCTCCAAAGCCCCATTAGGATCACTAAATTACATATTAGCCAACCCCAAACCACAACTACGTGGATCTTGCTCGGAGAATAACTAAGCTTTTCAAAAATTCTCTGCACATTTTTCTAATGAAGATAAACTCGTTTTACGTCCGACATCAAGTTCTCTAAATTAGCTATCACTTTCAAATGAAATGAAAAAGGAACAGAATATAAGAATAGAACGATCAACCCAATGCGATGAAATTCGAGGAGATGAATACATGTGGGTTTTTTTCGTCACTTCTCTAATTTTTACAAAAAAAAAAAAAAAGAATCAGCCCTTATAAATACTTTGGTTTATTTATGCCGAAATTATCGCGAGTTTCGTGACCCAAGTCACTCTCGTTTTTCAATTACCTAAATTGTGGTTGCGATTATGTGCACCACAATACTATTGGTTAACGTTTCATATGTCATAGGGTTGTACTTACATTGTGTACTACTCATTGGATTGTGGGTGTTCATTGCGGTGGTTAACGAACCAGTATTGTCGGTCTAACATTCCACAGCTGTATAAGCATCACCTGAAACCGACGTCGAACGTCTACCTTCGTCTCTCTTCCGTCTAATGTATATACGACGTACGATACGGGGGTTGATTAAAGGCCTTGGCATTGCTATACACAAATTGCTATGCGACCACAAGAGAAACCAAACCACCTAAATTAACCGGAGAATGGGGTGGAAAATCTCAGGCATGTTCCACTAAGAGCTTTCGAAATTATTCATCAACACGTGTATCCTGCTTATTGTATTTCCTTTTTTTTTTCTTTCTTTTATTAGGGTAAAGTCATCGATGACGATCCCGCATCATTTTGTTGGGATTCGTCCAAAGCTTGCATTGAACTATTTATTTCGAATAAATACTGATGTGAGCCAGATCTGTATGCTTTACTAGAAATAAATTCAGGCTCTTTGGAAATTTGAGTCATCGACTTCCTGCATCAAAACCCAAGGTAATAAAATTTCTCCGAAATTTCGAATCACAGCCATTGGCACATAAGAATCTACTATGAATTTCCGGTAGAATAAAATGGGGAAATTATAAGATACACTGTTCGAAAATTACTCATTAATTTCTTAACAAGTACTAGTATAGCATCCGACTGTATATTTGAAAATCAGTTCTAAGTACCTCGAAAAGTTCAACACTCGAACGTAAAAGTAACGCATGTTAGTTCGGAAAACTTTTTCATAGAACTTTCTTCTATAACAATTTTTGCTTTCGGCTCTGAATTCGAAGGTAAAAGCTGGAATTGAATAGAAATAAAAAAGGAAAAAGTAAAAAGAGACAGTTTTATTTGGATAAGCAAGTGTATGAAATCGCAAGCCAAGTTGATTTACGCAGACGGTGTTTACAAAACAACGCTTAATCAGGTCTTAAACGGCAGGGAGCCCCACGCTGCGAATATCTTCCGCCTAAACAGTCTGCGATTAACTGGTGGGAAGCGAAAGTTTATTTGATTCACTTTAAAATAAATATCGCTGATTTTTTTTTCTTCTTCTTCTTTTTTTTTTCCGCAAGCACGTTCACTCGTTTCGAATTTTAACACATGCCGAAAATTCTGTTTATATTATTCAGATTTTTGTTTAACTAAACCTTGGGAAATCTCGATGCCTCACATAAAGGCAGGTGGATATATCGCGAGATTTAGTCTTCATTCTGTTACGTATAATCCAGTCGTTATTAACTTGCATATATTTTCATACTATTTTCTTTTATATATTTTCAATCACGTTGAAATTGTCGCTATCAAATAATTCGAGCCTTTATACCCGAAATTATTTTTCTGTTCATGAATTCGGTAGCGATGCGGCCCACAGACCTAATATCTCTAAATCTGCGTGTGTCTTATTTCAATTTACAAAACCGAGATAATTATTTCGAATTAATTTTATCTGCAGATATTATTAGGCATCAATCAACACATTCGTAGTTACTAAATGGCATGAGAATTCGGTTAATGGAAGGATATGAATTCGTTACTATCCGCTCAATAATCAACCCGTAGAAGTTAGTTGATACTATTTAGAGACCCAAGAAGTACGCGTCCATAGACTGATAACTAATGAATCGCGCACGGAATTGATCAGTAATCGAGTAATTAAGTTGTGAAAAGCTCGTTTGCCAGGAGCAATTATCGATCAATCAGTAAACTCGTATCTTCCCAATCCTCGCAACGTTTATTTAATTAACTTTCTATTCCTGATAAATTTTTTTTATAACTTTTGAAAATAGAAGAATATCCATGGCTCGATTCCTCATAATTCGTGCAATCAATATACATACGGAAATAAATTGTTCCGACAGGACCTCAAAACCATGTTTCATCAACCAAATTGATTCAGTAAGAATTGGCATTTAGGGTCGATGCAAAAATATCCAGCTGTACGTGGTTCCTCAGATTTTCAGACTTCAGCGAAATTATTAAAAAAGTGAAATGCAGCCTCGAGGATTTGATATTTGAGTGGAAAAAGTTATAGACGCTTACCCCAGGTCAAAGGTTTCCTGAAGTAAATTTCTTCGAATGATAAGCTTCGAACCTTTTCTACGATTTTGACCAAAAATTATACAACCTGTGTCATTTTTGCAGATTAAGATTAAACGTGTGGGATAAAACCATAGACTTTTGCGGTTGCCCGTTGAAATCAGTTTCATCATTGATGCATTCATTTCTCATCTATACGTCGAATTTTAAGATTTTTCCCTGCCCTTCTGCTCAGGCGAAAACTTTCACTCTGAATAATTCGTATATACTACAAATACCGTGAGTGGTTTGTTATTTGGTTTACGCACGAAGATGGATCGCTTCCGTATACTCAGTATACACTTTCATGGATTTATCCCAATGACGTCCTAACGCAGTTGACACCAAGCAATGCTGCTTTTTCTAAAAAAAATAAAGGAGCATTGTTATTTCTCTAGTGCTGCTATGTAGGTCGGTTGTTGTATTTTTGTACGTTTTGGCGTGTGATATACACCGGCAAATATAACTGCAGATGCAGTAGTTCGTGATAAGAAGTATTAGTAAATAATGAGAACAAAATGTCTGCAGGATGATATGAAGCTTGAACTTTGCGTCATGCAGGCTAAAAGCTTTCTATGCCAGTCAACTTAATAAGCGAACATGAATGTATGCTTGAATATTGTTCAAGAACTTTATACACGCATATTTACAAAAGATAAACATCAAGGCTTGAAGTAAATTTCAACAACTTTTCAGTAGAATGAACTCGACCACATTTGCCAAAAGTCATACTAGATTTTGCCGAGTTATTCGACGGACTGACCACCGTTATTTACTCAATCATCTGTGCAGTGTAGTTTGAAATCAGTTGGAAGTCTTCCGGAACCGGAACAAAATCAGATGAAATCAACCCGAAATCACGTGAAATTTAGTATGAATATAACGAATTCATTCTGAAGTCAATATAAAATCATGAAATTGCATAAAATCGTTGCAAATCTTATCAATCACGTAAACACGAGCCCATTTGTAATAAGCTGAAATCATCCGAAATCATTTGCACACTGAAAATTACGAGTGAACAAACTCTCGAAACCGAGTCTGCTTTGCAGTACCACGTCCAGGAGCATACACACAACTATCATTACTGTTGGTGCGAAACACATGGTGTACACTGTACACTGTACAGCGTTACACAGCATTGTGATATTAACGTCGATACTGTGTGCCAGTTGAACATTTCAGCACCTTTTCGTATTGGAATTATATCTCGAAAGAACACAATGAAGATATGTGCGGATAGGTATCTGATGAAATGTCAGATTGAACTATACTGTCTGATTGCATTTTGTGTTCAGAATTTGTTATCCATCGCTAGACCGAAGAGATTGTAAAAATTGCTCACCTTTTCAAGAGGCGTCGTTTTCAGGCCGATAATTATTGTCAACCAAGAACTTTGTCGTACTTTCGCTGTTGTATCGTAAGCTGTAGTCTCTCCTGAATGCAATTTTGCACAATATGCAGAAGCGTACAAAACAGAGTCGTCGTTCTATTTGTACTTGTGATACGTTCACAATGCATGGTACACTTAACTTGATCACAAAACCTCGAGCTTATTGAGAATTTCAAAGTTCAATCGATTCAATAATTACGAACATTATAGATAGATGTTCTTACAGGATAATTCACACGATTTTCTATGCCATTACAAATTCATATGCACGGAAAAAAAAACCTCAGCAAATTGAAATACTCGAGAAAAATGCCACAGAAAGTTTTTAAGTGAAAGGATCGACGTGATACGATAAGACCGTGGGAAATATCGCACTTTCAGAACTTTTTATCTCAATCTTTCTTGACTGAAAGACAAGGCGAAGTTTTCCCGTTTTTTCAATAAGTCTGATTACGAATGTTGAGAAATTTCTCACTTGCTTAAGATCATAAGAGTTGTCTGGCCTGAGGAAGACTCGTTCAACAACAGCAGCTAGATAAACTCGTATTGTAGGCAAATTTAATTAAGTAGGAATACCAATTAATCAAGAAACACTTCTGTTTAGCGGGTTGAATGGTTGTGTGTACGTGTGAGTATAATCTGGGCTTTATTAGAACACAGCAAAAGGACTTTCGTCAAAAGTTGTGAAGAGTGAACTTTGGGAAACCAATTGTCAGATATTTGTTTTCAGTTCCAAGAGAATTCAGAACAGGTTTGAAATGTAGCCGTAGGCCCCTCCAGTTAAGTTCATATTTGGAATCCAAGTATGCTTTCAAATTTATGACACATACAATTATTACTCGATTACATGGTGAATTTTACCTGACTCCTAATCTCATTATGATTTTTCTGCCTGGTAAGTCATGTGGAATGCAAGATACATGCTTGATCTGAAAAAAATAGAACATATCAGTTCTGCACGATTTTTTAGGACGTAGGTGTGTATTTTAAAGACATTGGTGCGATGCTCCTTTCCACGAATCTGCATATGTAATCTTGCAAACGATGTTTTCCAAGAATTACTTCATACACGAATTCCTTGCTGTATCTCAAGCCGTGAATGGCTGGATGCAAGTTTTATTGTTCACTCTCTTTTTCGGGATAGACAAGGATGAAGGATATCAGAGCTAACGCTATTAAGGAATTGAAATGCAAACTTGGTCTTGCTCTCAGACTTTGCAATTGGAAGACTTTGAATTAGTTTATACTTGGAGTTCTAGTACACGCTTGGATACGCGATAACATGATACAAGAAGCCAAAGAGAATCACTACCTGTATTCATTAGCGAACCTGTATAGTCCGTATCCACCTGCACTCACTCGTAATTTTAAAAGCAAGCATTTGGAAACTAAATAGAGCATTTTGATTGGCCGAACGAGTTTCTTCAGATACTGCATGATGTCGTATCTAAATACGTATTCAAATTGGGGACTAACTTGATCGGTATGAAAAGACGATATTTCCGTAATGAACCATTGGTTCCAATTGGTTTGATAAATGCGTAAAATAGCATCACGCTAGAGGACGTTGGAATATACATAGTTTTATGGTAAAATCAAGTAAAATCATTTCTATTGAAATAAAACTGAACCCTTCTTCAGGAAGTCACATCAGCTTCGGTACATGTTCAGAATTTCAAGTTTTGCATTAAACGGATACTAAAAATGATGCGACTAACGGCTTCAGATTCTGCTGAGAACAATCTTTCTTTGGATTTATATAACCCTCGTAATCCATAACGTATGCAGGTTGTATCACAAAATCAACGTCTAAGGAATCCGGCAGACTGACTTGGGGAATACGGTACGATCCCTGCAGGCACACAATAAGTACACTAAGATGTTGTACCAATTTCAGATCATCAGATGGACGATTCTGATAATACGGGGTCGCAGGAAGTCTATGATAATAGATCGAGGTGGGCTAATTCATTAATGTTCGTATCGTCACACGACGATTAACAATTTTTCAGTAAATTGTGTGAAGTCATTTTTCGGAAGGGAAAGGGGGGATTCAAATGTGATCTAAAGATTGCTCGATCTAAACATATGCTGCAAATGCGCAGTGCTAGTTAACACAGTATATTGGAGTCGCGAAGTGACTAATTAATTAAAATTAGCCAATTTGCAAACTTTACTCACTTTTTTCAGAGGACATCGAAGATTTCGTAAGCCAAGCGACTCGTCAGGTCTAGGAAAGGCAGGATTTTTATCAGCTAGATCTTTCAAAGCACAACACAAATCTCGACAAACTGGACCGTGTATGGTATCGTTGCGGGGAACTATGGGAGTACCGCTTTTTCCGATATGGCCACAAACGTTATCGCCATAGCCCCTGTTGTCGTATTCCCATTTCTCGCATAACTAAGAATGAAAATCTGATGAGTATTCACTGGTAACCATGAATTTTTTTTTTCTTTTATTCATGTATCACGAAATCATTACCGTTGAGAGAACGTTACTCACCTGTAATCCTAGTTGTGATGTTATATCTCATTCTTGCGATACCTGATTATTGGATGAGGAGACAATAGTAGACTTCGCTTGTTTAATTTACAAATGAATCAATATTGATGTGACATTTTTATATTTTCATAAAAAGTTGTATACAAATGTGTAAGAGTAATCAAAAACAAGCAGGCGGAGCAGAATATTTTTATACCAAGCGATGTTGAAGAGTTGTTATTTGCACAAAGCACTAGTGTACTTATTTAAAAGGTATTCAATGTTTCCACAAAATAGAATATCTGCAATTGTAACCACTGTGAAACGATAGTTTAACCTTCCGAGAGGCTTACCAATTTTTGTTTTCATGTTAGCCAGGTTTTTAGGAAATTTTCCTTCGTTTACAATTCAACAGCGATTGGTGCCCGAATACGAAATGAAATTTTGAAAAATTGTACGGTGATATGCAATAAAGTGTTACCCGACCTTTTTCAAGTTTATTAATTGTCATATCGCGTGACTAATGGCAAAAGGTCGTAAGCGACGAAAAGGGTGATTTTAGTATTTTTACACTTATATGGTATTGAAAGCAGATATTTTCATGAAAAACTATTTGCTTTGATCAATTTTGAAGCTATTTTCTCCGAATAATAAAAATGGTAAATGTAATTACCAATTACGCCAGGAGACGTATCAATGTACGTGTTTTCCGTTTAAATCAAAAGATTTCTCACATTTAAATAAACTCAACCGTATTTCGGAATAGTCGCATCAGCTTTGTTTATGTGCAGTTCAGTTCTTCTTTTTGCAAGCAACGAAGACCACATCTACGAAGACGAAAGGATCTTGAGTCTTGGGAGTACAACCTTTGCCCGGAGATAGGCTACTCGAATAGTCAGTGAAGTCGGATACCAGCGGAATATCCACGTCCAGGGTTTTTGGCATACTGAGATTAGGAATACGGTACGAACCCTGAAAATATACGATGAGTACACGAGTATCCTGCACCATTCTCGAATCGTTTGAAAGACGGACAATTATGATGACACGAGATATAGCAGCCAGATCAAGGTGAGATATTTCATTAATATGTTACACGACGATCAACAATTTTTCAATAAATTCTGTCAAGTTATTTTCCGGCAAAAAAAATCGAGGTTGAAATGTGATTGAGAGATTATTCGATCAGAACATGCTGCAAGTGCGCTGCTGATCGCACTGCTAGTCATCATAGTATATTGGAGTCGCCGCCAGACTAATGAATGAAATTTATCGAAGATCCAAAGTTCACTAACTTTTTTCAATGGACACTGATGATTCCGTAATCCAAGCGATTCGTCAGGTCTAGGAAAATCAGGATTACTATCAGCAAGATCCCGCAAAGCACAACACAAATCTCGACAAACTGGACCGTGTATAATACCACCATGGGGTGGTAGAGGAGGACCACCGCCACCACCATCACGGCCGCAGATAACACCGCCGTAGCCTCTTTCGTCGTATTTCCATGTCTCACACAGCTATAAATGAAATCGGATGAATGTGACAACTGCGAACGATCGAATTTTTTGATTTATTGTATCATCATTGCCATTTGCCATTGGGAGAGTTTTGCTCACCTGTATTCCCAGTTTTGCTGATATATCTTGTTTGATTACCAGATATAATATTGGGCCGTTGTCCGATGGCTCTTGCCTTACGGCGAAGTACTTGTTGCTGCTGTTATCAGCAACGACGGCTATAGTTTCCACATCTTTATAGACCGTAGCCTAAATAATGAATAAGATGTATTATAAATATGGATGTAGAAATATGTAATAAGGTGAGTTCTTCGAGACTCCATTTATTAAGTTATAAGGTCAAGACTTGTCGAAAAAATGACACGTAATATCTCATCAACAGTAGCGTCAGAAAATTGGAAATAAATTAAGAACTGGATTAACGTGTAAGACAAAATTTATAATTAACCGATGATACCTCCCCTGTGGTAAAAAAAAATGTATATCCACTCACTTCGATGTTCCCTAAGACCGCTGCAAGAGCTAAAACAATCGTGATCCACAACATAATTTAACACAAGCGTATCTCTCATAAAAAAAATAATTTCTGCGATCTAACTTTCGCAATGCACGGCTATATATAAACAGTTCGGATAATGATGCTATACAGTAGAGTCCACTTGTTGTGTTGGCAATTGAATTAATATTTAACTTATACGGTTTCATATATTTATAATTCTATATGAATATATAGGACGGCTAGTAGGCGGGGCAGAATAAATATCGCAAATATTTTCATAAGAGACGATGTACTCATTCGAAATATACTCAATGCATTAAAAAAATAGATTGCCTGCATTTATTTATGTGAAATGATTTTTTAACCTTCCATGGGGACGTGGTAATTTTCTTCTTTTTTTTTTTCTTGTATACGGAGTGGACGTGTGCACCGAAGGAAATGATACTCTCATCAGCATTGAAACGCGAAGTAATTACACAATTCTAAAGCTGAAGTAGACGAGCTTATAACGAATCCAGCTGTATATTCTAGGATGTAAAATTGTTCATTTTTTTGTAGACTGCAAACAATGTTCGGATGAAAATTTTATTCAGAATCAATAAGTACTTACTTTATTCGATTTCGTTGATAAAATTTTCCGAAAAACTGTCCAAAATATTGATCGAGAAAACACTGCAGTACCATGAATTCATATTTCCATGTAATTGTCTGCAATTAATTCGGAATCTCGCTGCACGTGATTGAAAAATGTTTACAGAGAAAGAGCATGGAGAAAAAAGAATGATGAAGAGACACGATTGAAGAAATGTTCAATAGTTATCTGGAGCCATAGCAGCTCACACGATGAGTAAAATAATAAGAAAAGATTTTTGGGTACTGCATACGTATATCTCTGTCTGAAAGCACTAGTATATAAGCTTGTGACAAGTTGTTCACGAACTTGCGAACGAAATTTTTACTTTGATCGTAGCTTTTCATTTCTGACTAATCAAAAGACCATCTTAGATCGCCATGTGTACGTAAGATAATTAAAGACGAATGGTGAAAAATTGACCGAAAATTGTAATGCCAGGTAATTTATTTCTCTGGTTGTAGTTCAAACAGGAATCCAACCCAGGGAGGCAGCCTCCTATAATTAAATGTCAAACATGATTCAAAGTTAGTGAGAAACGAGCCTTGATCTCGTCGAGTGATGCAAATTTATAGCGATTTGATGGGATTTATTTATATTATTATATACCGTTAGAAATAGTAATTTGACTCTCAATTTCTTGTCGAATACTGACCGAGATCAATCCACAGGACAAATGACGAGGCCGTCTATATAAAGTGAATTTATTCTTACCTTCAAACTTGAATTTAATTAAAATTATTTGAGGATTGGAATTTGAGAATGTTTATCATCTCTGTCGAGCAACTCCTAGTGTTCCATTGTTCGTTTCTACAAAGTTATTCGAGAAGAAGCCAGACGGATGGAAGCCAGAGGGTTGCATAAACGACATCAACCAACTCTGAGATGAAAGTAGGTATATTTTCTTGCAGTTATATTCGTAAGTCATCTCGTGAAAACTCCGGCAGATGAAATCTCTTCGAATTTTTGCCGTAATAAATTATAGATCATAATTGGCTGATAGCGAAAACGCCATAGAGCCAATTAACAACTTTGTGGAGTTATAGAGATTGCGTGGTATCCGATGTTAGTAAAGGTCAAAAATCTTTCCAGCATCAATATGCTCATTTTCAGACGAATAATTTATGATGGTTCTTAATTTGATTGTTAAGAATTCCCGCCTACCTTGAATATTCAGAATCTTGTAGCGCAAAAGAGTAAGAATAGAAACGAAAGACTTTTGTGAAACAGTCATCGTGACAGTTTTGCAACCCAAAAGTTGAATTACATCAGCTGAAAAATTTTGAATATTTTGCTACTCCCGATTTCATATAATATTACAATCTGACGAATCCTTAGATCAGGTCACTAGCTCAAACATCGTAAAATAGGAAGAGTCCCATTACTTTCATGGCAAAAGTTGAAATTCAACTACAGCTATCTTAAACAGAGAAAGTGAGACAAAAGCAAGGGCAAAATTTATAAGAGGTCGAAATTTCCCCTTGGTTGTGTTTCATGTCTTCCATCTCTTGCCTCGACCCTCGTATCTTCACCCTTTCATCTTTCACTACCAACTAGGACCAGTCTGTACGAGCCGTTTTGAACTATCTTGTAGCCATAGTGTTAGGCAGAAGATATTGTTCCCCAACGGGTAGACAACCCTACGATATAATTTTCGCCAAAAATATGAGCGATAACCAAGTGTGTTGTGGGTAATATGCATCTGACAGCGTGTGTGACTTATTTGTCTATTCCGTTCTATTATTGTTGAATTATGTCGGAAATTCTTTTATATAGTGTATTCAAGAACCCTCTAAGATTGGTTTACCAAATGGGGTGAAACAAATCTTATCTTGATCCTACCTGACTTCCGGTGACGAAGAAGTTTCACCGAAGAGTAAACGTACCGTTTATTATTGTCGTCCTTTGTCCCATCTTCAGTCAATGGCAGACAAGAGTGGCTAACAATAATACACACAAAGAGATCAAGAGATGAAAAGAAATTGAAAGGAAGAAGGAGACGAAAAGCGGGTAAATACAGGGAAAGAGGAAGCCGGATTTCTCTATAATTTATTTCAACGTCAGTGCCAACTTGGCACTTATGTTCATCGTTGTTGAATCCTATTCAGATGAACCTATTATTCTTACGAATATTTCAGCATCAAAAGTTTTCTTCAAATTTGCGAGAAAAGAAAAAAAGAACGAATTTTCATTATTTTACATATCGATTGTTGACTTTCTATTAGCATTTAAAATATTTCAATTATGGATATCGGATTTATCAGGCTTCGAATGAATTTTGTACGAAAAAGAAAAAACCGTTGACTGTCACCCAACCCTAACTCAGATCACTCGATTTGAATCCCTACAAAGAAGATCGAACGATCATTTTTTGAGAACAAATAAGGTCTCTGCCCGAAAGTTAAGCTCCGACGAGCTTTCGGCGAATTACACGAAGACCCATGATGATTGAAACACCGAAATGAGAGAACGCTAGGGGTTGGTTGGGGTAACTCAACGTCGTAGGTAGTCTAACTGGCCAAATCAAGGGCGCATTAAATCCCACGAGGGATGAATCTAGATTGTATCGTTTACCTTCAGTTTGACGACAGCCTACAGGACCGCAACTAAATCTGATGAGTGATGACTAATCACAAGTTTCCATTCAGGATGATTCAAAACTAATGCCAACTAGTTACACAGATTTTATGTCCATTATGCCAACGCTGGATAAACGTTGGGTCAATAGCATCACCAGCGTTGTCTTTAAGATAGAGAAGATTCCATTCGATATAGTCCGATACTAGAATAATTATTATTACCATACAGAATTTCAAAGGCAGGTAATCCTGATAGGATTCCCTTGTCCTATAGGGATGATCCAACTGCCCGTGCTTTTACTTCAATTCGAAATTGACCTTCCCTTCTATCGGGCGAGTCTCGCTATACCTACCCTCATAGAGCAGATAGCGCGCTGTGCTAAAGTGGACATGGGTATAACATTCGCAATAATTGCGGAAATCAAATTCTGAAAAATTAATAAAATTCCTGAATATGAATTTTAATATGACGTCCGGCAGTATATGAGTTCTACAAAATGAGGAAACTTTCACAATATCCTTTTTTAATAAAGCCTAATTTCAATTAAGCATTTCGCGGTTGATTCACCTAATTGGCGATATGAGACTCTATGTTTATGATGCTGGTAATAGGAATTTACTGAATCCATCTGTCAATATAATTGAAAATTTCTACGATAAAGCTACAGTTGGTTCTGTGCGGTTTGCAGCCAAATTAGGTATACGATCTAGGAGGTATGTACCTATACGTGCCTTTGTCGATTACCGCAAAGATACATTCAGATCTATACCGAAATACCAAAGCACATTAGTATTTGCGTCATAGATCGCGGACGCGATATAAAATCAGGAAGATGCATAACAGAGAGGTATCCAATAATAATAATGATAATAATCCCGTACGTTGAATAAAAGACGAATTAGTCGAGCTGCTACGGCGGCGTTCCAAAACGAAATTCACTTTAACGTGTGCGATATTTCAATTTGGCAAATCGTATTAAGTATCCATACATGTATACATACCTATTACATACTATATCCCTAGTTGAATGTATAACAGCACAGCTGCGAGAGCACAATAATAACTTACAGCCCCATTCCGTCATCTTGTCACATCTCTTCGTCACGGGGTAGGTGTACGGTAATCGTCTTTCCTACCACTTGAGAGCTCCTTTTGTCTTGATACTAGTACACACGTCACGTTTCAGGAAAAATACATCACCCGGAAAAGCCTTCGTCAAGTATTCTCGCGGTTCTCACTTCCTTCGAAAATACGCAACCCACACCCTCCACATCGATTAACAGACACGATAGTCGAATACCTTTCGCTGAACTTTACTATCCCTTATCTGTTACATGCGTAACACGTCAAATTAACTATGAAATCTATCGAATACGATAATTATTGTAAAGAAACAAGGAAGAATTTCAACCAATACAAGACGTCGTTATTTGTTATGACATATCAGCCCTTCTCAGTATGTTACTTACAGTCAGTCATAGGTACCGTATGAGTAAATGCAAGCGTTTCCATACGGAATTGTCAGGGTCATTTTTTTACGCGGATCTCTTTTCTCCATAATTTGCGACGAAAGATTTCTTGTAGTTAAAAACGTGACGCGATTAATAATGCCAATATTTTGATCCGTTGATTGGCGTCCTGACACCCCGTCCAGACGTCATGTATTAGAGGAATTCCGCGAAATCTCTAATCTCGTTGGCAAATTGAATTTCAAAAGTGTTCATTTTCAGCACACCCACACAACGTGGTCCGTGAAACTCGTTCTGAGATCGTCTTACAAACTCGTATGACTTCATCCTCTTTGCTGAATTGCGAAGGAGTGAAATCCTATCAAATTTTTCTTCGGATTCGTTTAACAATAATAATATACCTTTACTTTATGGTATTCAAGAAGCGATTTCGATTGGAAATAACGCTCGACATAACAAAGCCAAATTTCTTTCGCCATATAGTTCTAGACGATATACCCATGTTAGAAATTTCTACTCCTAACTAATATTCTACGAATCATCAAGGAATTTCAAATATTTAATAATTTTTTTTTTAAATTTGTATAATTTCGTAATTTGTCATGAAAAAAAAAAGAAAATTCGTTGCCTTTTGTCAATCGGTCTAGAAAAAAAAATCTACAATTTATTATGAAAAACTAAGAAAAGTTCGAATTCTCCTAACGCTATTAAAGCTACGGTGAAATTCGTAGAATTATTTCTACCAGGAATATTATGCTCATTTTTTACAATTAGGTTCACAACGTTTTAAATACGAATTGATAATAATTACCTGCGCGAAGTAGAATCTGGATCATTGCAACTGATGCTGCATTGGTCCAGCGGCGAAATTACCGTCAAAGGTACATTCTCTCCTTCAATAGCACTTAGGTACCTAATTGAAGGAGAGAAGAGGCCTACCGTGATTACATGATAGTGCTATCTCATGCTTCGAAGTGTCCGAGACGCTTTGAAAGATACAAGGTGTACTGCACTGGATCTAATAAGCATTGTCTGCCAGCTAGACGTGTTCGAATCGTAAAATCGGATAGCATTACCCTTTCATCCTCGGAAATAAATGAGCAGTTGAATTTTTTTCTTTGTAGATTGCTTTCCCATGTGGTATAAAAATTTAGTATATTGGGTCGTTAGGTATAAAACAAAGCAATTCTATACGAAACCTCGAACGTCTCGAGACAAAGACGTAATAGATTCTTACACAAAGTGGATAAAGTGAAATGAATTGGCCTCTTCAATTATATGTAATTGATTTCGAATTCAAAAAAAAAAAAATTCACTCATCGATTTTTCGACCAAATTTATTAGAAAATAAAAAAAAAAAAATATGCGGCACGTGTTTCCGTAAAAATTAATAAAAATAAGAAATGACACTTTTTTACAACAGTTTCTTTGTCGAAGGACCGCTGTTCATCATATTTCGTAACATATTTACTTATGTGGCTAATTAATGATACGCAATAACCGGCAGTTCTACGATATCAAATTTTGGATAAGAAAACGCTGTCAGATATTTTTAAATATATATTTTTCACAGCGTTATTAGCGACGATACAGAATTTTACAATAAAGGCAAAACAAAATATTATAGAAATGATGATTGTTAATACATTAATTATATTAGATAATAATATTAGGGTTTCTTCTATTATATTAATCATATATTTTATTTTATTTTAGTTTAGTTTAGTTTTTTTTTTTTTTTTTTACATATAAAAATTGGAAATGTCTTTTTTTTGTTGGTTTTATCCAAAACCGCACAGGCAGGCACGTTTTCTTCTACTGTTTTAGACAAAACCGTCTTGTCTTATCTAATCCATAAATCTAGCAATTTCCGCTTGCCAATATTGCGTCATGATGTCGTCCAATATGCGGCGTCACAACGCAGTTATACGAACAAATTACTTAGATAATTTGTGCCACGCAAAAGTAAAGCTAACTTTGATTTTCACATGATTTTTTTTTCCTTTTCTTTCTTTTATCGTTTTTTTTTTTTTTTTCTGCCGTTGTTTTTATTTTTTAGCATCAAACATACGCTACATCATAGAATGTTACATATTTTTTTTTTCATGATTTCACGCTTGGCTCAGAGAACCAACCAATATTTACATAATAAATTCTCTGTTCCGCAATAATATTCTCAGCAGTTTACTACTAGTTCGAGTTTTTTTTTTCATTTTTTATTTTATTTATTTATTAAATTTTTTTTTTTTTTCAATCATTATTATTATTCATTTCAGTTTTGAGCAGTCACGTATCTTCGGGAACAAAAAAAAAGACAAAAAAAAAAAACAATGGCATTAAATAGTATTCTGTAAATATATTAATATAAAATTAGGAGATAATATTATTATTGATATTATAACATAATATTGTATATAAAATAATATCTAAGATAATTTTATTATATGTATAATTATATATAGATTAAGTTTTGTTAAAGTTAACTCTTCGACGAAGAACGTGAGTGCGCCAGACTTAATTAGTTAATTTGTTAAAATTAATATCCAATGAAATGTAAATGATGTACCGTAAATATAGATGAGTTTCCGTTAATTAGATGTTTAAATGTTGAATACCCCGAACCAAAACTCTAATTCTAATTCGGTACAACTATTTACACTTCAATGTACTACCTAGCTAACTAATTTTAGTCGAACTTTAAAAATACGCTACTGACATGAGTTGACAAAATATTCAAAACTGCAATGTAATGATTATTCATTCCTTTCACTGATCCATCAATATATGATGACATGTATTCTATATTTTCAACCTATGTGTAATACCATACCATTGCCATTCGGAAATAATGTAAATAGTGTATAAAAACCACAAGGAAAACTATTTCAGAAATCTTAGTGTAAAGGAATTACTTTCAGAACACATCACATGTATTATTATTAATATTTTCTTCTTTTTTTTTCGGTTTTCTAAAATAAATAAGAATAACTACTTTAAGCTCGAGATGTAAAAACCAAAAAAAAAACGAATTCTTCTTCCATCAAAATAATGTATTATTATCATTTTTAACAAGGATTCTGCAAAGCTGATACGATTATCAATTAGATTAAATAGTAATAGACGAAATGCGCGTTTACCCCAATTATATTTATAATATAATTCACGCAATCATCAAATTTCATTAACGCGGTATTATGCCTCAATATTTATATTTCATAATTATCTAATCTTTGTCATTATCAGCCTAATATTGAATGCCTTGCCGTTCTTTGCAGTACGTTATTTTCAATTTTTAATTTTTGCTTTTTATTAATTTTTTGTCGCAATTTATTGCCGACAAATAGTATAAGCAGTTGATGAAATGCTGTAGAGTGGATCATCTCTATTCACTAAATTGGCAAAATTATTATTATTTGTTTTCTACGGTAGAAAGTCTCTCAGTAATATATTTTCAATATTTTATGTAAGCCTTTCTACCAAAATCGACTATACAATACATAACTTTGAATAATCAGTAGTATACAATATTTTCTTTGTTTTTTTATGGTTTTTGTATTTTTTTTTCTATATATGAAGAGAGCGGAAATAATTAGGTATGTCTTTTATAGTCTGAATGGAGCCCTCTGCTCGATTGGTGTTGGAGCCTTGCCTTTTTTTGTGCCTGGGGTCGATGATACGGACGTATCTGATGCCCCGGATGGTTTTCGAGTCAATTTTGTAGTCGGCGGCAACGGTGTGCTAGACCCACTGGATGGTGTCCGTGTTCTAAATTGATATTGATGGTATTAGAGATAATTGAAATCACAAGTCTGTAACAATGCATAACATGATCGTGAAAAATAATAAAGAGTGTTAATCACTAAAAGGAAATTCAAATTGATAATTTTAAAGTTTTTAAGTGAAATTTCACACTCTTTATTATCTTAGAAACGACTATATTTTATGTATAATGTACAAACACAACTTATAAATAAAAACGAGTAAAGCTGGCAAATATAAAACTTAGTTTCAAGGATTTTTTTCCACACGGCAAGACTTGTTTCCCTTTTCCAAAATGAAAATTAAACTCCATAGAGCATATGGTGAATTTGATAAGTCAAAATTATCAATAGCTATTGAATAAATGTAAATGATTACCAATAAGTATATTGAAGGAATTTTTAGTATTCAAATGTAGTAAATTGCTATAAGACTGTTAGAGCATTTGAATGTCATTAAGATATTGAGTTATTTGGTATTTGTAAGCCTTGGTAACATTGATTCCATCAAATAATCAATATTTCTAGTTTTTACCTAGTCGTTTGCCTGACCGTTGAGGGGATGTTAGTTGCTGAACTTGTACGGATGGAGCTGCTCCTAAGCATTGCGGAAAGAAATTGTTAAAGTTAATTGAAAGAGGTAAGAGTAAGCTAGAAGCGGTGGAAACTTACCGTTATAATAATCTATTATAAAAATGATTTTTCTATGATATGGAACATGCAGAATGTAAAATTAAATGATTCTCTATATTATTTATCATATTTGAGTGATCTTCAGTTGCCTACGATCAAAAGTTGTACAAAAAGCAAAATATTTTCCATTCTATGCATGAAGTAACTCAGAAATAAAATAACTGTTCACAATAAACAAAGCATGCACAATATTTCTTGGACCTAATTGAAGCATCAGATCAGAAAAAAAAATTTCGTGCAAGTATGATCTCAAAAGATGAGTATGAGGAGATGACTCGATGTGGTTAATCTATTTATTGAAATCTAACTAATCAACAGCCTTTTAATTGAATTTAGGTAGTTGTAATAATAATACGAGCATAACAGATGATAGATAATGTCAAACGATATCAATTTCGACAAGTACCTAAGTGGTTTTCCATAAAAAATTCATATTTCATGACTGAGAGACATTTTGAAAATTAAAAGGCTGTATGATGATTGTGAAAAACTCTTGGAACTACTTGAGGCACCAAGAAAAGTGACAAGAAAAGAGACGAAAAATACACTAACAAGCAATCGTATAACAGAAAAAAGATTTTTTTCATAGACAGACATGCGATCAGGCATACCCAGTGGAATCAGTAGAAATAGTGGATTGGTTGCTTTGTGTTGAATGAGTTGAAATATTGCTGATTGTAGACTGGGGGGATTTTATTTCTGCTCCAACGTAAACCGGAATCCTAGATCGGCTAAACCATCACCACATTGGAATCAGTTTTTCATAATATATTAGCAATATAAATACATAGTGCACACTATGTCATATGCAATATTTGAAACTTCTTTATATATTATAATAATGCACGTGTAGATTCACGTAGCTATATTGTTCTAGAAAGAAGAACAGTTTGTAAAGCAGTAAAGTCAACAAATAGTGAATATGAATGAATGAAGCCATGAATACCACCACCAACGCTGTATGCATATGGGCCAATAAATTTCTACGATAAGTGAATTGAAGACATTTACAATGAGTAGATGTTTTCGAAACGTCCCTTAGCTTGGTAATTATACCATTTTGCAACACATAGTAGAAGAACCCGAACCCGTGTATAATACATGATGAATAGATTCATCTGTGATAAGTCAGGTAATAATTTATTGTTCATTTTCTTTACCTAATTGGTGTTCCGACACCAGAGAGGGTTGGTATACTCGACGCTCGATGAATCGAGCCAAACCTAAAAAATTTCATTACGCTGCGTGTTAAGGTATGTTAATTTATTATTCATTAACCGTTTGTTAATTCATAGCTGATAGCAAATTGACCAAATTTATAATTATAACGGTGTATTAAATCCTATGTATACCTTAGTTATTTATTATATCGATGACCTTTGCTTCTTAATAATAATCCTAACATTTGTCCGCAACTATAGATTTTAGCAAAGAGCCAAAAAATACATACAGAGAGTGGTGCAGTATAATGATTCATTATTCCAAAGAAAAAAAAAAGCATCCGCAGCAGAATTTTTCTTGTTTCCTAATAATAAATTTATAAGTTTGTCTAAATGAACTAGATTAAGAACAAATTGTTCGAAATTCTATGTCCAAGTGTGTCCAATTTTAATAGGCGATGTTTTCACACTGAATAGATTTCGGAACAAAATTTAATATCGTTAATTAATATTGATTAATGGTTTTAATCTATTACAAAAAGAGTTCACATACCTAATTGTGAATTTCAAACGGAATAAAGGAAAAAAATACTAGTTTTTAAAAAAGATCATTAATTATGGAAGATTGTTATTTTTTGTTTAATATAGGATGAAGTCAGAACTTCTTTTTATGCTTATGCATTAAGTGCAGTTAGCATGTTAAGTAATTAATGCAAGGTAATGCGATGTCAGTTAGTGTCTTTCAAACCGTTGCAAGCTTTCTTGTATGAACTTTCTAATCATTAGTTAAAATAAATGTTCTACAAACCTAGATGCAACACCACCAGCAGGACTTATGAGTCCGGTAGGTGTTCGCGGTCGAGAACTAGAGCCGTTAACTGGAGCTCCTAGCCGTCTGCCAGAAATGCTATTGTGACGACTGGATGTTGGCGTGTTACCTGTGGTACCCACAGTTCTACGTGGAATGCGACTTGGAGTGCCTTCATCTGTAAAAATTCAAAATAATCATCAAGCATTCAAATTTATCCTGCATTGATAATTCTTTGAAAAATCGTCAGAGTTCCGAATCATTGATACACTATCCAAAAGTTACATTCAAAAATTACTTGACTCAAGCTTACCAGTACTGTCCAATGATTGCGTCGATCCGTATCGGCTAGGAGGCTTGCTGCCTTGTCTGGAAACAGGTCTGCTGCTTGGCCTACTTGCTGGCCTGGATGCTGGTCTACTTGACGGACGACTTCCTCCTATAACAAGAATTTGTTGCTTTAAGAATCGTTAATTTTGAGACATTTCATCTCTAGATGAGAACCAGGCAAAATCGATACGGTTTTCATTGAGATTTGTTGCTTTGAAGCCATTCTTGTCATCTAGTTATATAAAATAAGCAGCTTCACTTCTTTCTGACTATCAACTGACCTGGAGTTAAAGTGCTCCTATAAGGCGTACTGGTTTTTCGAGCCGGTGGCCTGAAGGAGCTTTCGTTGTCGCTGAGACTGTCAGGTGTTCCAGCACTCAACGAGGATCTTGATGCCCGTGTTTGACCCATAGGCACGCTTCGTGCGCTTCGCTCTCTCACCTAGACGTGGTTTAAGACAGTGTTTAAACAGCAATACTCATTGCAGCCGAAAAGACTATTAGTTAAGCTTTTTACAGCGAAAAGAAACAAGGTGTTAAAGAATTATCATTCTAATATTACTCAAGATTTATTTTTCATCTTTACTGTGGCTCTCATGCTGGATCGTAGCTTTTAGTGTTCACAAAATCCAATTTATTTCACTAATTTATCAAAAGTTAGAAAATTTTTAACTGTCTCTGTTGATGTAAGCTGCTTATCAAAATTCAAACGTTTGATAGATTGATTAAAAAATTTGAATGAAGCCGATTTCATTTACTGATTAGAAAGATTGATTACATTAGGGATGAGCAACTCAGTCTGCAACATTATATGATAGTTAGATACTAAAATTTAAAGCTATTTTGCATTCGAATTCAAAAACAGTTTTGCTTATAGAAAAGATATTCCTGATGTGTCCAGTTTTTATTGTTCTGGATGTGTAAGTCTTTCGTCGATCAGCTACTATTATTGAAGTCTATGTACTTATTATTAACACACGGTCATTTTTATAGATTTTTAATGATGAAAAATATAGTAATTAAAAGTGTGTACGTACCGACTGCGCGTACTACTTGACGATTGAATGTACTCAATTTTATTTATGGTATAACTGATAAATATGATATATCAAGTACTATTAGTAGTACTAGTAGTAGTAGTATTAACTACGTTTTTTCATTACCCAAAAAGCAGAATATTTACAAAATAATAAAAATGGTGGATATCGAGATTTTACTACAGATATCAACCTATACAGTGTTCATACTAATTTAGAATAAAAATATGAAAATAGAAAATAATGTATGTACAACTCTTTACCATAATTAAAACTGAGGATTCTACTAAATACATGCTAACTTACCATAAGGAGCTGGGAGAGATACAGTAGTTTATGGTGATTTGAGGTGTCTCCAATCAACGCCACTATGCACGCATTAATACAGGAGATTGTTACACATATTCAGAAACTATAGAATATTTTTCTACTCAATTTATTGTTGCATATTATAGCTATAGATAAGTTTCATTATTATGGCGTATTTGAAAATGCAGAGAAGATCGATAGATATTTTGAAAAAATCATTCATGATTTTGGGATAAAAGTCAAAGTCCATCTTTCACAATGAATTGGAATTGTATAGGAATTTCAGCCACTGATAAACTTGTCCATTGCACTAAACATAAATACGTTTTCATGGGAAACAAAAGAAAAAAAACTAAATGAAATCAGTCCTGAATTCCTGTATCACTAAAGGGACACGTCCATGTCAAATAAATAGATCGAATTTCTATAATCATTACCTATCCATGCTATACGTCGAACAATAATTCGTCCGTTGCTCAGGATAGGGATACAAAAGAGGATAATATTTCGAGGCATTCAAAGAAAGAGTATCAAATCAGGCAAATAATTTCGAGTAACTGAAAATGATACCCTGAATGAATGCGATGGTGATACGACAAACATTCGACTCTACACTATCAAACAGAATACAACATTATATATATCTGAACATAAAATAATGTCGATAATTGATGATACTTTACCAAAGTACTTCTCTTTTTTTTATTTTAAACACAAACCCAAACTCTGGCTGCTCTACCTTCTTCGGTTTACACTTACTCTCAGAAATTTTGTAGAATATTTGTGAAATTTTGTTGATTATGATGATTGAAAGTAACTATATTTTAGAAATATGGTTTATTTACGAAACTCGATTGAAAAAAACTTTGAACATAGAAAAATATCAATGTGATACAATAATATAAAGAATTAAAAATTGCCAAAACAAAAATGATTGGGTATGTTATACAAAAAAACAACAGTTAACAATACATCCGTAATTAATACCTCACAAAAATTCCACAAAATACCCCCAATCTTTTGTGAATAAAGAAGATGCGAAATCCACAAATTATTCACGCTATTCAGTCGGTGCAAATTGCAGGCTCGCACAAACAGCAACACAAAATAAAACAATAAATGATCACAAGGACGATAGAATGGAAGAGAGTATTCATTATTTACCCAGTGGTAAGAGGGTGCGTGCATGTGGAGAGGGTATGAGCACGGAAGATCCTCCTTTTGCCTCAAACTCTCAAATATCGGCATCAGCTGGTTCATGAACTCCTCCGCTGTACCATAAACCAAAAGTTTTACAACGCTGTCTATTTTCTGGCATATCTCTCTGATAACATATCGTTAAGCTTTGCGATTCTTATCGAGAGTTCAGACTATGTTTTCGGTAAGTCTGAATGCGATCTGACATAATACAGGCACAATGTGTGATACACTTATTTCTGAATGGCAGAAATTGGCAATCATACTTTCTCTAATAACAATCAGAATCAAATTATGCCCTGAGATAATAATTACAGTCATCAAATGATCGGAAACAATTCAGTCGAAAATCTATGACTAATTGTTACTCACACATTCGATGTCTGACAATTTATTGGGATTCGAGAATATGCATACAATACAAACACATCACAAGATACTCAAGAGATCTTATAATGCTAATGAATATCCTTAAACGTGTTTCTGTTAAACTTTATCTAGTCATTCATACAATTGACGAAAGTGCATCTGTGCCAGTTTATTATAATTTGTGAGATAAATGAAACCTAGTGAATGTCACGCAGAAATCACATCTCCTGAGGTTTTAACGCAATCGGGGGGTGAGCGATGTCCTGAAATTGATATTCCAACGAGATTCCTTCCTTACCAGTTTACCCAAAACTCTTGGATTTATCACAAAAATGACATACCCAAGTGTAACACAAATCATAACAAGCGACTACGTTCAACTACCAGTATACTTATCAACCGTGCTCATGCAAAGTCATCCTGTAAACTTTTAATCTCTAAAACATTGTACTTACCAAAAAAATGATGGAAGCTCTCAGGGCCGTGTACCTCAGTTATAGAGGACGTAGAGATTATGAAAATGCAATAATTATGCAATATGGTGAATGTAACGTAACGAAAAAAAAAAAAAACTTGGCAAGTAGCTTGAGAAGGTTCCGAACTTTTCACTGACAAAAATAATGTGAATAATAATTTTTGTCACGAAAGTAAGCATTCCTTTTTAATTTGACAAATTTTTAGATCCATAAACAAGCTTTGCGACTTGCTAAGTTTCATGTGAATGAATGAATTAGCGATGAGTGGATTGTTTAGAAAAATGTCTCCTTTGACTCAGACAGTGTTGATGTATAAGTATAATAAATTAATGAAAGACCATAGATGAGCAGATTTGATTCCTGATGTTTGACTGAGGCGATAGGATACTTCTTGGATCCATCAATATTACCTTAGTTATGGGCCCAGCCGAGGATATTGGCGTACGTTGCAGGGTCGAGGTTGGACTCGGTTTGGACCTGAACGCTGTCATAGTCTGGCTGACGCCGTCTGCCAATATGAACTGTTCCCGGAGCTCAATGTTCGTCCTTCCCTTGGCTAGAGTGTGTTGCGTGCACGCAGTTAGTAGGAAGGCGTTACGGGATGCCAAGGATGGTAGGAGGTGCCAAATATTTTTTGTACAGAGAACAGATAGATAGTTAAATAGATAAAGAGATAAAGAGATAGAGAAAGAGATAGAGAAAGAAAGAGAGGAATAATTTCAATGATACATAATCAAATAAATATTATCCGGAGAGAACAAGAAGAATAGTATGGTATAGTAGAGATAATTTACAGATTTACAATACCGATCCATGCGAATTGAATAAATTTGTTTGAATCAAATAGATAAAAGAAAATAAATAGTTTTTAATTATAAAAGATAGCGTGTAGTGTATGTGTAGTGGATTGATAAAAGAAAAAAGAAAACAACAAATTTAGAATAAAATAAAGAAAAACTTAATACAATATAAATAATTAGGGACTTTTAAGAGTTGTTTACCAGTGTGTATTACAATTCCAGTTTTTGAATACTATATCTGTATTTAAGAACTACGTGAAACAACTAATAATAGACAATTCTAATTCAACTACTCACTATATTTGTAATACAGACTGATACCGTGGGGATGACTACATTGCAGCCATCAGTTTGAAACATGAAGTTTTATGTGTTCGTATTAAATGCTGATATTTCATTTGTTAAATCAGATTAAATTCATGTTTCAAAATAATAGCAAAACACTAAAACATAACTGAAAAAAGTCCATTATGAAATCCATATCCAACTCCAACACCATGCTACACAGATTGGTTGAAGGAGAAAAAAAAAAGAAAAATCAATTCAATACATAAAATAAAACACTGATCTGGACTTCACAAACCATACCATATGATGAATCAAAACCAGGGCGATTGATATGGGATCTAGACAAAATCCTCATGATATTATAATAATACTGCGATCACGAACTTGATCGATTAGTTGCAACTAAGACCAGAGCTTACCAAAAAAGGACTAGAATTTACCGGTAGTTTCAATTACAAATAAGTATAATTAAATACTATAGAATTTACAGATGATCTAAGAATATCTTGCAGTAACAATTATCACAATGTTACGTAATGTAATATTAACATTCTGCATCTCTTTTTCAGCAAATCGATATGATAATTATGTGAAAGAAATCTGCATCACAAAATACACTTATAGAAAAAACAATTCATTTTTTACATCGACAAAGGAATGGATCTTTTGATTTTTTTTTTCATCAGAAATCAAACAAATCCGTTTTGTGTAATAGACTAATAGTAACGACTAGATGAACAGGTAGATTGTATGAACTTAACAAGAAAAATAATCTATACAGATCCCAAACTGAAGACGATTAATAATTAAAGTATACACAACCACTCAACAGACAGAAATTTTATTTTCACATGCAACATGGATTTACACCTTAGTTTCACAGCTGATATGTAAATGAGTTGAAACTATTAAAATGATCAATAGAATCTTATAGATTTGATATTCAATAACTCAGAACTTTCATCCCAGTAAGATTCAGGTCTTTCTTCAGACGAATTTCAAATCAATCAAGGCAGAATTGATAATCACTTGATGCAATTATCAATTTTGTGAATAAATTCTGTGAATGCAACAAAAATCATTCATTTTATAAAGTGGCAGTGTGCCGCCTATTTCTCGCATCATTGTGTTGCAAATTTAATATTCTCAACAAGTGCATAGATTAGATACAAATAAAACCTTGCATTGTTGTGTGATTAAGCTTTGCATATCACTTGTGAATAAAATAATAACATGCACAACAGCCTCACCAAGTGGACACCAGCCTTCGTGCTGTTCCGGTTTGTTAGGATCCGGTATTGGCATTAAAAAAACTAAACCAGTTAATTTTAATGTAATGAAATTAATTCAGTGGAATGAAATGAGTCAGATTCCATGCATTGCAGTCGATTTTAAGGATACAAAGCAATCATAATTATACAGATATCAAATCAATTATTAATATTTAGTGATAATTAGGTTCGGGAAGGTGCATGAGGGGTTCAGGAGGGTGGAGTGAGAAAAAGCAATAAAGTTTATGTTAGTATGGGTTCTATCAACGATATCACAACTAACTACCATTATGTTATAATGTTGTTCGTTCCAAAAGAAGATTGCCTTAAAATTTCAGTTTTTTAAATTTTGATGCAGAAAATTTTGCCGGTAGTAATTTAACTTGAAAAAAACTTTCAAACTTTAGATTCTGAAGCAAATTCACACCAAAAATCTTTTGACTGGGTAATAATTCTTTGAATATTCTAGCAAGTTTCGTCGATTGTTCAAAATTATTACTGAATATTGAGAAGATGAAACAAACCAGAATATACAGGAAATAAAAAACAACGACTGAATAAAAACTTTAGTAAAAATATCAAAGGATATGAATCTTCTTTTGCAATCAGTACAATTTTCTATCAACCATAGTTATCCCGGTTATGTTGGAGAATTCAAAACCAAGACTTCAGCGACAAGCTAAGCAAAAGCAAATATAACATACACACACTTTCCTTTTTTATGTACCCATTATTTATACAATGAATCTTGATTATTTGTGATTAATAATAATTATTGTTGTTACCTCAGGAGTTGAGATCATACACACAAACATACTTTAATGTTATTATATTATTATGATAGCCCAGGCACAAAAACATTTCATATAATGTTAAATGTACTAACATATAATTTCTAGTTCATATATTAATATGTAATATGTAATAAAATATTGTTACAATTGTTAAGAATTGGCAAAATGTTTTTGTTTTTATTCGAGCAGAGCAAATGAATGCTGATGAACCATGAAAAATGTTAAATATAAAGGAAAATATTCAATAATTGATCGATAAATAACACATACAGTGTTAAATAATAACTAAATGTTTAAACCTGCCTCTTATTACGGGGGGTGGGAATTGTGAAACATTATTGTTTCGTTTGTCGAGAAATCAGACAGGTATATCGTGGTATTGTTTGTAATCGTTATGTCAAAATAAAACTGGTTTCAATCTAATCTCAAATTGTAAGATAAATATATTGAAAAATTTTTGTTAGCAATTATATATATAAAAATAAAAAACATTGCATTCGGCTATACCAGAACTAAGTTCGCTGAAAGATGATCTGAAATATGTATTCTTCTGCTTACTGATGAAGATTGAAGTTGACATATTCAAGATAAATAATAGAAGATTGAAGAAAGATGATATTAAATTTGTAAACCATCATCTTGGCTCTGATTTAGCATAAATTTCATTTCTTAACATCGTTTGACAACATTATCAAATATTTATGACATTGATACGAGTTTGAGAATACTTTAAATTGAAGCTATGATGTCCAACCATCACAGATTCAGTTTTAAAAGAAATAAATCAACAAGAAAATAAGATGAACGTATATAATATAAAAATGTATGAAAGAAACTCACCGCGGCAAGGATCATTTTTCACAAGGAACTCATCCAAAGCCACCCAGCCACCTCCGACTCGTACCATGACAGTAGAGCGGAGGATACGAACAAGCCGTAGTTTCTGGCTATCACCGAACTGCAGAAAATAAGTTGATGAAAATACTAAAGAACATGTCTTAATTAACAGATTAATTGCACACATACTTAATTTCCGTAAAATGTATTGTATTGAGATTATTAAACTGCAATTTATCAATAAAGTAGTATATGTTGAGAATGCATACCCTGTATTTCCCTTCACCAACTTGGAAGACTCTGAACTTCTGTCTACAGGTGCAAAGCATCACAAGTCGTTTGACTTCGTCGTGAATCTTGTCAGTGTCGTTTGGAGGTCTTCGATCCTCCCAATCTGGTCGCAGTGCAGCGATGAATTGGTTCCAATCAATTAAACCTTTGCCATGACGATCGAAAAGATCTGCAACTGCACCCATCTCCAAACGCGAGGTTTCAAATTCTGTGAAGATAATTTGTAAGCATTAAGTACAATGGTAATCTTTCTATTTTCAGGACAATAAACAGAAATACATAAATATGTGAGAATCTGAGTACATTCTGAGTTTTACCATGCTAGATAATCCATCAAGGCACTTACTAGTATTCATAATCCCTTGAATGAAGTCTTCACGAGGAATTTGGCCGTCATTATTCTTGTCCATTTTCCTAAACAGATCTGTGAGACGAGATTTCTTATGGTTCATGAACTTCAGGAACTGTAAGTAAAAATTGATTAAAGATTACGAATTCTATATTCTAGCCATCTAGTTAATAACAATGTGAAATAAAAGCTCACCCTCTTGCGCCAATCATCCCAGCTGAAGTTTGTGACGCGATCCAGTTCTTGAATATAATTATATTTGTCCTGTAGGCGACGTTGTCGTTCCCACGCCAACATCCAGACGTGTCGCCATCTGTCCCAGAGAAGCTTGACTCTCGGACTTCGGAACTCTGGTTCAGCTCCCTTGCTGCTCATTTAGGACATAATTCAAGGAATATTTAGTCAGCAATGAGCAAACCTGATGCCTGCTTAGCTCGGTTACATTTTTAATATCATTAAATGCAATTGGCAAAATGGAACTGATGAGAAGGCATGTATTCCTACTCCCAAGTTAATTAAACATGTGATCAATAATTTCTGAATAAAACATCATGTGTTCTGCGATGAATTTGAGACGTACACACAACTATACATCACAAATCGCTTTGCAATGCAGTTCCGATTCGTGTATTGCTATACAAAAAAAATATTTGTTTGCGTTATTCTCGAACGCCGGGTCTGGAGGATTATGAAGTACCGGATTTCAACAAATTCATTTGATTCGCCACTCTAAAACCATTGTGGATATAATAATATACCCGAGCTATGAGATTAGCAGATCAATTCATTTGGACATGGGAATTGAATCATATTAATTTTTGTCACTGTAAAACAAGGTGAATGTTGATCGGTAAAAATTTCGTTCAAACATACTAAACCCAAACCTGGAATCTCAGAGACCCATAAATGCAACGAAACACACACACAAAATTTTCCGCAACCATAACTATAAGTAAACAATATGCAACTAAAAATATGAGGACCGATGTAATGAATGAATGGATTAATATCCTTTTCTAATCAATTCTAGGAGTAAGATTTGACGAACCTTCCTTTCGGTGGGAAGCGTGGACCAATGTGTGGTAACGAAGGATCTGGTGTTCGCTCGCGACCTGGGCTGGTTCGGCTAAACAAGAACATGCGTCACATCACTCAAAAAACACTACCAAAATCTGTTTGTGAATAAGAGTAATTGCCTGACGCACTTTGTTACAGGACAGTGTTTCAATTGTATATATGTGTATTTTCTAAATGTATTATTGTCAACTTATATTAAATAAAACACAATCGCTTAAACGACTACTCAGTGTGGATATTGACTGAAATT
Source organism: Tenthredo scrophulariae (assembly GCA_963978835.1). Classification (NCBI taxonomy): domain Eukaryota; kingdom Metazoa; phylum Arthropoda; class Insecta; order Hymenoptera; family Tenthredinidae; genus Tenthredo; species Tenthredo scrophulariae. Next base: position 4,937,177 of record OZ022230.1, on the reverse strand, counting down.
CTCAAGCACAATATAATAAATTAAGCACAAGAAGCCTGAAAGATTATTGAACACATTTTTCTATAAATCCTTCTGGAATATTCAGATAAGGGATATCCTGTATTAAAGTTTAATTATTAGACTTCGGAGAATATTGGAGTTTTGTTGATTATTCAATCATTTCATTGATATTATTCGTGAATTGATAATTATTTGCTTATTCTTGTTGAGTAAATAAAAATCTGTGAAAAAATGTTCAGCTTGATAAAAATACGTATTAATGAACGACGTGAAAAAACGTTAGTATTCGTGCAACACGTAACATTTAACATCAAGTTAGATTCTTGGAAGAAGCTGTGCAAAGAAATTACGAATAAAAATATACAGTGTGAACTCTGTGTGATTTGTTCGCTGAGAAAGTGAGTGACGGGTCGTGTTGGTGTACTAAATATCGAAAAATTAACAGTTCGTCTAAAAGGTAATACCTTCCACGCCTTGTGTTCTGGGCAAGGTCTCGGCTTCCTTTGAAGCTAAAAAGTAGTAGAATAATAAAAATTAACACAAGAATAACAGAAAAGTTGATCTAATCAAAGTAACAAGTTATTCTTGTTTAGTAAAAATCGTTATCAGACATTCGGAACTTAAAAGTGACGAGATAAACCCATAGAAAATAAATTTAATACTTTACTTCTGAAACTTTACTTAATGTATATATACCATGAGGATTCGTGGATGCAGATCACTCCCGGTTCACTTGATTCAGCTGGACACAGATATTTGCATTGCCATAGATGCAAATATCTGTGTCGAGCTGAATCGAGTGAACCGGGAGTGATCCGCATCCACGAATCCTCATGGTATAATGATAATCTGTATCGATATGTATCAATCTTAAATGACAATTAATTCTGAGGACAAACCTTTGCTTTCGGAGCGGAGTTTGCTCATAATCGTGGTCATAGTACTGGTCCTTACTGTTGTCGGTAAAGTTAAGCCAGTGCCAAAACAAACACAAATAAAAAAATACATGCAGTATGCACACAAAACAAGCAGCAAGCAATTATCCAAATACAAATTTCATGTAATCTTCTGAACAAACTTTCTACTCTAGAATACAAATGTAGAATTGTAAACGATTGCATGCTATTTCTATTGGCACCATTTTTGGTTGACACTAAATCTATTACGATCATTATTTTTCTTATTGTCAAATTACCGAAATTAGGATTCCATGATAAGGATATAAGAATCATTGTAAAAGAGGAATATTCTAATCGGACAATAAAATATGCTATATAAAAATTTGGAAAAAGTATCTTGAAAGAGGAATATACCTGGGTGTAGTAGATTTTGGTCTGGAGAATTTACGACCATCTTTAACAGCTTTCACTTGACGAGCTTTGCACACACGGTCAACTTCGGTCTGTCTTCTACTTGTATTCTCCATGAATTCTCGATGATCAGTGATTAGCTCTTCCAAAGTTACACGGTCGTCAGGAAGTGGTTCAGCTTCCAATATATTCAATGTATTTTCTAATCCACCAAGCCACATGAGTAACTCCTCCAAAAGATTGTCCAAATCCTACAGATATCATCAGAGTAATGTTATCATATCAATCCCAAACACACTCAAACAATGAAGAAAATGTGATTCAATTTAATGTAGATTTCTGGGCTCATTCTATTATGTCTTGAATCGCATCTTCTTAAATTTATCGAAAATATAATATAATTATTCACCTGTAGGCCTTGCATGTGAGTCTCCAGCCTCTGGTTTCTCTGGTGGGCCCAAGTGGCAACTTCCTCCCACCTGGATTGAATGATTGTAATCCAGTGTTTAATAACAGCTGCTCCATCAGGATGTGCTTTGGCAAGAATAACGTGTGCCAGCTCTAATGTAGCATCTTTTTCGACTTCTTTGAACTGAAGTTCGCGGAGGAACTTCTCATGATCCATTAGTTGGTTCCTACTTTCCTGTTCATCTTCGGGCAGTTGACCAGCGAATCTGAGTTTCATTTCGGCGTCGCTTAGCCATTCCAAAAGAACGTGAACTGCCTTATGAAGGCGCTCAGCTTCCTTGAGAGCTTCTTCCAAACGAGAAGTCTTGTTCGAAGAAAGGCGGGTCACGTTATCCCAGAGAGCGGTAACTTCCGTTACTTGAGATCTTATGGTAGATGCGTCTTCCTGAGTCGCCTTTGATTCTAGATCATGACCAGTTCTGATTACGGATTCCATTTGTGAAGCACGAGATGCCAGATCTTTTTCGAATGATTTATGTTGATCAAAGAGATTTGTCACTGTGTCAAGATCTCCGTGCAATGGTCCTGTATCAGATAACTGTTTCTCGACCTTTCTAAGCCATTCGAGTAACGCCTGAATGGCGTCTTTGAATTGTCCTGAGAACAGCAAAGCTTCTTCGAGCTTCCTCTGTCTGTCAACGCTCTTGCCACATACAGTTGTCCATTTGTTTTTCAATTCGTTCAGAAGCTCCTTCAAAGCAGCTTCATCGGACTTTGGTGCTTTGTCTTTTAGGGTCTTGCCATTCTTCATCGTAGAATCATATATGCCTTGCTTACCACTGAGAGCACGTTGCACTTCACGATGTTTATTTAGTCGAGATTTTATCTTCTCTGGATCGTTTCCACCAACACCGTCAGCAGCAACTTCGTCCAAAGTCTTTTCAATCTCCTCTAGCCAGTTCATTAAGTTAGACCACGAGTCGTGGAACTCTCTGGCTTCTTTGTAGCCGTGATCTAAGGCTCTAGTTCTCTCAGCAGATTTTGAAACTACTCTTTCCCATCTGTGCTGTACACTGATTAATAGATTTTTGATCAAAATAACGTCTTGTTTTTGCGAGAAATATTTGAGATGAGTTCCTTTCTTGTCAAGATTCAACATAGTTTCACGATGAACGCCGACATCCTTTTGGAACCCTTTGTGTTCCTCGATCTGACCAAGAATAGTTTCCATGACCCTCGACACAGGCTTTAAGTTGGTCAGAGTTTTTTCTGCATTTGTTAGCCAGTCAACAAATGCCTGTAAAGCGTCGTGGAACTCCGTTGCCTCCTTGAGAGCGATTTCCAATTTGATCTTCTTGTCGCTAGCACGAGCTGTAACGTTGTCCCATCTCTGTTTCAAGGTTCTAAGATTGTGATTCAATCCACCGGCGCTTGCTGTACCAGCACGTTTCAGGTACTCTTGTCCTTGTTGGAGAACAGTCTCAACCTTGGGTCGATTTTGTTCTAATTCATTGTACACCTCCATGAATCGCTCCAGTTGTTCAGATGCCGTCTCTGGCAACCCGCCGACAGGTTTAGACGCTACAATCATATTATCTACATCTCCTAGCCATGACAACAAGTCCTGAATCTCAGCTGTGAAAGATTGAGCTTCTCTGAGAGCATCTTCCAGTTCTCTTTGGCGATCAGCTGCTCGTTGTAGCAAATCGCGCCATCGCCTATTGAGAGTTCCTAATTTTTCAGCTGTTGTTGATGCCTCAGCGGTGCCTTTGCCGTCTTCAATAAGTTGTCTCCCCGCATCATTTAGAGTATCTACGCTTGTCTGATGGGCTTGAATATCATTGACGAGAACCTTCAGCTTAGCCAGTTCAACCTCGATAACTTGGGGATCACCAGCTACTGGTTTAAGCTCTTCTAAAGTATAGTCGGTCTTGTCGATCCATACAAGAAGCTCGTCAAGGGCATGCTGGAACTGTCCAAGTCTCAACAATGCGTTTTCAAGCAGCCTTTGACGCTCTACAACTCCGCGGAGCAGACCATCCCATCGGCGATTCACGGCACCTAAGGGCTCCTTGATTGCAGCTGCTTGTTCGGATGAAGTTCTTTCGGTTAGTTCTGCGGCTTGCCTAGTGTAAAGAAATAATGGTTTTTAATTACTGTGTACTCAGAAAAAAAGGTAAAACCATTCTAAGTGATGAAGAAATTGAGACCACGCTTACATCAAACAAAAAGATGACGTAATTAAATTAATGAAGAAATATTCATTGCTTTAGTTACATGTGTGAAGAGAATCAAATAATTTAGCTAAATTTTATCTCTGTGACATTTTGTTTTTCCTGCATATGGTTGGCAGATTTTCTTGTCTCATGCAGTGAAACAAGTCCATCAAAGCTCTCAGGGTTTAGCTGTATAGAATGAAATTGAACAACGTACCGTGCAACGGAAATAATTTCAAGCTAAAAGAACGTTTATTAAACGTAAATCTAAGCCATGCTCTAACTACAGCAACGATTTAACACAGAGACATTGACTTGCCTTGTGAGACTTCTGTTTTCAGGAACGCCAAAACAAAATGGTTTTCATTAGATTAATTCTTACAGGAATATTTTCATGAACTTGTATAAAATTTCAATGAAAAACACACCATTTTTGGCAGAGGGACTCTTTTGTACAAAAAAAAAAAAAGAAGTATTGAAACGAAATTGGTGCGTACCTGTTGAGCGCTTCAACTTTCACCATATGTGGATCGACTTCTGCTTTGAAAGCAGCGAGCTGTTTAATCTGTTTCTTGACTTCATCGATATCGCTACCCAGAGTTCCCATGGCTGCAAATTTGTCTTCAGCTTCCTCTAAGAATTCCAGAAGATTGTGAAGTGTCTCATGGAATTCCATCGCCTTCTCCATAGCATCAATCAAGTTTTCCTCCCGTCGTGCATAAAGTGCAGTTACATTGTCCCAAGCCTGATCCAAGTCTTCCATGTGCTTACGCACCTCAGGTTTATCAGGTTCACCGCAAAGACCCATCAGCTCTTGTCCAGAAGCCCTAACTTGTTCAACATCAGGCTTTGTCTGATCAATTTCCTGTCTGATTTCTTGAAGGGCTACTTGTTGTTGTTGAATAGCAGCTGGTTGAACAGCGGCCGGAGCTTGTGCAGCAAGAGCGTCTTGCAATTCCCGCAAGGTAGCCATTACCCCGTTCAACTCGGACCAGAACTTCTCAGCAATAGCCAAAGTCTCGTCCAAATTTCGTCCACGGTCATTCGTTGCCTTCTGCACTTCGGACCAAAGTCTGTTGAGTTTCTCCAACTTGCGTTTGATGTCTTTGACCGCCGGATCAGCCCTGTTACCAGCCTTATTGATGACATCATCAGCAGCCTTCTTAACTGCTGCATAGGCCTCAGATCTTTGGGCAATGTCATCTGCCAACGCAGCGTTATCATCCATCTGATCACGCAGCCTTGGAGGATGGGCGCTCACAGGTTCAGCTCCGTTCACTTGATCGGCAGTTGACGAAAGTGCGCGAAGCATGCCCTCCAGTTTGTCAGAGAACTGAGAAGACTCCTGTAAAGCTTGTTCGAGTGTTTGCTGACGGCCACGTAGCTCGGCACGCAGAGCAGAATAGCGGGCATTATCGTTGTGTAAAATTTCTTGCACCTTAGCTCCTTCCTCTTCGTTACACAATTTGATCAGGGCTTCCCCAGTCTTGTTTAGTTTCTCTACGAGAGGTTTGTGCTCGTTTATACTTTGGATGAGCAACTCGTTCTTGTCTTGTTGTACAGCAATCAGGTCAGGCCGCAGTGCCGGCATAGGTAACATGGCAACTTGTTGCTCAGCTTCTTCCAGCCAACTAACAAGTCCGGCATGAGCATCTCTGAGATGTTCAGCCAACGGTAAAGCTTGTTCTAGAGCACCGAGTCTATCGGCTGAAAGACCAGAAACTATTTCCATAGTCTCACGCAGGTCTTCCATCTTGTCTCTGATTGTCGAGGTATCTTCGTGCTGAGCATTTTCGCGGATTACCTTCTTGGCCATTGAAATAACGTCCCTGACTCTGCCCTTCTGGCTCGAAATATCGTCGTTGAGAGCTTTATGTTCTTTAAGCTGAACCCTGATTACTTCAGGCTCGCTACTTGGTGGTTCTGCTTCTCGCAGTTGACCGTCGACCTCTCTAAACCAATCCAGGAGATCATCTATATCGCCAATAACTTCGAGGGACCTCTGTTTGCTGAGTTGAATCCTCTCTGCCTTCCTCTGAATTTGTTCGGCAATAGCGTCAAACCTCCTGTTATCTCTAGTCACGAGTCCTTCGATGGTCGCAGCCCCTTCACCAGGCGAAATTTGGCACAGCTGTGGCCCAACGGTGTTGATCTTATCTAGAACCAAGCGGTACTCTGATATCTCCATTTCTAAACGGATAATTTCTTCCTCATGAGGTTCGGCAGACTGCAGAGCAGACTCAGCTCCTTGCATCCAATCCATAAGACGGTTGTGATTGTCGTGGAACTGCTGTACCAGAGGCAAAGCTTCTTGCGCGTGTTTGAGGAGATCGGAACCCCGTGTAACTAAATCATTAAAACGACGCTGCAGAGAGTCTAGCTTGTCTTTCAACTGGAGAGCTTCATCACTAGAAATGTGTTTCATTAGTTCGAGACCAGAATCAACTGTACTATCAACCTCAGTCTGCCGCGTTGAAACTTCTTCGGTAAGGTCTGCGAGATCTTCCATTTGCTGGAGTAGTCGCTCAGTGTGGACAGCTAAGACGCGATATTTAGAGAGTCTGAGTTCCATGTTTTCCATCCAGGCCTGTAGGTCTTGATAAGTAAGTACCAGATGTCTCAATCCTTGTCTAGAACGTTGAAGTAGATTTCCAAGCGATTCGGAACGCTCGACTAAAGCTGCATATCTGTTTGCAGCGTCTTGGAGCTTATCTGCTAGCGTGGCAGCTTCGTCCTCGCCAACAAGACCCATAAGATTACTTGCGATGTCGGTTAGCTCACTAAAATCTGGTTTCTTAGATAAAATATCATCATGCAACATATCGTGTTCCTTAACACGCTGTTGAATCTTTTCTTCATCAGTTGGCACCAGTTCCATATCTTTCACCTTCTTCTCAGTCTTGTCTAGCCAGATAGCTAAAGGTATCAGTTTGTCTTGGAATTCCTTGGCTACAGCCATGGCTTGTTCAAGAGCATCCATTCTTTCCGCGGCACCGTCCGTCAAACTATCGAATCTACCCATAAGGTCTTTTAGTTGTTTTTCAATGACTTTACGTTCCTTGGCATCTGCTCCTCCGGCAACCTCTTGCCCCATGGTGAACAGCGATGACATTGAATTTTGACGATCCATCAACATCTTTTTCAGGAATTTTTGCTCCTGTAGCTGTGCCTTGACAACTTTGTAGTCCGAGGAAGGCGGCTTTTGATTCGCAACCATTTCTTCGGTGTCGGCGAGCCACTTCTCCAGGCCATCCAACGCCTCTTGGAATTTACCAGACTGTAGAAGGCCAACATCTAACTTGCGGTCTCGTTCATTCAGCTAGAAATAATAACAGATAACTATTATAAAGAGATGTCTTGCACAATTGGGGAAATGATTCTGCGAGTTATTGTGAATTTACTTTGTGCCACTGACGCATTCTGAAATAAATATTATCCATACTGAAAATTATGAGCTCCAAGCAGCGGTCAAGAGTCAACTAGGCCCCTATTACTAAGAGGATTAACTCTGCGCAAGTAATAATAAGATTACTCCTTCTACTTACCTTTCCTTTGAGGTCGTTCCATTTATCATTCATTTTATCAAGATCTTTTTCTACGCTTCCAGTGTTGACATCACGACCCGCACTCTGAACAAGAGATTGTCCAAGCCGATTACAAACGTCAACTGCATGACTTATGGGTTCAATTTTGTTTGCCTTGAGATTCCTGAAGTCTTCTTGCTGGGCTCTAATAGTCTCAACTTCTGAGCCTATGGGTTTAAGCTTACGAACTTCTTCATTAGCATCGTTGATATCGTCCATTACATCAGCATGGGCATGATAGAACTCCTGGAGTTTATTCAAAGTATCGTTTAATTCCTCGTCTCTGTTCCTAGCCCGCTCGTCGAGCTTTGCAAGCTGTCGTTTTAATGTTTCGACTTGATCTCTGGTCGCGACTATATCAGGAGCAAAACCAGAATCAACTAATCTCTCGCCGGAACTAACTGCGTCAGCAACCTCATCTGCAGCTTTATTGATCTTGTTAATAAGCTTGCCAACATCTTCTATCTGAATTCGTACAACCTTAATATCTCGACCAGGTGCTTTCATGGATTCTAATTCTTTCTCGAGATCGGAAAGATCTTTAACTACACCCTTGACTTGATCATTAAACTGAGCCACAGCTGTCGCCGCACTCTGGAGTTCACTACATCTGTCGTCTAGTTTAGCTTGTAAATCATCGATGCGATCTGTTACATTGTCGACCTCGTCTTGCAGGTGGGTCGCATCTACTCCCTGCTCTCCGGCAGCATTCACCAAATCATTGGCTTGCTGTCTCACAGACTGCAATGGTTTTTTCAAACTTGCTGTTTCTTCTCGCAAATTCTGTGACACACAACAGGAAAAGTTTATTAGATATACAATTCTGGTATATTTCAATAACTGAAAGTTAGTATATGATGAGTGAGAAGAACATCATAAAATTCATCGCTAATCATTCAAATTGTCAATCTGTGAAACATCGTTTACCTTAATCCTATCGAGAAGTTTTGGATCTTTGGATGCCCCACCAAGAGCATCATGGGAGGCAAGTTTGTCTTCGCAGCGTTGTAAACCGTGTTGTAAGTCGCGCAGATTTTCACTAAAGTCAGTGAGATGGCGAGCAGTGTCTTCCAGGGATTGCGTTCTCTCTAGCACATCTGTGGTAAAAAAGATTCCGTGTTAGCCAGGTTTATTGTGGATTGAAAATGACGAAAGGGAATTTATAAGCGATCTGAAAGATATAACCCACTAGTTGCTTACCATTATTCAATTTGTCCCATCTAGTCTTCATTGCGCTCAGTTCGTTCTTTACTACTTCCTTATCGATGTCGCAGGCGCCGACGAAAGTTTCTCCTAGAGTCTTGTTATTCTCAAATTCACCTGACCGCTTCCATACTTCGTTTCTGAAAGAGGACAGCTCCTTTAACTGTTTCTCAATATCTTTACGCTTGAAAGAAGCCGGCCTAAGGCTGTCGAGTTTATCCTCTGCTTGTCGTAGCCATGGAAGGAATGTGTCTTGAGCTCGGTAATACTTCTTGCAATGTTCCGCACACGTTTGCAATCTAGTCTGCCTTTCAACTGTATCTTTCTTCAGTCTATCCCATTGCGAGTTCATCTTTTCCAGGTCTCTTTGGAGCGAACGATTCTCCGTCTTTTGGGTTCGTGAAAGCATGTCACGGCCTTTATTCAACAGCATTATCACCTCGTGTTCTTTGCTCATTACATTACGATAAATAGGCTGGAACGAAAAATGTAATTAACATTTTGAATAAGTACTGCGAAATTTGAAAAATTGAAATGATTTCGCTGTTTGTAGCACGAGAATGCATTCGAAAAATTTCTGATAGAAAGCAAAATAGTGACAAACCTCGTGATGATCTAGTTGCTGTTGTAGAATCTCTCGATCTGCAGATACCAGTAGTTTCTCAGACATGTTTCCAAGCTCATCTGCCAACCATCCCAAAGTTTTACTGCAAGATGCCTCGAACTGTCTACCGCCACGTAGGTTTCCTTCAACTTCCGCTTTCCTGTGATCTAATTTCTTCTGCAGATTGTTATACAGTTTTCCAACGGCAGCAAGTTTCCCTTGTATCTCAGATTTGGAAGCAGGATCGCTCAATACTTCGCATAATTGAGTACCCGATGCCTCTGCGTCAGCTAAAAGCGGCCTTTGACCTTCGAGTTGTCGTTCTAGATTTTCTATCTTCCGTAATTGCTCTTCTGGGTCTTTATCCAGCGGAAGATCATCCAAGTTATCGGAAATTCCTTGCAGAGCATCGCGAAGTCGATTAAGACTTGCATCAAACTCACGACTTGTGTCAACTGCGTCTCCCAGGCTCTGAGCACGCTCTTCTAACCTTCCGAGCTGATCAGCCCAGCGTTGTAAAACGTTGTTTAGTTTGGTATTAATCTTCTGACCGTCGGGTGATTCGACATTAACTCTAGCCAGCACATTCTCTCCGACTTGAGCCAGGTGATCGAGTTGCGGTTGTTGCGTTCTGAATTCCTCGCGAAGAACTTGGACTTGTTGAACTTGGCTTGCGACCATTCTAGGATCGGATGAGATCGGGCCTAAAGCTCCCAACATTCTTTCTTTCGCACCCAACCACGAGTTAAGACCTTCGTAAGTATCATGGAACTCCTTGATGTCCTCCAAGAATTTGATTCTATCTTTGCATCTGTCTGATATAGACTTCCAACGGCTGGCAACATCTTCTAGTTCGTCGTTAAGCCGGTCTGTTCCTTCAGCATTATGCTTCCGCCTTACAAGATCGCGAACTTGAGTCCTTGTGCTGTCCAACAAAGATTGCTTTTCATACATTTCTTCAATGACTATCTTGATTTGTTTTGCCGTTTTATCTGCCTCTTCTTTTGTCGCTGCAATTGTTTCTTTGGGCAATTGACGCTGGATCTATAATAAAAAGCATTATCAACATGTTGAGCAAACGTTCAGGATTAATTATTGGACAGAATCGACTCGCTCACCTTGTCCAAAAATTGTGACAATGTTTTCAAGTTGTCAAGGTGTTTCCTGAGTTCTTCCTTGAGATTATCTAGTTCAGTTTGCCTGTCTGTTAATCTAACACCAAGCAGACTGTAGCGGTTGTTAATTTCGGATAGCTGTTGTTGAACAGGGGAAAGTTCTTCTAAATGAAAACCATCCTGGCTTGATCGTCTGCTACTGAAGCCACTGCTACCACCTGGAGATACCGGACTTTGAGCCGCATAGGACTTAGTAGGGGATGGCGAGCGACCGTCTTGCGACGTACGACGTACTACAAAAATAATTATTAAACAAAGGTCAAATATGATGTGCAATGACATGAATTTAGTGCAACATAAAATAGATAAATGATATAAGCAATGATTTCAATAAATGAGAGATGTTAGGATATTGTATTCATCTTGATACCAGGTTTCGATGTCGAACAATACTTACGTGGGCTAGTAACGCTAGGTCTCTTTGTTGGACTGGTACTTCCGCGTCGCCTTGTAGGGCTTTCAGCTCGTTCTTTCAGCAGACTATCGTAGGAAATTCCGAGATCATTTACCTTATCTATGGTAATTCCATAGTCCCTATATTCTTTCTGAATAGGTTTTAACTCATCGCCTTGCTTTTTGAGTTTCTCAATATTGACGGCGACTGGATGTAATCTCTGTACTTTATTTTCTGTGCTACTGAGCCACTCAATCACTTGGTCTCGTAATTTCTCATATGCATTAAGTTGTTCAGCGCGAGACTTGCTGAGCCGCTGCTTTTCATCTAGGAGACTGTTCAGTTCCTTCCATTGCGACTCTAAAGCCTTGATCTTATCTCTGATTGGCGCTGCATCAGTTATATCCTTTTTGCTCACTAGGTTTTTACCGTTTTTAATCAGATCTTCAAAGTTACCACGTTGGTCTTCACGCTTGTCTATTATCTGAGCCATTCTGCTTTCATGTTCTGAGACATTCAGCTTACTGAGCTCTCTGGACTCCAGAATTTCAATCATGTGAGAATACCATGCATCAAATTTGGAAATCTGTGCGTTAAAGTCACCAAGATTCTGGGCAACTTCATCAAGGAATTCTCCACGACGTACAGACTTTTCCATAAGTTTTTCAAACCTGTTCTGAACATCTTTCAGTTTACTTTCAATGCGTTTTGCGACCCGGGCATTACTAGAATTGATCAATAAGTCCTGAGCGCTCGCAGTTATGGCTTCGACACTTGGGCGATGGCTGTCTAAATCAGCTTGAAGAACACGTTGATCCTTTTGCTGTTCTTCGAGTCGTTCTTTCTGGAGACTAGCTGGACGCTGAAGATTTCTGTAAATAACAGCATGAAAAATTTAATTCCGAGAAGTCGTGGAAGTGGTTTACTAATTCTTTATATAGGAAATGTTTCTTACTTAAATTGACTTTCAGCGTTGTTGAGCCAAATGACTAGACCATCGAGGGCATCTTGAACTCCTTGACTTTGTACCAAGGCAGTATCTAACTGCTGACATTTATCGGCGAGAGCATTGCCAAGCTGTTTATATTTGTCTTCCAGTTCCCTTACTGGTTCTTCAAGTTGATTTGCTTCAGCAGGTGTAAGCTGACCATCAAGAGATCTCAGTAATGCGGCTAAACTAGTCTTTGCATTATCTACTAAACGTCCATTTGCAACAAATTCGTTGTTCAATGCTTTTGCTTTGCTAAGTTGATCTTCTACTTGCTTAGGCTCGGCAGCAACAGACTCTGAAAGTACCTGAAGTATTCTAGGCTCAACTTCTCTCAACCATTGTCTAGTCTTGTCAAGAGAATCTCTGTAATCACGTTGACGGCCTCCAACTCCAGAAAGTTTATCGGAAAGAGCGTTAGCTCGTGAAAGTAAGTCCTTGTACTGTGCTGTGACGATAGAAACTTCACTTCTAACAGGTGAACTCTGACTGGGAATCGGTTCCTTGTGTGGCAAACGCTGAGGCAAACTGGTTCTGAAGTCATTCAAAACTTGCAGATACTCTTTGCTTTCATCTACAAACTTCTGGGCAGCCATTGTGATAAAACGCAGATCAGCTTGATGAGCGATAACATCGCTAACGAATTCTCGGGTCTGATCTGCACTGCTGTTCAATTTATTTAAGTTTGAAAGGGAACGTTCTTTATCTTCGAGGGTTCGGCGTGCTTTGTCTAACCATGTGGAAAAGATGAATATTTCGTTCCTAGAAAAATTATTGTATGTTACTTATCAACGATTTTTTTATGGTTTTTCGATTCTTGAAAACTATGAAATTCGAAAAAGAGTTTTAGTATACTTGAATTTGCTAAGCTCGTCGCTGGCTCCTGTCAGACGGCGTAGTAGTCTTTCTGTTCGATCCGTTGCTCTGTCGAACCTGGTCTTCAAAGCTCGGCCACTCTTCTCAAGAGTAGCAACCTCATCACTTGATAAAACGTCGCTACCAGTCAGGACGACTTGTCTGACTTGATCCAGGCACGAGGATACCGGACGGCTATGAATCTCCAGATCTTCTTTTACTTGCTGAAAAATTAGAGATTTTATTTTCCGAGTGCAAGAGATGCAAATCCTTCTCTGGCGCTTCTCAGAAATTAGGATTGCAGTTAGATTGGTAATAGACTATTACGATACCTTCATGACGTTAATCTGGTTCCTCAGATCTTCTATATCTTCTTTGACAACGTCTTGATTTGCCAATTTGTCTTCAACTTCAGATATCCATTGCAGAAGTTTAGTTAAAGTCTCATCGCAAAGTTTGTATTTTTCTTCAACAGCTTGCTATAATGATGTGAATTTTTTGCATCAAACATCGGCGATAATTTTTGAGGAAGATGAAGCATATCGAAATTGATTAAAATAACATACACAGTAAAATTGACAAATAAGATTATCACCATCTTACCAATGATGTTGTTCTTGAATTATGGATAATAGTTTTAAAAAATAAAATAGATAGCTAGTATATATTTATGAATATAGGAAGCTTAAGGCAAACTCACACATGCAAGCACGAACACACGAAAAACAATACATACAGTAGATATTCTGTGACATAAAATAGGTACACAACAGTGAAAGGGTAGCTTTAATTTATCTGCAAGAATTGCATATTTTTACGTATAGTTTTGTCATATGCAATGATAAAGCAATAAGATAAATAGCACAGGCTATGCTTATAATATTATGTATATATAATATGCTATGCCGTCGGCAAGATTTCCAGCAAGATTTTCAAGCAAATAAATTAAAACGCACAATAATGAATGTGTGACAATGAAGGAATTGTATGTAATGTGGTATGTTCTTTAAGTAAAATAAAAATGAAAAAAAGGAATTGCAAAGACGTACTAAAAATAAAAAAAAAGAACGATATATTGCCTGAAAAAAGTCAACAATTATAGATAGGTATAGAAATTGTTTTTTTTTTTTTTTTAATAAGGTAAAAAAATAATTATTTACGAAGTGTAAAAATTATGTTATTATGAATAAAACGATAAATTAATATCAAATTTGATGAACAATGTTAAGGACGTTGATTTACAAATACAAAAATGTAGATTTAGAAAAATTAAATGTTTGTTGATCGTGGATATTTGTGAATCTTCTATCAGCATGCAATAATAACAGATAAACATTTAAAATCGGGAATTTCTAATCAATCTCGTTGTCGATGAGAAATCTTGTTTTTTTTTTTTTTTTTGAGTTTACGTTATTAATTATAACTTAAATCCTGAATATTGTTGATCAAATATTGTAGAACTTATGTTAACTTCATCTTATTGGTCCGTGATAAAGTGGATAAAGTGGATAAATTGAATTTTAGAATGAATCACAAAACAATAAGATGTCAAGTAAAATAATTTAATTATAATCTATAAATGATCAAAGATCAAATTAGCTTTGCTGATGCGATAAATAACAATTGTGGATTAATGACTTTTAATCAAAGCGATGTTCAAGGATTTTGTTATGATGTGTGCGATGCGTCGCATGGCTGTCGACGTGCCAGCAACACTACTTGGCACAGCACAACACAGTTGTTAGTGTCGGGTGGGAGTAGTTGGTCTTTTACTAGCCCCATGTTAAATGATAACAAGCACGGAGGTGTGGGTGACGTGTAACATGGGCACACTGTAAAAATGAGACAAAACATGGTAAGCGGGCTTTTGTAATCAATTCTGGCAAGGGATGATGTATATGAAAAGTGACAAATGCAAAATGAAAAATGAAAAAAATTACTCTAATACTATTCAGCTTCTAAAATGAATATGAAATCTCCTAAATAAAAAAAATTCATTGATAAAAATATTTGAACAATAACTATTCAGTCATCCCCTGGCAGCCAATTAAAGGTCCATGCAGGACCATGCCACCAAGCTCCACTAATAATATTTAAAAACAAATTTGTGAACTCTATTTTTTATTCTTGTAATAATACATCGACATAAAAGTTTTTGAAGCGATGCAATCATCCGAAACCTTCTACCAAGCTAATATAAATAAATTTAAATAAAAATTGACTTACCCTTGCTTCAGCAGCCAGAATGTATCCACGTTCCAATGCTTTGACCAAATCTAGACTCTTCCCTTTGGGGCCTTCGATAAATCTGCCTGATATTGGATCTACCCTATCTAAGCTCATCGCCTCTAAGAGACTAGTTATACTGCCGGTTTCAGGATCTTTGATTACTGTCGTTGTCGGATCAACTAAACCTGACTCTATGGCCTCTGTTAATGTTAAACGCTTACGATCTAGTACAGAAGTTATAACAAACGGATCATAAAAGCCACCAGTTGTAGGATTGTAAAGGCCAAATTGTAGCGCTTCGATAAATGATAATCCTTGTTTAGGAGTCGCTAAGAGGCCGCTTTCAACCGCTTTTGGTAACGTGTAGAGCTTAGAGGTGACCGTATCCAAAACATTGCTCTTTTCGCTGTCCATAATCCCCTTTCGGAAAGCTTCGGGCAGTTTGATCAATTTCTTTTTCTGCAAATCTTTAATCAAAGCTGAATCTGGATCTATTATTCCAAGGGTGACAGCTTCCTTGAGTGTCAGAGCTTCGTTAGACTTAGGATCGGTCATCTTCCCAGTCTCAAGAATCAAGTAGCCTTTTTCTACCGCCGTTTCAAAAGACAAAGGTTCGCTGAAGAAGACAATTGTCTCTTCAAACTTAACACATTGGGAGGGTATCTTTCCAGTCTGAGGTTCGAACGTCACTTTCTTCGAGGAGTCGATCACACCTTCTCTAATCGCAATAGTAACGCTGATGAATCTGCCGGTTCTTGGATCTTTTACAACAGAAGTATCCGGATTTAGTAATTCGTATCTAATAGCTTCTTCCAGAGTGCATTCTCTCACACCTTTCTCCTTCGGTGAAGTCTTCTGCAATTCCAAAGATGTTCTGCGTTCCGGCTGGTAGATTAACGGCTTATCAAGGGTGACTAGCAACCCGCGCTGGAACGCGACGTCAATGTTATAAGCCCGCTTAGTTTTAGGATCGAGCACTCGACCTTTAGACACGTCGATTGTACCATCTTCAATTCCAGCTTGGAGGGATTTAATCTGCCCAGTGGTAGCATCTTTGAGAGCAGTCGTATCTGGATCGATAAGGCCGACTGCGAGGGCCTGAGGTATTTCATGGAACTCGTTTGCTATAGGGTCAACAAATTTACCGCTATCACCGCGGTAAAGACCACACTTAACAGCCTCTTCGACTGTTAGTGGTTTTTTATAAGGCACAATTAACCCTCTCTTACGTGCCTCTTGTAGATTCATAACTTTACCAATATCAGGAACATTGTAGGTACCACGAACGGCATCAATAAGGCCATCAGTAATTGCATTAGCTAAAGGTACATATTTGTTTGTCTTGGTGCTTTTTACAACA
Organism: Tenthredo scrophulariae; assembly: GCA_963978835.1. Taxonomy (NCBI): domain Eukaryota; kingdom Metazoa; phylum Arthropoda; class Insecta; order Hymenoptera; family Tenthredinidae; genus Tenthredo; species Tenthredo scrophulariae. The sequence continues at coordinate 4,920,851 of OZ022230.1, read as the reverse complement.
GATATTAAAGGGTTGATAAGTTCTTCTTGGCAAGCTTCAGCCAGAGTGAGTTTCTTCGCATTTGATGGATGCACGAATCGACCAGTTGGAATGTCATACATGCCCATAAGAATTGCTTCGTATATTCCGAAGCCTGTGCTTTCAATGTCAATAATCAAGCCAATCTGTAGAGCATCGGATAATGAAATGGAACAATTTGCTCCAGGCTCTCTAAAGACGCCAGATCTTCTGTCGATAACACCGGCACGGCACGTTTCTGCAAGTGATAATAGTCGCTCTGCTCGTTTATCCCAATAACAGGCCAGCGTAGGGCTGATCACACACTTCCGCATAGCTTCATGTAAAGTAATTGCCCTACCAGTACTGGGGTCTGTGATTTTCCTGGTCTTGTCATCATAGAGACCTTGATGAATTGCCCGCTGTAGAGAAACCGCGGCTTTATTGTCGATTAGTAGTCCAGCCTCATAAGCTTCTCTTAAAGATATTTCCAAATTATCTTGTGTGAAGTCCTTAACACGGCCAGTTATCTGGTCGATGCAGCCACGTTGAATGGCTTCGACCAGTGTTATTTTTTTCAAAAATCCAGTTCTCGCATCTTTCACTGTTACGGATTCAGCGTCTATTAAATCTTCCTGAAGTGCTTGAATTAATGTTAAGTGAGCACCACTTTGAGGGTCTAAGAAAGTGTCTGTTTCCTCGTCAAGGATTCCTTTAGATATAGCTTCGCTAAGACTCATAGGGCGACGAGCCTCGACTAATAATCCTCGTTCGAACGCCTCGTGGAAATCCACGCTCTGCCCTTTGTCGTTTGTTATAGTTCCCGTCTTTGGATCTACTACAAGCTGTTCTATAGCTTTGTTGAAGGTAATTACATACCCACTTGGATCACGGACTATTGCAGATGTGGGATCGATGACACCCTTCTTTATAGCTTGGTCGGTGTAAAGTTTCTCGTGGGATTCAAGGCTGCTGAATTTACCAGTCTTAGGATCGTAAAAGCCCTTGAAAACTGCTTCGGGAAGAGATATTTTACGCTTTGCAGGCACTATTAAACCTCTTTCTAGAGCGTCGGTTAGTGTAAGAGAAATTCCAGTTATTGGATCCAAGGCAGTTCCACTCTTCGGATCGATAAGACCATGATTTATAGCTTCGCCAAGAGAAATGATGTTTCCAGTTCTCGGATCTTTAACGGATGAACTGTCGCGGCTGATCACTCCTTTAGCTATCGCTTGCTCTAATGTGAATTTATCGCTTTCAATAGTGAAGATTCCTGTTTTTTGATCGTAGCACTGATGTGCCAAGGCTTCTTGCAAAGTCCACGGCTTTATTGTAGACAAAATGTACCCTTTTTCAAAAGCAACATCTAAGGTCATTGAGTGTGGGACTAGTAAAACACCTTTATCTAAATCGATAAGATTTTTCTTGGGCGCATCTTGCAGAGAAATGACTGTATCGTTTCTTTCGTCTTTGATTTTAATTGTTCTTCCATCCACGTAACCGATAGCTAAAGCTTGTCGAATCGTTAATTCTTCCCCAGTCATAGGATTTAAAACAAGACTAGTTTTCGGAGAATAATATTCCTGGACAATTACATCGATCAAGGTAGGAACGAATGGTGTAGTTATAACTAAACCTCTGTTCAGTGCTACATCAAGAGGTACAAGTTCTCCAGCCTTTGTATCACGCAGGCATCCCGAGGCTGAATTGATAATTTTGATAGTGATGGCATCATCTAGAGACATGAATGAGCCGGCCGCTGTGTCTTGGCATTCAGTGATAAATGCATCAATAATTCCTCTTCGAACCCCTTCTTCGATGTCGATTTGTTGCTTTGTGAGTGGATCCTTAATCCTACCGGATTCTGGGTCGTACATACCCTTGTGTATAACAGCCTCTAAAGAGATTGGTTTTCTGAGTCCAGGGACGACGAATCCTTTAAGAAAAGCGACTTTTATATCAATTTCCGTTCTCGTTTCAACGTTCACAATCACCCCCCTATTCAGATCTATGATACCAGTTTCCACAGCCTCGCCAAAAGGCAATATTTCATCAGTAGTAGGGTTTCTTATACTGATTGAATCTGCATCAATCAGTCCGGTTTCTACTGCAGCAGCCAATGTCAGTGGTTCTCCTGATCTCGGATCGTGAAGCCCGCCACTTTGTGGATCACATATGCCAGCTTCGATTGCTTCTTGTAGAGTTAGAGCGAGGCATTCTTCTTCTACGACTCGTTCAGTCTCTATTATCCAGCCAAGTCTGATTGCTTCAAAGAATGGCACCTTCTTTCCTGACTTAGGATCGACCATATAGCCCAAATTTCTGTCGACCAATGGTCGTTCAATTGCTTCTCTGAGTGTCACATACTTTTCTGACCTATTGGACAGATCTTTGACCCAAACATTTTCAGGATCGAATATATTCAGCTGGAGTACAAATTCGTTGAATGAAATTATATCCCCAGTTTCAGGGTCCACAAACTTATCTGTATTGAGATCAAACGCTCCTTGCTCGGCGAGAAACTGTGCTGTCAGATCTTTGGATACAGTAACTTTGAACTTAGGTCTTATCGCAACTTGTCTGATCAACGTTTTACTAACTATTTCGATGGTTTCGCTCAGCTCGATTCTACGTTGTTCTAACGCCTCTTGAAGGGTGTACGGCAGTTCCTGGTCCCCAATAATAATCCTAGTTTCTCTAGGGTCTATCTGATTATTTTCTAGAGCCAATGCAAGCGATGTTTCAACCACTTGCTGTTCACGTTCTGGTGATTTTCTTATCACGTCTACCACTTCATGTGAAATTTTGATTTCATGTTTCTGGTCGCCTTGTTCATCAGGAGATTTCGTACTATCACGAGAATACTGTTCTTTGGATGGACTAGCTTCTTTCACGGGAGACATTGTCGGCTTCTTGTCACTTTTACGGGTCTTAACGGCATCTATAACAGCTTTTCCTGCAAGAACAGGCGCGGCAACAATTGCCAAGAGACCTAATTTAGCTGCTTCGGTAACTGAAATGGAACCTCCATCCTTGTCTTTTAATTTTCCAGTTTTTGAATCGAGGAGACCTCTCTCGACAGCTTCCTTTGTTGTAACAGACTCTGCTGTTTTTACGTCATAAACTACAGAATCTGGTTCAATGATTCCAGCTTCTATGGCTTCTGAAAAATTGTATGATTTCTCTGTCATTGGATCTTTAAATTTCCCTGTTTCTTCGTCATAGATTGTTTCAACTGCTTCTAATACAGTAAGACTAGAGTTTACAGATTTCTTTGGAGAATCTGGTGTATCGGTTGTTGATGATGTATCTAAGATCCCGACTTCTATAGCCTTAGCAATCGGCATAACATTACCAGTTCCTGGATCTGTATACGTTCCGGCATCCATGTCAACTAATCCTTTGGCAACTGCGTCACTAAACGTCATTTTAATATCTCTGGTTGTAAATTGTTCTTTAGTTTCAGATCCATCCCTCACAATACCTCTTTGCTTCGCTTGTTCCATGGGAATGATTTCCCCTGTGTTTATATCTTGTATTTCTGTAGCGCTAAGGAGTATATACCCTGATAATAGTTCTATAGTTTTAGTTGTAATCGTGTGATATGAGGTGATCGTTTCCGTCACAGCAGTGATCGTAGATTCACCTTCGACCTGTGGCTTAATCACCAGCAAGCCAGACTCAACAGCTTCTGAAATTGGAATGGGTGTACCCGTTGTGGGATGCATAAACACACCTTTGTCTTTGTCTATCAACCCGCTTTCTAAAGCCTTTGCTAAGTCTATGCTATCTGGTGCTGCTGGGTATGGAAGTGCCATAATAAAGTTGTGTTTAATAGCTTCTGAAACCGGTACGACTTTGCCAGTAATGGGATGTTTGATTTCTTTTGTATCCGGATCAACAAGGCCTCGTTTCAATGCTACGGAGAAAGTCATTCCAGCTGGTGGCATCTCTGTTCTTCCGTTTGGTTCGTGAACTTGGAATAATTTGTTTTCAACTGCTTGAACAAGATTTATGTTACCGTCTCTGACCTTGACCAGGGATTTGTCTCCGTCTACAATATCCTTTGCGATTGCTGTTTCCAAGGTTATTTTTTCACCATTCATATCCGTCAGTTTTGATAACGGGTCAACTATTTCACATACAATTGCCTCATGGAGTGTGAGGTGTGCTCCTGTTTCAGGATGTATAACTTTGCCTTCTTCAGGATCGAGAAGACCCTGACCATACAAGCCGGGTAAAGAAAGGCTTCTTGCCAATGGCACCAGGACATTCGCGCTTTCGGGATCTAGTATACCACGTTCCAAAGCTTCTTTTATTGTCAATACATCCCCTCTCTGAGGATCTATAATCTTACCGCTACCAGGAACAATTTTATTTAATTCTATAGCTTCCGTTAGCGTGAGTGGTTCTCCACTTTCACCAGCAGTATTTATTGTATTCTCCAATATTTCGGCAGTTTTAATATCAATGAGGCCACTCTGCACAGCATCTTTCGGCTTCACTATCTTCTTGCGCATTTTTTGTAACACAATTGGTCTTGCTTCACGTTCTGGACTTTGAGACAAAGACCTTGCCTTACCAATAGTGACCTTGTATTTTGGCTCCGTAGTTACACGACCTCGTGTCTTCTCACCTAATGATGGTCTCGTATCGTCCGCATCGTCCAATGAAATACTCGTAGTATCTAAGATTTTTACTTTTACTGTTGGATCAGGCACAGCGGATAATTTTTGCAATTCTTCAGGCGTTACTATTCCCTTTTCTATTGCCTCATTGACTGGAATTTCTTTGCCTGTTTTCGGATCTGTGACAACCACGGTAGTAGTAACAATTTCTGTTCTGCTTACAACCTTGTCTGGAGAAACGAGACCTCGTTCGATAGCAACTTCCCATGGTATTTTTTCTCCTGTTTTCGGATCTTCGACCATAGCTCTTTTAACGGCTTCTACAGCTGCTGCTGCAGCTATCAGTGGTGCACCTAGCACTGCTACAACGCCGAATTTAGCAGCATCAGCTATTGATATGCTTCTTCCGGTTTCATCCTTATACACGCCTGTGACAGGATCTACAATGCCCTTTCCAATAGCTTCTTTAAATCCGATTTCTTTTCCTGTTTGCGGATGCTTGACGACTATGGCATCAGGCTGTACCGAGCCTTCGGTAATAGCACCTAAAAGAGAAGTGGACTTCCCTGTCTCTGTGAATATTACTAAGGCGGTAGCTGGGTCGTAAATAACACCCTGAGCTACTTGTAGTGGTTCTAGTGTTGATAATTCTTCCGTGCTTCTTATTTCGGTAATATTAGATGGATCACCGAGCTGTGATACGACTACTTTATCTGGCCCGCCAGATACCTTAGTGATTTGGAATAATCTTTGAGTCGGTACGTCGATATCCATCGACCTCTGTTCGAGAATGACTAAACTTTTGGCAATAGCTTCTTTCATTGGAATTTTTGACGGATGTGTATAATGGCCTGTAGAATCCAGAATATTCTTCTCAAGGCTTCTCAATAGAGATATTTTTCTGCCATTGTTTGGATCGATAACAACACCAGAATTAGGACTAATGATTTGGAGCTTTACGCACTCTTCGAAAGAAACCAGTCTGTCTGTACCTGGGATGATGAAAAGGCCTGTGACTGGATCAAAAAGCTTTTGTTCAATTGCCTCAGATAACATCCATCCGTCGGTTGGTAGTTCAAATACTCTTCTCTCTGTCGATGCCCGTTCATTTTCGATGAATTCCATAGAATGTGTTTTAACTGATGTACTGCTCAGAGTAGGTGAAAGATCATCCACATCCATAGGTTCGAAGTATGTAGTTTTTGGTGGGGATTGTGAAGAAGCGAGCCTTTCTTCTTTGCTGGGTTTTCTGTCCACCTTAACGGGAGATGGAGATCTACGCTTCGTGGTTGTAGTAACATTGAAAGCTGTCTGACTTTTGGATTTCGTCGGTGATGGAGATCTACTTTTAGCCGGTGTCACAAACCACTCTTTCACAGGTGAAGGTGACTTTTCTTTAGAAGAGGAAGAAGACCATTCCGTTGATGTTGTTGAAGTAGATGTAACGCCAGATGTAATTGTAACACTGCTAGTACTAGTACTGACTGGTAAAGGTGTGATTGATTTTGTGACGACTGAAATTTTAGTTGGAGATGGCGACCTCTCTTTTGGTGGCGGATGAATTTCTCTTGTTATAATTGTCGTCGAAGTGCCAGTAGCCTTGCTGGGTGACACACCTCTTGGAGGTCTTATAGGAGCGTTTATATTAGCAGTAACTGTACTTTCAAACGTCATTTGTTTAGCCGGAAAATCTCTGGTTCTCTTCGGAGAAGATCTCGGACCCTCGTCTGAGTTCGGATTGCTGACCAGACCCTCCTCGATCGCTTCTTGAATGCTCACTACGTTACCGTTATCAGGATCTTTGAATTCTCCTGTCTGTTCATTCAACAAACCTTTGCTTACCGCTTCTCCGTACGTAATTTTGTAGTCTCTGGTTATAGTTTCCCCAGATTCTGTCACAGTAACGTATCTCTTTATCGTTTTTGTAACAGTTTGGGTTGTGACAGTGATGTTTAGCAAGCTAGCTAGCAATGCTGCGCCGTCAGGAGTGATAAGGCCACGTTTAATTGCATCTTCTAAAGGCACTGGCTTCTTGCTTCTAGGATCTAGTAATTGACCAGTCTTTGGATCTAGCAGTCCAAATAATACTGCTTCTAATACGCTAATTTCTTTTCCTTTGTCCATGACACCTATTCCGCGATTTAACATTTCTAATACTTCAGGTCTCACGTGACCTTGGTTCATAGCTTCATCCAATGAGACCGTCTTTCCGCTCTTTAAATTGATGACAAAAGATCCACCAGATTTTGGACTGATAAGACCTTTGAGCAGCGCCGTGTTCAAGCTAATGAATTCATCAGATATGGGATCCTTGAACCCGTCGATATCGAATATAGATTTTTGTGCTACAGAGGTGATTAGGCCTCGGTCAACTGCTTCTGGAATGGTAGATTCCTCGCCTGTTAGACTATCTTTGAATTTACCCTCTGGTAGAACGATCCCCTTTGCTAAAGCATCGGCTAACGTAAGTAAATCACTTTCTTTAGTGTCTGATATAGATTTAATGTGATCAGCATCTAAAACGCCCCTTGATAGAGCCTCAAGTATACCTAGTTTGGTCTGATGTGCTGGACTAGCGATTTTGCCTTTATCATCGATGATGTCTAAATCGCAACAATCTTTTAGAGTCATTGGTTTGATAATAAGTTGTCTCCGCCTGGCTTCTTTCAATGGAAGTTTTTCCAGAGATATACCATGCATGTACTTTCCTAATTTTGGATTTAATATACCTTGTGCGATAGCTTCGGAGACAGTAAGTTTAGTGTCGTTTTTTGTATCCACAATCTCCTTGACATCTGGGTCAATTAAACCTCTCTGTATAGCCTCATCCAAGAAATATACCTCTCCCGTGTTTCTGTCAATAATTTGCCCTGTTCTTTCGTCTACCAAGCCTTGTGAAATTGCATCAGACAACGCTAACGCACCTCTCTTTATTTTAACCGTTGTATCAATCCTAATTAAATAACCGCGCGAATATGCTTCTTCTATTGTAATCTGTTCGCCACTTAGAGTTATAAACTGACCAGTCTCTGGATCTAACAAACCCTGTTTCATCGCATCAGCAACGCTAACTCCTGAAGTGGCTATGTATGTTACCTTTACTCTATCGTCCCCTCTTTCAGCGTCGAAAAGCTCCCTCTGAATGACCTCAAGAAGAGACACTTGGCGACCATCTTCGGTGACGCCACACGGACCTAGCAGCCTATTCGCAAGATTGGCGTCAATGATATTACTGCGAGCAGCCTCGTCGATAGGTACGCTAATCTTGCCGTCTGGAGAGGTCGCTATTCTGCCGGTCCTAACATCGAGAATTCTTAGACTTATCGCATCTCCTACAGTAAGAACCTCACCAGTTGCTGGGTGCACTATGCCTCTAGCTTCGATTATATTATCTGTACCAATTCCTTCTTCTGCCCTATTTATTCTTTTGAGACTCCTAATTTCATTAAATTGCATACTACTGCCAGACCACTGAGACTGAGAGGTCTCAGTCTCCGACGTTTTTGTCGTCGTGTCTCCATTAGTTGTAAAACTATTATTGCCATGTGGCCGTTTAAGAGGCGAAGTTTCCCTAGATGATTTAAGTTGTATTTCATTCGATGAGGTAGTCGCGGTCGATTCATGACGCTCCGACGTGTACCTGCGTTACATTAAAATAACGTTACTGAATCTTAGTTAATTTTTGCAATATCATAATCTGCATATTCTTTTAATTAAAATTCGAAAACAAAAAATAAACCTGATTGCTGTGTTAAAAAAGGAGTATAATAATGTAAATACAAGGTTTGTAAAGAAGGTAGAACTCACTGTGATTCCGTGTAATGTGTTGTCGTTGAGGTATAACGCTCCTCACTAGATGTGCTTTCATAAATGTTGAATTCAGTCCTAAACGTTCTCAGTGGCCGTTGCTCTTGGAGAATACGCTGAAACAGCAACGATAATAGATATGTTACCGTTAACATTTTCAACAGAAAATGATCATAGTTCAATACGTTGATTTAAAATAAAATATCCAACAATGTTTAATTCATATGTTTGTATATTCTAAACTGGTTGAAAACATGTACGGCACTTCCTGCATTATGTAACTTCTCCAACAGTTTACTCAGCTATGTCACACAGGTGCATCGTGTCATCCTTATCAGTATCGTGCTCGCTTAAAAAAGCTGAAGGTGCATTTTTTGCACATAAACTGCTTTCGTCAAACGTTTTGCTTAATTAATTGTAATATAATTCAATCCAAAACGAATTCTGTTAATAGTCTAGTTAATTATTAACAACAACGAAGCAAATTTTCTTTTGTGAATTACACTAAGTTGTGACGAAGCAACTGTATCGCTGGGTAAAAATGAATATTCAATCATTTGAAACAAGTCTATCAGATGTAAATTAAGTACGTATAGTCCACTCAATTTAAATAGCATAAGATTTTCGTTTTAAATCGTTCAGTTATCAACGTCATCACCAGACATTTCAAATATCACTGCGTCAAACTTTGCCAGAGATTTGTTGACGTCATCATCTTTACCACAATCCGAACTAGATTTCTATTTCATGAAATGTAACTAGGTTTTGCGAAACTAAACACCAGTAACATTCTAATTTCAAGCTTATGACGAAATTTTCACCGACGTTCATTACCAATACTTATCTCGCAACACTACTATTTCTTTTCTAACACAATCCTAACGATATAATTATTGGTTTGCTAATTTTTCAAAGTATACCACTGGCTATGGAAAGTATCGATAGTCGAAGAAAGCATCCAATGTTATGTTTTACTATAATCAATACAGATATTGGACAGCAGTTAGGCATGAGAAACGATCCAGTTTGTTCAAATTAACCAATATATGCCTGATTTATAGAAATAATAGATCATTGATGATATATAATTTCAGAAAAGGATGCTTTCCAAAAATTTTCGTATAACAAAGTATCCGTTCCATTGCAATGAAGATCGCATATATAATTGAAAGTTTCAACTATTCTGTTGATACAGTTTTCATCACTATTAGTAACTTGTACACTGAAAATATCTAATAAACTTCAGCAAGGTTTATAGGCAGAAGAAAACAACAATGCACCTGCAACGGTGGTCGATAGCTTATCAATTTTAAACATACGTCAAGTAGCACAAGCAATTCAATTCCGAAACACAAAAAAAATCACTAGAAAATTTGTTTCATTTCTTTGATTTATTAATTTTCCCATAAGACTCCCACCACTGTCTTGATCGAAAGCCTATGAAGAAGTAAGATGTCCGACGCCATTCATAATAATATCTATTTATAATTTTGCCCTAACACTGACAACCAACTCACGTGGAAGCAGAGATCGGCTGACTTGACACGTTGATATTTTTAGACCAAGTATGTAAAACATCTATAATTTGTGATAGAAGTGATTTCGAGTTTTTAATACATCGTATTACTATACCACAGCATTAATGTGCAATTAATACATTTAGTCACACTAACTGCAAGAGATATTGATCAGGTACTTTCGGAATCCCTAATTTAATGAAATTCTGATAAATTGTTTACCGAAACATATTGAAATCCACCTGATAGATAACGAACAAAATTGTTCTCTTAAACCATAGTTAGATGAGGATTATATGAGCATCAGTGTAGAAGTTAATGGGCCTAATGTAAATGAAATGATGGAAACTATTCAGTGAAATCAGTCAGGTGCTTGGAATAGCTGGTGACATCATGGCAAACAAGCAACCTGCTCCACTGCCGTGAACTTGGTTCTAACTCTTACATCACGTTTGGAATCCTGACAGCACTTGCGACATTTGAGAAAACTATTTCTAGTAGACTGAATCCAATGCTATCGGCTTTTACATTATAAATTCCTAGAATTGTGGTCAACATCATTACATTGATTTACTACTAGACTGATATTATCCCAGACAATTACCACAGAAGTGAAGTAATTACATAAAAGCAATTCCACACAACATCATAAGCTACACCGTAGAATGTATTATGCATTCTTCAAAGTCAAGATAATTATACAAAATTCAGAATATTCAAGCACTTCGATAACTTTTTAGACTTTCATCTCTCAATCTGTCAGTATATAGGTCATTAGGTTTCTCGCGATAATCAGACCATAATGCATTTGTGTTCCCTTATCAGCAAAAATATATGATTAAAACCAAAGATTGTCCTCGTCAAATCTTTTAGGAGAATTGTAATGACGGTGGTATAGTTCTAATCCCCTAAACTCTGAACGATTTGCATGTTTTAGAGAAAGAACCATCTATATTTATTTCGTTAATCTATTTCAATTTTGTGTAGAATAGGTCACGCAGAATATTTTATATTACCTGTTTTACGATCCGTTTATTGGACTGCTCCATATTTATTTCATTTTTATTTCACAGTATAAAGTGCAATAAAATTATAATAATTAGTGAACAACTCTCCTTGGTAGATAAGATATCATATTATGAAATATTAACACCACATGGCGACTGAGAACACTTAGTATTTACGTTTTTATACCGTATTTCACATTTCACTGACCTAAGTCAATGTTGTTTATATAACTTATTTGAAAGCACATTTTACGGATATAGATACATGCAAGCACAGATATGTATATTATAACTTGCAAGACACGCGTGTAGAACAGAATCTTACACTTTTTGCTTTAAACCAATTTAACTATATTTCACGAAACACGAAGCTGATAATTCATTAGCAAGCAGCCAGGAGCGATGTGAACAGTACAAGGCTGGTTGTGACACTGAGTTGGAGAGTGGCAGCGCGCAGTTGGGCAACACCATACTGAGTGTAGGCTTTTAAACTCTACGTTATGACTCTCACTCTGTTTTTGAATGAATGGGTGACCTCTTCTTTGGAACACCCAGAAGCCAGCGGTCATATCATTACAACTAGTATTATGCTTTACTGATAAACGCATTTGATCAGCTTATAAATAAGATAGCGTCGCATTGTTATCATGTACTTTTTTGCCAATGGTATTATCACTTCAATGGGTATTGTATGTTCTTACAGAAATGGCTTTGAAGAATTTTTAAGACAGTTTTTTTTTTACGTAATATAATCTTTGAATTCTTCAGTTTTATATTTTCTTTTCAAATAAGAAGTTGCTTAAAAGTTAGAGGCCTCAATTACCAGAATAATTTACTACCAACTTTGTGTGTTATAGATATTGCTGTAAAAACAGGCTCATCAAATCAATCAATATGCAGCGGGTTATGCAGCCTTGTCAATTTCTATTTTGCAATTCTATTTGCAGTGTCATTAAAAGAATAGATATCATATGGAAAAAAATTCACATAAGATCCGAGAAGATTTAATAAAAACTGATGAAATCATAAAATTGATAATTGCGGGATCTGATCGAGCTTATCATTTATTTGATCAACATTCTCCCAGCCTGGTTTGATCCATCAAGATAAATAAATTGATTGTAGACTAAATTTAGTATTTGTACGAATTTTAATCTGAATGAATACAATAATATTCTGTGTTTGAAAATATTTCTAATTCATTAACAAAGAGAGCTGCTGCAAAGTCTTCACCTAATCATTTGTTATCATCAAGCAATCACATTCAACCACTGAATGCTGATTATAGGTCAACCAGTTTTTCCTCTTTTCTGTTGCAGACTAGCCTGTCTGTACTAAGGCTTGTAACTGGTAATGTGGTATAAAAGGTATAGTGTATATACCTTTCGAAAAATTGCAAGCTGTGACATCAGAAAGCTGTATTTTACACAACCCACGTTTCTGTGATCATTTATGGTAACCCGGTGTGATTAAGTGGTTCTGAGCAAGGACAACTTTGACTGCCCACACAGACACCTACACTATCTTGTAGCTGAACAGCCACCCCACCCATCTACCTACACCTTCAACATCTATTGATCCTCCTAGTCGCTTACCCGCAATGTGAAAACCTTACTTACCATGCAGTGAAGACTAAAGGTCACTAAAATATCAAAAATTAAATTCTGCTCAATTGGTGTGAAAGAGTTAAAATTGAAGAAGATTAGTTCTGATGCAAAAAAACGTTCATCAAACATGACATTCAAGTTATGTCACCCATGTAAACAAGTACTGAGATTACCTCAATTCAATTTTTGATTAAAATGAATAAAGAAAGTAAAAATATAGACAAAACTAAATGGAATCTATCAACGCTAACTTACAATTAGTCATAAAACTACTGAAAGTGACCTTCTTTTATATTGAATTATAGTGATGTCATGACTGGGGTCAGTCATGACCTTTAAAACCAGCATAACGGCTGTCAGTAAACGGTATCTATAACTATGAAGTAGTTAAGCATGATATCAAATGAATTTTAAATACTCTACAACCAGGATACCGAAACTAATTTGAGTCAAGTTTTGTTGTTTTCAAATTTTCAAGTTTTAAATTCATTTCGTTTGAAGTCTCAAATGCCAATTAAGATAAAGTGAACTGAATTGATAAAAGAAATATGTCGTAAAATAGGAATTGTTTATGTGAAAAAAAAAAGATAAGACAAGAAAAAGTGAAACAGTAATAAACAGGAATAGATTAAATTAATAAAATGCTACAAATTATTGGCAGCAAAACTTTGAGAGAAAGTTCATTTTGTTTACGAACAATCCTATTGGAGCAACACATCTAAACTATTTACTACCGTATGATGCAAATGAGCTTTTTAGGCAATAATAAAAGAAGCCTCAGGGAATACTTGCTGTTCGATATACGCAGCAGCATCAGAAGAAAAAATATATATGATGTCATGACAGAGCTATGAATGTTTTGACGTCACTAATGTTTCAGGAAATGATTACTGTAGTCATACATGTGATAGGGTCATATACAGATTTATGTAATGCTACCTAGATAATTAATACTCTCAAGTATTCATTCGTTCACCTATTGACGGGAGGTGGATAAAATTACACATCAAAGAAACCGATGAAAACTCGAAGAATTACTAGTGTTGTACCTTTCCTGATTTCTTTTGAAAATATCTATCCCACCGAAAATTTAATTCTATCAAATTTCTTACATAACGATTTACACAGAATTGGTAAGATTTTAATTTACAAGATTTATCACGAATGGCATGATAGCTTACGTAATTCAAATTAGACTACTTGAGATTCACCTCACTGATTTATTCTATCAGTGTCCCCTGTTCTATCTCGGCAAAGGTTAAATATACTTGAAATAATTCAGGCACCAATCCAGTTGGTGATAAAATCTATTCAGTTTGCTGATTTCATCGCATATTTTATGCATATTGAAGTATTTTGTGTAGGATTCATTATCTTTATACATCTTTCATATAGGTAAAGCACGTTTATAGTAAAATAATATCATGACAGTGTTCATTTCTGTTATTCCTCAAATTTGATAGTCCCCTTGTAGCTCTATGTACCACACACACATAAACTGGATATCAGGTTTTGTAAAGAGATCATCGACGCATTAAATTTTGTTAATGTGCTAATCGGCTCAGCAGTCAAAGCTGGGACTTGAATAAATTTGAGAAACCAGTACCTCTACTCCTTCCATGATTAGAGATACGAAATATGAAATAGAAAAACTCACCTGAAGAACCAAATCTTCTGGGAATAGGAGAACCAGCTTCCGAGCCCGTTCCTGAAGCAGGCTGACAAGAGTGCTGTATCTTTTGTTCAGGGTGTCTAGTTCACGAACGATGTTCTCTACGGTAGTTGAATCTCGTCTAGGTCGTTTTACTGAAGCGTCCAGCGATGGGCAAACCTCTTCCAGCTGCTCCCTGAATGCTCTTAGCCTCTGGGCGTAAATCTATAGGGGTAGGTTAGTCCGTTAGGGTTAGTACATTAGATTGAGTGGGCCGTTACCGTTAGCCTCCGGTCAAGCAAAAGAAAAGAATCAAAATACTCGATAATGTATATTGAAAAATAAGAAACATAGCTAGCAGAGAATGAAATATGACAAATTGTATACGAATTATTATTGAAAACTCAATGTGGTCTGAGGCATTGATAATTCCTGGGCACAATGTTTTCAGAAAAGAATATATCGTAGCATTCGTTAATATTCTAATTACAGGATAAAAATGGACGAATTCATACATGAATAGGTAATTTAACTATTAAGGTAAATCTCCTGTGAATAGTATTGCTATTCCGAAGAAAGCAGGACATTAAGATTGGAAGGGAAAAAAATCTATCATGGGATAGCGTGTATCTTTATGAGAAACATTTATTCATCGGCTTGTAATTGGAAATCAAGCAATTAAATCCGCTCGTGCCAAGAATAGTTTGCGTCTTTGGCAAACGAAATGCCCAAAAATAGTGTGAGAAAAGGTCAGACTTAGGGAATAGTGTTTAACACACAGACAGAAGGAGACTTGAGAAATACTATTTTTATTTGTCGTGACAACAAATCAGGGAATAATCGCTAATGCGATGAAGATAAAATAGAAAAGAGCGATAGTTTTAGTTTATGATTCTCGATAACCACCATTGAGTTTCTAACTGAGACAGAAGTATTGGAGTAAAGGAAAATAGAAAAACAGAAAATAAGAAAATAAGAAAAAAGGAATTGAAATCCGCAAGCAATATGAAATCTCCGTCACCTTATGAAGCTCACCATCCTTCACCTCCATTCAACCATGCTACTCATTAATGCTTGCTATTCGAATGATTAGATATCTTATCTGCCTCAGTAAAAGTATGAATAATAATAATAATAATAATGAAATAAAAAAAAATTAAATTTTTGATAATACTAGGTCGAAATTTAGTAAAATTTTAGTGTAACGAGTTAAAAATGTTCATTAAAAAGTAACAAAAAAAAATATAGTTAAAATAGCCGTTAATTGCAATAAAAGAAAGACGTTTGGAGCACATATTGGATTTGGAAGAAAGGTCCGAAATTGTGATTACGTACAATATAATTTAATCGACAGTTAGATAATCAATTTGTCAATTAAAACAATAATAATATTAATAAGTAATAATTGTGTGTAGTAAAATATACGATTGATGATTTGTTGTTCTGCCTTCTGAAGAATTTCCATCGAGTAGTACAAGAGACGAAGAAATTTGTTGTGTAAGTGAATAAGTGGAATGATGATGAGTATATACAATGTAATTCAATAAAACGGGATTCCATTCATTCAACAATCACTCAACTAGCTTAGGCTATAGATTTTGCTAGGCGCTATGAGCCATAAATTCTCCTTACCTTGCCTTCGCGGATTAATCTACCACCAGTTACGTTTACTGCCTCGATTACCGGAGCTCTGTCCACAACCCTGTTCAGCAAATTCTGAAAACGAGATAAGGTGCTGATGTATTAATCACAAAAACAATCTGTGCACATTTTTCAGCCAATTTTAAGCAAAGACCGTGCAATTTCTCATTCTTCCTCAATACCTTAGTAGTTTCAAGCTGTTCGTGAGCTTTATTGTGGATCGGAGCAAGATTCTCAAGTTTTCCGTACCCCTCATCGACAAAATCAACTTCATTTTGATACGAGTTACTGTACTGCTGAGCGAGGCCATAAGCCGTCTCAGCACTACGGAGTCTGTCTACAAGTTGACCACAGATATTTGTCCATCTTGAATTGAGCCTGTTTACTTCAGCGTCTAGTCTGTCCATGTCGCTGTGTGGCCCGCGATGATTGGGTCTTGATTTTTCGACCAATCTTCGAGCATTGTGAGCGTCGTCGCCCAGTTGGTCGATAAGTATCTGTTGTTGAGATATAGCATTCTGAAGAATCATCAGATTCTCAAGAACGTGTTGCAGGCCCTTTACATCTGAAGGTAATTCGCTAAAGGAAGCCAGTTTGATTTCGAACTCTGATATAGCAGCGGTGTTTTCTTCTAGCCCAGATAGAACTATCTCTACACATTTCAATCGCTCGATGTAAAGGTTGCTTAGATTCCACAAGTGGTTCAACTTTGTCATTACGTTATCAAGTTTATTCCTCATCGCAGCTGTCTTCAGAGTTATGCCCCGGAACGTTTGTTGGACTTGTTCAATGTCTGGCGCATGGCGCTGCAAGTTTTG
The DNA here is from genome assembly GCA_963978835.1 of Tenthredo scrophulariae. NCBI lineage: Eukaryota > Metazoa > Arthropoda > Insecta > Hymenoptera > Tenthredinidae > Tenthredo > Tenthredo scrophulariae. Next base: position 4,904,178 of record OZ022230.1, on the reverse strand, counting down.
TTCGAAATCTTTATGCTCAAGAACCAGATGTTCAAGGCTGTCCAGATCTCTAGGCAAGAGAGCAGCTATACGCAGATTGAGAATTCTTTCCGCCTCATCCAGAGCCTGCTGTAGGGCAGAAACTTGGTCGCTAAATATACGCCCTGCATTCTTCGACTCCTCTTCTGCTCTAGCCCGTTTTTCAAAATCGTCAAAGAGCCTGTTAACGTCGGCCATCTCCCGCCTCAACCTCCGCAATTGCGGGTCAGCCGGATCGCCTTCGGAAAGTAATTTGTCTGCGTCTTCGTTCAGAGCCTTTCTGATAGCTGTACGTTGGTCTTGACCCATGGCCAAGAACTGTGGCAAGTCCCAACCCTTGACTACCTTTATTGTAGCAAAGATCATGTTCTGTCTTAATCTCAATTGTTTTCTCTGCCACAAAGCTACGCTTCTGTCGTATTGACGACGTAATCTTTCTGCTGCATCTAGAGCTTCTTTGTCAGGTGGTGGTAAAGTGAAACAAGCTCCAGGCACTGGCGATTCTACACCCTGGGAATTCTTCACGCGCCATTTAACTCGGCCTGAGTTATCATACAGCGTACATTGCTCGCCCTTTTCGAACGAGATCTGTAAAAGAAGCAAAACGAATAATTATTAAACAGTTTCTGAGACCAATCTTGTTCTCAATGACTGATTTATGCTTACATTGACTTGTTTGTAGGTGCATACAGCGGTGACTTGTATAGGTCTTGAAACAGGCTGCCTGCGTTGTTTCATAGGGACGGTCTCCTTAGACTGATCGACTAATCGTTGTACATGATTGCCGTAATTGTTTAATTCTTCTCTGAGCTCTTGCATTCCTTTGAGAAGTCGCTCTCCTTCGTCCAAGGAGAAGTCCGACTGTGAATAAACCGTGTTTAAGATTTCATCACGGTTTGATATCCACAATTCAGACTGCTGAACTTCCTTGAAAAACGTTTGACTGTGGGCTGCGTGACGCAGATGAACTTCTAGGCAGAGGGTTAGCTGCAATAACCATGCCCACTGAGTCTGCATAGCCGCCATATAAGCCTCGATTGTTTTAGACGCGGGATGATGCTGCAGAACTAAAGCTTCTCCACGATCTTGAACAGCTGCAAACTGGATTTCACGTTTCTCTAGATCGCTCATCAAAGACTGTGGACAAATGAGAAGATAACATTAGCTATGATAGTGATTTAAATACGAGAAATCTAGCCTTCGATATAATTCTTCACTGTCTAGAAGTTTACATTTCATTTTTACCTCTATTCCTGATCCGTATGTTCGCTTGTGAAAAAGTTCAAAGGTTCAGTAAATTAAAATACTAAATATTAAAATTTCAACTTTTTTGAATGACAAACTTACTTCATAGTACTGCTCGATGCTTTGAACATTCAAATTCTTGTCACTCCAATCCCTAGTGACTTCTGTTTCTTCCTTAGTGTTCAGCCAGACAAGTTCTCCCGTAGCAGACTGTATATAATCTTGTAAAATGTCCAAATCGGAGAGCCTCTTGTTAGAAGTAGCCAAAAGTTCAGCGTAAAGTTTTTGCAGGGTACTCAAATGCTGACTATACAGGGCGAGTTCATCCCCGTGGAAGTTGTTCTTAGCTTGGAGGCATTTCTCAACCTTAGAATAAAACTGGTCTATATTTTTGTGCTCTCTTTGATGTATGTCCAGTTCGTTTTGTATGCTGGGAAGATCAGAGCCGTAATCAGCTTCCTGCAGTTGTTTCAGCTTGCTCTTACACCAGTCTATGCAATCGTGAAGATTTCGGAAATGTGGATTTGTATCAACCAAACGAGTTTCATGGACGGTAGTGCGGTGCTTCGTGACAACACGTTCTTCAACAGGAAATGAAACGACGGATAGCGGAGCTACCAAACGTTTATGAAGCAGCGATCGCAGTGCTACCCAACGTTGATGAAGCTTTTGCACTCTGTAAGAACCCAAAAACTTCATTAAAAGGCCAAAAATTTACCCAAATGAAAAAAATACGAGGTGAAGTAAGGGACTACGGAGTTCCTTACCTCTTGTGGAGTTCTGGTGCTTGGCTATATCTGCCTTCTGTGAGAGTATGGATATCAGTGAATATATTTTGGATCTGTGTTTCTGTGTTTCTTATGTCCTGTTCCAGCAGGTCAACAGCATGTTTAGCTTCCAATGGATGTAGCCGGTCAAGACGACGCGCTTCATCTTCAACTCGTCTCTCAAGTTCTTCAAGACGATTATCAGTTGATTTCATTTCACGATGAACCTTTTCTGCAAGACGTTGCAACCGCTCCAAGCTGAAAATGGTATAAATGTGTAAACAAAAAGTTGTACTTTTAAGGAAACGAATTGGAATTTATTGGACAAACATTCTTACCGCTTAATTTCATCGAGTATAGCTTGATCTCTTTCCTGATGAAGCATGATCAGCCTGTTCCAATTCTTCTCAATAATTTCAATATGGAGTTCCGCTTCCATGTCCACTTCGCCAACAGCTTCAAAGTACTTTTGTAGATCTCTGAATATGTGGGCCAATCTCTGTTTGTCTCTATACCTGGGTGGCACTTCTTCGTTCTTGAACTTAGCACTATCAGCAGCAAGTTTTTTCATCTCTATAAGCGTTGGGGGGAAAGAACGCTCTTGCATAAGGACCATCTTCTCACGTATCCATAAGTGCAGAGATGAAGCCAGTTCTCGATATTCAGCTGAACGCCGTTGGGCCTCCGCATCATACAATGGATGTATCGGTGGCGGTTCAGGGAACACATCGTAGAGCGACGAGATATACGTTATCAATGACTTCTCGTCCGGTTCGGGGGTATCAACGTCTGAAATGAGCGAAAAATGATTGATAAAAAATACCCTAAAGTCCCGAATTTATTCGTAGGAAGGCGTGAGGAAAGGACAAGACTTTAAACAGGTGGATTTTCAGGGCTCATTGACTACGAAATTGTGTCGTGATGATTCACGAGTTAACTCGTTCGGCAACGAATACAGAATGTCGATGATACCGTATATTGTTACAGTCAGTGCACTTCCGGTCCACGCCTTGGTGCTTCGGACCTTGTAGAGCCTAGGTCATCATTACGTTCTCAAACGCGATAAAACTATTGCTATTGGTTGCTCCTATGGTGAAAATACCTGGCAATCAGAGCCGGTTTGGAATTCCGAATTCGTTTTAAACGATTCCCAATTTTCAAAAATGTTGAAGTTCAGAGCATTAACATTCCGGAAGATCGGAATGCAGAGAGCTCAGAACTCCGAAAGTCCAGATATCGAATTATCCAGAAAGACAGAAAAATAGTAAATTCTAACCGAGGCCTTCTTTACGGAAACTCATTTCATCTACTTCAATCGATAACTTCATGATAGCATAAATAATTGAAGGTGAGTTTCATGAAGATTCAAGTGATTCGTGAAATGATAAGAAATGTAGAAAATTAAAGAAATTTTATAGAGTCAAGTGGAAGTACAATAGACAATGGACTCGAGTGAGGTTCGTGCAAGGAGTGAATGCAATTTGTATTAAAAAGCCAGGAATTCTGGTTCTTGGTCGCAGGAATGTGCCGGAAACGGCTGCAACCACCGTGACAGAAAAAATAAAACAGTTTACAAGAACCCGCACATCCTCCGAATCCTTCATGAGCGGTAACAAAATTTTTTAACAGACGGAGTGGAACTTGGAATTAGTTATACGATGAATATACTATGAGAAGAATGTTGATGAAGCCTATTTCATTTGGAGAAGAAAAAATAAATAAAAATGGGTACATAAATGAATGAAAGTCACATCTTTATAGATGTATATCTGATGATTAGGTTTCGTTGTTTCGAAGATAAAAAGAACTAGCTTCATTCGTAACGTCGAATACATGTTTCAAGTTTATTATAGTTAAATATTCTGTTCTATTGACGATTGTTGAGTTTTTGTGTCATGAATCTGTTTTGTTTGATATGGCTATAGAATATATGTAGGTATTGGTATGGGCTATTATTCGCGAGTCGTTATCGCAGCGTAGATTATAAGAAAAAGCCTCATTGCGACCGGCCGAGGATAGCAGAAAAAGTCAAGGTAACCGGAAGCTTGAAACAAAGAGAAAATTGAAAATAATAAAATGAAAAAGAGTTTTAAAGCCAGTCCGAACCACTGGGTGAATATGAAACATGGAAAACGAGTTTCGCACGTTCCGAAAAGACGTATAAGTATACCCGCTTCGATTCACCTTTGTGCGAACAATGAGCGAGAGGAAACAAAGAGATTTCTCGAGATTTCCAGCTGAAATAACGCGAAAAAATATCAAAGGTAATGAATGAGCTTCGAAAACAATCATGTTCGTCATTTGATCACCAAAACAACAAATTATCTCGAAATATTGGGAAAGTACGATAAATCTATCCGAAATCAACGGATCGTGAATATCGAGGGAATCGAGAGGAGCGCAGAAAGCACATGGTGCATGTATATGACAAATTTGGCACGGGGTTCAGGATTATCGACTGATTAAATTTCTACGAACATATTGACGTACAAAGATTCGTGACTGCGACTAATTCTCATTGCTTAATCGTGTCTGCAATGTAGATAGTTGTAAAACTAAAATAAAAAGAATAGCGACACCCAGTTTGCGACGTTTTTATGCTTCTGAAACGACAGGGCAATGCCTAGATAGAGACAAGACAGACCTTTGCCATAAGGTGAGACATGAAAGTTTCGACCTATTGATCTCGGGCAGACAATTCTAGGACGACACGACATCCATCGTTGAACCCGTTTTCACCGTTCAGAAACATCTCGACTTATGTCCCGTTTTCATTTCCTGGACAATTGAACTATAAGACAACCGAGTCGAGTCACGATCGCGAATAACCATTCGGTAAAATGGATATAAATTTTCTAAACTAATCGTATAACATAAATAAGACTTTGGCGGATTGCGTTACTCGGTTTAAACGAGTAAATAAACGAGAAATTTTGGTAAGAAGAAGAAGAAGAAGAAGAAGAAGAAGAGCATGAATGGGTTAAAATCACGAACCGAAAGCGTGAGCGCAGTTCAACTCCGAATAAAATAAAATAATAAAAAAGGAGAAAGAGAGGAAAAAGTGACATGAGATCTTTGAAATGTTAGCCCTAAAGTTTATTAAAACTAAATTTACAGCTCTCCTCGCGCGACTTTGCGTGTTACTTGATAATAAGAATTTCTATTTTACGCATATATGGGAAGAAAACGAGGCAAATAATACGAAAGAAAGAAAGGAAGGAAGAAAGTGTAAAAAAGTAAACCACTGAAAATGAAAACCTAAAGTCAAACAGTATCAAAGAAACAAATCAACGTGGTAATCCGAGTTCCAAAAAGTCAGGATTATGGTATACCTATATGTTTGTTTCTTATTTAGTTTGTTTTATATCATATTACCCTTTATTCATATATTTTTTCGTCTTCTCACTTCATCATCTACTATATCCGAATGCGGTTACCTACTACCTTATATACTTGTGCCTACTTCTACAATACGTAACCGATGCTTGGTATAGGCATTAACCTTGGCCTTGTGCCTCTTGTTGTTCATTCAATTTTTCGCACAATCTAATTCATTTTTATCATCTGGTTTACGTAATTATTGGTATTCGAATGCGACGACTTTTTCGTAAATATGATTTAAAAAAAAAATATCTTTTTGATAATTACCTTCGGGATCGAGAAGCCTGGTAACGCCGTACTCGCGCTCAGCGATGTGGAAAACCCTGTCGAGGCGCTCACGAGCCTGACTTGACCTGGCATTTCGCCAATCTACAAGGTCTGGTCTGTTTCGATGAAGAAGTGCACTAAAGGCAAGACCGTCTCTCCAGGAGCCGGTGAAGTCCGATACTCTAACTCCTGGGTAACGGGCTGTTGAACGGCGAGCCCATCTCAGCAGGGCTTCGCGTGCTGTTACATTTTGTTCTTGGCCGACGATGTCAGATATCTGAAATAAGAAAAAGAAGAAAAAAACAAAGTTAGAAAAAAGTTAACGCCAGTTTTTAGTCCTCGAAAAATTCAAAATCTTTTCATTTTTATCATCTTTTTACTTTATTCCCTATGAATCATTCTCTTTCTTTTTTCTTACTACTCAACGCTGCAGCTTTGATGATTTTCCGAGAGAACAAACAGGTTCTAAATAACGCTATACGTAATTCAAGTATGAGTAGAAATCTTCATAGAAGAGCGTGAGTATATCTATATGCTTGGGTATGTTCTAAGTGGCGCTAAAATATTTAACCGCAAGAAATCGTGGAGTTATTTGTAAAGTGATGCTGTTCGCTGTAGCTTGTTATACTTTCTTTGTTGTCGTCCTTATTCAAGATAGCGAAAAAGATCCTTCATTGCACGGTATAACGTGTATATAAAGTACCGTTATGAATTACAAACTTAGTAGCAAGCAAAGGCAAGTCTAAAAAAAAATCTACGCCGTTTCAGTTACAGTTAACGATTCCCCGACGATTTACAAAATTTGAAGAAAAAATCCAAAAAATGGTGAATCGATATACTATATATATATATTCTTCTGTATTTTGTGGTAGACTATTCGCCTAAAGTTGTCACAGAATTTGGAATTAATTGTAGATGCAGAAAATTAATCAGATACTTAGTATTCGACGGGATATTGGAAATCGAAATAAACAACCTGAACCGGCAAGTATAGCCGGTATACTATTTTCTCTGGAGGTAAAGATTTTTCTAGAGAAACAAGTTCGTGCTTAGGAAGTGCCGATGCAAATTGAACGGTCGGGTAATACTAAGTTTAACCTTTCACGATTTACTACAGACGACTTCTCTCTATGTTCTAATCGAAATAAAGATTCCGATACCACGAAGAAGATTCTCTTACATTTAAATAATTCAATTTTAACATTATTATGTCTTATAACAAGGCGAATAAATTTGAAATTGCTATGGCGGGTAATAATAAAAGCCATAAGGAACTTCAATAATATTTCCTACGGCATTAATAGTCGAGAATGAAAGAAAAAAAAAAAATTAACAGCTACGATACGGTTTGCAGTTTTAACAAACTAGACCATTCACTAAATTATCTAAATCCGCAATATCACGGACTAAAAGGTATGCTTGCTATAAGACTTTCACATGATCTCGCAGATGTGGCGCAAACGTGTTACGCAATTTCAAATCCTCTAATAACGAGATGTCTTAAGTCATTTAGCGTATAAGGCACACATGTGTGCCTGTGTGTGCATATATTTTTATACATTTTTTTTTTTTTCTTATTTGCCAACAAAAACTGATTCGCGAATCGAAAGTCAATTGAGTAGGGTATGGTGTCAAACCTGCAAATGACTCATTCATTAACAATATACGCTTAAGGTCTTATTCTAATTCGCTTTCATATCTACGTCTGCATTGTCGTATGGATAAACAATGATGACGAAAAACAAAAAAAAATTAATTGGCGCAAAAATGACAGATTGATTAAATTCCAATGAATCCGGTCTTTCAAAGGTCGTAACCGTTCGCTACTTTATTTGGTACAAAAGTGCAATGAACCGAGTCGAACAAAGCGAAGCGAAGTGAAGTTTCGTTTGCCATCAGCCCAAAGCTAAAATCGTTTATTTAGCTTTCCAACTACATGACAGTTTAGTTATTGTTTGAAAGTGGTTTACAGCTGGTGGCAGCTGTAGTTTGAACCAATATAGGTAGAACGAAAGCATCTTACAGAGTTTTCTCGATTCATTTACTAAGCTGAGATTTCATGGTCTAAAACGATTTTTTAATTAATTTTTCTTTTCATCTTTTATTTTCTTCATCGAACTATCATTTCTTTGTCATCCTTGATAGTTGCATAAAAAAAAAAAAGTAGTATTAATCGATCTCACTTCATTGCGATTAATTATTTCGAGAAAATTTTACTTCAACTGTAGGAAAATTTATTAATCACAAAAAATTTGACTAGCTCAAAAATTATATCACCGTTATAATTCTTCCAACAACCTAAACATAATTTTTCGGTTTTTTTTTTTTTACGTTAATTATGTGAGGTCACATATTCTGTCGTCTATCTTCTCATTAACGATTATTAAAACTAATTATAGGATATAACAAGGTGAACCTAATTTGCCAACTCTAAAAATAGAGAATATTTTCAAGGGTTTCACCCTCACGCGATACTAAAATTTCGTCACAAATCTTACGGGCTGCAGCTTTTATCGACATATTTCTAAGCCGGATTTTTGATGGCAATTTTATGAATAAACTAAAAAAAAAATAACAAATTTGAGAAACGATTGGAAGATAATGATTGTGAAATTATTGCTCATTCCTGCACAGTACGATTTTATACGAGTTTAAATAATCTGTGGATATACTATACGCGGATGTATAGCTGTAATGAGAATAACTTCTGATAAGAAAAAACCGTCTATATATATGAATTGATCACCGTCTCAGACTTTCGGAACGCGGCAGTGTGAAAACCGTATTAAGGTACATGGATCAACGAACGAAAGAGGCAATACAGATCTGTATTCTAAGTCGGTACGATTATTAGCTATTCTGGCATCTTGGCAAGTATCCAGCGGCAGGATCTGTTCGTAAGTCTTTAAAGTCGGGAAAGAATGCGATAACGTAGCTATGCCTGAAATGCATTTGAATCGGCTTTTAATTGCCCTTTGATGAAGTATACTCTCAAGATGATCGCGCCGAACGTTTTCATGCAGCGGTCTGTGGTAGGACGTGAAACAGATAATGCCCATATGCACTCCGGTATAATATATTACGCTCTCTTGATTGCCCGAGACAGAAAATAATGATCTCTCGACTAGGAGACAAGATAGTAATAATTTTTTTTCCGTTTTTTATCTGCAATTTTCGGCAATCTCGAACAACTCAAATATCCAAAACTCCGAAAGTTTTGATCTATTTCCCTTCATCATAAACACGATGAATTATAATACGTAAAGTTCGTAATTGGACATAGTATAAGTACCGTTATAATTTACCGACAAAGATCAGACCTAGTTGATTATTCGTACTAACGTATAGCAATAACTCGAAAGGAAATTACATTACATAATCCATATATATATATTTTATCTACGATTGCATATAGTACCTAGGTATACAGGTTTACTGCACACTGATATAAAGTTACACAAAACCTCACGTATTGTTAATTAGGATTTTATTCCATTACTTCCGTTACAGAAATAGTCATGACAGTCGAATCGAGAATCGAGATACGCCTTATAGCATTATAAATAATTGTATAATTTCAAGCTGCACAATCATCTCAGGAAAACCGAATGTATTAGGTACCAGTTTATACTATAATGGCACTGAAATATTGAAACTTTATTATTTTTCATCGTTCTAATTATTCCTCAAAGAAAATTTTATCGGTCGATTCGCTTCATCTGATTCCCCTCAATTTATCCCGAAGCAATCGAGTGGTACAGGTATATAATCCGAGACAGAAATCCCTCTAGTCTATCAGATGTAAACGAAACGTATGTATGATATAAAAATAAGGTGCAAAGGAGGGAGGATACTGAAAAGCATGTAACTAACGGTTTAACGGTTACACGTAAGCATAGGTATATAAAATAAGCGCAAAATTCTATGCTATCGCGGTTATACCGAAATTATGTCGTGAAAAAAAAGAAAAAAATTATAGACTATGTGGTAAAAGATAGACGGAGAAAGCAGCTGCATCACGGTCATGGAACGGTTGAAAATTAATCTACGGTTATAACATAACAGTTTGATACCAGCAAGAAGATTAAGGCTTCATAAAATGCACGTATAATGTCTCCGAAGTAAATCCCAACAATTTAGCAAGAATTGCTATATATGCGGGATTCCCACTACAGTATATAATGTAATACACACATATTATGTCCTGTAAGAAACTGGCTACCATCAACTAACCACGCAGTTATTTATACCGTCGAATAGCTGTGTATAAATATTCTGCATTTCTCTCGTTAAAGTAAAAGGTTCAAAATTCTAGATCCGGGTTTCGCGTGCTAGAATGAGAACCTAGGATTGCACACACTTAGCATATCTACGTGTATAATATGGGTAATTTTAACTAAACGTTTAGATTTTTTTTCATCATTTTTTCAATCGATGATTAATAGCTCGACTTTTTAGGCGAAGGTCGTGTATCGCATTAAAGTAATTATGACTACCTAATCACAGATTTTTAAATATGAAGGTTATACGCAACGGAAGGAAGGAGATAGAAAATTGTTTAAGTAACATTCTGGTTAAAATTTTGTGGATATAAAAAAAAAAAAAGCGAAAGTTTCTTGCATCGAATGAATACGTGTTTGGCCTTATCGTTAGATGCGAACACTCGATTCGTCACGAGATGAAGAGAAAGATGAGAATAGAATGAGGTGCGAATAAATAAGAACCAAGTATCGAGTTAGCAAAGTAATTTTTAGTGAGTTAGTCGGTCGATAATCATCTCTACAGAAAGTAATCTTAAAACGGTTTTAAATCTGTCGGAATTAATTCACAGCGTATATTTATACGGCAATAATTGACGTAGCCGGTATATGATCTCGACGGGGGTTTAACAGGAATGAATTCTTCACCGTAGGCACGGCACGACGTGACGATCGTTTATACGTAGGTATTGTACTGCAATGAGTATCTGCTAGTACGGGCTAGTCGGGATTCGAAGGTCTTAAAAGTCGTGGGAGAAAAGTTAGCAGCCTTTCTTTAAACAGATACTGAATGAAATACGAAGAAAAAAATCGCTTTAATAAATTCTTGTAGCGTTTTACGGGAGTGTAAAATCCCATATGATCTAAAACTCCAAGACGTTGATATTCGCTGGTATAGAAACTGAATCATTTCGTTAGAATAATTAGACGAATTTAAAAGGCGATATATATACGGTTAGTTTTATTCCGCGTGAAAATAAGAGAAGTAAAATCTAAATTGAGGAAAGTGTGAACCCAGAAGAAAATCTTTTTCTCTATATTCTTGAAGAGGTATTGCCTCACATTGATCACGTCATACGAACTCTTATGGCAATGTTGCGTAGCCACGGTGGTTGTACTTAGCGAATGTATGTACATACGTAGGTAGATATATAGTTGCATGTTTCTTGCGCGCAGGTATGAACGAGGCATATACCTATACATCACGTCCTGTAAAATGTAAGCGAAGTTTCTACCTGTATAAATTTCCTCAAATGTATTATTCGGTTTCGAGAACGAAGCCGTACATATCTAAAGCAGAAAATCCATAACGATTATGATACAATAATCATCGCGTTACTTAATAAACGAAAAAAACAAAAACAAAATTTTATCCTTAGATACTAAAAAATAAAAAAAATCCCAAAATTTCGACAAGATTTCTCTTCGCCAAAACGCTTAATATTCAAGACTGTTTTCCTCTTTCTTTGTAAATACTTCAACAGCATCATAACCAAGTCCTAAAGCGTAGGATGTAAATTCGCCCACTGGCCCACTACACTATAATATATTTCAACGATCAATGTCAGTTTATTTTTCATTCCGTGTGGATCAGATCGAGTCAATCCGTGTCCTCGTTTCATACGTATATCATTCAGCCAGCGTAAGTGGGCGTGCATATTATATGGAAATCGCGACTTTTTTGGTGCCCACAAAAGATTCGCTTTATTTTTACATGTTTTTTTTTTTTTTTGATCTTTTTCAGGATCAAGACGGGGCAATAATTCCTCCTTATTAATTTCACCATCACATCGCGTTTACCAGAACTAATAATAATTCTGAGAAATTTAATTAACTCTCTACTTATATAGTTGATATAATATTCATCAGACGCTGGAGGTACATGTGGTCGTATACTTTTCGCGCGATAAAATAAACTTCGACCATGTGAACCTGGGAGTGATCACTACCCCTATGTCTAACCATATTACAAAATTGGAGGCAAATCAAGAGACGAAAATGATGGAACGAGGGATTAGGGGTAACGGCAGGTAATAATCACTATAGGGTATAGAAGTGGTATCCTGCACTGCACACGTTGGGCAAGATCACCTTGGCCATTTATAGACTCTATCTTTGTATGTCGACTACTTATACTGCACACTAGCACGAAGCGAAATAAAGAGAAGGAAAAGGGGAATGAGAAGGCTGCAGCATATATGAGGCGAAGAAAAAGGAGGAGGTAAACTGGACCTGTTGAATCCCGAGAGTGACACATTCGCGAAGGTAGGTGGCTTTGCCGTTCAGAAAACCGAGGGCGATAGGTGATATTATACTCTGCAGATCTGATAGGCATTCTGAAGTCATTGTATATAGTATAAGTCTGCAGGACAAGTCGCATAGCATTCCTCCGCTTCTTTAACCAACAGAAATAACTCGTATTTCAACTTTACTCCATATTTCATTATTTTATTCAATTTTATGAACCACCACCACCCATACGCTGCGACCTCATCAAACAAACAGATAAATTGCGAGACGGAGAAATCCGCGAAAAAAAAACCCCGAAATTTTCCCATTTGATTTTTTTTTTTTCCAAAAATTTGTTCATTTTTATTACCCGGACAGTTTTTGGTCTTGGTGACTGCACGTGGTGACCGAGAGCTGTCGTGTATCGGGTGTCGTGTAGTGCTCTCGGTTGAGCACGCCTTGTCAAATCCTCGGCAACGCTCTTCTCTTCGCCGCGCGTCAGAGTCGTCGTCTTTCTGACGATGCGAGTGACGATACGACGGGTTCCATTTTCCCCCCGTTTAGAAGTCTTGGTCGACTCGATCGAGGAGCCTGATGATTTTTCGAGTTTTTTTTTTAATGTTTTTTCAGGTTTTTTAAATAATTTTAGAACAAGGGGCTAGTCGCTTTTTCGATTCTTGGAGTTCGAGATAATTACTTACGACTTGAGACGTCTATACGGCTTTAACTATTCTGTTGTTTTTTTTTTCTTTTTTTGTTTTCAATTTTTCGGGATTTTTAAGTCATAGGACAACGAAAGAGTAGAAATTCCACACTACGATAAAATAGACGAATGAATCGCACGCATACTGTCATTGAATTACATTACATTACATTGTGATAAGAGTACCGAGTAAGCAACGGAACTTATAGATAATGAATCTAGAGTCTCTTCAAAGCCGGTAAAAGTTAAGAGATCTTTAAACGTGTTGCGATAACAAAACCGAGTTCGTACGTCATTGTGTAAGGAATTTCCTTTAAATAATATAATAGTACATGGATGTAAGAAAAAAAAAAAAAAAGAAGAAAGAAAAACCATTCCGTACAAACTTTGATGCGAAAATAATTCTCTTTTTCCCCGCGTTGCATTTGATGTAAAAAACCACACAAGAAAAAAAAAAAAAGAAAAAAAAAATCAACACCCCTGTATGACATTTCCTTGACCTGTCTGAATCTACGGGTGTACCCTCTCCTCAAATATATAATCAGAATTTAAAAAATAAATAATAACACTGCAAATATCTGAAATAATAATTTTCATTGATGTCGCGTAGGTCGCCTTCGGGCTTGAGATCTTTTGCATAATCCGTCAGCAGAATGATAATATGTATGCCATTTAAATATCTGAAAGCGTGGGCAAGATCAAGGCCAATAGTGGGATCAGCTGTTTATATTTAAATTTTCTATAAACAACAACGAGAGAAAAGGAAAGAAAGAACAAAAAAACAAAACAGAAATACTAATTATTCCTGTGAAAATTTATGCTGAAATAAATCGATTGAAATTCCTCGTTAATTAAAATTACGTAATCCTTAGGAATTCCTCTTCTAATAAATATTTAAACCTTGTTATTAAAAATTCACGATTAACTCCGTATACAAGGAATGAGTTTGCTTGTCGCAAAGGCGCGTTACACCAACGTAATTCTAACACCTTACGTATACATGTATGTATATATATATAATATATATTACGGTACAACATCCGCTGTTCTCTCTATTGTCTCAAGTCTCCTAATTTGTTAAACAAAGCCTAATTTTTTTAAGTGCTCGATTAATCTCTCGAACTTTTCTTTCAAGTTTCGCAAAGCAGCGAGCCCCTTAATAAAATATTTTCATTAATTGATTAATTTATTCGTCAATTAGTTAATTCGTCTTTCATTTTTCCTCCCGTTACCTAAGACCTCAGTAGAAAGTCGTCGTTTCGTATAAATCGCTTGCAGATCTGCGGCTGCATTTCCGCTCGTATTTGAACCAGCTACGTTGTCTCTGTCGTCTTCTTCTCGAGTTCCTTGGACGAAAAGTCGTCCACTCTTGCTGAACCGATACATAGACATTTTTTTAATTTTTATTCTTATTAAAAGAAAGAAAAAAAAAAAAAGAAAAAACTAATTCCCCGATTAATTTAATCTGAGTATTTCAGGATTTATTCTCATCTTTTAAAGTTTTTGTTTTATATTTTATTACATGGATATTCGCCCCGTTTAGTTTCACCTCACACAAATAGAATTTTTCAAATTCGTTTGTTTATCGTTTGAATAATTAACAACACGATTTCATTTTCCGTTTAATTGCTCATTATTTACACAAAATTCTTTTTCTTTAGCGACTATAGGTAAATGCGAAATTGAGTATTTCAGATTCACGAGATTACAATAATTCGTTAAAAACGACTCTTAGAGTAAAATCGAAACGTCAATGACACATTGCAAAGTGTATTTCAGCTGGTCAAAACGCACGTGTAAATAACGATCACGTGCGTTTCGTGTGAGTATTGTCATAATCATTAATTTCTCGGAGTTTAAACAGTCTGTTAAAAAATTTTAACAAACACTGGGATTTATCAAAGCACAATTCGTCTATGCAGCTGATTACTAATTAATTATTCACCGCTGATTTCTTTCTTCGTCGAAACATTGATATTATACGAAACACTGTGTAGCCACACTTTGGGTTAAAAACCGAGAAAAATGTAATAGAATAAAAAACGAGAAATACAAAGGTCTGTATCAGTAGAAAAAAATGATACTAATTAATAATTCACATCACTATAAAACGGGCGTTAAAGCAAACATTACATTACGCAACTCGGTACCGAGTCGTTAGACGAAGTGCGTAAAGTCAAGCGAATAGATAAGTATTATCAAAAGGTACACAGGCCTTGGAAAGGTTGCGTAAAGAAAGGAGCAAAAAAAAAATTAAAAGAAAAATGAAGAAAAAAAAATAAAAAAAAGATTCGGGAAATTTATTTGGATCCACTTCTAAGACCAGAAAAACTCGAAGAAGACTCGCGCGTCAGACAGAATGGAATAGAGTCGTATACACGACCGACCGCACGAGCAAGCGGCTCGCAGAGTGACTGTCGAGAGAATGAAACCCGCGGGTTCCCCTTCCACCCACGCAATGGGTCCAATATCAAAGTAGGAGAGGGCGAGGAAAACACAGGTGAGATACAGCCATACAGGTGTCGTCGTCTCGCTTGGTAATAGACCGCGCTATCCGTCTCTTACTTTCTAGTTATCTTTACATCTCGCTTTGACTCCCGAGGCTTCTACATACATTTGTCTCGCTCCATCATCGGTCCTTCGGCAAGTAGAGCTAAAGCCGTTTTCAACTGATCAGAGCTCGACTAAATACGGAAGATCTGACGCCACGCAGCTTTAATCTACGTGTCTATAATTTCTACTTATAGGGTAATCGATTTCTAGCTAATTTTCAAACATACGTTTCAATAGATTAAAATATTTTCGTCCAAGGTGTGAAATATATTTCAGATATTTTATAAAAAAACAGTTCGTTCTTTTTCATAATATGATAATGATCAAATTTTATCGAAAAAACTGACAAATCTTGGAGAAAAAAATGTTACGTCGAAAATAATTGTATATTGATATGAGTAAATGACGAAAATAAAAATTTTTATTAGGTCAAATAAACCGGAAAATATTTACTGTATTTAGGTATAAATTAAACGGATAAATGTTAGTTATGTGAAACACGCTTGTAACAGCTGTTTTTCATTGGGAATCTATAACGAGCGTAGATACAACAACGGTCTTGTAAAAGAAGCTTGTTAAGAACCGTGACACAATTGAGGGAATAATTACACCATGTATAATAATAAAAGTTGGACAAGCTGCGAATACATGTATAGAAAAGAATTATAAAAAGTAAAAATAAAATATTCAAACTGGGTACTAATATGGATTGGTAAATTTTTTTAGCAGACTGAAACGTGGGTCAAGAATTTATAGGTGTTATTTAAAAAAGGTGATTTATACATTTTAATAATTGTCGTCAATTTTGATGATAATTTTGGCTCGATGATAATGCCTGTTTAATATATGTTTGATGAGTATGAAGGTGATGACGATACGGTATTTCCAGATACTGCGATACTTCAGAGTCTAGATTACATCTGATACTATTAAGATTTAAGATTCGTTTCTCTTATTCTACGTATGTGCCTGTGCCTTTTACCGGAGCGTGTAAATACGGGGTTCCTTCCTTTCCGTAATACTGAATAGGATACAGTTACCCTAATTAATTATCCACGCGTGAGTAATTTACAGTTGCTGTAGGGATAAATTGTAGCTAAGGCTATCCTAGTTTCTTTGACATTTTGAACGAAAGAAGAAAAGAAAAAAAAAAAGAAAAAACAGCTCCAAGTATGCTACGAGTAAAACCACAATCTAAGTCCAAGCCTCAATCGTAGACAGTTATATACCTAATATATATAGGAAATTGAACACTCAGCTGAAAAGGCTGCAGTGTTTTGTACGGCTACAATACCCGATTACAGGGCATTCGTTGGATTCGTTTCAACGTTGCACTACCTCCCCTATAGTAATAAAAAGCCAACGGTTCCACCTGGTGCTTTCAGATTTCCTGGCTGGTTTCCCTATGTCTGTCTTTACACCCATAAATGACGGTTGCATTTCCTCAGACTTTCTCGACTTGAGTTCGCTTTTTATGTCGTCTTACGCTATATGGGAGTCAGTCTCCACTGTGCCTCCATTTACCTACATATGCGGGAATTTAGTTTGAGGAAAAGTATTAAAAATCGTGCGATTTATAATAGAAAATGAAATTGAGCTCATGAATCAGGAGAAAATCTCGATCATACTTTGCTACTTTGCCTATCAAGTCGTTAAACAAATTTCAACGTTTATCGTGCTAATTAGCGAAGTTCAGACAATTCCTGCAGATCTCTATCGCCAAGGGTGATACGCAACCCGGCTTCCAATTTTCAAATCAACGAAATAAAAAAAATAAAAATAAGAAAAATACGCATAAATGGAACAGGAAGGTTAATTATAAATAACGTAGGGGATATATAAGACCTGACGGAAATGAGTTCTGGATTAAACGTCATGGAACAGGATGATTTCATATCCGGCAAAATCATGAGGCCTATGGCCTACAATCTATAGTTTATTATACTCTTATTAGCACATACGCAGCCTGCAGGTGCGTTCCAATTCATCTTTCACCCATATGGTTTATTTTGTGGCTTTTGCAGTCGAGTTTAATACTATATCGTGCGGTCTAGGACAGCTATACGGTTTATTTGAAATTATTATTCTTCGAGTTTAGAGTATCGTGATTTGAATTTCATCTCTTTATACGAGAATGAGTTCAATTCCACATTTATTATTTCATTATTAAACGATGAAAATTTATTTCTTTAAATTTTCAGCATTTCGAAGAAGACGTATGGGGAGATAATTGACTTGACGAATTTCAGAGCCTTGTTTAATATCGAGTACTTTCATATCCCGTGATTTCTATACCTCGGAGAAAATGTCAAATTTCGAAGTTATTTTATCACGAATATAATTATCAGCCGTTAATGAATCGTTGATTTTATAGCCTCACGTGAACTAATTACACCCAGATACTATATACATTCGATTTTATAAAGCATAATATAAGATAAATGTACAACTTTACCAACATGTGTTTATCGTTTATTGCGATATACTTAAATAAGAGACTAATTTACATTTACCGTATACATATAACGGTGAAAGATGTTTTTTTTTTTTTTTTTTTTTTAATGAAAATTACTCCGTAAGATTTCATACGCTGATAATAAACAGTGAGAAATAAACGTATAAATATTTTTCAAGATATATGCAATTTAATTTACATATAAAGTTTATACAGTGATTTAAAACGACGCGCGGTAATCTTTTTGTCAAAATTAAACACAGGATTCATTCATCTTAAATTCGGTGATGAAAAGAAAAAAAAATAAATAAAAATTAAACTATAATACCTAAACGACGTTAATAAATTATACTCTATTAAAGGGTCGGTGAATATAACGTCTCGCCTACGTGATCTTCACGCCTTATATACATATGTTGTACACCTATGTTATTTTTCAATTTCTAAACGTATGACGACACCGCGTTTTTACGTTTGATTGTGAGAGAGTTGGGTCCATTTGTTGATTGGCTAGTTAGTTGGCCTAGGTCAAACTCGCAAAGAATCTTGTCTACGATGACGTCACGAAGTGACATCATACCTAGCAATAAACTACGACGATTTTACGTATATAATACGATGTAGATGTACTCGCAGGTATAACAACGTGTATAATGAGCGGATATTAACTTATATGAAGCTGTGATAAATCGAACCGATTGCCGGACAACGGAAATTCAGCGTAAAAAAAGAAGAATTTGAATTTGACCATGTATTAATATCGCGTTATACTGAAACAGTTTTTAAAAATTGATAAAATTATTATTTTGGGAGTATGAAAAATGAGAGTTTTATGATTCTTAAAGGAAAAATTGATAATTTGAATGGTATGAGCTTCGATTCGTAAACTAAGAAAAACCGGGCCAAATGGGTACCTCGATGAAATTAGACAAGGATTTATCACTCCATGAGATTTTTCTTTTTGATTTTTTACCTGAAATTCATAAAAAAAAAAAAAAATTTACATTGAATTTCTTCACGTATTTATCTCGCCCCCTTACGTATCCATAAATTTCATATAAAAACTAATATATTGATGACAAAGATAAATTTTGAAGTAATAATAACCGACGTGGATAAGATAGCGTGACGTAGGCGTCTTGTCGATTGTAACTGTGTGTAGTATACGAATAAGAAACGGTACTCTATATCCTTAATTTTTGGTGTTTATTTTATACCTATATATATCGTAACTCGTTTAACATTAAAGTTCAACGGTGCATAGCAGATCGTTGCACAGGTTGACTAGCTCATATATACATATTTGAACATTAAAATACAAAGGTATACTTAAATACACTTGCAATATACGACAGTTTAATATTATACCTATATACAGGTGTAGACGACAATTATATTCAAACGGCGATAATTGGACAGGATACGAGTTCAATGGAGGTCGTTTCGGCAGTTGACCACCGGTTATCTTCTGTTTGATCAAACCTATTGAATGCTAATCATTCCTTACGTACAATTTATGTATTATATCAATGTCACGTAGCGTCTTATCGGGACACAAAAACCAGAGATGATTTTTTTAGCGGGTTTTATTTCTCCGATCTATTGCATTATTACGAGACATTGATTCATCTGATATAATATTTTAGGAAAAAACTAATCCATGTTTTTGTATAAAATTTTAATTTCACACGGGTAGATGGGATGTTTTTTTTTTTTTTTTCATTTTTTCATTTTTTGCTTCATCTACATTTCGTATATTTTGACGATGGAGCCGATCACCGTTATAGAACCAACTTCTGGGGGATTATCACTCATACCTATATACCTACTCATATTATACAAAGAGAATGGAAAAGGTTTGAAAAATCTATGATCGACCGGATTTAATTTACTTACTAGGCCCTTACGCTCGTATTTTACGTCTCTCGGGACAAGGAGATTATCGAACATTCGAACCGACGTGCGTAACGCGATACTGTCTGATACCCCAGAGGCATATAATCTCCGGTAGTTTCAGAGTGTGAAAGAGATCATGGGTATATGTGGGACGAGATTTTTTGAGCCGAAAAATCTGAAGAATTTTTTTCGTCTTATCATTTCTGTGCGACGCGTAAATTGCGAGTCTTATTTATACGCGGGTATAATTTGTCGCAACCGGAAATAAACCGTGAATATCAGGCGATTATAATTGTATATAATTTACATACATGTAATTATAATTACAATAATATATAATGAAAGAATTTCAACACCTACATCAAACGAATCGCCTACTAGTTGCCATGAGACTATAAAAACCGATCGGAATTGATTTTGCTATTTATTATAATTTATATGCAAAAAGATCACATCGATATTCAGTATTTCTCGACTCTTAATTATCCTGAATGAAAAAAAAAAAAAAAAAAACTGTTTAGACCAGCAAAATACCCATTTTAGACATTTAAAAAAAAGAAATTTTAATCTCAATCCCGATGAAATTATTCGGCACGTAATTAAAAATAAATAAATAAATAAATAAGCTAACCAACGTTTGATCAGAATTTAATTTTTCGGTGAATAAAATCCACGAATTCGTGCAGATATAGGTATTCGTGTGTATGACAGACTGGGGTATATATGATCGATAATTTACATGCGACAGCACCAGCACCACTTCGTTACATACACGTTTATAGATTTACATCGATACAAGATAATCAATTCGTATATAAGCAAGTCGAACCTACGAGAGATACGTCTACGCGTATATATGTATATTAAGGCGGACCTTAATTTGGTCATTTTCGAATTTCAATGCTCCAATGACCGGGCCGGGACGTCTCCAAATATATACGAAAAAAAGTGTAGTCGGAACCCCAGACTCCTATCTGAATTCTAAGTAACTCAAAAGCTAGATCAACGATGTGAAAAATTGATTTTATAAATAAAGGATGATAATTTAAGCTAATTTGTGAAAATATTGAATTTGAATTTACTTAAAAAATACAAAGTAAAAATGATTGAAAAAATTAAAAAATCAAGCGTATTGGTGTAATACTGTAATATAATATATTAATTATTTGATTAGACTACTTAACGAGCTGCCTGATATACATATAATTATATGTATTATATTGTGCAAATAAAAATAAAAATAAAAATAAAAATAGATAAAAACTGTCTAATAGTAAAAACCTATGTGTTGCAGATCTTGAATTAATTACGAGATGATCAAGATGAAAAGCGAATCGTTATTAAGTAAAAGAATTTTTAAACTAACTACATATAATGTATATGATGACGGCATTTAACTCATTAGGATTGCGTGGCAAGTATTTACTATTCAAGCAACCACCTTGACCAATAAAGGGAATCTATCGCGTTTCATATACCTGCTCGTTTAAAATTCAAGACTGCCACTCCCCGCTCAGAGCTTATAGAATCGTAAAGATCTGACTCAAGTTTAAGTTTCAACCTTGACTCTATGTCATCTTTAGCAAATCATCAACATTTTTTATCATTATCATAATAATGATAATTATTAATATTTTTTTTTCGTTGTTGTTACTCCGATATCTAAAATCTCATACAATAGACAAAAAAATATCTACATCTTAGCAGAAGAAATAGAAGAACAAAGAAAAAAAAAAAAAAATCAAAAAGCTCAATCTGTTCGCTTTCTAAAAAAAAAAAGACAAGAACATTTAGTCATTTCGAAACTACGATACCCTAAGTAGGTAAAGCAGGAATAAATTTTCAACGATTCGGCTCGTATGCGTATGTGTCTGTGTGTGTGTGTGTGTAGCACAGTTTCTATAAAGTATAGAAATCTGTTATACATATGTAAAAGAAATAGAAGATATTTTATACGATACACGTAGCGTCATCCATGCGACGATTTGTAAGCAAGCAAGCGAGCGACAAATTATTGGCTCTCGTTCGGTAAAGCAGAGAAATACTTTTTGCCGTCGGTAATTCAGGATTTTAATTTCATATATAATATATGTATTTCAGGCATTTAATGGTCAAAGCAAAAATATTACGATAAAAAAATAAATAATTCAAACAAATTATGATGAACTTTATTTTTTTTCTTTCATTCTTATTTATTTTTTTTTTATTTTTATTTTTTTTTTTATTACGCTTTTCTACGAGGTAATTGTCAGACTTACCTTGCGTCGCCACCTCTGCGGCGCGAAAAAGACAGAGAGAGAGAATCATCAATTAGAGAGACGTAGGGAATTTAAACAGAATTAGAAAAAAAAAATTAAAAAAATTAAAAAAACAGTAAGACGGAAAAATATTATTTATAACAACGAAGAATAATTCTTATAAATAATGAGGTTTATTATTTTTTTTTTTTTTCAAATCTATTTCATTCGATAAGGTTTTTGCCCTGACCATTTTTCTGCCCTTCGATATTTGTACTTCCCATAATTATTTTTATTTTTATTTTTACTCCATTTTTGCTCATTTCTTTTTAACATTTTTGATTAAAATTTCCAGAACCTGCAGCTGTAACAAATTTTATTTTATTTCAAACTAACGAAATGCAGATTTTAAGTTCGCCATTTGATAGATTGAAAAATTAAAAGACGTGTGTATAATATGTATAGAAAAAAAAGTGTGCAGTTCTGAGTATTGAAGACAAATTTTTGGCTAGTTGTTTTTTTTCATTTTTTTTTTCCTTTTCCTTGTTTCTTTTTTTTTTTTTACATTTTCAGGTTCTCATTAACGATAGAATTTCGTTTTATGATGATGTAAATTTTGAACGTATAGATGATCGAAAATGAAAATTTCTATAACGTCATTATCATGACCTGCACCGACAGTGAGTAATTACGAAGATCCATGACGGCAGAGAGAATCGTCGGCGAGTAAGTTAAACTTTGAATCACATTAATTTATATGAATGCTACTCTCTCATAAGAAGTTTTACAGCTACTGTTAGGAAATGTACCGCAAAAGCTGATCAAATTATTTGATAGAAAAGCTCGACAGACTGTAAGTGAATTTTCTTCTGATGGTTAAATAAAGCGCCTCGTCGCTACTTGTATTACGTAGACTATATCTGAAACTGATCTGAAATTGACCGGACGCAAAATGAACAGTCTTCCCTTCATAAATTTTTGTACGCGATTCCGTTTATATAGTTGGTAAACTTTTTGCGTCTGGACCCCTCTCCGAGGCTTTTCATTTTACGTCTGTATCAATTTTTTACATTTCGTTTTCTCGTTGTGCGAAATCTTCTCTCTTCTCTTCCTTTACTTATTCAAAATTTACGGCTTCGAGTTTCTCGTGGATTTTTCAAAATCGCATAACGAATAAATCGAATAGATATAATTTTCAGTAAAAATTCTTTGTATTCTTTCACTCTAAAGATTAATTTTTGTATAATTTAGAATTTAGGATAATTAATGCAGCCTCCTCCTCGTGTACCAATCTGTAAAATATTCAAGAGCACTGCAGTCTCGGCACAGTGCCAAAGAATTCCTTTTTTTACTATTTACAAATTTTTGGAACGTCTACATGTGGATAAAGTATACACACATAGCTATGGCATTTCGTACTTAATAACGTAAGAACATCTCGCACTGGTTCTGATAGCCACTAATTTATCGAATAATTTATACATGTGTTAATATATTCGTCGCCGTTTACCTAGACGTAAAAAATTTTACTAATAAAGAAATTCGCATACCCACCTATCAAACGATTGACTAATTCTGTCATATAAAAATTCCATCGTAGGTTCTACGTATTATCTCAAAATAGAGATTAGAACACGAGATGTGGACTGCGATTAAAAAAAAATTTCAACACATCGCATAAGGCCTTGTCTACGATCAATCGAATTTATTACCTTCAAACGGGAAAATACCTCAAATCCAATAGCATAATAATATACTTGAGTTGCCGTCATATGTGCAACGAATATCACGGTCAAAAAAAAAAAATCCGTTCCAATTATTTTGATATAAATAATACGAATGATGCGAAAGGTATCGTTCATAGAGGCAAAGTTCGACTTACCTGGAAGTGCAGAATGATGGTCCAGATGAGCCCCAAAGTGAGTTTAGGATTTCCATCGACGATATCCTCGGCTCTGATATTGACAAGTTTGATTTTCTTGTAGCGGAGAAAGTCGAGTGCCATCTGTACGTTTTGCAGCATATGAAAACGCATTCTTCCTCTTTCTCTCGGCTGAAAATTTTCGATTTTAAAAAATCAGAGTTGTTTCATTTGACAGGAGAGAAAGAGAGTGAAGAAAACCGAAAGCCCACTAACAGATATATAATTTTTTCGCGGAAATATAATTGAGCTAAGATTAACCGATGATTTAAATCATTATACAACTGGATTGATCGTGGGTGGTTAATAGTCAAAAATTATACATCAAAACGTTGCGTGATAGGTTTTAAGGTCACAAGTCAATCCAGTGTAGAACAAAGCTTGGATACGTAAGTTGATGGTATAATCACTAATTCTGACTAATGATTGATTGAAACGTTTCATACTTCTCCCTCTGCCTTTAATTTTCGCGTAAAAATCATTTCACGATAATCTTCCGGTATTAATGAATAAAATGTGATCATCTTTGTTCAAGAACAGCGCATATATATATTTATTTAATTTTTTCCTTTTTAATTCATTTTTTATCACCAAATAAAAGCCGACTAATGATCGGCTAATAATATCTCCGCATACCTGTTTCGATACTAATCACCTTGACTCGTTTTAATTCTACTATAAGGCTTAAAGTGAGCCGGTTAAATTAATCGGTATAAATCTCGACCCTTGACCTGGGGTCTCCCTTTGCTTCATCTCCCTTTCTCTCTCTCTCTATCTCTCTTTCTCTCTCTGTTCCAGACATCAGCGAAGTAATTAGGCAAAGAGCCAACCAGCTTAGAATTTGTAGTGTTTATTTGAGCATCAAAACTCGCTTATTTTCTGCTCGTTGTATCTTAGCGCGAGCAAAACACGTTAGATAGTAAGATTAGTGGGCACCAAGTTGCAACTTTAATCACCACAACGAGATTATATCGTATCATATATATATTACAAAGTGAACGAAAATATAACAGCGCAATTTCAACTACTTGATGAAAATGAATGGAAAAAATAAATAAATAAATGAATAAAACGGAACTTACATATCGCGATAAAGAAATTTGAAAATTTTTAACTATTTTATAATCATTATTTAATTGTTTATCCAATTCCATCAATCAATCGTTTTCTACTATTTTTACCCTCATTGTATGACTGCGCACGAAATATACCTATGGGTGCAATTTCTAACACCGTATTTCCCTGACATTTAAACGTACGAAACTTTGCCCGTAGTTAATATAGGAAAGGATATCGCACAGTCTCGTGACGGGTAATTATTCCTATTCCTATTGCTATTGCATCGCGATTCGTCTACGAGACTTTACTCATTTATAGAATTTTAATGTTATTAGTTGAATAATCATGGTTTTTTCTCAACTCTTTTTCTTTTTTCTTTGTTCGTTAATTCCATCATGTTTTTATTATTCGTAATTAGTGGTATGACTGTTGTTAATAAATGAAACAACTCATGACCCTCTGCGGTATACATTGAATGAAATTGACCTCAGATATGTTTCTCGGAAGTAACGATCACCGGAGGGTTTCAATTAATTCAAGGAAATTAATCCACGGCTATTTTATAGGACTTTGGTATTCGAATAACAGTTTATTAACGTCACGTTACCGATATAATATCGGGCCCATAAAAGGATTAAAAAATGCCGCAAATCCTGGGATTAGTAATTGAATATCGATCAAAAGTTATATATTTCCATTTTTCTATGCTAAAGTATTCGGTCTGTCTATAAACAGAGCTGCAGCTTAGAGGACTGCGGCTTGATGAGTGTACGCTAAAGTATGCTGTTCGTAATCTATCGCATTATGATTAGTTCCGGGAACCCAAAGGTGGAAGACGACTCATGTGTCACTTAGAAAAAAAGAGAAGAAAAAAAACGAGGAAAAAAGAGGAAAAAAAAAAGGAGGAATCTAATACGCGTCTACTTACTAGGTGCTCGCCTGAAAGCACCTCCAGAAGGGAAATGAGGTTGTGCCCATCTCGAAGGTCCTCGAATAGATCGCCGACGTGTCTGCTCGCCTGAAACATCATTGAAAAGCAATTAATTTTTGATTCAATAGTTATTTATACTGTGCAAGCGAGTTCGAGTCAAATAATAAAAACTATAAAAAAAACTACAACTAGTATTTACAGTCTAAGGTAAATTGTGACTAGAATACTTAAATGATACTTAATTACATGAATAAACAAAAAATTAAAGCGATTCGAGTAGACGGTCTACGGATATACAGTAACGAAGATATGCATATACGACTAATCCGAAATATATATATAACAAGGATTTTGGGATTTAAGGTTTCGAGGATATCTTTACGCGGGGAAATAAGTTGGGTGGCAAAGCATGGATCCAAATGAGAAATAAAGAGGTATTCATCATAACAATATTCGCACAAACTTTCTGAAGCTATTTGGAGAAACTGATTTCCGCATTATAGTTGGAATGGTATTGCTTGCCTGTATATGAAACTACACAACGTGTGCATACGTATAAAAATCTAAGGCCTCAAGTCCACGATCTAATTACAAGTATGAGAAATCGTGGAAATTTTGTTTCAAGACGTTAGAAAGTTTTTGCGAATTAATTTTATTTTCTAGAAAAAAGAAAAAAACAAAAATCAAATCGTCGACGATCTAGGAGTTTTTTTTTTTTTTTTTTTCTTACTAATAATATCTATGTAGGAGCACAATACACACAACACACGATACGCAGAGTGAAAGAAAACGTGCAGAAACAGAAAAATAAAAAGAAAATGGAAAGAAAAAAAAAGAGAGAAAATGTTATAAAAAGAAACAAAAGAGCATCGAGTAGGACCAGAGATGGGGTCACACTTACAGTGGGGGAACAGCATGGTTGATTGTTCACGATGACGCACACGTGGAGACACGTGTAAGTCTGAAAATGGAAAAACCATCACCGTGTTACGTCTGAGAAGGCATTAGTCTATCGACGATGTAAAATTAATGGTCGTAGAAGAAGGTTGCGGGTGAAATAAAGACGAGATAAAAAAAAAGTTAAAATAATTCAACAACGTGAGATGACACGAACAATCAGCGTTAAAATTTCAGGAAGGAAAATTATCTTTAATTTTCTTTTACTGGTGTGAAATTGTTTTTTTTTTTTCTTTTTTTTTCTTTTTTTTTTACAAAGTCACAAAACAAGGGAAACAAGTTAATAACGTGTAAAAACTGACGATAATTGTGGGAAAAATATATGTATAGAAAAACTAAGCGGAGTGCTTCTCGAAATGTTGTGACCTGTAAACCATAATTTCATGTTCACTGCAATTCGATAATTACAACTTATATCGTTAGGTATAACCATGTATAGTTTAATTATGACGTAATATGACGAGTCGCAATGTTGAATAAAAAGGAAAGGAAAGTAGGTAGGTAGGTAGGTAGGTAGGTATACTACATATGTAGTGAAACGTCATTTTATCCATTTCACACCAGATACATACCTTGACATATTTCCAATGCTGAGGAAAGCGTGAAAAATAAAATATATTCTATATTCAGAAAAACCATAATCCAGTTTCTATTTTACATAGATTTTCCCCAAGACCCAAATCATCGATGTAATACATACATGTGATTAAAACATTATATCTAACATCAAAATACAGGATATTTTAGTTATTTACGATTCATTCTATTCACCAACTCACAGATTTTACTGCAGATATTTTTTCCGCGGATAAATACTCGCGAAAGAAAAAAAATCAATTAGCGCAATTGACAAGGTGTGAAAATCCTCCTACGCATGTTTAGCAACGGATAATATCACGCTAAGAAAACAACAGCCAAAACCTACAAGTTTCGGAATAAATTTGACGTTAAGAAATTTCCAAAAAATGTGTATTAAAATTTTCGTTTTTCGGTTATCGTTAAAATTATTATAAAAAAAAAAAAAAAACTAGGGGAAGGAAATTTCCGTAAAATTTACCGAAACTCGAGCGATAAAAGATATTTTTTATTCAATCTTTTCCTCAGGTCTCGATGGAGAATCGATACTAAAAATATTCGGACATTCCCGTAATCATTTATCTCAGGTAGGGAGTAACGCGTCACTTGCCCAGTCCCACGTAAATATATAAATATATATAAAAAAAAAAGGAAGAAAACTAATTGTCAGACTCGGTCCGAACTCGGTACAACCCACATATGAACAAGCGGGTTTTAACAACGAAGGACAGAGCCAGCGAGCAGGAGAAACTCTCCGAATAAGGTTAGCCGTGCACACGACGTACGTGTGGGCGAAGTTCCCTATATGTGGGCGAGGAAGTGGTCAGTAGTCAGAACCGTATCGCGGCTCAGCTGACAATGAGAATTAAACTCATAGCATGACTTTAAACATGACGAAAAATTAGTTGAGACGTCAATGTCAGTCGGAAATTGAGGTAGGTTCGGTTTGGCCAATGAATCTATTGCCACTAATCGGATCTGAGATTAACGGCTCGAGAAAACCCCTCGGAGGTTCACCTCAAAGATATGAAAAAATTCCAAAAATTTCGTTATATTTCTCTTCCTTGAAAATTTTCGATGTCTATGAATTCAGCATCGAATTCTATTCTTCGTGTAAATCAGCGAGGAAGTCGTATGCTGTTGAACATCACTACAGTGCTATTGTGAAATTGAGATAGGTTGGGCCACATACCTACATGGGAGACAGAATCATGTATTTAAAATACCAACGGTTGATGGAGAGTGATTTTAATTTCCGCTGTAAATCATTCGGGAATGTAAATGAGCTGGACGACGACCTGGAGAGTCGGTCTACTCAAGTTTTGGTACCAATTAACCGATCAAATTGGATATTGGAAGCTCATCTTCCCGTCATTATTTAATTCGTTCTTCTTTCCGGCATCGATGATCCCGATTTGAAGAACGATCTGATTGTGCGTAAATAGCGACGTCGTAGATGGTTGGGGAAACTTCTACCTCTGATTGAATAGAGCAATGAATAAGCAAATGAAGAGAATTGAAAAACCGTTTATGAGCTGCAAGTGCAGACGCGAGTCATATGGAAATGGGAAGTTGCGAATCGTTAACAAGTTTACGACCAACTAGCTGCAGCAGAATACTCATATTTCACATGATTGCCTTCGAGACGTAGGGGGGTATGTGTATTATACGTATATGCACACTATTGCTACATGCATGGAGTGAAACGTCATTTCATTCATTCGGTATACGAGAATCAATCGAAAGGCCGAGAATGCCGTGAAGATATTGATTAGCATCGCGTTTCACGCCTCATAGTCGTTGTGTTTCCTTGCTTGAGATGCAGGCGGAGAATTTATGCAGATCACTGCAGACAGGAGGAGAGAGAAAAAAGATAATAAAAAATAGAAAAATAGAAAGAGACAAAATGTCTGTGGCTAAATCCGAGTCATTACATCACATTCTCGTAATACTAAGTCACTATGCAAGATGACATATGCCATACGTCAATACCTGCATGAGCATAAATTTTTACGTGAAACGTAAACATTGCCATAACAAGCTTCGAGGGAGTTGAAATATTCGTATCCAGGTAACTGTAATCACAAGTGTCGACGACGTATGAGCAGAATTTTTATTTATTCAATTTTATATATATAGGTATATATATATTTTTTTTTTCATTTTTTATTTTTATTAGTAACATTTGCATACGCCTAAGTGTCGCCAAATGTAGAGACGTGAAAGTTTCCATTTTATCATCATCCTTGGAGCGGCACATTTTAATTATTTCAAACACGGCACGCTGCAGAGTCTCGTTATACTTAATCCCTCTTTTCATCTTCGTACCTCTCTTCTTTGCGCTAATTACTATAATCGCGATTTTAATTTCAGATTAAATTGGAATAGTAAAATTTGCGCTAATATAAACGCGGAATGATATTCGCTTTTCGCTAGTCTTATATCATTTGAGATTTTTACATTTTTACAAGACGAAACTTGACGTATAAATAAATTCAAAAAATCATATTCATAGGTCCTAGAATTCGGAAATAAAATTAGACGCAGATATTTGCACACTAGGTATGCCGTATGTATGGTATAAATATTCATGTGTAACACACCTACTAAGCTAGCAGTAATTTTGAACTGTTATCATCTTATTTTTTTACTTTTTTATTTGGTTTGTTGCACACCTCGAAAACCTTTTACCTTATCAGAGCTCTTCGAAATAAAATTCTAGCCTTCCTTGTAAAAAATTAGAGTTACAAATGGGTGAAATTATATTTCCAAAGCTTTTAATTGAAAAATGAAAAAAAAAAAATTTATATATATATATATATATTTTCCGGGTGATTAAAGCTGCCGATCATGAGAAAGGAATCTCTCGTTTAGACGTATCAAATTGATTAGATTTTACTGCCTGAGCTAATCAGTCTTTTCCCTAGCGACTTTATGTCCATTGGATACAGCTGTCTTGCCTTGTTTGGACGTAGACGAGCTTGAGCGTACATACGTCGTCACGTCGTCGTCCTTCGTTGATCTAGTCGAGATTAATAAGCCTTGCCGATGCTAATGTCTTTTAATCAGACAGAATCCACTCGTTAAAAGACTTTAAGACAACGTAAAAGACTCAATTAATTAAATCTCCCGAGTCAAGTTTATCTAAATCGCGTTATTTTACGTTATAACGTGCTTTTCTAAAACCGTGTAAAAATTCCATAAGAAGGAACAAGAAAAAAAAAAAAGAAAAAAAAAAAATTTGCGACAATTATTAAAGGAGCTATAAGACTTTCCCGATTTCATTTATAATCCAACTTATTTATACTTATATCTATTCCTATTATTTCATACTGTTGCTGCTGCTGCGCTGCTGCAGCAACCGCGACCTCGATTACAGGGTTATAAATTATCCAGTTACTTCACGCGCGTCGATATCCATAAATGGAATATAAATTGATAAGGCTATAAATATATATAAGCTAGGTATAATTAAATTCAAAATCTAAAACAAGAGGAATAAATTTGAAAAATCAAAAAAAAAAAAAAAAACCATTAATGCCCACATAAAAATATTTCAATTGTTAATAACTCTGACTGTATTGAGCGAATTATTCGGATTGAAATGTAATTGAAAAAAAAAAAAAGAAAAGAAATTCATACAAAATTTTTCATCCCTTTAAAGCGATAAATTTCTTTGAAAGAAGATGAAAAAAAAAAGTTCTTCATCGATTTGTAATGAACCTTTTTTTTTTTTTTTTATCAATTCCTTGCATAAAAATCGAAATTTGAATCCCATTTTGTACTGGAAGTTCGATTTTTTTATTGAAAAAGATAAATTGCCCCATATATATGCCAGGTATAGATTATTCCTTAATAAATCTTTAATTAAACGTGAATCAAACAGAAACATGCTGCTCAACAATAAGGATATAAAACTTGACCGCGGTAGACAATAACAAACGCGTTTCCTCTCTGGTAAGCAACTTTCACTCTCAACAAACATACTAATAAAAATATTGTACGAAAGTGCAAAACCGACCGGTGACTAATTGTCATAAATATCAAATGGGCGATATATTCGCGAGAAATGAGAAAAAAAAAAAAAAAAATGTATATAAAAATTTTGGTGTAACGAAAGAAATTGTACATTCCGAGTAATTATTTTTTACGTATATATATATATATATATATATATATATATATATATATATATAAAATAAAAAGGAAATGATGAATTTTCTCGCCTAGTTTGACTATGCGATGTAAAAATTTAACGTCATTGCTGCAGTCTTTGAAATCAGAAATTTTCTCTTGGGGAGAAGAACCGCGTTCTTCTTAAGATATTACTAAGATATGATCACATAGGTATATGTATAACGACAGAACGATTGTGGACAGGAAATGGGATGATAGATGGTAACTCGAGATAATTTTTAAACGAGATAATTCCATCCATATATGGTAGTGATTTGAAATTATATGTTCCCAGGTCCCTGCAGCAACCATTGTATCCTCGTGACTTGAGATATAGGTATGTAGTAAGTTCCGTCTTTCCTATAGTCAAAAGTATATGAAATATCACAGTCGGATTATCCTTCTCTCTATTATCTCATTTTTTCAGAAATGACTTGATATGATTTATAAATTACACAAATTATAAGTAAAAATGAACGACAAGTATTCGATAACGACGTCAAATTCTATTCACCAAATCGATTTTTATTCAATCAAACTGAATGTTATGCAACAATCAATAGACGTTAGTTCGTAGGTCATCGATCTTCACGTCTAAATCATTGTAATTAAAAAAAAAAAAAAAAAGGAAAAGAATCAACGACATTGATTGTAAAATAATAAAAGTAGACCCCAATAGACGTTGGAATCTGTGTGTGTGTGTGTGTGTTGTTTTTGTAGAATTTTCGAAAAAAGGTAATATACCTGTACCTATATGGGTTTAGATTTAATTTAAGTTTGTAAACGGGGCTATATATATGGTGAAGGAAAATAATAGTATGAAGGAGATGATATTTCGTAGAAAAATAAGCGTCATGGATATTTTCCTGTACTCGAGTAAGGTTAACCTGTGCAAACATCCTCTTAGGATATGTATTAGTGCAGTTATAGGTAAGTGCGTACGCGACTGTATACTATACATCGTAGGTCTATGAGAAAAATGCGTGTATGTATCATGTGGACATAGAGGGGGGTACCTACATACATCGTAATCTATTATCGACTCTAAGAAGGTTGTAAAAAGGGAATGAGAAAAAAGTTAGCCGACTGAAAGCAAACAGAAAGAGGAGATAACCAAAGAGTAGAATCAGAAGGAAGAAGAAGAAGAAGAAGAAGAAGAAGATATGCCGGCGCGACCGCGAGACGCGAAGCAAAATGTTTGTTCAGCCCTCGTCGAGTCGCATTTTCTGGCAAGTTCAACTATAAAATCATTTCTCGAGGTACGCATAAAATTATTCAGGGAAAAAAAAAACTAACAAAAGCCGAAGAAAAATGAGCAACTTGAATTATTTGTAAAAAAAAAAAAAAAAAAGGAACAGATTTCACAGCAATTTAAAGACTCGCGGTTTAATTATCAATTATTATCCTTTTGAAGATAATTGTTCAAGCGGTGAGGCGAGAATAGTGGCATAACTTTTATACCGTATATTATACCTTCGAAATAGTAAAAGTCATCAGGTTGAAATTAATTTCCACGAATTTTGTTAATCACTCGTTCGTTAATTTATTACTGTAACAAATTTGAAAAAAGAGGGAATTTAACAACCGTTATAATATTATGCAAGCCGAGGATAAAGAGTAAAAAGTTTTTGCCTCAATGTGCAATCAACAAACCAGTATTCGATAAAATGATTTTTGGAATTTCTTAATTACTGTTAATTAGGTATTTTCTGTTAAATTTATAACCCATTCATTCCCTCGGAAGTTTTACATCGATTATACCAGAACTTGAATGCCGAAGGGATATTCAAAGGCTATAGGTGATGTACGTTTTTGGTCAGACGAATAAGAACCGTTCGAAAATTAATTTGACATACAATTACGAACTTATACTAGATCGGTAGGTATTCAAATACGTGCGATTTCCGTGGGCAGGGATGTTCCAAAATAGGAAATAGAGAACAGTCAAAGATGGGCAGCCCCCGCGAATGAAATCCCAGTGTAAAATTTAACAACGTAACGATTTTACGAACTATAATAGATTAAATAAATTGGGATAGTGATTAACTATAATTCATAGAAAATTACCATCATTAGATAGATCAAAGAGACATGCTTACAATTATCGCAGACTAATTTGAAACGATAATTTGACGCAGACTCGGATCTCGTCTGATAAATATAATCGTATTGTTATAAAGGGAAGAGCGGGGCAAAGGGAGCACCTCGGCCAAAAGAAAAATTTTTTTTTTTAATCTTAAATAAAAATTGTTTCCCAAGGAAAATTTTTTTTTTTCAAAAATCAAAAATTTTCGGTTTTTTTGTTGAAATTTACGAAAAAAAAAAAAAATTTCTTCAGAAAACAATTTTTATTGAAAAATAAAAAAAAAATCGAAAATTTTGAGTCGGTATAGGTATGTAGAAGAGGTTCGAAAATTTTTTATGAAAAAAAAAATAATAATAATCTATAATCTATACACGAATCGATAAAGGTATAGCTGTACGCCGAGCGAATGGTTATAGATTGATTGATTGATTGATTGATTGAATGAATGAATGAACGAATGAGGGAATAAATGAATGAATGAAATATCATGCGTGTCACTTAATCGACATTTCGTGCAATATCTGCAACGAATATAAAACAGCAAGTAGGTAACTAGTAGCGCGAAGTCGTGTGTAAAACGGGGCTTCGGTTCTACCTTACTTAGTTTGAGATAGGCGTTCGCCTATTATTAATCTATGAATGAAAGTCTCATGGCCTCGTCAGCAAACAGAGTGGAATAACATACTCTACGTCTATCCGTATGCACGTATGGCTATTGCTTCTTTTCTGCGAAATAAAAAACAAAACAAAACAACAAAAAAAAAAAAAAAAAAAGAAAGAAAGGAATAAAATGAAATTCGAGTTCGTGCCAGGCTTTTGAACTTCTAAAAATGAGGCCGGACTAAAGTTCCGAATTTTAAGAGACCGGAACCGGTAAAAATTTCGAATTTTAATATTACTAATGCACAGTTTTTAGAAGGGGTATTTCTCCGAAAGTCTACATAGCAGATTTCAAAAACTTCGAAACGGAGCACACTGGAGCATCGAAATTCCGAAAGCTATAAATCCGAATGGCCAAAACCTCCGAAACTGAAAATTCGCGCATGTATTCATTCAGTGTTTAATAACTCGGACTGTATCGATCGTACGTCGAAACCAACATAAGTTGTCGAATTAATCGGCTTAAGTTGTACTTTTTGGAAAAAAAAAAAGTTTCAAAATCCCATCAATTATTTACAATATCAAAACTCTCGATTGAAGTAGGAAGGGTCTCGATTAAAATGAACCATTTTTCGTCCTCACATCCTGACGAATAGATCGAAACTTTCGGATTTTTGGGCTTTCGAGGATCTGAACTTTCGGAGTTTAAATGTTTTGACCGTTCGGAGCCCAGTCCCTCAAAACCGATGATTTCTTCTTTTGATTCAGCTCAACTTTGTTCAAATCAATTGCAAAAAATCGGGGAATATACAGTTTCGAAATAGAGAAAAAAAAATCTTAGTCGATAGATATCTTTCAAATTTGCGAGAGGTTTCGTGCAAACTAACATCGTTTTTGCCTCCTCATCTGAAGCAAGTTTCTACAGAAAATGGTAAGGCAGTCAAGTACCAGTTTATTACGTTATCTAGGTGCTAGGGTGTTGCTCCTGACTAGCTTAGACTTAGACACAGTCATTTCTTACTTTCACGCCAAGACAAGTTGACACAGAAGATTTAGAAAAAGGATTTTCTTTTTTTCACCAAGTCTATTTCAAGTTCCATTTTTAGATTCCACGTAAGCGTAAGCATAACCATAACCATAACTATAACCATAACCATAACCACCACAGATTTATTTATTTGCGGTGAGAAATCCAAAAAGCTTTATAACACAACGCGTGGGTGAGGAGGCATTCCTAAAGCGTTGAATCCTTTACAAACCCGCCTTTCCATCTTGGGCAATTTTACGACCGGTTGATTCGAATCTCGACGCGAATCTTTCGTTCATTTTTTCGTTTTTAAATTCGAAGTCTCTCTCTCTCAAAAAAAAAAAAAAGTCTAGCATTTTAGAGAATTTTAAGAAGAAATACGATAATATAATTAAAAATCGCGTATCGTGGGTAAAAAAATAAAATAAAAAAAAAACGGAAAGCGATCCGGGTGCAGCGAAGGCAGTCTTGCGCAGGCCAAAACAGTTGGGCGGTCTTGCATTGTTAACCGCAACGTGAGTCATGACTACCCGTAACTCTGCATTTTTTAAACAACTCTCTCGTTTTTTTTTTTATTTTTTCTTTTTTATTTTATTTTCCCAGTTATTTATAGAGCCGTGCCTTCGTCCACGGAAGGACCTGGTTCTCCTTGAATCGATGGCCCATTTCTGAATCCGCCCCAAGTCCAAAGATCGTTCTACAACCGCTACCGACTATCGTAAACGTATGATCTACACCAACAATCATAAACGTGCGAAAAACTAAATAAGGCAAAAAATTAGGGCAAAGATAGACGAGATTAGGTGTCGAACAATTTTTTTCGGTGTTATTCCTAGTTTAAAAAAAATAAAATCAACCTCGTGCAATTTCTTCGATTCGACGTTCTCTTTCAGAAAAGAGTTTATCACAATCAAACATTTTCTTCTCGTCAAAAAACGGGGTCTCTAACTTTTTATGCAGCACAAAAATCTCCTTTAGGATCGACCACGATAATGGATTGACGGAAAATGATTCTACACTTGTAATAAGAATCTCAAAAATTTTCTAAATTCACGATAAACGCTGTAACTTTGGTTACAAGTGTCGGAACTGGACTAAATTTTTTCCACATTCTAGGTCTCACCGAATGCAAATAGTGTCTAAGATCTCAGATCTCTTAATCGACTACGTTTTGAGAAATCCAACTCCGTCCAACTTTCAAAACTGTTTCATATCCTCGTCGATTTTACCCTGTACAATGTACATGTATACGTTTCTTCAATAATTTCCAGCCTCCATTATAGTTTCGTCATTAAAGACGAAGTCTATCTTCTTTAAAATGATCCATATAACAACCTTACTTAATGTATTACAGTGCTAATGTGATTAGAACTGATCTACCCACCCCCGCACATCCTATAATACTGTTATAGGGTGTGTCAGACATTAATCGCACGATCGATTTATGAATTAGATATCGCAAAGGTATAATGGCGATTTTGATCTTCTCAGGCGTGAGGTTGGCATAATTTCATAATTTCCTTTCGAATTTATCACGGTAAAAAGAATCAGGCAATCGTCGAGAGGAACAGGATAAAGATTCGGTTAAAAAAAAAATCCACAATTCTTTTTACGATTTATTAGGAAAATTGAAACTTTTCGTAGTTTTTCTTTTTTTTTTTTCTCTCTTTTCTAGTTTGATCGGAAAAAAACGACGAATTTCTGTTGAAAAATGATTAAATCCTTCGTTCTCCTTGAAAATTCGTGCGGGATTAGAAAATTTCCTCGCAGCTGGTTTCACTCGCATATTACTTAATTCAGTCTTGATTAAATAAATCTTATAATCGATGTACTACGCACATACGTATACGAGCGTGTTTCGCATTACAGATTTGTTAATAATTATCTGAGAATATATATATATATATATATTCGTTTCGTAATGAAACCGGTGCGTGCAGATAGTATAGCCGTGGAATATAACCGAACGTGCGTCAAGTTGTCCAGGCCAAATAAAGCTGTCGGTAAAAGATCCTCATGATACGAGGAGAACCGCGAGTTCGCAATTCTCAAACGCACTTCGTCTACCTCCTTGCCTTTGAGGAGTAGAATCGTTGCGCTAAAAAGGATTGAACGAAAACTTTCTCTGCGAAGAAACGAACGAACGGACTCTGTTCTTTGCTCCTTTGTCGCGGCATATCCGCCGCGTTATTGTAAAACAAAAATTAAAAATCGGAGAACAGAATTTATAAAAATCTAAAAAATCAGGAAAAAAATAAAAAATAAAAAAAACGAGGAGAGAAAATTATAGAAACGAGCGAAAATACGGTTGAAAATCAATTTCGACACGATTAAATAGCTCATTCTCATTCCGATAAGTAGCGCAACTCTATAGAATAAATTATACGTAAAGACACCTGTCGACATTCGGACACGGTCAAGTGCCTCGAAACAATACATACGATTTAACCTGACACCCTGCGATATACCCATCGAAAATATGGGTATTATATGTATATATATGTATTCCATTACTTCCAAGGTTAAATTTCCGGTATTGAAGTGACATCGACGAGAACAGCGCAACTATACGTAACGATACGTTACGTAACGTAACGTAACGAATAAACATCGCTGGATTTAATCCATCGTCATTTTATATAAACTAAGGATTTTATCGACGAGTGATGATGAATGAAAATAAAAATAAAAATAAAAATAAAAATGAAAATAAAAGTCTGAAAAACTGAACCGTGAAATAATCATTAGTGCCGCTGATGAAGAGATTTGTTTTTTTTTTCTCTTTTTCTTTTTTTCTTCTTCTCGCGAATGCAGACTGTAGCCTTTGGATAAAAGTGCGATCTATTTACAACTCTTTCGAAACCGAGATACAGTAATAGTAAAAAGAAGAGTTGGTTTTAACGGTAGGCGAAGAATCGCCCACTTGATGAATTAGGCGTGGCTGCACAGCCACCTACGGAAAACGCGTTTTGCTAAGGTGACAAAGATTACTTATTTATCGCCCACTCCTTTTCCTGCCTCGTCGACTACCTTCTATAGCCTGTCTGCCTTCTCAACTGCCTCAAGCAAGATCCTGCCTACAACGACGACATACCTTAGCACGTATTTTGCATGAGTTTATTTTTCTCTTCTCTTCTCCTCTCTTCTGTTCTCTTCTCTCTTTGCAGTAATTATACTCGAACTTTGGACCGGGCGATGTTGAGATCGAATATACATGTAAGCGTTGCAACGGATGAATACCACCTCGGTGTAGGTACACGATACAGAAATATTGAACTATCGATTTCCCACCGTATTTAATAAATGAATATATGTATACAGAGATACGTATAAATACATGCGTAATATTTTCCGCATGATTCCAGCACAGGAGCTGAATCGAGATTTTTCACTTTTCAAAAATACAAGAGTGAAGATCGCGAGTATGAAAATCGTGTTATCGTAAACTTTTATAAGAACTGATCTAAATACGATATAAGGCAACATCCGGAAGGAAATCCGGAGGCTTCCAGTATGCGGAAATTTCTGCACAAGCTACACCGACCTCGGTATAGTTATTATTCTCAACCGCGATAAGAACGAGGCTAATGATATAAAATATTACAAAATACGTATTTCCCATTCGAAGTACATATTCTCATATTTGCAAATTATTCCTCACTGCTTTTGTACACCGTGGCCAAATAAACTGAGTTATAAATTCTCTTCTCATATAATTAAAAAGAAAAAAATCTCAACTATCACATATGAACAACGAGAACGGATCCCGTCTCCCTTTCTCATGAGCTATCGATTAATCTTACATCGTCGATAGAGTATTTATAAATGAAGATTCAAATCTCAAAGTCTTTTTTTATTTTTCGATAGGGTCAATTAGCGATGCCCCCTTTCATCTTCGGGTATTCTCCGACTGTTTTAAATACGAGGATATAGGTTCTTCATTTATTCATTAGTTTATTCATTCATTAGTCGTTTGAATCAATAACTGGTCAAAGTGTATTGAGACGTTTGGAAAAAAGGAGACGAAAAAAAAAAAAAAAAAAAAAAAATAGGAAAAAGGAAAAAAGATCTTCGTTTGTATATAAAGCCGTAAGTATAAGACGTATCAGCGTGTTGTTTATCTCGGATGTTGAATACGATGAAGAGATTGAATCGAGATAGCGAGGTTGTAAATAGTACAAAGTGAAGTGTACTGTGTATACGATTTACAGATACTAGATACTATACCTTTACACAAAGATGAATAAATTGAGACAATTGAGAGCGTAAAGTTTATGCTGCTGCTAACCGACTCCGTAAGATGGTAATAATTCTAAAATGTATATCATTTGCTGAATGACTTATAAATAAATCATGTCTGTTATTCATCTACTTATTTAGAACCCATAAGACTCCTAGAGAGTTGAACTAATCCAGGTGAGCTAATCGCGAAATCAATATTTGAAACTATAATATGTACATACTTGCGTATTAAAACTGAACAAGTTTCTCGTCAATCTATGGAAACAAAACTATAATAGTCAACATTTCACAACCCACGCATTTTAACCAATACATCTATAACATTGCGGTGTGTAACTTTTCTGAGAAAAATCAAAAAAAAAAAAAATATATAATAATTTGCATCGAAATAAATCATACAGGTAATTTTTTTTCTTTCTCTTCTTCTTTTTTTTTTTTTTTTGTAACAACATTTAAAGAATACGAGCGAAGAAACTGACCGAGTCTCTTCTATAGAAGGTAATTGTTACAATTTATCTTTATTCTATAGAGTCGAATAGAATTTGGGACTAAATCTGCATAATTTCTTTTACCTCTTTTCTATTATTCTATTATTCTATTATTCTATTATTCCATTTCACCGTGATAGATTATTTGAAAAAAAAAAAACTTTTCATAGATATTTCTAAGAGAGATTTATCTTCTTCTCATTTCATTTTAACACCAATTGAAACCGTTTTTTATTTTTTTTTTATTTTCGTTTTTCATCACTATTTCATTTTATTCTTTTCTTCTCTTAATACATCGCGATTTTAACACCCGTATGAATATTTAGTCCGACTAACAGATGGTTATGACGATGACAGGTTTGGTACTCGAAGGTTGGTTGTTGCTGATATTTATAATATACCTACTCAGTTTTACGCAACACATACGACTTCCTGCAGTATGTAATAATTTAATAAACATAATCAGCCCATATATTGACACAGTAAGTAGTAACTAACAGCTTAATATACTTCTTGGTTATAGATAAAAGCTCGAAAGTACAAATTTATTAATATACTATGAGTATAAAATTATAATAATGTTGAATTACCTTTTTCAAATGTTTGTTCACCCATTTCGTAAAGGTCTTCTTTTGGATGGCGTCTCGTTCGTCTATAAAATAGAAAAAAAAAAATGAAAAAATTAAATATTTACAGAACATTGATCGACACGGTTTTCAGCATTTATATACATTTATTAATAATAATAATAACGATAAGATAATAGTATCTTATAATCTCCGATGATATTACACACTGCAGACAGTGAGATAAGGAATGAAGAACAATTCACGATATTTGACCTATGTCTGCAAATTCCGTGTTCATATTTGATTTGAAATATAATAAGAGATAAAAATATCGAGGTAATGTGATAATTAAGAATATAAATATTACTGATATATAAACCATAAAATCAATTATTTTTATAATAAAGAAATTTTCTAGGTGAAAATTAACATAGTCATAGGTAAGTCGAGTCTTCGGATGTAACCCTAGCAATGACGTAATTTATATATGTAATCTAATAGCCGTAACGAAGCTAAGGTCGCCACGACTAAGAAAAGGTATAATAGTTGGGTATATACCTATACATCGTAATATCTAACGATGGGCAACCTAGCTGCAGAAGTAGCAAGCCAAGTCAAGCCAAGCAACTGACATTACATGACGAATGAAAAATACTATACATCATGACGGTAGTCAGTACGTGCAATCCTGGTCTTATAGATTTTTATTATCCTCATTTTATCGCTGAATAAACCATTTTTTAGGGTTTTTTTCTTTTCCAAAATTACTTGATAATAAAAGACGTAATGTTTGCTGATGCTTTTCGTATAAGACGAGGATCTGCAGCAGGGTGAAATTCGAAAGCAAATGTTGAGATGAAATGAAATGAAATGAAATGATTTATTTAATATAATTGTCCATATGTTACGGAGCAAAATTCTGATACTATCATTCTATGAACTATTTATCTGCAATTGTCGTAGAATGAAAGTATGAATCGTCTTATAGCTGATTCAAACTATTACGATGCCAGATACGAGAAACTGTTATAAGTATTATACCGACAACTTAGTACATGTCGCCTTCTATAATTCCCTGAACGAAATTTCTCTCATCGTCATCGTCATCGTCATCGTCGTTGTGTATATTTTTTCGAATCAGCAAAGTCGATTTTCTTCCTCTTCGATATAGTATACGCTCTTGAAACTATTGCGATTTTTACGCGCGGCAAAAATGAATCATCGAAAATGATTGATGTATGGAGATTAATCATTATTTATACACAGATATATATATATATATATACACACTCTCGACGAGATAAATTTATCGAAATATTCATCGTCATTGACCCGTTACGAATTGATTGATACTCGGTTCGTAATGATCGGTAATTGAGATGTCTCGGAAAAAAAAAACGAAAGAAACATAAAATGAGTATATAAAAAAAAAATCATCATTTTTAATAGATCAAAATTTTCGCTGTTCTAATTTTTTACCTTAGTTGAATAGTTGGATTTTTGAGACTGTGGAAAAGCAAGAAAAAAATTAAAATTGACTAAACTGGAATTAAAACGAGCCCGATAAACGAGAAAAGAGAACTCATTTGCCTCCCACGATTCGTTGCAGTCACGTAATATAGTTACGTTATTCGAACGTCGTAACCGTTTGAAATAAATTGAACTTGACCCGGTCTACTACTCTACCGAGTAGCAACGAACGAGAATAAAAGCTGAAAGATCGAGCCGAAAAGTGGAAGCTAAATGAGGAGATATTCGTGTACCTAGAATTGTGTAGAATTAGAAAAAAAAAAAAAAAAGAAACAAAATTGTAATCATTTTTTTAATGTGATTCCAAAAATTTGTCTTCGACCAAGAGAAAGAAAAAAAGAACTAATTTTGTCAAATTCGATTTTTAGATAGTTTCAAAATAGAATAGCTCGATTTTGTTAGAAAAAATAAAAATAAAAATAAAAAACTGTTTTATCTCGTACAATCGGCATTTTTTCAGGGCTTATAACCTTTAACACTGAACACGTGACCCTGTGACATGTCAAGAGCCGTTGACATCGAGTGTTAAGTGGTCAACGCCCTCGCATTATAACGACTCTCCCTTTCTCTCTCTAACCACTAGCAGGCGTTATTCAACCTCATCTGTGCGTGTATATATCACGAAGAATAATCAAAATTGATAGACATTATTTTCCCAAGAATTTAAACTTTAAATGGGTGGTCTAATTTTTTTTTATATACAATGATAATAAATCTCAATCATTGTTTTAACTTTGCATTAAAACTTGGACTAACCTGCCGTGTCATTAATCCTGCGCGATAAAGATGTAAAAAAAAAAATAAATAAATAAATTGATTCAACGACTTTCAAATTGTCGATTTCGTACATTGGAGGAAAAAATAAAAAATAAAAAATTGAGGTACAGGCTCCCTTCAGGAATAGGAAGCTACTTTTCATAAAAATCTATCGTTTCAAGTGTTGGCTGTGAAATTTCATTTTCATAACATCTTAATGGACAAGGGTATATGCGTAATGTAGGCGATTAAACGTTATGGTGGTGGTGAAAAATCTTTAATGACCTGTATACTGTTCACAGCTGCATCATGCATACACATCTAGGTCTGGTGCAAGTCTATCGCATGGGAACTGCACGGCGTCAAGGTTTTTAACAGTCATCATTGTCAGTTACTGTGTGTAAGTAACTGTATAGTATATACAGTGTGGCAAAGGAAAGAGGAACTTAGATGACAAATAATGATAATATATACGTAGCCATGTGCCAAGCCTGGGATTCGAGTAGGTATAGCTGTATGGTTGGACTCGACGTATGGGCGCCAGAAACATTCTGGATGTCAACGACTTTTCAAGTTCATTGCTTCTCGCTTCGGGGCTTTCGCAATTGAACATAACGAGCAGAACTGGACGTAGAATATTTAGAAATACACTTATATCCGCTCGTTCCCACGTTAAACAAAAGCACAGAAAAATAATAATGACAAGTCCTTCGTTTTTACAACGTTATTAAATAGAGAAATCAAAAAACGTTGTTAAAAACCGTATAAATTTTCCATTAATGTATTATTCATCCTCTAACCAATCACTGTTGATTCGTTCAAAAATTAGCGATTTAATTATAAACCTGCACTTCCAGGATTTTTGTTTAATACTTTTTTTTCCCAATTTCTCGGTATCGTATTACAGTCATCGCAAAAATCGTTATTCATCATTCCTTTGCAGCAGTGACTAATTTTTCTCAATATCCGAGCTGAGAATTACTTGTACTATTGATTAGAGCACTAAATCATAATGTATTCATGTATTTCCATTTTTTTTTTTAAAGACTTTAAAATAAATTTAAAAAAAAAAAGAAAATTAACAAAAA
Organism: Tenthredo scrophulariae; assembly: GCA_963978835.1. Lineage (NCBI taxonomy): Eukaryota > Metazoa > Arthropoda > Insecta > Hymenoptera > Tenthredinidae > Tenthredo > Tenthredo scrophulariae. Next base: position 4,860,162 of record OZ022230.1, on the reverse strand, counting down.
CAGGTCTTACCCAGTGATCAAAGTTTGGAATTATTTTTAAATAAAGATGTAAGTACATCATTCTTTAATGCGTTCAAAGTACAGGCCCGTCATAATTTAACGTAACGGGAAAAAAAAAAAAAAAAAAAAAAAAAAAAAAAAAAAAAAAAGAACCACCTTGATACATTACAGCGAATAAAAAACATCGTAGAAAGACGATATAGGAAGAAGAGCAGGGTTTTTATCATCGAACACCCACCGCAGGTCTTCTCAGATAATGACAAAGAAAAATAGAGTGAGAAATACATATAGAGAGCGAGAGAGAGAGAGAAAAGAGAGAAAAGGGAAAAAAAAGAAAAATAATATTTCTGAAAGTATATGACATCGAAGAATAGACAGACGGACACAGACAGATCATACGGTACTTGACATAGCCGAGGTATTTATTTCCCTCTCTAGTTTCCTGGCATAGACATCATACATATAGTTTTTTTTTTTTTTTTCCACGAGATCAAAGGTTATGGTTTAATATACATGTAGTATATTAAGCTGCACTTTGAGTAACAGCGTGAAAAATTTTTTTTCAAGTCATTTTATGATAAGTAGTAACGATATGATATCTATATGGGTGTCAATTTCACGTCAAAGAAATCAACTTTTCTCTACCGTTTGTTCTTTTCTTTTTTTTCGTTTCTTTACTTTTACATAAATTTCTGTGCTATTATATAACCATCATTTTATTAAATAGACAGACGAAATAAATGAATGAATGAATGAATGAATGAAGAAATGACTGACTGACTGACTGACTGACAACTACGTCAAAAATACAAGACGAGAGATAGTTATAGACAGAAAATTGACAACTGAACCAGATCAGCAGGTTCTCGTATAGTGTGGCTTTGTTTCGTGTACATTGCACAAATGAAATAAATAAATAAAAAGAAAAAAAAAAAAGAAGTATTTCTGCGATGAATATCATCACTTTTTTTTTGTCTTCTTCTTTTTCTTCTTCTGCTTCTTTTTCTTATTTTGCTCACGTGGCGCCCAAACGAATGCATCAGAAAGAAGAAAAAGAAACATGAAAGAAAAAAAAAAAACCTACAGACTGCGTGTGTGCCTACGCTTTTGATTAACTTCAACCTCGTGACGTCACATCTGTGTTTTTTTTTTTTCTGCTATTTTTTCACCGAGAATCTTTCCGTCTACAAAAAAAAAAAAAAAAAAATCTCTCGAAATAAGTCTATGTTCGTAGATTTTATCCATTTGGAAAGTAAAAATGAAAAAAAAAAACAAACAAAAAAAAAGGGAAAAGATTTTTCGATAACGAGGTGAAAAATTGTTTCGGAAATTGTTTCGAACATTTAATTATTGAGGTAAGAAATACTTCGAGATGAAGACGAGTTCTGCAGCTTCTCATGATCTGCTGCAGACGTGCGAGTTACAAGTTTAGCTAAGAGTAGAGAGAATACGACGACGACTTTACGTAAATGGAAGGTCCCATCAGTCTGCATTTGAATGAAGTTGTAACGGTAAAGAACTGCTAATAAATTCTCCACAGCTACATTATAGTTTTTTTTCCCCGTTTTCCTTTCTTATTTTTTCTTTTTATTTTTTTACTTCTACTTCTGTTCTCTTTCCTTTTTTGTTTTTTGTTTTTTTCTTTTCGTTTTTACGTCCACATTACCATTTCTACCGATCTACCTTTCGTTCTGGTTGTCGTTTGACGTCGATCATGTCATGGACTGAGATTTACGATAACAACTGTTTCACTCTGAATAAAACCTACACGACTACATCTGTACCTACACGATTCAAATTTAAATATTGTCGGCTAAGGATCAGAAGGGCGTAACCAACAAAAATTGCGGATGCTGCCAGAAGAGCTCACGTGGTAAATTTTCATATATATGCCCTTATGGTAGCAAATTAAACAGTCAAAAAAATGTGGGTTACGCCCTTCTGGTCCTTAACCCTCGATATATATATTATACGCGTTTAACATACATGTATATGGGTACATAAATCCGTAATAAATCTGTATCAACAAATCAGAATGATAATAATTACATAATTAATTAATTAATTAATTATGTATTTAATTTCGTACTTAAAAAGGTGTCAGAATTCCTTGCGACGCATATGATAATTATCGTGGAGGGAGTAAAATTATTTCATTTTGCAAAAGCTCGCATATAAATCTAATCTGGCGAAAAGTTGGCAGAGGTGTTCGCACTTCTTGGCAAGCTTTAACAGCCGCAACGTTTTCCGGCATCTTGCGAATCGCGCCGCGACTACGCCGCGAGAGTACTTTGACCTGGAGGTCATCTATGGAGGAGAGAATATATCCCTACATACATGTACGTGGATTCCCTACTTAGCCACACTATGGCTGTTATATAATTAAATAATTCAAAATTTCAAGAAATTTTATTCTCGAGAGAAATAGTTGTTAAAATAAAAAAAAAATTACAGATTCGTACTATAACTTCATTTATTATATTATGCATAATTGCATATTTTTATGTAAACTTTGTTATGGATAAATAAAATCCATACAATATACTGCTTATTATATTTATAGGTAGATAAAAAAAAAAAAATAATCAAATTCTTGAAATTGGGTAAAGGGTATTCTACGATGAGTAGACAGATTTTTTCAGTACCTAAATAATTTTCAAAGTTATCAGAAAAAAAAAAAGAGAAAAAAAAATTTCGTGTGTAATTTTCTAGAATTTACAAAAAAAAAAAAAAAACATTGAAGATTGTATAAAGATGCTCTAGCTGTTTCGTTTGCGGTAACTGTTGGAGATGATAAGTGTTGGAAAAAGTTTCCTCACGTAACGCCCACGCAAAGAGAAATATCGTCGAAGGACTATAGGATTACATGCATAAGATGTAATGCCAGCGTCAGAGGAGCGTACGAATTTCTTCTTTGTGAAATATTTTCAGATGACCGAGGCATAGTGGAACCCCTTCAGTTGAAAATTGATAATGAAAAAACAAATGTTTTTCCTTCAAAAATATATATATATATTTTTTTTACAAATTTTTTTTCTATCAAAGAATTGAAAAAAAAAAAAGTTTGAGAGAATTTTCTTTTTTTTTTTCTAACAATTCTCAGCTGAGGGTGCTCACTTCGACTCGGTAATTTCTACCTCACGTACAATGTACTGTACCTACACCGTAGATTCACCGCGAATGATCATTCTGGCCCATAAATTTACAACTTCGCTTATATATTTATCAGAAAAGAAGTAAGTAAAGTATTATAAACTATGGATAAGTACGGAGTAGATATTTAAACTCGCTTTCTGAATTAGCCTAGAGCGTAATTCGATCGGACTATATTATTTATTCCCGCTTTTACGCGGCGGCTGTTATAAATCTTGAAATTATCGATTGACCCGATCGATGATTGGCGCCTGTCTGCCGATTTTCTACTCCCATGATGAACGATGAGAATTGAAGATAGATAATTTCACACTTCAAGATTCAATCGCTTGAAACAAAAAAAAATTGAAAAATAAAAAATAAAAAATCAGGAAAAAAGTGAAAAAAAAAATGATATATTCGCAGTTATCTTTTTTTTTTTCCAGTTCGAAAATTTGAGTAAATTTTGCTTTCTATCTCTTTATTGTTTCCACCGTCAGATAAAAAGGAGAGAAGTGAAAAATAAAAACTCCTATATCTGCTCCGCTGCACCACACGTGAATTCTAAACGCATAATAAACCTTTATGTTCTTGTTCTGAGACCATTCAGTGTACGTAACAAATTGAAAGCGGAAAATAACGCGAGTCATAAAGTGAGCTATTGCTGCAGCAGACACTGACATGAGATGGAAACCGCTATTAGCCAAGTAACCGCGTATTTATAATTATAAATAATTACTAAAAAGGATTTCGTTAACAGCAACTAGAATATTTTAAAATTTATGTGTGGGTATATACCTCCCGGATGTATTATGCATACGAGGCGTTCGTTTATAGTTAAACAGTTTTCAATCAGTCTATGTACAATCATTTATAATAATTATAAAAACAGATTTTATTCATGAATAATATGAAATTAATAATTGAAATTGTCGAACAGATTATAATTGAATAAAAAATAAATTTTAGCAAACTTGATATTTTATTACGATATGAATATGTAAAACGCGGATTAAGATATGATTCAAATTACCTGCGTTGGTAACTAGTGTATGTAATAAACTATAATAACGATTTTATCACACCTAATAAGTCTAGGATATAAGCTAGTCACTTAAAATAGCTTAAATTACATGTGGAACTTAAGATGTAAAACTGAATGGTACATATCTTCAAATCGGCCACTTCAAAGGTTTAATTTTATGGGCTGAAAGATAAGCCAAGTACTACTTTCGAAGTATAATAACCCGCGAATGCCATCAACAACCAGTCATCCCATAATCTGTTACATATACGTATATGTATATGTATATATGCGGTATACCTCTTGGTATAGCCTCTGAATCTTACGAATATATCTTTCCGTCAGCGAGAGTGGTTATAATTATAATGAGAGCTTGAAATAAGTAAATAATTAAATTATAAGACCGAGTTTCGACTTTCTAAAAACCGACTTTTGTATCATTCACGAAATTTCTCTCCTATATGTATGATAAAATCTAAACTGCATATAAGATTGACTTTCTGTTTTCTAAAGGCGTTCGGTGTCGCATCTAAACGCATACCGCGAGGTAACTTAACGCGATTTGTTATCAGGGTAAAATATCGATCAACTCAAGCCAACGATGATAACTAGATCGGATATATTATCAACCGATGCGGTAATTCGAGTATAAAAAAAAAAAGAGAAAAAAAAAAATGACCACGTGATGATGAAGCGTTGGATATACTTAGAAATGAAACATCGTTCTAACTGGCTAATTAAAATCGTGCACAAGATTGAAAAACCGATATCGATCAACCCTAAATTTTACAATAAATAAACGAACTGTATTTTTCCTAGTTAAAAAATGATGGATTATTTTCAAGAATAGTTAATATCGATGACGGTTAAGTAACTTTCGAGCTTTAATTAACGTTGTCAATTGAAAGAATATTAAAAGGACTTTTTTGCAACACCTAGTTCGAAAGTTTGATTTCCGAGACCTGTGTAGCGTGCGTAAAGTACCTTATTTCCGAAGAGTGGGGAAAAGAAGAGCTAGCGCATGGGCACATCGCGAATATACTCTACTTTACGCACTGGTGCTTTTATCGCGCACTGTGTCATGGCGGCGGGCAGTAGCGACGTGAGATTATGTTGGTTAATTAATCCGTCTTTTAAATCAACCGGCAAGCCTTCTTCGCAGGGAATTACAAAAAAATATTGTGTAATACACGTGCAGATAGGGAATATCCGACGAGTATAGTTTGCAGCACGAGCCGGATTTCCGCACTTGTGTCACAATATACTATTCTTTATTTTTTTTTCTTTTCTACGATGTAAAAAACGAAAATTTATTTTTATTTTTATTTTCTTCTAAGAAAACGATTACGGAAAAATCGTTTCTTGTATAAGAATTTCTTCGTTTACGTTCAGGCCCTTCATCCTCACTCGCAATGACCATTGTACATACACTGCATAAATAGGTGCATATTATTATACACGAACGTATCATACGCATATATAGTATATTATCCATGATAATGGCGTTTTCGTGTTTTAAACAAAGCGTGCATTCATTGAAACGTGGTATGCGGCACGTGGCCAGCATACGTTTTTATTTTATCTTTTCCTATTACCGGTTAGCTTATATTATACCGCAAAGTGATATTGCATATGCGTATAGGTGCGAGCAACGGTTATACGCACTGGTGTCACACCATATGATACACACATCTCCATAAGTACTCAGTATCTTGAGATCTGATCGTAAATAATTGTCGCAACAAAAATGCTGAGGAAATGCGAAAGAAAAAAAAAAATTGTAAAATTTATACTTTTTCGTTTTTCAAATTCAGAATTAGTTCAGAAAAACTGAATGTCATCTATTTTTCTTTTCATGGGTTGATTTTTTTATTTCTTAAATTCTCACCCGGATGAATGAATGAATGAATGAATGAATTTCATTTTTCTGCAATTTTCTACATCATCCGTTCTTATAGTTCATCAAATTCAAACCTAAACCACGAAGATAAATTCGTTCCTAAAAATGTTATTCCCGCGGCATGATCTTCGAATTCGATGGAAATCGACGAGTATAACCTACGTCATGGCCTTAATTACTGCGATATTAACGACACTGCAACTCATTTCGTGTCTCATATCATTAGATTCCCAGAATGTGTTTGAATATTGTTAAGATCATAATTATACGATTTTTCTTTTTTGTATCACATCGAGAGCTAATGAATTATATACAAAATTTTCTCGAACCATTAACAATGAGTTTATTATTAATTACGAGGGGGGTAAAAAAAATTCGATGACGGAAATTATATTCTATGCAAATAATACCGCGGTAATAAATTCATGTCACGGTTTAAGTACGCGATGTTTTTAAATGACAGCATCTACGTACGTACGTACGTACGTACGTTTCGTAGTAAGAAATACTACCTATACAGACCCTGCGTCTATTTCGTTAACTGTAAATTGAGTGTAAATGTGAAAAAGCATAGAAGAACAGATGTAGATACTTTCTTCGGATAAAAATCCTACGATCTAATCTGGTAAAACTGTTACAACAAGGTCCTAGCGAAAGAAAAAAATTTTACAATTCATGATTTTATTGTTTTTTGAAAATTCCTGAAGTATATATCTTCCGAATCATTAAACGCTAGTTTATTTTTCATTTTTTATATTTTATTTATTTTTCTTTTCATTTTATTGTTACGTTTAATTTTATTCAGAACTACTGAGAAGGTAGAGGGAGTGTTGTCTTGATAGCTGCCTATCAAGACAACACACCTGTTTCCTGTAGATTATTTTACTTCGCTCACAAGCTGCTGACTGACTGACCTGGTTCACCACAATGCTAAATTATAAACTACCACCGTCAGGTAGTCAGGCATACCAGGTATAAGATAGGCAATAACAATAGCAATAAGAATAGGAATAATAATAACATCGACGGAGATAGCAGCAACAAGAACACCGAACAATTTTCCCAAGGTATACAGGTACCTACGTCATCGAAGCCCTGTATTCCGTGCAATAATAAAACTGCATGAAATATCTGATTGAAGGAATAGTCGAGTCAGTACTGTAATACCGTTATAAATATAGATTGAAAATTTTTTATGAACTTTAATTCAATTTTTTATTTTCTTTTTTTTTTCATTCATTTTCTTCATTTTATAGATGAAAAAAAAAAAAAAAAAAAGGTTGTCCTTAAATTCGATTTTATTTAGAGAAATTCGAAAACTATACAGAATGTTAATTAACTTGAAAATTTTAAGGTCGAAAGTCTGACTGAAGCCACGCCTAAGAAAAAGCCGTTAATTTTAACCAGTTAAGTCAGTGAGTCAAAATTAGTTACGGTAAATTCAACCCTTTTACTAATACTTACGATATTATATACGACCGAGAAGAACCGGTTGCTTAGAAAGTTTGATAATATTAATTACGAGGCGAAAATTACCGACACCTATTATACTTCACTATTCTTTCGTTGTTCCATTATTTTTGATTATTTGCCAAAATTGTATACATCGAAAGATGAAAAAGAAAAAAATTCTTCCTTCACGAATATCCACAACTTTCTTCATCAAATTTCATATTTTTAATATACCAAGGATTTACCAAAGAATAATAATAATATTAATAATGATAGTAATGAAAATTCCTACGAGTTTCGGCGTGCTATACGTCGTTTCCGGTTCTCATGTGACCAACATGTCCAATGCACGTCTATAAGAGCCGAAAACTTGCCTTTCTTCGAATAAATACTCAAGGCGAAGGTCCCTACTCGTAGTATTATGATTCTTATTGTCGTATTACTCCGAAAGTAAGAACCTAGGGTTTATGCAGGTTTCTGTATATACGGCAACGGCATACCTATATAATAAGATTTTTACATGTCTGTAAAAAGATGAAACGGGGCTAAAAATCTTCTAGGATTTCATATGGCTACCTAAAATTCGTGGATGGATATAATAAGTAAAGTACAAACTACCCGGACAAGACAAGGCTAGTTTAAATTCTAGTCACACGAATCCGTAGTCTGGAGACTTTCCCTGGTACGCGAACGCGGTGGCTGGAACGATCTTGAGTTGAGCCAACATAAGGTAAGTCAGTAAGTTAAGCAAGGTATTCCATACCTATTTTGTTACATAGAAGATCGCGTAATGAGACAAAGTACGAAGAGAGAAATCAAAGTTGCGAGGAGAGGTTGAATTACGGAATTACGTCAGATTGAGAAAAAAAGAAAAAACAATATACGTATAACCGATTAAGAATTAGGTACAACTTCATTACGCCATATACCCGTTCACCGCGTTAATTAACGATCACTATTTTCCTAGCTTATAGTGTTTTCGAATCGAAATCCGCCTATTATAAAAAAAACGAGAATCTCGAGTTCGGAGTATATCTGGAGCGACTAATTCTGTATTTTGGATTTCTTTTATCTCACGAAATATCGATCCATATCGGACAAAAAGGTAGTACTTATCTCTACTAGCTAACGATATCACTTTATCGGTGTACCAGGAAATTTCCTATAATAGGATATCGACAATGATAATTTATTATCATTACAGGCCTGGAAAATATTCTGAGAAAATATGTTTTCCCCCAGATCTGTGCATCAACCTCAATTTTCCAAGCCGTATATAGCCAATTATGAATCGTTCTACAAAAAAAAAAAAAAAAAAATAATCGGTATCTATTTTCATGAGGTTTCTCTTCGTTCTCATATATCAGCGTCTGTAGGAATTTGTTTTTTTTTTTTTTTTTTTTTTTTTCACTATTTAGGTATAGTAATCGATAAAATTTCATTTTTGTGCTGAAAACAATAATAATCCACCAAATTGCACTCAATGAGGAAATATCGGGTCAAAGTGGGGTACCTCAGCTGAAAATTGTTAAATTTTTTCTTTTCTCTTTTTGAAAAAAAAAAAATTTCAAAAATTTGTCCAACATTATATTTCCTGTAATATAGTATGTAATGAGATTTTCGTTACGTTAACGTAATATAATGATTATTCGAGTAGAGAAGGAACTGATTCCTCATCCTTATAGCTATAGTTATTATTAAAAAAAAAAAATTAAACACACAAAAATAGCCTCATTAAGTAGTGCCTTTTTTATATTAGCTTTGTTAAAGAGAGAGCTAACGATGATGGTTAATAAATGGCTTATTTATAATCTTAAAACTATAAAAGCCGAGTTAACTCGACGGTAAGTGTCGCACTGCCGTCTAATATATATATAAATATTTATATATATATATATATATAAGCGTACACAAACACACAACAAAAAGCTTTCGATGTATAAAAAAAAAAATAAAACAGGAAAAAAAAAAAAAAGAATTATATTTCTTTCAAAATAATCCCATGTTTGAAAAAATTTTCCAATCTCCAAACTGGCTCTATTCGGACACAGAGTACCATTGTAAACCGTGAATAAAAACGTGAATGATATTATTTGTCAAAAAAAAAAAAAAGAAAAAAAAAATCTGATCAACTGGCAAACTTTAATAATTGCTCGATGTAATTATATAGGAAATAAATCAATACATACTTTGTTTAAATTGATGATTAAAGTAGAAAAGAAACAGGAAGGTGATCCAATGATCGGGGTATAAATTTCTTCAATTAAGACAGTTGTAACGAAGGACCATATAACAATTACTTTAACTGCTTAATTCGTTATAATTATTGTTATATGTATCTAAGGTGTATGTATTGTATATATGTGTACCTATATAGCGGAGCTTGCTTAATCCGATTGATAAAAATAAATGGAACTTTCTCACATCAATGACAGTTTGTTAATCGATAATTAGAAGATGACAATAATGACGATAGGAGAAAAAGGAACAGAAAAATAATAAAACAATAAAAAAACAATAAAAAAAAAAAAAGAGAGAGATTAGTTTTTAACGACGTCGTGACGTATGGGTGGCGAGGAGCCAGTCGGAGTTTTTGAAAAATTTTCGAACAAACATGTTTATACATAGCTTTGTTATAATTAGTTGTACCAAAAGAATGATAATAATAGTAACAATAATAATAATCATTATTATTATTATAAAATCATATATTTCACACACCATGCCGAATTAGAATAAATCGATTGCCTTCGTGTGTTTGAGCTACGGTTGTTAGCGAGCTGTTGGTATTTTATTGCTTTACTAAATTTTTTCTTTTTCTTTAATCTACTGTATTGTTTACTGTATTCATTTATATTTGAGAATTGGATACAAGATTTAAAAAAGTAAATAAAAAAAACCCATTTTCAAAGCTAGAAATAAAATGAAAACGAAATCGCGCGTACACGCGTTTATAAATATACTAATTTCTGCACGTGCGTTAACGAAGAAAACTATAGTTAAAAATCAATCGTAAAAGCATCTATGAAATTCTATAACTATATATGAGTTTCGGATATTTGCTAAATCTATGCGTTTGACTATGTGAAAAAAAGAAAAAAAAAATTACACATATGTATTAGAAACGAAAAAATATGAAATTTCAATATTTTCTAATAAAGCAACGCACCAAACCACTCGATATATGTATATATATATTATATATTTATATATCATATTGATAAGAAGAGAAAAAATAAATTTCAATTTTTATTTTTTTTGTTTCTCATTTCTTTTCTTTTACGGCTGCAACACCTACCGTGGGCTTCGATAAACATGGCCCAACAACCCCAGCAGGCCTGTGAGCTAGCTGAATTTTGTTGGTCCAGTTCTTCGTGAAAAGCTCTCCCTCTCCCATTCGCATTTCCATTTCCATTTCCATTTCGATTTGAATTTCCGTGAAGACCATTCTGACCTTTGAACTTAGATAGTGACTCCTCGTAGCCGTGTTGAGATCGTTGTTCACGATGATGTTCGGCAACAGTATCTGCAGGGTCGAACCCAAGACGTTCCTTGTAATAAGCTTGCGTAGACATTTTCACAACTTTTTTCTTTTTCTTTTTCTTTCAAATTTAATTTAATAGATTTCAAAAAAATATTTCACCAAACGATAACGACGCTCAGTCACCTGAACGTCTTATATACACATCGTTCCTAAGTTTCACTCTTCTTTGATACACCGTTGAAATAGTATACAAAAAAAAAAAAAAATTAAACCGGTACAGTTTTTAGAAAAAAAAGGTTTACCTTTTTTTTTTTTTTTGATTAATTATATTATTCGATTATTTGTATTGATATTATTATTTTCTTCTTTTTTTCGTGTATCAGATTAGTATAGGTTCGATTTTATTTTATTTTTTATTTAATTGTTATTAAGCGTTGTCAGTTATTTATTTATTTATTTATTTATTTATATATGTATAATTTTAATACTGCAGTCTTATTCGGAACAAAATAAAGACAATTTGCGATATTCTTTGTTAAAAATTTTGTGGTAACTTAAAAAAAAAAACCATAAAGAATGAAGAAATTATAATTTTCTTAATTTATATTATGTTTATATTTAAACGAGTATTATTATAGGCACTGTATATTATATTATATATTAGATCGTCGATAGTAAATAAACACTAAATTTCAGAGTAAACTGATCTTATTTTTCGGGGTAATTGAAAAATTTCATCAATACTTTACTCTATACCGTCTCTCGTTGTTTATTATTTATTACTTTATTATTTAACGACGATCTTGTTAATTTTGTTATTTATAGATTATTTCGAATCTTGGGTGGCAAAAAAAGAAAAGATAAAAAAGAAAGAAAAATAATGGTTACAAACTTTTTCTTCTCTCTGATTATTTATGAAGAATAATTCAAATCCATATGTATATATTTTACAACCCAAGTATATCGTCGTTGCTCGTTGTTAATTCGTTAATATTATTATTAGTCCCTGGTCGTATATTTCCTTTATTTCAATTCCGTAGAATTTTCCAAATCGACTTTTAAAGTATATGGCACTTTTATATTCACGGTATAGATCTCTCACGATACATTATCTTCTTAGTTAGAAAAAAAATCTCTCATTCATTCAAATTTTCAACTTTTATCTTCACTTATTTTTCTCATTCTTATCTCACTAATCATTCAACTTGGAAAAATCTTCGGTCGATATAACAATAACGTAAGTTAAGTCTTTGCGATGTAAAGCTTCTCGACGACGTAGCTTCGCAATTATATTCGTCACTCAAAACCGTATCATCGTTTCAGTTTTTATTTTATTTTTATTTTTATTTTTATTTTTCCTTTTCTTTTCTTTTATTTTTCTAATTTCTTATCCCTCTGATGAAGTTAGGTGGTTCTTCTCTCTCGCCAGTGGTGACGTCTCCGTACACTTCGCACTGTTCAAAGAAAATTGTCAAATCGATTCATCAGTATGACTAAATAATTGAAACGGGTCAAATTTTGTTAATTTCTCTTTCTATCTCTCTCGTAATATTTTGAATAAAAATTTCCTATTTCCTATTTAAAAAATATTCTTCCCGCGATATGATTTTCCAATTTAATATGAAAACCCGCGATTACCTTGAGTCGTCAGCTTAATTACTTAGTTAGGTATTAACAACGCTGCCGCTCAATTCGTGTCACGTTTCATTATATTTCAGAAATTTTTTTTAATATTTAATATGACGGGGGACAATACTTTAATGACGAAAATTATAATTAGTATATCCAAATAATACCGCGGTAATAATTCGTGTCACGGTTTAAGTACGCGATGTATTTTGAATGACAGCATGTATGAGTTTCGTAGTAAGAATGAAGACTGCCTATACAGACACCGCGTCTCTTTCGTTAACTGTAAATTGAGCGTAAATGTTAAAAGCGAATAATATATGTAAGTATGGATATTTTCTCGAGATAAAATTATCCTAATTATGTACAAAGCGTATTTAAATTATGGATAGAGAGATCGAAAGAATAAAACGAATCGTATAAAAGAAAAAACAACGGTCTGAATGAAATCGGGAAAAACTGACCTGTCGCAATATATCCGAAGGCAGAAATTTGCGGTCTTAAAACTCTCTAATTTGTTTAATTTCAACTACTTAATCGAATCGAAAGTATTTACGGATATAGAGATTGAAATCTTCTCGATGATAACATCGAGTCGAACGTATAAGAACTATTAGATGAATTTAGAATCGACTCTGTAACGAATAACGAATAACGAATAACGAATAACGAATAACTGAATATAAAACCGATGATTCTCGAGCGAGGCTCGCCGAGGACTCGCTGAGGACTGGCCGGAGGTCGCGTGGTCGGAACACCCAGAACCGCAGTGGCACACGAGGAGCAGGATCCCCCATATGGTAATACTGAGCGAACGGTGTGTGGGTGCGTTCCGTTGGGGCCAAGAAATTAACCAATCACAATGCGTCTATAGTCGAGTGACCAGAAGAGTAAGCGGATTCTATGTGGAGAGGGGATAGATATGGTTTTATTACGCGCCGCAGTTTCCTTCTAACACTTCGACGCGGCATATACTATCACATATATATATATATATACATATAAAATATATACACTCCTTGCAAATATATGGAGTCAACTTTTGCCAGATTAGATTTTAACCTGCAACTATTACGACTAAGATGATGATGATGACGGCGATGACTACTACGAATATGAATACGACAAAACAAGACTAAGATGGTAACGTTGTATATGCGGTTGAAACGATTCATCATATATTATATATATGAGTATGGTATATGAAAATATTCATTATCTCATTGGAACGAGAGGAATTATTGCCGTTAAAAGGAAAAGAATTTGATATTACGTCATTCTTATGAACTGAAGTTTATTAAAATAGATTTTCTCTGAATTTATTTACGAATTTCAACTTTACCTTGAAGAGAAAAAAAAAAAAAAAAAAAAAACTGAATAATTTAAGGAATGACAAATTTTTGGTGCAATAATTATTATTAAGAATCGCGGTAAAACTGAATAGAAATAAAATAAGAAATGTAAATAAAAAATGTTATATTTTAACATGAATTAAGCCCCGATATATAGGTCAACCGGTATGCAGATTAGACAAGAAAATAATTCGATTGATTTAAAAACCGATTTTTTTTTTTTTGTTTTGTTTTGTTTTGTTCGAATGTATATAAAGGCGTGATAAACGTGGCGAAAAGATTCTTAATCGTGGGCTTCTGCAGCTATAAGTTAGCTCCAAGCTACTTTCCTCTGGTTTCTAATAACGAGTTTATTGAGCTTGTATGTAGGTACTACGTATAAATATATTATAGGTTCTGCCTGATTAAATCATCGTCTGTCGACCGTGTCGAGAAAAATATGCTAGCATATAACGGCTAGAGTCGCAAGTAAGTAGGTATGCGTACCTAGAGCGTAGGAGTTTGTTAGAAATGATAAATCCTGTGTAATTTAATCGGGAAAAAAATGCGGATGAAAAATTGAAAACGAATAAATGAATTAAACGAAAACTCAGAACTGAAGCAATTAAAATTATACGCCATACGGTACTTACTTCCCACACAATAATCACCACTAAGGTAGCGAACGAATTGCAGACTACATTTCGGAGAAATTATTACTGTAGTTGGTCGGTAGGCAGGTAGGTAAGTAAGTAAGTAAGTACTTTGGCTAAGTATGACCTCCTGCCTTTTTCTCAGAAGTATATTGCGATCGGAATACCGAGACCGAAGACCGAAAAAATGTCATTAGTGAACACTCAGGTATATATATCATGGTTATACCTTCAGCAGGTAGTAATAATTGGGAAAATTAATGCGAGTTAACTTCTGGTTTTATCCGAAGTAATTTCTGGCCGATTTCAACTGTATGGAATCTTTCAGAACGCGGGTGAAAATCTATCGCTGTTTCAAGTGGATTTTTGGTTCAGGTTTCAGTCTAAATGAGACAAGCCTTAGAGGCTTAGAGCTTAAGAGTGCTGTTGTTGCAGCAATTGAGGTGAAGAAGACTGGCAGGTTTAGATTACTTGAAATACATGGTAACTAAAGAAAAATAAATTTAATTATGATTATTCTCTCTCGGTGATAGAAAAATAAACTGAACAATATTTTTACACAGTAATTGGTGTGCATTAAGAAAACTTACGAGTTCAATATCCTATAATTACGATGAAAATCAAATATAACATAAAAAAAAATAAATAAAAAATATATATATATGTAAAATTGGATGAAACTTTGCGGAAACAGAGAGTTGAATCAATTTATTCTTGTCGACGTGAAAAAATTGACAAATCTTCAACCTCGCGTCACCTCAGAAATTTAAATTATCAAGAAATTTCTCCTGTGAACAATTGTTCCTTTTTTTTTTTTCTTCTCTTTGATTTACGTATAGTTTTTATGAAATACTCTATGTAGTACGTAGTTTTATTTGAAAATGATAATAAAATAATCAAAAAAAAGAAAAAAGAAATGTTGAATCATGTCTCTCCGTTCGAGAAGTTGAACAGATACGTGGATTCTCTGCTATTCCTTCCTTCTCTCCGCGATTCTATTTTCTATTCTACAAACGGATAGACAGACGCGTATAGGTACGTAGGTACGAACGAACGAACGAACGAATGAACAGAGACGGACGTGAGTCTTCTTGCATATCTATAGATAGATCTCTGTCAGCATCGCTTTTCACCAGAGTTTGCAGCTCAGGAATTATAATGAAGGTGCGGTTGAAACTTGAAGAGCTAATCGATTTCAACCGCGACGACCCGGCAGAAATCACAATTACGTATTTTTATGCACAAGGTAGTTATATACCTAAGCATATATCTTATCATATACTTTCCTCCGAATGGCCGCAATATTTTCTCATTTATATAAATTTGATCAATAGTATAGATTATAAAAACTGTATAATAGACAAAATTTATTTATTCATCCTATTTTTTTTTTCCTATTTTTCTTCGATTTTCTATGCGATTTTTCTCACCGTATAAGAAACATATATAAGAAAAGAAATATCCGACTTCGAGATTTAATTTTCAAATAATTTTTTGTTCCGAGAAAAAGTAAAAATTTCTTTAAAACTGAGGCTCAACGGTTAAAATATTATTCCAAACTATATACCCAGGAAGTAAAATTTTTCGCGGTCAAACGTCGCGCAATTGAATTTCCATATCGGCAGCTGAAGCATACAGCTGCGTCCCCGTAAGTACAGGCCACGTGGTTGTATAGAGAACCAGGTAAACGCGGCTAAAGTATAATAAATATATTATATGTGGGTATATACGTACGTAGAATACAAGGTATATATAAATTCTCGACGTACTGGGTGGTCGAAACTGAAAGAAATTCCTCTATATATTCAGATTTGATATTCTAAAGAAACTGAGCGGTTGTTTATAGCCAAGTTACATATATATAAAGAAGATGAACTCGGTTGGCCCCTAAATGGTAAAATAATCTATCGTTGTACTAATCCTACAGCTGTACACATATAACTCTAGTGCCTCGTGATAAAGCTGGAATGAAACTGATCGAAGTAAGAGGAAAAAAGAGAGAGACGGAAGAAAAAAAAAAAAAAAAAAAAAAAAGGAATACAAATCCTAGTCTATTCCTTCTATAGTCTGAGTAGTGTATCTGTTCAATATATTGTGTGACGTTGAAGAAATAGGAATAGAAAGATAAAGAGAAGAAGAAGATCTATCCGTCTCGTTATAGCTGCTCGAGTAAAGTGTCTCCTGAATATAATAGCTTACGTGTAAAGTGATGCGAAGTAGAATGCCTTGGCCTAGATATTCCGGATTTTATTTTACAGCGTCACGAAGATTGTATGACAATGAGTAAAGGAGTGAAGTATTATTCGAAGAATTAAAGGGACACGGTAATACCCCCGCCTACGATCCTTCAGGATTAAAAACTCCATTTTCTTGATCGCATGATTTCATATCTTAAGAGAAAAAAAAAACTTAAAAATTTTTCCCTTTCTTTTTTTTTGTTATCTTTTTGTGCGGAAAATTTCACGCGATAAAAATAAGACGAAATTGAATAAATCCAGACGATTATATACCCTGAAAATAGTCGCTTTCGTATCACCCGTTGTACCTACTATACTCAGCTTGAGTTAAATGAATGAAACAAATTTTTCTACTATTTTTCTTCGCGATATATTTCGAGCACAATAATTGCCAGACGGTTACCGTTCCCAGTTCTGAACAGCTAGGGGAGTATAGGTAGTACCTATATACGCTCATAACGAGAGCAAAAGGTCTAAAGCGAGCAAAAATATACGTCTACAAACTTCAAAACGATGAACGGAAGAAGAAAATTGAGGCTTTAATTTACGGTAATTAGCCAGAACTTCTTTCCTGAAAGAGAAAAAATTTAAAAAAAAATAAAAATACCAGATCCAGAATCTTTCAACGAAATGAAGAACAAAAAAAAAGGCAAATTTTTTTTCGTTTTTTTCTTCATCCAATCTCCGATTACGTGACATGAATTAATTCATGGTCTATAAAACTCGATAATAATCATCGATAGGTGTAGGTGTATGCCTATATTTAATTAATTTCCGTATTCTTAGCGACATAATATAACGAAATGAACGCGGTGTATAATATTTCGCTAAGTAAATTTTATATTTCTGTATGAAAGTAAAAGTCGCGCGATGTCACAACAAGATATCGATATCATTTGACCAATTGAATTCCTAGGCGAGTATCGCCATCCGATAACGTTGACGACTAGTGAAACAAAATCTGTTTAACCAAGGCGATACTTGGCGCGAATCGAGAGAGTATGTAGGGTGGGTTAAGTTCCCTTTGCAACAAGTCCCCGGGGTCTTGGGGAACCGGTCCCCGATCTCTGTTCCGTCGACGGGTTACCTCCTAGACGTATGGCTTGGGCCCCGGCCGGGGTCCGGTCCGGGCATAACGCGGCGTAAGACAAGCAACGGGCCAACGGC
This sequence comes from Tenthredo scrophulariae, assembly GCA_963978835.1. Lineage (NCBI taxonomy): Eukaryota > Metazoa > Arthropoda > Insecta > Hymenoptera > Tenthredinidae > Tenthredo > Tenthredo scrophulariae. Next base: position 4,842,153 of record OZ022230.1, on the reverse strand, counting down.
ATTCTTGGGCTGCATAACGGGTCCAGACCCCGCCAATCTTGAATCATCATACGTGCCGCGAGTCCGGTTAAAGCCGTTGTCAAGACTTCGGTTTAAAAAATTTTCTATTTTATCGAGAAAATTTTCATCATTTTAAGAAAAGGGAGAAGAGATTTTTCTTTGTTTTTTTTTTTATACGTGTCAAGGCCAGGCTGCAACGTTTACCTACTCTAAAAATACTAATCTGATACTAAGTAGTTGAATTTTTTTTTTTTTTATTTTTATTTTTATTTTTATTTTATTTTATTAGCCGTCGATTTTTCTGCCAGAGAATTGCCAACGACAGAAATAAGCCTAACCGCGTAGCATCGATCAACGAGAATTAGGTTACATTCGTACCGCATTTAGCGTTTCTAAATCTAGAAAGAATCTCACTGCACTAGAAATTGCGAGATAAAAGTAAGTAGGTAGGTATATACTATACCATATGTATATATATACGATACCATAAGTGAATTTACATTTCAAGTATAAAAATAGAAGAGTCCCTATTTCTAGTAGTCATGATATCAAACGATTATTCAGTTTATTACTCTAAATAATAAATTCTCATTATCATTTACGAACGTTTACCTAATACAAACAAATAAATCCAAGTATCAATAGTTTTGCAAAAAATTCACAAGATCATTTTTAGAACGTCATAGTAGCTCCAGAAAATGCATCCATGTATCCAAAATTGATCACATAGAATAAATTGCATTTTTTTTTCTCTTCATTTACGTTGAGAAACAATTTCGTCATTTTTATAAACTGCTGAAATAGCTGTTCGAAGTTTTTTTTTTCTTTTTTTCGGAAAACCTTTTTTTTTTTAAATTTATTTCCGGAAATATAGTATATCTCGCTTGGTAATGTAAAAATGATGATCTTTTCAATCATCTTTGAAAGTGAGTTGATTTTAATTGAAACCAAGCGCTTCGGCGTTACTCCGAAGGCGTTTCCTCATTTCCTCATTTTCTTATTTGTTTTCTTAGTTCCCTTCTCGGAGATATAGCAAATAACTGTCAATTATGAATCGGCGATCGATCGTCAGCACATCCTTCTATGGTGATCAAAATATCGGTGTCGTTATACATATACGATTAAACACGTGGGTGACCAACCGCATTCGACGTCGAGTTGTTCTTGCGATAGAAAAGTTCAGGTATATCTACTACCTACGCCTATATCCCATTGAAGCCAGTTTCGCCCACAAACAAGGAATTAATGTAGCCTCTAAAAGTCCAAACTTCAAGAATTTAGTTCAACACTTTTCTCATTCTTTCAACATCTTCATTTATGAAAGAGATCAACAAAAGTTGTAATTTTTATACGAGATAGTCCATTTTTATTCTACCAAAAGTTACGAAATCGTATCAATTTTATCCCGGAAATGAGTTTCATTCCTCCTTCAATAAATGAATTTTATTAATTAGTTGTAATAATTGATCAAATTTGTTATTTGAATAAATTTTCAAAATTTAATTATACGCATGATACAACACCTAGTCTTGATAAATTTAGCCTTTCTTGCGCTGTCAGAGTCACCATGGAAATCCTTGACTCCAATGTGGTTTTGGCGCGCTAGGTTGCACAGGCGATAAGATAAATAGAATTATTACTTCACACAATCGCGTGTTTGCGGCGGATATGTAACTATATTAAATATATACATAAAATACTGTATGAAGAATTGCGTTAAACATTTGTTGTGCGAGTAATACACGGAGATATCTGACGTGCGGCACATGTTATACTAAACTTCTACATTTCTGATTTCAAACAATAGAATTTTATGTGAATAAGAGAGAAATTCTAAAAGTTAAGATATTTCCATCGTGAATTATAGATTTTGGAAAATATTTATATCATGAATGAGCGTACTTTGACGATTTACGATTGTGGGTCAGGTTAGTTAATGTTGAACTAACGAGGTGTGAAGAAATCGATAATTTTTTCCTCGAATGTGTATATAAATCTGTTCGAATAACCGCGAATATCCAAATAAGGTTCGAGAGAGCTGAGGCGCGAATGAACAATTTTCCAAATATCGTGACAGAGACGAGATAGAACGATGACGCGACTAACGCCTTCGCGGGAATGATTGACGAATGAAAAAAAAAAAATAATAATATATATATAAAAAAATTAAAAAATAAAGAGAGAGAGAGAGAGGAAAGACTTTTGAAGATAAATTATTTCTTAAGAAAAGAATAACAACCGCGACCCTCCTGAACGCGATTGCGAATAATTATCTCTATACGTAGTTTTGAGAAACGCGATTCGATCTGAGCCAAGGGCATCATCTTCTCGTAATCGTCTCACTCGGCGATTTTCCGTTATGGAGTTTTGCGCGATGTTGCTTTTATCTTGAAGCGTTTTTGAGACGTTTTATTCTTCAAAAATGAATAAAAAAAAAAAAAAAAGAAGAAAGACTGAACTGGCTGAACGTCGGTCGAAAACGTCATCAACGTCTTGACACGAATAAATCCGTATAGTTTACCATTTCTCTCTTCTCCTCTCGCAATTTCTTGGGTAATGATACCTAAATGCCCTGAATGCAGCAGCTGAGTTGACACATAGTTTCTGCCCACAAATCTAATAGGTAAATAGCATCTAACTTGAGCCAAATAGACACAGGGTGTGTCCATAACACATAGACGAGTTTCACACATTTGTAGTTTTTTTCTGTATATAATATATATAGAAATTCTAGATTCTGGATAATTACCGAGACTTTAGACCGTGGAAAATTCTTCTCTGTATATTATAATACGTACAGATAAAAATGTTTTATACTCATGCGTTCAGGTGTGTGTAAGTACCTTGATGGCAGTTGTTAACGCCAAAACGAGATCGTATGGTATAAGACAAACAACCAGCCTTTGCGGAGATCTTGCGCGTGTCTTTTCGCTCAGAAAAACCTGTATGTAGGCGATTTATACATACATACATACATACATACATACTATAGCTTGTGGTAATCATGACGCAATTGTAAAATAGGTACTTATAATGGGATTGCTTTCTTCTTACTTTTGACTTTTTTTCATTATACTTCGAAAAACGTCGCGGAGTTCATTTACTAAATTTGAAATCTTCTTTTCTTCGAAAGATCGCGTCTCTTCTCACGTCTATATTTCGCGGGTATTGAAATCGGCTGTGTGAATACCGATACCGAAATATCGAGGATTCGGTACAGTCCTGAATATCAAAAACTCGATAAAAATATTTGAGTAAAATGAAATTTCCCATTAATCTTCACCGCGTGAAATAATCACAATTCATTGAATTAATTAAGCCAATTAAATTTTTATATTCGCGACTTATAATCAAGTTCATTTTAAATAAATAAATATGAATGATTAGTCGGAACTGAGTCCTTTTTCTTGTAGTCAGTTTATAATCGAAAATCTACACGATACACGGTTATAATGAATCCAGAGAAAAGTTTGCTCCACATATATAATGGCGCGTATATGCATGTGTATTATACTCGCAGTGATAAATTAATTTTTAGTATACATAACAAGTTTCCTGGTTGAGTATAATAAATTACACAACTTTATCGCATAAAATTTTTAATCGGTTTAATTATATCAAACATAAATGACCAAAAGTTTCACTTATCACAAAATTATATACCATGTACTCTCATGATGAATGAAACGATCTGAAATTGGTTAAATATGAATACGAAATGGAAGAGTAAGAATAATTTTTAAATTTTCTTAAATTATATTATATTCGAAGAAAAATGAAAGAATAAAAACGCATAATGCATAATTTGCATTAATTCAATACTTTCTTACGATGTCTAACTATTTTCTAGTATAAATTCCTAGATACATCAAGGTGTATAATACTCGCGTATATATATATATATATATATATATATATATATATATATAGTATGATCCTTTAACTTTACCCTATCCTAACTTGGCGTGTCTTGGATCACATGAACTTTGAGGAGAGAAATAATCGCACGCAGTTAGTTATACTCGAAGGATATTCGATCGCTGACTTTTCTATTTGGTAACAAAGTTTGGTATAGCGTTATGATATTGCATTATAATTATTTATATAATTTGAATTTATGTTGAATAAGTTTGGAAATTTTTAAAGATTATTTCATATTTTATCGTATATATGTATCGTGGTAAAAATTTTGAGAAAAATATTTGATTATAATCGCAGGTGGACCGCGACGACCGTCAATTTATAATATGGACATTTTCGTGCGTGTCCATTCCCGACGAATGACGTAATATCCCCGGTACTTTATAGTTTATACCATTGTTAAAATAAGTAAGTAAGTAGTTAGGTACTACAACGCAATACAAGAGATTGACTGACGGTTCAAGTTTAACCATACTGCTGCTGCGCCTTTTGCGATATGCAACAACAGCACTTCGACGCTCAGAGAATACATAATGTGAAAAAAAAAACAAAAAAAAAAAAAACAATAATAATAAATAATAATAAAGTGAAGAAAAACCATCATTTTTTTTTTTTTTTTTTTTGCGAAACTTCATGATTAAATTATAGTTTCATAAAAGTATAAACGATGATTGAAATTCAACGATTTATCGACACATAAATGTAGAAGTAAAAAAAAATCTATAATTCTTATTGGAATGAGTAATTAAAATTGTATATCCACGTGGTTCGTTGATGCATAGGTAGGTATATGCAGGTATATACGTACCCCCGCACATAGAATGTGAATAAAATATTTTAACATATTTTATCAATACGATTATAAAATTATCGGTTAATTACATACCGGTGGATTATATTTTATCGGCTAATGACGTGTTAGATTATCGGCTATGTTGCGTATGGTATACGTGCTGCTACGACGATACTTGATCGATACTTTATTGAATTTAAAAAAAAAAAAAAAAACATTAAATAAGTACACATATGTTTTTCTCATTTTCCAATATGCATGTTAATAGATATATTATACTGCTCTGAGATGTAGAAAAAATGCATACTGTGAATATTCTTGTTATTTTTAATGAATTCCTTAATATTATATATAGAAATCTCCGTGGATTTGATGAAATTTAAAAAAATTGATGAAAAAATAGGATGAAATAAGCTTAAATTTTATCATATAAACAAACAATCTTGATAAATAAATAAATGAATGAATAAATAAATGAATAAATATATAATTTATTTCAAAGGCATGGAAAAATTAGTGAATTCAAAAGTCAGCAAATATAGCGCGCGTTCGATCATAGCGTTATTGACATATCGCGTGAAATGGCTATCTATATTCCTCCTAAATCCGCGACGTCATAAAATAATTTTGTCGCTTACCTCACTAACTACGGCCTTGAAAAAAGAAAAAAAGAAAAAAAGAAAAAAAAAAAAAGGAAAATAATGATAATAATAAAAACCGCAAGTATATATTAATAAGATTGGCGAGAGTGGCGAAGTTTCATGTGAATGAGAGTGATAATGAAATAAAAGAATTTTTTGGGATTGGCAAAAAATCGACGTTTTTATTTTTGCCAAGTTGCATGTATGGGATCACACAAAATCAAAATATCCAATCCGAAGTATAAATAATTTCGATAAATAAAATTCAATCAAATAGCAGACTCGATCATAAATATCTAAAAAAAATAAACCAAAAACTCAGGAATCAATAAATAAGTAAATAATATTAATGCCTGAGGATAAAAGATGACGAGAAAGAGTAACTACATCATAATAACGAAATATTTCGTGTACGTATATAATATAATGTTTATATTATGTATAAAATAAAAATAATGTAATTTAAATTATTTTTTAATATATCAATGATACTAATAATGAAAATGTTCTTATTGTTAATCTTCCGAGTCGGGATACTAGACGGTACAGAGGGGTCTTCTCCTCCTCTCCCAAGAGAGTCTAAACAGCGTGTCCCTGCGGTTTCCGCGAAGACCGGAGCCAAAATAGAAAGCCAAAGCGATTAAAAATAAAAGTTCTCGCTTTCCTCCACCGCCCCGCTATCTCGCGTTTTCTTCTACTCTTCTTCTCTCCGTATACCGTTCTCTTTCTCTTTCCTTGTCTCTTTGCCTCTCTGCCAACCTATACCGACTAACTCACTGAAATATCTTCCTCCTTTCTGACTATACAAGCTCGGAGCTGGATTCCAATAGGCAAAAGACCGAAGCATCCTTCTATTCAACTTCTATTGCGATTTTTAGCTGCCAACTCTCTCTGTCTCTCTCTACTTCTCTTTCTTTACCTCGGATTCGCACGCAGACGTTAGTATAATTTTTGCTTCATCTTCTTTATCTCAAATATCTGTTTATATTCTTCCCACAAGAAATGATCTCCGACTATATTATAGGCGTATAGATTTCAAGGTGAGATATAAATTAGCACTTTTGACCGTTGGACTACGCCAAATTTTCTCAATAATTTCGAAACGGATCTTACATCACAAAATCACACAGGACTTGGGATAATCGATGTACGATAATTTTCATAAATATTAAATCAATCGGAGAAAATGTGTCGTGTAAGAATAAAATAACTTATTAAATGAACGAAAATCTGCATAATATATATAATATAAAGGTAGATACGTATTGAGACAGGATAACACAACGTGAGAAACATTGAACGACCGAAATCAGGTATACGCATGATATACTTCTTCTGGCTTGGTTAAAATTGACGCAGGCTAACAAGTTTAGGCAGTCTCTCACAGAGCTGAAATACAACGAGCACGAGCACGAATACGGACACGTATACACGGACACGGAGACGGAGACTGAGCGGTAGCGTTAGGTTAGATATATTATGTGAGTATCGTTTGACGCGAAGGAACGAGTCAGGTGTGTGTCTAGCTCGCTTGGTCAGTCAGTTAAGTAAGTAAGTTGAAGTGATACTGTAAGGTATAACAATGCAGTAAAGATTTGAGGAGAGTATATAATTCATAACACTATATAACGTTGATAATTGTTATGCGAGACGTGCGATGATTCAAGTCAGTGTAGAAAACTTACACGTCGATTATGCGTTTTGATTTAAAAACGATTCCTCCTTTCTCGCTCTTGAATCTAAGAGCTTATCAATAATAATATAATTACGACGAGGTCGTAGTTGACACTGGGAGTTTCTTGCCTCTCTGATATTTGATGGTGCATCGTTTCTGACGTACACGTTGATATATACGAGCTGCGTAAAGATAGATCGAAGAAAAATGGATTATCTTAAATGAAATGGCAACTCCTTTTCCTTTTTCTCTTCTATATATCTTCTCTATTTTCTATTTACTCTTCCCTCTTCACAACTAATGGTAGTTAAACACCCGCGCACTACACGCACGATATTTAACACGCGTATAGAAAGAAAGAAAGAAAGAAAAGAAAAGAAAAGAAAAAAACAAAACCGATGCGAGTAGATGGATGGGAGAGTCTGAGACACGCGGATACGTTTTTTGAGGAAAGGTCCGCGACACGCTTTGCCTCTACAGTCTACGTCGCCTCACCACCGCCGACTGCCAGGCAGCAATCGACGCCCACCAGTCGACCACAGAGAACGGGAGTGAGACCGCTAACTGTACGAATATATATCTCACTCTCTCACTCATTCTCTCGCGCTCGACTCAACTCGATTTGAGACCCACCTTACTACCTCCTCTCTAGCACCAAACCGGCAGACCTTCTACTCACATCAGAGCACAGCGTGTATCCATGTATGTATGTGATTACTAGCGCGAGAGGAGGCCATGGGTATACGTATCACATCGCGTGCTACGCGAAGCACGTGCGTTTGTGTGAATGTAGGTGTGCGTGGGATAGAAAAACATTTTAAATGCATAGAAAAAAAAAGATATATATACATATATATATTTTTATCTCAGAATTTGAATCATCTATTCATTCTTCTTTTTCATTTCATGATTGTTGATTAATTTTGTCAATTTTTTTTATTTAAGAATAAATTTAGACTATGCCGTTAGTTTGTATATTATTTGCACATACGATACCGCATGCGATTAATAACGTCAGTTTGATACGAAACCTTCTCCTTCTTATTCTTATTCTTCTTCTTCTTCTCCTTCTCTTGGGTCTGTTTTGTCTACACACTTTGATACAGTGGGGTAATTAAAGCTGTGAGAATAAACTAACGACCTTAAGTTTATATACAGTATATAAGACGTTTATTACCGGTGACGGAATTCGCCCAGCTCTGCACCACGACGTACACGTAATTATAATTATTGTTTCATTTATATTTTCACGAAAGTTTCGTTATTCAGTATAAATCTCAAATATAATCATATTTTTATTGTAATTCTAAAATCTTTGAGGGGCTAGTATCATGAGATCCTATGTGGTAATTATTATAATATATAAAAATCAAGCTCCATTTTTACCGAATTGAAAAAATAATTTATCTTTCAATTTATCGCTTTCATGCCGTTCTGACTCATGCACTGATTGGCCTCTTATATTATCACACCAATACCTGTAGTGTACATTGTACAATATCGAACGAACGAGTAGAACATAACAGTTCATATCTAATCAGTTTATTCGAAGAATATCGCAGCTGTATCATAACAAGGTTTTGTTATATTTATATATATATATATATATATATATATATATATAGGGGATTCCAGCTCATCTCGACCACCCTCCAGACCTGACCCCCGCAAATTCTAAAAAAACTTCTGGGATTTTGGGAAAATGGCAAATTCCCACTATTTATGCCTCCGAAACGGGGGCTCGAAAAATTCTGAAAAAAATTGAGGTTTCAATTTGGACCTTGAGTGTAGATTTTACTCGAATCTGAGGGGGTCAGGTCTGGAAGATGGTCGAGATGAGCTGGAATCCCCTATATACTACTTATATATTTAAAAGATAAAATGTTTACGAAACATTTATGATCTTTGGAATTTTAGATAAGTAATGGCGGGAGGATATGAATTCTGTTAATTTGGTTTGTATAACGCAAAGAATAAAAGTATAGAATATATATGAGTATATGCAGATAGAATGACCGATATATACCTAAAATGATGAAATGTTATTTTTTAAAAAAGTGGTATTTTTAGTCTGCACGAGTGATGAAACATAATTATTTTAAATTTGCAAATTATTAACAATTACGCGAATCAGACATTGAATAAATCCTCGGAATATGACGTGCGCAACATCAGCAACTCGTGTTTCATCGCTAAACTTATATTCCTCTCTATAGCCATTCCACTCATCGACCACTTAACAATGGTGTGACCACCACTTCAACAATACCAATTCAAAGCTATATCTCCTGCAGCAGTTCATGGTTACGTCATTCGTGTAATTAAGAACTACATCTGTCCGGAAATAACCGCGAGCTACTATCGTCTTGTCTTTTGTATCCGGTTAGAGTTCGAGATTACGAAACAAAATGTTTAATTCATCATTGCCTCTTGATAGCCTCTGACGAAAAACACTTTATCCCTCTATATAGGTGGATATGACATCGTCGGTTTACAGCCTGCGGTTTCTAATCTGATCCAAGGCACGATCAAACGTTCAATGTCATTTTATTTTATTTTATTTTATTTTATTTTATTTGTGAATTCATTTTATTCAAATTTTGTACGGTTCCTTTTCTTCATTGGCTTTGCCATATAAGGTAGATATATATGGGTACTGAAATGTATCATTATGTAGATAGGGTAAAAGGGAGTAGATATCGTAGAAACTTGATTGCGAAAGAATTTTAATCCTGCATTCTGATCAGTCCACGATCAGTTTCGTATGTGGAATCTGGATGTTCGATGTTCGATGCTGGATGCTGGAATCTGGCTGGTCTCTAAAGTTCGTTGCACCTTCCTACTACGGCAACGTTTCTCTAACCGATGCGACATGAGCGTATAGATTTAAGTTCGGGGTATTATGTATATTAGAAATGAACCGAGCTTGTGAAAATCGCGTCAAAATTTTCGGAACAGATAAAGAGAAAGGGAAATTTAAACAAGAAATAAGCACGGATCCGTATTTTATTCGTGTTCCAGAAATTTCCTCAATCGAGTAAGAACCAATAAAATTCCTTCCATTTGTCAAAAATTGACGATTTTTACGAAAGAAAAGAGAAAGAGGCGGAGTCTTTTTTTGCGCGAAAATAGATACACGGTTTTGAGTATTGATTTTGATAAACAAATTTATGATTTATTCCCATGGAAATCTATGGCTATTATTTGTCCATGGGGGTTGTTAGATCATTGAGCAATTTCATTATCGAAGACATATCAAGAGTTTAATGGTAATGATCGAGCAAAATTGCAGTTCCTTTATCAATAAAACTGATTCTCAACACAAGTACCAATTACGTTAAGATTGCTGTACTTATTCGTATAAAATTATAGTTCTGATTAGTAATTTACGGATTTACGACGCCAGCTTCGGTGCAATAGAGTCTGCATCTACATTACAGTCTCGCTCGTTATTCGTAATCGCTAAATGCAACATAATATTAAATTAACATAATATTTTTTAATTATTTTCAAGGTATATAATAAATAAAAAAAAGAAAATGATGAATTTTTTTTTCTTCACTGTATATATGGACTCACGTCAATATATGAATAAATCAACAATTTATTTTTTTCTGTTTTATGTAGATAATCTGCAATTATTTAAACGCTCCTGTAATTAGAACCTTATGTCAGCTTCAGCTTGATATAATAAATAATACGATTGATGTTTGAATAACACAACGAAGTAAAGAAAAAATGAAATTTAGCAGCTTTTCCGTGGTTCAGAAAAATAAAAAAAATAAAATCTACTTATTCGAAGTAAAGTTGATCAGCGATTGCGATGATTGAAAATTATTATTGACAATGAAAAAATTTCTGAATGAGAAAGAAAACGGAAGCGTCGATTTTAGGATCGATCATTCTATGAAACAGAATACTTAACTAATCTGAAGAATTTGCGTGGCTGGAAGTAAATCGCGCAGGCGCTTAAAATTTGAATACTGGAAGAGAGCGAAGGTCGTATATCAGTGATTTGTTAATTGCTTTAGGAGTGAGGAGCCTCCGCAGCATCCGATAGAAGAGCAAGTTTTTAATGTGGGCGCCGAGGCTTGAGAGATTCTTGAAGAACGAAAAGAAGCATAACTAAGCCTTGATTTCGGCTTCGAGTATTAAAATCAGTGAAATAGATGGCCATAAAATGACCGGCTTTAAGCCAGTGAAAGAAATGGTAATATTACTTAACTTTGGAACAACGAGACGAACTTGTGAAATCGGCTTGCCTCAAAAACTGCTGTTCAGATATTATTTCCGATCGATAATCGAAATTTCATTCCGAAAATTTGACTCAATAAAATGATCACAGAATTTTCTACAATAATTAGCTACGCGAGTATTCGTTAGATTAACATAAGATTTGCATAAACGAGGTAAACAACAAGAAATGAAAAAACTAGTTTTTGAAGGTTGCGCAAAAAATTTTTCACTTTGATAAAATTATTCATATATTTATAATAATCATCGAGTCTCTCCGAAGTTTGGCTACACATATGTCTTATTACACGAATAATTACTCGGCAAAACTCTCAAAAATTCATACAGATATTTTCAACTCTAATTCTTTTCATTATTCTTCTCTCCATAAAAGGTCAATATTTCTATGGACTTGACCACCGATGATCAGTTGGGGATTTGTCATCACAAGGACACAGGTAATAAATTCGACGAAGGTGGACGAGTTCCGAAGGTTCGACCCTTTCTTGAAATATAGTCGATGAAATATTACGAAACTTTACACAACATCCACATTTGGTGGAACCTGAAGGTTGGAGAAAAATTCAATCCACATCCGAAATGCGAAAATAAAATTTACAATTTTTAGTGAATTTTACAATTTTTAAATTCCAGTTAAAGTTTCGGAAACAAAATTTCCGTCAAATCGTTCAGAAATACGGCAAAATCCATATCTTAGAAAAAAAAAATTTTGTTGTTTTATAAAAAGTCCGGAAAGGTGGGTCCACGCCGTGATTTATTCAAAAATATTGTTTTTCTCAAAAAAAAAAAAAAAAATAATAATAAAAAAAAAAAAACGAAGGAATTGCATCGGCTGATTCAATATTCCGGATTTAGGGAAGATTGTAAATAATTATTTGAAATTTAGCGATCGATCTTCGCCCAATTTATCGCAAATAAAAAATTTCTTAACCGAGAATCATTGCAGGCATTGATCTCTGCTCGTCCGCGCGAATTAAACAGGGTTCGTAAGTGGCAATTTTTACGTAAGATCTGGTTGTTGAACCCCGCAAGCTGAGGATCAATTGTTGCAAATGATCAAAGGCGCCCTGACCCCGGTCAACCAGTTCCATATTTATTGGCTATTAAAAATTGGCATAGGTGTATAAATATACAGAAGCAAAAAAGCAACGCGTGTAAGAATCTCTTCATACTGTTATTGCAGATTGCAAAGTGCAGTTGAACACTTTGAATTGAATATGTATATATCGTGTAATTGAGCTCGTTTAATAAAACGAAAGGTCGTTCAACCGTAGTTTATAAAGCGAAGTAGGTACTATTTAATCGCGAATTTACTTTACCTGCTCGAACAGTCTCCGGAATTAATTTATAACTCGAAAGTTGGGAGACAGTAGACAGACAGGTAAGTTACTCACCTGAAACATAAAAAAAAGAAAAGGATTGAATTATACATCGCGAAAAAAAGAATACAGCGACTGATTTGTTATAAAAATCAAAATCAAATGTATAAATTTTACGAAAATAGACAGACGTTAAACAAATTATACAAATATCTACAGAAATTAACAATTCAAGTATTTTAAAGGCCACTGTCCGATGCCGTAGTGAATACATAATAATTATGTACTTATCTTATCTCAAATATTATGTAAAAGTAACAGTTTTTGAAAAACTAATTTTCTGGAGTAATAATTCGATTCCGCATAAACATGTAGCTGTTCGATTAAATTATATCACTCTTCTCTTGACTGTGGGCGAAAAAGATTGCGGAAAAATAGCATCGCTTATACATGATACAGGTATTACATGGTAAGTTTTAAAAATAGCAAAAATTTAATCGTCCGACCCGTTGTAGGTCCTTGCTAGTTGTACATTTACCAAAACTACCAATAATTAGTATAATCCCGCAACGGTTTCAACGTAAATATATAGACAGGCATATAATTATGGACGTATGAATATATTTCAACGAAATCCCACGCAACAATTCGCCATACATACTTTCGGTAGTTGTTCCGAATATTTTACAATACGACTTATGTATATACGTACCTATATTTTATTCATAGAATTATAGGCGTGACTTCTGTATACCTATGTAGTTCCATATAATTATAATAAAAACAATTTTTACTATTTTTTTTCCCCCTCTTTTATGCACGCGAAATATTTCATTAGATTAGAAATTACGCGAATATTTATTACGAAAAAAAATAAAGGAATAACTAAATTTTGAAAAATTGCAACGTGTTTGCTGGAGAAAAATGTCGATAGTATATCATCAAATTTTCAGCTAATAGTTTCAATTATCCAACGATATGGATAATTACCTTTACTATTAGTTCACTAGTGCAATTTTGACAAAAACAACGATTACGATGCACGGCTAATCGTGAGATGGTATCGATACGGTCATACCTGTGTGTCAACTATCGTACAAAACCTCGCATTCCTAACTGTTAGAAGGTAGATTTTGGGGCTATATAAGAGCCCTTAAACTAGGGTAATTTTTGCCACAGTCAAATTAGACGCGAAAGAAAAATGTTCATCATCGGTTAAAATTTTTCGCTTAATTTCAACGCGTTTTTATTTGCAAGTCATTCACGCGAAATTGTTCAAAAAATCATCGCAAAAGCTTTAATTTATTTATTTATTTATAAACGTAATCCATAAACCTAATTAATTATTTTATTTATCGTCAAGTTAAAGCGAATAAAATATAAAGCGCAAACTGGGGTAATTTATATTGTGATAAATATTTCGAAAATTGAAATTCATGATCTTAATAAATTGTGTAGATTTCTAAATGATTTTTTTTTTCGCGAGTTGATATCTTAAAATAGTTGTGTATGGTGCGTATAATAAAGATAAAGTTCTGCAGTTTTTCGACCTAAAAGTAGTTTTTTATCCGGATTAATAAATCTGGCTGTAATCAACGAACGACGTGAATATTAAAAAAAAAAAATAAAAAAAATACGAAACCATAACTAAAAAATTAATTTTTTTGTCCCATAGGAATGTGCGAAACAAGGTTATAAATTCACCTGCGTAACGATCGAATGGGTACATATATACATACGTCAATGCAGTTTTACGGTACATGCGATTAAATAATTCGGCAAAAATTACACAACGAATAAAAATTCTATACTTAAAATAAATATTACCACAAACGCGCCGCAGTGAATATTTAATAAAAACCAGACATAGCGTCATTTTACAATGCCAGGTTTAAAATTAGGTAAGTAAACCTGTGTAAAGACTCGATGATTTACTTATTTTATAATAGAAGATTAAGAAATTCTGTTAAAATTAAAAAGGCCTCAAAAGTGCATATTGTACTTTTTTTTATAATTATATCTTTGATGTGGTCGTTATTTGAGGTCTGACCAAATTTTCATCGGGTCATCCCCCAAATAAATGAAAAGAAGCCCTGTGAATTAATTCAGGTTTTTCATTTTAATTTTTGCATCGAACGGTAACGAGCGTAAAGCCATGAAGATAAAAGGCAACTTTCGCGATTGTTAAAGCATTGCAAGCAATAATATTCACACACCTCCTAGTTCAACGCTATTTTATTAAATCCTAAACCCGAGTGCAGGTTCGAAATTTTTTGCAAATTTTTTGCGCATTGCAAAATTTTTTCGCAACTTAAAATCAGCAAATTCTTATTTCCGTTTATGAGAGATATTGTATTTCATTTTTTCGCAATATGATGAGTTTTTTTTCAAATTTTTTTCACAATTTTATTATCTTAGACGAAGAATGTTGTGACATTAATTATAGAGACGAATTATTATTAATTTTTTTTTTCTATTTTTTTTTTTTTTTCTTTTTTTCTTTTTATTGAGCTATTTTCATATTCAAAAATTATCCATTGCTCTCAGAGCTTTGCTCGATGTGGCAACTCCTGCCATCTGAGGGCTAATCCTTATACTAGGAATAGCCCCATCGCACTTCTTCTTCATCCCACGCCCCGTACCGATCGGTAAGTTAGTTTCACCGCAGTGAAGCCAGTTCGACGCAACTAAAACTTTCTACATAGGAACTGTGGTTACAACGCTTGCTGTACGATCAATAACCCAGAGACTCTTGAGTTGAACACCGAACTTTCAACCCCTACTCTCGTCGTGTATAAGGAGTCGAAACGATGAAAGGCTTGCGATAGGGAAATAGATAGAAAGAAAGAATAAATAAATAAATAAGAAAAAAAACTAGTTCATTGGTCTTTTTGCATGCTATCGAAAATATAATCAATTGTTTTTCAACAAAAATAAATAAATAAATAAATAAATAGATAAACGGAGCTTTGATTGTTGATTAAGAGGCGAGATTTTTTTTTTTTTTTTCTAAATTTATAGCGAATACTCGATCCCAAAGTTCATATACTCGTTATAATCCAGTAATCGGTGTATAGATACATTAATCCAACGAATCCCTCCCCCACTCGCCGGTTGAATTCTGATAAGATATATATAGAGAAAGCAAAAGGGCAAACGAAAAAAAAAAAAAAAAAAAAAAAAAAACGATTCGCACGAATTAAAAATCTATTGAAATTTTGTGCCATAGATAAAAATCTATATTGTTTAATGATTTTATAATTATTAGAACAGTACCTGGATAGCCTATCCTGAGAACAGATATATTCACCGATTTTTAAAATACATCTGATTTCATATGACGCATCTTTGTGTGATAAGAAAAAATTGTAAAAAAAAATTGTAAAAAAAAATAAAAAATCCTCTTTTATTATAAACTCAACAAATTTTTATGATGAATAATTATTCATGAGTCGATAGGTGTATGCCAAGGATAGATTGCTAGACTCGTAATATATGGTACACCCTGTGTAAATTAAAATTCGATAATATCTAAGGGATTTTTTTTTTTCTTTTTTTTCTTTATTTCTTTATTTTGTTTTCTTTCTTTCTTTTCAACTCGTTGAAAACCAAAAAAAAAGTTCAAGTTCAAACCAAAAAAAAAAAGAAAAAAAAAAACCGGGAAGGGCCACGAAAGGCGAAACAACGATAGCCGGGCATCGAACCATGACCCGAAGCACCTGTTGCTGCGCTAACGCGTCTAACCCAACCTGACCTAGGCTCCACCTCGCTTCACCTGCACCGAGGTCTTCGGACCGTGATGAAAACACATACAGGAAGCAATCTCTAATCGGCTACTATTGTACGGATATTAGATCATAAAAACTAATTTTGTCAAAAGATTGCAGATTCTATCGTGAAAAAAGAAAAAAAAAAAAATTTAATTTTAGCGATAACCTTTGGTTTTTGTTTGTTTTATTTTTATTTTTTTTTCGAGTTTTGAAAATAAGAAAGAAAGAAAAAAAATGAAATTAACCCGCAGGTTTGTTTTCTGGGTAATTAAAGATGGGAGAATCGAAATACTAGCTTTAAAAATTTTCTCTATGAACCCTGTTTTGTCGTTATCTTAATCGTTTTTTTTATATTATTTTTGCTTTCGTTTTTTTTTCTGGAGAATTTAATTAATTTTTATCATGATTTCACACCTAATTCGTTCGCGGACGCATAGGCGTGATTCGAAAGATCGTATAGTGTTAGGAGAAAGAAGAAGTAGGTACAACTGAGCAGAAGGTTGTTCGTTCTAATGACATCGAAATCGTTGCGGTCGTTTCAAATTCCAATTTTTCGCATGACGACGAACGGAACGAAACAAAACGGAACGAAACGGAACGATGATACCGATGTCGTAATTCTTGAGAATCGTAACCATGACGTGGTTTTGGGTCTAATTACCGTAGAACGTAATTAGGTGTGTCTCTCTATACTATACATGTATACTGTACTGTACGACGTTTGAAATGTAAGTTGCAAAATATAAAATGGGTTTTACCGCATTACCCCATTCTGACGACTAGCTATTAAAATTCAAAAGTAACACGGAATTATGATCGAAATATTATTCCGGAAAAAACGGCGACATCAATCGTCAAGGATAAAAATACGATGCACGATTTTTTCTGCCGATTTATACGTCACTGCATATTTCGAGTAACAATCTTGAAGAGTGAAAGTCGACAAAGTTTGATATTCAAAAATACCATTATAGGTATATGTTGAGAAACATACCGTTAACGATAAAATCGATTGCGCGATTTTGTTGCTTCATTTATGACTGTCTAGTAGTATCCTTGCATTTTAGTTGTTTTTTTTTTTTTTTTTTTTTCATCTTCTTATTTTATAATAAACAATTCTGATCCGGTTCTAGAAGATTTATGTGTAACGGTGAGCAATAAGAGAAAGAGAGAGAAAAAAAATGTCTACATGTGCTCAAATCCTGGTTGATTCATTCATAAGCCTTTGTATCACGGTCAAATCTCGATGTAAAATTTATCCGAACCTTTTTTTTATTCCGAGAAGAAATCTTGTCAGAGATATTCCTCGAAGCATTTTTATTATTGTAATCGTCAATCGAACACTTCGATTTCTTCGAAGTATGACGAGTGGTCGTCTCCAACCTTAGTTTAATTTTCGCACAATAAGAAATGAGTATAAAATAAAAAGTCGAAAATAGTTAACGAACAGAGAAACTTGTCTGTGGCTATATATTGACTTGATGTTTCGAAGATATATGATCACTGGAGAAGAATGCGGGGAGAACAAGCTTTCAATTTCAAAATTTCAATGAATCAAGACAATGCAGCAAGTTCCACACGCTATTCTGTGATCGATAAATCATTTCACGAAAAATTAATAGCCGAAATGTTTTTTGACTGTGCCATGATCCAGAATGAGATAATTTCAACATCATCTTGCTCCAGGGCGAGATAAAGAAAAAATATATATTTTACTCATGACCATGAAGTTTGGAAATACTGGAAAAAAAGGGACAGTTAATTAATTATTGAATATGTAAGTTAATTAATTAATCATCAAGGGAAGATTGATAGGGTATAGTATAAGAGACTTTGATCGAGCTAGAAACTATGTTTTTACCTCGTTAGTTAGATTGACTCGCAACTTTTGAACCCGACCTCATCGTTGGACTCGAAGATAAACGATGGGCTAAATTTTAGAGAGTGATTAATAAAAAAAAAAAAAAGTACGATCATGATGTTGAAGGTGACAGATCTGACCTATAGACATTAACGAAATTCATTGCTATCAAAGTCGAACAATACCGAGTGATCCCAATCGATCGATTCAATTCATTTTTGCAATCATGATTAATCATTTTTCCAAACGAATATTTTGATTTCGAAAATTATACAAAATTCGTATAATATCTTATACGATATTTGAATCGTGTAAAAATATTATTCAAGTTGAGAATTACTTTCTGATTATTATCGATACGGAATTAACGTTCCGACCGAAACCGATCAATTTATGTTATGTTTATAGATTATGAGAATTGTAGAAATAAAGTCAATAAAAAGTTTCACTTCTTAGTCATAAAATTTTTTTTTTATTTTAATTTATGATCTTTTTAGTATTCATAACTCCTTGGGGCATTTGAAATACGTAATGATTGTGCCCGTAACTCGGAACGATCGACTGACCGCTCCGATAGCCTTTATCGACAATTAGGTTGAAAAAAAAAGATATATACTCATGCCATTTTTCCAAAATAAAACTCTGCAGTATTTTTCTGGTTTTCATTTATACTTGATTATTCGGTTTTATCGTTGATTGGCAGACTACCGGCACAATAAATTAACTCCTCCAAGAATTCCTATAAGTGTCAAATCTTCGTGTGCCCAAAGTTTATTTCGAATCTGCATATTTGAATAGAAAATTCAAAATTTCGAAGAAATTTTTCAGAATTCTCTGAGAATTCCCGGTTTCCCCTGTCGTTCAACACTCTCTCTGTATACCTATAGTGCAATACGTATCAAAACCTATTTACATATTAACGCATAAATTTTCAGATCAAGATCATGTGGTTTATAATAATGCAATAAGTGATTAAGCCAGATCATTTATTATTCAAAGTTGACAATAAATCGTCGACAAGGACATCGCGATATGGTCTTAAGTAGAAAAAAAAAAAAAAAAAAAACTAGACATAAGCATGTCATGTGAATTATACAAATATATATATACCTGTATGAAACAAATGATACTAAAAATCAAAATCACCTACACAGTCGAAAAATATCAGTATCTAATATATTAATACATCTACTATACGTTAAGCAAAGAGATGCCTATTCTTCCGCATTGCTAGACCAATCTTTAACCAATTGATCAAATTGGCGATAAAAAACCGTATCAATACCAACGACGTCGTGGTGTGAGTGAAGAAAAAAGATACATTCACAGATGCGTATCTGTTCTGCGGCAAATGTGAAATAGAAAAAATAAAAAAAAAACAAGGGAATCAAAGAGTAAAGATATAATTTTTACTCACATACACATTTGAGAATGATTAAATATATTATCGCAATTCGTACTCATAGGTATATGGGGTATTCCCAGCTCAACTCAACCAACCATCGACACTCATGTCTTTGTTTTTTTTTTTTTTCGAAAAAATATGTGTTAAAGTTCGAGCAAAAAGGCAATGTTTTTGTGAGTTAGAGGTGTTGCATTCAATTTTTGAGAATCACACAATTTTTAATAAATCTAGGCGGCCAGAGGTCCAGGCGTCTTGGTTAAGGTTTTAAAAATGTTGTTTTTTGATGTAGTATTTTGTGTAAAAAATTAATAAAAATCGGTAATAGCGAGATTTGAGAAAGTCGAGATTTTCGACTTTTATCGAGCAAAATTGGGCCGAAGAATGATTCGAAAATTCTGAAATTAATCTCAGTTAAAATTGGTAGGATAACGGTTGTTTTATGTATCTAACATTTTCCTCTAGGATTCTGTACTTACATTCGATAAAAAATTTAACTATCCACCGCCTAGATTTATTAAAAATTGTGTGACTGTCAAGAATGAAATGCAAGACGTCCGAATCACAGAAACATTGTCTTTTCGCTCGAACTTTAACATAAAACATTTTTTCGAAAAAAAAAAAAACGAAGACATGAGTGTCGATGGTTGATTGAGTTGAACTGGAGTGCCTCGTACATAAGATACGAAGAGCCTAACGAGAAACTGAATGAACTTTTATTGTTAAGCTGTAAGGTATCTGGTTCAATTGAGATCGATACAACCGATCAGACTTATTGTTAATCGATTGGGTTGGACCAGAACTCTGTGGTGTTATACAAAGCGATAGGGAATTGCGGTGTAACGAATTGCTCGAGGACATATCAGTAATTGAACTATACCGACCTATACATACGCGCAATAAGAAAAGGGTCGATTTTACTTCCCGAATCTCTTATTTCGAAAAAAAGGAATAGTATATTGTGCACCATAGGGGAGCAAACAACGTTGCTCCCGTGATTCAGACGATATTTTTTTTTACACATGCGAACGGAGGCCGATTTTGCTACCTATTTTCGGGTATAGCGGTTCTGTGCAAAAAAAAAAAAAAAAAAAAACAAACAAAAATTTTTGTAGGTGTTGCAATTTTTTTTTTCCTGCACCCCTAAACTCTGGCGGAAATAAATAAAGAAACGTTGTGCCGCGATTATAGCTAGTCAATTAACCTAATCAGTAAATTGAAACCAAATGCCATAAACTAACACGATAAGAACCGCATTAGGTAGTAGCTACTGCTCTTAAAACTTGGAAACAAGAGTCAGTAAATTTGTATAAAATGAAACGAAACGAAATAAAAAAAAAAAAAAATTGATAAAATACAACACCACAATTTTGGGCTAGATATTTGACGTTTATAGATCATGTGTGTGAAGTTAGCCCAGCACTTTCGGAAAATCGAAAATCCAAAAATTGTGCTATATTGTGCTAGACTTGTGCTAACTTGTGCCGCGAACCGTTTTCCAAAATTCTCTACGGTTTTCGAAAAAATTGATAAAATTCAAATTTCGGATCAGCCCAGCACTTTTGGAAAATTGAGAATCTAAAAATTGTGCCAGATTGTGCCGAATCTGTGCTAACTTGTGCCGTAAACCGTTTTCCGGAATTCCGTGTGGTTATCGAAAAAAAAAAAAAATGAAAAAAAAACGTAGCCCAGCACTTTTGGATAATTGAGAATCTAAAAATTGTGCTAGGTTGTGCTAAATCTGTGCTAACTTGTGCCGTAAACCGTTTTCCGGAATTCCGTGTGGTTATCGAAAAAAAAAAAAAATGAAAAAAAAACGTAGCCCAGCACTTTTGGATAATTGAGAATCTAAAAATTGTGCTAGGTTGTGCTAAATCTGTGCTAACTTGTGCCGTAAACCGTTTTCCGAAATTCCGTGTGGTTTTCGAAAAAAAAAATAAAAAAAAAAAAAAAAACGTAGCCCAGCACTTTTGGAAAATTGAAAATCTAAAAATTGTGCTAGGTTGTGCTAAATCTGTGCTAACTTGTGCCGTAAACCGTTTTCCGAAATTCAAAAAAAAAAAAAAAAAAAAATACGTGATACACAGAAATTCATTTTTGCATTATTTTTATAATTAATTTACGAAAATGCAAGCACATTTATGACATTGAAGTTTGCATCGTTGGAATGCAACGAAATTCAACGTAAATTAAAGAAAAAATATTCATGGCATAAAAATGATCCAACTACGTTTATTGACATTTTCAAGTTATTTCTAATCGTTTTCACTTTTCAAACATAGCAGGATCATTTTTGGTAAATTAATATATTCAAATCATTTTTCCTCGGATTCCGTTGCGTTCCAACGATGCAGACTTCAATGTCATGCACATTTCTGTTTGAATGGTCATGTGCAAATATTATTATTAATATCACTGATATCTAAATAAGACCAATTTTCATTTAAATGAAACGAAGTTAAGAAAGTTTATTGATTTGTTTGTTTTTTTATTTCATTTACATTTGTGATAACATCAAATAATACAATAACTATTATAATTATTGTATTATTTGATGTTATCACAAATGTAAATGAAATAAAAAAACAAACAAATCAATAAACTTTCTTAACTTCGTTTCATTTAAATGAAAATTGGTCTTATTTAGATATCAGTGATATTAATAATAATATTTGCACATGACCATTCAAACAGAAATGTGCATGACATTGAAGTCTGCATCGTTGGAACGCAACGGAATCCGAGGAAAAATGATTTGAATATATTAATTTACCAAAAATGATCCTGCTATGTTTGAAAAGTGAAAACGATTAGAAATAACTTGAAAATGTCAATAAACGTAGTTGGATCATTTTTATGCCATGAATATTTTTTCTTTAATTTACGTTGAATTTCGTTGCATTCCAACGATGCAAACTTCAATGTCATAAATGTGCTTGCATTTTCGTAAATTAATTATAAAAATAATGCAAAAATGAATTTCTGTGTATCACGTATTTTTTTTTTTTTTTTTTTTTGAATTTCGGAAAACGGTTTACGGCACAAGTTAGCACAGATTTAGCACAACCTAGCACAATTTTTAGATTTTCAATTTTCCAAAAGTGCTGGGCTACGTTTTTTTTTTTTTTTTTATTTTTTTTTTCGAAAACCACACGGAATTTCGGAAAACGGTTTACGGCACAAGTTAGCACAGATTTAGCACAACCTAGCACAATTTTTAGATTCTCAATTATCCAAAAGTGCTGGGCTACGTTTTTTTTTCATTTTTTTTTTTTTTCGATAACCACACGGAATTCCGGAAAACGGTTTACGGCACAAGTTAGCACAGATTTAGCACAACCTAGCACAATTTTTAGATTCTCAATTATCCAAAAGTGCTGGGCTACGTTTTTTTTTCATTTTTTTTTTTTTTCGATAACCACACGGAATTCCGGAAAACGGTTTACGGCACAAGTTAGCACAGATTCGGCACAATCTGGCACAATTTTTAGATTCTCAATTTTCCAAAAGTGCTGGGCTGATCCGAAATTTGAATTTTATCAATTTTTTCGAAAACCGTAGAGAATTTTGGAAAACGGTTCGCGGCACAAGTTAGCACAAGTCTAGCACAATATAGCACAATTTTTGGATTTTCGATTTTCCGAAAGTGCTGGGCTAACTTCACACACATTTATAGATCCCCTAAAGACACCGACAGCTATAACGATTCATTAATCTCTATACATAAATTTTCCGATACTGTTTTATCGTTATATAAAATTTACGTTGTACCTGAAAAATTGGATGTAATTGAATTCTAATTTATACCTAAACGAGTCTGTGTCACTAATGCACTTATTGTGTATAATTCTGACCTAGACCCATTTTCAATAATGAATGCATACGCAATATCAATATATATGTATATTTTATCATATGTATGTGATAAAAAAAAAATTTATAAAGTTATGTGGGTTACACACCTTGTGCTTATAGTAAAAGCTATGAGATCGTTACGTTATCTTTTCTTCATAATTAAATCGCGCAGCATAAAAGAAATTGTGCAATTGTAGATAGGAATAGATATATACATAGGTATGTATAGTTAGGTATGGGTTTGCTGTATATTTGTATGCATATGGTGCAAATCGACTACGATTACGAAAATGAAACTAGAACAAAGCAATATGCGCGATGTATCGCTAGTAAAGTTTCTGTATAAGCAGCTTTTATTAGGTCAAACTTTGTTCAATGAATAATTGAAGCAAATCACGCTTTCCAAGCCTATCTTCTAAAATAGCATTTCACGCGTCTGAATTGGCTCATCAATAAACTTTCACCCTTGCTAAATCATCTGAACCTTGTACGGAATAAATTCTAACTATTATTTAGCAAGGTTGGAGGAAAAATATTGTCTAATGATCCTGAAGAAATAATAGAAGACACTTGGGTGCGATTTTGATCTGTGAAAAAAGAAAAAAGAAAAAAATCAGCTAATCGTAATTAATTCATTTTCAAGATTTACATATATGAAGAGCTTGGGTCAGTAGGTCAGTGTCAAGCTAGTGTGATCATATTAGTTCAATTTATCTTCAACATCGCCTCGCCTCTCTTGAATCTTATTAAATGTTAGTTGGAATTTTCCAAGGTTGTTAATAGAAACTTGCAATCGATATTCTAGTATGGACGATAGTATACAGAGATATTACATATATGAAGTCTAATACATCGTATGAAATAAGTAGAAAAGCGCAAAAAAAAAAAAAAAAAAATGGATAATTAATATTGAAATATAACCGTAAGAAGAATAAAAACGAAAAATATTGCCGAAGAGATAGAAAAAAAGAAAAAGAAAAAGAAAAAAAGGAAAGATAAGAAGTGTAATTTTCGATAGGAAGAACAAACCTTCGAAAATTTATCGACTAGCCATGCACCACGTAATATTGTTCGCGAGTCTCAAAGGCAACGTTTATACGGTAGCATGCTAATTTAATTGCAAACAATTATCCCCTAGGAGTTAGGTTTATCGTATACATAAGATCTAACCATTACACGCAACTGGCAATACATATATATATATATATATATAAATGCCTTATCCTTATCGTCATGGCTATAAGACTAGCGATGACGTCTAAGTCTGGAGTAGCTTATTCCCCATCACTGCGTTATACTTGAACAATTACCCGTTACAATGACACAGAATCGGATGACAGATCGGAGAAATCTATGTACATTCCGTTAGATTTTTTTTTTTTTCATTTTAATTCAATTCATTTTGATTTTTTGATTCTGTAGAAACTTTCTTGGAGTTTATTGTAGAGTAGAAAAAGTAAAACGTCAGTTTTATTCGAGTTTTTTTTATCACCGAAGAGAGCTATCATATTCTGCAATGACGAAGTTTTTGCATTTTCATTTTGGCAAAAAAAGTTTGGATTAAAAAATTTTTTTTGCGATAATTATACACACACACGTGCACTTTAAAAACTTGTGTATTTATATGTATAATTTTGTTCATGCAGTAGCGCGGAGAATTAATTAGTTAAAATATATATTAACAAGCTTCTTCTCTATATGCTAGACGCGTAGGTACTAGCTTATACACATGCATTACATTAACGTAATTATATCTAAAGGATTAATTTCTCACTCGCTAACCACGTATCGTTAATTATGCTTGGAACAAACTTACTGAAATTTAAACACATGCTACTTAATTTTTCAAGCTCAAATATAGCCATTATGATGAATTATATACCTGGAGCCAAATTTCCCTGAAAATTTCAAGTTCATTTAATGAATTTTTATCATTATATAGGTGCATCGGAGGTATGCTTTTATTTATTCCGCGTTCACAGACCACTCGAACGATACTAATCATGTAATCATAATCTTGAAATTTTTTTTTTTTTTCGAATAATTTTTTCACCGATTTGTTCGTATAACAAAAATTAGATTTTTGTAGAATCGTCAGGTATTTGTTGATGGTAAAGAAAATTTTGAATAAAATAATTTTTTTTCATCCCAAAATTAGTTGTTGCTCTATAATTTATTCATCGGTAAAAATAAAATTCCCTGATATTTCCAGGTTTTTCCATGTAGAACAAAAAAAAAATTTCGAATTTTTCCATGCTTATTTAAGGTATGGTGTATGTCCTGTAATAAATAATGGAATAATAATAATAACGATACTAGGTTTATTGCAAAATCAAAGAAGGCCGCTAATTAAATAGACTTCATAAATTATTGACATCCTGCAGTATCTAATTACAGGCGTTGACTTAAATCTTGCGACAGGATAATAAATTGCACTTTCCTTTCAAACGGAAAGTCGCTCACGATTTCTAATCGATGACTTCGCAAAGCCGCGAGGAATTCATATAAGGGAGACGGGGAAAAAGTGGGTATCCTCAGCTGAAAATTGATTAAAAAAAATTTAAAAAAAAAAAAAAAACTTTTTTCCCAAAAATTTTACAAACTTTTTTTTTATTCTATCAATTTTCGAAGGAGGTGCCTACTTTGCCGCGATCTTTCCTCCTTATTTATAAACAATTTCTCAGTTTTTGTATACAGAAGGGAAATTGTGTAGGTCCAAAGTCACGTTGCTGCATGTAACTGAATAATATGATGAGTACTGTTACATGTATGTATGTATGTTGTCTTACTACCCTGAGTGAAATTTCATCAAACCTTAACGATAAATTATTGTTCCAAGAATCGGATCCCCACGGGGTTAAATAAGATTCAAAAAGACCCGGTCTAAACCCACCCACGACGTGACGTGACCCGGATACTAATGATGCCCTGTTACCATTACCGAGTGCGTTCCGGTTTACTTACATATCAATTAACGATTTGGGCGTTCTTTTGTTTTTTTTTTTTTTTCTTTCTTTTCTAAATCTTACCTTATCAAAATTATTTGGATATTATCGGACGAATTCTTTTTGCCAATTATATAAAATTGAAAAAAAAAAAAAAAAAAAGATATTTTATCCAGATAGCATGTTGGGTTAAATTTCCGGAACTGTAGTGCATGCGAAAGCACTGAAACGTTGTTAACGAAGCAATTAATTCTCCCTCGTAAATTATGATATTGCTCCAGATTTTCAGCGCGTGTAATAGAGGTAGTAGAACCCACCGACCCAACATGGATTAAGTAATTTTAAAAGCGATAACATAAGTAAAGATTTATTATTTTTATCCCGGAGTGTAAAATAGCCAAATCTCATGAAGTCGTTAGGTAGGTATACGCGAAAAATGAAATAAAGTGATGAAATTTTTTCTTTTTTCTTTTCTTTTTTCTTTTCTTCTTCTTTTCTCTTAGTTTGATTATACTAAATTCTAAAATTCCGAAAGGTCGAGGTGTAGACAGCTCAAAACTCGAAAAGTCCAAAAATCCGAGAATTTTAGTTTATTTCTTAGGATGTGAAATATTTTACTTATTTTACCTACATGAACCGATAACTTCATGATATCATAAATAATCGATAGAATTTTGGATGTTTTTTTTTTTTTTTACAAAAAGTAAATTTCAAGAATTCCGGAGATTTGGCTTTTCGGATCTTTATAGCCGTCGGAATTTGGAACCTTCGGTGTCGTCGTTTCAAAGTTTTCCAAATCGGCTATGTAGTATTTTTTCCGGGAAAATACCCTTTCCGAAAACTGTCGATCAGTATAATATTGAAATTCGGAATTTCGACCATTCGGGAGATTTAAAATTCGGAACTTCACCCCGACCGGACCTCGGGAGATTTATTAGCTCCCATAAATTAAAAATTGAAAATATCGTAGGGTGGGGAAAAACCTTGTCCTAAAAACGAGTAACAATAACCATAGTTCGTTCTATAGGATGAGATACATCGCACATCGTGTGAGTTCAAAAAATGAAAGTACATATATACCTACAGAGCAAGGTCAAACCTCGAATATAATTAGTTAAGAAACAAGTTTTTAAATAAAACTATTGGGAATTAGAACTCCGTATGGCGCGTGGCTCTCACGGGTTGGATAATTACCATCAAGCATGTAAGCATGTTATAATATCTACAGCGTATAAATTCATTGAGAAGTTGTTAACACGGTCGGAACTTGATAGCCATGAAAAATTTAGGAAAAAGAAAACTTTTCGTTCTGCGCAAAGTGACTGCAGTATTTATTTAACGGTGATACGGTAGGCGAGAAAAAAAGATTAATAAAAATCAAGGTCTATAAAAGCGACCTTGACCCTTCGACACGCGCTTGCCTTCACCACGTAAAAATAGAAAGAGATCGACTAGTGGGTCAAAAGTTAAAGAAAAAGGAGAAGAACAAAGTGCTTGAATAAAAACGGACGGACGGACGTAATTAGTCAACGAGCCATTTCCCGGTTGTCTGATAATTTTGGTCCTATAATTATGCGTTATCCCGTCGTTTGGACATTGTCGCCCACAATCTAAACCGCGCAACGTGTAACGAAACTAAACTAAACTAAACTAAACTAAACTAAAGAACTGGGTACTTTCCGGTCGTATAAAGGTATACGTACGTCGACGTCATCTAATTACATGGTTTCGGAGATTAACGACTGATACAGCTGTTAGTAACGCGGATATAGCCATTATTGTTTGAGGTCGGAGATGCAATTTACGATGAAAAAGGTATAAGGTCAAAAAGTATATTAATATCTGCGGTATATTTAATCCAGTGACGTGGTATATACCAAATTGCCTGCATGACGATTATTAGCGGTAGCGAAAAACTTGTAATTGGTATTATCCCAGGTTGTTTCTTTAATTAGATAGCTGTTGACTCGAAAAAATCGTATCTTGTTTTTTTCGTTTCATTTAAATCAGGTCTTTTCATCCGCCAAAAAACCAACAAAAAAAAAAATAAGATGAGTATAAAATCGATGAATCTTCATCAAATTATTGATAAACGAAACAAAAATTGGATTCTTAAGGGGGACTGTACTCGATTTGTTACCGGCTGGTCTATTTTCTCGAATATCTCCGAAACGGGGCTATCGATC
Organism: Tenthredo scrophulariae; assembly: GCA_963978835.1. Taxonomy (NCBI): domain Eukaryota; kingdom Metazoa; phylum Arthropoda; class Insecta; order Hymenoptera; family Tenthredinidae; genus Tenthredo; species Tenthredo scrophulariae. Next base: position 4,813,531 of record OZ022230.1, on the reverse strand, counting down.
GACTTGTCCTTTCGGCAGCCGATGTTCGACGAGTAATGAGTTCGAACTGGTACGTTTGATCAGATGAAATCGGTATTTTTTTTTTTTTTTTCTTTTTCTGTTTGATCGAAAAGTGTGGGCGTGCCGTTTATTTCGACGTGTATCAAAGCCTAGAGTTTATAGGCTCGAACTGTTACTAAGGTGTATTCGTCCTACTGTAACATTCGCGACGTGCTTTATTTTCTGCATATTTGAATTGTAAATTCCCTGTACAATACGGTGCTCGTTTCCCACGGCCTAGAAAGTGGCTAAACTTACTGTAGAATGACCAACCACTGTTTTACAAAAATATGTACATAATTATCAAATTCACCTTTGAATTTAAAAAATCAAGAATTTTCGACAAATCTTTTTTATAGTATTTTATTTTTTCATTTGTTCAACTTGTTCCAATGATGGAACATCATTCATACGTATGGGTACGTATAGTGGGGAGACCGGAGCAAAGTGAGAATCTCATGAACAAACAAAAATTCGAAGAAAAATGATTTTTGAGGGAAAAGAAAGAGGAAAATTTTTATCAATTTTCAGCTGAGGTGCCCAATTCGCCTCAATCTTTTCTGTGTATCTTATACGTATGTGGGTATAGATAATCCGAACAGATACGATTGGATATATTTATAGCACACTGATAACCCAAATCAAATGAAACTCGTATAAAAGAAGATTGACTTATCGGTTTCTAATTCCATAATTGAGCACACTGACAGATGACCCTTCTAAACTGATATTTTTCACCTTGATCATTGCGTAATTTTGCTTTTTACCGATACAATTATTAAGTTGAAATTATATAGGGATGAAAAATAGTACATTGTGTATCGAGGGCGCAAAGAGCTATATTGCGAGTGTGCTGCATGCACACTCGCCAAAATAGTCTTGCGCCCGTGATGCACACGATATTTTTCTTAACACCTGCTCTATAGAAATGCCTCTTTTCGGACCGAGTGAGCGGGCGCAAAACCATGTTTTGCGCCCGAGTGCGGACAAGGAGCCTCTTTCTCCCGCTTTTAGCGGGCGGAAAAGACTTTTTCGCCCTAGGGCCGAAAAGTCCTGTTTAGCGCCCGCTCAAGAGGTCGCAAAGGGGCATTTTGCGAGCAGGTGTAAAGAAAAAGTTTTTAGCGTAAACTGATACGTGTGTAAAAATGTCGACAAAGTGGTATTCATATGTGTGCAAATTTCGATCGTTTAAAAAGCGGTTTGTGACTGCCAGTAAACGGGGGATATTTATTCGGTTGTTTGGAGATTGCTGGGACGTCGTAATGTAAGGTCGACGATTAGTTCTGCGCGTTAGTGTAACGGGATTAGCGACAAAGTGTTAATTAACCTTGCGTGAACGGCGACGATCACCACCTATCTCTCCGAAATGTCATTCTCATTAATTGCAGCCCGACCGGTGACCACGCCTTTGTTAAATATCATGGTATAACCGCGTGTTTGTTGAACCGTGAAACTCGCAATGCGTTAACATATCTCGCGATCACGAAACTAAAATTAATTCATTCAGACAGAAACAGAAAAATGAAAGTACCTACGAAGTTAGACCACCTTCGACTTGGCTTTATATTTGCTCATCAAAAAATAGTACTCAACAATTTCTTTTTTTTTTTTTTTTTTTTTTTTTTTTTTTTTCGAGTAAGTTAGGGGTTGGGTGGAAGTTCTGAGTTTTTAAAATCCCGAACGATAAAAATTCGGAATTTTCAAGTCCCCGAAAGTCTACTAAGCTGATTTAAAGAATTTTGAAACGAGGAATACCGATGGTTCAAAATTCCGAAAGGCCAAAACTCCGAACTTGAAATTTACGCATGTATTCATTCATTCAGTGTTTGATAAATCGAGCTATTGATCGTATCGAAACCGATGAGTGGTCAAAATGAATTGTCTTTAGATGAACTTTATGGAGAAAAAAAATTCAAAATCCTGTCAATTATTCACGACATTACGGGCGATTTTAATTAAAATTTTTCAAAACTTGTCAAATTCACGAAATTCTGTAACTTCGATTTGAAATGTTGAAACTGGATTGAAATTTTTTCAGTTTTTGGGTTCCACTAGATGTAGGTAATGTGTAAAATGTCAGAATTTTTCGTCGACTATGTTTTACGATATTTTTCGGTCCATCTTTATCAGTGCAGTATAATAACACTTTGATAAGTTCTAAGCCTTGGTCTCCACACCTCCGATTCCAATATCGACAAATCTATTCATGGATGGAATTAAAGCATGAATTCATTGAGTGAAACTAAAAAATGTCTGTGGAAAGGCGGCCGCTACGACGAGTAACACGATCCTCGGGGATGAGACAACGGGTCGGATTTCGTGGCGACGTTACATACATACGTACGTACTCCTCCTGGACGCAGGAGGGAGACGACCCCATATGAGAAGAAGAAGACGAAGAAAGCGGTGAATAACACCTCAAGCAATAAGAACAGCCAGATCACTTTTACTTCGCGTATAAGAGCTATCATCATTATTATTGCAATTCTAAGCACTGGTGCATCGATATTGAAACTACACGTATATATTTAAAGCAGGAAGACTATATACGTTGAATATATAATTATAGGTGAAATTCGCGTTCTGCTATAATAATTATTATTATTTTTCCTTCGATTAGACCAGATACGGAAATATTTCTTTCTTCAATTTTCAATTTTTGAAACATGATCTCCGAACCCTTTTTTTTTTTCATCATATGCCCATAAATGTAATGTATACCTATATTCGTAGAATGAAAATATTATTTCTACAAGCTAAGATGCGGGTTTAATCCTTTTATGCAAGCTCCGCAGGGTTCTTCTATAACCAAGAACAAAAGGATGAGGATAAAACAACGCGTCTTCGTTGAAAAAATTCTGCTGACTAATAGAAACTCACGCCTGTTGTCTCCAGTTTTCTATTGTGTTTTTAGAATCGGCACGTCGAGAATCATCTCAGCAGCGTCATTGTCATAGTTGAAACAAATAGTAAACAAAAATTGTCGTAGACATGAGAGCTGGATTATAACGAAAGTAATAATTCTCAAAAAAAAAAAAAAAAAAAAAAAACCCAGATGTTTTCCACAAATTTACAAATTTGTAATTTTTTTTTATAAATCCACGATAAAACTGGTCATATTCTTATTTTCTTAATTTTATTATCGAACAATTTCAATGAATCAGTCACGTGAGTAAAAAAAAAAAAAAATTATTTTATTAAATGACATAATAATTTATAACGAGAGCAATAAGATTTTAGCCATGTTTTTTTTTTTTTTTTTTTTTTTTTTTTAACGAGGTATAATAAAATCAATGAAATACGACGACATGCATCTGATGTAATAATTTTTTGCGTTCAATTTTTTGTAGTTTCTTTTTTTTTTTTTCACATTAGTTTAATATTCTCTGTCTAGCCAACGACGAAGCTTAAATAAAATCGTAACGTTCATCGCATAATTATGCAGAATTATAAAGAAGGAAGATTGAATTTGAGTTGATTTAAAAAGTAAGAAAAGATACTCGTTACAATAGCGTATTAAGAATAATAAGATATATAAAACTAATTGGATCTCAATCTCGGTATTCTGAACGCTCTGAATTCTTCTCGTCTTAGACGCGCAGCGATTAGTAACAGATATAAGTAATACGCCAATTATACGTACCTACGTCTGTATTTTCCTACCTTTCTTAGATTGAATTTTTTTTTTTTTTTTTTTTTTTTTTCCCTGTTAGCGAAATCGAATTGAAAATAAATGATAGGCAATTATTGTATTGAACTTATTCCGATGAGCAACAGAATGATGTTATACATCCTGAAAGATGTATATGAAAGTTGTAATTATTGACGTGAATTTTCAGAAAACAGCTTTGACGCAATTTAATCAATTGGAATTGATCGTCGAACAAACAGAGTGTAATAAACTAATAACTAATAGCCAATAGACCGTATGAAATCTCCCGTCGTCGTGCCTGCCGACGTATCGGCAGAGTGAAAGCTAATTAACACAACCATTACTAACCGCTACATTGCACCTGAATGAACTTAGAATTAGTACTACCTGTAATTCACACGTAACTAAACCTGGCAGGAATTCTATACTACACAGACGAAGAGGTAAATAGCAAAATGCATACATAATTATTACCCGAGTATGCAGAGCGTCTATATTTGTATACCGTGCGCTATATATCTATATTGAGAATTCCGTCTGAGTAGAATAAGGTCTTTGACATCGTGGTGAATCTGAAATTTGTGAATTAGAGTAAAGAACAAAAAAAAAAAAAAAATTCATTCATTCATTTTCGGATAAATCAATTTATTATTTTTATTTTTTTCTAATTAGTCAACACGGAATTTGACTCGGAAATCGAATGTTAGGTACTAGATATAATGAGCTAAGTTTAATGGAGGTGATTAATAGATACGGTCTAATGATTAGTCTGTTGATTACACCAGCGATAAACTTTCCGCGGGTTTGTATAGGTATACGTATACAAAAATCGGTAGCACATTCAAACGGAATTTAACTTCTAAGGTGAAATAGACGATTTGAAAAATAATTTAGGTGTCATTAATGACTAGACGATCATGGTAAAATCGGTGTGCATTTTAACTACGTAGTTTTGAGAATCGTTTTAAATATCTATAATCTCAAGGATGGCAAGTTTTTTAAACACTTTGGCTAAAGTGAGGTTTGTTGGAGGCATATTGCGATCCGAAATGTTGACCTTAATGGTTATAATAAATTATAATATTCAATTTATATACAATATCGATCGTGCCACTAGATCCCAGAGTCGAACCTTGAGCCGAATTCTGCACAAGTGAAAAAAAAAAACGAATATTAATTTTCCGAAGATTTAAAAGACTTGAAATAATCGATTAATTTTTATTATCGTATATAAAAAATTGAGGATGAATGAAACAAGTCGACAATTTATACTACAACTGAGAACATATTGTGAAGAGTAATATTTATACTGCCGAACCCTAGCTGAAGTGAAACACGCATGCAGAGGTATAGCACACTCACGCACAGAGTGTTGTAGGTACTTTGTGGAAGAACCTCGATGCGCGGTGTGCTAGGTTAATTTAATTTTCACTTAGGTACACATATGTAGGTTCAATTAGCAAATGCTTCGTTCACGAACTACCGGATCATGTTTCTAAACTTACACCACCACCACGTTTCTGCCTCATTTATCACTGATTAAAGAAAATTAAGTCTATCTCACAAAAAAAAAAAAAGAAAAGAAAAAAGGAAAAAGGGGATCCAAAACGTCTTTCCTCTGCACCATTTGATTCGTACCTAAACATTTTACCAGACGTGGTTTTCTGTCCCACGGTTTAAGAATTTTCATCTACTCGAAAAATAGAAGAAAAAAAAAGCGACCCTTGTCGTTATCGACGAAATAATTTCAAGAGACTCTCGTGTCGCGTTCCCAGACGACTCTCAACATTCTGATAATATTCAAAATTTTGAGAATTAAGAATCTAAGTGGTTGACGGTGTTCCTTATATCTTATGACTTTAAAATTTCTTTTTTTTTTCACTTATTTGTAAATAAATATTAATACGAGTCGATGGTTCCATCTGTCATATTATAGTCGCGTGAATTTGAAGCAGCATTCCAGTATCTAAGCTGTAAAAATAATCTAACTGCGGCAACACCCCACTTTAACTGACGAAAACGACGAGAGTTAGGGAGTCGCCCTCTGATTGTGGTGGTACACGCTAGCTCTATTCGCTTAGGGATTGTGAAAAATACACCCACGCAACACGCAAGGGTAGAAACTCGGAAGGCCAAAGTTATAGGTACTACCTACCATATGTATGAGGTGAAACACACATACGATATACTACGATCGTAGAAGTGTATTGAACAGAATTTACCACGAGTACGAGAACAAGGGTGAATTCATTACCACCTACACCCTAGGTCACAATTACCGTCTATAATTACGTCTGCGAAGCTGGTGCCTAATATTCGAAAAAAAAAAAAAAAGAATTTTTTTTCCAGACTTCTATGTCTTCTTTGAAAACAGTTTTACAGTTATATGTCGTGTTTTCGAAAACAGTTCTAGCTATTCAACGAAAGATAAATTTTACTTAGGTATATTTTTATGATATAATTTTTTGAAAAACAATTTCGAAAATAATGATTTTTTTCTTTTGTTATATATATATATATATATTTTTCAGCTAAGTATTATACGTATATTATTTCTTCTCCTTTTCTTGTACGCCACTGTGTTCTTGACAATTACGTTAATCCGAGGTTCTCTATCGTTGCGGTAATAATTGCTGCGCTGATTTCACTTTAGTTAAGTTTATTTTCGTTCTGAACTAATGTAAGTAGTTAAGTCCTTGCTTTGAGAATAACGGAAGAAATTAAATGTCGCATTAATGTGTAGAGGAAAAGAAGAGTTGTAATTCTGAATAATTTTTCAAAATTATTATAAAATTTATTTACGTATTTTTCAATTTTATTTTTTTACTATCAGCGAAATTAGTAACGGGTAAAAATAGACGCCGATTAACCGATATATTATATTCAGAGCGTAAAATTTATCGTCACCTACCTATAATTATGCACGTGGAAAATTGGTGACAAATTTATTTATGTACCTGTGCAGTAATACAGTATGTAATAAAAAAAAAAAAAAAAAGGGGTTGGTAAATTCTTATTTTTTCATACGTTTATTATACTAGCATAATATCAGGACTTTCGTCGGAAGCTTCATGGAGTAACAGTAATTACTCTCTGACACGATTGTACCATGCGATTTAATGCTGCATACGTAATTCAATGATTATTCTACATTCATGAGGCGCCGATTAGTCTCTTTGTATAGTTTTAATCAGTTGTTGAGGCATCGCTGAATGTAGGTATCGTAATAATACACTGCAAAAAAGTGCTTTAATAAAGTTAAATAACGAGAACGAAAATTTTTGGTTTTATTTTAACTACATATTTCCATTTTTTCGTACAGGTATAAAATCGAAGTATATATAAATAGAACTAATTTGACTTTTCCTCGAAAATAAATGGCGGCGAAATTTAACACTAGGTATACAGGATTACCTTAAATTACTCGAGAAGCACCTGCAGCCCGTTTCCGGTATTAATCAGCGTTATTTCACGCGCTGCGTATACCTGGGTATATTGTGTGAAAATTAGAACTTCTAGAACAATAAGTAAGTGAATTCCGCACAGCGAAAAAAACCAAATAATGTATATAGAAATTGTATATTATATATTCCAGCCCCCGCCCAAAGCATATGTTTTGTGCGTTTCGGGTCTCGGAAATAGTTCTAGCTATTTAATAATAAAAATTTCTTTCGAAAATTTGGCCCGCTAAAAATCTTCGCGAAGCGTTTCGGACATATACGCCAATATACGTAAATGTATATACTATATACAATATACCTATATGCATATACCAATGAAGGAAGAGGAATATGGAAGATTTTACGAGCTAAACACGCATACAAGCTGACGCAAACAGGATGTGCACATATTATGTATGTCTAGTATATTATATATAGTTACACTCTATCCTGTCTGATCATGGTGTTGCTGCTGTTGCTTGGTACCTACCTACTTGCTCGCTGCAACAACTACTACACCTACCATAAATAATAAGCGCTGTCCTGAGTAGTGAGTACGCTTGTATATTATAATGAACGCAGAGAACCCGGAAAAAAAAAAAAAAAAAAAAAAAAAGAAAGAAAACAGTGACGCTCAAATGGTGAATAAAAATTTTCTAAATTTTCGACATTTTCAGACACCGATATATTTTCATATTGCAATCAATCGGAAATCGGTATTATCTTGTTCATATTATGTAGAAGAAACAACATCTGGAGTACCGCGAGTGACTATAATTTATTGTTACCGATCTAAATACTCGAATTCAACGATTTCAACTGTGAAAGATGTATATCTTGTTATAATGAAAGATATTCATAAGTATTGCATTATACACTGACGCCGGCGACTAGGTCATGAATACATTAACCTAGTGTCCTCTTATGCTGGAGATGGTCATGATGAATGATGGGCACTTTATGCGGACGTAAAACGTTTGAATTAAAACGCGTTTATTCGCTCAATGACATCTGTAAGGATCTAAAATGCGAAGAAGGTTTGAGCCGCCAGCAACGAAATTTGATAGATTAACAAAAGTAGTGTAGTTTTATCGTAAAAGAAAGAATTGTATCAGCGGATGAATAAACAAAAAAATAAATAGACTCATAAGCTTGGGTCTATTTTTTCGCTATTTTTTTTTCTTGGGTGTTGCTTAATTAGATTATTTTCGAATTTCAATGCTCCCATGGGTCAGAACGTCTCCAAATACATAGCAAAAAATGTAGTCAAAACCGAAGATTTCTATCTCAATTCTAAGCACTGCCCCGAAGCCTTTGAACTCTTTCATTTGAATAACACACGATGTTTAGTACTTCGAGGTTATTTTTTACTTTCTATCGCATTATCGTTTCGAATAATCTGAAACTCCGCAGGTATCCGTGAGAAAATAATGCGCTGTAGCTTAGAAAATTATATCGCTGAAAATCTGTCTTCTTCTTTTTGGAGAATTCATATGACATATGTATATAAAAATATAAAAATAATTGCGGGAAGTAATTTCGCGCGATTATTAAATCGCGAGAAAATTTGATCGTAATGTTTCAAAGTGCGAATAAAATATTTCAAGGACGTCGACGACGGTTCAACTCTTGTTGTTAACTTCTGAGAGAGACCGTTGCTACGGACTACCATACCCCACGTGTATATTATGTGTATTCTTATGATTTATGAATGACTGAAACCGCCAACAGCATGCTATATCGTATAATGACGACTGACTGACACCCGAGGGGTCTATGACGGATCGGATCATTTTATATTCTTTCTTTTTTTACTATTATACATTGTGTGTGTACGCGCGGCACTCTCCCGTCTATTAATAAATATAATTCTTGCCTCGCGCTTATTTCCCGTCTAATAGGTGCAATAATTAATGCGATAATCAGTCATCGGTATTTATATTATCTTCGAGATAAAATTTCTGTTTTGTTTTTTCCTTCTTTTATTTTTCTGTCTAAAGAACATAAGAGCTTTGCTTCAATTGTGATTAAGAATCGACGCTAGTTAATTTACTCATTTCTAATGTGAGAAATTCAGCTTAGTTAGTAGAAATTGGAAAATTTAGAGACTTATAACGTCGACTGATATTTTCCAAATAAGTTTCTCCAAATCGAGTTTAATTATACCCAGGAAAGTTCAATCGCCGTAACATACTTCGTTAAACTACGTGAGAAATCGATCAGATGTTATTCGGCAAAAGAATTCCCGCCATCAATGTCATTCTTCTTTGGTCAAATTCAATTTTAATATTTTGTCAACTTTCGTCTAGAAACGAGAACCGCACCGGGAGTAATACGATGTGATATTTAGCTCCGTGAAATAATAAATAGGGACGTATACTATATTAGTACATAATAACATTGTAGTATTGATAAAAGTAGCTTACTGAAAGTTCGATGCTCGAATACACGAAGAAGAAATATTTTCCTTCGAGGAATTGTATTGATTGCAATGAACGAAGAGCAAATGACCAAAAATAAATGTAGAAAAATTATTCTGTTCAAGATTTTCTCCGTAGGCGAGTTTCATTGGGTTTCTCGGCAATAATCCTCAGATATTCTTATTATTGGTATTATGGTAATTGAACAAACTTACAATGTACTAACTAGACTCTAGTTACTAGAGTAGTATTTATATATATACAATGCAAAGGTGATTCACGTATAGTGGAATATATACGTATGTCTCAGTTTACGTAATAAAAGAAAAAAGAAATTGCGAACATCCGTCCGACCGAGCCTACAAAATAAACAAACAATGCTTGTCCTCGAAACTTGAACGTCAAAAACGTTATTCTATCTACTACCAGCTGCTGAAATGATACCGAACGTTACGAGTGAAAAATTGGAATAATTTTATGCCTCAATTTTATAGCTCAATTATTTATTTCATATCCTTTTAATTGAAAGAAAATTTGTACTGCAAGTTGAATAGAATGAATATACATGTATTACGTTCAATATTAGTAGCGAATAGAAAGCAGGATGGGAAAATTTTTCTTTATAATCTTAAACTAAAGGTCAGGTAAGTATTGAAGTATAGACTTACCGGCGATCCTTAGAACAGCTCGGTCAGCTGGATCTAGCTGTAGAATGCTTAACGGCTTATCCTTAGCCCATTCCTTCAAGCTTCCATCTAGCTCGAACTCCATCCTTATAGATATTTGTTATTATAAATGATTAAACAACCACCGAAAACACTAAACTGAATATAATCGATCACTTCTGCACTATGTAAATCACTAATCATCTCTAAGGATCACACGCGATCCCGTTAACCTCTGTTCATTCATAGTGCCGGTCGATTAATTTCGACACCTGGCACTACTGCTGCAGTAGGTAGAGGAAGTGAGGAAAATAAGTAGGTAGGTTGTACGCCGGGTGACAGAACAGACACAGCTTAATGCTGTTAGCAAAATACAACGATTCAATTTGATTATCGAATGTCACGTGGAAGCGATTTAAACGCGTGATATTATAGGTCTTTATTTATCTATATCTTCATTTGTTTATTTCCTTAATCACTTACTCAATCGCTTATTAACAAGAGGTTTTATATCAACGTTTTAACGAGCCGCAGCCAAAGAACTAATATGCACTCAACCACCCAGCTAGAGCACCGCGACTCGTGAGTCGACGTGAGGCGCCTTCTTCCTGGTCCCAACGCAGTTAACGCTGCGCGTTTGTTTATTGGCCAAACGCCGGCGCGTGGTTTATGAACCGGCCGCTAGTTGCGCCAGAGGTTCTCACGACTCATGAGGCACTATCGCTATACCTCTACATACGATGATGCGACAGTCGCACGTCTTTGGACGATTCTACAGGCGTCACACCGTCGTATGACGGCGACAGCGATGCTTCTATATATTATTTTCTTCTTTTTTTTTTATTCAATACTTTTTTGGAGCGTGTGGAAACCTGGTTAGAAAGAGAGAGAGAGAGAGAGAGAGAAAAATAAGGCTTTGAAACACACGCAGCAGAATTAAATAATGATTTGTTTATTTCTTCTCTTTTGTCATTCATCTATATATTTTATATCTTATTAATATACATGATTGCGAGTGGGCGACGATCATTAAATTTAGTTTTCTTTCAAGTGGGTATATTATATGTATACGTGCGGAGAGCATGCGTTTCAAATAATTACGTCACTGACAGATTCACAGTGTATTGTTGTTACTCGGAGCTCGCGCGACCCACGTACTAAATAATTATTTCAATTACTCTTTGTTTGTACCGAACCGACCCGCTTCCGTAACCGAACAAATCTGTCGAAAGATATTATATATAGATTGCGCGAGCGAGTCTTTTGACAATTAATTCATAAACCGCGGTTAACGAACCCCTCAGACTTTTACAAAAATTTATAAATTAAAAAATAGAAGAGTAAAATGGCACGTCGTCAAGTATAGCTATAGTATACAGACGCGGCTATCATTTCAATCGAATGAATGATTCACACGCGACGATTTCATCTGATTCACCAAATGTATACCCTGAATTGTTTCTTTATTTGTTTCTTTTTTTTTTCATTTTTTTCTGAATTGTAGAAAGGAAAAAGGCTTAAGCATAAATGTATTATTTCTTTATTTATATAGCATTGCGAGCTGCACTGGTCACTTTGCGAATTACGTAATATATAAGAACCTCTACGTACCTATATAACTATTATCTAACGCTGATGCAGCTACCGATATAATTATTACTGTGGTGGTGCAGTTCTCCTCGATACTCGACGAATATTGATTTAGTTTGAATTGATTCTGCTTCGTTTGTTTTTTCTATAATATAATTGCGAATATCTTAGCTGTACAGCGGTAAGGTTTTAGGAGACGACTATGTGGTTAGCGGATAATACGATTGGCGAAGAAATATTTCCCATAGTTTAAGTAAAGATTGATATTAATAGTAAAATAACTAAGAACAGTATTTACAGCGATTAGAAGTTCAATTATTTCTAGTATATTTGTCAAGCAAGATCTAAGACACTAATAATAATAATTCCAACGACAAACTCGAAATACATATAAAGCTTCAATGAGATCGAAGTTATCCGGGTTATCGCTTAACGTAATTTTAAAGAAGTTGTAAATAGGAGCGCAACTGCACGATGACGTTTCGTGGCTTGATCATCTGATGGTAGAAAGCAAAAGGAGTAAAAATCAATGTCTACCGGTTCAACACTTCACGTATACAATCACCATAACCCGTCAATTCGGCCCGAGCTACGTTAAAAAGACACAAATTTATTAACCGCACACTATTTTTCGATTGGGAAATTCCTTATCAGTTATCACAGCAAGTTTTACGTCAGAAATGCGACCCGGTTACTTGTACAGACGACGCGCCTAGCAGACGGCATTTTGGCTCGTACGCGTCGAACAGTCCGATCACCCGACCTCTTCCGGAATTCCACGAACTTGAAAGCCGCGTTCACCCAACTAAAATTCGATATATGATTACGTGACAGCGGCCTATATGTATATTCGTCGCGATTTTTTCTCGCCGAATATTTTCTCTTTCAGATTGACGGATTGTTTTATTCATTTTATTGAATTGATACGTTTACTTTAGATCAATGTATTATTCTACAACTCAAACCCGCTATAATCTTATCTAACAAATCGACCACATTACGATCTAGCGTAGAATTTATATTCTTATCTGAAAACAGTCGCTACACGCGCCTGTACTATAATGTAATAAGCGTCATATCACGACAGCTGGAAATATAGACAACAAAGATTAATTAGTTTCATTTCATTCGCACGTAGTAATATAAAATGAAATAATATCTAAGGAACTAAATTTAACTCCGCAATTGAGACTGGACATTATTTTCTATTTTCAAATACCTATATCGTAGGTGAAGCTACGACGTTTCCACGTCTGTCACGTACTCGTCAGTCACGCAGGGGTCATTAATGTTCAGTTTTATTAGACTGAGTTTTTCTATTACGGTATTAAAAATCGAAAAAAATATGATTTCGAAATTCATTTTCAACTCCAAATATACAATTATATAAAATTGATTCATGTTTGATTTTTTATTTCAAGTTTTCATCTAAATAGAATAAGATCAGATGATGCGTGCGTTCCCGCGGTCATCAAAACAATTTCGTAAACTGTGTTACGTACCCCGCAACTCATTGCAATAATATCGATCATTATTCATTATTCATTATAATAAGCGAATACTTATAGCCTATCGTATAGATATATAAATGTTTTACAAACAAAGTTGCAAATGTTTAAAAATAAGGGATAAGATTATTTTACGCGCGTGCTTTTCTCCGATAGCAATTTTTTTCTAAACGATCATTAATAATTAACGATGGTATACTATATTCATTTATCACAAATTTTTTAAACCTTATAAACAGTTTTATGACATCAATTTATTTCAAAACAGTATAGCGGAGTTCAATAAAATATCTATATCACTCTAAAGATAACTTGAGTATTTCTACTATGTGTAACGTTTATAATCTCTGTGAAATTCATCAATAGCTGCATATCGCATTTGCCATCGTTCCATAAGAGTTTTAATTTACTTTATCCTATTTTATTTTCATTTTCTGAGCTGATAAGTTATTCAGAAAAGCTACAGGTATCTAAAATTGATTATATCTCGTTAGAATGACGTATGCGTCTCACAACTCGCGTTTGAAATTATGTTTCGGTCGCAGAATTGGACAAAACGGCATTGACCTTATCCCACATAATTCGATTTAATAGCGAGAAGATTTTAAATACGAAAAGAATACATTGAACGTCTGAAACCTCACCTACACGATACTCGAAATAAAAAAAAAAAAAAATGACAACGAGTTTAAAAATTAGTCACGACATCGTGGAACGGATCGACACGACATCATAGCACGACAAATTGACGAGTGGAATAAACTCGAATCATGATTTTAAGCCGAATTCAATAATACATATATCTGTACTCTTATATTCCCACGGGAAATAGGTATTCGCAAAGCAGGAAATATCCGACATCCTTATTGCTGATTGTTACGAATCACAGAGTCGACAGATTGACGATGTAATAATTATGAAAAAATGAAAATAAAAGGAGAAAATTACGGACTTTTGCTTTTTGCTTCATTACACATATTCAGTATTGATCATAATCATTATTATTCAGGTATAATAATACGAGAACGATGAGAGTGTTTTTTCAGGTAAATATACTTGGACGATGAGGTAAAAATCATAAAATATAATCCAGCTGCGGTTGGTGTGTAAATGAGCGTAAGGTGTGAGATCATATCTATAAAAGGCGCTTTCAACCTTACAAACTATGTATTATTGTCTCCCCTCGGCAATACGTCTCATGACAACCTTCGTTGGCACTTAATATTGGTTGATGTCACGGCTAAAATAAAATATACTGACACCGTTACCACACATCAGATTATTTCCTATTTTCATTTCCGCGTCGTATCGAATCTCCCTATTAAATATCCGTTTTCATTACGATTAACCATACTCAACAGTATCATGTATAACGAATATATTACCAAGTCCATAAACGTGATCCAGTGATCCACGACGACACTAATCTTTCTATTATTTACATGAAAATCGTCAATTCTATTTATTTATCCAACCGAAATTTTACTTTTAATTATTTTCAGGATCCTGTGAAAAAAAAAAACGCTATTACAGGAATGAAGGGGGAAAAAAATAAACACTTTTTTTTTTTTTTTTTTTTAGGGAATAAAAAATTTCCAATTTATTTCTTCAATTAAAATATAAATTTTTTATATATAAATGTTTCAGAATGACTAGACGTTTGATTCATGTTTATAACTATAATTAGCATACTATACAACTGAGAGACGAATTTTCAACGATTTTTTTATGCCCTAAATATTTCAGGATTCTAAATTCTGTTTATCGAAAGTGTGCATCCGATCTAATGAACGGAAGAGACCTTACAGCGTAAAATCACGTCTATTAGAACTTTGGAATTCATTAAAACGATTTGATATGTCTGAGTTTTGATAAGACGCTAGTTTCTTATACTAAAAGTTCGATTGCTGTTTTTTTTTTCTTCTTCTTCTCCACATTTAGCGACCCGCGCTTTTACTAATTGCATTATTGAGCTGCGTGATTAAAAAAGTATAATATATCAAACGTAAGATTTTTTATCTGGAGACAGTCTGCAGTTAGATATCGCTTATATTTGCAGGAAAAGCCGAAAACTTTGAGACTAGAAGCCCTTGTTGAGCATTTTGTAACAATATTATGTATCGTTACGATCTTCTAAAAGTCGCATTCTCACTTTAGCAACGATGAATAAATCTCTAATCTATGTGTATATAATAGAATGGTCCTTGAGTGGAGTCCTTGAAAGGGTGATGTTTGAATTTTCAAGGTCCACATCTCAATCGGTTCGAAATACAGAAAGATAAAAAAATTCTCCTAAAATTTTAGCTCTTCTGATATATAAATAATGAATATACTCTACTTGTACCTAAGTGCGTTTCATCCCTTCCACATAACGGATGATGACGCAAAGAATAATCTCAGAACAATTATTCAGAGCTACCACTAATTGAACTTCGATGCTCTATCCTAGTTTTTAAATATTATAAATTTTCGTATTTTTCAATACATCTTTAACTTTATTTTCTCCACTTGTAGCTGCTCGCCATACTAACTCCAAGTTATCCTGAGTCGCGTATTTCTCTCTCTGAAGTTTACCTATAACTTCTTCTTTTTGTCTTAATAATTGCTTAAGACGTTGAAGCTCGCGCTGATATTCTATCTTCATTTGATCCGCACCCACTTCTTGGCTTTTTATGTGCTTTTCCACAGTTGCTAGCTGTTCTTTAGCTCCTGCTTGCACGCTCTGCAAAATTCAAGTAGCAGAGTGTAAATTCCCTCATTTTTGATAGAGAAAGGACAAGAATGTGGGAAAATGAGAGTTTGTGCAAAAGGTGATGATCAGAGCACTTTGAATGACTAAAATGCGTTATTTTCGTGATATGCTATGAAAATTTAAAGCAATAATCAATGTTATACTGTACCTTTATTTGGTTTTTCAAGTTTCCCATTCTATGAACGATATTATCACCTAGAAACTGATAATTTTCATTTTCCTTTTCTCTCTCCTTGAGAACGAGTATTAATTCGTGATTTTCTTTCACTAGTCTCTCTTGTTCCCCGACTAATTCTTCACAATATCCAGTAGTTTTGTTCAGTTGTCGCTTCAGCGAGTCACGAGACACTTGGATAGAGTACATTGAATTTTGCAGATGCTCTAATTTGTGCTGTGTTCGTCTGAAAACAAGAAAAATTCATGAAATCATAATAAATAGGTCAATTGTTTTGATGCCCAAAATATATTTTAAACACTTTGAACGAAGCAATAAAAAAACTTGCTTTAAATTCTTTTCCAAAGTTTTTGAGGACGTTTTCAGCTGGTCTCTTTCAGCCGTGATTATAATCAACTGTTTTTCATTCTCCGGTTGAGTTTCTTCTAAGTATTTAATTCTGTTGTTTAGCTTTTGCTTTTCGAGTTCATACTGACTCTTCAATTCCTCGAATAGTCTCTTGCACTCGTCGACAGCAGCAGTGTGAACAGAAACTGGCATAGTTCGTTCATTGTTGTGTTTTAATTTCTCATAACCTTCATGTAGAATTTCATATTTCCCTTGAATGTTACTAAGCTCTGATTTACAAGTGAGAAAATCTTTGTGTATTTTCTCATTATCTCGTGACATTGATTCGACTTTTTGTTCATAGACCGCATGTATCTCTAATAACTTCTGTTTTTGCAGTGAAACTTGTTTTGCAAGGAGATCATTTTGCTCTTTAACTATTGCGGCATCTTTGCTAATTTCTTCAATCTCTTCAGTTTTCCTCTTCATCTGAAATGAATGAATAAATGAATAAATAAATAAAACCCTTGAAGATGAATGAAAAGAAAGCAACTCTGCAAACTCCATCTCCATACCTTTAAACTCAACTCTTCTACTTCTCTGTGCAAAATTTCATTCTCTGTAATAACGTCTTTACATCGTCCTCCAAATTGCTCAATTTCTGTCCCATATTTTTTGATAAGTTCATCTTTTTCGCTCAAATTTTCTTGATAAGCATCCAGCAAGGGTCCAAGCGCATGGATATTAACTCTACCCCAAGATTCGACAATTTTTGAATGATCAATATCGTCATCAACAACGGTTTCATTTCTTTCAAATCCGTTGCGATTATCTTTCCTCAATTTATTCTGATATCTTTCAATTTCTACATTCAGTTGATAGACCAAATTCTTCAGCAACCTCAAGTCTTCGGCAAGCTGCAAGTTCTCTGCTTTTAATTTCTGTCCAGCGATTAAAAAGCCGCTTTTCTCCTGCTCTACACCTTGAACATATTCAGTCAGTTCTTCGTGGTGTATATGCAATTGTCTGTAATCTATTTCTCTCTGGTTTAAAAGCTCCTTAAGTTTAGCATATTCAGTGCTTAAATGTTTGCAGACAGTCTCCGTCTTCTGATTCTTATTACGAAGTTTGATTATCAAAGCTTCCTTGTCCTTAAGGTCTTTAGTCGTACCTGTAGACCCAAATATCAGATCATTAGACCATCAAGATACAAGTAATAAAAAATCAGAATATATAAATGAACATAAAAAACTTTAACTGACTCTGTTGTATACCAGAATCGCCCGCTGATAATTCTAGTTTAGATACTAAGGTTTGATTGTCTTCTAAAAGACGTTGTATTTCTCTTTGAAGATGCCGTTTGCTTTTGCTTTTCGACATAGCCGGAGCCTTATCGTCGTCAGGATTCACCTCCTGCGTATCATTAGACAGTATTTTAGCCCTAGAATTATATCTAGGTCTAGAAACATGCTTGTGTCGATGTCTGGGTCCGTGGACCGGCTCTAATTCCGTAACATCGTTGAGAGGAGATCTGTGTTTACTGTGCTACAAGGTGAACAAGAGATAGAATGAAATTATAGAAAATGAGAGGATAAAAAAAAACAAAAAAAAATGAACAATAATAATGCGATATTATAATACTAAACTTCGAGACTTTTAAAACTAGCTTAAGCTCGATAATCCTAACCTAAAAAATCGAGGCTTTTGAATTCTCCTCGTAAATAAAGACGAATTCGATAATTAGGCTGCATAAATTATTACATGATAAAGAATCGGATATCTAAGACAAGCTCACCTGTCGTCCGAGACGCTTTTCAGTTGAGATGTCAAAGCTTGTGACAGGTGCACCGTAAAAATATGACATGTTATGATCATCGATAGTAGTTTTATAGAGAGAGATGAAATGTGACTAGAAATAGTTCAGCTGTGGTTAACTGATATGTGAAAATTCTGTGACAACATATCACCGTAATCTTTAGAAGTTTATAGTATCGTTCTATAGGTTAGCGAAATCTTGACGGGTTTGTTTATGTATTTTGACGTTTCGTATCTCGTAGCTACACTGACTGTCGCGCTCATTGGGGAATATTCTGAACTATTTCATGCGCTGGCCTATTTGATTTGAATTAATCGTAGTCACGTTCCAATATGTTTGATATTTATGTAAATAAAATATAATGGTTTATCGCTTAAGCAATATTGCATTATTCATTGCACTTATCTGCCTGCTTCCTGCTACGAGAATCCCTCGTACTTCGTAGGTTTTTCTCACAAAATTGAATACGATGTTGATCGGAGTTGAATACAAATTCACCGCCACATTGTATATTTTCATGATATCTTACTGTTTTAAGATAAAAGGATTATTCCATGTTCTTTTTCTTCCAGTTATTGACGATAATTAGATGAATTGTCTGTTAGATATAATGATAATGAACAGACTTAACGTATAACATATGACCTTAGAGGTATTTAACTTGACCTAAAATCTTGCGATCAATAAGATAGAGAATTGCGTAATTATAATACACATGTTTTTCTTGAGAACATACGTATATACGTGCAAATATTTGTCGCCTAATTAACACTGAAATTAATACTCTGGGTATTGTAAAAATAAGCTCATAATTTGCAAGTATCACGCCTATGTATGTGTCTTGGGTATGAGGCATATACCTAATATTCTATTTAATGTAAAAATATTAAAATCGGGGGGTTTCAGATGCTACCACTTTTCGGATAGCTTGTATAGACTTGAATAATTTGGCGAACATATTCAGTTTTTTTGTAACATAAATAATGCAGAATATCAGTACGAGTAACGTATGAAAAACTGATAACACTTATCTCATAATATGTTATGTGCATATGTTATACGACATGCAGTTTCCTAATTTGCGAATAAACTGTACACACGTGCAATCTTCAGTGCAAATTTAGTTATTTTACAGGTTGAAGTGGAATAAAAAACAGACATACAAAGTTTTTTAGTTATTAGCTATCGATGCGGATGCATGAACAATATGTCATTTGCATTCGTCAGTTTGATAGAAGATTATATCCATTGCGATTGGAATGAAACTTTGCTTATCAACACAACTATAACGATATAAGTAATTTTCGTTTTTATTCAGTTTTCCATATTCTATAAGTTGCTATAGAAATTATGTCTATATACTAGAGCCAGAATTGTAACCTTTTTTTTGTATTATCTGAAGTACAGCCTAACAGGGAAACAGTCGTATTTGAATATTTAAATTTTGACGAACATAGAGACCAAGCGCCAGCGATGACCCAGCTGAGACTTTACAATAATGATTGATTAAAGAATTGTTTTTCTTCAGGCAATTGATACGTGAATTGAATTATTCTTTAGTCAATATTGTTATATACCTATGCGATCAGAAAATAGTACCATTTAATTTTTGTCAAAGATATAATTATGCGGTTGATGCCAATTAGTAACATTGATCTAGCACAATTATTATTAAAACAACAGAATACAAATTAGCTTTGCGGTATCCAAACTAGGTCAGTCGATTTGAGTTCACCAGATCAGAAACGGGCTGTTTTTACGGAGCATGCAATTAGTCGACAAGTGATGGAACAAAACCGGATGATTCCATTTTTTGTCAAAGTTGAGTTGATGTATTTTTCATTGAGCAACAAAGATGATGAACCTTTTTTTTTTTGTTGATTACCCGACAATCTGCAAAATCCAATCACCCGGTTTCGTTCCGACACGCCTTATTTATATGGGATGGTATCCTTCGACAGTTTGGGATACAATCTCAAAAATTGAATGGAATAAAGAAGACTAACGATTCAATAAAGACAAAACAAAACATGAGTAATTGATGCCTTTAGGTAAAAATCGATGGAATCTGAAGTAAAAGATGAACAGCCACTCTCAGGTCTATGTGGACCTTGCTTGGACTCGATACATGACTTCCTAAGTCCAATTTTTATCTGACGTTGGTATGGGGTCATTGAGTAAAACTAAGACAAATTCTCGAGTCAGTTTGTCGAATGCATTTCAGAGTATTTCTGCGGAAAGGCCAATGACATTTAACATTTGTTGAATAAAATCATAAAATACAACCTCTAGTCTGTATCTCACTTGCGTCGTCTCATATTTATCTAATCACGTGCACCAGTAGGTAGGGATCCGCATTTTTTCAGACCACTTTTTAAGCGTCTGAATATTTTTTGCTCGCACGTTATTCGCGGTATTCTAAAGGAGGGCTCTATTATAAAAACATGGACCTATAATATGCGCAAGTGTTATCAGTGCCTACAGTTTGCATGCTACTCGTATATGTACAGGTGTGTTTCCTGGCTATAAGAACGACGGTAATATTTGAAACCACGGCAGTCGCGTAAAGTACAACAATATCGTGAGATGACAAGTGAGTAATTCGTTCTGATAGTTGGAAAAAAAAAAAAAAATTGGCTTAGGATCATTAGAATTTAAAAATATTCCGAATGTTATCTCGATCATTAATTTTCATTTCACATATACTCGTCTCGTTAAATATTCTACACAATCCGCTGTAAAGTTTCAAATTGGGAGAAATCCTTTGCGATTGAGTCTATGCATTAGGATTAATTGATTGTTGACTTTGTGAGTGATTAAAAAAATGAATTATCCACTATCTTAAAACCCAAATCCTAATCAGTGTAATTTCTGCGGGTCGGTGACATCGACAGTCTCATCGAATGGAAAGACATCTGTGAGAGTAGGATGTTACATAAACATTGTCAAAGTTCATACAGTTTCTCCAATGTTAATCTTGCAACGATTTTATTGTGATATTATGTCTTGTAAAATCATAAAAACACCTCAATTTCAATGATCTATCATTTTCAGTTATAACATTTCTATAATATTTATTTTCCGATGTTTCACGTGTAGTATATACAGAGAGATTAAAAAGCGTTGGTTTCCACTCAGTCAAAGCCAACTCGGTACACTCCAGGTTTTTCGTCTGTTTATTGCAGGCTGGCCATCCACTTTACTGGTTTTTTTTTTTCGATTCGATGTCTTCCGAAAGCAAATCAATTTAACCAGAGAAAAAATGCAGATGGTAGGCCTGCAATAAACAGACGAAAAACCTGGAGTATGCCGAGTTGGCTTTGAGCAAAAATCTTTCAAGTATAAGGTTTTTAGTTATTTTCGTTATATAGTGCAACAGTAAATGCAGATAAAATCTACGTTCTTCCGTCGAGATGGTGTTGCTTTATAGATTGCACCTGCGAGATAGGTATCTATAATTTTTCTGCAATAAGGAATCGATTTGAATGAGCGATCTCGTGGGTTAAATTCGATATTATCGGGTATCGTTGTCGGTTCGATGCTATGAGGTATGCAAACAATAGAAAAACGAATCCATCACGTTCGTATTAAAAATGTTAGTATTTCGAGAGGAAACTGTAGAATTTTTTTTAGTGTAACAGAAACAATACGGAAAAATGAAAAAAATAATATAGATATCCATTGCAAAACGTTCAATGTTACAATTATAACGTTTCTGTAAAGTTTCTGTTATGTTTCATGCCGTGTAATAATTAACAATGAGTGCAAACATTTGTTGACATAATACTGTAGTTTGCAGTTTCTAGTTGCAGTATTATGTTATCAACTATTAATCATTTATGTTGCGTTTCCTATGCTCAATGGTATTATTTTTAACGGTTCAATGAGGATAATTGACTTAGTTGGAACGCCACAGAAATGTTATCGTAATATATTACACAATAGATGTGAATTGTTTTTGCGCACACTAGTGTGTATTGCAATAATTATTCAATCATTCATACATTTGTTATATTGAAAATTGAAGAAAAAATGAAAAAAATTAAACGCTATGCTCGTTGCACAGCTTTGACATTGGCAAAGAACATTACACTTGTGTTAGGTATTGTTTGTGCAGGCAACTAAAGATCGCGTATGCGATTCCATAAACAAACTACTTTCTTATCTGGCTAGTAAATATTGTCATGTGAATTCTGATAGCATAGGCCAAAGCAAGACTCGTGCTCGTGCCTAAACTAATCGGTAACTTCACGTCAGTGCGGCGAGCTTCGGTTCACCCCAAAATGTCTAAATGTGAAATATCATTAAGTTTCTTTTTACAGAATATTTGTTGCTTGTGGCCCTTGTGGCTGTTTTAACAAAGACAACCTGGGCCATAGATCAGGGTTGTGACTTCTATCAGGATGTAGTACCTGGAACCACATACTACGTTTACAATACCGAATACCCGAGTCCTTATACCGGAGCAAGATCTTGTCGATGGATTGCAAAGAGTGCTACAAACGTCAGGCTCAATTGCCAGATCTTTTCACTACCAGCTGTGAGTATATTTGCCGTTGCTTAACATTGCTAATATGTGGTCCCGGCCTACGCACGATTCACCGCAGTTATTCAGCCATCAATAAAATCGATAAAATCTTTTTATTCAAGTTACTATCACCTGGTGTTGTAGTAAATTCAAAAATTAGAAAGTAAAGGGTGAAAACTGTTTTTCCTGCACAGAGTACCAATTGCGTTAGGGATAGAGTCTCCGTCTCTCCTAGTGGCAATCTTCAGCTAACTGATGCGCGGAACTATTGTGGAACCGGAACATTTGATATCACATCGACTGGCAACACTATGAACATCGTTTTCACGGCACTTGCTGGTACCACCGGAGGTAGATTTCTTTGCAGTCTCCAAGCGACTGCAAGCACCGTTCCAAACTGTAATTGTGGATGGAAGAAGCAGGTAAAATTTATCAATTTAAGCTCAGTGGCTAAGTTGTGGATACCTATTGTCTTCATTTGTGGAAATTGAAAGATATACCGTACTTATGTCCATGGGTGTAAAAAAAAAAAAAAAAAGGGAGAGCTTTGACTGATTATTCACACTTCCGTCAATAGTACCTCGACACATTAATTTTTGTTCAACTTCTTTAGCTCAACGATTAATTGAAATTAGTTTTAGACAAACTGGTTGCGAAATCGAAAATAATTCGACATGACATCGACCATTTATTGATAAGAAAAATCTACTTGTAGACAAGAATCGTGGGTGGCGTTACGACAGGTGTTAACGAATACCCCATGATGGCTGGACTTGTCAACTTGGAACAGGGAATGGTGTATTGCGGCGCTACCATTATTTCAACAAAGAATGCTTTGACCGCTGCTCATTGTCGATTGGCTGTACCTCTCAGTCAGATTGGCCTTTTAGTTGGGGATCACGATACTAGTATTGGTGGGTATTTTAATGTCAGACTCGATATCGGTTGGTCAAGTGACTGATACTTGGATAAAAGCTGGCATTCAGTCATTCATTGAGGGGGTACTATGTGCACCTTTGGAGGAGTTGAAATTTTCTAAAAGAAATTGATTTTTTTCTGCGACTTCAGGACTCTGACAAGATCCAGAAAAATCATGATGTCTGAGGAGTATTCAACCCTCATTACAAATATTTTACATCATGTATTACTTTCAATCTTATAGTGGCTACGCTGAAGATAAGAAAATACAAAATGATTCAGTTGTCGTAAAGAATCAGGACCACCTTTGGATCATTCTTGAAATGTTTGGTCCTCAATTGTTCATCGGAGGTGCCTCTATGGTATGAACCTAGGGATTTTTGATATCGCAAGAATTACTCGAGTTATTCAATTTTTACGATTTATATTTGAAATTTTTAAATTCTTCTTACTTTTTTTCCCAGTATCTCAATCAAAAATGGGCTTATCAAAAAATCCTGCGTTCATACCATAGGAGCATCATCTCCTATGAACAATTGAGGGCCAAACATTTCAAGATTCATCCAACGATAGTCCTGATTCTTTACGACAACCGAGTCATTTGGTATTTTCTTATCTTCAGCGTAGCCACTTTCAGACTGAAAAGTAATACGTGATGTAAATATACGTAATGAGGGTCGAACCCTCTTTACACATCATAATTTTTCTGGATTTTGTCAGAGTTCTCAAGTCGCAGAAAAAAATGCATTTCTTTTTGGAAATTCCAACTCCTCGAAAGGTGTACATGCCTCCTTAGAAAAGTTATTGCCAAATTCACCATCCACAGACACATATTTTCGACATCTTAGGGATGTTCATTCTAAGTTTATCATGTTTTTAAAGATAAAATGAACGTGAGAGTTCCGCACTCCAAATCTGAACAATATGATTACAGGTACGGAGACGACTGCTACGTCAATCCATCGCCTTTCCAGTTTTCTTATTCATCCATCGTACAATTCCCATACACAGGCAAATGACATTGCCATCGTAACTGTGACCGACACCATAATTTTCACCTTGGAGGTCGGTCCGGCCTGTCTTCCGTTCCGATCTGCCGCCAATACGTTCGATAGATCAAAAGTTGACGTTTTAGGTAAGTTTCTGAGTCATTTTGATTTCAACGAATGAGCATGGAACCGAGATATTTCTTTCTAAAATTGGCTGTAGTCTATCGCTCAGCTAGAATTATGCAATGTAATATGCTGCTATGATCGTGAAACACGATTCTTAAGTGAATTTTGATGAAATTTTTCTAAAAATTATCGAATTTATAGTTCCGTATCATAGTCGATTTTCCAATTGTGCTATACTTGGCCAAACAACTAATTCGGCCAAAAGTCTCAAGGACAATGGCAACCAACTAAATTTCATCCAATTTTCAGAAACGGTCGCCGAGATCTTGACGGTTTTTTCAAAACGCACTTTTTTCTCCCCTTCCCAAATGTCCCCTTCCCAAACCGATTTTGCTGAAATTCAATATCCGATGTACAAATTATTCAAGGTGTTTCTATACCAAATCCTTTTTCAAATCGGTCAACCCTATTGGAAGTTATTCAACGCTGCAGCTTTAGCATCAATTGCAAAGTTGACACATCAAAGGTTCTTGGCCGGGGCTGCATTTTATTGCGAAATTCGATTTTCTTCCAGGCTGGGGTACCCTCGAATTTGCGGGAGCTACGTCAGACGTCTTACAGAAGGTACAGCTTGACGTGATACCGGTTTCCGAATGTCAGGGAACATTCAAGGAAGTAACAAGCAATCAGATGTGTACTCACACCCCCGGCAAAGACGCTTGTCAGGTAAGGTCATGATCAATTCGATCCGAAGAATCGCCATTTGTGGCATAACTCATATCCCACTAAGCCGAAATCGGTTAAAATAGAAAGGAAAAAAAAATACATAAAATGGAATACCCTGATGGTTAAAAATTTTCAGAAATCGGATTGAGTCAGTAATGAGATTAATCCGTTTTAATCACATCGAATCTATTTCAGCGAGGCAATTCGCGGAAACGAATTCAATACCACAAAAAATCGAAGTATTAAATGAAAAAGTTGAATTTTTAAAGTTAGTTGACTTAAATTTTTTTTCTTCAATTTATTGTAGTTTGCTAAGGATGCCTACTATGAATAATGAAGAATGATTCGCCTTCTGAAATACTTTTATCTGTGTTAAATTCGTGTTATTTTTAATTTTTAATTGCAGTTTGATAGTGGCGGTCCTCTGCTATGGCAAAACCCGAATACTATGAGACTAGTGTTAACTGGTCTCGTAAGTTACGGACAGGTTTGCGCTGACACTACGCCTGGTGTCAATACACGAGTTGGTGCCTTTATGAATTGGATTCTAGCCTCTACATCAAGTGAGTGAATTTTGAAGTGGAATATCTTCTGTTTAGAGATATTTATTCATTTTTTTCTTCTTTTGCTTTTCTGTTATTTATTGCGAAAACAAAATTGAGTAATTAATCACATTTTTTGTATTTCAGGTACCGATTATTGCAGACTCGAGTGAAAAGTCACTCAAATTATTGGCTACAGCTTCGAGAAACCTGTATACATCTTGGCTATGAAAGTGAAAAAAAGCTTTTCCAATATATAGTCTTTGTACATACATATGAAAAGTTCAATAAAGATCGTATGAAGCCTACTAGGACGCCCGAAGTGATTTCACTTGAAAAACCGTCAAAACGGAGTTTCCCCCGAGCATGAGGAAGTCATGATTGAGAAAACCTATTCTTTCCTCGTATTTTATATGTCATTTACATTGGTACTCACAGTTTGAAGGCTAATGTCGAATAGGTCTAAGAGAAAATAATCTTTTGGCCAATTTTAATATTCCATGTAACGATAGGCCAAGTATTTTATCAACAAATTATTGCCACAGGGTGAAAGTACTCATCATGTATAGTGAACGAACAAAATGAGGATGCATGGACTTATCTACATGCTTAAACCTCTTTCAGACCAATTTATTTCTTGATTGAAAGAGGTCATTTTTCGGGTAGGTAAGTTATGATGATTTAAACACTTAAGGCGATTCCCTACCCAATTTCACCTGACCTTAAAACATTGGGCTGAACGCGTGCGGTTTCAAAAACGGTTTTGGGAATGTTTTACATGGATATCTTCTCTATTTTAGCGTGAGTCGAGTATATTTTGGGGCGTACGTGTTCGGAATCGCACATAGAATTGCGCGACGTATTTTGTTTTTTTGATTTTGGTGCCCAAGCAGAGATATTCCGTTTACTAGCACCTTCTGCACGCGTTTATCCCAATGTTTTCAGGTCTGGTGAAATTGGGTAGGGAAGCACCTTAAATAACATTGCATTTAGTCACTTTTTCGTTGCTACTTTTTTACAAAATCTAATAAAAGGTAGAAAAATCGATCATTTTTCTTGTATATCGATGTAAGTGCATGAGAAAATTAAGAAAGAAGCAGGAGGGTCCTAACCTCCATCCCAGAACCATGAATGGTCAACTTGTCGGAACACAAAACCGAAAAACTTGATTCAAAAAATGAATCATATACAAACTTTCTTTCCATTGAATTGAATAACTTTATTTTCAGTCTGGTTGATTATTTGGTATAATATTCATCAAAATTCATTGTTACTCCACAAACAGAGCGTCATAAATGATTTAAAAAATCGAAAAACTGCTCAAATCTCTTTTATATTGACTATTCTATAGTGGAAAATGAATAAATCATGGATCTCTAGCTCACATCACGTCCATATGCGTGGCATTCTCAAAATAAAAAATATGTTGGATGAAAGTAAGATGTGTTATTTTTTGTATATTTTTTGTCGAAGCCTATACGATCACTTGACTCATAGTAAATATAAAAGAAAAAACGATAGTGGAGATCTCAAATTATTTTGTATTGAATAAAAATGGAAGTTAAAAACTGGTTGGATAAAATATTCATATGTTTACTTTATCCGTCAAATTTCAATTACATTAACAAAAAAAAAAACGTAGCGATAACTATAATTCAAATCATTTCTACTTTGACAACTGCCCAGCAAACTGCACCTGTCTGCATGTCAAAAATACACTTTCCACCATCGCAGCAGTCCGGCCACAATCCTCCGCACTGCAATAAACGAAGTACTATAATTAATGACAAACAAAGTTGTATTCTTCTAGATGAAAAGACTCATGCCAAAAGCGATGATACTTGATTCACATTTGCCAAATAAATCTAATTTTTCATGAACGTCTTCCTGAACTTCTGATTTTATGATGTCAATTTATTGACAATTTTTTTACACATACCCTTCGTCCAGGTGGGATGCAGCTGTTAACGCTATCTATCATTGCAGCAAAGACACATAACAATACAAAGAGAACAATCAGCATAGCCTTTGACATATTTAGTCTGGATATAGTTCAATCAGTTCATCTGCAACTAATTAATTGGATTCATTTCACCTCGACGACAATTGACAATGAGGTCTTAACTTTGAAAAATACAATCATATCAAGTCATGATTGCAAAAAGCAATGACAACTTGTCATTTGTCTTCTGTCTTTGTCTTTGTCTTTGTCAAAGCAATGATGTTAATCGTATGTTCTTATGGTCCAGTAAAAATAGGTCTGAAATGCATGTTTCACGTCAAAGTGCTAGTTTTTTGAGTGAAGTTGCATTTGGACCCCCCATAAGTTCGTGTAAAGCGGTAAGGTTCTCAGCCCCCGGAATGGGGTTGAAAAAAATTTTAAACCACCCCGAAAATGCACTCTTGGCAAATAACTCAAAAACGAGGGGAAATATGGAAAAATGTTCCGAAAGAAAGTTGTAGAGAACAGAATTTCGCATAAGAAAGGTCCGCGGGGTTTTACCTCTACTCCCCATAGTTTAGCCGCAGGGGTAGTGCAAAGCGTCTGCGGTGAGTAAATTTTTTTTCAAATCCATAGTAAATCGAAAAATACACATTTTGCAACTTTTTTTCTCAATCCACTTGAAAAACGGTCACGTTTATTATCAGAAAAATATTTTTATTTCATTTTTTCAAATAGTTGACTGGAAATATGAACACATGAATAAATACGTAATGACGTTAAAATACTCACCAGAACAGCCGTGATTACTTCCTCTGTCTTGTATACTGGAATTTCTTTTCAAAGACGATGTTATTACAGTTGCTGCTTGTGGCGAAGTAGATCGAGCTTTCATATGTTCCATGTGACAGAAAAGTAATTCATTCATACACTCGTATGGACTCGTATACATATACATATACTCGTGTGGATTATCGCCCTCGCTGCGCTTGGGCAATAAATCCCCACTCGTTCTCCTGTGACACAGCACACTTGATCGGCTCATATTAGATATAACCCATACCGAAAAGTGACACTTTTCGGACTTGATACATAAATAGCTATTGTGCGTGCATTATCTCATGTATTGATAAGTTATCAGCTCGAGTTACTATGATTATAGGGTGTTTACCCCCATGTTGATTTTCCGTTATCGACGTAGATAATATATTAGATTTTGATTAATTGCAGGTAAGAAAAAATCACGGGAAATATACCCATATCTTGTACAGTAATCGTATGAGACATTCGTATATGTTATGGCGATACGCAGTGCTTGGCCTATGACATTATCCGACAATGAGCTTCGAGTGAAGATTCTGTCAGAAAATTTACAGTTCTTTTCATTACATTTTCAATGATTTATAGGAAAGTATCATACAAACCACGCTCTGATCGTTATGAAAAAAACTTGGTCCGTTTCAAGATCTGATCAGGTTTTAATACAAATCTAATAACCAATTTAAAAAAGTGCACAGCACAATAATAGAAATAATTATACGCAGTACAGAGGTAAGTAATACCATGTAAACACGATAACCAAGTGTCGATTCGCGAATGTAATTATCTATAGCTGTTTGACCCCTGACGGACTTACTGATAACATTATAAACTTAGCGACTCTTAAGTTAAAATTCTTCATCTTACTAACCGAAGCATTGAATCTTTAGGCGCGTTTCACAGAATGTCCGTAAGCCATGAAATATCGATTTGTTATGTCATATTAATGGCAGAATTGCAGCAAAATGGAATTCGGAATGAAATTTGTTTTTTTATTAACGTTGCAAACTTCTTATGAATATCGTTTATAATTATGAGGTATAATT
The DNA here is from genome assembly GCA_963978835.1 of Tenthredo scrophulariae. Taxonomy (NCBI): domain Eukaryota; kingdom Metazoa; phylum Arthropoda; class Insecta; order Hymenoptera; family Tenthredinidae; genus Tenthredo; species Tenthredo scrophulariae. Next base: position 4,783,511 of record OZ022230.1, on the reverse strand, counting down.
ATACCATTTACTGACAGGTTCGTGTTAAAGAATCTGGCTGACAAACTTCATTAGAACAGATTAGATTTTGTCTTCGACCGGTTCAGTACTTTTCGAATTATTTATACGACAAAATTAAAAAAAAATTAAATAAAAATGATGATATCTTGAGAATGGATGAACGTTTGAGGTTTATTCCTTTCCAAATTAAGGACCACCCTCTTATACGTATAGTAATTATTGCAAAACTGTTATACAATATAGGTTCGTTATTTTCCGAAGTACAAGCTTGATCGATTTTTATCCACAATAAGTAATGCGATTTTATTGGCTTTGGTCTTAAATTGAAGATAAAGGATGTAGCTATGAAATGCGCAGAAAACGCAGAATGTTGAAAAAAAATTTACTCGTCATTGCGCCTCGTCGCAGGGATGGCCTATTTCCGAGACTGTTTTTCGCGAAACTACAAGTGAAATTCAAAATTCGGCAGAAGAGTTGATAGAGATACATCCTTGATCTGTAAAATGACTCTCCGGAATCTTTATTATCTTCCAAGTTTCTTCAAGTCAAGTTTACAAGTTCCAGCTACAATCATTGTGGGCTCACAAGTGAAAGGTCCGCAACAGGGCTCGCCCCAAAACAAATTGCACTGTAATAAGAGAAGTACTAATTAACGACCGAAATGATGTTTGTTACAAAGTCAAAGTGATACTCTTCTACATCAAAAAATGTGTTCCAAAAGTACAAACTCAGGTGTGATCTCATTTACCGAATATGAGGAAAAAAAGTATTTTTGGCACCTAAGTTATTCGTATCTATGATGTTACAATTTCATTTTATCTAAAGAGTACCTGCTATCTTTTCTCATACATACCACTCGTCCACTGCTCACACAGCTGTTCACGCTACCTATCATCGTCCCAAAGACACAAAACAATCCAAGAAGAAGAATCAGCGTAACTTTCGACATTTTCGGTCTCGAGATGATTCGAATGATCAACTGCAACGATTATCAATCGAATTTATTTCACCCCAATGCAAATGAAATTGTTAATGAACACGTAGTGTCTTTTACGGATCATTAGATCTTGTCAAATATGAGATTACAGCGACGGTTACAAAGAATTGGGGTGGCAATTCTCTGAAGATTGCAGGCATAAATCATCGGACAACAGCGCGTCACTAAGCTCAACTTCATTTTTAGATTTGAATAATTTGACTACTTTCATATTAAATATATTTTCAAGCGAAAATCTTGTCCGGAATTCTGATGGACTTGAGAAATGATCTTGGCAAATCTTCAAATTCATTGATTTAATTATGGTTTCGGTTTATTTCCCCTTAAGACTTCAGAATACCCCATGCATCACGAGTATGCGATTTTGTAATTTAATCTTTTTGGCTGATTTTCGAATGTAATATCCGGAATAATGTACGTTCGCTTTTCAAAACCCGACAATTTTTCTACCGAATCCAATCATTTTCATCTCATTCGTATGAAGTAGTCTGTACATATGTATGCGACTCCCTAACTCAAAAAGGCCCTGAGAAATCCCTACTACGCCAAAAATGCCACAATGTCACGTATAAAAATATGCTATAAAATATTTAAATATACAAGTCTGCGTTAAAAATAATCGATGTTACTCTGCCGAGCGATTAGAATCGTCACTTACGGTAAAACTGGCGACATCATCTCATTTCCACAACTTTTGCTTCTAATATTTTCCTGTCTTCCGATTCATTTTTAAGGTATCATAGTATGTTACTCCAAATCTCTTACCCTGTGACGGATATGATGATAACAAAATGCGCACTAGAACAGCTGTGATGACTTCCTCTTCCCCTCGTAGACTTTTTTGGATTCTGCTGAGTAGATATATGGTACAGAAAATGCTTATCGACTGATGCTGCTTATGTAGAACCGTCTTCCAGGTTTATCTCGACGTCTTGAATCCCCACTGGTTGTGACGAAAATCATATTTCAGCATGCAAGTGATATGCATATGTATTATATACTATACACCGAGAGGTTATCAGCTTCGACCCCGAAATTCTCCACTGTAGGACAAAGTTTATATGTCGCCCGTCATCTCCGTAGATTATTTTTCAGATTTTGCAGAAATGGATATGCTGCAAGTAAGTTCTTGCAATTAGAACAGTTAGGGACAAATAATTTCTTTTTTCTAGAATTTCGTCCCAAATTCAAATTACGAGCAATTGGAAACCCGGGCATTGTGTTCAAGATCAATATATACGGTTCTCGTGACAATTTGTAACACATATATTCACACTATTATCTCTTACTTGAATTCTGGGTCGAAATTCAGCAGAATTTGGGAGAATGCGATCAAGTAAATGCTGGATTAAAAAAACTTGTGACCAAAAAATGCACAACTTTTTCTACTTACTTTTGTATCTCCGTTTTCAATCTTCTGAAGATTACGCTTAGAACTTCGAAATGTGAGACTTGTGCAATCGATACCATCAATCCATGTCTCCTAGATTTAGCAAAATCATCAATATTTCCCCGAGTTTATCTACCATTGCACCGAAGTGTGACATATGTGATGAAATGATTTTATGCGATGATAACTATGGTGATATTCAAGGGATGATGGCGACAAAGCAGGCGAGCTAATTCCATTGCACAATCTCTTTTCTTAGATTCCTCATTCTTCTTTTTCACTTACGTGTTCGCACAAAATTCGAAAAGCCATTCTGGTATATCAACAATAAACACGATTGTCGAATTCATCGCAGAAAGAGCGAGAAGAAAAAGAAAAAATTATCATTTCCGCTGTTCTATTCAATTTATTTTACAGATTATAATAGATGAATCATTTCAAAGCCTTAGCGAGCAGCTCTATCTTCAATATACATATAGCTATATCCCTTATTCTCCTTTCACACATCCTGTATTCTTATTTTGTACCAGTCCGTTCCAACGTATGGATATAAGCGACCGGGTTGAACAACTATAAAAAAATCACCGAACAATCAATAGTCCCCATAACGACGCATAACTTGTTCTAAGATTATTGTGATGTATGTACGTCACGCAAAAGACTGTACAAATTGGATTGAACTAGTTCTAAGTAATTCACACTATTCACTGGGACATATGTAGTACGTACACACATTCTTTCAACAAATCGATATCTAATTCTCTATTGTAATATGTTATTATTAAATCATAAAAACTTGGAGGTATTTCAATGCTACGCAAGTTGTAGATCTTGAATTATTCGTCGAAATTTCGTCACACGCGTATTTCACACATCTGATAAAATAATTGGACGAGAATTTCATGACAAACTGAACTGGGATAAAATTATTGAAAGAATTCCGTTTTCACGAATCATTACGTTCTATTGTTCCTCAGAGAGAGGTTCAATACGAAATAACAGATAGTTAATCAGCCAGAAAGCCAAAAACAATAAGGGTTTTTCTTTTCAATAGCGAATGAAATCTTCAATGGAAAAGATTCCAAACAAAATAAAATGAAACAAGGTACCTATACCAGAGGCGAGGTCTTGATCAAAATATACAAGACAGTATACCTCTTGCCTCGTCCAGACTAACGTAAGGTAAAATTCGATACAGGATTTATCTAACGTTGATTGGAAAAATGGAATATCAATCAAATTTTCTTTCATATTCCCCATAAATCCATGTGAAATTTTTAAAACGGAATACATTTTGTACACAGGACATCTTCAGCGACTTACAACTACCGATTAATGTACATGGCGGGCATTAGTGATCACCCAGAAAAAAAAGTTTCTTGATTCAAACCGGGAATATCGTCTTGACATGAGTCGAAATTTTTAAAATTCAAAATTCATGTACGCTTCCCACACATTCAGAATATTACTTGCATGTAAGATCTATCACAACGTTCGACTTTGGCGATAGAATCGAGGGATGTTTATAATTGGGTACAAGGAAATCATAGTAGCAGTAGAGGCAGACGTGGACGTAGATTCAGACGTAGACGTGGACGTTTTCGATGAAGAATCTACATGTGAATTTTTTTCCGCAAGGTAAGAATCACCCTGTATGTGTGGAAGCGTATTCCAGTTGAGCGGTAGCGAGAAACAAGTTTAGCCAATGCGCCGCGTAGTGGGCATGGATCGAAGATGTTGTGACGCCACACGCGCTAATCGAACGAAAGTCTAATCCTGCGTCAGTTTGAGGTCGATTTTGAGACCGGAGTCTCTTTCTCGGTTCATATCTCGCGTTTCGACAGTCCTAGGGGTATAAATTTGTTATCAGAAGACAGAGCGTCTCACGCTCTTCAAAAAAAGACCGCACATCGATACTTTCCGTACATCCGTGTCAAAGTTACGGCTATTCGAAGAATCTCGCGTCCGGTTGAGGTCGATTTTGACACCAGAGTCTCTTTCTCGGCTCGTATCTCGCGTCTCGACAGTCCTGGGGGTATGATTCTGTTGTCAAACGACAGGGCGTCTCGCACCCGTCAAGAAAAGACCCCATATCTATATTTTTCGTCGATCCAAGTCGATGCCAGAAGCAAATTTTCTAGTTCGATGCCGAACGCCAGGCTATGATTTCGGAAAATTTGAAATGTCGTATTTCTTAAGATTTTTTGAATCGCATATCATCGCAAATATCGAGGACGAAGAAAACGAACTTAACGACGTTCTGTAGATCACTTTTATTTCGCTTAGACACTACTTCGGACTCCATGCTACGATGCTTCTACAGCCGTAGACGTGGACGTCTTTCGGTTCAAAACAAGTAGCTTGTGGATTGGCGCCGTGTTTTGTAAATCGCGTCAATCATTTACTTGTGGGGAGTCCAAATTTTGGATCGAAGAACAATTTATTAGTCATACTCCTTAAAACATTCCGGTTTTCTGGGTGAATCAAGTCTTTTTTCCGGTTAGAATCACGTAGTTCAAGGGCCGGCACACTCATGAGGCCAAGGAGCCAACACTGTAAATCCACTCAACCATTTTACCGGTACTAATCCTTTTAACGCCATTTCTTGAAATTTGGCAGGCATGGGTGGGGATATGCAGATATGAAAAGACTCGGACGGTCGAACGCAGGTGTTGCCGTCCCCAATAAACTCAGTTTTTCATCTTTTTCTTTACGTTGAGTTATTTATGTAGAATTGCTCTCGAAAAAATGTCTTATACAGACTTATACAATTATTATTTTGACAATTATAAGCAAAGTTGCAAATTTAAGCTGAAAAAAAAATTATTAAATTCTTAAAATCACCCCCGTAGATTAACCTGTAAATTGTAAAATTCTATTCGAAGAATAATGTCTTAAAATAATAAGCTGAACTAATGAATAAGTACCAGGTCAATATCCTAAAATCTAAAGCAATAACAAAAATTGTAAAATATAACAGAATTTCAATCCGGCTAGGTGCTAGGATGGCACTGCAAATCTTGAACTAATTTTTGTATATCCGGTTTATATGTGCTTGTGCACATTCTCATAACTTGCCCTAAGTGTTCGTCAGTAATCTGTGATCTGTAACGGGATTTAATATTTTTCATTGTCGAAAAAGATGATTCGCATAAGTATGTGGTACCAAAAATTGAGAGCATTCGTTTGTATACTGAAAGTAAAATGGGATATTCAGCTGTCTCTTCCATTGTCGTCCAAATATTTGAATTATTATTCCGGAACCGATCGTCTGTCTGTAAGTTCAATATTTCCGTCTCAAGCCGTCCGACTTCAATGTTTGGATCTAGATTGTGTAAAGACCGCAGAATCTGCTCTAGATTGATTCTTTCTATATCTAACGTATAAGTTAAAAAATCTTTGAATACTTGCATATCTTTCCAATCTGCGAAACGCGTCTCAAAATTATGTAAAAGTGTCTGTAAGTATTGAACAAAATTTTCTGCTGAAATATCAATTTCCTTTTCGAAGTTTTGCATACACTTCTGTAAATTTGTGAATGAGCCAGAAGGGATTTTATTTTGTTTGAAATGATCGAGCCATGAACTTAAACGTTTTTTAAAAGTGCTTATATGGTTTAAAAGTTTCCATGCTGTGTGATTTTTTCCTTGTAATGATAAATTTAATGAATTCAGTTCGTATGTCAGGTCTACCAAAAAATTTAAATCCAATAACCATTTCGGGTTTTCTAACTCTTCGTAACTTTCATTTTTAGAATCTAAAAATTTTCTAATATGCGGTAGAAGTTCCAAAAACTGATGCAATACCTTGCCGAGGCTCAACCATCCAAAGTCGCTGTGCAAAGATAAATCAGTATATGTTAGTTCGGATTGTTCTTGTAAAAGTTTCAGAAATAATTTATGTTGCAATGGCCTAGCTTTTATTGAATTAACTATTTTAACAACGATTGTAACAACGTGATCCATTTTTACAGCTTTTGCAGACAAAGAGACTTGGTGAATAAGGCAATGAAATGTTGTAAGTGGAGGAAAATCAGGATCTTTTTTGCAAAGAGTAACAAAACCTATATTTTTTCCTACCATTGAAGCAGCTCCGTCAGTGGTTATATCAACTAATTTATTAAATGAAACTGCGTGCTGGATTAAAGAATTTTTAAATAATGTATACACATCCCGTCCTGTCGTGGTTGTTTTCAATGCAAGAGTGTCGAATAGCTCTTCTTTAACAGTCATGTCGTCAAAAACAAATCTAATAAAAACGTTGATCTGTGCGGTGTTGGTTATATCGGTAGACTCATCGAGTTGTAGGGAAAAATAAGTACATCGTTTCATGTCGTCTGTTAGTTGTTCTAGAATATTTTCAGTCATTGATTCTAATCTACGCACAACAGTTCTCGCAGATAAACATGTATTATTTATCGCAGTGTCAAGTTTCGATTTGTCTTCGGTTCCATTGAAAAATTCTTCTGACAATATATTAAAAGCATGTTTAATTATTTCCCCGTCGGTGAAAGGTTTCCCAGATTTGATTATTAAATGTGAAACTCTGTATGAAACTGCTGTGCTCGCGTCCATATCATAATTAGCGACATTTGAAGTTTCAAAGAAATTAGGTTTTCGAGATTTTAGTACATTAATTTTATTTTCTCGGGATTTTGAACCCACTGGAAATAACTTTTCAAAATCTGAATGGAAATTCTCATAATGTCGTTTGAAATTAAAGCTCTGATTATCTACAAACACTACATCACAAAGTAGACACGTAGCTCCCGTTGATGTTTCCACCACAAGAAAGGTCTCTTCGTAGGCAGGATTGAATTTACGCTTTTTACAAACACTCTGTTGCAACGAATCCATATTTACCGTCTGTTCAAATTAGCAGTATAAAATGACTTCTGAAGTTTAGCTCGTGAATGTCACTTCAAGACTGTTCGCATCTCGGAAACGTGCTGCCTTTTATTGCCGATTGCGATTCATATGACTAATCATGCGACAGTCTCGTAGTATGAATTTATTTTGTTCCTAGAATGTTGGAACACTTGTTTTTTCGGGAATAATTGTCCAGTGGAAAAATCGACCGCACACCCTTCAGTTCCTTTTATTTCTCCTTAACGCACCGCTGCCCCTACCATCGAACTTTCCGGTAAGGACAAGTGACCGTTTCCAGGTAGGCCGAGGGACTTTACGGTCGTAGTAATTGCCACTTACATTAGAGTCAGGCTGGCTCCGAGCGCCCGGCCGTGCCGACCACTGAGTCGTAGTTTGTGACTTGAGGCCTTATTTCTTGGATTCAGACCATTTTCCACTTATAACGAATCTGAATTTCGGCATAATAGGAGAAATGACTATAATACTTGAAACAAGTAGTCTTATATCCAATTTTCAACTGACTTGATTCAAGAAACTTTTTTTTCTGGGTAAGTAATGATTAACATGCGTTTAAAAGTGTACTGATGTAGGCATGGCCTATATTTCGCGCTATGTACAAGAGGCTGTTGTTAAAACGAACAGCGCCCGAATATTGGACAAGCAATTAACAATTATTAATAATTCTACGAATGAGGATGTGACGTTTAAACGTCAGCGTAGGGAGTCGGTCTGCTTATGCTTATGCAAACACCTATTCTAGGCTCCAGGCGAATCGATTTCGGAGAACGGGAGGATATGTACTCACAATCAGATCTTATAAGGAGAAAAAGCTGTGCTGAAACTGACATAAATTGCGCATATGAAAGCACACATACGAATATGGACAATTCTTTGCGAGATATCCGATTGGTCCCAAACTTATACCTAAGCAAATTCTCTGCGTCATAAATAGGCGGGTCGTGAAGGCACTTTAATGACCATAGAGCACTTCTACTGGCTTCTATTCACGATTAACCATTACAGAATGGATTTTCCAAATCTAAACAGTTAATCGAATGAATCGACTGTAGGGTACCAATAAATGCGAATCTAGGATATTGCCAGCATTTGCAGACCGGCTTTCGATCTGCGCCTACACAGACAGGATAAAATTTCCTGTCAGTCTGTCAAGAGAAAAGTCAAATTTCTGGTACTCCAATATCAATTTATTATTATGACGTATTTCTAAGCTTATCCTGCCATTAGGAGTTCGTTACTCCATGTCTTTATCACTTTAGATCAATAGACAAGATTGCTGATTTGACGATGCTTATGAGTAGTCTGTGCTACTTTATAGAGGAGTTTACGTTCATCGATGTATGACTAATTTGAATTATTTATACTGTCTTTGCCTCCTGATATGCTGGGCCGCTAATTTTGTGAACCGATGTAGAGATTTTGTGCAAGTTTTTTTTTTTTATCTAAAGACAAATTGCAACTTCCTAAATCGTAACTTTTCTCAAATTTTGATCGACCCAGAGCTTGAAATTATCACCTATGATGAATTAGTTACATACTGGCCTGAAGTCACGCTATCTCGCATATAGGAAGCCTTTGCTTCGGGGGTTGAAGACATGCCCTTACATGAGTGGGGTACACTCATGATATCTGAAACTGTCGCCCCTGAGCATCCGAGACTGGGGGTACATCATGTTTAAATTGGCAATACTTCAGCCGATAGTCCCCTTCTGAGGTTTTGACAGATGCAACGACTGGAGATTCGCTCTTTACGCCGATCTTCGTCGTGTAAGTTTTCAAATCAGCTATTGCCTAGAGTATTGCCAATTTAAACATAATGTATCCTCGGTTGCGGATAATAAGGGGCGACCGTTTCAGCTATTCTTATTGTACTAATCAGTGTTTAAACTATATATGTCTTCAAGCAAAAACGAATACCCTAAATGTAGGCCTTTTCAAAAAGATAGATACCCGAAAAGGACCCAGAGCTCGCGGGATTGGCAGAATTGGGGTAATGAGAAAGGCATGTATTGCGATTAATTTTACGACAGTATTGAAAGGATTATTGAAAATCGTAGTATTCTATTATCACAGTAGTTGATAACAATGTTTTTGTTCTAATGAGTAATAGCAAATTAGCAAAATTAGCAATAACTGAAGAATGAAGAAATAAAATAACGCATATGAGTCATGAGTAACACTGTGCCCTATCTCGACGGTTGACGTCACGGGGGTGTGTTCGACCGTGGTAGAGGTTAGTAATGAAAGAGTTCTAGATATATGTACTACATATATACGTAAATACGTATATACCATACATACATATAATATGGTATAGCGATAGCTGGTTCTGAGCTCTGTCCCGTACCAGCTGGCGTAACTTGTGGTGGAAGGTGGGGGTGAAACCCCGATTTTCCCGGTACGCCTGCACTCGTCCATCCCCTATCTACATCCCCGCTTCTCTTCATGTATACATATAGTATATAGGTGTATAAATATATATATATACATCGAACGTGCCCCCAGCGAGACGGAAATACGTCGCAACGTCACTGGAACCCGCCCCTGCACAAACCGCACCGATCGATGTGAGGGATACTGGTTAAGGGGCTTTCACATCGGGGCAAAAAATTGAGTGGAAAGTTTTGGCAATCCTACGGGATGTTTTCATGTCTGGGAGAATTTTTGAGACGTAGCTTCCTCAGACATTACCCATGACCATGGTTTCTAAAATTGTATCTAGAATCTATAGATACGATTATTTTGCGATACACGTTCTTTTTTTTTCTTTTTTTTTTTTTAACCATAGGGTCGTTCTCGTCGTAAAGTATATCATGTGAGGTGAGAAATCTTTCGACGTTAGTGGATATTCATTTTTTATTACGAAAACCGTTTCTTTATTCTCATTATTCATCTTATAGCAAGGAAAATTTTATAGTCAGGGGAATAACACACGGTATAGATTTGATTCGTCGCTCTTTCACTCGGGGATTTACGATTGTCGCCATAAGCCTATGATCCGAAAAATCTGCCCGAATTTTTTCTCTGAGCTTTATAATTGTCTTTGAAATCCAAACTTTTTGAACAATATTATGTAGATACCTGTTCAGGTAGGGTAGATTTTACTTTTGATTTCCTTGGTGTGAATGTTGCTTAAAAAGAGCGATGAGGACCATACAGATATATGCGATGCTAGAAATGCCCAGCTGACCCCTACTGTAACGACAACATTTGATTTTTTTTTGTTCACTCAAATATTTAACCTGAACTGTTTTTCCCTTTTTTATTTAGTTCATTAACATTGATGAGTTCCTGAACTTGGGTCGATATCACGTTTCGCAACTGATGAATTCGAGCTGATTGTTAATCGTCACGTAATAGTTATTGCAAAGCATGAAAAACATGCACGAACAAATCCAAAGAAAAATGCTAACCAGTTTTTGGAATCACCTCGAATTGAAAATACAACGAAAAAGTAGATAGCAATAATCTGGAATCATTCAATTGGCCAATGAAATTCGCGGATACTAACAATACTGTAAATTCAATACGATTTTCAATTAATCAGATACGTGCAGACTGAGACAATAGTTATTATGATAGTGATTTATTTCCATGATGGCGACAGAGAGGTATATGGTCGAAAATTTCGTAAACATAAACTTTAAGTTATAATGATAACAGCGAAGAATGGTAAATGTCAGCCGGAGAAATGTGACCTTTATAATGAACGTTCTCATCAATTTCGCCTCTATCCAGGTCGGAATATTTTAAGCCAGGAAAACATTAATTGAAGGCGTGTCGCCATTAGTTATTAACCATACCTATTTTTAAACAATACACCTAACTTCTTCCGCGCCATATGCGTCGTGCGTTATATCACCTAATATAATACACGACGATTATGGGTCAACCAATTTTATTTTATTTCTTATTTCTTCTTTGTCATTCACTCAACGTGTACATACAAGCTTTATTCATTTCGTTATATATAAAACTAGATCGCGGTATTAGAAGGCTTCGGCGTGCCAACGATCAGGGCAAGAGGTTAGCAGAGACAAGAGGATGTATTATTTTCCTGATGATTTCGCATAAAGAACCTTCCTTCTGGTGGGTCTAGGATATCGCTTATATTGATATCGCTAATGGCCCAATTTTTTTGGGGCTCCAGAATCGCGTATCGTACATAACGAAGGTTCAATACAATTTACAGCAGCACTTAATGTTCCTCTTCCTCTTTCGCAACTCATTAATTATCATACTACGACAAGTCCAGGGTGGCGTTGAATACTCTAGTAATCAGCATTAAAACAAGTTACTTTACGCCCTCAAGCACGAAAACACAATTTTAAGTTCAAGGTCTGAGATGAGTATGAAGAAAAGTGCTGAGAGTCGGGTGATCCTGACGCAGATGCGAGCGGGTGATTCTAGACAGGGTGAATAAATGATTGAAGATAAACCCTCGGAGTATACAGCGCCGAAACTTCCAAGGATTAGAAGATACCTCGCTTCAACTTTCGTTAAATTTTTCAAGCACACAAGAGATTGACTACTTTCGGAAGACAGGAAATTTTCCTCGATATGCCATTTTAATACCACACCGTACAGATTCTATCTGACCTGCCACGTACCTCCGATTATATCTTTTAAAAGAGATCAAGTGTGCAAGAGGATGTAGCGTTCAAGGTTTCTCAAAGATCTTTCGGCGATATTCTATCATCAAATTTCCCGATTTCAAAAACCGGTGCAATATTTTAATTTAAACTTGTATTCTATTGCAGCTGTGTATTATTCATCAGATAAACTCGTTTCTTCGGATATACGTAGAATTTTGAGCGGCAATAAGACCTTACTGCGAAGTCACGAGATTAACAATTTTCTTACCAAATAATTTCAGATCTTTCCACCCGAAAGTTTGCAAGTTATTAATTAAAATTCTAGTTATTCTTGCACGAATTGGATAACGAACTTTTCTTCACTATTTCCATTCTCTAATCTTCTTTGAGAGAATCAAACTTTGAGCAATTGAATTTAATGAATCGGCGATCAATTTCGAAACTTAAAAATTTACGAATTTATTCTAACAAGCCCTCGTTCTCCAGCGAGAAAATTCTATTTGTGTTTTAACGATGAAAAAATGTGAAAAAAAAATCGTTAACGAGCACCTACTTCCAACTTCCATATTCTTAATGATTGTTCGTATCCTCATCCCCTCGCCGATAAAGGGACGAGGCCAGTGACGTCAGATGTGGCGCACGCGCCGCCTCCACTGTCCTGCATTTATGTTGCGTCGTTGTCCTTCCTGTGTACCTTGGCGTCGTTTTCCCCTCTGTAACCCGCGCGACGCCAATAAGCGCCGCTACCACCACGAGGGGAGTTTGTAAAGAGATTCAGTACAATATCGGCGCGCAACTGAGGCGTACACGTAGTTGCAACCCTTCACTTTTGAGAGTGTGTGGCCTTGGTTAAGGCCTCCAAAAGTTGACCTGCGGCAACAACGATTTCGGTATACATGGGTCCTAAATCAGCTTCCTGCAGACCTGCCAGTATCCACCTCAACCATAACGCCAATTTGCGCAATCTCAAGAGTATCAAGTTCAAGTAATTAGAAGTCCTGGAACGATTCCTACATCAATCGACGTTACGCAATCTCAAGTGGACTCGCGATCAGCGGAATTTATTATCTTCGAAACTGATCAAGGCATACGAAGGAATTCATCTCTGAGGCCTTCAATCCGTTCAATTTATAGTGAATTATTATTATTTTATTCAAACTTCGAGATACCGGCAATTGTCAATATCTGAAAATCGTTTGATAATTAAATTGCTACTACGATCAAGACTCGATCATTATTGACAACCCGCATACTAATTTTGACAATAATAACTAATACCTACATCTACAATTATTTTCATTATATAATTATACATAATTATCGATTAAACCGTCAGTATTTACCTGACCGTTGATTGTCGAATGAAAAAGGGCAGCCAGGTTGCCTAATTGCAGCGAAAAATAACCACATAAATAACGTTATCGATAATCGACAATATCATATCGGCTGATAAAAATCGTCTCACAACACTGCAGACTGACAAATTTTATCGATAGAACGCAGACAGCGAAAAATAATATTTAAACAATCGTAATGTATTCGTCATAAAAAAAAAAAAACCTAAGAACCGATTTTCAATATAAAGTTGTAAATAACCATTCTCGATTGATTTAAGTGCTGTTAAAATTTTTATCAGATTATTCATCGAGCTTCCGAAGTATCATGAAGCAATTTTCACCCCTGTACATATAAATTATAAATGTTTACGATCAAAGGTGGAATTGATAAGAAGACTCTACAACGATTACGTACATGTAATTGAATTCATTTATCGCTATACTTATTGAAATCCATTAAAAATAATCGAGAATTTTTTGAAAATCTTTGAAGTGGAAGAAAACGGAATCATCAGTTTTGGCTCTGACCACGTGACTCTAAAACTAAAACTAAAAATAACATAAACAACGTAATACGAAGTAAGTGTTGAAACACTTGACGACATCGAGACGTGCGAATCGAATTACAAGAATGGTAGTAAAGGCTGAGGGGGCGAGAAATGGCCACGAATTGGCACCCTTAAATGGGGAGGGTGGCCAGACCGGTCAGGGTGCAGAACACAACGTCACAATAGTTGTCTGCGGGAATCAGGGTTCAGGGAATCAGAAAGCGAAAGAAGAAAATCGAGCAGCATGGAGTGGAAAGATGCAATTTTTCCTCAGCATTATCGGGTACAGTGTTGGCCTAGGAAATATATGGAGGTTTCCCTATCTGTGCCAGCAAAACGGAGGCGGTAAGTTTGCAAATCGATTCGTCACTCGATTGAACTCGAGCTTGTAACGTTTTCGTTTTTACGTCATACAGCACGTGCTGGCCGTCTAAAATTGTTACGGAAGCGGATTAGAAGCCGGAGGAATACCAGTGGTTGATAAAATCCTGATTTAGAATAGCAGTTGTACAGTTACGGCTTACGCAGTTTGGCGGCTACGAAAATACTTGTTTAACTTTTGTAGAAAAAAAAAAAATAAATAATTATCGTCGATATTGATTCTTCAACGTAAATACTGATTACGCCAAGTGGGAGGGAGAATTAATAATGAATTCATTATCAAAGATCAGAAAGTTGGGGGTACGGTTCAAAATTGCCAATAAAACTCTTTTCCTAAATAATTGAGAATCGCATCCCTTACAAAAGCAGATATCAATGTAATGAGAGCATACGTTGAATTTTATCTCGAATCTGATTTGAGTTATAAATATTTCTAATAGAAGCTCGCTCTTTTTGCAATCATGCAATGCTTGGATGAAGAAAGCTTATGTTAGATCCGGCAGAAGCATCGTCTAAAAAAATGTCATTCAAATGGCACAAACGGCTTTCAAGATACAATATTTGATGAAAACTCGTCTTTCCCTGCTCTCGTCAATCTCTTCGATAAATTTTTCAGAAATTCAAGACAAATTGTTCAAAGTATCTACACCAAATCGAATCAGTCCACTCTGACGTAAAGTTATGGCTTATGGTGGGCTACCCAACTTCTTTAGACATTAAGGAAAAAATCTTCGACGCACAACCTTTGACCAAAAAATCACCCCCTTTCGATCCTAAATCTTGGTTGATAGTCTAGAGTTATAAGCCTTACCTCTGAAAGCACAAATAAGAATTCAATAACTCCAAATCCGATAAAAATTAGCATAATATATTCCTGAATGAGGGACATTAAATTGATGAAATGCAGCCAAAGTTCGTTGTTATTCTACGTGTAGCCGGAAACGTAAGGTGTTCATAACAAAAGTTATCCAGGTTTCAATACATTATGGTTTATTTTGCAGTAAGAGTTTCCGTTCTGAATCGACCTTCCCGATCAGCCAAGCAATTCATTTCGCTTCCGTAAATCTGACCGAGATTGAAATGCAGGTTGCAGTATTGGAAGGATCAATGGATCCGGGGGAACTGGTATGGCGTAGGAACTAGAACGGGGTAGATACGTATCGATTTGTTTTTGACATAAATTTGCCATCCACGATGCTGACTCGTCGCTTTTAATTTTTCTTTATTCATCGCTGCTGATCGTCTCACGAATTCGCAAATGAGAAAAATGCGAATTTCGATGAACCCGATTTGGGGAATTGATTCTAATAATTGTATCACATCACCTTGCAACATATTTATACGCATTATATTTATACGGTACCTAATCTTCATCCAATAGGGAAGTTTCGCTGACCCGTATATTCTGCAGACTCGAGTCTTTCGTAGACGGATTGTCGATGCAATGTCGTTCAAAGAGATTGACGTTGGTAAGCTTCTTTGTTCCAAGTTACAGCGATCATTGTTACGTTGTACGTCGTAATTACGACGCGGTAATATAATATCTATACCTATTCAAGCACCAGGGTCTCTCGTTTGCATATTTGCTCATGGTGTGTATGTATGTATGTACAGAACATTGCCGTGCCTACGACAATACAATATTAAAACGTGTCTATGGGGACCGGAGGTTGTTCAAGGAAGCTAATTGAACTGTCAATAATCAAGATAGTGTGTACCGACTTTTAATTAAATTATATATACTGGACCCTGGTGGGCGATTATAGGGCTAATTAACTCAGAATGAACCGGTCATAAAACTACATAATGACTCATGACATTCTAATTAATTTAGGATTGAGGATTTTACAGAGAGCTCAGGTAATTTTACTGAAAAACTAATGAAAAGAAATTTCCAATGCAGAAGAGGTTTGGATGGAAATGGACCAGAGAAGAGGAAAATATCGGTCAATGGTAGCAGGGTTGAATATAACCGAGGGGAAGTCTGGTTGTTTGATATTTAGAACCTTGAAAGGAGAGTGGATTTTCACTGTTGAAGTCCTAAGATATGAGATATAGTTTTTCTGAGATATTCACAGCATTGCAAAAAAGCTGTGACGATCTTTGACGTTCTCAGTCTGCAGTCATTGAGCGTCTAGTTCTTGAAAAGTTGCTGAATTATTATCGCGCCCTCCTTCAACAATATGATGAAAGTTTGAAACGTGACGTTGATAATGATACCAAAAGAGCTTTTCATCTAGGGGCGATTATCAGGTCAAGGTTCGAGAATCTGGGCCACTTGGTCACCCCTCTGGATTTCTGATACTCGAGAATTTAGACCGGCGCATTGGCACGGATAAGGAAGTGGCGTTCTTGATCCGATAAATTAGTCAATTAAGTTCCACGTCGCACCTGACGTGTCACTCATTTGCTGATTTCTGGCTAAGGTTCAAAGAAGCCAATCTGTCGTAATGCCGTAAGTAACCGCATTGATATTTCTGCAAGACTTCATTGATAAAACAGATGTGAGGAACGCTGTAGCAATGAGAAGATCAGCCCTCGAAATTTAAATTTCAACATAACAAACCGGACACTAACCATGAGTTCGATATTCATAGTCTGGTTCCACAGTATGATCCTATTATTATGAATAGATGAAGAACTATTGATCTACTGTGAAATACAGAGGTGGAGTAGCTGTACAACATTTTTTGTGAACTCATCAACTTGGTGTCAAAGCTGAAGTATATTCATTTCTCTCACATTACACACGTAGGTAGATCTGCTCCATGGGCTGAAAATACATTTAGGTATAATCTGTAAGAATTATGCTATCCCATTCGCATTTACGTCGTGAAACTATACGGCTGGCCATACCTACGAGACATCCGGTCCTTTATGTATCCCCCTCGCAAAAATCTGTACAATGCATTCTCAGATAAGAGCAGCAGCTTTGCTGGGCAGATTGTATGATCGTATTCTCTATTCTTTGCCGTTGCATATGCTCAACTGCTTTCGTGTCTTATACCAATAAATATAAGGCTGTGCATAATTATACGGAAATCTGTGGATAGATCTAAATTTCTAGATTGCATCTATGCCGTAGTTTAACTGATCGCGAGTTCATAACTAGAACTGACCGTGACCATTGACTGCCATACACGCATTTTGTCTATAATATAATTTGCGAACAGAAATTTACTGTCAGCAAAGATATGATGATAAATTTTAGTTACAACATTTTTGTCTCGTCAATTTCACATCGTTTTTGAGTTATTTCTCTTCTGAACAAAGAGAGTGTCTTGTGTTAGTGTTTTACTCTAATTTTCCACTTAATTAATGATTTATAACGTGTATCCGGTTCCCTTTTCACTTCAGAATTTCTTTTATGTTTAAATTAATTAGCGTATAAATTTCAAGATATTTTCAGACTGATTTTATCTTGGTTTTCTTCAACACGTTTTCCACCGATGCTTTATCACTTTATAAAATTTTAATTGGGAGAATGGGAAAGTATATACGCAGTTGGGCCTCACGGGGGTGTAAGAAAAAATAAATTTAACGATCACACGGGATCGGGCATAAAAGACGAAACATTACTCTATTCTATATCCCTACGGAGTGTCCATCCCTGGGGAATATAGACAGCGTGAATTGGGATATGAATTCGTTGGCATGGTAACGTCCTTTCTATGCCATCAAATATCAGGATTAAAATAAGAACCTGAAGTTCCAGGTGCTCTTGGAAATGTCATGTCGTGCTAAATAATATTTCGGTAAATATTTACTTACGTAAGAAGATTACGGCAAAGTTGGTTGGATTACCTTGACCCTATTAAAATTTGACAAAATTTAATTAGCAATATTAAAACGAAAAAAACAGGATCACAGTCTTTAGCTCTTGTTTAAATAAGCCGACAAGTCCACTAGTCATGCAGAATTAAATCGACCAAATGCTTGAACGAATGACCTAAAAAATTTGTCTAATTTACGTAATCGACTCATGCAATAGCGTTTTCAGTAACATTTCATATATTTGAAGCATCAATCGGTTGACTGACGAAAAACAGATTTCAAATTCGAACAGAGGCTAATTATGCACACTGAAAATCAGAGGCGAAACAATTTTCTCTCGGCGTTATACAAGTACCAAAAGCTCTAGGGTCGCTTCGACAATTGGAATACCGTAGTGGCATGGAAAATTCCACGAGACTCCAACTATTTCGGATCGATAGATTTGGTGCGCGTGACCTGGACGCGTGTACTTACGAAGCATGACCTCAGCACAGGTCTTTATACTCCGTCTTGACGAAATCTGATTTTTTGTCACAGATTATTCCGAGTTTGGCGAAGAGTTCCTCGACATTTGTTATCTTATCGCAATACCTTGAGACGTAAGCGAACGGTGGATAGAAAATGTTAGCCAATTAGAGTAATTTTTGTCTATTACATTGAATGGATATAATTTTATCGTAAAATTTTATGAATAGCAGAGCTTTCGCTTCGCCCACGTCGAACATTTTGAATATACCTATTCCGATCCGTCGATATATATTTGGAACCGTTTACTGAATCAATTTATGTGCTTCCGTTTCTTATAGACCCTTAGCCGAGCGTATTATATAATCACTGATACTCGTATACGATGAATATTTCATATAGAAATACACTGCAATATACATGAAGCGAGCGATTGCGTGTGTCACAGTGTTTTCACATATAACTTGCGCAATGTTACTATTGTAGTCATTATTTGCGTTTGCTTTTAGTTATTTGTGTGCTACGACGTAGGCACTGCCTGTTACGTAGACATGAAGTATTTGGTGAAGGACCATCTATATCTGCCTATTTTTGGTGTCTCAAGCTTTGTACGTATTGCGCGTCAAACACCACCACCGCTCCAAAAGTTGTCTTGCAATTAGCTGTTTGATGAGCAGTTATTTTCGCAGCTAATTCGGGATACAGGATACACCAGTCTGTAAACAAAATAAAAATTGCTCGTTTGGCAGGTTGTCATAGACCAGTGACATGTAGCAAATAAAAGGTAACGCTAATGGAAGGAGATGAAATAAGGACGAAATAGAACAGGTCATCATAAATGGAAGAGGTCGTGGCTTAAAATAATGAAAGGCGAAGGCCTAGAGGTGAAACAATTTGACTGTTCAATTTCGCAACCCTTTACTTCACGTTTCTCTAGAAGTGGACTTATGAGATATTCAACATTTCCAGATGAGCACATCTTAGTCTTGATGTTTCAAGGAACATCGTAACATGCAGTACCATAGGTAGTGAAGGCCTCTACGGGGATGTACAAGTGAGAGAGACCAAGAGGCCGTGAGAGAGAAATAGAGAGGGTAAACGCGATCAATACGAGACACCCTGGCTGCCTGGCTAGAGAGGAGTGGGGAAGTTGAGTTTGCTAGGGGTTGAGGGTTGCTTTGCTGCCTCCGACGAGCTGTGCGTCGTCATTGTGTACATACACGTAGCTGTTTGGTGTTCGATCCCATTATACATTGCTTTCAACAAATTAACTACGTGCACACAGGTTTAACCCATTGAAGAGCTCGGGTCTTTCATAAAATGGGAAGAACATAAGAAAAGTAGAAAAAGAGAGAGAAATATCGGCCCGAGACTTTCTGACACTATTTTATGCTCCGTTCGTTGACGACGGACATTCTAACTTATGAGGTAGAATAAACCTTTTATGGTGTAGTAAACGAGAACCACGCTCATGCCACTTTCATAATACTAGATAATGAGGAATTAAAGTATTCGAGGAATCACCTGTTGCCATTTGATTTTTTTTCTCGGATTTCAGTAATGATCAAACGTGACAATTTCGGTGATCCCTTGCGGAGACAAAAAAAATCACACAGTTAATCCTGCTTCGCGAAAGTAATGGATCAAACTTCAGTAGATCAAGTTAATGTACTGAGAATACAAACATTATAGAATCAAGACCCAGACATTTCTATCAATTCAATAATTCTAAACATAATCAGTAGTCAGGTACGTGAATTAATCGTAAATACCAATCATCGAGCATTATTTAAAAAAAGTCACCATGATCTTGGAAAATGCTTTGAAAATACACGAAGGGGATGAACGAGAATGAAACATATGGCGAACCATGTCCTTTCCAATATTTTTGGGCTAGACTAAGGGCCAACTGCATAGCGTTAGGGGCTGCCAATGTTGTGGTAAGGCATAGGCCACAGCATAATAACAACCACCTCTCGTCGACGAAGGGCTCCCAGGATTCTGATCCGGGTGCTAGAGGGTGTAAAAGGGGTTTAGATAAATAGCGGGAATAAAACGGTTCAATGAATAGCTGAACGAAGGGCTTCTGCGTTATATTGGTTAGTGATAAATGCTCTTGAACGTCCGGTGCACAATTGCCTGGTGCATGTCGCAGTACATGTAGTCACTACCGCCCAAACTTGACCATAGATACCAAATCTGCCGTGTTTCTGCCCACACATGCAAATATGTGTGAATAATTTGTGTCAGTTCCAAACGGGTCATTTGAGGATATATATTCACGTAATGGTCAACTGATAGCAGAAAGCTGTGCTATCGGTTTCATCGGTGATTGATATTCGATTTGTTATGTTAGCTGCATTTGAAAATGTTACTGAAAGCTTAACGGCGATTGTATCGGTTCACGAACACTTTATTTTGTTGTTTCGATCATTTTCGATGCGTGAGATCGTGAGAGATTTTTTTAATCATCTTTTTTCAGGGGCCTTTCTCATTCCATTCTTCATCATGCTGATCTTGGAAGGAATACCACTGTTCCTGATTGAACTGGGTATTGGACAACATATGCGACAGGGATCACTGGGGGTGTGGAACACCATACATCCTTGGCTCGGAGGTATAGGTATTGCCGCCTGCATCGTCACCTTCTTCGTAGCTCTTTACTACAACGTTATCATTGCCTGGTGTTTCTACTACCTCTTGAACTCCTTGCAGGTTCGTTACCGTTCTTTACCTTCTAAATGTCGAAAAGTTGTTTGATCTTCGAAAGGGCAGAATTAGACACGTATACATATAAATTGATATCTTATTATTCTAACAGTTTAAGAAACTTTTCGACCAACTTATTCTCTGTTCTTATTTCAAGAACCGGTAAAACTATTCTGAAAGCTTAAACACAAGAGCGAGGCTTTAGAGAGCTCGGAAACTTACGAGTTCACGAAACAGAGTTTCAGAGATTAGCAACACGAGGAAACTGTTGTAAAGCATTATTAAGTATCTGCCGTAGCACAGGTTAAGAAGTTTTACAACGAGTATGAACTTGATTTAATTATGAACAAGTTAATATTCAGAAATCAAAGTTAATTTATATAATTTATTGAAGTTTACCTAGTTTTACTTGAATTCCAACATAGCCTTAACCCAATCTCTTTGTTTCAATCAACTTGGCACAGGCTGTGACGGTCAATTTTGGCGTAAGTAAATAAAAAAAAAAAAAACATTTTCAACGAATGAATAAGGCACGAATCATGCATCGCATCATTGGTTGGAATCACCGCTCATTGAGATTAATAATTTATTGGGTCATAAATTCCTCGTCATATATTTAACAAACTCTTGCAAAATTCATTTTTAATTATTTTGTTGATTTCACATTGCTTCTGTGTGTAAAATAATTCATTCAAAGTTATCATGAACTTTCATATCAGATTTCTCTACCTTGTATCTTGACACAGAATTCATACAGAAAAATTTATAATCGTTTGTTTTCGTGACCCGATTAATCATCAGTAATTACACCGCAATTAGGCGAATAATTACAGCTGAACCACTTTATCAAATTCCGTAACCGCATAAAACTAATAATTTCAACTTCGGACGACAGCGACCTGACCCTTGAAATCTGGCATTCATTATTAATTTCTCATGCATACTCACATACTAGATATAGCTAAACACAAAGTTTGCTGTAAATATTAATGCTGAGAAAGCAGAATGAAATTGCTGTCCCAGAGCTAGTTTATTTCTCCACTAGAATTGCGAGCTTTTTTCCTCTAGGAACCGCTACCCTGGGCATCGTGTCCTGTGGTGGACGGAAAGCCGGTTGAAGAATGTACTAAAAGTTCTGAAACAGCATATTTCTGGTACCGAACAACCTTGGATGCTGCACCATCGATTGAAGATGGTCAAGGGTTGAAGTGGTGGATCGTCCTCTGCCTCCTCGCCAGTTGGATCATCGTCTTCTGCATTGTCATGAAGGGAATTCAATCGTCAGGAAAGGTAAAGTCCGATTAACTCGTTAATAAAGAGTCAAATTATTACGTCAACGGTTTTACTTTCAGGTGGTTTACTTCACCTCCATGTTTCCCTATCTGGTACTGACGATTTTTTTCATCCGAGGAATAACGCTCGAGGGTGCGAGTGCAGGATTAGTTCACATGTACACTCCGAAGGTACGGGCAAAGATTTTCTGAAAGTGACTGATCACTTTTTTGGCAAATCTTCTTCACTCTGGACTGGGAAGCCTTCCACAGTGATTTTTATTAATTTTCCAACTTTTCGCAGGTGGAGATGTTGCTGAAGCCGACCGTCTGGCTCGATGCAGCGACTCAAGTATTCTACAGTTTTGGCCTGGCCTTTGGTTCCTTGATAGCTTTTGGCAGTTATAACACTCCGGATAACAATTGTGTTCGTGATGTGATTCTTGTTAGCGTTTGCAACGCGTTCACTGCTATCTACGCCAGTGTTGTGATATTCGCAATTCTGGGCTTCAAGGCGATGAGCAATGTCAAAAAATGCATTACCAAGTAAGTGTGTGGTCCTTCTACCTTCAAACTTTTATTTCATTCCACCATTTCGCACTCAATCGTATATACAGCCACCGTATTTGATGAAATTCTCTTTCAGCAACAAGGAATTGCTGTTATTGAATGAACTTCTATCGGCTAATTCCACGGATGAACAGTACGACAATATCGTGCTGAATTTCAATTCAACAGCTGAAAATTTCACCCTAACAAACTGCAGCATTAGCAAGCAGCTTGACGGGGTAAGTGAATCGCAACAATTGCTAGGCTGTCCTAAATGAGTTAAAAGAAACTAGCGACAGGAAAATATGACCAGGTTATCTCACTCACATTTATTTAAATAACGATCATCAGGCTGCCGAAGGAACTGGTCTGGCGTTTATAGTTTTCACTCAAGCAATAGTGGAGCTACCAGGAGCTCCGTTTTGGTCCTGCATCTTTTTCTTGATGTTATTAGCCTTGGGATTAGGATCGCAGATTGGAATCCTCGAAGGAATGCTGTGCGTGATCTTTGATATTGATCTCTTTAAAAGGGTTAAGAAACAGTACATCACCGGTAAGTGATTGGTAAGCTCAATCTCCCGAAGCTTTACCGTCTCTACATACTGCGATATCCAATGGCTAAGTTCTAGTCTATAAAATGATGTTTATAATAATTCCAGCTGTTGTCTGCGTGATCTGCTTCTTCGTTGGCTTGCTATTCTGCACTGGAGCTGGAGAATATTGGCTGAAGATGTTCGACAGCTTTGCTGGTACCATAGGACTAGTAGTTGTCGGTTTGATGGAAATGCTGGCAGTCATTTACGTCTACGGACACGAAAAGTAGTTACAAATTGTCGTATGAATAAATCTCGAGTCCGATTTGTTAAAACTCATGAAACTTCCGACCAAACTAAAACCATACTTCAATCTCTTCAAAGGTTTACCAAGGACATCGAAGACATGACAGGATATCGTCCAGGATGGTACTGGCAGCTGACGTGGAGATTTTTGGCGCCCCTTATAATGGCGGCTATTCTGGTCTCCAGCATCGTCTGCATGCTTATTCAAAAACCGCAGTACACAGCTTGGGATGCAAAGGAGGTTTGTATGCCATGCTGCATGAAGCCATCACTGATAATATATTTATTATTTTTCGGACTTGACTGATAATATTTTTTGTTATTATCTTCTTTTCACAGGGGATTGGCGTTCCTAACGACTACCCAACTTGGGTATTAGTGATTGCTGTGATTATTATAATTGCTGGTGTTGCACCGATGCCGATAGTATTCATCCTGAGAAGATTCCAGTGTGTTAAACTCGACGTGGACATACACCAAGGCAGTATTCGACGTATAGATACGACAGTTTCCACAAAGGAGATGATGGGAGACGTTGACGTAAGTTATACTGTGTCGTTAATATCTATTGCACTTCAAATTTTTATTTTTGTAATAAACTAGTTTTTCGCTCGATCGATATACAGCAGAACAAATATTTGCTGAGAAATGGGTATACGGTTATTCGTTTTTTTTTTTTTTTTATTGTTTTTTTTTTTCTTGTGGAGAATTCTTCGTATTATTTGTTTTATACATATACATAGTCGAATTACTTTTATAATAAAATCATTCGATATAAGAATAAATAATATACGTCTGTGCATAAGTGTATATTCGGCCAGTACTTACCCGGACAAAAAAAAAAATATATCAAAATAGTTAAAAATGTGTAACTGTGTTATAAGTAACGTACAGTGAACGCACCACGAGAGGAATAATAATAAATTATTATTCGTATTATTTATGCATAATTGGTGCATTTGTGAAAGGTTTAGCGTTTGCCAATCAAAAATCATTCTCGTGGTGTGAGGACTGTGGCTACTTCGTATTGAATGTCTGATCTGCAGTTATAGGTAAGCCCTTCTCTCTGTGGTAACGTCGATAAACTACCGTAGCTACCTACATATGTGAGTTTGTCCGTCGAAAAGCTGCGAATGTTAATTAGATGCAATGAGTAATTATGCCTTTACTTTCATCGAGCTGAAAACTTGACTCGTGTTTAGCTATATAGGAAATCATCACTAACTTTGTTCAACTGCAAAGACATCGCTTAAATTTATTTTCGAATCATCATAATCCGATAAAAATATAGATATCATTTTTTACCCTCATTACCAATTGCAGTTTAATAAGCGCATGGCTGCCCTAAATAATATATTGAAAAAAAAAAAAAAAAAAATTATGAGAACTATATATAGATTTAGTGAAGATGATTATAATTGATGGGAATTAACCGGCCAAAAGATTAGTCGGCTTCGTAGAGGGCCCCCCTACAGCCTTGCAAACTTTAAATAGCTTGAACAGTTAATCACTAAACAGGCAATTATTATGACATATTATGAAACCACTATAGTTATAGTAAATGAAATTGACTAGTTACCGTTTAATTGGAACAGGAGTGATCAAATCTTTACCGTGTGGACATCGACGTAATGGTCATATCACGTCGCGTCGTTTAGCCGTACTTGATAAATGCGTACGTTTATATTAATAGCGAATTTATTACTGCACGTCATTGCGACCAAAAAATTGCTTGGCTACATCATATTATTCTATATGTGGATCATGGGCATTAAATTTCATTTATAGCAACTAGCATCGTGCTATAGACTTAGAAGAAGCATAAATTCTAGACTCTAGATTCTAGAGTGCATGAATAAATAACGATGTTATAAATACAGCTGTCTCTAGCTATCAGCTACATCATTTTTCAATAAGAATACTGATCGGATGGCTTAAAATAAATCCTAGGACTAGAGCATTAGAATTATTCTAAAGCATGGGAAATTTTCAAAATGCTGATAAAAAAAAAACAGGAGAGGAAAAAGAATTCTACATAAAAAAACGTGGGTCAAAAACTATATGATGCATGAAAAAAGACCCTGATAGCTGCTTACAATTAGAACAAACGCTGAGTTTGGAATAATTAAATGATGTTGGAAGCCTATAGTCACGTGATTTTTACCAACAGATTTTAATTTTCGAATTCGTCAATCAAGCTATTTGACTATACGCTAACGTGATTATTTCTTCCTGGATAGCTGGACGAGTATCATGATAGATTGGAGGATTTCCCTGAGGAAGAAGAAGACGAAGACGACGATGATAGCGACGACGATAACAACAGTGCACCATCGTCCGCAAGGATGGTAGCGAATCAAATGAAAGGAAAAGCGTTCAAGATGGAAGTTATGGACTTTTGAATGAAACCGAACGTTTTACGATGATGGCGCATTCGCTGATCGTTGTGATCTTTTACCTTACGATATACCTTAGTATATACATATATATAAACTTGACCTTAAAACGCAAAAAAAAAAAAAAAAAACCAGGGTTAAAAGCTTGTGGAATAAAACAGTGCCGGTTTGGCCTATCGTGCAGACAGAGTCAGGGCTGTTTATAAATGTGATCTACTGGCACGCGATCCCTCAGATTTGTTAGATACACAGGATTACGTAACATTTCCGGCATGGACTGGCCTCTGATGACTATTTTTTTTTCTTTTTTATTTCCTTTTTCTCCTTTTTTCCTTTCAAAATGTTAATTAAATAGAATGATTTATTCTGAGTTGTTTCAATCAGACGTAGGGTTACAGGAGCTTTCCGTACCACCACAAAAAGGACGCTCAGGTTTTAGGCACGAAAGCCACCCTAAAAGTTCTATACTGAAATTATTGCTGTGAATTCGAGATTATTTTGAGACTCTGGTTTCATTGAAGATCAAAAATAGCCTAGAAAAGAAACAATAAAAAATGTCTAGTACTTTAGACAAATCTAGGATTCTCTAGTTTCGTTCGGTCGATGTCTCGAATCGAAACATCGGGCTGTGCTTTGTGTATAAAATATATTCGGAGTTGTATTATCTTACATAAATTCAAATCTAATATCGTCACGTTTAATGACGTAGATTCAGGATAGAAAAAATTATTTTTAAATTAAGTAACGAAAAGAGAACCCGCAATAGGTAACACTAGTCGACGCGAGGTTACCCCCCTCTCACCTCGTCCTAGAAACCTTATCTTTAACAAATTGAGCGTATAGATAATGAAACGGTGGGTTCATCACGGTTAAAATTGCTGTTGAAAAAATAGGCAGATTGTAAGACTTGAACAACTGTCTCATTCCGTAATTCAAACGCATTGGATAAATTCTAGAGATTTTTTTTCATTCTATACGTTATATAAGTGCAGTGGCGATCCTCGTGGGTAAAAATTATTGATTTTTAGGTAATGGTGTTACAGGTGCTCAGTGCTGTAATATACACATAATATACAAGTGAAGAATGTGCTAAGTCGCATCTTATCACTTCACGGAAAATCGTAAGTGGATCAAAGTTTAAACCACAGTTTTATTTTATTTTATTTTATTTTTTAAATTATTTATCAATTATTTCTTTCGCTTCGAATAAGTTTTCTGTGATTCATTCTAAGCAATACTTATACTATACCATATATTTAGCAATGACGTGACAGAGCACGATCTTTCCTCGTTAAATTTCAAATTTTCTTTATAGGCTGAATATTTTCGCGGGTTTTGGTCTTACTCCAGAATCCATAATCACTTTACCCCAAAAATTGAAGAAAATTTTCTATTTTTTATTGTCGTTAACTCGGGATATGGGAAAATTCATTTTCTTCTACTCAAGCAATAAACTCCATGCAGCGTTTGCATTTGACTTTGGTAATTTTTTTTTTTCTATTTTTTCTGAACGAAATATATATTCATAATGCAATAAGACAGATAGGCTTGAAAAGATGCGTACATATAACGACGAGATGGAAAAGTGAACTCGGTTGATTCAAATTCTTCATTTAGGAGGTTGGGGACCAAAATGCATATGCAGAGAAATCTTCGAAAGTTTTATCGTCGAAAGATAGATGAATGAAATGCTTTCTGTAAAACTTTCAAGTCGATTCACTACACCGTTTTTAAGAAATTAATTTTCGAATTTACTTCTTATACACGTAGAGGTATGGAAAGCCGATAACGTTAGTTGAAATCTTTAGTATCACCCGCGCGGTAAGAGTAGTAATTCATACTAACATTATCGGCTCTTCATACGTCTACGTGTATAAGAAGCAAATTCAAAAATTAATTTATCAAAAACGGTGTAGTGAATCGACTTGAAATTTTGGCAGTAAGCATTTCATTTATCTATCTTTCGATGATAAAACTTTCAAATAGTTCTTATCGTTTGCATTTTGGTCCCCACCTCCTTAAATATCATGCAAAAATATATTTTAAATTTCAAAGATAGTTTATGACGTGAATTTTGATTACGATGTTCTAATACACATATATGGAAAATATCGAACCGCATTTCGATCTGGTTCGATCGAAGACCTCTGTAATAATGCCTTACGTAGCAAAAGCTATTTAATGAAAGTATAAGACCAAGTGGTAGGCATTGTCTGCCAGTGAATAAAGCGACACTTTGAAATCCATAGGTTCCTTCACATTACGTATTACATCGGAATTTATGACAATGCATTTCTTAGGCTCAAAAATTAATTATTCTACGATATATGCGTTAATTAGCTTTAATTATTGAAGATTAAGCTAGTATACAATTATTCATACTCAGATTGTTACTTGGCTGGTCCAGCTCTTTTCAATAGTCATATGGTATATGTATACATTTAATATTATTAAGACAGCGGTTTGTCGTTTTAGAATTGGCTTACGGATATGTTTAAGATAAAAAATAATCTATTTTCATTCGATTCCTACTCACTTAATGAATAGAAAAGAAAAAAAAAAAAAGAAAATTTTTTCTTTTCGCGAAAATTATATGAGATATGATTATATTGAAATGCTGCAGGCAGGCCGATTCAAAAAGAGAAAGAGAGAGAGAGAGTAAATATTGAATATTTTTTTTTACATCTAAGTATAAACGTGCCACTGATGGTGACTCGTAAGTATTTGGCCAGATGAAATTATAACCATTCACTATAAATAGGTGCATATAACATCGTATATGTGATGATTTTTATTCTGATATATATATATATATATATATATATATATATATATATATATGTATAATATTAATTGAATTTTTTGTTCCGCATTCAATAAATCATGACAATAGTTGCCGGCATTTTTTTTTTTTTTAGCTGTAAATATGTATTCGAAATAAAAAAAAATACTTAGTACCAGAAAATGCAAGTGTAATCAAAAAGATTCAAAGTTGGAGTTGCGTGGAAAAGTAAGTGTTTGTTAGGCGCCTGTACGAGAAACTGATATAATAATCTTAAACGTTACAGAATTGAAAAATATATACAAATATCGAAAAATGAATAAATAAAACTGGGAATAACGAAGTATAGAATATAGTTCACGATACGAACCGAATATTACGATTGCCAATTATGACGTTGTCACATCTATTTAACTTTAACAAATTAAGGAAGGAGTTGTTGTATATATTAGAGTCTAATTAAACGTTTAACGGAGTATTCAGATTACTTTGCATCGCAGATTAAATACTGCGTTGAAAATCAGACAGAATTACTTATCGAAATGTGAAAAGGAAAAAAATAAAGGAAAAATAAGAATCATCTGATCAAAATTGAAGAAAAAATTAAGTGATTCAAGGTGATTCGAATACCCTATAGTATTACGATTGCATAGACTTTCGTTAACTTCCAAGTTTTAAATTTCATCAATTTTCAAAAATGACACAAGCGCAATACATGCCGATACCCATATACCTATATACACATGCGTTACTTTGAAATGAAGAGATAATAAACTCGCAGAATTCTGTTTTGAATATTTTTGTGTGACTTATAATAGTACATGCTTAGAAGTACATGAATAGCGCAATATGAATGGTGTTTATAAATGCAAGGAAATTCAAAAATACAAAAGCTCTTTGACCAGGTGAGATCAATCCAATAAAATTTTATAAAATTATGCGAGGATAATTAGTCAAAGAATCTTGTTGAACGAATATTAACTCAATGTAATTTGAGAATCTTTTTTTTTCTAATATTAATGATTGATGACATTGCGACTTTGATTGATAGATATATGCGTTGAACGGTTCTAGTTTCTATGTATTAAAGAGCAAATTTTTCTCATAAGACGTGTTTGAATAATTATTAAAAATGCACCCTTATACTGCACCAATCATTTGTCGCATCTTTATAGAGCTTTGGTTTTTTTTTTTTTTTTCGTTACTTTCGACGACAACAACTTAACATACAATTTGATTTAGCAGGTCTCTTGAATTGATAGGTAATAGTATTTATTAGTAATAGCAATGCGAGCGCTGACTTACATATGGCTAAATAGAATTAAATGCCCGATAGTATTTTACAACAAACCTAATATTGCTTAACCTGAATTAGGTAATTAAAAATGAAAGTTAAAGGTTATCGTTGTACTATAGTTATTGATATAGTAAAATAGGTTAATATAGAGCATATTGTATACAAGAATATAAAGTATTTAAATAAAAGCTTATTTATTGCCGAAAGAGAGAAATTTTTATTCTTAACGAGCATCGCGCTTGGAAGCGGATGCTTATATTTCCCAAATTTGTACAGCGTTCCCTTAGTCAACAATATGTTAAATTCCAATAACGTCAAGTCTTTCTTGGAAATCATTCATATATTACCGCAGGCGAAACTATTTAAAGCTCGGCGAACTTTCGCCCAACAAAAAAAAGCATAAAAATTGCTGAACGTCGATACTGAAGAATCTAGGTGCTTTAAAGTTCAGTTGTAAGTGTCGAGGACGCGTTGCAACTTCACAAGCTAAAATTAAGGGGAGGGTCGTCTCGAATTGTTACCGACCTGTCTATTTTGGCCGGGTTTACCCAGGTGTAAGATCGTGGCAATAACCACGAACAAAATTTGTCCACAGCATAAGCGTTGGTTGATATTTTTTGGGTCGAAATTTTGAAGTGTATTTCTTGAATTTATAAAATCGGGGACGGAAGTGTGTGAGAATGGGATAAATACATCCGGTCTTTTATCAGATTAGAAACGCAGAAATGCTCACTTTTCTATATCCGAAATTACCAATATTTCGGTATAAGAAATAAGTGAAGGCTCTGATGGCCTAATACATTATCTAAATTTGTTCATCTATCGATTGACCTCTTTTTTCCTTTTACTCGAATATCAATCAGTCTTTTGATTGCCATCAGCCATTCATCAATTCCGCGACCTAAGCTACACTCCAACCTCATATGACACGTCACTCAACTATTACGTTCCTCATAAAATATTCAAAAATATGGCACATAGTTTTCGAAGGGATAATATTTTGAATATATAAAAGTTGAAATCACGTTTCCAAAGAAAAATGAGGAGGCATTTATTACTCTCACGATTCGTAAAACTATTAGAATATTCGACGGTCACAAAATTTTCTTGTCGAAAATAAATAATGAGAAAGGATAATTTCCTTACGTTTGGCACTAAGCTTTGATTAAAAGCTGATTTATAGCGGCTCCTAAATCACGAACTTTACGAGGATCCGACTCCTCACGTGCTGAAGGCTCGCGCGTGAGTGGACTCGGTCAGTCATGCAACAATATCTATACCACACTAAACTCCGTGTAAAGAAAGATATCATCTTATCGATATTGATAAAAGGCATATGCGATGGAAGCGGGGTTCAGTCACGAAAGAGTCTTGCCGGTGAAACAACTTCCAAAAATTTATTTACCATAGGCATAATTTTTTAGAATTCTTAAATGACGTTATAGTGTGTGATAGCTGATCATTATTTTTGGGTGTGAAGTGTTGAAATTATTAACAAGGATCATCTACAACGAATGGTAACTCGAAATCACCACATCTTGAGGTCTTCCGCCTCCGCCAATTAATTATAATTTGAATTATTACTCCCGCAAAATTTTAATCACTCGGGCTTTTTTCTTCACGATGCCGTAGAGGCACGAATATATAGTGTTAATTTTTTGCCGATTTCACTATGTTGTTTCTTGATTATAAAAGCCCCTTACAAAAGTCTGTCGCTATTCAGTTTAACAGACATTACGGTGGCCGCCACGGTCGTGACGTATTTCTAGATATGAATTCCTCCTCACGCCCAGTGAATATTTCGTTTACGATGTATTATCAGAAGATTAACGAATGATAATTTTTATTCATCTACCTTACATAATAAGTATTGAGCCTTCGGTTATTCTTATACATTTTTTCACCACATTTTTCATTCAACTATATAGGATTATTCGAAATATTTATTTACACATGATGAAATCCGTGAAAAAAATTTATATATTCTCAAATTATACACAATGTCCATTATCAATTTATCAAATAAAACAATTAGAGATTTACAAATAAGAAACACCTATATTTTGATATCTACACAATTCTAAAGATAAATCAAACACCATGTAGATGAAAGTGAGCTTCTTTAAAAATTTCGTTCACATATATTGAGGGAGTACAAGGGTACTCTTGAAGGACTGGCAAGTGCCCAAATCGCTATTCGACCAACTAGTTTTATCACAGTAATTCGCTGATATTTTGAAGCATATTTAAGTAAAAGTTAGAAGTGTGTCATCAGGTCTCAGAGTTAGGTGCAGTCCCAGGATCCACAGCAGCTTCAATTTGAGGTATTTGGGTCTCTGATTGTGCGGAAAAACAGAGTTTTGTCGCACTAACAATCAACTTTTGGATACTGCAAACATGACTCAAGTAAGAAATATTTTAGTGTCAAATATCGAACGTTAGAAACTTTTTTCTCAACGTTTCTTACTTTTCTCGAACAATAACGAACTCTTCGAAAAGTTATCTGTTCGTCGGAGGAAACTTTGTTCAGTGAACAAGTAAAGCTCAAAATATCTGAAATCTAAATTCTTGGCATCTAACTCTGAGACCCGATGAATCACACCTCTTAACTTCTACTTGATTATGCTTTAAAACACCCCTTCGAACGTATTCAATTTTCTTATTGTAGGTATATGTGCTGAAACTTACCTTGAGTATTGTCATTGAAATTTACACTCGCATAATATTTTAGTTTTATTTGATAAGGTATCAAATAGGATTAAAATTCATACGTTCGTTGAACGGGAATCATGTGGAAAGAAATGTTGCGTTAAAGTTGTACGGAATTTGGACACGTGTGGGTATTTCACAATTATCAGTCGCGTACATGACTTCGCCTACGTCAGATGAAAACTGAAAATTTAGAAAAAATTCATCGTCGAATACAGTCGGATATGGGAAACTTGTCGTTAAGTGACGTGGAGACCCTAGCAAGCTCAGCAGAAGGGGCTGCAACTCGACTAACTCTGGTCGCTGCTGACCCAAATGCAGAAGTTCAAGTTCATGTGGAAGAAGAGAAGTCTGAAAATGCAAATAATTTTATAGTAAAGTATAGAGGAAAAAGTTACGACATCAAAAATCTTGTGAAAAAACATCCAGGGGGGAGCAGGATTCTTAAACCCTACAAAGGGTTGAATATCGACAAGGCGATGGTTACGAACTCGCATTCCGTTGCAGCTTTTCATCTCTTTGAGGAATTCGTTCAAAACCATCAGGAAGCGTATCAAGATATCGAAGTAAGTGACTTTTGATTTTGTCCGTTTGAATGTTTTTGGACTTTTCCTTATTTCTTCACAATACCTACTTGCACTACTTTGATTCTTACGAACTCTTTCGATAACTTAATGTCATGCTAAACAGATTTTAAGATAAACAGGGTGAGGTCCTGAACGATCAATTCCTACGTCAAAGATTAACAATTTTCCCTCGACGATATCTCGAGAAACAATAAGCCATTTCATCCTTTTTCAGTACCAATCAATGCGGTTATTCTTAACTTAGAACTGATCAGATTTTGGAAATCAAGGGTTCAATAGTTTTTGAGATATTAAAGGTACCCAAATTTTCAGAGAAATTTCTTTATTGATTATATCTCGAGAGCTGATCAACGGACTTTGATGACTCTGAGCTCAATCGTTACAGCTTCTTCCGACTCGAATCTGGTCAAATTTTGTTATCGAAAATCTGAGGACAAGTTCTAGGCTGGCCTCTTGAGGACAGCCAACTTTGTACATGCTTATTGTATATCAGGTCCTCACGGACGTTTTCGTTCCAGCGTGGATAACAGCCTATATCTTAAAGTACATTTTCAAGGGAACTACGGCGATGGCAATGAAAATATTATCCAGACAATTTTTTTTTAGAAATCTTCAAAGTTAAGGACAGGAGAGCGAAAAACATGATCCACAACAATGCGATGCTTAATCCACAACCGGTGATCTTACCCTAACTGAGATTGAGCTGTTGTAATGAAGAGGCGGTAGGCGTCTAAGTATTCCGTGAAATGAAACATCGAATACAAACGTATCGAAAGAAAAGTAGATTACCTTGAATACGTGCTTTTATTGCGGTTCTTCCTTGTCTTATTTTTCATTCTTTATAATCTTATAGACTTTTATTTGATTAATGAATCAGATAAGATTCAGTTAGTTCTCTATTACAGAAATGCGCCGCGATAGAAAAAACATGAGAACGTATCCAAATTCAATAAAAATCTGAGATTATCTGTTTTACCTCTTTGACAGGGTCAGCTTTTATCCGATCTATGTGTAGATTTTCATACTAAGTCCTGCTAGTCCGGAAACGAGGTAGTTCCAGAATAGATTGAGCCACTTATTACCTCCATCTGGAGTTTATAATGGATTTAATACGTCGTCAAAAGTGAGGGCTGACTTCATTCCAAATTGAAGTTACGTAGCAAGTCATACAGGTGTGGTCTCTCCGGCCTTGTAGACCTGCTTAATTATACTCTCTAGATGAATTGCTTCCTTCAAGATGCTCATCTACAATTATTGATCGTAATAGAGCCTAATACTTTACAGATGTGTGTGTATTTATCTAGATAAATCCACACCGTACGTAGTATGCGTATGCTATGTACACCTAGATATACCCAATCATCACAGCACGTAACCGTTGGCTTTTATTTCTAGTTATCAGTGATAAGCGAGTGCCGTAATCGAACTATTGATACGAATTGGCCCCAGGAAGTCGGGAAGGAGTATGTTGATTCAACACAGGAGGTTAATGTCGAGGGTGATCGAAAATGAAATCAGATAGAATAACACAAGCTTGGAAATTTTTTCATCCGAAGAAAAACGTTCACGTTTGATACACTTTCGAAATTTGTAGATCCACATAGGCTCAATTTAACGTTGGACACATTTCGTCGAGTAATATTTGAAAATGTTTGAGTCTAAAGATAAAAATTTTAAAGAATGAAATATTTGACATTGGCACAAGTAGGTATTATTCACAACGGTGTACATAGGTTGTGTCATAGAAACTGTATAGGAATACATCTGAAGAACGATCGATTATCGATAACTTATCATGCTTACGTATGATGCTGAAATCTTACGTTATATGTGTGTGTAGAACTGTTAGAAAAGAAATGATGGAAAACTAGAATTTCGTACTAATAATGCGTGTCACTGCAGCACTGAAGGATGGAGTGGAGGCCCTTTTTCATTACCGTATGATGTGGATCAACGAAAAAAGTCTCCCCGGAGTCTCTTACCGCAATGATAATCGATAATGAAGAGAGACTTTCGTCTCCTATTTTATAAAGGTCACTTGACACATAATTTTTTCGCAATTTTCAGGAAAGCTTCTCCCATTATTTGATAATCATGCACTGATAGAAAAAGGCTCTCGGGAGTTTCAATATTGATAATCTGCAATGATGGAAAAAGGCTCTCCATAATGTTCTACACGTCAGCAGTACATAAATCTATATGATAAATGTACATGCATTTCCAGTGTCCAGTTCGTGCAATTCGGTTGCGAAATCTGCCGGTCTTCGACTTCGTTTGTCTTGATTATTCGTAAATTTTTATCCAAACAGCAGAATGGACAATATCACTTCCTAAATATCTGATAAATGCCCAATAGGCTAAATGGTCTATAGTCGGCCTTGGCAGGCACCTGCCGAAAATCATAGCCACTCACACTAATCTATATCGATTGTCATAGTCATGTATGATTAAACTTTGTAACCGATATGACTGTCATTCATTTTTTTTAGAAATTGGTGGATTGGAATGCTCCACTACTATCACAAGTTGGCTCTCTAGAGGATCGTTACTGGGAATGGGTCAACCTTCCAGTAAACAGGCCCATTCGACTTTTCGCTTCAAATACCGTGGAACGTCTTACAGTCACCCCGTGGTACATGGTGCCTGTGATCTGGGTTCCAATATCTCTTTTCTTCATATATTGCGGCTGCTTACTGGATCTGACGGGAAATGTTGGTATGCTTATCAATATTTGAATATTTTTTATTAAAAAAAAAAAAAAAAACTATAAGTAATTGCATTATGTGTACGTATATATTTACATCAAATTTTCGTGTGTGTATATTAATGATTTTTGCATTTGAAATCAAAGAATTACAGTTCTTGAAAAGGGATCCCACTCATCGAACCTATGTCTTGACCATTTTTACCGACCTTATTGATACCAAATAAATTCCCCAATATTGCATTACAAGCCTGTATCCAGAAGTATACAAAAATCGGTATTGGCTTTGCACTCACAGTCGGTAAAACTCGCAACGTGTAGAAAGCTCAGAATTTTAATGTAGTCAACTTTTCGTTCGACTATGGGTATATAGGTGAATGAATAGTCTATATTCAACTACGATTTAAAAAAACGCATATCAGAATTGTGATCGAAGCTTAAAAGCCGATATATCGATACCTAATCTACCTAATCTACCCTTAGGTGGCAAATTCGCATGAATATTAAATTTAAACTTGAGCTATTCTTGCAATGGATTGGTAATAATGATTTACAATTATATGTCCGCCTACTGAGTAGCATTTGATAATATGAATGACTTTAAATTGAAGAATTGAACGAATGAAACAATCGAGTAACACGCGTTGGTTGCTGAAACCATATTTCCATCAGAGTGTATGTTCGTTTGAATATTTTTAGAAAAGAAAGATGATGGTTAGTGAATTTCACATTTTTAATTTTCAGTCGATTCCCTGCCACAAATATTGATCGCTCTCAGTTGGGGTTTCCTATTGTGGACTCTTCTCGAATATGCGTTACATCGGAAGCTGTTTCATATGAAACCTCCATCGCAGTCAAAGACTCTCATAACGTTACACTTTCTTCTTCACGGTCTTCACCATAAAGTGAGTTCATGTTCATATGGAGTCTAAATTCGAAAAATTTCATAATTCCTAACGCTGCGACTGTACCATAAGCGTTTAGAATTATTATTTACCTTTCGTTTTATTAAAATGAATCCGCGTATAATTCCTAGTTATTTTATTACAATATAAAATACGTAAATATAATTTCTGATCTTCTCGTTGTACCTTCAGGCACCGTTTGATGGTCAAAGATTGGTGTTCCCACCTATACCTGCGATGATTTTGGGAATTATTTTTTACACCGTGTATAGATCGGTGTTACCAATTCTAATGATACACTTCGTAGCAGCTGGAGTGACGCTTGGTACGTACATCATATCCCGTCTAGGACTTTACTCCGATACTTTTGTAACACTCTGAATCATCTCAACTCTAGTCAACTCTTTAAGTACAGAGTCTTAATGATCTACTGTAAACGATGCGTCGTAAACAAAACAAAAAAAAAACTTATATAATTAATATGCTGACAATAAGTACCCACATGTACTTCAGCTCATGTATATCTCACCTACATTATTTTTTAGTCGTAATATTCCAGGTTACTTATGCTACGACATGACGCACTATTATTTGCACTATGGATCACCAAAGGCTGAAACTTATATGTACGTAATGAAGCGGTACCACAACTATCACCATTTCTCTCATCACGAAGAAGGTAACAATTTTTAACTCGATTTAATAGGTGAAATTCATTTTACACTCTTCAATTACAATATGAATATTGAGGTGGTCCTTAATTTGATAATTTTCGGATTTCAATACTCCCATGGGCCAGGACGCCTTAAAATGTGTACAATTAAATGTATCCAAAACCCTAGGTTCCTATATCAATTCTAAGTACCATCCCAAAGCCTTCGAAATTTCCCATTCGAATAAAACAGGATTTGCGATATTTCGCGGTTCATTTTTTGTTCTTCCTATTGCAGTATAGCTCCGAAAGATCTCAAACTTGGTACACTCCTTACCTGTAGTGGTAGGTATTTCATGAAAATTAGACAGATTTTCAACGATATAATTTTCGAAGCTACAGCGTGCCAAATAAAATTTCTTATCTCCAAATTGTGATGGACAAAAATTTTGTCGTTAAAAATCTGTAAATTTTTCACGGATATCTACTACCATAAGTAAGAAGAGTGTGGAGTTGCAGATTCAGAGAAAGGATAATGCGGTAGGAATTAAAAATAACCCAAAAGTACTAAAAATCGTGTGTTATTTAAATGGGAAAGTTCAAAGGCTTTGGGGCAGTACGTAGAATTGAGATAGTAGCCTGGGATTTCGACTACCTTTTTTTAAATCTATTTGGAGACGTCCTGGTCCATGGGAGTATTGAAATTCGAACATGATCGAATTAAGATCCACAATATTTATTTATTTGATTAAGAGGTGGAGTTTTTTCGAGATACAAAAAGGCATAATCGTAATTACATAAAGACAAAAGTGGGTCAGGCAATAAATACACATTACATGTCTGATAAGCAATTGATACGCTCGTGGCAATTTGGTAATTGAAAATGTTTAAAGTATGCCAAAGTCTTGGGTTTTTATCTTCATTATCAATCTGGCACGTACGCGTGAATGATAATTTGTAAGATAAATTTATAGCGTCTAGTCAATAATTCCGATGTTAATTCCAGGTTTTGGTATAAGCAGTAAACTGTGGGATTACGTCTTTGGAACTATGATAACGTTGAGGAATTTGAAGAAAGCAATCGAATGGTAAAATTCCTAATAAATAAGACACATTTGTACATACATAGAAAATATTGGTAAATTTTGAACTTTATTGTATTAAATATACAATTATTATAGGTATATAGTATATGTACACAAGAAATAATAACGATACTATTATTAATAATATATCTTGTCATGTTATAAATAAATAATATAAAGCGGAATGCCAATATATGGATATATCTCATGGATTAAAAGGTCCATAGCATTGTATATTGCATATCATGTGCTATTTATAATCCTAAAACAATCGTATCCCATTAAATTAATATCAAGTTGAGATTTTTAAGTACGTATATAATATATTAAGGAACAACTTGTCAGAGATATTAATATAAAAGCGTATTAATAGTTTCACGTTTTTTTTTTTTTTTTATTATTTTTTTTTTTAGTTGCTTCTATCATTTTTCCTACACTACTATTAGAAGTTTTATAGAGAGATTACTTTTTGAACAAATTACCATTAAGTACACGAATATTTTATACGATAATAAAAAGATACATTCGCCCAGAGAACCATATTTCAAATATTACATCTCCTTGTTTCGTGTAATAAACGTTATGCCAAATTTAGAGAATTCTTATTCACAGCGAGATTAAGTTTCACTATAGTAAATACACAGGGTATATTCTATCGCTTATCACTGCAGAAATATACATTTCTGATACCTATATCTGCGACGAGTGTGATCTTTTTCGTAAATTGACTCGTTCTAAATACCTACTAAGTCATATAATCGAGGGGCTTCTTTTCCTTGATATGTGATTGACATACTGCTTAATTAAATGCTAAATTTTCAATATATATGCAATAAATACAA
This sequence comes from Tenthredo scrophulariae, assembly GCA_963978835.1. Classification (NCBI taxonomy): domain Eukaryota; kingdom Metazoa; phylum Arthropoda; class Insecta; order Hymenoptera; family Tenthredinidae; genus Tenthredo; species Tenthredo scrophulariae. The sequence continues at coordinate 4,743,811 of OZ022230.1, read as the reverse complement.
CGATTTGACTTCACAGTTATAAAATCGTAAAAACGCGATTGATTCCTTGCTTAGATCATGATAAGAACCTTGAAGGTAAAGGTGTCCGAGTTTAATAAGTCCCCAACAATGTTGAAGCTCACTATAATAAAGATGATAAAAATATGAGAAAATTTTAATGAATCAACGTGTTGGAAATTTGTAGGTAGATTCAAGGTGCCTCAGCCTTCACAGTTTTTCGACCCATACCAAGTTGAGGAAATGTGCTTTTGTTAGGTGGAGGATTTAGCTTTGAAGATAAATGAACAAAAGCGTCGTACAGGCTCGGTCTGTCCAGTACATTGACCTCATAGTGTCTTAACTTTTCTCTAGTACACCAATTAGCAGCTTTACTAGCCGTGTTTTCTAAATTATTCAACTCTATATCAGGTCTTGTACGATTGCCGACTACAACAACAGTCACTTCTTTCTTATCTTTGTGCTTATCTATATCTTTTTTAAGCGGTAATAAAACGTCTAGTGATTCCGGCTTTGCTGTATCATAGACAAGCACATATCCGTCGGCGAACCCAAGATAGTGTCGTGCCAGTTGTGGACTGTTAGCATTAGTCTGCAACGGCTCTAGTCCAGCGGTATCATAAAATCTTACTTTCTCTTTAGTGCCTCTATCTGTTTCTATATTTGCCACGTAAATGTCTTCAATTGTTGGATGTATTTCCTGAAATTTAAATATCAAACATTAAACACAATTCTCATCATAGTATGTGCCTTTGTCCAGGTAGTTTACATCGATTTCATAAAATTGGATGAAATTCTGTCATCGTCATATATGCCGAAGAAAAATCTAATTTTTTTTTTTCATAGAATATGCTTACAGTATTGGTGTTGACATTTCCGTAAATAAGTTGTTCTAAAAGTGCTGTTTTTCCAACTCCTTTCATTCCGCAAACAACAACTCGTGTAGTTTTTCCCATTTTCAATAGCCTATGTGGTGTAAACAGTACTAATAACATTTACGATATATCATCTGTTATTAAAGGATAAATTGTTTCACTACTCACCGACTAATTGTTTATTATTTTAAATTTTAATATTAACGACATGTCAACTCTTGACACATTTTATTAACGGATATTTATCACCGTTATTAAAATTGCTACGTTAATGATGATGACGGATTTTTCTAACCTCTATTCAGAGCTATTCAGAGTCGCGAGACTCTAGCGTAGTCCACAATGAACGATGCCGTACAAGGTCGTTGTAGCAGGTGCATATAGTAAATTGCAGCGTAAGAATGAGAGAATATGATTGGCGGTGGGTAGCGAGTAGTATTTTTCGACCAATAGCGTTCTACGATGTATATATTGCGATTTCACTACGTCACGTTCATTGAAGATTACGCTTTACGACCTTACAGTATGTTATAGTCCATCACTCATGTGCCACGTTGGATAGGTTAACCTAAAAATATTTCTAGTTTTGACGGGAAATTCTCTGTCACTTGACAGCAAACAGCTGACATTATGAACGAACAAGTTTTAAGTGATGATGAGCTAAAAGAGTTGTCAAAAAATGACAAATACTCTATTTTATTACCAACTTACAACGAGAAGGATAATTTACCGATTATTGTGTGGCTCATTGTTAAATACATGGATGAAAGGTGAATCATTTTATAACATAACCTAATATATTCCATTATAAACAAGCTGTTTATATTCATAGCAATAATCAATGATTAATATCGGAATTTGTCACGTTTACAAAACCGTATAATCACTTTTATTAATTCTAGCCAAATTACCTACGAAATAATAATAATCGACGACGGTTCGCCAGACGGTACATTGGAGGTTGCTAAAGAGTTGCAAAATATTTATGGAAAAGATAAGATCATATTGAGACCAAGAGAGAAGAAGCTTGGCTTAGGAACTGCTTATATACATGGAATCACTCATGCAACTGGAAACTTTATCGTTATCATGGATGCTGATCTTTCCCATCACGTAATTATGAGCCTCTCGCATACATTCATGGAATTGTTGAAACAGACTGAATTCAACTATTTTTTTTCTTCAGCCAAAATTCATTCCTAAGATGATCGAGCTTCAGCGATATCTTGACTTGGATATTGTGAGCGGTACCAGATACGTTGGGGAAGGCGGTGTCTATGGATGGGATTTTAAGAGAAAATTAGTCAGCAGAGGCGCTAACTTCTTAACTCAATTGTTATTGAGACCTGGAGCGAGTGATTTGACTGGAAGTTTTAGGTCCGAGATACTATTTGGTCTTTTCAATCAATTGCCAATTTTATTTTCATGACTTGTAATTGATAAATTTTTCATCATATTTCAGACTTTACAAGAAAGAAGTATTGGAGAAGCTTATTAAAGCCTGTGTATCAAAGGGCTACGTTTTTCAAATGGAAATGATAATCAGAGCCAGACAGTTCGACTATCTGATTGGCGAAGTCCCAATTTCATTTGTAGATAGAGTTTATGGAGAGTCGAAATTGGGCGGTTCAGAAATATTCCAATTTGTAAAAGCAATGTTATATCTTTTTGCCACTACATAGTCAAAAGGGCTATCTTTGACAAATATAAGACTGTATGATGTATAAAATGATAATTGTAATAAATATAAATCATAAATATTTCTACGATTATATATAATTATATAATTGAAATGAGGTGGTTGTTGATTTGTGATTATCATAGTATAAAATGAAGAAAATAATAACTCAACGCATATAGATTTTTTTTTAACTTTTAGTCTTTATTATGGTTAATGTTTAATAGAGGATATAATATTCCCTCTTCTTTTATTATTATTTCATCATTTTCAACAAAATGTTTTGATAATATAACAATAACCATTTTTAATTTGGTATAACAGTCGAAATTAATTCCGTTTGTAACCATGTATTTTAATTCTATGGCGGCGTGTTTAGCGACGTTCTCATTGTTTCAAAAATATATTTTCTTTCATATGTGTGTATCGTATATACTATATATATTTTTTTTTAATTTTTTTTATTCTCTTTTTTTTTCTTTTTCTTCTTTCTTCATTTATTTATCATATAGTAGTCTGGTATCTACTAATCGACCAATATATAATATGTATTAAGATAGTGATTAAGATTAGGAGTGATTTTTCAGGTCTTTTCTTTTTCTTTCTTTTCATTTTTTTTCTTTCTTCTTTTCTTTTCATTTTCAACACCAAATGTATTATTAAACCAAGTAAAGTAGCCAAACGTATTATTAATAATAATTTATAAATACTTCGATGGTGTTTTCTGAGGCTGATATAAATTATTGCTGATTATCCTATTTCCGTGGTAAAAATTCCGTTAGAAGAAAGCGTGCCAAAAATCGTATAGAAACCAACAGAAAACCGGTTCTGTGTCTGGTTTCTATACGGTTTTTCGCACAGTTTCTGTTCGTTTCTATCAGCTTCTAGTGAACTTTTTACCAGGGTTATGCTGAATTGCCTCAAAAATGGTTCTTTTTTTTCTCTTCTCTTTAATTATTTCTTATATTCCATATTACATATATAATTCATGATAATATTACGAATTAGTAGTAGTAGTAGTAGTAGTAGTAGTTTCATAACATCTGTGGACCCAATTTTACTTTTTATTTTCCCCAAAAATTTTGTTCATTCTGGCGAAAACATATACATAGGATTGTTTTGCATACTGTATGGCACGGATAATGTTGAAGTTTTTTTTTTCGTTTTTTTTCCTTTCTTTTATTTCACGTTTTTTATTTTGCTTCCTTTTTTATTTATTTTACTTCTATTATGTATAATAATAATAATCATAATATAATAATAATAATAATATAAAAGAAAAAACTGTCACGTTCGCTCCTACGTCATTCGCTCTCCCACCGCATATCATATGCAATGACAATAATCAATGATACAACTCTTTATTACACGTTCATTCATATTATATTAAAAACCAACAATCATTATGCTTTTAGACTTCTTGAGATCCATTAATTGTAGCAAGATCAGATTCGATGACTTTCTGGTCATTTGTACCGTTACTTTCAACACTCCCATTCTTCAACTTATGAAGATTCACCTCAGTCGCCATATTTTCATCCGGCCCAACGACTGCCTGAGAATTTTCAAATTTATCATTTGTTTCTGTACCGTTCGATGTAACAACTATTCCGCTGCTCAATGTATCAGAGTGCTCCTTGGCCTCGTCAATAAGATCAAAATGAACGTTATTATCTTCGATTTTGATCTGTTGTTTATCAAAATTTGACAAAGATTCAATTCCCGAACCATTGCTGGGATTATTTTTTTCACTAACAGTACTACAGTCACTTGTACTGCTAGATGTGCTAACGTTCATTATACTCTTATCCGATAAGCAGTTCAAACTAGGATCTGAAAAGCTACTTTGGAGCGAACTTGCTGGCGTAGTTATACCGTCAGACTTTGGTACAAATGTTGTCCATTCGTTGCTGTTGGCGTCCAAATATTCAATGGAATTCAGGAAATTTTTACCCGAGAATCCACCCACTGCATATAATCTGTAAGTGTCGGAAAACAATTTTTATTACACAATTTGTAATTGATTCTGAGATAAAATGATTGAATATACAAAACTCGACATTTTGGACCACAAACACACCTGTCTCCAACAACAGCGACTGCTACATTAGCCCTAGGCGTAGCCATATTGGGTCCTGGTACCCAGGCTTGCTCGTCAAGATCGTATATCTCAGTAGTAGTGAGACTGTGAGTTCCGGAAGATCCGCCAACAGCATAAAGTCGTTTATTAAATACAGCCAGACCGCAACCACGCCGTGCTGATATCAGGGGAGGTCCTACAGACCACGTGTCTTCTTCTGGGTTGTAAATCTCGACTGAATTTAAACAGTTCCATGCATCGCAGCCACCTACTGCATAGACTCTGTCCTGATATGCGCATACACCTGCTTGGTATCTTCCAGTTCTTAATGGCTTAATACTTGACCATTTACCACTCTCTGGATCGAATACATCGCACTGCTTAATACCGGCCTGTGAAGATTAGTTTTAGATTAACTAAAAGTGTCTTTGGGAAAACTAGATAAAGCATTGAGAATTGAGTTCGTATTTTTCTTACCTGACCATTCCATCCTCCAATGCAATAGATCTTGCTTCCCAAAGCACAGACTCCAGAGTTTGATCTAGCTAAAGGAAGATTAGCAACAGCTGTCCATTTCCATCCAGCTTCTGGATTTAGAACTTCGACTGTAGCGAGTTCGGTGGAACCGTTTGACCCTCCAATTGCATAAACTCTTCCGTTGACAACGGCAATTCCAAACCTTCCCCTGGCTTCCCTCATCCCTGATAATACCTGCCATGTATTTGACTCTGGCAAATACTGATCCACAGTTTTTAAACATTCGACTCTATCGTAGCCACCGCAAACTAGCAATGTATCGTTCAGATTAGCGCAACCCACGGCACACTTTCCTGCCTTCATTGTCGGGAGAGCACAATATAATTCTGGCTCACTTGTAGAAGAGTTTTGTGAAGATACAACCTCAGGCGTTGATAGCGGAGATGGTGACGCAGGAGTGTTAAGTCGTAGCTGAACTGATAGCGAAGTCAACTTTCCATCCAGAGTTACAATTGCCAAGAAAGCATGCTCTGAAAAATGATGATAGAAATATAGTTAATTTTTATTTCACATGTTTATTTTTTGTTACAGAAATATTGTGCATGCTATTATAACTATGTGATAGAATCAACAGGCTTACCATTAATGAATGATTCCCTGATTACATATTTCATGGATAATAACAGAGATTTTGTATTGCTATAATTATTAATCAGTTAGTCAATTAATGGTTTTATTCATTTATTCTTACCACCAACTTTACTTGCTCCGATGAGATTCCAATCTGGTTCTAATTCTGACTCAATACGTTCTCCGATGTCCCTCGAGTAGATCAGTACTCTAGGTTTTGCTGGCTGTAAAGGGCCCTTCCTGCGCCCTTTCGATTGCGAGTGTGATTTGAGTGATAGTTTTTTATAATCTTGAACAATATCTGTATCACTGACGTCGCCTGATGGTAAATCTGTACAATCTTGAAGGCTGTTGTCCAAAGCAAGATATAGTAGGTATGTTTTCTGCGTAAGATGATCCACTGTCAAACTGGTAGAGTCTGAGAGAGATCGTTTTACCCAATCTAACACCAAGTGGCAAAGACTTGTTCCATTGACCAAAGACATTTCTTGAGCCGTTTGATGCAATACTTCAATTTTCACACAGGGCAATGATAACAACGTCGGACTACTGCACACAGCTTGGAACTGAAAATTTGTAAATTGGAGTAAAAGCTGTAAGTTTTTTCAAAATATGGACTATATTTATCAATCTTTTCATATATTTTACCTATCTTATGCAGGAAGTAGCCATTTTGATGATGAATATGTGGCGTAATGTGTTTATGTACTCACGTGGTCTCTGATGTAAGCATCGACCTGTTGCGCAAAATTTTCATTCTGCGTTATTCCTGGCAATGCGCGTACTTCCAAACAGGAACCTGGTGTTAAGGAATGCAAGAGATGAGCAGCACACTGCGCGGATACTCGTTCCATCTTCAAATGCCATGCCGCTAAGTATACGGATTTGACCTGTGACGGTAATATCTCCAGTCTGAAAATTGTATGTGAAGGAAAAGTGAGTTAAATAATTTCAAAGTTATTCAGAATTATGTAACAACTATTCAAGATCAGATCGATGTATATGCACAAATATTGTTGCAGGGTATTCTACACCGTAGAAAAATAAAACCAAATGGAAATGATAAAAGCAAAGAACTGAGTTATATACTCACCAATGGTTTTCCAAAACAACGAATCTATATTGATTAGGCAATCACACAATATGAGAAATGACGTGGGGTAAAAAAATTGTAGATATAAAACTAATAGGGAAAATGGATTTCTTTTCTCACCTAGAAGTATAAGCATAATCGACCAGCTTCTGAAGAGCAATCTTATCGAAGCCTCCATTCAATTTGTAAGTAACCCTGGGTTCCTTGTTCCCTTGATTATCGGCACTGAATAGTTCAAAGAGATGTGGTGACGCTGCTGCAAGCACAGCTCTGTGTCCGTGAACTTCGGTACTGCCGACCTGCAGAGGGCAATACACGGCCCTAGTGTGACACCCAACCACAAATGGTAATGCCAAAATCAAGCCAAAAACACAGTCGCGTTAACTCCAACGGGCTCACGTCTTAACAAGTTCAAGTTAAAGTCATGCAAAGCTTTTCTCAAATACCTAGTTGACGGAAGAACTGCGTCCGAGTTGCCCGGGGGCTCGATGCAGAGTCTAACATGTTACTTAATCCACTTTTATTTAGTCGATTCGAGATAATGATATAGAAAATTGATGAAATATTGTTTTTATCCCGGTTCAGCAATCCATTGACCGATTTTAATCTCGCGAATCTTTGCTACTAGCTCATCGACTAAAGGTGTAAATATGGTTCCTTCTCTGATATTCAAACTCAAAACTTGAAATTCATCATACTAGGTTTTCAGATAAATTCAACCAATACGTGTCAATTATTGAGAATTAAGAAATACATAATCAGATCTCAGTTTTCACTGATTAGACCTGTAACCAAAAGAGTAGCAATACCGTTCTGGACTTACATCAACCAGAATGCGCTTAATATTGGAGAATGATCGTAAGACTGACCGGAGAATATGTAACTTGAATGATGGCACGAAAGAATATTCTGATGTGGTGGTCGAGCGATTTTTATACTTTATTGGTAGAACTTACATGCAAGACGACGTCGCAAAAGTGTCTGTTCTTGCGCATCATATTCAGAGAGGCAAGTGTCAGCTCAGGATTACGCTCATCTTGTAGTTCCAGTACAGAGTCGTTTAGACTCTCTGAGTCAGCGTTGACCAAAACTGAAGAAACCATGTTGTCTTTTAGTTTAGATTTCGGTTTGGATTTGGCTTCTACGCTAGAACGATCTCGCGTAACTTCCTGCTCTGTAATATCCTGCGGTAATAGCTCCTCTGCAAAATAGATTCAAAGGAATAATTAGCCACGTCCTATCGTCGTCTACTTTATGAAGTTTACTTTCAAATTAATGAATATGTACTGAATATGGGGTAATATAAGTATTGAATTCTGTTATCAATTAAGTTCCAAGGCCATAAGTTTATGAGAATGAAGGCAGGCATGGAAAATTTGTAAACATGATAATGCATATTGATCCTTATTGAGTATTTGTGCTCAATATGACGATGATACCTATTTGATTCGTAGTTGAAGACCGCAATATTTAATATAAAAAAGATATGACTCATGCTACGCATTGCATCTTATCGTTAATCCAACAATAATGATATCCTTCAGCATATTTATGTATCACTGAGTGTACCCCCTCTGGATAAAGCGTTTTAATGCAAGTTCAATGACTTGTTCTTTCTAATCCTCTTTAGAAGATGCCAGTCCGCTATTCTAGTAGGATTAGATTTTGACTCGGAACAAATTATCTAGCTAAATTTGTTGTAATTGAGCTTCAATATGTCAAGTATGACATTGAATTGTGAATTTCAGGTATTGTAATCAGTGTCCTTAAACACAGACACGTATCTCTGTATTACAGATATCAACACAAAGCCATTCGGTGAGAAAAAACAGCAGTGGTCTCTGTCGCCATGCAATTAAACTTTGTCATGCTTTCAGGCAGAGCTACCTTGACCCGGTTGATTTCAATAGCAAACTTTTATGACCAATGATTAGTGTCTTTACTGCTGAAAGCAGTACACCTACGCATATGGTGATAAATCAATATCTCCTAACTCAGAAATTTTAGAGAAGCACTTTAGGACAAATTGAGTGACTAATGAATTACAGTATAGTTCTATTTCGTGTAACGACGAGGTGTTAGCTGTGGGTTTCGCAGACTCTCATGATTTTGTACGGTATGTGTAACATGTCATACATGCGTCAGCTATTTCTGTAAACTGTAGATATGGCAGTCCTTGAGCAGTAGATAGTGTGTAATACAGTACATTGAGTTGTCGGACGTATATACTCATGAGCAATAAGCGAAGTATCAATGCTTTCATAACACGAGAGAAAATTGAATGTAAGCAAATGTACCTTCGTTATACAGTTTGATAGATGCAATTGAATGAATAGCTAGTTATTCTAGTTAGAATTATGATATACGCAGTAACATGCGATCTGTAATTATGGCAATTGCTATAATTGCAAAGCTTTTTTTCCAACGAAGTCGGGTATAGTTACATGCGGTTTATTTCTCATCATCCGCGGGGGATGAGGATCAACAGATTTTGATGATGGTTGCGATTTATTTTCAAATAATCTCGTTTTGAATGAGATAATCTCAAGCTGTTGTTAGTGACGTCAGTGAAGCAGAATCAACTTCGGAATTCCGAGATTTTAATCTAAAACTTCAACACGCCGAGATCACCGGAGATAAATCCGAGTTTTATAGCTTATGTATATCTCGTTGATACGAGAGAGGGAAAAACCCAAAGATTTTCGGACTTTATTGAGTGTGATGAAATCTCGTTTTCGTTCCACACATTGCGGAAATATTTTCGTTGATTTTATAGAAAATTCGCATGACCATTATCCAAATCCAAAGTAATTAGTCTGAAAATTTAATTTTTGAAAAATTTTACGATTCATAAAGAGAAAGGCAGATTTTTGATTTAGTGATACAAAACTTCGCGAGGAAACGTTTTGCGCGTTGAGTTTTATTTAAATATATTAAGTTATATCGGCCATGTCATAGAAGAATTTTTAAACATGAAAATTTCTGTACAAATAGATGTACGTACAATATGTGTAGTTTATTCGTGATATATCAGTACACTCTAATATTGAAAGTAGGTATGTTCATATCGATGTGGGAAATTTCACGCCAACGCGAATAGCATGTACCACATATCTCTCCTTATATTCTTTCAGCTCCGAAACGCGCTCACATTGCCTGAAGATTTTCAACTCAAAGTGTTATAGTTATTGATTGAAAAAATGATCAAAATGATCGCAACCTTTTCAAACCCAACATATTTATGATTAAAAATGGTATATCTACGGATAATGTCTTACAAGCGTTGCGCCCTAAACCGTAATGGATAGTTTCTTCGGTATTTTAATTTACCTTATAATTTTTTAAACACGATATTAAATTATCGTAATGAAGAATAGAACTTGACAATATGTAATAATAAAATTGTCAAAATTCTTTTCTCATATAAGAAAGTGGTCAGATGAACCAAAAATTATATAAGTAAGCCACCAGTTCATTTGCACAAATTTAATTTTTTAAATATGTATAGGTAAATATGTATATATAAATATATATATATATCTATCTATCGCGAGAACGGCACTGCAGCAGGTACTGTTTGATATCGAATAACGCGAGCCTCTTTGTACCCAACAGGTATAATACAAAATACACTAGATTTATATGGAGGGGAGAAGACAGAAAAAGCACAGGTAACTCTAACTGGTGGGAGTAATTCTTTCACGAAAAGCTTGATATCGATGTCACATGGCAGATTGGCATTATCTGAAGATTTTAGTGCCCACGTTTTGTAATAATAATAATAACAACAATAACATAATTGTTGTAAGTAGGCGTCGAAGGAAGTTATTTGGTATCAGTTTATGGATATAACTACGAGCCGTTATCTTCTTCGTCTCTTTTTTCTTGTCCGCTTGTCTTTATCTTATTTATAATAATATTATTATCAATTTAAGTACCAGACGAATGGAAATACATGTCAGTTAATCGCGCAATAATTTATTTATTTAGTACCGACATACATACGCAATGCTTTTGCGATTGATGATGATAACGATACATGATTATTATGCTAGAGATTTGAAAACGGATTAAAGGGACTTGCTTTTAATCAATTTTCGACGATACCCTGTGTATACACTATATAGATGCAGCGGTAGAAAAGATATTGTGATAATTAAAGTATCAATTTTTTTATGATCGATTTTCATAATCACTGGTAAATAATGATTAACTGTAGATGCTGTACACCGGTGCAGGGTGTAAATTAACTTATAAATTAATAATTAGCTCAAAGGGGATTTGACTCGTTATCATATATTACATATTATCGTTAATTACCTTTGGAATATATATCAAAATTTTCCTTCCCCGTTCAGAGACTAACTCACTTCTACATTTTCAATTATTTACTAATATTCATTCAACTATTTAAACAAAAACTAGCAGCTTTTCGTTCATTAATATAAATTTCGAATAAAGTCAGTGACCTCGGCGACCTTTTTTCACGAGTTTTTGACAAGCATGACGATATTTATAAAGAATAACCATTATAATTTTGCTAACTATATATACACGCAGAATTTTTGAAATTTTATTAATTTCAGTATATTTTTTTCGAATTTTTTATCACTTTGTTCAAATTCAAAATTCATCAATCTATGTTGTACGCACAAAACTGTCCAGCGTTTAGTGAAACGACGTTCATTTTTCGCTCTTATATTTGTCGGAATAATTATTTTCAATTTCGGATCCATGTATTTGGACAATATGTTATACCTATGATCGAATGGGTTTTCAAAGTGATGACAGATAGTATCGATTACTAGCTAAATACTAGTTTAGAAAAATAAGTATTCAATAGTCATGAGTTATTTTCGAGTTATATATAGATAAGACATTAGCTGTAGAACTAATCGCTCGTTTAATTTATATCTTCATTTTTCTCTGTTTTTCTTTCACTTTCTTCAACGTGTATGATATGTTATAATTGTATACATAACACGTCACACTGTACATATATCATATACACGTGTCCCCACGTGTTAACGGAAGTGTTCGAGCTTGATTATATACATACCTATATACGTAAATGAATTTGTTAGAAGGTCGTGTATATTGTCGATGTTGAAAAGTTTTCCCCGAGTTATCAAAGATTAAATAATCCAGATTCACAATGAATAATAATTCAGGTAAAAATTTGTAGAAAAAATAAAAAATAAAAAATGTTCTCAAAAATATTTTTTCTTCGAAAATTAAAATTGAATATCGTAATCTAACAGAATAATTTTATCTGGTATTATTTATAGCTATAATATTATAATGATGAGGATGAAAATTATTACGCCGTAATTATTGTAACATATATGTGTTCACGGCTGATACTACTTAGTACTTGATGCAGTAAAACGAGTCTCAATGTCATGTCGGTGTACAAGGTGAAGGGGAATGTCTTCTCTTGACCGTCGCAATGCGCTATATCCATAAGTCATGAATCTATAATATTGCAGTTAATCTGATTGTCAATCAATAATGTCTTGTATATAATTGAAGATTTCTGAAGTAACGTCGATAATGGAATAAAAAAAAGAAAAATTGTATCGAAATTAGAGATTCTTTCTAAATTAATACGTGTAGTTATTAAATAAGAAATTGTAATTTTACATTTTTATCATATATTTTCATTAAATATAGCGTTTCTACTAGGCGAGAAATTAGGTGGTCTAAGTTTGACGTTTCAATGAAGTTACGTGCGGAGCTTTTGCCAAAATCAATGTTAATTAGGACATCACCTGTTCTGCGCAACACGTAAGATTTTTCATTTTTTTTTACGTAGATTTCGAAGTATACTGCTTAAACGACAGACGAGGTCGAATTATTGGAGCGAAAATGAAATAGATTAAAATATCCTTATTCATTGAACTAATAATAAATTACCTAAACAATTAGATCGCCATTTTAACATTTTATATAGAGACGATTTTCTCTTTTTCCAAACTCGTAGAAATTTTTATTTCGTTTTATTTTTTTCTCTCTTGTAATTATTGATCGTTTTTCGTGATGAATATGCGGTTACTCAAACGTCTTGTTATTATAATTACAATTAATTACTATAGACTGTATATTATAATTACAGTCGCAAAATTGCGTCGACATTATATGTATCTTATCTTTTTTTTTTTTTTTCTTTTACCATTAAATTCAAGGTTGGTATATTGCCTGCGCATATACCGTCACACTTATATTTGTTGTACCTATAAGTTCGGTAACGACGACTTATCAGGCGATCACTATAATTTTCATCGAATTTAAAGTTAAAAACGGGGTCTCTATAAGTAGGCACAGTTTCTTTGGCCAACACGCGACTCAAAGACTATAAGATTCATTGAATCGTGATCGAATTATTAATTCCCTGCGATTTATCGTCCAAATAATATGATACTTTACAGTCTGCAACTAAAAATAGCAACGCAATCTCTAAAATTTTGTATACCTATTATATCTGAAATGTAGATCAATAAATTATTGCCGCAAGGCTCTGCAGCAAACTGCAATAAACTCTGGGTGAACGTCTATAGCTTCGAATTATATATAATTATATCACCCATACGAGGTGTCATTTCATTTATATAAATTCATTGTAATGTTTATCAATATTCATTGATAAAAATTCCATGTACGGGATATGAGATATTCCTAGCTGATTAAATTATAGCCATGCAATTACGAAAGTTTCTTTACAGGCGCTTTTGAGCTTCATGACAATTATTGTATGATGTATACGCCTCTATAAATCATTAACATTAAGAAATCTGTTTGTGATATAGGTTTATGTGGCCTCATTTCAGCTCTTGACAAAGATACGAAAAAAGCCCGAAAAATTGTAGATATTTTCGTGATGAGTTCAACAAGCCATTTTTTTATGCTACCGAGGTCAGAAAATCACATTGCTTATCAGATACTTGAGTAATGATTATTACGAATATGATATGGTACACATGTTTGGTTCTTATCATGAAACAATTTTCATTTTGCGATGTAGTATTCCTCTTATCGATTATTTCTCACACGATGTCAGATATAATGAAAAAAAAAAAAATACGTGATTCATATTTTTGAGGAAAACTCTCTAACTTATTTAATACTACGTAGTTATAAATACGATATACGTATAGGTATATACATATAAATGTTTGAGTGGGTGGTGGAAAATCTTTTTTATATATTTTTCTTCGGATATATATCTCGATTTGAAATATAGTTCAGGTGTGTCGTCGACGTTCTATGGTGTATTTTAGCTCCTACCGCACATCACATTACACATATTAATGTATATACGAATATATAAATTTGTTCAGAATTTAAACGCGACCTCCGATAACACCGCCAAAATATAAAATACTTTAGTTTGGCCAGAGGCCAAGCATAAGTCTCGTGATTATCCGGTATAATCTGTATATATAGGTATAGAGAAGTTTATATAGTATCGGTAAATCGAAAGTAGATTTTTTTCCTCTTTTCTTTTTTGCCTTCAAACTTACTACCACTTGGCCAAAAAATGGACGCGGTGCATTGATAATTTCGAAAGGGAAAATCGACATCGTATTTAATGCCGGAAAGAATTCAGGGCATAAAAGGTATTTAAGTGAAATGAAACTTCATTATACCGTAGGAGATTTCACCGAAAAATAATTCCGAGGGTAGGAAATTGATCCAAACGATTCATCATTTGAATTAACACTATAGAAATTCCGTATCGATAATCGAGTTTCGAATCAGAATAATGATCTTGAAAAATATTTTTTATTGATATATATCGAATGATTAACAGGTATGGATTCAATCATGAAGCAATAATAACGTAGTCATCGTAAGATATCGTTTAATCATTGACAAATTTTGTCGACGTATAGTATTTTGAAAAATAAAAAAAATATGCACGTGCTTGGCGTATAGGTTTCTATAGTTTAATTGATATCGAAATGCATGAAAAAAAAGTGAGAATATGAATAATCCGTAGATGAAATAAAGGAATAAAATTGATATACGTATTCCGTAGGTTGCGTAAAAACCGGAACTCTGTAAATGCTGCGTTGAATCATGAAAATCTTGGAAAAAGGCGTTATGGTTGTTGTAGAATACTTAGAATCGAACCTATATCTACTGATTACGATCCAATTATGTGAGAGAATTTATTACGTAATAACGTGGGCTGGTATGTACAACTTATATACATGTAAGTACAGAATGTGCGATCATGCAGATCGCGGGTAATTTTTCGCTTAATAAATCTGGTTCGAACCGACTTTCGATGCGGATATTCCACCGCGCTTGATCGAATGTCCTGGATGGTCGTATATAGCTGTCCTTCAACGTGACCGTAACGTTACGTAAAATAGAAAAAAAAAGAAAAAAAAAAAGAAAGAACAAAAATGAAGAGTGATTCAATTGTGAATAAAATGAAATTGTAATTATTGTAAAACGTGACATCGATACGAATTTAGATTTATTGTCTTGATACAGGGACAAAGACCCGACCAATTATATTATCCAACAATGAGGATCGAACGAGAGATTAATTATAACGTCAAAGAATTAGAATAATCGAATGCAGACTAATTATATCGGCAAAGATATAGACTAACTCCAACTTGAATGCGGTCAGTGACTCTATAATGGGCTTGGCAACGATATTTGCAGTTGAAATTCCGACTGTGCGATTCCTTCAAGGGTATATTGTAGGTATAACTATATCTATGTGAACTAGCTATAGAAGGCGGATAAGGCAACGGGCCAGACTGCCCGGAGAAATTTGTTCAATCCTCAAGAAAAAGAGAGTAAAATAAAACCGGAATAAAAAACAAAGAATAAAGGTTCAGGAGAAAAGGAGTGGCGAATAAATATGTAAAAAATTTATCATATGCGAGACAAGTATAACGAGGGTCTATACCTCCTATGATTTTCGAAAGCTGCGGATTAGAGACTCACGGCTTGATCTCGTTTCATTATATCTACGTCGTTGTCATCGCCATCATTTTCGTCATCGATGAGCTTTTACGGAATTAGTATTCAAAATGTCGAATGCTTGAACAAATTCGAACATTTTTAGCGGATCTGTTCGACGTAAGAGTAAAAAAATAATAATTTCGCCTCATATTAGGTACGAAATTCCAAATAATTTTTATGCATATAGAAATATTTGACATAAAAGTTCTAAGAATGATGGAAACGGATGACGTCAAAGTTATTCTAGTATATTATATTCGGTACTTTGGAGATTGGAAGGAATCTATAGTACGCCGGATGTTTTCTGTATAATAAAGATTCTTCTGGCCAAAAATGTGGTATAACAGTATATAATGGACTCGATGCAAATTTAGACACAACGGGTTTAACCGTATAGAATATAGATACACTATATACGTTCAAAGAAAATATGGAACAAAGTCTGCAGCCGGGGGTGGGCGTATCGGCTAAGTGTATAACGCAAAACGAATTGCGGAACGGAAATAAGCTCGGAACAACACGTGCTAGACCTAGAATTTTAGTATTTTTTTTTTTCTCTTCTTTTCGTAAAACTGCTCGCAGCTGACTAGCTGATTAACTTGTATAAAAAGAGCTACAGGGTAAATAACGGAAAAAAGAGAGTGGGACGACCAAGTCTCCTCTCGTCTATCCTGCAGGGCGTATTTATATATATAAAGCCACTCGTAAACTTATCTATATAAAAAATAACTATACTAATGTATGTATCATCCACCTGTTTTCTCTTACGTTTTGGGGCAAGCAACCCACTCAAACTTCATCTCAATAACTGCAGATCGGTTCTTTCCAACAAACTACTCCGAAATGCATATATCAGTGAAATTTTCTATACCATATGAGTAAAAATTATTTTAACTATGCAAAAAAAAGGAGAAAAATAATTTTTTCTTCTCACAGTCTCACGCGTCTGTCTCCACAGTTTCAGATTCTATAAACTCCCTGCTTTATCATCAGCTATAAGCCATTCATCTGAACGGTTAAACCTTTACTCAATTCAGTTCGAGGTAGTGGTGGTGGTGGTGGCGGTAGCTATGATATGAGTGGGTAAATGTAGAAGCTAAAATTTCCTTTAAATAGTATCAGTTTTTGATATAAACATATAATAATACGTAGATGTAAAGTACGAAGCCTGGAGACTCGAAAGGCGAAGTTTGGGCCGTGATGAATGATGAAATAAAATTCGTTGAACGTTAATTGTAAATAATATGAAGATAAATTTGAAAAAATCGAGCTTGAAGATGCGTATATGTAATTTTAAAAATGATCTGTACAATAACTTCTTATCTAAATGTTTATTGGAGTTGGAATATGACGTGGGTAAGCTATGGCAATAGACATTGGCTAATGGAGTATAAACAGTATGAATACAAGCTCGTATCTTATTATACCTACTTAAGGTTTCAGAGTATGTAGTCTACCGTGAAAGTATACTGCATGTACTTAATACGCTCGTGTTACTCAATAAAATGGAGTAATTTACTGTCTAAAAAGATTAGTCTAGTTTGTTATCATCT
This sequence comes from Tenthredo scrophulariae, assembly GCA_963978835.1. Taxonomy (NCBI): domain Eukaryota; kingdom Metazoa; phylum Arthropoda; class Insecta; order Hymenoptera; family Tenthredinidae; genus Tenthredo; species Tenthredo scrophulariae. The sequence goes on along the minus strand of OZ022230.1, from coordinate 4,726,443 downwards.
TATAAAATGAGTTGATAATAAATCACTATATTTCCCGACATAAAATTTGTCCCAATTATCAATCTAACTTCGTATAGATACAGCGCGCTGCAGCATGCGTAATATTAGACGGACGTATAAAATCTAGAAAGTTCTACGTGCTACTATGTACATTATATCGCATCGTGGTTCAAACCGGGAATCAAACATGCTCTGCTAAATTAAGGAATTTTAAAAAAAGGTTAAAGAAAATGTGAGAAACGTCACAAAGAAGAGACTTTCTGTTGTCTTTTTACTTCGTCTTCTGAATACGTATAATAAGGCGACTTACCACCGGCCAGGGTCGTCAAATGATGACAAGACCGGAGCGAGGTGCAGTTGGTTTATAGAAGATGAAATAATTCATCTAACACGAAACCATTGACTGGTTAACGACCACTGGTCAATTTGGAAATATTCAAGCGAGTGTTTCGACTGGCAACGTGGTCCAACCGGCACTATGCATCGCGTCTCCCACCACCACCACCACTACCACTACCACTACTACTACCGACGCCGAAGCTGTGGCTGTGGCTATGCCGTCCGAGGTAAACTGGATTCGGGCTACGGATCAATACGCGCAAGATAAAGACAGACCGAACACACCCGGGCACGGAACTAACAAGGATGAAGTACTAGGAGTAAAATAGAGTAGTAAGTGGGGGTAGAAAACGGCGACAAAGATCGCCGCAGAACCCGAGACGGGCGGAACTGTATGACAGAAAAGAGAGATGTAATAAGCGCGAGATCGAGTCGTGCAAAATCCCGACCGGATTATTCCGCCGCGATTTATGTACCATAGCTTTATTTTCATATAATTTTATTACACATGCGGAAAATATTTCGGAAATATGTGGTATTGTCATTATACCTCCTTCCAATTACGTTTGTGGTATGCTTATTCCATTGTCTTTTATACACGCACTACGCACGCGTGCTTCATACTAACATGCATAAACATGTCGTACGAAGAGTTCTCGTAAAATGAACGGCTTTCGATCGAATGAAACTGTACGTACATCACATGGTATGGTCTGCGTGATGCGTATATGGAATATTCTTGCGGTTTAATACGGGAGATTTCCTATACATAGAACATAGACGAATAACTCGATGTTTCCTCTGTGTGTTTTTACGCAATCGTAAAGATTTGACTATCTAGAGTATGAATTTTTATAAGATGCGCTTTTTAGGTATAACTTATTTACTTCCTTATAGTTATACAGATATTTTCTCTGGAGTCTTAAGTCTGAAGTATGCTCACAAAGACATAATAATAATAATAATAATAATAATAATAACAGAAAAGAATTGAAACTAGAGCCCGTTATTTGGGTTCGGCAGGTATAGGTATACCAAAATTTTAGAATGGCCTGTTGCGGAGGAGAGCCTCGCTCCTCCGAAATGCCTGAATTTTCTTAGATGCTACACGCGATACACTTGTAGCACAGATCATACACGTATACGTGTACTCCTCGTTTGCCGGCTTTGTTAAATCGCACGTATGTGTGTGGTAATACAACTTGTACCCATGCCCATAAGTATATAATTGATTCTAGTTAGACCGCGAAGAATCAAAGGTCACGTCGTAATATTTAGCTGACAAATTCCCCCGTTCTTGTTACTCTTCTTATAGAAGGAAACCTTTTTTTTCGTTAATCCGCGGCTCTAAATTCAATTTGCACAAATATATTATATTGGATTAAGAACTTACCGGTGATGCGATAGCTGGGCTTCGTTTGCAGTGCCATATTTTTTGCTATATGCAGTTATACGCAGCGATTCTGTAATACTAATGAATAAACAATAATGAATAATGAATAAATATAACAGAACAGAGTATTATCCTTTAATGATTACATGATGCGAATTTGAATCGATCACCTATTACATTTGCCGAGAATTTCAGGTCTCTATGAGTGATTTAGATTTATGATTTGTATACATAAAGCGTGGTATACAACTATACTGTCAACGATGCGGACTGTATATTACGCTGCTTGTCATATGTTTTAGCGAGGTGCTCATCGCGTCTAGCCATAGATGTATGTAGATATTGTGATCGAATCTTACCTGAATTTTTGACAGATCACTCGTTGTTGTTCAATTTAATTAGTTTAGTTTCTTTATTTTCTGCGATTTATTTTCGCTTTAGAACAGGTTTAGTAAATTTTGTATTTCACAAAAGGTTGATCGTTAGTGATCCATGGTTTTGAGGAGGTGCACATAACCACACGAGGGTGAGATAATTGAAGGCCGACATAAACAGTTTACGCACGTCCGGTTTATATGGCTTCTGTATGGTGTGCGAAAAATCTTAAAATCTTAAACCGTAGTCCCATCTGTTGAGGTAAATCGAAACTACGCGAGCGAATATCTCCACTCACTCGGTGAGAAATTCAAATTCAATAATCGGTACTACAGTACCTCTACAATTCTGAATTAACTTTTTTCTAATCTCTAAATAAGTATCGTCTATTGACTATTCGGTCATGAAAAATGATGAATGAAAAGTTTACAAGCAATTTAGAGACTCGGTCGAAACAAGAAGCCAATAAAAAATGAAGAATAAAAAATCGATTCAGTTTCTCTTCTTTCAGATATGAAATTCTATTCTCTCTAGGCCTTTATAGATGTTTTCAGCACAATACATTACCGTTACTAAGTGGAGCCTGAGACACAGAGGAAAAACTATAATTTCATCACTGACGCAAAGATCGTTGATGACGTGACTATAATAAATCGCTAAGTGCATAATGAGGACACAGGTACACTGTATCCCCTTTGTGAAATGATCAGTCGTTTCTATTTTGATAAAATCGTCTCACGATTATTATGCAAACTTTTATACAGTAAAACCTCCGGCAGTGTCGCTAGTCGGAACCGACAACCCCCGGCACTGTCGCGTATTGGCATACTTTTTCCCGACCAATCGAAAGCAAGTACAGGCCCGTAGAATTAACCTGATAGCACCCGAGGTTTCGTAACATACACGGGCGACGCTGAGGCGTCACGGTAGTCAGTAGATGCGGTACTGCTACAGGGGCATTGTGGGGGTACCCAAGCGACAGTGCCGGAGGTTTTACTGTATCATCGTTCGTATTTAACTTACAAGGCCAAGAACCGTTACCGTTATCATTAAATGTTGTTATACCTTTATAGTCTATACATATAATGTGAAGGATATAAAATACGCAGCTAATTAAGTTTGTTGTTATTTTTTATTGAATAATAATTTATGTCTTACGTGAATAATATGGCATACGTAATTATAAAGTATGAATGAGTGACATGTTTATATAAAAATATATATTATATACCTATAATGTGTATATATATATTAAAATAAAATTTATCATTAATGTAATAGTTATTTAATCCATTACGTAAGATATACATGTATATATATTTATATTATATTATATTTATTGAACGTATATTATTTTATTATATGTATTCATTATATAAAAAAAAAAAAAAATTCTTTCGAGTTATTAGTATAGTGTGCTAATAAATACAACGGTGATTCGTGAATATTGTCCATATGGTTTGTTTCGTTTAAGTAGGTATTCAAAAATGTTACTTCACACTATTCAAATTCAAAATGTATAATCAATTTCCTTGGGTTTTGGCCCAAGCTGCTAAGACGAAAGTCTCGATTTCACATTCGTTTACCCCACGAATTATCCTGAAAAATCCGTCCTCACCCCAATTTGAACCCCAAGAGTTAGCCACGATCTATAAACAAAGAAAACAATGATGAATATGAGATAAAACATTTATATTGCTACAAACAGGAGTCCTCATCTCGTTTCGAATTATAACGTTTGTATTTACCCAATATTTAACCGGTGGTCCATACGTCGATAGTTCTTCACCCCAACCAATTATTCGCACGGAATGGTAGCCTGTACGTTGTGTTTCAGCATATTGGGAGTGCTTGTAGACACCAGACTTGTATACGAAGAAGTCCTGATAGACTTTCATCGTGGCTGAATAAATGAGAATAGTAAACAGATTTACAATTGTCAATTTCCCCAATTATTTTATTTGGTGGATATTAGACAGAATTACATGTTGGGAAACAGCAAGAATGCTTTTCAATACATGAATTAGCGTTTTCCATCTTCATCCTAAACGAAATTCTTCCGAATTTCAATACGATATGTAAATATGAAATTTCCAAACAAATATTTGGATATCTGATTGAGGTTTTATATAAATATTGAGGTATAATTTACCTTGTACGGGTCCAGACGTAAGAATCTCTTGCATTATATCCGTCTCATTACCCAAACGATAACTCGGTCCTACTTTGTACAACGTGGATCTTGGTGGATCGGTTGGAACGCGGCAGTGGGCTGCGCTAAGGGTGATTTTCTTAGGAAGTCTACATTTTCCGCTGTTTCCAGTCCATGGATAACATTCTTCGTCCACCAATCTATAAAAACCAAAAAAAAAAAAGCAAAGAAAATAATGTAAGATCATCGCTAGCATGAGAGTCTTATGGATATCGACAGTCTCTATAAGTAACGTAAGAGCTGATGCATCTGTTGTATCCTAATGATGACAAGGCATTATATTCTCACCCATATCTCCTCACGAAGATCCATGCTCTGTCCAGATAACCACCTTGGCAACCTTGTTGTCCCCGGCTGTTGCACGAGAGTAGATGTTGAGCTGATAATTGTACAGACTCACGTCCACTGCTCATGATGGCATAACGATCGGAAGCAACATCGACTGTAGATAAAGCCCACGATGCACCACACCAGTCTTGGTCTGTGATTCCAGAGATAAGACCACTCCATTGTGATCTAGCATCAAATATTTTTGGGAGCTCATCAGGGTTGTACAGACGACGAACTGGGTGCAAGTTGGTCACCTTCAGAGATTAAAATCGATTGAAAATTCAAAACATTGTTCAGAAAAGCCATAAAGCTGTGCAGGCAGACGGAAAGGAGACGAGGTAGGAAAGTTTAATGGAATTGATACTTTCGCTGTTTTTACGACTTGTGATTCATTTGCAAACTATTTATGGCACTCGCGAGGTCGGAGGCGAATTATTTTCTGCCTCCCGCACAGACCCGTACAATGAGCAATGCTACACTGCTTGGAATTCTCAGTTCTTGAAGTCTTGTACAATTGCTTCAAACGATTTGTCCATTGGAATGAAATCCCTAAGAAATTATAGGCAAGGTGATCTGCACATGATCACCTTTTTCATTTCGTGTACATCGTAGGTTTTTAGAAAAAGAGTTTCGCTTACAGATCTTGAAGGATTCAGAGTTCCCAGTCTCAGTTTTATACCGTCTGACAAAGACCTTCCCCAAAATTCAGAGTGATTTTCAGCTCGCCATCCTAGTCGAGAATTTCTAAGATTTACTTCTTCAAGGATATCGGTTTCCACGAGGCAGCGGTTAGTCTCACAAACAACTTTTGCTATAGGTCCGAGACTACTGGTACATTCGCTATAATGAATTGAGAAAGTTTCTGTCAACCATTGCAATTTCTTCAACAGCTATCCGACGACAAGCTTTTAATAGAATTAACGATTTTACTGACCATTTGTTACAATTATCGTTTATCACCTGTCCTTCGCTAAAGTACGTTCCCTTGTGTTCACAACCTACGGAAGAAGGCGGTCGGCTTGAGTAAATAAATCTTTAAAACTAGCCATCAGGAATTCATTCTAGAAACTAATATCATAGATCGGAAGTCTGGGATCACATTGTAGATGCAGACAAAATTTTGGTAGATCAAACAATCAGCAATAAAAGAGGGTGATGAGTACTTTTGATAATCTCCGGTGTTGGTAATACGACTACTCCTTTACAGTGCGACCAATAATCCGGGCAACAATCGTCGTGTGTTCTGTTGCAAAAGTCATCGCAGTAGCAAGTTGTCTCAAGAATTGGTGCACTGCATTCATCTTGGCGTCCGTCACAGCATTGAAGAGCCGGATATTTATCCGCGCAATATTTCACGCCTTTGGGTAAATCAGAGTAATCGGGAATCCCATGTGCACAAGTGCAGAGTAAAGTGAAGACGAAGAATCCGATGATCATCGTCATCGGGAAATCGTATTTGCTTCGCATCCTGGAACAAAAAACCGTTAATTGAAATGAAATTAACGAATAAATACCGATTCGATCTTTCGTAGGAAAATCGAGCAAATTCATCATTTTTTAGGAAATGAGGGAAGCTGTGTCCAAGTTCCAAATAATTGATTTCGAATTCCCAAATTCCCAGAAGTATAATCAACACTTCACATCCTAAATTGTGATATTTTAAGTCATCGCAGGACATGTCACGATTTTTTTTTAGTAGTGCGTATATGTAGTACCTATAAGATTTATTCGGCATAATTGTCTCGATGGAATTATTGTTGGTGGTGTAAAATTAGGATAAAAATATCTCTGCTGCGAAATGCCTTGGCATACATATCCAGATATTTTCGTACGGTTTTATTCTACGACCTTATATCTGAGTTTTTGTTATTTTTTAATACACTCTTAGTCGTCGGAAGCTGTGCGAATGCCTCACATGACGTCGGTGCATAAGAAACACCGAGTTTTATTTATAAAAAATAAAAGCAGCGAATCAGGCCGAGTAAAAATATCTGATCCAATTTCGATTCTCCGTATAGTAGAAAAGGCTAATTGATGAATTATAACTCTTTCAATTTTTTGAATTCACCCCAAAAAAAAGGAGCTGCAAAATATCAGAATTACCAAAATTGAGCCACGTTCTACAAATCGAAAGATGCAAAAGTTTGCTGCTGTGAGGTGCTGCAGTTGGATCAACCCATTGCAAATAATAATTCTATTTAAACAAGAAAAATTATTTTTACACCTGATATTATTAGTCTTAAAACAATAATTACAAGCTTTTCTCGTTTATCATACGTTTATTTATATGTGACTAATGATTTCCTGACTTGAAGTTCAAGCCTTCTGGTATATATTTCGTAAAATAAATACGTACTCCAACGCAGATTACCTAACTAGCAAATATAATCTAAGCTCAAAAAATAAAGCTCAATGACTTATTGTTAATCTGAAAGTCTGATTTGTGCATCACGTTATCGGCGCGATGACTACAGATGATTACATACTTATTTATTTATATATTCCATCGCCTTACGTTAGCCAACGATTCATTCATGACTCACTCACACCGCAACTCATCGTTCATTGATAGATTACAAATGATATGAAACGAATGACTTCTTGCCGATATTATTATATTACGTCATTCGCAATCTGAGCTATCATCTCTTTTCGTTCTCGGTGGCTGATGGACTCTGGACAGATATTGTTATCTTTTGAAACTGCAATCTTGAATCAATTACAGTTTCCTTCAACATGCTGCCACTTCGATATAAGCGGAAATAAAGATCAGCTATCGGCGAATTGGAGAAAAAATGTTCGTTGGGCATTTTTTTTTCGAAGATGCGTTAAATCTTGTCTGATTCTCAAACGGATTTGAATCTTACTCAAATTTCGTGCAGTTTAATTCTCAACTGTTATGTCACTAGCCTAACTTTAGTTGAACACAGAGAATTTAGAACTCGTCCAAGGTCTGGCAGATGTGCATGTCTCTCCTCCGTTTGACCTGTCAACTTAAATGTTTATTCTTCTACGGTATTCAGGGCAAAAATCAAAACTAAGAATAAGATACAATCTTGCTATTTTCTTTATCTTATCACTCCAGTCTTGAGAAATAATTTTCAAGTATTAGTTTCGAAATAATTCGAACCTCTTCATATGATAAAATGCTATCCTCTAAATGCATTGTCATTGCTGCTGACAATTTTGTGTCAACTGTGAATACTTTCACGCGATAAAAAGAAAAAAGGAATAGGAATTCGCACTTCTAGATCCAAACATAGCCCGCCAAGTACAGCACATATTATTCACATTGAAATAGGTGTTTATATTCGTATATAGCCTATTTGGCGTAAATGGTGTGTGACATATTTACGTCTATGAATAGGCGTACGTGTCACGCATGCTTAACACACATATGTAGGAATTTTCGCAAGCGATATATAAAAAATTTTTGGGTTGGAAGGAAAAAGAATTAGTCGGAATTTAAAGATTTATTTCCAAGTCATTCCTGGAATCCTAGTTAATAATGTTTATTTTCAAGCCATTTTCAAGCCCATCATATATCACGTTAATCATCCTGATGTCTCAATTTCGGCTGTAAAACAGCGGTAGGCATTTATTGTTATAAATTATCACCGTTAACTGTACTTGCCGGTTGCGTAACGCTGAAATAAGGAGAGAAAAAAGGCATGGAATAGAAAAAAAAAAAAAACAGTTGCATGGTCTAATTATTCCGCTTAATTAATTCCATATACAATATTCGTATACCTATACGTGTTCAATCGATTGTCCATGACCCTGCTATAATATATATAGACAATTCGATACGTAAATACACCTCTTATAAACACGAAAAATTGATCTCAGTCGTAAAAATCAAGTACTTAGATCGATACAATAATGATAATAATACCGATGTGCTCGTTCCTATCAATGAGCACAAGGAATCTGCCAATCGAGTTAAAATCGTGTGAGATTATCCGCAAGATTTTAAAAAATGACCCATATACCCATACTATATATGTTGTACGATATTTGAAAAAAGAATCTCGACTCAGGTCTATAATTGATAAAGAAAAATGAGATTAGCGGAAGTGAAAGAACGTGAAGACGTACGTTTCACATAGATTTAGAAACGTCTGATCCTTTATACATCTGTCAATCGCATTAAACTCGTAAATTTTGTCGTTTTTATTGATATTCTTATCTGACGATCAGTTATGATCACTTTTTTTTTTATCTCCTTGGCATAAATCGATATAAAATTATTCATCGTACTGCAGATGAACCGAGTTTATTGCGTCGATGAACCACTTGTTACGTGACTGCAACCAAGTTCTTTTTAATTAACCTCTGAGTTGGGTTCCTTTTTATGTAACAGACTGTTAAATGCTAATAACGATCGACCGTTTAGCGCTCAATCAAATAGCAATAAGCAATAACCGTGACGCCGCAGGAAGACTAATTTCAAAGATTATCAAAAATACGGTCTCTTCCTGAGCAGGGGACGGCTACCATTCAAGGATGAAAGAAATAAAGTGTGAAAAATACTAATATTCATTAGAAAAAAAAAAAAAAAAAAACACGAACTTTGTATAACGTTCAAGGATTTTTCTGTTATAACCGTTCAATCGATACTCCACATGCCTGAACATGCGTTAAGCTTATTGAAATAGTGAAATTCCCAAATTTTTCAAACTCTATGCAAACACGTATATGTATACACATTTTTTAGGGCTAAAGTTATTAGGGTGCGTAATGAAAATAAACAAATCGCAAAGGCGAAGTATAACACTTTATATTTTTCGTGTATACACAAATCCCACCTGGTTCTCGCTTTGCCTTTTGCAAATATCACGATTAGATAATTAATTATAAATTCGAAGCTGATCTTCCGCGAAAAATACGAATTTTATCCGATTAATAAACTATTCCTGAATGTGTGGTAGACCCATGAGCCTAGTATATTGTATATTGTACCGTAACCGCGGGAGGCGCAAGCCGCAAAAATCGTAACGGTTATTTGTGGAAATTCAGCACGTGCCTTTGACAAGGTGTGACCGATTACCTACGGCTCTCTGGACCTCTACTTCCTTTATAATACAAGTTTAGCATTAATTTTAGACCAACATTATATAAGCTGTTCCAGATATAGGCGTTCAGGGGTTCTGGAAATCGTTTAATTCGTGCCGATTTGTTATCCGATTTATAGGCCCGAGAGCTTACCCATTTTATAAACTAGTTAGGATCCGGTAGACTAGAGAGTAGGTAGGCCGCAAGAATTAGGATCTAAACATCGATAAACCACGAATATTTACCCGTTTCCAAGCTTCCGCAATATCCAAGAATTCGCCATATTTTTTTTTTTTTTTTTTTTTTTATACCAATTTCTTTGAATATAGGAACCCGGAATAAAACTTATATCAATAGGAAAAGAATGGGACTGGGTTATCTGATTTATATACAAAGTTGATTTTTGGTTGGCTGAATCGAACCAGCATACAGTCAACGTGTTTCAAAATCGTCCCAAACTCGTTCTATTATTTAAGAAAAAAAAAATATATATCTTTCAAGTTGAATCATAGGTAGAAAGGGAACCGATTCGCAGAGTCCCCAAAATAGAAAAGACTGACTAATAAGCGTGCCTCCACACCATGGCATGTGCCCATAGCATAATATTATCTAGGCTTAGATTGGTTAGAAGTAGGTAGATACTTGGCAAAAGATCACTATTGTCTTGCCAACCTCAGGTTCTTAGTATTCGTTTAGAAAGCCACTCGGACCTCAGGCCTGTATTATTTTGGTCAGTTTCGATCGGTTTCAATAATTATTCCCAGCTCAATTTGTCAGAGGGAAATTTTGGCAGCCTGTTACTTTTTCCTTATGGATGTAACCGGAGTAAAAGTTATCAAATTTTGCGCCAGCTAATAGATAGCAGTTAATTAACAAGTATATAAAGCGATAAAATAGCAAACCGTATCGTCATGACCCGATTAGTTCAATCAGGACTGTACATATGATTAGATAGTTGGGTAAAAAAATTTTGTAGTCGTTCAGTCATTTATTTTCTTCGTAAGAATATCCGTTATTATACTAATTTCTACTTCAAGCTCGAGTATATGAATTACTTACAAGAGTTTGTGTCCAGAAGTATAACAAACTCTGTAATTTATTGATGTATTAAAGGGTTGAAGCCCTTTGGACCATTAAGTAAAATTTCATGTGTCTTAAGCTGCTAGTTTATTTGTCGTTCAAATCTCGTTGCTTTTAATTAAACAGAGGCACTAATTGACGGAGAATTACCTCACTTGTTTGACACATTTACTCGGCTCTTGTGGTTTGATAAGCAGAGCTCTTGGCAATTACGATGGGTCGATGATTCTTGCAAGACATTACCGTCGTTTTAAAATATGGATACATGTGAATAAAGTTCACCGTACTGGACTGACGATGAGAATATAATCTCTCACCACATCCCGGAAGAGCTTCCATATACCTATGTATGTGTAACGAAGATTGCGATCGGATCAACGCATTATAAATTCTAATTTCTAATGAAATCTACCAGACCGGAAAATCGCCCATTTATCTTGTATTATAGTCTGCAAGGTCGTGACCGATATGTTGATCGAATTATTTGTCAAACAAATCGCGAAACTTTGTCATTTCTGTACAGTTTCACAGAGCAATTATGACGCCTAGCTAATTGAAATCAGTACACGTGTATTCATTTACATATACAATATATATAGAAGGGACAAATTTTTCGTTCTAATTGGGGTCAGCGGTTTGAGTTGGTTTATGGTAAACGAGCATAGTGCACATATGTATGTAACGTTGCACCGTGTTTCGTCAAAGCTAGTTTCATTTTGCGCGTGACGACACGGTGATAAAAATTAATTCATTTTACAATTGCGTTTTTAGACCATATTTTTAACATTCTATGCTAGCTGGTAAAGGCAGCTGTATTATGCTGAGTCGTAAGATAAAACTAGGTATTTGATCGCACTTTTTACCCCAATCGATAAAACCACGTGACATTTCAATCATTAAGTATGACTTATGAGGTGAATATTGAGGTCTTTCTCTCTCTCTCGCTTTTTCTCCCGATTCAAAGATACTGCATTAAATTATTACACATCATCAGGTAGACATGAGAAAATACTTTACGGATACAGCCCTGACGTCAGACTCTTGTGATGCACCTCTAGCCGATGACTATATGGATTCGTTACCTCACGTTTGTTATTATTGGCTGTCTAAATATTTTCAGAATGCCAGTGGGTTTCCGTAAGCTTTTCATTCAATAGTTTGCCTAAGAAAACGTTTATGTCATTAGTGGGAATTACATTGTGTAACATAAGAGGAAACAAGATAAATAAAAAAAATTGTCCGATCTGCGTGGGATAAAAGTTCACTTAATTTTTTTACTTTTCTCATCTTTATAGTTTCCACCCAATCGTTTCCATCTGGCACTTGATTTATTTACGTCTATTATATACTACTAGCCCGTTTCAGAAATTGGCCACTTTGCAAATTCATTGATACCAGTTTGCACGTGCTTGAATAGAAGACAGTCTGCACATGTTTATCGCTAAAATTTCTCTGAAACTTATACACATGTTAAAACGTTCTACACTTGTTTCGAGTTACGTATATAGTATATTCATACCGGTAATAGAAGGACAATTGAAAAGATCGTTTTATCCACCACAGCGAATTCGTAGAAGAATATTATAACGTTCTCTCGTGAACAAGTGCGCTTTATGCCAACCGGTGCAGTTCGTTATGATGATGACAACTGCAGTAAGTACGATGATACGAAATAAGATACATATAATCTGCGATTAGCTGGAGTCTCAGGTGCGCAAAAGTAGTTATGCAGTGTCAAATTTTTACTAAAATTCCCAAGTTTCTGATCATCATTTGTATTGTTGGTATTCGATTCTGAGCTGATGTCAATTTTATAACGATTTTGAAAATCAAGGTCATTGGAAAAAATTCAAACGTTTATTTCCTAGTCTTTTTCGACGGAGAATCCAGCGACAATTTATTTATGTGCATGATCGAATGAGTCCTAACAAATTATGTCACAAATATCACCGTGATAACAAAATTTGTTAAAATTAAATCCACCGTTCAACCAAGAGCGTAAATACATACACGTGGGTGTCGGAATTTGGAGCATTTTGAAAACTGACGTTTTCTTACGTATTTCCAAATTCTACGTTTTGGAATGTAAATTACGTGGAAATATCACCACAGAATGCAGTATTAGATGCAGTTATAGCCACAATTATACTATTTCTCACGTATCTACCTGTCGAGCACATTAATGCCACTGATCATGGTCACATGGGAAGTTGCTGTTAATGAATCTAAGATTAAATGGGTCAAGAACACATTATTATGCACTACAATCAGCAGGCATCGATATTAAATCTGTACGTTTCTGTAGGCATATTATACTCAAGAGTCATTCGCCACATTACTTTCTGTCCACGATATATCGCAGTTTGAAAAATGTTCGATCACAAAGATCAACGATATTAGCAGTATAAATGACCAACGGTGACGTGATTAACGATGACAGTGTAATATGCAAAACTAAAATTGTTTATAATTTCACTATCACCCGCTGTTAAGGTCGGAAAAATAAAATTCAAGGCAAGTTATCCATGGAATGATAATAAACCCACTTTGATGTAAATTGTTTATTCATTCCCGCGGCGTTAGACTATTATAATAGTTGAATGATTTATGTTACATACGGTCGTTGATCGGTAACTATTATTGCATACTAAATTCTTTGCATATCAATAAAATGATTATACCCATATATGTATGCTCATGGTTTCTATTGAAGTGGACTGAAGATTTTTATCTAACAAGATTCCTTGAACATAATTTTTCGCAAGTATCATCTCTGTTCATTTTCGAATGAATATCTCATTTCGATTTATACTATAGCGTTTGGATTTATAGGGCTCGTCTAATATTACGTCATGAGGAGAATTGCTCAACTTGTGCTTCTGTCAACGACTAACTATGTAACCTTTGTTATGGTATCAATGTATTTTAATCACGTTCTTAAACGATTTCGAAGTACGTGTCACGCATTTAGTTCTGTTCATTTAACAAACTATTTAAATTTATAAATTACATTTCATACACCGTTATATGGACATTTCGGCAATATTGTTACAGGAATTTTTAAATCGAATTTTGAGAACTACAGGTCGTCTAAAATTTTGGAGCAGCCTTCATGCGGCGAGGAAAAGAATGGTTTTCAAATGTGTAACACATTTTCGAGTTTTGGATTAGATTATAGGTACTTAGAAAAATGGTGTTCGCATTTTTCTGGTAGAATATTTCCTCTTTTCTGTAGCCCCTATCACCATCTTGCACGTACTTATCAAATGGTTTAATCCGCACGCTGATCTTTAGATAATCTTATGAAAAACTTGAATAACAACTTATCGTTAGATCGTTAACTTTTGGCTACCGGTTTCACAGAATGTTCGGGTCTTAGATTTCAAATGTCAAAACTGTTAATTGGCATCGTATTATAGACAAGGAAATTCGGTACTTCACTTTAAGTATCTTATATTCGCTTTTTGCAGTGCATCGAACCCCCGATGACTCGACACTCCATAAGAAATTTGATATACGGGTTTATCATATCTTGCAAATATATAATAAAAGGGATAACGACTTTGCAGAAGCTAATTTTATGCATCTAAGTATATTCGGTCTTCATCTGTCTCGCTATACTGCACGGATAGATTTGAGGCAGAGGTGAAATCACAAGAATTATTGGGTATGTATAATAAATCTGCGAATATTGAAATTTAGTTACCATCTAACCGCTCGAGAGTTATCGGTTCTTCAAATTAGGCGAAAGATAGCGGAGGGAAATAGACCAGCTCGAGTAAATATGGCACAGATAAAGAGGATATAATAACCGGAGTCACATTTCGCGATATCGTTAAAAGTGGAAAAATACGAGAAACACTATGAGTATAGAAGTAATAGAATAAAATTTCAACACTTTGTAATAATTGGAATAAGAGAAGTATACTCACATTGCGATTCGTTGTGACAGAATGGTATTCTTCCACTGATGGTAAATTCGTTCGAATGAAGTAAAAAAACGAAGAAAACAAGAGAAAAAAAAATTTATTCGAAAAGAGATTTCCTCGTTTAAAAATCTCTCGTACAGTCCGAAATATTTTCACCCGATTATGAGCGAAGGCACGGATTGCGTTAAAAAATTGACCAAATTCTTCGATTTTAAAATGATCACAGAATTAAAGGACTCGGGAAATCTGGAGCGAGTGAAGTTTCGAAGATTTGAAGGATCGTTGCTGGCCGCTCGAAAGCGCGTGCCTCACTGCGTCCGTACCGTATCGCCGCGCTATTACGATTTGACTTTGGCTACTCCGAACCCAGTCGACTCCGCAACTCGTCTAAACGATCCTATACGCTATATGGCTACGCAAGAACGCTAAGGTTACTCTTCACAGCTCGATCGGATCGGTCCGTCTGTCATAGGTGCTTTTTGCGGCGTATGAATCGAGGCTTTAGATCACTGCGAAACTTTTCTTCAATCGCAGCGGTTGTTATTTTTAAATTTTCATCATTCCGCATAGATTATTACGCGACGTACACACCGACGCCTCAGTGTAAAAACATGCTGTCTCAAATTCTGGTTGAAAAACATGCCATCTCGCATTATACCTTTAACATAAGAGACAGCATGTCCTCCAACCAGAATTTGAGATCGAATTTTTTTCCACTGAGGCGTCGATATGACGAGATATTAATATCCCAGTATGATGTTATCTGTATTGTATAGACGCGTAATTAAAGAGATTATCATCTATATCTGTAGAGCGCGAAGTATAATATCAGGTCATGAAGCGAAAATGAGAAAACAATCAGACCTGAAGTACAAGTAATTTTGTATCGACGTACCTATGCGTATATTAATAGTTATATTGATAACGAGATGATTTATTAATCGCGTGTTTATGCGAAACGCGAGGTTTAAGATTAGAAAAATTGCTCCAACTCCAAACATTGATTACAGTATGAATTTCCCAGCCCGGAATAGGAAAATTCAAATATTTAGATACACGTGAAATTTACGCTGGGTTGAGGAAATATCGACACACTTGAAGAAGAGTTGCATGCATAGAGTGCATAAAAAACCTATGAGGAGATTAGTTCTGAAACGAAACGAAATAAATCGCTCTCACGATCCAATTATTTTATATTACCCAACGTTCGAAGGCATCGATAGCATCAAGTCGATATCAAAGTTAAAAAAATCTGCAGTTATGGATTTGAGGCATGAGAAATGGTTCTAAAGTTAGATATTTTCATAGGGCAGACTGTCAAAAAGATTGACACAGTGTCAAATGACGGTCTGCCAATCGTCTTGCTCATCCGCAAAACATCTAGCCCAGTCACCGCGATAATTTCGTTTGAAATAAAATTCTAGGAATCGGAATGTTGCTGATAATATGACGATCGATAATATTTCTATGCCATATGGTTTATGGCTTCAGCGTATGAGTTTCATTCGCTCCCGCAGATGTCTGTGGTATATTATAATATTTCAAATGAAATATATTTCATGAAATTTCTAGCCATAATTCAAGGGCAGCAACATCTAACAATAATTAAGGAGGAACAAAACCAGAACACTGTCATCAAGTATAAACTTTAAGTGACAGCTATACGGGCTCAACAATTTGGCGCTCTAAGATCTTCGTGTGTATCATCAAAATTGAACCCACCTTGGTCCTCTAGTCTCTTAAAGAATTGAAATATAAATAAAATGCAAACCAAGACGTATATGGAAAAGGTTTACTTCACTAATATCCTGCCAATCTTCATCACATGCCCACCGAAGATGCTGTCAAGTTCTGAAACGATAGGGGCAACTCGTGATAACTGAAACATAAAGCTAACTGAACCAATGTTATACCGACCAAGTTATTCGTATAAAAGTTTTATGAGGACGTATTGTGTGTTATAAAATTCGATCTGATCCTGGATCTGGTAAATGAACTTTATCTTTTGAGATTATAGACCTGTTGAAGCGTCATTAGTCACAACGTTATCAGATCTGCGGATTCACATCCAGGATTATGAGGTTTTTCATCGTTAGCTTGAGAGCAGTCTTCCTGTCCCATGAATGGTTTGCTTCAGCAGAAAGACGACAACGGAGTATTTTTTAAAAAATTTCTTTATTTTCAGTATTCTATAGCATCGTGTGAGCGAAAATTCGTCTAGACGATTATTTCCAGAGGTCGAATCCACTATGGTTGAAAATCAAACTAATTGTTGATCCAACTTCACCCTGAGCTTCGGTACGAATTTGGTCATCGCCAATTAGGCTATTTTTAAGAATTATGGAATCCAAGCATTATGATAAATTCTAATGTAAACGAAGCGCGATCCAAACAATTGCGAAAGAGATCACAACCCAAATACCTATTCTTCTGCTATAAAATCCTATCGGATATTTCTATGAATTTGATAAGCAGAAAATTCAACAATTTTAATATGGGCGTATAATAATTGAATAATTAATTAACAGAAGTGAAAATCAATTAGCCAGGCTGGAATGATACAAGATACTGAGGCTCTAATCGCACCACACATTACCCAAAAAAATAATAGCTAATTACGCGATAGTAGAAGACAAAACATCTATATACGAACAAAAGTATTTCGCAGTTCATAAATATTCTACTGATATCTGGATGGGATTTATTATTCACGGTACAGTTGCGAAACGAACGAAATGCAGGAACAGTATACAAAAACTAAGTAGATTTTAAAAAATGCGGCGACAGTTACTTTCTACAAGGTGTACAGAATCAAGTGTATCTAGATTTTAGTGCAATTTTTTCATCAGGAAAATTACGATGGCATTTTTAAACCACCTGATCATCTCATATTTCTGCATACGAAGGAAAGGGAGGAAAATTTTTGGGAGTTTTTCTTCACTGTCGAAGTTCACTTTATTTTTCAATTTAGATATAAGGAATCTGCGTGTGAATTATTTTCCGCGAGGTGTGAATCGACCTGTATACTGAAGTTCTATAATAGATTTTATTCTTCCGTTCGTATGTGCGGTTAGATTTATAATAACGAAAGGTCTAAATGTGCGATCGCTTTGTATGCATAGAGTAACAAAAAGATACGATCGTATTGTTCGATCGATTGTTACTTTATCACCATATACGTGGATTTCTCTTTACGTTAAGAAAATTTTAATTTATCTAACTACAATATGCGTCTAGCTGTTTTTTTTTTTTTTTTTTTTTGAGACTTGAATGTATGATTAATATTGTACGGTGAACAGCCATTGGTGGTTAGTTAATAAAAATATAATACAACATGAGAATATAAAGACAAAGTGTTTTGTATCAACTACGATAACTGGTGTCTCATACTCTGCACCATATGCATCAAAGTCGATAAGTCAAGTTCCAACAATATATGAACCTTGAAAATCCCGAATTAGCTGTCTGAAATAATCAGATGTAACTTATCGATTGACTTTGATAAATCAAGTTCAAACTTGGCTCAAAGTTGCTTGCTATGAATATCCATTAAATCTGCGTCTTCCGAGTAAAAATATAAAAAATATAAAATTAAAAAAAAAAAAAATTCTAAACCTCTACCTCATTTGTTCTAGATGATAAAATTATTTTTCTTATGCTCGACAGCAGCCAGTAGGTTACTTCTTCCTGTCTCAAATCTTCTGGCCGATTTACTTTCAACGTAGGGCCTATTCTACGATCACTAGATTTATAGTCATGAGGATGAAATGAATGGCTCCCGATTTTAAGTATTTTGCAAGATTTCCTTCACTATAGTATATGGACACAGATCACGCCTATTTTTGGAATAGCTTAATGCGAGGTGGCAAGTCAGAATCTGATTCCTGATCTAGCAGTATCGAAGGGCCTTGGGCTCAAGAGATTAAGTTACGCTAAGAATGACGTAATTTTTTACAGCTAAAGCCTGTATAGAATAGAAGAGAACGTCGTCGTGTTAAATCTATGTCGTTAACTATATATGGCAGATGCCCTTTGGTACCTTCAATGGCATCAGTGACTTGAAAAATTGCCATAGCCTACGTGTAGTTGCAGGCTGTTGTTCGTTAGATAAATCGCTAAGCAAACAATACGAAGAGCCAATTTTTCCAGGGAAAAACAAGCTGTGGGTCAGAGAAGCTGATGTACGAAACGTTTTCAACAATACTCTGTTGATGTGCACATATCACTTGAAAATTATCAAACGAGGAAAGTATGGAATTACTCATTCCCTACTAGTAATGAGAATCAACGTCACTGCAATGTTTAAGCGAAACCGATTACCCGACAGAATTATCTGCTTCATTGCAGCCGTATTCTTCATTTACCAGAATGAATGAAAAACGCAATTAGGTACATGGTTGATCATTATATCACCGGAAGCAGTAAAGATAATCTATACGCAAATCGATTTCAATAGTTCAAATATATTGGCGGGTCATTTGAGGAGTTAAAATTTGTATATTTTGATTGACCTCGTATTTGGAATAATTCCATGCGCCATTTAACAAGAATCAGGAAAAGAAGAAGAAGAAGAAAAGAAAAAAACGTTAGGAACATTGAGAATAATTGAGGCAATAAAAATAATTGGATTCCAAAAGAATTCCACTTTTTCTAGCAAACGAAAATCTGTTATCGAATAGACTGTAGGGTTTCCGACTAACAACAAAATTGTAATTAATCTGTAACACTTTTTCAATCTACGTATATGTAACGGCAACCTGATAGCTGACCTGTTACACAAGTGATTGACCTTTCAGTTTAAATCTGTCACGTTGCCTTTGACTTGACAAGGTTTGCAGTGTTTCATCTTTATCTCATTGTCAGATACAGTTTTGGCAATGATAATTTATGAACTTTTTCCAAGACAATTTCGTCGGTATTGTACATGACATGAGTCCAGCACTGGCCAAGGGTCAGAGGTGATATATTTCAGGAGTGGCATATTGGCGTAAGGCAAATCGTGACCTTTTAAAGAATGCAGCTGAACAGTGTTAAGCATGGAAACGTTTCCAGATGCTGTAATGTATATATACATGTATATATTTACCTATACTTAAATAGGTATCGGCGTCTGGCTCTCATTCGCAGCGACTGATAATTCGCACGCATAGCTAACCGGTGAAATAATCATCCGAAGCAGATAGCACTTCCTAGTTCCTAGTAGGTTCGAAGCGTCATTGAATGCTTGGGGCTGAAAAATTTGTTGAATTACCGAGCTTTCAGAAGACTGCTTTGTATATCGCGGACTGTGAAATGATAAAAAATGAATATGTATCAATATCAAACCCTGGATTTCCACGCATCTAATTCTTCAGCGCTCAAGACTAACGGATTTAGATCCATGATCTATATTTTTTTCATGGTATAGGAAATGGATCGGCTTGTTCCCGTTCGGCGAAAACAATATGCCAAGAAAAGTGGGATACCTATAATTCTTCGATCGTCTCTATGCCATTTAGTATGATTCCACGTTCGATAAATCAAATTAACATCTACAGGCCATTAGACCAAAGCTTTTTTAGCTTAACGAATTGACCAGGATTCTAAAACGTGTTTGAGCTATTTTTGAAACACATCTCACTTTACTGCCTGAGCATATCACAGCTCATGCGTAGGGATTCGTATGTTTGTTCCTATTCAAACGGATGTTTCGGTATCATACTTCAGAAATATCTGTCAAAACCGCCATGTTTAAATTACCCGAAAGGCTTACGTCCATGCTTTCATTTCTCATGAAACTTTGATTGAGGGTCTTCATACCATAAACAAAGTCATCGACTTCGATATATATCGGGAGTTTCCATGTGTCTCAGACTAATTTGCGATTTCTGGATAGCAGAAATTGTATACATCGCTGATTTGCGAGGCAAGACTACCAGCTGAGCCTAAACCACAATGAAGAATTTCATGCTGTTAAATTTTTCTAATGACTAATCATTTTAACCGCGTTTTCCCAGCGACGTGTTATTGCTGGATGTCCATGAGTCGTAACAGACATCAACTTAAAATCTAATTACATATGTGGTTACGTTTCAATTTATTCAACCATCATTATAATCTGTAATATTCATATACGTATTTTTGCCTCTAGTAACTGTAGCAGGAAATGAATGATCGAAAGAATCTATATAAAGGAGTCAGATCGTAGATGATTAATTATACGAGTGGCTTAAGGGCGCCATCAATCCCAAAGTGTATAAAGCGGTTATTAATAAATAAAAGATTACAACTGTTCAACTGTTCGTGAAAAATACCAACTCACTATCATCAAATCCTGGATAATATATTTTTATTATTTTTCTCACGTTCGAATTCGGGAGGTATAGTATAACGACTGAATAGTAAAGGAGGTTCTGTCGGACGTGCGAATATTTGATCAACCAAACCTAGAGTCGAGAATTATAATGGGATTATTATCGAACATTTGACTCACAATTGTCGATTGCAGGCAACTCTATCTGATCCCATCGTATTTGACGTAAAAAATTACGTCACTGGGTCATGAAATTATCGAAGAAATTTTATTCATTATTAGTAAAAAAAAAAAAGCCAACAAAAATCGATTCTAAAAATTGAAGGGCAATTATTGAAATAAAATCTGATCAGTTTCGTCATGCTGTAAATTCTTGCAGCCTCACACGATCCAGATCATATCGTGTGTGGTCTGAAAAAAAAGGAGGTAACATGCCGCAGGAATCATTAAATAACAATATAATGCATCGTGCTGATTAAATTTTTCATATCAGGTTGAAGGCACGGATTGAGATCGAGTTCACATGGTCCTTGGAAGTTCGGTCGGTGGATTTTCGTGTAGTATTATAGCTAATTCCGTATTTCTTACTACTTTACGATTCTGAAAATATGTTTTTGTGACCATCTATGGGTATAATAATACCAGTTCTGAATTCTTTATGCTTTTCGGAGCGGTGACGTGAGTGGCTGTTAGCAGGTAGATATCCTTGTAAATTTGGTAGCCAAACGTTACGAAGGATTTATATCTAGACTGCAGCGGACTGGCGCCAGGGCAATAAACTTTCGTCATTTTTCACCATACATTCAAATCTCGTATATATATCGCATTAATTCAAATTCACCTATTTTCGACTTTCCTACACTATCCTGTATCATTCCTCTATCTGGTAATGTTTCAACGTTGCATGACATCACGCCAGAAGAGACAGATGTATTATACAAAAAGTAAAAAAAACTGCGATAAAAATGTTGTGCCTGTTGAGACGTGTGATCAAAATATACAGAAGAACTGTACTATTCATTCGATGAAGTGTCAAAGGCGGTTTATACAACACACGCTGTTTTAAATCACAATACAAAAAAGTGACGACAATTTTTTTTGCTATCGCACACTCCAACGACTAGATATTCCAATTAGTTAAAATGCTATTTCGTCTTAAATTATCACCATCAGCTAACAGCGTATATTTCAGTCGCTGTTAATCTCTAATGCCGATTTCAATGATCAAGAGATCGTTTATTGCCCATACATGGCCGCGCACAGTTTAAAACCAGCTTCACCTCGAAATCAAAATTTGTCCTTAGCTGGTGTTATATCTTCTCTTTACTGACCAACATGTTGATTCACTTGAATTACCATTATTTATTTATACCTAATTTTGTGGCGTCACCCATCCAAGCCCACTTGTAAAAATGAATATTGGCAAGAATAAAGGTAATGTATAATGTGCACATTGCACAGTGTGTATTATACTGCCTGCCAAATATTTTCAGAATAGCGATGTTGTGCGTATAAATATGAGATACCATTTGCACTGAGTTTGTTACTTTTTTCATTAGTAAATAATTTATCTCCAGACTGCAATGTAAGACAAATCAATTTTTTATTGGGGACAATCTTATTAATTTAAAGGACAATTCAATTCACGAATTTAACAAGCACGAAGGATGATTAGCGCGCATTTCTTGCACTCGTAAATAAAATGCAATGTACACATAATTTTACCTAAAATAATAGACAATTTTTTTAATCCAGTTTCGAATAGCTTAAAGATAAGTCTGAGTAATCAATAGCGAAGCTTCGCCATGGTAACGAATCTTGTTATGGAACGGTAGGGCCAGTTTCATAATGCTTCTTCTTCGATAAAGTTCGCGATTCATTCGTCAATCAGAACAAGTAGTAGATAGTAAAAAAGAAAAAGAAAAAAACTAACAAGCAATGGGTAACACAGAAAGTAATGTAACAAGTGGTGTAAAAAAACAGACGGACACATCCTCGATCTTATTGTATAAATTGGTCGATTTGAAAGGTAAACGAATTTCGATAGTTAGACTTGATACTCTCCACTAATTCTTCTCTGATTTTTCTAGCGAAATTCATTTCTCGATTAAGCAATTCGATTCATGAACACAAACAGCAACTAGTGTATCTCATTATCATCGGCTTCTATGTAACAAAATAAGCGTATCATTTATAAGCACATGCCAATGCCAATAGACTATGATCCAAAAATAGTGGTGGCGTTCCTTAAATTTTTTTACTCTTTAATTAATCTATCTTTGCCATAAGTATTCGCCTGTAATCGGTTAAGTAAAGTGCTAACGGCTGACCAGTTCGAGTGTTTGACTCTAGAGGCTGGAATGCTTGCAGCAGTGACGTAATTTGGCCCAACGCCTTCCATCAGAGTTATAATTTTGGCCGGGCTGTCCGTAATTATCAATATTTAATTCCACTACACATTCCTGTAGGCAAAATGACGAATAACCGACTACCACTCTCGATTACTAATGCCGTATAACATCACAGTTATACCACCCGCTACGAAATATTTTACCCATCGGATATGTTTTATAGCCATTTTTTTTCTTCTTTTTCTTCTTCTTCTTCGACGTCCTTTCGTTAATATTTACTTGGTAATACCAGGCGGGGGTCTTCTGGTTGACATGATGAAGAGAGCTGCTCAGACGAAACAATTTGCAGAGCTGGACCACGCGATGAGAACAAAGGTTGAACCTTTTTTGTACAACAAAGGAAAGGGAAAGTGGATACCAATCAGCAAATTGGTTCTGTTACGCAACAAAGAACGAGCCAGACATAAAATGGTATAGAAAAACAGTCCGAATTCTATCCGGAACGATAATTTTCAACTGTTTTTCAGTTACCTGTACTCAAAGCTATGGAAAATCCGGGGGAATACGACATCGATAAAGATCTTGGCGACGAAGACGTTGACGAGGATGAGATAGGTCAACCATTTATTAATCACTTAATAAAATGTCAAAGTATAAAATCATATCGTAACCTTTAACAAAGAACAATAAAGAGAGTTTTATTCTCACAGACAAAAGCAAATACAGAGAAGTTTGCTGGTGCCTAAGCGAAAGAGGTGCAGTAGGCGAAACAATTTTGCACTTATGCATGCTAAACGCTACAGCAATACACGCTGACTTAGCTAAACGTCTTTTGAGATTCTATCCAAAGCTAATTAACGACATTTATATCAGCGATGAGTATTACGGTGAGTGGACGAGCTTTCATCAGACAAAATGCATACATACCAATTTGTTCCACAATTACGACATTTGATGTATACAATCAGGAGAAAATGTCCTGCACATTGCAATTGTCAACGAGGACCCAGCGATGGTTAAATTTCTACTTGACAGTGGGGCAGACGTCCACGAAAGATGTTTCGGCAACTTTATGTGCCCCGAAGATCAAAAAGCGTCGAGAGCTGACAGCATGGAGCACGAATGGGTTTGCGTTGCACCGGAAACCAATTATAAAGGGTAATTTGTTAATTTATTGTTACACCTACCGCCTATTCTTGTATTTAGTATTAAAATTGTTGACCCATGTTGATTCCTTTCTGCAGATACGTTTACTGGGGAGAATACCCTTTGAGTTTCTCCGCGTGTCTTGGCCAGGAAGAATGTTATCGTCTGATGCTTGCGAGAGGTGCTGATCCGGACAAACAGGACACAAATGGGAACACAGTTTTGCACATGCTGGTTATATACCAAAAACTTGTAAGTTGCGGTGCAACTAGACCATATATTTTCTGCATATAACATAACGAACATTTTTAGACGACCTTTGACATGGCGTATGAAGTGGGAGCCTCTCTTGCGCTCAGAAATATCCAGTGCATGACGCCATTGACATTAGCTGCAAAATTGGCACGCATAGAAATGTTCTTTCACATTTTAAACATCGAACGCGAGATATATTGGCAAATTGGCAGTATCACTTGCGCCGCTTATCCCTTGTCGCAGATTGACACTATAGATATTGCTACTGGCAGAATTAGCAACAATTCTGCCCTAAATTTGGTTGTTTTTGGCGTAAGTCTACCAGAAATTGATGATCAAGAGCATTTGTAGATGACGTATGAAAAATTATGAGGAATGGACACACAGAGAAGTAAAATTCAGACCTTGTTTTAGGACAAAGATGAACATTTGGAGCTGATGGATGGCGTTCTGGTTGATCTTTTGAATGCGAAGTGGAACACGTTTGTCAAATCAAGGTAAACTGCCGTAATGTTGTAAACAAGCGTGCGTGACTATACTGGACCCGACTGCCATCAAGTTATTTACGAAACGTTGCGTTATTACATCATCCTTGATAATATCATCTACGAAAAAATCAATCCTTTCCCTATACCGATATTATTCGCAATTGAAATAGGAAAGAGAACATTTTGAGCCATTTAGATCTGAGAATTTATGACTGCACACAACAAGATTCCAATTTCCACCATGCATGTTCATTGCGGCGTGATGATTCCGTCAATATTTAACACTTATTCATATAGTGTAGCTGAAAAATATATTTACAGGTTTTATCGGCAGTACTTCTTGTTCTGTTTTTACTTTCTCATTTCGTTGGTGAGTTTCACGCTTCGTCCTGGACCGTTGGAAAGCAAAATCGCGAACGCATCAACAACAACAGCAAGTCCGGTATCGGTAACATCTGTAGCACCAGATATGACGATAATTGAGGCAAAAAGTTTAACAGCTACTATCACCTCCAGCATAATATCGTCGTTAAACATCTCGTCCATCTCAATGGAAAGGCTGTCTTCTCAAATTGCGTCAAATATTACGACAGCAATTGAGGAGATCCTAACGTCGTCGGCCACGAAAGACTTGTTAACGACAGATGCTATGATTATTGAGAGTAATGATCGCGGAGGAGATAGTCTTAGAACGATGAGTGAAAATGTCACTGATTCATTTGAATACGTAACTACAACCGCCAGAATTTTATTAGAGAATACAACATCTTTCCCTGTCAACTTAACGACGTCACCATCGGACGTAGACGGTGTTGATGAATGGTGATATTCATGAACAATAATTATAGCTTGTTAAGAAAAGAATAATTCAATCGAAAAATGAATTGACTCGAGGCTGTGCATAACCAAGGATTGTTCATTCGGTCCATACAGGTGGGAAGATTTGATGGAAGAATGCAGACTGATGAAGATGTCAAAACCGGAGGATAAAATCCGCATAACCGCCGAGGTTTTCATGGAATTTGGAGCGATTCTATACATCGCCGCTGCGTTAAGAGAGGCCAGATTTCTCGGTCTCAATATGTTTATTGAAAACTTGGTGAGTTTTAAGTTGATAATGATTTACGAGCCATTAACCGTCTCGGAGAAAGCCATAACACCCACTGCGCACATTTTATTTTAGATGACTGCACCGTCTCGCGTAATGTTCCTATTCTCATGCTGCATCCTGCTTTCGTTCCCAATTTTAAGACTGGCTTGTGCCGACGAAGTTGAAGACATGCTGGCCGTTGTCGTTATGTTAACCTTGGCACCGTATTTCTTATTCTTCTGCAGAGGCTTCAAAACCGTCGGTCCCTTCGTAGTTATGATATACAGAATGATAATGGGCGATCTTTTAAGATTCGTTTCTATCTACTTGGTATTCGTTATGGGATTTTCGCAAGGTAAATATTTAATTAAAACACCGTCAACATTAGATCAAACACCTGATCACCTAACGCGATCAGATCAACGTCCGCTGATCCATCCTACTCGCATTTCATCTGCTTTTATGGATTATTCGCTGTACTATTAATCGTGGAATAAATTACTTCGTGGTTTATAGCCTTAACATTGAATCGTGTCGCCTACGCTTTAGTCTTGACACGTTTTATCTTCCGCCTACGCATTTCGCGCTCCGACAATGAGACAGCCTTTGGTCAGCTCGGTCATTCTTTATATCGATCGTTAGGCACGCGATGATGTAGGCAAAAAATTTTCGGCTCGTATTCTGAAGTGACAATGCATGAATTTCACCTGTTGCCTAAGCGCCCCACTAGTTCTGAAGATTTTTAATTACCTGTTGAGTGTTGCTGTTTGAGAATATACTGTTATACTTTTTTTCTAATTAGATTGGATAATAACGATGTAAAATATTTCATCCTCAACCGTCATCAGTTATCAATCTTATTTTCTATATGTATGGTTGAAAGGCGGATGCGTCAATATTTCAATCTTGACTTTGATTTTTTATCGAATACTTGATAGATACTATTTATCCATAGAAATGTGAAAGAATCGGTAACGTTTATACAAAGATAAGAGCTGCGGTATTAATTTCGTGCAATTTGGTTGATGTAAGCAAGTCATGCAAGCATAACAATATTTCTTTCACAGTCTACTCAAATATGTATACAGTGTCACGTTATCGGGCAATTATGACGAATCGCGTAATTGGACTACGAAGAATCTGTATGTGGATGGATTTGCAATATTTATTTCATGTTTTCATTGCACCTTGCAAAAAAATAAGTCAATTTAGAATGACATTGGAAATTTGAACAGGAATCTGACTCGTTTTTCAGCTTATTACATAATTTTTCTATCGTATGGAAAAAATCAAACACAAACACAACCACAGACACAGGCACAGCCACCACCACCGCCAGTCCCCGAAGATCCTGCCGTAAACCCTATGCCTTCTCCAATGGAAAGTATCATGGCTATGTTCTTAATGAGTATGACAAATTTCGGGGATTATTACAGCGCTTTCGAAAAAACTCACCATGATACAGAAGCTAAGGTTTCACCTTTGACATCTATATTCAAATTGATATATCTATTTGATTAAATAGGCAACATATTTTCTGATATTATGCCTCATTTACTTCTAGTGTCTCTTCGTTGTATACATGGCTATCGTAGCTATTTTATTGGTCAATATGTTGATCGCTATGATGGGAAATACGTATCAGAAAATTGCAGAAACTCGAAACGAGTGGCAAAGACAGGTATGTAATGGTAGACCTTCTGATCATTCGACTGTTGCATACTGTGATTTTAATTTCTCGAATAGTACCTACCTATTATGGAAAGTAAAGTTTTTTTAAAAACTGTTGGACGACATAATATCATGTAACATGTACTCTTGATCGCGAAGTTAAATCAACTTAAATTAGCCATTCATTGATGTAATATCCAAGATCTTGGCACACTAACCTGGTAATAATAATTTATCTCCGAAGGATAATTAGCCAGATTCCTTCGGTAATTATGCATCGCTACTCCACGAAACTACTTACCTAAATCTCTGGTGTCTAATTTATTTATCTAACAGCATCAAACTGGTTTTGATAATTCTCCATATTATGAGATCTTAATTGAATCCCACAGTGGGCCAGAATAGTTTTGGTTGTCGAAAGGGGCGTTAGTCCGGCTGAAAGACTGAAAAAGTTGATGGATTATTCCCAGCCAATGTCAGATGGCCGGAGAGCTCTGGTACTGAGATTGAATCAAACGGTCAGCGATCTATTATTTTTTTTCTTCTCTCATTTCTCTAATTAAATACATGCTGAGTTTGAACAATTGATCATTCCAGGAGGAAGACAAGGAAGAGATGAAGGAAATATTAGAAATGAAAAGGGTTCATGATAGGCTGGTTAAAAAACGGAAGGAAAAGATTCAGCAGGATAAAATGAAAAAATTATCGCTTCAAGGAAATGCTCTACTTAGTAAAGATTTACAAATTCCCGAAAGCATGGCATGAGGTAGTTTATTCATCGTGCAACAAATGATAAGAGACTTTGTGCTCTGATTACAGCGGTGATGTGAGTTTATACCATGTAAAAGTCAGTATAATAAAGATATTCTTATAGGAAAAAAACAGGAAAAAGCACAGTCAGAATATGATTTTATATTTTATTTTACACGAGGAAAATGCCACAATCAAACACAACAGTTTACGTTATCAAATTTGTTTCAACAAACATGTACAATATGTATAACTCCATTTTTTATCCTCTTCCCTCGGTGATGGAGTCTTAAATGAATATTTTATCTTATTTTGGTATTTTCTCAGGTGAAGAAATTCGCAGCTGGCGATTTTATTGGCGTCTGATGCGAAAGCTCGGCTTTTTCGGAGATAATGTATAAAAGACGATTTGACATATTCGCTTTAGCCAGTGGTTTATTAGTTTTTTTGAGCGTACGCGTTCTGTTGGGCAGATTGAACATAAGGGGATCACATGACGTCGAAGAATAGAGTGCAGAAGCAGGCGGTAATCTGATTGCAGGCCAGTATTTTAACGGGGGTGAAGTGATCTGTGATGAATAATAAAAATTCGGAGGTGTAAACAACAAATGCGTAGAAACTAAAAATATAGGCGGAGATTATTTGACTTTGGTGCATCTTTGAAGGTAAAATTCAAAACATTTGACATCACGCACTTATTCGGAGTAATTACGCAGCTTTTAAATATAGTCGCGAAAGTATGTGGGATGGTTCCGAATGAAGTCCATGTGCGCCGTTGAGACTGTAACGAAATTTTGAACAATAAATAGAAAATGAAATAACAGGAGGTTTACAGCTTTCTGCAAGAGAAACATGCGGTCGCCAATGACGTCATAAGGCGTGTAAGCATCTGGCGTCTTGACGGATCTTTGGTCCATGGAAAATTTCTCAACTTCTTAGTGAAAGTAAAAACAGCAACGCATTTGGCTGCAACGGTGGCGGTAATTGTCTTGCATATAGCTAGAAGATTGATTGAATAAATGTCAATCCCTTAAGGATTCACGTCGTTTTGTACACAATCAATCAATCGATTCACTTAGATTCCTTCTACGAGTTTCACAACGTGCATTTTATTGCTCTTTCATTTTCAATTCCACAAATAAATTTCCATACTTGCCAGACATTCGATAAATAAACTTGTTAAGGACGCTTTCCTCGATCCGTTGTACAAATAAGTTACATTAATTTATGTATCGTCTCAAAAATAAAATTGAATAAATAATTATGGGAATATCTCAGGCTAGAATCGTTATCAATTTTTCGTATCAAAAATAATTTCGCTTCTCATTTTTTGCTGAATCTTGGAGCTAGTATCCGTAGTCGTGAATGATAGTGTTGCAGACACAGTGACATACGTCACAACAACATTCGCCAGATCATCAATGACCAAAAATGATCAAGCAATGATATCACCAAAATAATACATTCCTACATTCATTACGTTTTATTTCGTTTCTTTGATCATATACCTTGTCTGTAATCGTGGGTTGTTCTAAATCGCAGACTGCAGTTTCAGTCGAACTGTTTTCAACTTGCACCAGCTGAATCATCACTTCTTCCTGAGGAGTTTGATCCGTTTCAAAAGAGTTCTGCTTCCTCCCGTAGGATTTTGAGTGTACAGATTCATGCGAAGAAGACATGACTTGAGATCGTTTTAAGGATGGTTTCATCTCGAAGCACGTTGATCTATTTCGTCGTTCGTCCCGGTGCTGAGCCTTTGCCCGTTCCATAACGCGGTTCCAAGGGTCTTTTTCATTTGTTTTTGAATCTGGACCATCGCCCTTTACCACACAGGCAGGCCGTACGTATCTGAAGCCAGTCAAATTGATAGTTGAATCGTAGGAGTTGAGGTAAAGAATTAATTCATTCATTCCACAGTGTGATAATCATTCCCATACCTTCCCATGGGCTTTTTATGAGAATTGCAAATTGCACAGCTCGATGTTTCGACAGTAGAATGATGAGAATTGTTCAACACGTTATGAGATATTTTGACGGAACTTTGGAGAATTAGAGGAATGGATTGAATTGGTGAAGTAGTACTAGAATTGTCTCCCTCAATCACAGGTATCAATCTTTCAGGCTCGCTTTTGATCTCCGAAAACCTCAATTTTGCTGTGAAAAATAATTAAGGATTGCACCAATACGCCTTGTACGTTGAATCTGAGTTCAATTTGAAAGCTAATTAATCGTAGATTTCATACACTCTGATCTTACTAAGAGTATTGCTTGCATTGTTTATATGAGTGGACAAATCATCGAAGGCATTAGACATTTTTTGTTCATTAGTACTGGAGATCCGTAGGCTCGGTCCTAAAGGTATATCCCTTTCAGCTAGGATCGGGGACACTTGTGTAACACCTTCGGTACATTGGAACGAATTTAGATTGCTAGAGAATGACTCTACTGTCTGGCAACTCTTGTTTTTGTTTGAATACATAAAATCGGAAGTTTCATCTATCGTCTCGATTTGTGTGCGTGGACAAAGATCATACGTGTCTATACAGACGTCCATCATATTACAGAAATCTTGATTTTCAGAGACGTTTGTGCCTACAGTGCGTGTTGAAAGGGCACTTTGCACGCCTGCTAGACCAATTGACTTTCCAAAAGTCATCTGTAGAAGTCTAGCAGACGAGAATTGTCTGAAAGAGTGTAAAAACGGGACATTGACTGACAGTTAAACGAAAAATCCAAATTAAGGCTCAATTCTCTTAAAGGTTCGACCCTGACGCATACGATGCAAGTTGATTCTGTAAATATTCTCACCTGTCTTCCTCTGATTCGATGCTTCTCAATGACCTGACAAATCGTCGACATTTAATTTTATTCACATGCTCATCCTTGCAGTTTAAATCGTATGGAAACTCGGACTGAATTGAAGGAGCAAAGTCTGAATCATCTGTTTCCGAGTCTAGAATCAGCCTGGCTCGTAAATGTGAGAAGAAATTTTGGTTTGATCGTTGATCAGATTCCTGAAAGGATGAGTGCCTGAGATCATTTTTTCTAGATCTTGGATCGTACCTGTTGCTAGGCATATCTTTGTGACATCGACATTCGTTGAAAATAATTTTTTTCCCTGGCCAAAATCTTCTCTTCATCTTGAGACTTCTACAATTTCCACAATCCTTATCAATATTCGTAAATGATCTCTGTGTCAGCGACAGATCTCTCTTCCATTCAAAATCTGACTCCATTTCTGATTCCGCGTAATCATCCGATTCATAGTCTGTTTCTGGACCCGATTGTAGTTCCTCTAATTTTCGGATTAACCAATCTGTTCGTATGTCTGGAGTTTTCCACGAATATTTGTCAGAACCGCGTCTGGTGTACCAGTCTGATTTACACAAGGCTGTAAGGCCCACAAGGCCCTCTGATTTCACTTCGGATCTCCAAATTTCTGGATTTATAATCCCTTTATAAGCATTGCCCAATCCTCTTCGCAACTTGCTACGATGTCGTAATTTCATTGTCTCTGGATCCGACTGGAAACAGCGATTCATCTTATCTTTATCCAGTGTGGCAGCAACTGTTTCAGTTTTATTAACCGCGCCAAGATGTGATGAGGACGAAGTATCTCCAAGATTTCTATTTCTGTGTCTTGATCTGAAATCACTTGCCGACCGGATCTCATTTTCCATCGTTGTGTAGTAAGACGTTTTGCTACTAGAAATGGCAGCTGAAGGTTCATGATCGTTTGAAAACGGGTTGGGTTCTAATCTGTGGGATTCATTTGACATTGAGACGATACTTCCGGATGGTATTCCAGTCGAATCTGATTCAACTAATTGCTCTTCCTTCTCCGTGCAGTTCGTTTCAAGTTGTTTTCTGTTTTGAACAAATTTCATCGTACTCTGTCGGTCCCAGCAGCCTTTCCAACACAATTCGAATCGCCCTTTCGAATCTGACGAGGAAAGCAATTTATCAGATCGCAGCAATGGCCTACGTTCTTTTCGATCAGAGGTAATCGATTGATCGCTTATAGTTTTGCAACAATCCTGAAATGTCACAGTTTTTCCTGACGGCAATGATCGCCGATCGTACACGTCGAAGTCACTAAGTTGCTGGTCTACACACTCTGCAATACCTGACTGGCTTGACTTTTGCAGTGAACGTTTTGACACGACATCTGCCCGTTCCTCGGATCTTTTTCCCCTCATTTTCACGGCCGAAGTATCATAGCAGGGGCTTTTTTCCTGCGACTCTATCTCACCATCTATCTCCACTGATTGAGTAGAACTAAGTATTTCGTCTATGATATTTTTGTTGTGAAAGGCTTGCTCCATGGTAGATTTATTTGAATCTAGATTCGGACCGTGGGTCTTTGTGGACAGACATTTGAAACTAAGATTAGCAAAACAAGCCTTCAAGGACACGGATGAATCTGAAGGAGAAGTGGATTTGGAATCGAGCGACGTGTCCGATTGGGTTTCTTGGATCCATGGTATTTCAACTTTATTTTCAATCGGCGTAGTGAAGCTTTGTACAGATAAAATTCCATCCTCATTATAGGATGAGCAGCAATTTATGAGACTCGTGGAATCCTCTGCCAAAGGATCGCTGAAAGTGACACGACGTTTTGGAGATGAGAGATTCTGACTATTTTCGGTGTTCAGAGACGTTGAGTTGGTATTTGATTTCTGCGTCTCCAACGGATGAATATTTTTTTCAAGCACGTCTTCGGCATCGTTTTTTTTTCGTTCTCTAATAAACTGAACGAACTGATACAGGTTGTGTTCTTGTAGCCTGGGCCATAAATAATTATGTAAAAATCAGTTTGAAATTCGCAGAACGCTAGTATTTTATTTTTCTCAAATAGTTTTTTCAATTATTCACGATACCTAGAATCACTTTGCGTTCCGTAGATGAGGCTCTTTCGCCCCGATGAATTCAGTTTTTTTGTCAAATCTGTCGCGGCCACTTTACGCTGAAGGTATTCAGAGAGTAAAGATTTTTTGTATTGCAAAAGGTAGACCAGTTCTTCTTTGGTCAACACACTCTTCGGGACTCTCAACGTCTTTGGTTCGAGTGAGGTAGGTGAGAAGTAGCTTTTGCCACGTCTAAGAAATTAATAAAAAATGTAACAATTGTTTTCTAGCATGAAGGTATATGTAGACACTCAACATTCTAAGGAACAGTATTGAGTTTTCGCAATTTATTCAAATATAATAAATATTTCACGATGAAGCCCAAAGAATTGCCTTTTATGATCAGCTATTTCGAATTTCGACGAACTTTCCCATTTTTTTCCTATCCTTCTAGCCAACCATTGATCTTGATAATGATTACTAAATTCACTTGAAAGGGGTGTTGTGGACGGAAATCTGTTGTAGCTACCCTCAAGGATCATTTCTCTATTTTGTTTCGATTTTGGATTCATCGGCAGGAGTATTTTCAGATTTGAATCAGAAAAAACGTTCGACGACGATGAGCCTGACTTCTCATTCAAGATATTGAGCAATCTAAAAATGTGTGAAATCCATTATTTGTTATGAATAAAATCGTCGAAGCTGCGAAATTTCATCTTTTTTACCTGGACATACGAGCTATCAACAATTCGAAAGCCAAATGAGTTTGCTCTAAAGTGTCACCAAGCGGTTCTCGAACGGCAGTTTTTTTTATAAGAGACACTGCCGAGATGTCCGAATTGGAACCGACAGATGCATCAGAAATCGAGACTCCAAAATACAAACTTGAGGAACAGAAAATGCTCTAAGAGTTTCTTCAAATATTCAACCCGCAATCTGATTAGTGGCTAATTATCAACCTGGAACACTCATCACCAATGGATACAGACGAACACGAACAGTTCGCTCTCAAAGGCAATAACGTATTCCACAAATCAGCAGCCTTCGAAGTAAGCAATGAGGGCGGAAATCGATGCCATTTTGATACCTTCTGACGATTTTTTGTTCCCCATAAACGCTTTGCAGTCCAAACATTAGTCAGGGTTGATATGCTGGAATATTTGGACAATTCTGGGTTGGCTTCTTCGAGCTTATCGACGGGCTTTTCGTTCAAAGATTCGTTAACTAAGGTCATCAAAGATACATAATTTATTTATCAATTATATTGTCGAAGATTTGAAGGAAACTTCGACCTACTTAATGAATTCCAGCCTGTATCATACTGCACCTTCATATCGACGATAATTTGCAGTACAAGAGTCCGAAAAGGGTGTGATTCCGCTTATTTTTTTACATTTTATTTTGCTATTCGGTAAAATTTATACCCTCATGGCGTAAAATTATGGAACGAAAGAAATAGCAACGACATAACCAATTTTAACTGATCGAAGATCCAAAATGTCACCTAGATGTTCTTGTGAACGGCTACGTACGAGTTTCCATGGCGACTGTTTCTTGGAAACGTGAAACTTACTTGTCATCAAGTGCAGTACCGACTTTTTAGTTTTCAGATTGATATATCAATCAAATATAAAGTTTTTAGCACACGTTTAGTAAATTGTTAGTCTAACTCGTATCGAATTAAAATGAGCATTCTGAAAAACCCCATCGACTATGAAAGTCTCGAGGGTGAACTGCACGACGCCATAAAAGCCGACGCTTTGTATCAACTACAGAACGACGCAAAACTTAGAGCTATTGAACAGCGGGTGCCGACTTACGATCATTTCAAAGACATGGTGAGTAGATGTGCTGCAAATAGTGCGTTGAATATTTTTTAATGAAATGAAAATGAAATGTTTTAAGGTAAGTGCAGCACATTTGAAACCCATGGAGCGTTCGGACTTGCAACCTAAGCTCGGAGTACAGTGGAACAGCGCGGCATCTTGTACAAGTTCTAGAGCACAACTTTCGCACTGTTTTCACACGTTGCCAAAGCCAGTGTCCTGCAAATCTCCGAATTCGTCAGCAAATAACGGTGACGAATTCGAGGATAGATCGATCGGTAAAAATGTGGTGCCAAAAACTACGGAGGAGTTTTTACAGACGTGGAAGAAAATCGCTGCTCATAAAGCAAGATTCGATTACTTGCTTACAATAAGGTAATAAAATAGTAAGAATAGCTTTCAATTTTTTGTAAAAATTATTGAGCTGATTGATTCCTCGTTTCATTATTTTAGACCAGTTGTATTCATCGAAATATTTCGTCCAGAAATTCCGCTAGGCGTTCTGGGAGAGATTATAGATGTTTGTTTGAAGAATTTGCCGGAGGGTGACGACGTCGATACAGTAATTGACGTATTGACGGCTCTCAGTCATTGCCACAGATTCCAATTGAATATAAACTTCATGACGCAAGAGGAAAAAGATATTTCTAAGCAATTATTTCGAAGGCTACTTGCCAGAGGTAAGGCTGGAGATGGTGCAGCGGAAGTTACCGTTAATATGTTACGGAAACGGTACCAAATCACATTCGATTAAATGTTTGAAAACTGTTCTAAAATTATGTGTATCAAGTAAATGTGTAATACGCTGTAATGTTTATCGCGAACACGAAGTAACAATATAAATCATATAATCTAAAAACCAATTTGTACAATTTTTAGAGGTAAGTGTAATATTATTTGCATAATGAAGGTGTTGTTTACTTGTAAGTATAATTCTAATAATATAGCTGATGATATGCATTATCGGCATGATATCGCATGTATTCTATAAGATTCGAATAAGTTGCGGTTGAGCATGCGTAGAAAGAACACCACGTGATATTGTCTTACGGTCATTCAACATGGCAGCTGACAACATACGACTATTTTTAAAATATTGTGACTTTTAAGTAATATCTAAGTATTATATGATTTTTATATGATTTTCATCGTCGAATAAGGTTCTAGATAAACCCAAGAGTCTTATTTACCATTATTGATATTCATTGAAATAATAATGAAAATATTATCGGCTTGTATACGATGTGGCTCGTGAAAAATTTAACCTTACAAAATATTAGAAGTGCAACAGTCCAAAGATTAAGATATTTATAATTGTTTAAGAACTAATGATGGACAGGAATAAACACCTACTGTTATACAAGTAACTTATAATTATAAGATGTTCATTTGACGTACAAAAGACTCATCTAAGATTCGTGTGATACTCGCGCTGTGCTTCGATATATTTTTAGTATAAAACTCCCGGTTACAAAGAATAGTCTGATATTACCAAAAACTCAATATGGTATAAATTTAAACGGTGAAGAAAAATCCAATAATTTAATCAACAGTTTTATTCCATCTTTTTAAACGTTACAAATAAATACATTCAGCTATGAGGCTAGAGGAGTTGCCATTGCGTCTTAGCTCTGACGAGCGAGACTTTGAAATGGACGAAGAGACTGACTACCTTTTGCAGCCGTCCGAAGATAGTATCCGCCTTTTAGCATCAAGAAATAGACGTATTAACGCCTGCTCACGTTTCTGCACAAATTTTTTATGCGGGTAAGTCGAACATCCCTCTTCAATTATTTTAGTGTCGGCTTCATTCTTCGCCACATCTAGTTTCAGCAAATTTCCCGCCAAGCACTAAAATCATTATCTCCCGACGTTCAAGTCTCCCGCAATGCCACCAGACGGCAGCATCTCACTGTCATGGAATTTTCAATTGAACGAATGGAAAATGATTCGAATACATGGATTATGATTTATGAACAATGAGATAATGTTTTGCAAAGTGATCGACTTCTACGCGATTTCGTCACGCAGCGGTCGCCCCACGTCTACATTTTTATTTCGTAATGTAAGGATACAATATGCGTTGTGGGGATTCCCGCGCTGATATCAGCTGGGTTCTCTGTATTTATGCTTTTTTTTCATGAAGAGAGCATCGACTATAATTAGAACACGATTCATTTCACAGACCTAGGTCACAGAAGGCTTTGTTTAATATGAGCAAAGTCTAACTTTGCGATAGATGAAATTAATAACTTGGGACTGGGAGATGATGGAATGGATCATATATTTATAAGTTTATCATTGTACAGATAGATGTCGCCAGTATATCGCTATCGAAAGCCTGGAAAACGTCCATTTTCATGAGCGTGATAAACCCAACAAAAACAATGCGAATAAATATCATAAAATAGTAAACAGGTGGATGTACAGTTTCCCTATATCAAAGTGAAAACAAGTGTAAACTCTAATAATTGATCCTGTACTTTCTCCGAGTGAATTACTTGCCCTAGATATCTGTAGAATGAGGTGTGATTCAGTCGTTGATCCATAGTGATGTCATGTCGTTCTGAAGAAATTTTGTTATCTGGTTTAACAACGAGTAATTAATCTCGTTTTATTTTATGTTTGGTTCACTTATAGTGAGATTATCTTTTGTTAAATGATATTTTATTTCACATAAATTATAAATGGAGACTCAAAGTAACGTAATAAGGCTTTCGAAAGAAGACATTCCGTTGATATCGAAACCAAGGAATCACAACTCGTGGACAAGGTGACGTATTATTTTTCTCGTAGTAACCTGGAAAGCGTATATTTTACGACCAGATTCCGATCAGAGAACGTACGATGCCGGTCCTAAGTGCGTTTAAGTCAGTTTGACACTTGTAGCCGGTCCCAAAGTTTTACAAGTTATAAATACAATCTAGAATATCTCGAATACCAACATACTATATTGTATACATTTTTAACGATCGGGGATAATAACGCATAGTTCAACATAATATACCTGTCTGACAGCAGCTGTTTTTTCCGCGAAATGTGTAGACTGTTTTCTCCACGTACGACGCGTGTCTTTAACGCTAGATTTCAAATGTTTGTTTCATTATTTAAATTTTTTTATTATAATTATTTAACAATTGCAACAATATAGTGTTCAGAATAATAATAATAATAATACGACAGTGGGAGGAGATAAATGACTATTTTTGCGTAATCTATACGATATTTAATAGTTTTTTTTTCCTTAGTATTTAGTGGTAGAATTGTGATACTAGAATATTTCATAGACAGAGCCACTACGTCATTTCTCAATTTATTAATTCTGTATTACAATCACTCAAGTGTTTCATAATGAAAAAACATATTAAAATGTTATTTAATTTCTTTTGAATGATAATCATTATATTCATGGTGAAACAAGGTACTGACTCAGCATAAATTCATCATGCAAATAGTTGAAAAAATTTGAAAATCATTCTCTAGATATCTTTAGATGTATGTATATCATACCTATACAATACGAAACACCAAGGTGTTATATCATCAAACTTTAGTTACTCTGATTAGAATTTCTCCAAGCTAGATTACAATTTCAAATCATGTATTTCATTTGCAGATGTTGCACATGGATGTGGCGAAGATGTTGCAGAGAAAGAGAACTCAGAGCCAGAACAATCCACATTGGTCAACCATTGCACGAAAAATTTCCAACCAATGTTATCAGGAACCAAAAATACAACTTCATCACTTTCCTACCTTTGGTAAGTTAATACTGAATTATATTATATGTCAAAAAAAGACTCACTAAAAACTCAAACAATTTTAGTTAATTTTTTCAAATTTTCGGATTGACTGATGTCGTTTTCAATTATTTATTTATATTCATTTTAATTAAAAATAAAAAATTCAATTCATTTACAACTGATGTATACACAGGATCAAACACTGAAATTAAACAAATGAATATCCTCAGTCATATCTACTCAACTTTTAAATTCCATGAATATTTTAAAGTTTAAACTCTCTTGGAGTTCATTTATTTTCGCAAAGTTCACCTAGAAAGTATAGAACTTAGAAAAATCAATGATACACTAGTATTAGGGCTTGGCAGATGTATATCTATGTTCTATAAGCAAATAAAAATAGTCTGACTTATCGTGTGGTAGTATGGTATAGGCAGGACTATCTATTGATCCAACACAGTGATCTCATAAGCGCATACACCAGAGTGTTCTTTGAAAGGATGATTTTCAAAATTTTCATATTTTGAAAATTTTCATATTTTCAAAATTTTCATATTTTCAAAATTTTTTAATTTTCGCAATTTTCAAATTTTTCAAATTTTTATATTTTCACAATTTTCAAATTTTCACAATTTTAAAAATTTGAAAATTTTCACAATTTTCAAAATTTTTATATTTTCACAATTTTCAAAATGTTCAAAATTTTCAAATTGTCAAAACATTAAATAATTTTCGAATTGTCGCAACATTTGAAAATTTTCAAAATCTTTAAATTGTTAAAACATTTCAAAATTTTCAAGGTCCACCTCTCACTTGGTTCCGAATCCGGAAAAACAAACTCCCTTAAAATTTTAGCTCTTCATTTCAACACTCCACCACTGTGGTATACCTCAAAGAAGGTTGCTTGTCTTCTTAGAATATACAACTAATGCTAAATAGATTGGTAAATTTTTTTCTCTACCAAATTATAATATCCTTAACAATGTGCTTCTGTTTCTTTAGGTTCTTTTTCAGCAGTTCAAGTTTTTCTTGAATCTTTACTTCCTGATAATGGCCATGTCTCAGTTTTTACCTGACATTAGAATTGGGTATTTATACACATACTGGGGTCCTCTCGGTTTTGTTTTGATAGTAACAATTTGCCGCGAGGCTGTCGACGACTTCAGACGTTATAAAAGGGACAAAGAAGTTAACGGGCAAAAATACTGCAGAATAGTCAGAGGAAGTGATACTCCCGAGCTTGTTCCTAGCTCAAAACTACGTGTTGGTGATTTGGTGGGTAGAAATAATATGTGGGAATTGATTTTATTATCGATTGTTAATCATCTTGTTATGCTGACTTTTTACTATCAGTAGTAGATTTTACTACGTTATTTACCATATTCTTACATTGGATAAAATCAATAGAAACTCGAAGTATAGGTACGTTCGTGAGGCTAAGCTTATCTGTGCCCACAATCCGCGTTAGTCATAGCAACAATATTTGTTCGAAAGCCGGCTTAATGTAATTTTTTTTTAAATGAAAGTCATTCTATAAATTATTGATCATTTTTTATCGGAATAAAGGCAGGATACGTGTGAAAAGATGACTAAAAACACAAAAATTAACATTTTTGCTTTTTAGAATATTTTCATTACTAATTCAATTCAATTATTATAAAAAATAATTTTTTGCACATGATGATATGATATTTAGCACATTTTTCTCAACATCCAAGTAATTGTTTCATTATTCATTAATTTGCAACTATGCGATTTTTTTACACTTATTCTGCAGATATTCGTTCAGTCAGTATCAAATTGATCCTTTTTTTATTCGTTGTAGTTTTCATATCTCTTCAAAGTCAATAAATTTCGAGACGTGAATATTTTTAAATTTTTTGTTTCTCAAATATTGAAGTTGAATCAATATTCTGATGACTTAATACTTGTTTGTAAAATCAAACTACCAAAAACTTATTAGATAGTTGGATAATTTCTGGTATTGAACCTCGGCAGTTCTATTTCCTCAACTATATCAATGCCTAATTTTTCAACTTGTTCAAATATTTACATTCATGACAGTCTTGACGTCACCAAGATTATATGATACCACAAGTTTTTATAAGATCCATTACTTTTTTTAAATCTTTTCTTCAAACATCATGAATTATAATACTATCTTAACAATTTCAATGAGGCACTTTTACAACTTTAAAACTTTTACATGAAGGAGACTCGCGTATACATCACTTTCTTGTAATTATCAACTTAACTTTCATAATTAATAAGTGAACAATAACAACGATTAGTATTCGTATTCCATTGATACTTTATGAAACAGGTCATTGTAGAAAAAGGCCAGAGAGTTCCAGCCGATTTAGTTCTATTAAGAACTACGGAAAAGTCTGGTGCATGTTTTGTTAGAACTGATCAATTAGATGGAGAAACTGACTGGAAGTTACGTTTGGCCGTTCCGGCCACTCACAAACTGGATAATGACGCCCAGTTATTCGACATCAAAGCAAGTTTGTATGTTGAAAAGCCTCAGAAAGACATACACAGTTTTATTGGAACATTTACCAGAGTAAGTAGAGAAGAGTATAATATTACGTGTAAAAATAGCCACAGAATTCATTCCAGAAAGTAAAGAGGTTAAATCTGTCTAATCTAATCCTTCAATTACCTTTTTTTTTCCTGATAGTTGCTATTCGTGGAACAACTTAGCAAACATGATCTTATCTGATAGGTTGTGAGCCAATCACATCGAGCTTTCCCATTCTATGTTTACATTGAGATAAATCTAGTTTTAGATTTATCCTTTTTTTTCTAGACCAATGTAAAATCAATACAATTTCTGTTTGATATTTGTTATGAATGTGGAGAAAGAGTTAGGCAATGAATAAGATTTCATAGAAAACCGTAAACATTTGCGCAAATTTTGATCACCTTTTCTTCAACAGTATGACGGATACAGTAGCGAAGAAAGTCTTGGAGTCGATAATACATTATGGGCAAACACCGCGGTAGCCTCAGGTTCTGCTTTGGGTATAGTAGTTTATACTGGCCAAGAGACACGATCTTTAATGAATCATTCTGCTCCAAGATCTAAAGTTGGTTTACTAGATCAAGAAATCAACCAGCTAACGAAGGTGATTCAAGTTGTCATTTGCTGTTCCGATTTTCTCGACTTTGGGTTTGACTTAAGCCATTTTACACCTTGTATTTGTCTTTTTATTAACAGGTGCTGTTTTGTGCAGTAATTGGCCTTGCCTTGGTAATGATGTCTTTGAAAGGTTTCAGCGGTCCTTGGTACCGCTACATGTTCAGATTCGTGTTACTGTTCTCTTACATTATTCCCATAAGTTTGAGAGTTAACTTGGACATGGGGAAGACGTTTTATGCGTGGTGTATTCAAAGGGACAAAGAAATAGCGGGCACTGTTGTCAGGACTACAACGATTCCAGAAGAACTGGGAAGAATATCGTATCTGCTCAGCGACAAGACAGGAACATTGACTCAGAATATAATGGTTTTCAAGAAATTACATTTGGGAACTGTTTCCTACGGACAAGAAACTTTCGACGAAGTTACCTCTGTCCTAAAGTCTTACTATGCTACACCGAGTTCCGAAAATTCTCCCATTAGAGTCTCCGTTGTTTCTCACGGTGGTAAAGTCAGGAGATCTGAAAGCACAAGAATTTACGAAGCTGTTCACGCTCTTGCTCTGTGCCACAACGTTACACCTGTTTATGAAGATTCTGCTACTACCAATAACTTGGATTCCGTAAGTGTGGAGACTGGAGATACCGGATCTATTCAAAGGTATATTACAAATTATATAAGTATATTGTATACGAAAATTTTCAAGTCTTTTTTATGTGTACTATTTTATTCACAGCCAGACAGAGGCAGATCAACATTATTATCCGGCGGAACCAAAACCAAATTATCAAGCTTCGAGTCCGGACGAAGTTGCCTTAGTAAAATGGACTGAAGAAGTTGGTTTGGGCCTTGTAAAACGAGATTTAATATCCATGCAGTTGAAAGCGCCGAATGGACAAGTCTTGAATTACCATATTTTACAAATTTTTCCTTTTACATCTGAGACTAAAAGAATGGGGATTATTGTCAGAGAAGAATCCAGTGGTGAAATTGTATTTTATCTAAAAGGCGCTGACGTTGTTATGGCTGCCATAGTACAATATAATGATTGGTTAGAAGAGGAATGCGGAAACATGGCTAGAGAAGGCTTGAGAACTTTGGTCGTGGCTAAAAAGACGTTCACGGAGGAACAATACCTCGATTTTGAAGCGAGGTATCTAATCACGAGCCAAATTGACTTGAAAAGCAAAACAGACTTTCTTTATTATATAATTCACTAAGCATCAGTGTGAATATTTAACAAGAGTTGAAATCTGTTCTAGATACAACGCAGCTCGAATGTGTGTAAGCGATAGAGCCTCGAGAGTTACCGCAGTTGTAGAAAGTCTTGAAAGGGAAATGGAGTTACTGTGTGTAACCGGAGTCGAAGATAAGCTTCAAGATCGGGTCAGACCGACATTGGAACTACTGAGAAATGCCGGAATAAAGGTTTGAATACAGACTTTAACATCTTATAGAACATTATATGAACTTGTTATTTATTTCTTTCTATTCTGTATTCAACATGTTTTTCTAACAGATTTTCACACTTTATAGATCTGGATGTTGACGGGAGACAAGTTGGAAACAGCGACATGTATAGCAAAGTCTTCCCGCCTGGTATCAAGGACTCAGGGACTCCACGTATTCAAATCTGTAGTAACGAGGACAGACGCACATTTGGAGTTAAATACTTTCCGAAAAAAGCAAGATTGCGCTTTAGTTATCAGTGGGGATTCTCTAGAAGTATGCCTCCAATACTACGAGCATGAATTTTTAGAACTAGCATGCAGCTCACCAGCTGTTGTATGCTGTCGATGTTCGCCTACCCAAAAGGCAGAAGTTGTTACCCTCATTCAACAGCATACTGGAAAAAGAACTGCAG
The DNA here is from genome assembly GCA_963978835.1 of Tenthredo scrophulariae. NCBI lineage: Eukaryota > Metazoa > Arthropoda > Insecta > Hymenoptera > Tenthredinidae > Tenthredo > Tenthredo scrophulariae. The sequence continues at coordinate 4,682,263 of OZ022230.1, read as the reverse complement.
CCGTTGGTGATGGTGGAAATGACGTTTCAATGATACAAGCAGCAGATGCGGGTAAAAATGATGAGCGATGCTCCTCTACTAATAACTTTGTGAAATTCTTTGTATAAACGTTATTTATGAATTTAAATATTCGCAGGTATTGGCCTGGAAGGCTTAGAAGGACGGCAAGCATCTTTGGCAGCTGATTTTTCAATTCCTCAATTCAGTCATCTAGCCACTTTGCTACTTGTTCATGGTAGACGGAGCTACAAACGGTCCGCTGCGCTAAGTCAATTTGTTATTCATCGAGGTCTCATCATTTCCACAATGCAGGCTGTATTTTCAGCTGTTTTTTACCTATCATCTGTTGCATTGTATCAGGGATTTTTAATGGTCGGGTAAGTAATAGGAGTTTTCTTATTTTCAATCTACAGACTCGATCCACTCATTCTTACGACTGATAATTATTCACAGCTACGCGACGATCTACACAATGTTTCCCGTCTTTTCTTTGGTATTGGACAAAGACGTTTCAGGAAAGATTGCGCTTACTTATCCAGAGCTTTACAAGGAGCTCAGTAAAGGGCGTTGTTTATCATACAAAACGTTCTTTATGTGGATTTTGATAAGCATATATCAAGGTAAACGGTGCCGAAAAATCATAATCCCTCTTATCTTCAAATATTTCATTGCAAATAACTAATATCTGAATTTCTTCTCCAGGGGGAGTCATAATGTACGGTGCTCTCATCATGTTCGAAGATGAATTCATCCACATAGTCGCTATCAGCTTCTCGGCTTTAGTATTGACAGAATTGATTATGGTGGCCTTGACAGTACGAACATGGCATAAAATTATGGTTGTTGCTGAAGTTTTGTCTTTGGCATTATACTTGTTATCCTTGGTAGTTCTGAAGGACTATTTTGGTGAGGATCAATCAGCTGCAAGACTTTTATGCAGATCATAGATTACTTTGCATTTAATATATCGTGATAATCGTCATAATTTTTGTATTGTGTTTCTTTCAGATGCTGAATTTATAAAAACCACAGATTTCCTATGGAAAGTCTTGGTGATAACGTTGGTTTCCTGTATGCCGTTATACATACTGAAATTCTTACGAAAAAAGTTTTCACCTCCGAGTTATACAAAGTTGACCTAATTCTATGTGATAAATAAATGAATAAATAAATATTAATTAAATATAACCGGAGGATCTGTGTAATCGACAAAAAAAAAAAAGAAAAAAAACTACCCTGAAGGATCAATTATTTAATAATAATAAAAAAATGTCACAAAGAATAAATAAATAAACTAATTAATTAATTGAATAATTAATTAATTAATTATTATATTATTATACATACACATCGGTATATTATATATTACATATACCCATTTCTTTTCGAAATCTAAGTACTTTACAGCACTCATTAAACAAATTTTACCAAAGTCTCACTCGAAACGAATTATTATCGGCGATTATCCGAACTGAGACGTTAATATGAATGTTTTCCATGAAAAGCAAAGAAGAGAAATAAATAAATAAATAAATTTCTATTACATAATGATGTAAAATCTGTTGAGAATAATTAGTTATTTGTAGTACGTAAATAATTGCAATGAAGAATTTCGCATCTGATATTAATAATTTGGCTGGAAGCTTCAACTGCGAAACTTTTAAAATGAATAAGAAGCGTGTACCAAGTATTATCATTATTTTTCGTAGTATTGACCGAAAGTTTTACACTTTCTTTTTTTCGATAAATTAGTTTTTTTTTTTTTTCTTTATGGCAGATTATATTCCGGAAAAGCTTTATAGATCATTGCATAGTTTGCCTGAATATACTTTATGCTTTTATTTTTCGATAATTTAGTAATAAACATAGGGATCGTAGTAGTTTACTGAATCAAACTCTATAATATCTACGCATTCCAAAAGTTGAAAATTACAAATGATAAATTCACGACTACGTTTGCACACCTTTCTAACACGTTGGAATATGATTTTATCTTCTTACTCAAAATCCTTGTGATCATCGTGAGCCAATATTTCGAAGTACATACTGAAAATGATACATAAGAATAAGCTTGATAATTAATTATAAGTATATACATACACACATACACATACATTACATATATTATAAATATTAGGTATATACCTTCTATTAATCATTGTACCATAATATGTTTTTGGTTTATTTATGCAGAAATAAAATAATATATTAATTACATTACAGCGTTTTTATCTTTCATCCTATGGTGAAAAAAAAAAAAAGAAAAAAATCTATGGGAGATATGATTTTATAGAAAAAGAAACAACGTATACTGTGAAACAAACATCGTTTATTGATTCTCTACCAAACTACCTAATTTTAACATTAAATCTTTCGGTCACAGTTTTACCGATCTTTTTATGAATATTATTGACTTCAAATTTGGTCAGATTACGTTCCATGTGCCTATAGATAATCCTATAACAATGTGATCTCTGGTTTGTTTTTGGATTTGTAAACTCATCGACCAAAGATATTTGCTCTATAACATCGCCTCCTATTTCTCTTGCTATATCATAAAAATCGTTTGGCATTAATTGTGATCCTTCGGGCAGCCAGAAACTCATATCATTTGTTGATTGCGGATATATACTGACGACCTGAAAAACATTATTCTATTAGACTCAATTCCCAATTCAAACTAGAAAGAAAATAAGTCTGAGCCTTTCAAACTGTCTCATAGTTTGTCATCCTCATTACTACCTTGTATACAATATCAGCGTTACAATCCTTGACGTTAAATTGACTCAAAAAGCCAGAATCCCTCGTCCAGAATAGCCTAATATCTGGAATACCGTACAAGCACATAGCAAGACGTTCTAGACCGGCGCCAAACGCCCAACCCATACGATCGCCTGCCCCAGATTTCTGCAAAATTTCTTGTCTCATGATACCACAGCCCAATATCTCCATCCATTCATCGTGTCTGAGTATTTCAAGTTCCCAAGACGGATGAGTGAATGGAAAATACTCCTTTACCCAGCGATATTTAACATCTGTAAGATTTGTTAAGGTTTGATTAATCCCTAAGCCAGATTTGAATCTTGAGCGAAGTTATCTCTTGAATAACCGAGACAGACCTGGACCAAAAAATGCTTTTGCTAGCCCGATTAAAACGGTCTTTAATTCATGCTCCATTATCTTGGTAGCTTCTAAAGTATGACATCCTTGTTTATCTTCGCTCTCAGCTCCTCTGTGTTCAAAAATTTTCAAACTTTCAGAGTTTTCAACTCCTTCAAAGAGCTCATCTTGTGTTTGGAGTCTGACAGCGTCTGCCTGATGGAATACTGGATAATGTGTGGCGTTTATATCATCTCTACGATACACGTCGCCAATTACAAGGAAATTGTTCAATCCCATAGAGATTAACTCCGCTTGATGAGCCGTCGTATGAGCTCTGAGCAAATTTTCAGAATTAACGTAGTAGCAATCACTCTTACTTCTGCTCGGATGATCTTTGGGAACGAGTAAAGAATCGAAATTTTGTTCCACCGTTACTATAGGCGTCAGATTATCGTGTATACTGAATATCGGATTTCCAATACGGTTCGGATAAGCTTTGTAAAAATAATTCGCGATCCTTTGCCGCACATGGGACAAGGGATGGCCAGGCATTGTGTGTAAATTTCTACCAAGATATTTGACTATTTTACTAGTCAAGTTGGTCCATTCATCTCGCGAGTAATTTTTATCTAATAGTTTGATGTCGGATTTTACTGCATCTGCTTTTGCTTCCGCTGAATATTTCCGCACGGATGATATCCGCGCGTATACACGACGAATGTTTCTTATCATCATCTTGTACTGGGTCAAGAGAAACTTTATTTTAAAAACTATTTCTATCAGATATACGTAGTGGATATTCGCAAGTAAAGCCAGACGTTTATTATTCGAACGTCGATAGTCACGAAAATTTTTATTATTTGACTCGACTATACTAGCAGAGTAAACTGTGAGGATAAATTTATTATTTACGAAATTGTACTTGCTTATTTCTGGGATAGAATTAGCCAAAATTCATCCGTCATTAATGCGTCGAGACCGGTCTGGTTAACAATTTAAATACGGTAAGATTAGGTTATGTTATCGTAGGGTTAAGTTAGGTTTGGTTAGAGTTGGGTTACATAATTCCGTCGAAAACACTAATTTGTAATAGTATTATCATATTATCTATAACTTGCTATTAGAAGTAACAGATATACCAAAGATGCGAAAAGTATAGTAAGAAATAAGCGATAAATCGTAGCATGAGACTTGCCAGCTTATATTATTTGTCATCTAACATAACAATTATTGGAATTTAAAAAATGGATGATAAATTCTCTCAGATAATGTCGTTGTTGAAATTGTTAGATTCTGATTAATTGTTAATTTCAAAAGTTCAAATTGCAGCTTATTCCAGTTCTTGTTTTCCACGTCGGGATTTTCGGGTTGTGATGTTTTATGTTGGTAGAATTGTTTAAATGGAGTGATTTCAGGTTTGTTTAGCTAACGGTGAGTGATGGCTGTTGCACGTGAGGCGATAATCGGTCTTTACCGAAATATGATCAGAGAAAGCAAGAAATGGGATTCATATAATTACAGGCAAGTACAAGAATGACATATACACACCCAGACACAAACGGGTTTTCCATTCACATTGTTTTACGTCTATATATTCGATACGATCGGTGCGTAGCAGGCGGCTTACGCAACTTGGATTCTCTCCATGCGACTTTCTGTTTGACAACCACGTGCAACCGGCATATTATCTTGATATAAAATTAGAATAACTAATAGAATCACTAGGGGAATATTTTCAGTGAAAATTACAATATTGTAAGAGAACTATTGACGGTTCATTCGTGCGAGATTTTAATTCAATTCCAAGACGTGTCACGTTGTTATGTGATTTTTTTTTTTAGAAATTATGCCCTTCGGAAGATCAGGCATGAATTTAAAGAAAACAAGTCGCTCAAGGACAACGAAAAGATAAAAGAAAGTTATAACTTTGGTCTAATGAACCTGGATATGATTAAAAGACAAGTAACTATTGGGAATCTCTACAGCGACCGGCCTCTGGTTATCGAAACTTCTACGTCGCACAAAACGAAATAGATATAACAATTAATTAACGTAATAAAATTTAATTGTATTTATTTAGAACATTTTCGACGGAATGTGATAGATTACTGATGTGAATTCAATTGTTCCTTAACGCTAAGCAATTCATTTATAATAAATGGTGGTTCTCTTCTGATCTTATATTCTTATATTATATTAATCCATACCCTATTCCCCAATCCCTATCAACCGTTACTTGTATATATCGCTAGTACCGAAAGTGGAGACTTTTTGAGGGAAAGATTGCTTTTTTCACTGAAGGTAGGTGAATGGAAACTGAATGGTACCCCAATGAAATTTTCGCCCCAGTTCTGTGAAAAAGTTCACGTTTTTTTGTTGTTTATTATGTCTACGTTACTGGAATGAGTTATAATATGCAGTAGATACATGCATTTTATTTACATATAATCATACTCTCCTTAATTGCGTCGGCGATTTGTTCATGTGTAGGGTAGATGTACCATTTATGGCCACTGTACCGTTTGTGATCATGCTTGACAAATGCTTCCCTCCTTTCTGGCACTATCAATCTATTCAATTATTGAATTATTTATGAAAACATACCCCACAGCAAATATTAGACCCAACTTTTCCAGTACTTGGATGTTTAAAAGTGAAGTTTTTAATAATTAAGATTGTTAAGGTAGTTGCCTTCGTATATATAGTTTATGTGCTATTGCTTACTCACTCACTTGCTATTGTTTCCTCTCTCTCAGTACCGCTTACTCACCTTAACTCATGACTATATCCGACTGATTTACTCAATTATTATTATCAATATGTGAAAAACTATGTGGTAAATAATTTCCAAATTTTTCAACATAATTGTAAATATATAATTCTAATAGATATCAGTTTTTCAAAAAAATGGTAATTTCCCTTCAATACAAAAATAGTAAAATTTGTTGATTTATGACGGTTATGTCCTTTACACTCCTATGCTGCATGTACAAAAAGTATAATTTTTATTGGCAAATATCTTGGGTTTGCTGTGGTCAATCGTCTCCAAATTTTAATATTGTATGTATTATGCATTCAATTATTTATAGTCAAAATTTGAAACACTTTTTAAAATTTTGCCATCGCGAGGCAACTACCTTACAATAGTTTTGTACCGTTTGTGGCCACGCCTCGATTTACATGGTAATTAGTATGACCACAAACGGTGCTAAGGTGGCCAAAAACAGTATGTCTACCCTAATTCAATATTTAATGGACCCTTAGAGTGGTTGCAAAGGTTACTTTCAGTGAAAAGTCTTCATTCATGTAATTTGATTCATTTTCTATGGCTATTCCAAAAACGGGGATGATGGGATTCGTGGGGGGGGGGGACCTATCCGAACCAATGAGGGTTTTAGGAATAGGTCAGGAATTTGGGGTGGAATTGTCTTTAAGAGTGTCGTAAAAATTGTATGAGGGTAGAGGATGGAAAATCTCAACATTTAAATGGGGTTCGTAATTTACAATATCGATCCCGTTGATCTCTTTTTCGATATTATGTCCAACGATCGCTTAGTGCCGTATTTTTCTTCTTCCGTTGTGTCCCGTTGCGAACATATGGTATGCGTCTACCATACTCTTCAAGAATTATCGTCTCATTGTCAGTGTCGATTATCATTTTAAACATTTGTGTTTGTTTTAAACAGTGGTGCCCAGGATGTAGTTCTCGCTCAAGTTTGGGATGACGAGGTAAATCAGGTCTACTGCAACGTTTTCTATTTGGGTTCTGATTTCTACGTGGAGTTTCAACCGGGCCGACGCCTCTCCCGTTGCACCCCTTATGGAGAATCCGCTAGGTACAGGTTCCCTTAAGCATTTTGGAAAACTGTCCTTGTTGGAATTGTAAAAAATTTCGGATATGCACGTAACTTCACTGCCGGTATCAATCAGTTTCAGTGCAGTTGCTTTCACGCCCCCGATCTTTATTTGTAAAATGGGACAGTCCCCCAATCTGGCTCCTCCGTCAGCTGCGCTCGACATCGGATCTCGTTGTATTATACCAATCAGCTGAAAGGCTGAAACATGAATGCTGATGTATACCACAGAGACTCAAAAAAGCCATCTTCTAATAATCAGATCTGATCGTTGTGTAATATATATTGAAGACCTGCCAGGTTGAAACCTTTGTCACTTATTACTTAATTCATGTTGTGGACTAAACTTCATACAATTCAATAACTGCACCTATAGCCGAACCGCGAAATTGCTTCATCATTTCATGAGTGATTGTTACAATTTCGGCTCCGACTTTGAATGTGAATTTCATGACCCTCAAGATTTCTGCATCAGTATTTCTGAACTTTGGCAAGCCGTAACTCCGGAACGGTGGATCCCAGAGAAAACTTTGTATGACGTTTTTTGTTGCTCTATCAATTATCTAGATACGCATTTTTCGATTTTTTTTTATCAATAAATTTGAAGCTACTATTCGCTATTTTCATTTTGTTGACCTTTTTTCGAAGCCCACTTCGTTCTCTCTGCTCCCAAATCAATTATCTAGCCGAGGAATGCATGTGATCAATTTTTTGTCTGAAGATATGTCGAGAATGATTCACCTGATTTTACTGATTTTATTTTCAATCGACGCGGCTCTTCTAAACTTAGAACTGATTAGATTTTGGCCTTAAACAGCCAAATTATGGAAAATATAAGAAAAAAATTGATGACGTCTCGAGAATGGATAAACGGATTTCAACTAAAACTGATACCAGAAGGTTTTTTCGGTCGCTGATCACGAATCTGGGGGCAAATTTACTAAATTCATAATGGCGAATCCGAAATGCTTGAAAAATACCTAAAAACCTTCAGTATTGTGCAAGCCAATATGAAATACGTGTATTACAAGTAGAATACTGTGCTGTTGAGATTTCATTGTTGATTTTGTCACAAACATGATTGTGGATTACGTAGGGTAAATTTTTGAACGTGCAAAAAATCAAAATATTTAGAATAATGCGTATCTCGATAAGTGATGAGGCAACAAAAAACATCGTACGAAGTTTTCTCTGCGATCGACAGTTCCGGAGCTACGGCTTGTCAAAGTTCAAAAATGCAGATGCAGAAATCTCGAGGGACATGTGGATTTCACGATAACAAGTATATATAGGAAGCATTGAAGAGGAAATGAAACGTGCGAAATGTCAAGAAATTTGCGTGTAAGAATATGAACAACCATACTGACAGCTCTGTAGTTCAAATTGCTGTACCGGGTGATTCCTCGCTTACATCGCAGTGATTTGGGTAGCGTACCGTCGGTGACCCAGAATTCGCGTCGAGGAATTTACAAGGTAAATCTTGATCAAAAACGGAATCGAAATTTCCTTAGCCGTTTTTTGGGGAAAAGCGTATATTTCTCGGTATAATTATTTTAAATCCAGGCAATGAAGCGCGACTTATGAACGGCCGTTTGTCGATGTGATTACCGCTCGGTTGTGTGCCCGTCTCTCACCCTATTGTCGCCGCGAGAAAAAGTGCACACAACCAAACGGCAAGCACCCGTCATTGACTGAAATTAAAATAATTATAAAGAGAAATCTAAACATTTCTGGAAAAAACGGCTAAGGAAATTTCGATCCCGTTTTTAATCAGGATTTACCATGTAAATTCCTCGACACGAATTCTGGGTCTATATGATATAATATATGATATATAGTATACTATAGATGTACAACTCTGTGCTCTGACGGTCCACTAGCGACATCACTGTGATGTAAGCGAGTTGTAAGACGAGAGTGAAATTTTATTCGAATAAAGTAAAAAACGAAAGAAACGAAGATAACAAAAAAAGAAAAAAATGATTTGAAATAGCTATTTATGTATTAAGTCCGAAAAGTGTCACAATCAGGTATGGGTTATTTCTAATATGAGCCGATCAAGTGTGCTGTGTCACAAGAGAACGAGTGAGGATTTATTGCCCGAGCGCAGCGAGGGCGATCATCCACATGAGTGGCGTGGTTCGGGGATCTGAGGCACGCCGAATACAATAATGATTGTATTCAATGTACATACATATAAATATTCAGTGCAATGTAGAATCTCACTACGGTAACCAAAATTAGTTATTTCATGGCAATTTGCAAAACCCAGGTTACGCTGATTTCTATTGTATAATTCAGTAAATTGATAGAATAAAGGTCCATTCCAGAGAGTTATTCAGCAGGTTCTTTATATTTCGGTCCAAGTAAACACCCCTACAAGTTTGAGCAGAATCCATGACCAACAAGCCTGATCGACTCCTAGTCAGAAAGAATTCAATATCATAGCTATTCTGCGGGTCCATCGGGAGATGACCGGAAGTCTAACGTATATGAGCTAGTTAATGATTTCATGAGTAAGAATGCTGTGAGACGGGCGACTTTTGCAATGACTCAATTGATAGTCTGAAAGTAATAGAAGTACCATCAACTCCCCCCCCCCCCCCCGGCCTCGGCCGCCGACAGCAAACTGTTCCACACGGGAGATTGATAACTTGCCGGCGGCGCCTGGCTATAGGCGACCCAAAGTACACACTGCTCTCTAAATGAGAACGATGATTTCCTCTGAATCTCGATGGGTAGCGGTCCAGGTCGGTAGAACGGTTCACTATTTTGTCGGTATTTTACTTACGGGCCAGTGATCATAGTATAACATATCTGCGTCGTTAAGGTAGTATTCTGATCAATGCGTAGTCGGTAAAATAGGTTTGGATCATAACTAGGCAGGATAAAATGTGAAACGGTAATTATTTAACTGATAATGAATATCTCTTGATATTGACTTGAAAGTTTATTGGGATGACGAAACAATAATAATAATAATAATAATAATTTACTACCAGACCCGCCATACAATTTTTTAATCGACTTAACTTTGAGCGATGAAATATACAGGTTTTGAAAATTGATGCTAACATGTGAAGTGAAACATTACGCCGAGACGGTTGTGTAGTGGATGTAAAAAGAAGTTTGGGATCTCGGCTTGTTGGCTAAGCTCATCGCGTGAATTCTCAAGAGAAACTCCTGCCCATCCTAGCTTGTGTGCAAACCACTTGTTCCCGTGTTATTACTGTCTCAGTTGCAGCTTCACTCGAGAAGAATTGAAACTCAAGAACTTTGTAAGTATGCATGTGTTCTTTCCTTAGAATGCTTAGAATCTTCTATGTCAAAGAAGCTTTATTAGTTTTTGTTCATCTGCACTAAAATGATGAATAATTTATACTCTTCATAAGCATATATTTGACCGACGTGTACATACATGTTGTATGGATATTAGTACAAGTTTGCGATTTGCGATATGCAGGTCCCTTCATTTTATGATTAACAAAAAATAGAAAAGGGTGATTCGTGTTGATTCGCCCATAAAAATTGATCACGACTGCGCAATAGACTGACTAGAGGGCGAAAGGTGTACGTAGACACTGAGCTTAAAAACTTTAACAAAAGCCCCTCTCAAGCTTCTTCAAGATGTCTGCCTCGCTAGCGCGTAACGTGCCGAGCAAAAACTTCGTAATGAGCGAAACGAGCCAAGCCAAGGGGGTGATGTTTGCAAATCATTAGTCTGCCGGTGAAAGCACCTCCCAAGTTAAGGGGAAGGATGCCCTACGAACATGAATGAAGAGGGTGTGGGAGGAGATTGGAGGGACGAAGAGGGTTGAAGCCGAAGCACGAGGAGCACTAACGTCTTGTTTGCTTATGTAGGTATAAGTTTATTTAGTTATAATTCAAAGAAGATAATACTTCCGGATAAATTGCGTTCCCAAAAACGATCTAATCGCTTTCCAGTTTACGTAGTAAATAGCTATTGCTGTTGTTTGGAAGTCTTCCTCGAGATGAGACACAGGCGAATTGTCTCTCAAGTAAATAAACTTTAGTTGAGCTATAGACAAGGGTTCCCTGAGAAAGAAATATCATTTGCGGTTTGTGTTTTTGCCGGAAAGCCAACTGCCGTTTTTATGAAGGTATAGAATTACAGGGAGTGTGAAAAGTCCCTGTACATCCAAGCTAGAACGAAAAACCACTGCATATCTCGTGGCATCGACCTTTTAACAAACACCGAGGAAAATAGTTCGTATAACTATGCATACTGCTTTTCAGTTTCCTTTTTTCAAAAAATCTTGACCGATTCTTCGTTGTCAACGTATTTTTGTAACCCGTATAAAAAAGAAGAAGAAACAATGCCCCTTTGAGATCCTTGAGGCAATTACGTGAATCATTTCACTCCTACACTCCGAAGTTTCAGGCATTAACATTCTGCGCGCTTCTTTGAGGCAGCCGGTTTTTAATCATCGAAAATCGGTGTCTTCAGCGAATCGTAAATTCTATTCGTATGATCTTGAATAAGAATTGGGTTTCGTGTATAAAAATTGCAGGAATTTGTGCATTCAGAGCTCAACTGCAGGTGTATAAAATGAAATCCTTAAGGATGGATTGAGTTTTTTTGAAACGCTTCGATGATTTATGGATGATGATGATGATGATCTATATAGTAATAAAGTGGCGATCGAGGGGAATTGGAAAATAAAATATGCAGTGTATATACCGTGATCTTCGAATAGAAAAGGAAGCGAGATTTTACTTGGTAAAATTACACGGAAGAGAGATCACTGTAATTTGAAGTTCTTCAACGTACAGTAGGCGGCAGCAACAAACTGCGAATTAAGATGTAAGAAAAATGTGGGAAATTAGGTTAAGTCAAGCGGCAAACATGGCAATACTCGAACCAGCGTAGACGAAGGGTTTGCCAGCTTTGTGGTTGACGCTTCTCGGAAACTGAAATTACTTCCTTTGCGGTGGCGGGAGTTTAGAGAAGGGGAATTAAGGTGGAAGGAAGATCATTTCTTTGAGAGTCGTTTCACCCTGCTCGATAAGTTACTGATCCTGATTCCTGACTCACCATCTGTCAAGGTGCAGGCTCGTTAATTTCGTTTGCACGCGCATAGCTAATCGGGCAACGGCTGTAATGCGATTTGAACGTCCAGAGTCCTGTGGGATAACCATGACATAACCGCCGGTCCCCTGGGACGATCCATAAATAATACACGTATGCAAATATTCTGACGGCCCGTTTCGAATCCAAGTGTGATTGTGGCGACATTTAACTGCCATTTCGTTTTTAACAAACCATATTGCAAAATTTGTATCTACAGGTACTTTTCGTGTTTATTCGAATGATAATATATTCACCGTTTGCCAAGATTCCGCATATATACCTATAACGTATCATTTATCATAAAGATAAATTATCGAATACCTACCTACAATTATTTTACGCAAATGGTACTCGCAGCCACGTTTCAAAACTAAGATATACAGTTGGTAGATAAATATTACGCGATGAAGTATGCGAGAAATTTATGGGCTACAAGCTTAGGATGAGCTTTTCGCTTACCAATCCTCACGTGGTTGCCCAGAGGGTTTGTTTTCGTCACTTTTCCGTGCAGCTTTATTGCAGGGATGAAAACCGTTTATATCTATACCATTTACCAAAAGTTAATTACAAACGTTGATCGCATAAGCTGCGTTACAAAAGTTTCCTCATTTACGACGGTGCAATTTACACGTCCTCTAATTATCCTCTTGTACAATTTACCGTCGAAACATCCCCTTTGTTATGATTGTTATCAGGAATATCATCTTCAGTATTATGTATGAGGTATTATCATAGACCCTCCATATTTCGGTTAATTAAATAAAGCTGTGAGGAGTCCTGATCGAATTGAGCTTCGAATATTCCATGAAAACATTTGTTATGATTAAAGTTTAGTTTTCTATCACTATTTCTATCAGCATTATCATTTCAGTCATAAATTTTTTAGTGTTTAGTGTTAGAACGAACATTTTTCTATGAGGTTCGCTGCTAGTTGTAACAATTTATCCTCAACTGTTTGCGATGTTTCTCACGAGCGGCATATTAGTGGCAGAAGGATGATCCTGTTAACAGGATCAGCACCTCTTCGCAAGTCGAGGGCGTGCGGACGGGGTTCTTGTTATTGACAGCCACACGTCGTCGTTGTCCTTAGGGAACTGGATCCAGTGCGTCTAGAAAGTATTACTGGAAAGAGTTCTACTTTAATTCAACATTTATTGGATCAAGCTGTTTACTCACATGTCTGCAATCAGCTAGCAGCTCTTACATACGCTTGTATATATACATACAGAAATATATAATGCGCAGCTAGCAGTGGCCTGAAGGATCCTATGGATTTCAAGTGAACTCGACTTCTTCATTCCAAGAACCTTTAAGCGTTGGCTTCTTTTCTGCGGCTCATTTTAGGTCCTTTTAAGTCCTTTTGGGTCTCTCCTGCACCTATACGGTTGAACCGCAACTACATAGTACCGGACGAGCCACCCACCCAACAATTATATTTTTACAACGTTGAAAACAACGTGTTCTTCGTGTTTCGTATAATCGTTCGACGGGAAAAAGCACCGAAACCAGACGAGACTCGGAAGAGATTGATGGGAACCAAAAGTTGCGGGCGCGATGACCCAAACATTTGGATGTGGGCGCTCGACGTTTAGCCAACAAGTGCCCTGAGTAGGCGGTGGTTATTTTTATGCCCCCTAATTACACATTCTTGCGCGAGCACTTGAAACGTTTAGGGTTGTAGGTCGACGCAATACGATCTCGGTCGCTTTTCGTCTCTTCTCCCACGACTGAGTCAGACTGGTACCTTAAGAAGCAAACAGAGAAAAGACGAGGAAGAGGTAGTTAATTTTCAATTAAAAATAAGGTTCACCTTCGAGCATTGATCATTACGTCAAATAACATCATTTCGTTCATAGTAATCAAGAAATCTGTCGATCATATGCACGTATGAAGTTATACCTTCGGTATTCTTTCGTTGGTAGATATCAGGCGTATAGATACTGTATGCCGCATTTTGGGAGTTTATAAGTCTACGTAGCTGGAATTTGAGAATATCTAACATCAATCAATCAAGTATAATTGTCCGTGATGGTCGACGAAGCACTCACGATATAGGTATACGAGAAAGAAGAACAAAAAAAAAAAGAGAGAAAAAAAATAATAATAATAAAAAAACTTATGAAATTATTTTCCTCAACGATGAAATATCGCGCGGCAATTTAGATCTCGTAGGAATCTCTGAGGAAAGCGAGATGATGATAGCGGTGGGACGGGGTGGAGTGGGAGCGACGAAGTAAGGGTTTTGGAGTATAGAAACCGCTTGAAATCGCTCCGAACTGCGTTAGGAAAATTAAAAGGAGTTTAAGACGTCTACGAGGCTTGATTTATCGGCGTCGAAAAAGATACGAAATAAGAATGATTTATAGTACGTATACACGCGCCGTTTGCCCAACGTTCTTCAATTTAATAAAACAGAAAAGAAAATCGCGCCCCTTAATATTACGATATAAAAATCAAAATTCTTACAGCTTCGATCCAGCTCTTTCCAACCTATCTGCATACATCACATTAACTAATGGAACCTCAATACCCCATTATACCTTTTCTACTTATACCATAGTTCTCTCGCTATATGCATAGATTAATTCAACGATTTTCCTGCCCTAACGCGTAGCCGCGGTGTACACATAGATAGTTCAAATTAGGGCCATAATCCCTAAGCACCGAGATAGACATCACCCTTCGTTCTGTCCGTCTGACTATTTACCGACTGTATTTTAACCCTCAATTTGTCGTCAACAGCCAGCTCTAACCCATTGGGATTTTTTAGCTCTTTGCCCCTACTCTGGTCTGTTCATCTAACGTCATGTTACGTTGAAGGATGCGTTTCCTCCAGTTCCAGGATAAAAAAAGATGGTAAAAAGAGAGAGAGAGAGTGAGAAAAAAAAAGAAAACAACAGGAAACCATTTTTAACTTGACTATTTCATTCGACGGTTGCTCGAAATTAACAAACTCTCTATTATATCTCGTTCCATTTCTGCAGTGGACCCCTAATGTGATCTGGCGAGAGATCAAAGGCGTCACTCGCACACCTGCCCTACCTTAACCTTTGGCTCTATACCACCCTCGAACATCGTTGTCAAGGACCACATTAGCGATCAAGTACACTGTTGGGGATTTATCGCCGACTATCATTTCTCGAGATATCAAACAGACAGAGGTTCGGGCTGTGTCGTATAGCAGATTCGCTCTTTACCCGAGCCAAAAGCGACGTTTCAATTAGACAAAGTGGTTCTACAACTAATAACTCAGTATTTCGTACAATTAGCTCGGTAGACTTCAGTGATTCGAAATTACTGGTTCGTTTGTGGATCGAGGATCAGGTATATATGGAAATTATACATCAGGATGTTACCTACTTGATTACTTTAAGTAGATGCTGCCTATGCGGACTTCGTTGCAGAGGTTTTACCTGTTGATTGGTATGTATATCACAGTCTTATATACGTATCTATAATTATATTCATGTGTTACTATACATATGGGGCATTCTATGCCAACTGTAGCAATTTCCGATCCCGACCATCTCGGGTTTGATTCATGTTTTTTTTTTTTTTTTCTCTTCCATATCATTTTTACGACTCTACATATTTGTCCAGATTCTTTCCACAAACCGTTATTCATTACTGAATCTCTTAGACTGAAAAAAAAGACGCTCGTTCTGATTTTTTTTTTTCGAGCTCAATTCCAATACTTCTGTGTTCCAGGAGGATAATTTTTAGCGGTAATGTAACGAGAAAATGGCACTAATTTTTCGTGTATTCATTCAATCGATTTTAAGGATTGTCAACGAATTGAGAATATTATCAACGCAATTCTTACACGAAGAAGTATCAAGGGAATGGAAAGATGCGATACTTACAATTATCTGAAAAAAAAAAATCGGTGTAACGGATCATCAATAAAAGTTTAAAAGCGATCCAATAAGCAGTCGAAAAATTAGTTTCACTTTCGGATATGGCTAACAATGATCCTCGTGAAGATCAGTATTTTTGAAATTTCACTCAGCAAATTAAAAATTGGAGAATAATTAACGGTTCGTGTGCGAAAATATGCGAGAAATTTACGTCCCCTATATATGATATACATAATGTTCATAATAAAACATGAGCTTTTGGTGAACCTAGCATGGAATGACCCATATGTATGTATTTGGCATTTGGTAGTACGTGTTTAAGGCTCGAGTCATGCGATATCGGAGATAAGTGATCGCGTTAAATTGATGTTGAACAGGGATGACTCGCGACTCGTTATTTATATATTTCTGGTTATACCCGTCCGCTCGTCGATTATTATAACAGGTTAATTATTGGTGCTGGAGTCATTAACCTTTTCATCGTTCTGTCATTGAGCTCTGGTACATCACCCCGAGGCAACGATCTCTTCTACGAATTCCGCGTTCCCCAATTATACATTACTTTAAAAGCTACATAAAAAACTGAAGTATTAATGACCCGTACTAATTAACGATACAATCCTAACTCTTAAGTACAAGAAAAATCTACTCTATGCTCGGCTCGTTATCAAGATGAAATGTTCTTTCTCTTTTTTATTTATTTTTTTTTTATTATTTTTTTTTCACCAAGATATATGCTATATGGTATATTTGCCGAATGGTGGTATATATTTGTTGGTTACCAATGACAGTGATTATCTCCGACCGCGTTAGATATATTTCTAACGCCCCATAATGAATGCACTGATTATATAGATACGTATGTACTACATATACACGGAGTACATAAAATAGACATACATGTACGCGACGAGATTCGTCATCAGCTGTTACGGCGCTACGTAATGATAATGATCATTTCGTTTAGTGCATCACATCGAGCCCGAGGGTACGGGCATAAGTCACCCAGGAACCCCCCCAAGGGTTCGGCATCCCACCAAGAACCCTAGAATTATCGCTAAACGTTAGCGACTAGACTCTATAGATCTATTGCGTATAAAATTCTAGGTTTGAACGAACGCGGCAGAGTGGTTAGATGCGAGGGTGGACCTGCAACCGGTGCTCGACCAACTTTTGAGTTATACATATGTATACCTACTGTGTTAGGAACGAAAAGTCAGACTATGAACCGCTCATCGAGGGTTAGAACTTTATCGAGACTTTTTATCACCACCATTCCGGCTTTTATCGATACTATACTTATAATTACGTGTGGTATGAAATTACAATCTCTTGCGATGTCCGCGGGTGCGGGATTTCTTCCTTTTCTGTCATACAGCAGGTATCATGCAGTATAGTATAATGCAGCGGTCAGCTTTGTCGCATGACATGTGCTAGTGCGCTGGGGCTCATTTAGTATGGTATATGCGTATTATAACGACGTATAATGTCACTGCATTGGACTTTGAGTCGAGCTACAAAGGCAAAGCTTTGCCCAGGGCACCTCTACCTGCTCTGAATTACCTTGTTTCGAATACCCCAACCATGTATCTGTTTGTGATTTATGTTAATGACTCATTACCAGTCCCTCAAAAGGATATACTCTTGTACATATACACGTTAGTCTGTATGCACATACGTACATACACCGGGGGATATATCTTTGCCCAACAAAACTTAGATAAACTCAAATGCTCCTAGCATCGAACTTCATTAGTTATACGCATGTACAACAAGTCTCAAAGTCGTTTGTACAGAAATATATTTGTAGCCACCGTCTTCCTCGTTCCCAACTGACTGTTCCCGTCTTCAACCCTCTCAATAGCTTATATTTTCTCAACTATCGAATCATTGAAACTGCAAGTTGTTCCTAAGCAACTACACCGGGCAGAGTATGTGAAGCCATCGTGCTCAGAAGTCTCCCTAGAACGTCAAGGCTCCCGCGACCACAATCAGTCAGGATGTCCTTCCCACTTACTGCCCTCATACGTTCTGTGCTGCGCACCCCGTTACCCTCGTATTATTTGTAGCTCGGTTCTAGAAGGGCTAATGTGAAATTATTTTGCGGTATTCAGGCAACGTACATGTGCCAACAGCTTAGATGTCTGTATTTGATGTTTGATAACTCATGGATCAACTGACTCGGTTTTAGTTTGCAGAAAAAAGTCGTATTCGGATATATCAGTATACTTGGAGCATCGTTAATTGATGAATTCATTGTTTTTGTGTCTTGCGTAGTTAGTACGTTGAATAAAGTTGGTCCTGTACCCGGAGCGGACCAATCAGAGTACGTCGTTGAGCGACGGACAGCCCACGCAATAGCTGCGCATCTCTCCCTCTTATTAATCCAAGTTTCTTGATCTCGGAATCTGAGGGTAATAATAACATCTTACAAGGTCTGAAGATCGCGGTGGATGCCTCCCTCGACGTGGTCTGCCTACCTATATACCTCGCCACGTCTTGCTTTGTGGTGCAGCGACCCGTGTGATTACTAAACTCTGCTCAGTGCGCTCATGGTCCTTTCGCAAAGCTGCGTTCGGTTCAACAAGCAAAGCCAAAGTTGTTGCACGTTCGGGACTTGTCTGAATACAACCAGCGAGAAACGGGCCCCGGGTAGTTCGTACGAAGCGCAGACCTCGGCGACGGGAGTCAAGCTGAAGCTTAACTCCGGTAATGGATCTCTCATAAACAGACGCGATTGCCAGGGCCCTTTGTGTTATAATCATGAAGTTACAGAATAAATTGCACAACTGGCTCAAAGCTCGATGTGTGTATACCAGATACATGCATCGCATATAGAAGTGGTGGAATTTGACTTTCGAAGAAAAACTTTTCAGGAATGAAAGCGACGTGTTCGCGTTACTCCATCATACGCGAACTTTTAAATCAGGATTTTGTCTTCGATTTGTTGAGAGCTGTCTGTTCGAAAACATTTTAGGAATTTTCGGTACCACTCGCTATATACCTATTCCGCACCAAAAAACAGAGCGAAGCACTCAGAGTGCAACTTTTCCATCGGTGTTTTGCCAGAGGCTAAAAATCCCGGAGTTGGGGTTCCGCAGTCTCTTCTCGACTGCTGGGGTACCACTGCTCTCCCCGTTGACGAGCACCGGGCTGCTGACGGCCCCGGGTCTGAGATTCAAACCAGCTGTTAAAAGCTGCCTGCTTTGGCCTGCTCGATCCTTGACTAACTGTGTACATGCGCCTATATACAGGTATGGCGTCTGGGGTATTAGTTATTCTCGTCATCTGCTGTGAAATTTATTTTCAAAAACTTAAAGATCCGGTATATTAATGTCTATAAACTAGGTACGAAATAACGTCCTTGTATACCCATTGCCGACCGTTGCGACAAGGCATTAATCTTCGTCGTCGAAAGTTTAAGTCGCTTTTAAAACTATCTTTCAGTCTCCACGCCTCGTTGGTTATGCCGAGTATAATTATATGTATATTATGCAGGAAGGTTACTCCCACAAACAAATTGGTTCAAGTATAAGTCAACGTATGCTAAACTTATGTCCGTTTTCTTATTTCGGATGATCTCCGAGGTTGACGTATGGCTATATGACCTATGACCCCCCCTCTGGCATGCGGTCAAACTCAACGAGTTAATAACCAACTAATTACTTGAGTATCTTGCTTATTAGGAGGCTGGTCTAGTATAGGTCCTGGTCAACGGTCTGGGTTAAAATACGTGATGGTGAACGCTGAAGTATGCGAAAGATTCATCTCTGGATTTCACTGTGTTAGAAAAATGTTGAGGATATGAATTTCCATGATCTTCTGTATTGTTTTTTGTAAAAAAAAAAAAAAAGTCATATTCTAATGATGAATTTCTAGCCGTTCTCCCGGGTGAAGCAGGTATCTTAGTTTATATTATATACTAACGGGCGAAGAAGATGAACACGGTTGATGTTGGTCGCAAGTGCAGGAGGTCACAGTCGTAAATACCCTATGCAGATTTCTCTCATTCCTTTGTTCTCTTGTTTTCTTATTTACTTCTTTTCCAAGAGAATCTTTTTCGTCTTACTTCTCTTCATCCACTCCGGTATAGTATACCATAATAATAAACGTTGTAGTACGGGACAGAGTCCACATATGTGTTCCTATTCGTATAGAGTATAGTAGGTAAGATCTTCGCCATGTATTTGCAAGAGTATAACCTCCGCTTTTGCGTTAGTGTACATATATATACATATAAATATATACATAAACGTGTGAGGATGTGCGGATGGGTATATACGTGCATATAAAAGCGTGTATACATATAGATACGTGTTTGCTTTGCACCGAGCTCATTAGGAGATGGGCCGGCCTGGCCTCTGTGGTGATTAACATGGTCGTTATGCCATGCTAGCAAGGCGGGGCATTAAAAATCCCATCGTGATATATCGCTGATATTTGTTTCGTTTGGTTTTCAATAAGTTATCTTTGAACGGATTCATTGATTGCGTGAAAAATGACGCGTTCGTTACTGATTCTTCGCTACGATATTATACCGTACCATCCGCACCAGCTCCAATATACGGCGCCTCGAGGACTCGCTCGCATTGTTCTATACAACTTCCACGTCTCTTCACCCTTCTACATAATAGTATGCAAGTATGTTAATACTTCGAACCACAGATCATTTTCGGCGCCATGAATATTCACTAGATGCTGTCGGTGATTATTAAACCATCCTTAACTGTTCTCGATAGCAAATTCTGCCAAACTCTAGGCAAAGTTTCAAAACGTTTTATCCCCCTTCGAGTGAAGAGGTTGAAATATCAAATTTTAACTAACAATTGATAAGCTCAAATTCGAGACTTCGAAATACTAAAAAATCGCTACAAAAGCCTTCACCTTATTCTGTGAGCAAGAATTTTTTTCGACAATTTCGCAGCGTGACGGTGAATGTTTTTGAAATCGAATACGTCTCTTTTCCGCTGAGATTGGGGCGGTTAGAATCCCCGAGTAGATCCTGGTGCACCCCATGTATTTTTTACAAGTGCCCGGAAGGCAGGCGAACCCCTCCTCGGGTGGTGCTATACCTTCCGTAACCATAGTAAATCACTGTAATAAAGCGTAAAAATAGTGAACACCAGTTACCACATGGCACATGGTGGAATTAAGATTTGAGTATAGAATTTTTGTGTTTTTAGTTTTAGTCATTTTAGTTATGACCGATAAAATCGTAAGGACGATCAGGACTTATTTTCCTTTTTAAGTAGAATAAGAATTGCCTTTCGGAAATTGTTATATTTATGATAATACAGAGCGACGTTTTCGCGATAACAAGAGTTTAACGTAATTTTCAAAAGAGCCGTGAAATAAGTATAAATAAAAAGTTTACTCGTGAATTAATTACAAGCGGTAGGGAAAAACGGGGAAACGTTTTTATTTAATGTCTGAACGGGGCGAGTTTTAGCTAGACGTATGTATATATATATATATAGTATGTATATCTACCTACTTCAAAGCTGGTTATCTCGTCTTGTTCTGAGCTCCCCCTTTTTATTTTGTACTTTTTATTTTTCAGACGGCGACCACCGCGACCCAGGGAATAAGAAAAGAAGGAAATAAGTTTTAAACCGCGCCGAGCAGGGTAAGAAAAATGTTTTATTTTAATTAGTGGTGGGTGGCTTATAGGGACCTCAAATAAGAGGGGGTTCTCTCTCTTATTTCCACCGAGGTAATGAACCTGTAGGACATATATCTAACCTGTAATTGGATTTTCTCTTTATTCTTTAATTGCGGTCGTTGTTCAGTATTTTTTCAATTATCTTACAAACAGTCCTTTACTCGCCGCAAGGCACATGACCAGTCACTCTCTGTCAATTCATTCTAAAAATCGATTACCATATTGTAATTTTTTTAAATTGACAGTCCTCTTAGGAGGAAATATTTACAATTACCTACCTGTTCTTAAAAATTGAAAAATAGAACGACCATAAAATAAGAAAAAAAAATTAAAAAAACCGATGATCCTGTGCAACGCGATGCTCTGCATTAATTTCTATCCGTAATGATGTATGATTATTGATTGCGTGGGTGATTGATTTTCGGAGAATTAATGGACACACGAACTTCATTGAAGAACGTTATTTGAATCAAATTGAGTATAAAACTTAAAAATAGGAATTACAGAAATGTAATCCGCGATTCCTAAATACATAGGACAGAATTTGTTCTAAAAAAAAAAAAAAAAAAGACTCCGAGGATCGTAGCTTGGTTATAAAACGAAAAAAGAGAAAATACGGGCCGCCGGAGTAATGCCATAGGCTATCTTTGGTTGGGCGTTGAAGATTCCTGAAGTGGATAAAGTCGCGAAAATCGCCCAAGGGAATGAAGGAGATCGTCGTGCGGGGCTGCGTTTACGGTGAAAGGATTTTTCGGCTAGGCACCCGATCTGTGTTAACCGCCAAAGTCTCACCTTCAATAAAAAAGGCGTCTTATTTCTTTGCGATTCCCCAAAAGCCACTACGATTTCCTTTTTCCTAATTTTCCAAGTAATTTTCCATTCGCTAAGTACTCGATTAAAAATCGAGTTAAAACCCACAGATTTCACCTGTTTTAGAAGCGCAGTGGTTTTCTCGACTCAACAGGGCCAGAGCAGATGAGGCAAAGCCGCACGGGTCGAGAGGTCATCTCAGCCCGGGGCTCCGGCGATGTCAGAAAGCGCGTCAATTCGGGACTCCAAGGATCGCGTGTTCTTGAACGTATCCAGCCGAATTACGATCGTGATGTTATGTGTGGAATTTTCAGCACCCTCATCGGAGGCGTAGAATTCTAGAAGTCCATAGCATATGATTTCGCGGGGATTAGACGATACCTAAAAACTGCTGCGGATATGAATTAGGATTGATTTTTGATCGATTATGGATCCTGAACTCAGCGCATTCGTTCAACCACCAGTTTATCGAATACAGCTAAGAGGGCGCAATCTTGTCTCGATAAAAGTAAAGCAATGTTTATACAGACGTAAGCCCCGTTTACGACCGTTTGCATTGGCACGCGAAGTGCGCGGTGAGAGCTTAAACTTGATGTAGGTATATTTTAGCATTACTAAATCAAGGTATAGTCGGTACGAGAAACGGCGCGATTAATTTATGGACAAGGGCCTGCCTTTACTGCTGGTTAAGAGATTGTAAATTACCTATGGGACTTTAAGTCCGTTTTTCTTCCAACTATTACAGCTCCGAAATTTACCGATCCGTACCGTACAAAGCCGCGAAAAAGTTATACGAAATTTTAACCACAGGTGGTTAACCGTCCGGATTCACATATCGCAGACCCGCGGCTAGGGGTATAAACAATGCTAGTATCTAGAAACGAAGGGCGTCGGCCACTTGGCACGTAGGGACGCTGGGGCGTCCAATTACTAACCGAACGAACGACCGGGGATCTTCATGGGGGGCCTTTGCACGACGCAATTGCGTTTTGTTTTACCATTGTTCCACCGCGTGATTAGACCCATTGTCCTTCTTCCTCTAATTATTATATAGAAAGGGAGTGCCTTCGAATGTCTATCTGACGAAATATACCTCTTTTATCACGTATCTGTCTTATCTCCACGGATGCAGGATCAATTTCTCCGTTAGTTTTCGATTTCATTATTTTCATCCACGCGAGAAAACGCTGTCACTATACGTATTTACATTTCCAAATACGTTTCAATCACACGATCCGTCAAGGCCTGCTCTCTACTGCTATATGTATACGTGGGCGTTTCGATCCGTATGAAAAAATTTTAATCGATTTTACAATACCGATATAGAAATTTTTGTGAAAACGCGGAACAGATCAACGGCCAACGTTATTGTGAGGTAGAGTTTTCCTGTCCGATGCAGCGCGCTGCCCATCACTTCAAAGGCCTGACGTTTTCAATATTTTAAATCTAAAACCTGAACATTTTTCATCCCGGAAGGTATGGAAGCGATCGAGAATGCGGAGTAAAAATAATCGAGCTTGTTTTTCCATCTTTTAACAACGTTGGGGTAGAAAGAGAGCTCTTTTTAATTCGAATTAAATTTCTGATCGTAGAGATACTTAAGTGAACCGCATGAACGATAAATATAGTCGCAAGCGATTCACGGGTCGCCCTAAAACAGAGGAAAAAAAGAAAGAAAAAAAAAAAAAAAAAAATACCAGAAAAAATTCGCTCGTAGCCGAAATTCTGCGGTATGAAACCCCCTGCCGTCACAATTCCCTCTTGCCTCAGGCAAAATAGTATAATATACTTTCTCGCGGAATAGAGATCCTTTGACAAAATCGTCCCGTGGGAGTTTACGGGACCAGCAGGATCCACTACGTGGTCACCAGGAAATGACTCAACTACGTTAGGATATCACGTTATGGTTTTGGTCGCGCCATAGCTCCCCCATATATAAGAAAGAAAAACCTCTTGCTATCTTCCTTCCTTCCTTCCTACGTTCAGATGTACGCATGCTGCAGAGTATGACTATGCTAGTTGAATACCAATGCTACAATTAAGTGACAACGCGTTCTTAATGGTCAAATTGCTAATTGTCGTATCCAAGTATTCGGTAGGGTGCTAAAAAAAAAAAGAAAAATAAAACACGATTTTGCGATAACTATAGTAGCTGATTCATTATAGCGATGTTTTTTTTTGCAAAAAAAAAATAGTTTTCGCGGAGGGATTATAGCCTATGTAATTAGTTCTAACACTGCCTCATCGATGATGAAATTGGCGCTGAATGCTGGCTACTTTCGGCTATTTTTATATTCAAGGATCTGACTGCTCACCGAAATACTTTTTCCTCTGTCCATGAGGATGCAGGGTTTCGCGAAAGCTGCGATCATTAGTATAATATTTAGTGCTGCCTGATCGATGTTGAATCTTTTAAAAGTGCGAAAGTCGTGTTCTCAAAAATCCTCATCAAGCATTCTCTTCCTTCAATTACGTAAAAACACTTCCAGCGGGAGCCGAGATCTGTGAAATAATTTTTATTACTCCCTCGTCGGTCTTAACTATTTTCAAGTTCGAAGAACAAGTAGATTTTGAGATGTTCCATTGTTCAATAATATTCCGGCACATGTCCTCTGTTACAAAGAAGAGAGCGCTTATTGAGTAGCGGTATATTCGAATTTTCAATCCTACGACATTCAGACTTTGAAAAATGTGTCAACGTCGATAAGGCAGTTCTAAACATCATTCCGTTAATTTTCGGTTCCGCGAAACCTATTCTCATGGGGAAAAGAATACGTATCTCAATGAGCAGTCGAATTTTTGAACATACGAAGATAGTCGAACTTGACCGCTCAGCGTCAATATCAATATAAATAAGGCAGTACTAAAAATCATCGTATAAGCTACAGCCTCCGCGAGATGCTTTTTTTTTTTGTGAAAAAGAACGACACTAAAGATGAGCGACTAGTTATCTCAAAATCGTGTTTTTATTGAACCACCGCAGTATCCATCTATACTGTCACATCATAGTTATGTTTTCTGACCTTACGGATTCGCAGCACGCTGAAAACAAGAGGCCATTTCCTTAGAAGAATAAAAAACGATTTTCACACTTTATCCCGCGAAATTTGGATCCGGTAAAAAAATCAGTACCTAATATTGGTAGAGATTTTCTTAGGTAATAAAGCGACGTCGTCTATAACCAATAAAGACATAAAGCCTTGTCCACACGTAATTTAGAGTTCTTAGCTCCCAGTAGGTGGCAGCTACCTCCCGTGGTCTTTGACCATCGTCAACACCTCACGCTACAGCGACTGATCTCTCTCAAGATTTCATCTCGTCTTCTCATGCACCGGTCCTCTTTTTTACATACATATATATTATATGCATATATGTGTGTGTTTCTTTCCTCGGGATAAAGGGGTATGGGCGTAGGTATATAGATGTAGAATATAGGTATATACGGATATACTAATGCAAGATTGTCTTAGAAGTTCACAAGCAGTTTAGAAGAGTGAAATCAGCCACTTGAACCATATAGTAAAGTAAAGGAATTTTCACTGCGTGTTAAAAGCACATTCTTTCGCCGCGTTTATAACGCGTTGGCATTTGGTATATAGGTATACGTTAAGCTACGAGGACCATTACTTTCAATTTATGTCCCCCTGTGATCTTCGTAAGTCCGCAAACTTGAGGGACCCCCTGGTGGAGGAGGGCACGGTTAAGGTCCCGCTAGTGCAAGTTTCTCATAAATTTGCGCAACCATTTGCTCAAACCTGTTGTATAGCTATAATGCTATTTGCTCCTTTGATAACCGACTCCTTCGCTTATGAAGATGTTTAGGGCTACGAGGACGCGTGGACCGGATGTCGTGCTGAGAGGGCCATGTTAAAGGTTAAAATAATATGAAATACGATTGAATATTCAGGTTCAATTTGTTTTCTCGACTTCTATATCTGACTAACCTTTGATCCGCGTAATATCTTCTCATATAAGAGAAATAAATAAATAAATAAATAAATAAAGAAAAGAAAAGAAAGAAAGAAACTTCTCTTCAATATTACTATATACGTATGTACCTTAATTTTCGACGCATATTATGCACTCTCTGTAATGCTAAACTCCACTGCACGAATAGACATAGAGTTAGATGGATTCAGGAATATTACCTGGTAACTACTAATCCCCATTGTAACCACTAGAGGATCTATTTCTACCTACTGCTTAGGTCTTGTCCAAAGTGTACATAGATCTGTATTATATATAGATATATATATATAATATATCTATATAGCTAGCTATACATACATATATGCGATCGGAGCGAATTTCGAAAATGTATGCGCACACGTCCCGATTCACAAGGAGGGTTGTAAACCTCGCCTTAGGCTAAGTCGGTAGTAAAGGAGGGAGTGAGAGAAAGAGAGAGAGAGAGAAATAGGAGAGAGAGCGAGAACTCCTATTCTCCACTAAATTTCACCCTGCGTACCACCGCATAGGCGTGCCCCTTCGAATTTCGGAGTCCCTTTTGCCATGTGTCTATGTATGGATGAACGTATGTGTGTGTGGCTCTGTGTGTGTGTGTGTGTGTGTCTATACATGGAAGATCTATGCACGAGCAGTGACCCACGAACCGACATATTGGCATTGTTTGAGATACGAAAAATTGGGAATGGGGTGGATCTACGTTGGGGAAGCACACACAGTGCCTCGGTCACGTCGAGTCGGTTGCTTTTCGTTTACGGTTTTGATTTTGTTAGTTAATTAATATTTCAAATACCTCCGTGATAAAAACATAAATAGAAATTAAAAATAAAAATAAAAATAACTTTTTTTTTTCCAATGCAACAGACAACAACGTCGAGAGAAAACAAAGAGAAAGAGAGAGAGAGAGAGAGGGAGGGAGGAAGGTACGGTTTTTAATCAATTTTCATCGTCCTGTTGTATATATACGTACACCCTTATATACCGAAAAAATCAAATTTTTTTTGATTTTTATTTTTTATCGTCTTTTTTCACAAAAAATTCATACCGTTGTTCGATATTTGAAATAAACGAATAAAAAAAGAAAAAAAAACTATCCAACAACCTATTACAGCCTTTTGTTGAATATATCTTCTCGATTTATTATATCGTGCAGCTGACAGCCGGCGTTCGACGAATACCTTAACCGCAATTACATATCGTTCAAATCGTGCCCTGCGTTTTGCGTATTATGTTTAAAATTCAAGCCTTTACCTATATATATTTATACATGTATATATGTGTACCGACGCTAGTAAAAAAACTTACGAAAAAACGAGATCTTTCTTCCTTATTAAGTATATAGTTCTCTTGCCTATAATATCCTATCACCTATACTCTCGACTCTATATACTATACAGGTAGAGACGGGTGCTAAGGCATCACGGTTTCACCTCGGACTTTGGAATGTAGCGTGCGTGCCGCCCACGCCGCACACGCACTGGGCACACGCACGAGCACAATCGCCACAAATTAAACTCACGCACAGCCCGCGGCGTCGTGCCAACTAATGAGAGACGCGAGCCCGATGATAAAGTAAAGTCACTACTACGGAAATGTATAGTATAACTATACGTTGAAACAGATTTGATACAGTCATGCCGCACTATTTGCGGCTTAATTCTCCCTCAAAGATCCAGTTTATCAATAATATCATCAACGATTTGCTAATCGTCAAAATAGTCTTCGAAAGCTCGTCGAAAAATCCATTTCTTCACTTTCATCGACTTCTTATCGACGGTATCAGGTGCTAATCGTAAGACAAAGGAACAAGGATTTTTTGCCGATCTTCAACCCTCAAACTTATTGCTTATATACATGTTATACAATTTCCAGGCGATACCTGAATCTACTATCATAGATATTCCGTTAAATCAATGTCGTGCCTGTCGTTTTCCCTATAATAAAAAAAGAAAGCACAATGGAAAGTCTGGAACTTTCTTCCGGATCGTAAATTTAATTTAATATACGCCCAGTTTATAGGCGAAATCGCAATTCGATAAATTCTGCATCCTAATTTTGAATGATCGCATTGAAAATGGGAAATCTTCAACTCTCTGGGCTCTCTTCATTGCAGAATAATTTGTGCTCGATATCTAATATGAAAATTTCTAAAAAAAAAATGCTGGTGAAAAATATGTGAGACTTTTCGAGGTCTGATCGGTTGAATTCATAAGTAATGGATTTCAGAAGCAGAAAGTAAAAAAGATGCGACTGATTTATTTTTTAAACAACTAAATCCACGCCGATGTGTATACAGTATACACGAGAAATTCTAACGATATCAAATGTATAAATCACCAGATGCATAAGGCGCGACAGCAGCCAGGCAGTGGAATCGGAGATATGATATATTGTATAGTAGTAATATTGTACGTTATGTTCTTGTGGCGTAGGCAGGTACTTAGGCATAAATTTCGAACGCCGATTTCCGAGCTTGTTCCCGCTGTGGGTGTCCGCCTGGTGGTTGCTCGACAACTTTGAAACTAATGTTTTATCACGAAACGAACGAATTAAGAGCTGTACAGACCGCGATAGAGTTATGCCGACCCGCACCTTTTTATAGAGCGGTATTTTTTATGGGAGGAATACATGGTTTTACACGGGTTTATACCTTCTCAAATGCTCGATTAACACGCCACGGTTAGGGCCTTGAATTTATTCATATAAACTATACGTCTTCTCAAGGTTTTATGAATATCATTATAAGAATCGCGCGATTTACCATTAGACGATATCTGCGGAGATTTTATCACCAATTGAAATGATATTCGTTGGCTTTAATGAAAGGCGAGACGTAAATGCACTTGCAGTATAATTATTCGGAGCGATGAGTTACTTTTATTTTATACAAAATCTGAGTTCAGGTGCGTGCAAGCGAAAGTTTCAGCGATTTTTTTCTTTTCACTTTTCTTTCAACACATCTCACGATTTCGTAATAAATCTTGGAAATCAATAGGCATTTTATACACAGGTATATAGATGTATGGGGGAAAAGAATTTCTCAACCCTCTGCGAAAGTTCTTTTCCGTAACTTCAAAGGGCGAGGTCGTGAACCGTTGAGATTTCCGCGAAACGAAATTCCATTTTGTTGAACGCCCGTGTGCGTCGAGTCCAGATGAGCCGAGGAGAGATGAGATAAAATGAAAGTATGGGCGCGAATTTCCATTCCATTATAGGTATGTGTATCGCGCCACGATGGAGACGCTTACCATGCATGCGGTCTATGAAAAATCCGGTGAATCGTAGCGAAGGAAATCGTCAATTTTCGGAAAGCACATTTTCGCACATACTTTACTTATTGGAAATGGGTTCGAGTCTTTTGAAACAGTGCTGTTACTCGAAAAAACGCAAGATTCTGAGAATTTTCAGACTCAAAGGTGTCGAAACGATTTCATATGGCCACGCGACTTAAAGTGGTAAATTTTTTGTGTAATTATGGATATGGAATCTACATATACAGGCTTAAATTGGTAGTATTATGTAATTGAAAGATCAGCTGCCGTCAAGTAAAAATAAAACACAAACTGAGTTCCGGACAATTGAAGGAAATTTTAAAATGAAGGTAATTCAAAAACACGACATGGCAGCTCCTTTGTATTAAAAAATTTCAGCGGCAATTCGAGGAAATATCAAATCGCCCCAGGCGATTGGGCGAATGGATTGGTAAAATCCTACCAGTATACGCATATGTAAGATCCGGAGTATTTCTATAACGTTTTATGTACGAGATTCAGGATTCTTGGAAGCCATTATAATCTCGAAAGAAGAATACGTTTGCCACCCACTCTGGGCTTAATATCTGAAACGTTGTTATAGGTACATCTACTGTATCTACCAGCTATATCATGGGAACGACGATTTTTTCAATTCAACTGATCTCCAAAGTATTATCCTTGCTTTAGGTATACACTTACAGCATCAATCTAAACAAATTTTATGATAGAATAACCTCGGTGGGTCGTGGGTAAAAATTGCGACGCGCGTGAAGAACAGAAAAAGAAGAAGAAGAAGAAGAAAAAAAGGCAAAGAAAGGCAAGAAAAAAAAAAAAAAAAAAATCCTATCAAGTATCTGTCGTTAGATTTTTGCGTCGAACAATCGATCGCCAAACCAATAAGCGTTATGTATATAATGTGTGTGTGTATCCATCTAAACATAGCGTAAGAAATGTTTGGAAAGCCGAATTCGCCACGCGCTTAAGTCAACAACTTCTTTTTCTTCTGCGATCGCGGGTGCAGGAAAGAATCGGAGAATAAAGAATAAGAGAAGTTTTTTAGCCCTTCACGATTGTGTAGGAGAGATTTTTTATTTTTATTTTTATTTTCATTTTCCACAAACTCGGCTCAACGTAGCATGATTTTTTGAGGGAACAGAGAAGCAAGAGGCAATCGCCCGGGACCTTCAAGACTAAAAGGACTATAGGTCGAGGCACCTGACTGCCTCAGGGGATTTTTTTCAAAACCAAAGAGATTTTTTAGAGATGGTCTCTTCAAATCAATAGGGATCAAAGTGGATCAACGGTACTTCGGTATTGATCCTTTATTGATCCCTTTGCTATAACGATTCGTGGGGATTAAAGCGTTCTATAGCCTCTGTTGCGTGATACCAAACCTACCTCGGTGGCTTGAACCAATAATTGGGTTCGAGTACCGTAAAAAGAGGATTTCCAAACATCGAAACATGCATCTTTTATACGTGCCTCTAAATTCACGGGACAATTTCAGTCTAGTCAACATTTTTCTCAAATTTTACCCACAAGAGAAGAAAAGGACCTGGTCAGTTTCTTGGACTGTTCTTGCCCAAAAAAATTCAACTATTCCTCTTCTGCGAGTGAACAAATATTATTGGATTCTTTGAGGTATGAAAAGCACGATAAAAAGTATCGCATATTTTCTGTAACTAATCAATTTCCTGATTAGGATCACTAGCTGGGCGGTTCTGCTGTTATACCATACTCGCGTTCACATGTGTCAGTACACACCATATGGAATGATCTGTCATTCCCTTAGGGTGCAGTCGCAGTGATTATGCAGTAGTGAGGTAATTACCTTGGATAATTATGTAATCAGGGTAAGATGGCCTTCTCGGTGATCTCGATAGGTGCAGAGTATAGATGCATCTATAAACGTGTGTTGAACGGTCCACATCTCGAAGCATCGTCGCGTCGGTTGGTTGGTTGGTTGGTTAGTGCAGATTAAACGGAAATCTACGCATCGCGACGCCTCTAAGTGCACAACCCTGAGCACACACGTGGGTAAGGTAAGCCTTGCTCTAGGACACGAGCGTAATTAGCAATTTCGAACTTACATCGGCCAAAGTTCGCCGCCAATATCACGTTGTTAATAAATCGGGTTATACTTGTCAATTTAATTATACAAGTTTTGGTTATACCTGCACGGACCTCCACGTGTGATCCTTCAGGGTAAACGAAATAACGTATTAACCAAAAGGTATAATACAATGACGGAGGTGGGAAAAATTTCATGACAGAAGTTGAAGTAGCTTTTCGTTTCGCTTTATGTTTACACGGGTATTTATTTTTACTTTATACCTAAACGCATACGTATATATATACATATATATACGTATACCCATACATCCATCTATGTAGGTACATGTATGATACGTTGGGAGGGATATTTTGGTTGGAATATCGCATGCATGATGGCTATACAGTATACGGTATGGGTGCTGGCATGGAATGGTAAACAACGTATCACTCTTCCATTATGGAACAAAACGGGAGAAGAGAATATTTTTCCTCTTTTTATTTTTTTTCCTCGCGTTTCGACTCTTCTGTTGTGTTCTGTTTTTTTTTTTTTTTACCCGTCTCTCTTTAGCATCAGAGCGTCCCTTTGATCTGCGGGAAACAAGTCGCTGGTTGGAAAGTTCTGCTTTTTTTTTTTTTTTAATATATAATTTTTTTTTTTCTCTGTCTTTTCTGTATTTTGTATACTTTTCAACGGGACCAAAGCATATCTCCGAAGTTTTCCCCGGCTCTCAGTTTTCATCCGTATAAAAAATATTAGGGGCTGATTTCATCGATTCAATACGAAAAAAAATGAATGATTACTTAAAGTTTCATTTTTATTTCATTTTTTCATTACTCTGCCCGCTAAGGATAATGAAATAATCGCTATTTTAAACAGCTATGTAATTACATTCGGTGTGATCGATTAGTTACCATTTTATGCGCCCGATATCCTATATGCGTAGCTCTCTGACTTGTTTGTAATGAATATTCTCCTAATATGGCCTGCCGTCATTGATAATGATTAGAGTGAATCCTGGCTGAAAACGACAGTCACCTCTATATTTGCGCGTCTCCAATATTAATTAGAAACGGTTGTATTCATACAAAACATGGTATAACGTGTGTATAAGCAGGTTAATTGAGTCTATATTGAGAGACACGTGAAATAATCAGTTCAAAGGTTTATAATTAAAAAAAATTGCATACTACCTCGTTCACAAACGCGGCTTTGATGTCAGATCCAGAATCGGAATTCGCGACTACGCAGTAAGGAAGAAAAAAAAATAAAAAAAAATAAAAAATTCTTCGAAATTTTTTGCAAACGCTTTCAGATAGTAAAATTTCAAAGGATATTTTATCTTCGCATCATTATATCCTCGTCATAATTATCTCGTATTGCATTATTAATGACATTAAAAATGATATATTTCCAATCAAAAAAAAAAAAAAAAAAGAAATGGCTCATCATTTTTGAAAGCCAAGTATTCTTCAGTGACCAAAGTTATTATATCGAAAAAGTTGTGTCTCGTTGTAGGAGGGAAACCAAACGTTTATGAAAACACCTAGTGCGGCAGGAGGGAACAAATATTTATAGATACGAGGCGTCAGGGCGTCGAGGAGTCGCGACGTCGCGGTCGTCGTCTGATATGAACGAATTAGGACGATTTGGTCCCTTTGGTACTAAACCTTGTATAATTTCTGAGTGAAAATAAAGTCAAAATGTTAGAACCGTTTTTCGCTACCGATTTTTCTTTTTTCTTCTCTCGTATGTATCTTCTTATTCGAATATTGAATCGAAGAATATTGAATCGCGTCTATTTCTTCTATACTGGCCTTATATCATTGTCTGAGATAGCTTTAGGGCTGAAAGTAAATTATCCATCTTTCAACGACGTACCGATGACGCAGGACGTCAGAAACACAGAAGTTTCGGTATGGCTCCGGGTGGGTGCAGGGTAGATAACTTGGATTAAATTTAGTATATTATACGTAGATGTTATATAGTTGCGTTTAAATTTCTTAAAACAATATTGAACCACGTCGACAGCCGACTACCTGAAATAAGATATATATGTCTAAGGTAAGTTAAGTTGACGTTTGATTACCTGAGAGTTGGCACGGCTCACCCTGCCAGGCATCATCCCAAACCTAATTCTCCTACGGGAAGAGTAATGGCGAAATATCCTGTGCCAAGGTCTTAGAATCTATAGTTTGATGCTATATAACATTTCAAAAGACCAAAAAACGCAGATATTCGAAATTCGTTTCGATCTTTTTTTTTTTTGTTTTTTTATTTTCCAAAAAGTCAAGCCCAGAATTTACCGCATGAAAAAGTTTCGAGATTATTCACGAGTATATTAATTTTGGCGATTTATGCGATTAAGGAAGCCGCGCGGCAAAATGCGACGATCAGAAAACTTAAGTAGTGATTTCCTGGAAGCCGCGACGAATCCCCGGCGCACACGGAACACCGCCAAATAGGACGTTTCTAATCTCTATCATTGCACGTCTTTGAGATATACCCGGGGCTGTTCACACGATAGATCCCGGTCCGCGCGCTGCAGGTCATCATTTTCTCGACCGCTTTCTATCAAACGCTTGAAGAAAGGTTGTAGAGGGGGTTCTCTGGTTCTAGTGACTAGATATACTTCGCAGTGACCGTTTGCCCCTTTAGAATTTTCATCACTGAACCTCAAATCCGATAGGTTTGCAAAAAAAGAAAATGAACTCCACCAAAACCTGTATATATGATAAACTCAGATAGGTATAAATGACACTGTGATCGGATTAAAAGTTGACCTCATTC
Source organism: Tenthredo scrophulariae (assembly GCA_963978835.1). Taxonomy (NCBI): domain Eukaryota; kingdom Metazoa; phylum Arthropoda; class Insecta; order Hymenoptera; family Tenthredinidae; genus Tenthredo; species Tenthredo scrophulariae. The sequence continues at coordinate 4,647,823 of OZ022230.1, read as the reverse complement.
ATCAGCAGCGATTGCACACTAATGAAGTTTGCACGAATCCAAATCTAATGTAGTTTAGTTATTATGGAAACACTGAATATGGTTAATACTCCCGCAGTGATGCTATTTGCTCCATGACTCTATGTATGTACCTATACCAACTGCTTGAAGTTAGTTTACTTCCTGACGGAGGCGTATCTTGCGTGGAATAGGTAAACTCAAACACTTTCTTGACACAGATACTTGCCGGCAGCTACTACGTATACCTATTTCTTACCTTCAGTGTCGAGTCCACATACAGAGAGATTAAAGCGTTGCGGCTTACACTCAGTCAAAGCCAACTCGGCACACTCCCGGTTTTTCGTCTGTATATTGCAGGCTGGCCATCCAGTTTTCTTTTTTTTTCTTTTCGAACCGATGTCTTCCGAAAGCAAATCAATTCAACCAGAGAAAAAATGCAGATGGTAGGCCTGCAATAAACAGACGAAAAACCTGGAGTATGCCGAGTTGGCTTTGACTGAGTGGAAACCAACGCGTTAATCTCTCTGTATATCGATCTTGGAGTAGTAGTGGCAAATCACGAATTGCGATTGAAAAGGGCTTGGTTATCATGAATTATCGCTGGCATGTCAGAGATACCATTTCGTACAGAAAACAACGAATCATGGAAACGTTTCTGTCGAGTCGAGTGTTGCATGTGGATCAAGAATGTCTTTCGAAAGGCTGAAACATTGGCACTTAAAATGGCAGTCGATACTCGATGTGTTTCGAAATCAGTTTTCTTGGTTCAGCTCCTTAGGTTTACTCAAGAATTTTTGATAAGATCGGTACGTACGTATATGTGGAGACGGGTTCTACGACTTGCCATTTTCTACCTCTGACTGAAGATCGTCGAATAGGTCGTCGACGGACGCACTTTGCCCGGACGTAAAACGTTAACGAGGAGTTGAGGGGCCCTTTGCACCAGCAGCTCAACTCGTTTGTCTTTATTTACTGAATTGCTTTCCCAGTCACCGTCGGGCACAGTCACGACCTGGCCAAGGCGTGGTTCCGTACTTTCTACCTAGCTGCTGCTTGTAGATGAACGGGTTGACCTCCCCTAGCCTTTGCACAGACTTACCACGATACGTTGCTTCAGTGAGAGACTAGTTTATTTACGACGATGCCATCGATACCCCGTACCCTACCGATCCTTCCCTAGGTACCAGAAGGTAGATATACTCTCACAAAATGGCTCCGAGTTGCAATTACTTATACTTTTACTCCTCGTTACACGAGCTTTCGAACTTTATTGAAATAACTATTATTTACCCAGGGTCCTCAAGACGCCGGAACTTTAACCAATTAAATTTTAAGTGCACCGGCGACCTGCAAGAGGGTAAGAGACATCAAAGAAATTGATGAGAAGTACATATTTATAACTATAACTGAATCAAACGAAATTTTGTTTTCTTGTTTTGGATGGAATTTAGGAAACTATCAGCCTCGAGTTCTCCGGGTTCTGCTGCATGGGTCAATCGTTAGCTAAATACTGCGGGAAAATTTCATCTCAAGTTTGAAAAAGATACGAAAACTAATTCTTGCGGTAGGATACAGAAATTCTCTTCTTTCCCGTCGGTTTATAACTAAACCGGAAGTAGCCCTCAGTAGAGAAGGTCACTGCACGGGGGTCTGAAGATCGTGGGTATAACAATTCGCAAGAACCATATAATAATACTTGCAATTAGTTTGATAATTATCAGTTAGGTATATAATTATAGGAGTTGAGAGCTGTCAGGAGGATTTCTGAAGGCACCGCAACGCCTAGCCTGCAGTGACGAAGATCGTAGGAATTAGGCGCAACCGGCGAAGATTAGAACCGCGAGTTCCCGAGTTCTTCTTCTTTTTTCGCATCACGCAATCGCTTTGGGTAATTAAATTACCCAGAACCGGGTCCCTTCTCGGTATAGAATGACTTAATAAATTTCAAAACGATTTTTCATATTCTTCAAAAAGTGTCGAGCACATCGACTCTTCTACTCCTTACATTTTTGCGTTGGGATAATAAGAGGGGATGTAATGGACCTAATTACTTTCTCGAAGAGATAAGTTTGAGAACGTAAATCACGAAGCTTGGAATGACCAGAGGTTTCATGTCATTAGTGGCCTGGAGCTTTTGGCGTATAAAATTATAGATTTTTTTGGGGTTTTTTTGTTTTTTCTGTTTTTTTATAACTCTTTTATGACGGATAGATCCCTGTCTCATAAATTTGTTTCCGAGCCTGGGACGCCGTGCTACGTCAACGTTATGGTAGTGGAGGAACGGTAGTACCCGTAATGCCTTTGCGTTTCCACTTGCAAAAAATCGCGGGAGATATTATCGGTGTCGATTCCCGCGGGGCATGCATTATCGGCGATATTTAATAGAAGATAGACGTGAAGCGAGTGCCAGGCTACGGAGAGTGAAATTGGTGGTGGTTTAGCTCGTTTCTTTTCTTCCTCTTCCTCTTATTATCATTATTATTATTATTATTATTATTATTATTATACTTATTTTTTACATTTACATTCTTTCTATGGTTTTTTTTTTATTTTTTGTTATTTTCGTTATATTATATCATATACTCTCTCCTTTCTCTCTCATTCTAGGTTCAGCGCCGGTGTGGTTCTGGAATTGGCAAAGTTATCGCGTAGCGAGTTACAAAACGCTTACGAAGGACGATGGTGCTTCGTAAAACCATATCCTCGTTTTACTGCATATGGATACTACCATTGTCTCCCTTATACGACTCAGATAACCCTGTAGGGCTCACGAGCCCGAGCATCTCTCGGTCTATTTCGAATTGGCTTTATCTAAACGAGAAACGGCTAAGAGATGGGCGCTAAAGCAAAACGTACCTCTAGACTAGGAGCCATCTTCTTTTTCTACAAATCTAAAACATAATTTTATTTCTCCTTCTTTTTTTCTCTCTTCCATACTCAGATTTTTTTTTTTTGTACACAAATTCCAAAAATATACATGCATTAGAAGCCATGATTTTGGGATACCTACTTGCTCACCGACAGTGTCGTTATTTTTTTTATAAAAAATCTCTTTTAGTCTATGTGTCTATCCCGTTCTCTTGTTTCAGTTAAAAAATTCGTTTCGAGATCCAAGGGTGAAAATTGTTTTCGCATCTTTCCTTAAAATTTGAAAAGTCGTAAAGTTCAAGGATTCTTAATGTCTTAAGAAATCTCGTGATTGAACTTTTGGGGCTGATCCATCTTCGTCAACTTCACCTTATCTAGCGACGATTCGGTTTCAGCTTTGGTATAAGTTCGAAATTTTATCGAATGAAAAAATTCATTCGATCAAATCCGAAAATTAAGACTAGTTGAACGAGTCATCAATTGCGTATTGAATGTTGGCACGAATATTCGCTTGTATACAAACCCACGTAAAAATTTTTCAGTAATAATAGAGACATAATTACATACATGAACAAATGAAGTACTGGCATAGAAATAAAGTAGCTTGAAATTACATGGATCGTTGAAATCGTTGCAACAACGGCGTTTAGCGCCGTTTCTATGGGTCACAACTTTCCAATGACTTTAAAATTATTATTGTAAATACATTGCGGTAAATTTAACTGCCCTTTGCCCACGTACATATATAGGTATTACCCACCTAATTGTATACACAAAAAATAATCTCATATACCTTTACCTATACGGTATTAAATTATTTCAAATGACGTTGTAAATTTAACGGCAAACGTTTCGCCCGGTTATACGACATTATTTTACGATCTCAAGAACAATATTTAAGTCAGTTTCAACCTGTATTACCTTCTTCATCCCTTGTCAATATTTCTGTAAGAAGAAAAAAAAAAATATGTATTATATAGCTCTCACTCCGTGTCTATACTTATCACGAAATTTGATATCATAACTTAATGCGTTTGTATGAAATGTAAATTTCTAGTTGTACAAATATCGGAAATATTTTTGGCGGGAAAATGTTAAGCGAGTAGAAAAAGAGGGGTGGGTAGGTCCTCGCTTCTCGTCTTACCTTCAGGATTCTCTGTACTCCTGCAGAGTTCCGTCATCTCCGTTTGGCACGTAGAGAAAAGGGGGGCATCGATTGGACATGCGCGCGTCGTCTGGGAGTACGACGTCCTGTTATCATCGCAGGGGTTTGCTGCCAAGGGTGGTGGTGGTAGTATTGGTGGCTGGAGGCGGTACCACACCCCCGGCGGCGGAGGCGTCGGGGGTGATACGGGGGCGACGCGGCGCCTCTTGCCTCGAGCGCAGTGCGACGTCGCGACGCGCCACGTGCAGTGCTGAATCCAAAACCACTTCCTTCCTGTTTCACCGGATCCAAATACTCCGTATATACTCGAATTATCACCCCACCACGTCGGACGAAGAGAATCTGCGAATTTTCGTACCAGAGGAACCGAACCACCCCTCGGGGCAGTTTGCGTCGAACCGTTCTCCCGATAATCTTAATACCGAGCTATTAGCCGTGATTGATTCCCGATTTTCAATTCGCGATTACACTCATCCTATATCGAGTATAATATATAGTTTAGTTAATCAAGTTTCGTGACGTTTGTGAACATTCATTACCATCGTTGCTGCATAATACATATACTATATGCATATATATTGTTGTTGTTGTTGATCTTTATATATCGATATTGTTTTTCCGTTTTCAATGTATTCTAATACCAATATCAACATTTTCTTACTCTCATTCCGTGCTTTGTGAATTACCATACTATATGCCTATATAGGTATATTTATAGAAACTAATATCTGTGGAACGAGTATTGTTCAAAACAGTGCGAGGTAAGTCGATCGAAAGTCAAATCACTGGCTCACATTAGTATATTGATAAAAAGATAGTCGGAAATTTAATGTCAAACAACTTTTTTGCCGATCAATTTTATTCATCTGTCCAGTTATAAATTTTTTTTAAATTTCTTTTCAAAAAATTCTCATATCCCGGTTATCAGAAAATGGAGAACCCGAGGTCAGAATCATAACCCGTTTATTTTCACGTAAACATTTGCAATTAAAAAGAAAAAAAAAAAAGTCCTCGCACCTCTGGGAGTCGTGCTTAACTTTGGCTAACTAAGTTCAACGGGATTGCTGACGTCCTTCCCGAGGGATACCCGGCCCGTCGGCACGCACTGTAATTTACCTTTCCAAACGAAGAAAATGTGTGTGTTTTTTTTTTTTTCCTTTCGAATGATAAAAATATCAGCGGTGAATATCGCGTTTGATAATTGATTCGCTCAATTTTAATCCTGGTTCCAAAATTATAGTATAACTTTTATTTATCTTTACAGATTTGTCGAATTGTTCGAAGAAACATGGCCGTCATTATACTCGCGATGTGAACAACTACATACGTGTTTATTTATCAAAGTGTTCCGTTAGAGTCAGTGGAAATTATTTCTTACTATTTTTTAAATATAAGAAAAAAAATTCCCAATTGAAAACGGAGGAAGCGAACAACAATATGTCGTATCTTGCCTTGGATTCGAATCACGCCTGGCAGGTAAGTTTTAAATGTAAAGATATTCGGCGGGGAATTGGATTTTGAAGTCAAAGTAATCCGTTGATGATTATAGTTATGAATGAAATTGTTAAATGATTATCGAAAATAAAAATCCCAGTACATTATACCTGTGCACGCGCATCCTTGACACCGTATACGCAGCTATTCGCGAAAGTCTTTAACTCCAGGCCATTATATTGGTGATTGATTACATACGAGTGCATATATGGGTATGGCTAACTACATGTAACTATAGTAAGTAATTACACCCGACTACAGGTGTTTGTGGGTAATTGCAGGCGACTGTGGGTGAGGTTTATGCGATTAATATGTCAAGGTAGTGGGCCTAATACCGTGCTAAACGCGTTACCCCCATGAACACTGCCATTTATCTACCGTTGACGATATAGGTAGGTACTCGAGGTAGTATAACACCTTCGGCAAGTTTACCATCCTCGATCTTGATGGCTATAATTGTTCATCGACGTCTTTGTTCCGGGACGAAAACTGGCAAGATGTAACAATTTCCTGTTCGTAGCTAACAAGTTTCGAGTATAATTAATGCTAGTTTACACATTCGTTCGTCTCAAAGGTCGTCTGATTGAATATTCGAAGAAATTTTTCCAATTTTATTAATTAAACGTAAAAATTTGTTAACTCGATTATTTTTTTTATATAAAATTTCACGTGTACCTTGACGTTGTATTATAAACTGTTATACAGCGATTTAAAAAGTCTGTAGAAACAGTAGCTAGGATAAAACACGCGATACTAATCTCAACCAGGCCCAACTAATTCCCTTCAGGTTTTAGTAATTATAAATGGAAGTTAGTTACAGTTTATCCATTCGTGTATACACGGACTCCAGTCACGCCCTATTACTTCCAACAGGGAATGGAACGAATTAAGAAGAAGAGAGAAAAAAAAAGAAACAGTTTGTCGTACGTAGGGCTTTGACTACTTATAAGTTTTAAAGGGAAGTTTTTTTTTTTTTTCTGCTTCTTTTTTTGATTCTTGATTTTTGTTTCATGTATAAATTATTACTTAACGATTTTCCTCCACGTATGACAAGGGTCGATTAAGATAACAAAGCAGATAGTTAAATTTTGGGATCTTGTCTAACTCCACCTTCCGGTTTTAGGGTTAACCTCGCTTATTAATGATTAAAACTTACGAAACTTGATAAACTTTGACTGGTAGGCAAGCTAGCGAGGAGTTTTCAGGCAGACAAAGAATGGAAGCTAAGTTTATCACTGCGTTACTGTTTCCAGATTCGCGCGGTGTCTGAGTTTCTAACTAACTTGAATTTACCGTATTATACAGTTCTGCACGGAGCGAAGAGTCTGCGAGGAGTCGAGAGAGAGAGAGAGAGAGGCCAACGTTCGCTCGCCGAAACTTATTCAGTTTAATATAGTTTCCAAACTTTAATAAGAATTAGCCTCACCATAAACATTAAGTGACGTTACCCCATATACTATATATTTTAATTCAAACTTTTTTTAATATAGCTATACGACTACCGAATCAAATTATCCTTAAAGACCAAAAAAACGAAAGAAAAAGGAAAAGAAAAACTTTCTCTGTTCTCTGACAACAAATTAGACATACAACTTAGGTTGCCATGGGCTTTTCCGTTTTCCAACAAATCCCTTATTACTACGGTACAGGAAATCCCATAAGGTAACCGGAAGTGGCTCATTCAACGGCCAAGAACAAGGTGCGGAAATAGCGTTAGCTAGTTCCAGTTTACGCGAGTTGGCTTGAAAATTGCTTTTCCTTTTTCGACGCCGTTTTAAAAGACTTTTTTCCTCTGCTATTGGAGACAGTGGATCACTGTGATTACCTACCACGGTCATTGAATCTGTTCGGTCGCTGCTGGGATATTTATCAAAAATTAATTTAAGTTCAACTTTTCGAATTTCGTATATTTCTGTACATACATACGATATAAATTCGTGTCTCGCAGGGGTTTACTGACATAAAATTGCGGCGAAAAGAAAATCTCGAACGGAAAACCTCCGGCTTGAGTTTACGGTGAGTTTTGAATCCTCGAAAGATTGAACTCGGGGACGTCAGGTACCTCGAAATTGAAACTCGTGGATGGATCCCGTGTTCCACATATCTTTTCAGAGAAAAATAACCGGCACTTTGCACTGTAATATACATACACGTATATATGTGCGGTATTGTTTTGGCTCAATCCCCAAAAGCCACAACGCAAACGTTGCTTATCAACCGAAATTGGAAAAACCGAAAGCAAAAAGAAAAACAACAAATGAGAATAAAAATAAATAAATTCTCGTGCTAATAAATATCTTGAATTATTCAATCTCCTGTATCACTCCACGCGTTTTTCACCTCGCGATTGATATCAACCGTATATGCCTCACTTATGCGGTCGTGGCTTATAATATTACCATATTTACTCACGTACGTGCGAACTCATTATGATTCAGGCGTCAAGTGACACTCGTCCATCGTACGTATAGAGTAAAATCAAATATCGAAAAGCTTGATGATATTCACACGATATTTTGTGTACATTGGTTGCAGAGTCTAGTGTCATGCAGCGATGTATTAATTCTGTGGTACTCGTCCCTTGTTATTTCAACCAAAGACACAGCATGGCACTCAATCATGGCACGTGACCAATCCCCACCTCCATCAATCCCGTACATTGATGCATAATACTTTATTGGAAAGTCTGCAAATACAGGGGAGCTTGCCTAAAGTCTTTATTTTACCCGGGAGTATACTAAGTGTTTACCTTTTGCTCAATATCAGGCCTGTTCGGGATTTATAATCGTACCTTAGGTACACGTCAAGTGTCATTCGTCGTTGAAACACGTGCCGAAATTACATTCTTTGCACGAAACTTGCATTATGATTTACATAACTTTTCAAATATCGCTATCGAGTGCATATATTTTCGGAAATAGGACCCATGTAAGCCAAATCAACGGTTTGAGAGAAACGCGTGTTAAAAGGAGACGGAAGCTCTTCAAACTATGAAATTTTTGGTCTTTCGAAGAGAAGCTGCTTTCTAATAAACTGTAGTCGACAAAAATTGGATTTCAACCCTTTGTGTGGTTCACAAACTTCCGAGAAGAAATCGAAACGTTTTTGCGCCCTTTTTTCCATAATAGGACGTTCGACAAAAAAGCAGTTCAATTCAAACACAGTTTTGTCTCACATGACGTGATGTGTGGATCTTTTTACGACACTAATCTCAAAGTTATTGATCTTTCTCCATAAGTTATGACGAACAACGAAATCATTATCAAGCCAAAATTCGCATAACTTTTTAGTTTCCTGTCCTCAATTTTAAATGTTATTGGAAAAAAAAAAAAAATTAGGGGTAGTTCAGACCAAGAATGCTGAATCAGATAAAAAGTTCTGCCGGAAAAAGTCCATACGAAACCTCGTTTGGTCTGGTATGAAAAATGGGAGAAAATGAAACTTAAAATATGGTGAAATGGGTTAGAAAAAGCAATATATGTAGGTTCGCTCTTCGAACGTGTAGCGTGGTAAATCGTGTATAGGTAATTTGTCGCTTAGGTATTACCTAATAGGTGATTCACTAGTTTGCATAGCGGGTAGAACAGTTGGTGGCAACATCAAAAAACCCAGCACACTTCAAAGTCATGGGGTAGGTATGGTAAAGTATAGGGGTTTTGGGGCGGTTGGTTGGTTCACTAAGTTTCGCGGGCAGGGTAGGTATAAGGGGGCGGGTGATAGGACAGACGAGATGAAGGGTGAAGTAAAAATAAATGATACCTGAATTAGAGTAATCGCGTGATAGTTTGCAAATTGGAAGGGAAACGTTGTGCTACGTGAAACGAGCTTCGAACTACACGTATATGTGTGCATGGTATAACCCCCGGAAATCATGGGGTGATTCGAATTGCATTTTAATTTCATTTTGGTTTCGAGTAAGGGTTGTAGCTTTTACTTTATACCGAAACTCGGTATGTGTCCCCATGTAGGTATATATTACCCATACCTATTCATATTATACTCCAATGTTCCCTCATCGATGACACAGGGTGTCGTGTACGTACGTAGTACGTCGGGACGCCAGGCACCGGAGTGAATAACTTATATTATGTGATCGAGAAAGCTCTCAATGTCCGGCTGTCGAACAAACTGGGTCGGTTTACATTGTGCCCTCAATTGTTTACCCCATAATGACAATGCGACAGGTTGTGTGCACGGTTCTTCAGTTCGGAATGAATACAACTTGATGTTTAATGGGTTACGGTGAAGCTGAATGAACGAAGTAACTAACGCCTTGGTTGATAAGGACCGGTATCCTCTTTTAGAATTCAGTACCCAGTAGATACGGACCAGTTATACTCACTGTCAAAAATTCAAATTTTTAATTAAAAAATAGTATTTACTCAAACATTGGTGACTTTTATTTCTACATAATATCTCATCCGTTAAATCTTATTCGTGGTTGCATGCCTCTTTGTCGAGCAAACGAATCTGCGACACGTTGCAAAATCACAGCTTCAGAGTCTGTCAACTAGAGCCAAAGCCTTTCTCTAAAATGTATTCGTTTCCTTTACTTCCCTTTCTTCTTCTTCTTTTTCCTTTATTTTTTTTTCTTTCTTTTCATTTTGCGCGAATGTCAGTCGTGTTACGCTCCCTGATCACTCACGAGACGTCAGCTTGTGTTTTTGTCTTTATCTTACTCTCCGTTCAGTAATTAAGACTCGAGTATACATGTATAGATATACAGTAGAGAGAGGGAACGAGAGCTGGCGATATTATCTTTTGTTCTCTTACTCTCTACACGAAAACTTTGTAGGTAGGCACCCACCTACCTACCTACCTTATACCTTATACCTATGCAACATCATGGTTGTTACACATACACAACGAGAACCATTTTTCAGACACAAAGAAAAATAATTAGCGTAGTCTAGTGTTCGACTAATATTTGCTGGCTAAAATTTTTTAAAAATATTTATATCTTCCCTTTGTACATACACCCTTTGTAACTTTACACTGTAGACGTTTTCCAGTCTTGAGAAATACAGAGGTATACTATTATTCTACCCAAAAATACTAAGAGGGTACGTTTTTACTCACTAATCATCTGCACTCGTTGTGACAACAAATTTTAAAAATATCTTCCGCTCCAGATGGAATCTGCGATCAAGTGGTATAAGGCGAGTGTAATAAAAATTGACAAAAGCATGACCTAGGGGGTTGATTGATCTCGACTTTTCACACGATTCGCATAGATTATTTTATTTCCTTTTTTCATTACACTGATCGGAGTAGACGGTTAGATTATTTTATAATTTGCAATCTCGTAAGAAGCCAGATCCTAGACGCATATGTAATAATATTTTTCTTGACACAGTATGAGGAGTATGTATTAAATCTCCATTTAAATTTTGCGATCGCAAGATCGTTGATGTTATTATCATTATATTATGCAAATATACTTGCTTTACATATTTCTATTAGATTATAATATACAGGCTGCATATACCAAGGTATAATATACCTGTACCATACCAGAGAATGTATATCTATACAGGGTGCACCTGCCTGACCGCGTGTCTTGATTGTTATATGATTACCCATGCCCGTGCCCATGCCCATAGGAATTTGAAGGTAAAATTCTTGAAATATTTTGTAAGAATTTTTATAAGCAAGTATTCCATACGTTGGGCGCATCAGATGTATATATAGATGAACGTAACTACATATATATGCGGTATACGATGGGAGGGCGAAATTGTAGTATGTGACAGTTTGTCCGTTAGGTGTATGTACGTAGTGTAGTCGAAAAGGACATCCGTTTATTGATTTTCTGTTGAGTTGAAACGCGGCAGCGAATTGTGTGATTTGAATTTTGATTGCCAACTGAGAGATGCCGTAACGGGATAGTGCACGCTTTGCCAGACAGTCAAGGGTCCTTCAAAGATTCGCTTACTCGACTAGAAAATTAAAAGAATAAACGGTTTAAATCGTGAAACGGACAAACGTGCCGGTTTATTCTTATAACAGTTGATAAATTGTAACGTTAACAAAATCTGCCTTAGATAAGAGTGAAAAAAATAATATGATCAATAGCTGGCGGGACCAACGGTAAAGAAAAAAATTAAAAATATCTAAAAGTTTTCAGGAAACGAAAAGAAAAAAAAAAAATTATAAAATGAAGTAAAAATCACGAAATTAGCGTAGGCGTATTATTCATAGGCAAAAGAGTCTCGATAGATTATAATCTTTTACGTATTTTAATTCGATAATGATACGAATACACAAATTTTATTATAAAAAGATGCTAATCTCACTCTAGTCGTAAACTGAGATCACTATAATCTCAGGCAAGGAGTCGAGCATGGGCATTAAAAAATCATCACAGACGATTTCCAGGTAAACCACAAGCTCTGCTTTGGGATGGTATGGAGGGCGATAAAAGCGTTTGTCAATCGTTGCATAATTTTCCCTTTTTTTTTTTTCTCAAGAACATTTTGGTGCCCAGAAATTCCCCGATCTCAGCGATTGGGTGTTTTCATTTCACTCCTTTTTTTGGGAAATTTCGAGTCATTTCATCATTTCCATGGCTATACAGTATATTACATGGATTCCGATAGCAGCGAATTAATTTCAAACCCTTTCACCACGTTATACCTGCTTACCTGTTCTTTGTCCGACATTAATCTGTCCTCCGGTTCGAAACAATAATAAGAGGTGAAAAAAGATGAAAACTAAGAGAGAGTGAAAAAAGGAATAAGGAAAAAAAAAATTTGGGGCCCCCCTAATAATGTCTTATAATGGTTTTCCTATATTGCCTTGTGTCTGCCGCGCTGGACGTGGGTTACTGGTTCATTTAAATAAGTTAACGGCCTGAGCCTTAGCAGGTCCATTACAGCTGGGGAAGACCGACTAATTACCTGTTTGACGTGAGTTATAAAACCACCGTTACATATATTTCCATCCCGATTCAAGTTTTTTTTATTTCTCATACAAAAACTGCTACTCTCAGATTTGATCCTTCGATTGGACTTTTTGATAGATTCAAAGATCGGTCTATAAGTAGTTTGGGATTTTTTCCGCGGGTATATTCGACGAAAAGTTGAAGTATTCAATTTTAAGATATCGGCAAAAATGGAACTAGGTACTTTGAAGATTTAGTGAATGAAAAAATCGTTGTCGGATGAGATACTTCGATCAATGCCTTCAGCGGCAAGGATCTTGTTGCCAGGAGTCAGTTCTGTAAAAAACGATTGAGGAGGCGGCCTTCTTTTACGGTGGGAAATTAATCTAGTTTGTCATGACGGGGGCGGAGAGTTCAAAGTGCCGCTAATGAGAAAAAGGTGGGCTTTGGTCCACCTATTTGTCAATGGGATCACAGGCCCTATAAATAATGATGCTTGTGTTCTCTTTGGTTTTAGAAAAAAGAATAAATGGACCCAATTGAAACGTACCTCAGATACAAGAAATGCTGATATAACTTTTGCGCCAAATTATGGACGACCAATGATCTCCATAAATTTAATTATGCTTGAAAAACATCCCGACGATGTTCAACAGGCAAACGATAAATGTAGATATGATATAAACATTAGTCGGCGTACATAGTGCACCGTATAGTGAGGTAGTCTGCGGGTAAACGTACTGAGAAGATAGACACTGGGGCGGAGAGAGTCTATTTCATGGTTAATTTGGCTAACCTGATTTTGCCGCCCCGGACCACCAGGACCACTAAAGTGAGATCAGGGTAGGATGAACTGGGGTCGGGGGATGATTTCTGTACCCTAAAAGCGGTTCTCGCCCAAAGGCTGCAAAGCTTCGGAGAACCAGCCAGGTCTGGTTGTTGGAGGGTTTTCGCTGTGCAAAAAATTACGAATTACTTTTCCGGCGATGAAGGGGTGAATTTGGGGATTCATATTTTGGTTAAAAGCTCCGTTTTGTTAGAAATCGAAAATTCGAACGGAGATATTTCTCGTTCGGAATGAATTGAAAAATAAATATGAAAATAATGTATACTTGGATAAGCGTGACGTGGTAACACTAAATATTGCCCTTCATCAGACGTTAACATGTTTATTACACGAGACCCTGCCCCCTAAAAAAGAAAGGAAGAAAAAAAGGAATATAGAAGCTCGAAGGCATGTATAGAATTATTTTTATTTTTATTTTTTACCTGAGAAAAGAAAAATAATCAATGAATAATAATCGAGAGTATAAAGAGTTTGGAATTGGCTCGAATCAAAACGTGAAATTACGGTTTTTCAATTCAAGTAATTTTCATTACGATCTAACAAACTCTCGTCGTGCAACGGGTCTTTGTGATTTTCAGCATCGAAAGTTCAGGGAAATTGAAATAATTGCAAAACTGTCACAATCAGTGTACTGTAGCTACAGGAATAAGTGACCAAGGGAGGACGACAACGATTTGGTTAAGTACGCTTATAAGAAAGTTTCGAAGTCTATAAACTAGCTGTTAACGCATTCGATCCTCCCCTACACACCCACTTGGCCACACGGTGGTCAGTGGTCACGCGGGGCCCAACCTCTGGTTTCAGCTGGCTTAGGGATCTTCGGCCAAAAGGTCGGTTACAGAGCGGAGGACGCGCGTAGGACCCATTCTCCTAATATCTTGTGCCTCCAATTAGTTCTGAACGGTCGTTCTTTCGCTTGCTAGCTTGCTTGCTCGTTCGTTCGTTCGTTCGTTCGTTGGACTGTCCGTCCGTAACCCTCAGCTTCATTAAGAAACGGTAATGCGTTTTGTTTCTCCTTCGCGTCTCCTGTCTCGGCCAGAGCACCGGAGTTGGAGCTGGAGCTGGTTCCCTTCGCTTCGAGAGGGAACGAGCTAGGGACTCTTTTAATAATCCCGCACGATGCTCAGAGATTTATTATTTTCGGACTGCGTTGTCGGATAAGTCCATATGGCTGATGCCACGACCGCGTTCCTCTTCTTCTTCTTCTTCTTCTTCTCCTTGTTCTTCCACTTCTAATATTTTCTTTTTTTATTCTTTTCTCTTTTATCTCAGTATTTTTTTCTATCCTTATTTTTTAGTTTCCTTTTTCTTTATTTATTTTTTTTTTTTCTCCAACTTCTGCACCGCTTCCTTCGGACGACCTGTTCGGAATAACAAAGATGAGTTGAGTTTGGCCAGAGCTCTATACGGTATGGGCATTCCCGAGGGATATATACTCGGGAATTGCTGAATTTTTCAAGTCCTACACGAAACGTGTGTGATTTTTTGATAAATTTCATTCAAAAATAACAAGATTCTGCTTCCCCCATACCTTTATCCTCGACGTTTTAAAGCTTTCAAAATATTTTCAAAATCCGCGGAATCCTTCTACCTGCAATTACTCAACCTAATTCAATTCTGAATTGAAACGAACGATCTTCAAATTTATTCAAAATTTCATCATGTATCTGTTTCATCCAATTTCAATGAGTAATTATACCGACTGCTCTTTGAGAGAGGAAACAGAAAAAGAAAAAAAAAAAGAAAAAAAAACTTCAAAGCTTATACTAAAAGCTTGCGATTATTTCGAAGTACTTTCGCACATATACTACCCTGAGAAAAAAATAAGAAAAAAACAGCGAAAACTATTTCGAACCAACTTGTAGCACCTGTACGAACACCGATACATATGCACGGAATGCAGTACCCATACGAATTGTTACGGTGGGTGTATAATGAATGGTATACCTATGTATGGGTATATGTGCAAGTGCATTCTGGTTTCTTGATTTAACGAGGTATGGTGTCGGTTACTGGCGGTATATTGGAGGGCCTATAAACCAAACGGGTCAGTTCGTAAATTAGGAGCCCGGGATCCTCATAGGAAGCCCCTAAAAATACAATTAACAAGTCGTTTACGGGTTCCCGGGGTCACTATCTCGAGAGTTGATACCTACGTCACGAGAGCCATGGATCAGAGAACTTGAGGATCGGTTCGGGGTCGGTTGCATTTTTCACATGTGTGTATAAGTATATGTAATACACACAACTCTACATAATATACAAATTCAAATTCACTATTAAAGATTCGAAAAATCTGCTCAGCGGTGTTTAGACGCGTTGATATGGAAAGTAAATTAATTATAAAATAAATCAGAGTTTTAATACGTTTTCGAACCCTTTCTTGGCCACAAGTGAAATTTATGTCCTCTTCTCAAAAATTATCTCTCTCTCTATCTATCTCCCTTCATTTATATATATATGTATAAGGGGACCTGTAATCCACGATAAATCAAACAGAGAATCTTTCGCCTAATGAGTTTTTAGTGGCGAGTTTCACCACTCGTGATTCATTTTGTTTTTTAATCAATTCATTATCACCGCACCGTGCCGCGGTGCAGTTCTTTCTTTCAGATTCATTCAGCTATTATTTCGTAGATCCTGTAGCTACCTCCATGAAAAAAAAAAAAAAAAAAAAATATCGATGTTCTATGAAAATTTTGCGAATTTCCGGGATAATTTTAATCAAACGAAATAGAAACGAAGGGTTGAAGATGATTTTTTATGCTCAAGGCGAAAGGTTAAGGAGTTCTTAACCCTTTGCGGAGTATTCTCGATCGGAGAAACGATCGGTGCAGCTCGCTTCCGTAGTATTAGAACACCTCGGAGGTGAGACTCCGCGGGAGACGACCCCCGTCGTGTGAAGATGACTCCTGGAGCCTCTGTTCGACGATCGCGCGTTCCAGGGGCCTCGTCACTTCCGCTACGGACACCCGCGCAACGCGTTTCTTCGGCTGCAAGTGGCGAGACTTTTTCTATTGGACGAAAAAAAAAAAAAAGAAAAAAAAGAAAAAGAAAAAATTGAAACAAGAAATCAAAATTTGATACGCGATATTAAGGTTTTGAAACCTTAATATTCAAAATATAATCGAAAAGCTCTTTGCATCGCACATATTGAATTTTTTAAATCAAACTCTCCGAGGGATCATTTGAAAATGTGATTAGAAAGGTTTCACGTAGTTTTTCAAATTCAAAAATCATATTCCCATATTGTATAAATTATTGGCGATTTCTGGGGAAACCATATGCATAGGCCTCCGTTTAAACAAGCTCTTTTTTTTTATACACTATTCGTCTGTGTATTCTTGACTAAAACGTATTTGAACGTGAATTTCGAACGGATCAGTAAATCCATGTATAAAAAATAAAAAAAGTATCATTTCATACAGGAACGAGTCCCATTTTGTTCAGTACCTCGAATCCCGATTACAAAAAGCGTCCAATAATTGGCTTACAACGATTTTCAATATTTACCAAAATTTGTTACCTTTGTTCACACGATTCAATAGCCAGAAATTAAATAGCATAATATAGCAAATTTATCGATTTGAAATTTTCGATCGAGAACAATTAACCGCAGAAAGAAATATTTCCTCTCGCTATAGGTCAGATTATACTAAACAGGGAATCGCGTGATGTAATTTCATTTTATTTTTTCCCTTTTCGTTGGAATGAAAAAATTCTAAATACATGCCTTATACCTAGTTTGAACGGGGCCTCTTAACCACTTGCAATCCGTTTCTGTTTCTCTTTTTTCTTTGATTTTTTCCGGAAGTTAATTGTTCCGGGGATATAATTTTTCGGAGATGGGCGCAACCTGCGCGTGGAAGACGATTCAGAAGACGGATCTATTAGGGCTTTGGCTTACGGCTCTTCGCTTTCGGCTTTCGGCTCTCGCCTCTTGCCTCTTGGCTTTTAGCTCTTGGCTCATGGCTCATGGCTCTTGGCCGTGGTGCAGGGTTAGCCCTGTAATTAACCGGTAGCTCTTTTACTCATGAGCGAGGGAGACGGCGATATAGTAGAGCAGCGAACGTTTAACGCTCTCCGCTTTTATTGGCCGCTTATTGGTTATTTTTGGCCTTCGGCGCCTACAGCGTGTGCCGGCCCCTGGAGGCTTCCGGAAAACGGAAGTGCGAGTTCAAACCATCCTCAATACTGGAGAGTATTTCTGACAGGTCGCTAAACGATCATCGTTATCATCATCATCGTACAAGTGTAAGAAATATATATATTTTTTTTATTCAATTTACAATTAAGCGCGTGAAAGAAAATTTGGGCAATTTTTCCTCCTTCTTTTCATTTCAATCAAAATAATATGATTTCTATAGAAATGCTTTTCGAGTATATGCAGCACCGTAGAATTATTATTTTGTCTTTTTTCTTTTTTTTTTTTTTCTATCTTAATTATTTATTGAAGAAGTACACCGGAGTTCTAAGCTCTTTTCATCTGATTAATTACAGTATAGACAAAGCAGGGGGTGTAGAGATTGTTTCGTTTATCCACAGTTCTCGCCCTCTGGTATATTCGACCCCTCCGCATATTTCGTTTCACTGTATCGAACCACTCGAGGTCTAGTGATACTCGAATTTTGGGGCTGTTCGAGGCCCTGAACAAAACCAAAGTCTACAGTGGTACAGTATCATGATTTTAGCTTAGCACGTGTCTAGCGAAGCTGTTTTGTTTAGTAAGTGAAGAGCTCTCGATACCACTTCGGACATAGTTGGTCCCATAAGTCCCATTAGAATTCTCGGAGAATAAAGTTTGAGCTTTTGCAATTTTTGACTAGCGCGGAGTTTTTTTTTTCTTTCTTTCTTTCTTTTTTATCCCATAATTATTATTGGCTGTGGAATACTGTATTACTTCGATTAATTTTATTCGCTTTTACGTACATCATACTTACGTCTATATACGAGTGTAAAAAAACTGTTCATGTCATGTCGTAACGATGGCTACTTTATATGTTGAGAAATAAATAATTCAGTAGCTTGTAAATTGTTGTCAATAGTAAAAGGCGGGTCTTTAGGTGTCCGGATGATATACCTAGCGAATAAATAACCACTCTACGATATAACGATGAAAATAACAGCTGTTCGTGGGCGGAATATAGCTTTGGGGTAAAAACGATCCGCAATTAACACTATAATCACTGGCCAGGTCAAATTGGATTATTTTTACGAGCTACGTTTCAATCAAGCTGCTATCAACGTCGCCTTGAGCTACGACCGGTAAGATTTAGCCCTGCAATTACTGCATTAATTAAATCAATAATACGTTTACACCATAGCTGGGCCTCGTAATTGCATTGAACTCTCAGTCCAACCTGCAACTATCTATCCAACTCAGGAGTTTCCCTTCGGCACAGCAGCTCCGAACAGACTTCAACTTCCGGGTTTAATATTTCGAAGATCAAGAAAAAGAAAAAAGGTTTTTTTCTCATTACCGAGAAACTAATTGAAAAAAATTATCTCTATATTTCTGAAAATAATGGAAAATCTATGTTTCTGATCCAATAACGGTACGATCTTTCAATTATAACGCCTCTTTCATGCCTGTATCTCGCTCTTATCCGTTTCCATAATCCCCGAGCACCTCATCTCACATGGGTATTATTTCCACCTAGAGAAACCGAAAACTGATGGTTAATTATATTCGCCCTGTAACTGATCTCGAACGGACGAACAACCCAGGCGTAGAGTTTGCCGCGAGGGTCTTTTTTTTTAGTCCAGGGCACGCGCCGCCACGTGGCCATGGCTCCTGCACGTCCACTCGTTTCATTCTTCGTTTGGTATGAGAGAAATCGAGAACTTTTAGCGTCGATTATTCAACTGATATCTATAACAGGCTTAAAAAAGAAAAGAAAAAAAAAAAAATACTTGAGATTTAAATGAAACGTGGCAAATAATTGCGAGTTTTGGACACCTACACAGACGTCCGGTTGCTCCTGCCTGGACGCTGCGCTACCAAATTAAATAATTAGACAAATTCTCTATCCTCGGAGATTCGAGTGGAAGTAACGATTTAAACTCTGAAATAAGCCGTATTAAAATTTCGACGCAGTATACCTACCTCCGGGTAAAAGGTGGCTGCCTTCTTCTCCGTAGCCTTCTTATTGTTATAGTTGATTCGTGACTGTTCCTCGAGCACTGCAAAGTCCTCGTTGGCAATTCTTGCCTGGTAATACCCGGTCAGTAAAATAAGTACAGAGCGCAAGGTATCCAAAAATTCTTTGTCCTGGAGCTAAATGCAATCATGAGATGTGAATTTTAAAGACAGCTGCGCGCGTGCGGACCTATACTGACCACTGACCACTGACCACTGCAGTCTCTCGAGTCCGCGTCTCTCACCTCGCTAAAGTATGCTAACAGATTTCAAACAGCTATCTCCCTATATAAGTAGTCTGTCGATCAGTGGCTGGTGCCTTCGGCAATATTACCATTTTCACTTTCTATTTTTTTTCTATAAATAATTTACGTTTTTTATTCACCATTCCAGGCTCTCAGATAATCGCTGTTAAAATTTTCGTTATTTCTAAATTGAGACCGGTAATTCTTGGTCCCACGTTATTCTGAAACTGGAGCATCGTTCGATCGACGATGGATAATTAAATCAATTAGTATAACAATGACGTATCTGTGTGTACCGACACGTTCGTTATGGCGGGTTATACAGTCGTACTATGCGTTTGACGTTGACGAAACGATGCGATAATGATTCGATGAATCGCGATCTTAATTAGTCGCGTGCCGATCACAATCAACTTCGTTTTAATCGATGAATCGAACCGTTTTCCCTTCTGCTATAGGCCCAAAGTTTGTCTGAATCATGGTCAGTCTCGCTTCCTCGGATTCATCACAATGCATGTTAGACGCGAGGAACGGGAATGGAAAATAACACAAAACGAGTAAATGAACTCTCTGAAGATTTACGACTTTGATTAATACAAGCTCTACGGTGCGTTTCGGCTGATTTTCGCAACCTGTTTCCGGAAATAAGGCTGAGACTGTTTGACTCAGTGATCGAGTATTTTAAATCGTTATTTTATTCAGATTAATTTCAAGTTTTGTATCCCCCGGGCTTTGGCATAAAAAATAATCTCTACTTATGGAATATTATGCAAATATTTAATTGATATCTTCAACTAAAAGAACGGCGCATTGGTGATACACACAAAATTATAAAATTTCTCCGGTTATTTATCTTTTCTTATCTATTCCAATGAAATTTATATCTTACATCGATTAAACCCGCTGGCAGCTTCTTCAAATCTCATAAAGAAGATGAAAAAAAAAATTAAAGAATTCAAGGAAAATATGAAAAATTAGACTCATATGAAAGCTGCCGACAAGATTTCAGGCACACAAATAGTTCGTCGTCGGTCCAGCAGCCACCCTCTATTCACGATGCTGTATAGCGCGATACTATCGATACGAGGGTGAGTTGAACCCGGTTACAGAGCTTCGGGCTGATAGATGTTGGCTAATTATGTGGCGGGAAGTCCTGGCCTCGCCTGCCAGCCCAAGAAGAGTCCTTCCAGTTCTTCCTTACCTGCCTCGCCCTTAGCCATATCGCGCACGACCACCCATTGGCACTCAAATTTTACAGCTTGACTGTCTACACCATGTTGCTATAAATAAAAAAAACCAATACTAAAAGATGTCTCAATACATCAACATGCGTTTAATTTATAAGCCAATCAATGAGAGTGCTAACAAGTGGTATTGAAATATCCAAAATTCAGTACCAAAAATTTCATACTACGTGCAACGAGGTCAGATTTAAGATGGAATACCGAGAAAGTATCATGATTTGTAACTTCTGGTGTAGTATGTGCTTTTCACCATCGGATGATGAGTTGAGAATCACTGTATGAATGCAACGAGCGTTGGATGACTTCGCAAAGTCAAGGTAAAGGTATGCATAGCCACCATGAACGGTAGGTCCGTGAGTTGAACCAGAACCAGAACCAGAACCAGAGCCAGAACCAGAACCAGAAGAGAGCTGGAGCGAACCATCGTATATACCTACATCTACGTGGAGGAGGAACGGGTCCGTGATCTGGTGCCGCCTGATGCCAGGGCACTGTTGTTTGTGTTTTATATTGGTATAGTCAATTATTCAAGTGGCAGCAGCACATGGTCAGACTTCTTACGTATAAAGTCTAGCCTTCAGCGATGGTAAATCGTGCTTACTACCTCCCTGCAGTATACTACAGTGTAACTTGCAAGTGTATGATCTGGGTTCAGTACAGATACTAGTAGTTTCACTCCAGGGTTAACATTTCGTGTGTACGTGTAGGTTTTGGTTCATTTCTAACCCGCGAAGAGACTTTTCCATTGCCATTCCACATGCATAACGTTATAATTACTAAAGTAACAACGTTGCGTAGTGTTCTAGCCGTCAGCTATTACCCCGTACTGTTAACGTCCGGCTGTGTCACGCGCAAGTGTGCATATCGACTCGACTGTCATGTTGATCACCAATTAACCCCCAGGTCACGTATCGTATGCATTCCCTTAGGTTCCAATATTTAACTGAGTTCAGAATCTATGTGTGTATCTGACAATCGGTTCGACATCGAAGGAGATTAACATGTGCTGTCGAATATTCGTTTTTCATCCTTAATCAGATGCAAATGTATCGCAACAGGATGTTACGATATCGATTTCACGCATCAATTAATATCCACCGTGTCAGACAAACGAATCCGTATCATTGACTTGGGAGTAGAAAAGGTTCGAAGATACATGTGGTGAGTCTTATCATTTACTCCCAAATAGACTTGTGGCATTTGAATGACGTGTATTTAATGTCATCTTCTTGGGAATATAAGGACTAGATTTCTTTAGGCTGGAGCTATGAGACTTTGGGAAACATTTTTATACCCCACGTCTATTTCACATTGAAATCTATTGCCGACTATTCAGATCCTTGTACTGTCCGCTTAGCTACGTGTCCATCTAGTGCCTAGCCTAGAGCGATGGTCGAAGGTAGTTAGTCCCCGGCATAGTGTAACCTCCAAGTGCATACGTGGTTCGGCGAATTAACCCTTAGGCAACCAAAATAGGGGATGTTTGGGTTACTGAAACGGAGTACATGAAGATGTAGTTGATGTTCCTAAATCACGTACCGAGCACATGATCTAGCTGCCGGTTCCCTACCGAATATACGTAGTACATACGCATAACATGTACTTGCTTCTTTTTCCCAGTTATTCACCAAAACTTAAATAAGTTTTGGGTGTAAGTTATTCATTCTCTTCATTATATCGGAGTCTATATTTAAATTGCCAATACTGTTAACATTAAACTCGCTAAAATTTCTGCCGATATTTTCCCCCTAAAGAGATGAGTTTGACCTTGTACTCCTTCGTCGGCAAAGGATGGGTTGAACGGTTCTATGTATACTATACATACGGCGATCTCAATGTTTGAAAGTTTCGAAGGATGGAGGCGTTCGGTGGTACTGGCCCTGTAATTGGGCCCAAACTCTTGACTCCGCTCGACCGGCAAAGATTATACACCCGCATGTCCTGGGGGCCCCAAGCAGCCGAACGTCTTGTGTAATATATTGTGCTGCAGATATATCTGATTCACGAGAAGGTACTGTTCGAGCGGTTCTTCTACCACCGCGTGGTGGGCTATCCAGTCTGGAGAAGCTTCTCTAAAGATACTAAAATGGAAAAAATTTACTGATCGAGATAGGCGAAAAAATTACCCGCAATTTTCTACACTCAAACATTTTTCTTTCAATCTCTAGAGAGGGACCTTTGGGAGCATTAGGAACAAAGAGACAAAGCGAAAAAAATAAATGGAATCGGTAAAATATCATGATGACCAATTATTGGTACAACATTGATAAAAATCCTGGTCTCTCTTCTTTCGAATACTTTTTCTTTTCGTTTTTGTTTTCCACTGTTGTAATTATTGCTAGTAACGTTTCTTATAAATGGATCCGTATGTTAACGTCAGATTGGAAGTAAACCTCTTCTGAAACGGACGGCATCGCCTGGAACGTGGCCACGCCCGTCGCGGATGCCCGATACGCAACTCGTGCCGTGGCTCGACCTACCAGGTCTTCAGGACCCTCTCTTTCTCACCGCGATTACGCAGGCCTGATGCTTTTATTGCGATTGAATCCCCCATCCATGGTTGTAGCCTGTCTTAATGCCGCGTATATAGGAGCAGTTTTGTAGGTTGTCTTGTTCGAAGCACACACCCCGGCTCGACTGTGGTCGGTTTTCTTATACAAGGTGAAATGTATATTTCGTTCTGCAAGCGGTGTAGTCTTTCGTTGTTCTTTTTCTTATCTTTTGATGGACTTCTTATTCTTTCGTTTATTTTTCGTTAGGTATAGATTCTTTTTTTGTTTTTCCTTTCCTCTATCCTCCTTTCTTTCCATTCTTATACAACTCGTTATTCTCTTTTTGTATCTCACGCGCCTTCCTCTTGCGCTCTGATGGGGTGGGAGGAAACGATCTACTCGTCTACCCTGAGGCTCATTAAGCCGATGCCTTCTTGATCCTCTAATTACAAGATGGCGGCAGCGCATACATGGCGTCCACCTTAACTCGAAGATTTCTAACCTCAGGTAGAATAATCTACTGAGGGATAAAATAGGAGCGGAATTGCATCCCTATGATCGGCCCTTTCTCGTATTCTCACAATGACAGAAGACCATCTCGTGCAACTAACCATAATTGCACATTTCGTGTTCTCCACTTTCACCGAACTCACTTCCTGCTAAGTAAATTTTTAGGATAAAGGAATATTGAAAGAGTCTGAGTGACGCGAGACGCGAGACATCTTCGACAGATCGATGATAGGGAAGAGAGTAAAAGTTGGAAAAAGGCATCTTCTCGTTTGTCTGAGTAGCTTCTTGTCCGCGCCTTTACATCCCAGGAGACCCGTCTCAGCGTTCTTTCATTTTATCACCTACTTTGTCATCGGAGGGTCTCCTGACCCAGAAGAATCCCTCCGCCCTATGTCGTTCGGACATGAAAGGGTAATAATCTGGACACGAAAAGGATAAAAGAGACGGAAGAAATTGGGACGTAAAAGAATCTCGTGAATCAAGATCTTGAATGTTATCAAAAATGGCAGTCTGACCATCGGAAATACAGGAATATGAAAAAACTTACAATTTCAATTCAGACGGGTTCAATTATTGGACCGTATCTTGTGTCTGTGAAATTTTCTCTATAAAGACATTTGAAGAAGTTGCATCGGGTTATCTTGAGGACCGTGCAGAGGTGGTAGGCATTGTTTTCTCTCGGTCGCCTCAAGGGTGCGGGCTTCTTCAGGGTGCCGGCGTCCTACTGAGCGGCCCACGCCGACTGCTGCTGCTCATCGACATCCCGACAGCCGCGGGACTCGTGAGGCCCAGAACCCGGATCGGCCGCGTGCCCTTTCTCTCTGTCTGTCTGTCTCTCGGTCTCTCTTTTTATCCTCTTTTTATCCTCTTTTATCTCTCTCTCTCTCCCTGATTCTCTGCTTCGTCGGCGTGGGTGTGCGTGCCGCCAGTTCGGCTGATAATCGTATGTAAATCGTGTCGGAGATTTTTTTACCTTGTCGGAGGAACGCGCGAGTGTTAAGTCTCGGAGCTGAGGTTGAGTCTGAGTCTGATGCTGATCCCGATGCTGATGCTGATGCTGAGGCTGAGGCTGAGGCCAATACGAAGACGGTAAGTCTTCCCCAAGGCATCCCCTCGCATAGCTCAAGAACCCAAGATCGAGGAGCCGCGTGTGTTGCCTGTAAACAAATTATCCGGACCTTAGGTCGAAGGTCTATTGAACTGAGGCGATCTCTCCTCTCCTCATTTACATATTCTTGGACCCGCACGTATACGTATACCTACATTACGGTTCGGACCCGACCCTCCACCAACCGCGTTCTTTTCAAACTCTTGCAAGCGACATTCTACCCTTAACTTTAATAATTTGCTTCTTATGGTAGGATTTCACAATTTTTCTTTTCCAAGATTAGCTGCTGATCGTTCAGTAGATTTATGATCAATCATGTGAATAAAAAAATGAGATTTGGGAGTTTGAATTTTCGATTTTCCTTGAATAATAATCGTTCCTTGCATCAGACAAGCCTAGTAAATCGCCACACCATATAATGTCAAACATTAATAATATACTCAGCTCGAATGAATAACGCCGATCCGGGCATGGTTCTATATTTCTAATTATTTTCAAGAATAGAGGTATACGTCTTAAAGAACGCGTATTTCAAGGTAAGGACTACCCGTCGAAGCGGGGGAGTTAACCTAACCCACAATGCCGCATATACATCGAGAAAGATCCATCTACGGTTATATATAATATCCATAGGTGTGTGTGTATAGATAATATATCCACCACCGGTCGACCATCTCGTTTTGTCGGCTCTATACTCACCGCGTAATCACAGTGCCCCGTGGCATTGTGGGGGGGCTCGATTCTTCTCGAACGACAAGGCGCGGGGGTTCGCGGGGGTGGATTGAGGGAAAAGGGGGTCCAAGGGCGCAGGGGGAAAACCTCTTGCTCGCAGGTTGAGGGGCCCCTGGCTAGGGCCAACCCCACCTTCACCTCAACCTCCACCTCCACCTCCGCCCCCGCAAAACCCGCCACGAGATTACACCCCTGGGGCAGAAGCATCGCGTGTCAGGCCCCTCTTACGCTCCTACGCCCCTCCGCGGCACTCGGTAACGGCCACGGGACTTTCCTGGGCCCTGGCTCTTGTGCTTACGGCCGAGTTAGTACCTATGTACTTATAACTCGCGTTGTATATACGTTTATGTATTATACCCATATACCAAGGTGCGCACCCTTACCAGATCGCTTGATTCATGTGTGGGTTTAGCTTTATGTAAGTGTTGATACTAAGCTAGGAGGGATTGTGTTAGTGGATCTCTTCTTGACCGGCCACATAGTTCACCTTCGTTATACCTACCGTCTATTTTCGCTGGCGTTTCTCTCCGTCTTATTATTCACAATTTTACTTTTATTATTCGAAATATTTCGTTTCTCTTTCCTACCAGGTTTAAGTAGCACCTACCTGCCCACTTACGGACGAGATCATGGTAACTGTAACACTAACGTCACTCACTAATGCGTTTCATTTATTCAAGTAGCCCTACACCAGCGGGGGTATAGGCTGTGAAAAAAATAGCCGAAGCCTTTGAGACCAAGTATTTGTCAAACCTCAAGTTTCACTCGATTTCAACTAAGGAAACGTGTTCAACCGAAGTTGGACACAAAGAGAATGTCAAATCGTGATCAACTTTTTCCCTATTCACAAACGGCTGTGCTTCGCTCGAAGCAGTCGAAGACCGAATCGTTTCAACTTGCCTTTGTATATCTCGTACATGTATACGTATGGCAGGTACTCGCATGCAATACGTCGTTGTACAGTTATTACATATAATTAGGATCATGTACAATGCACATTTTAATACATGGAAGTGAACCGCCTAATTGAGTTATTAACGAACTTTCTGTGTATCCGCATGATACATCGATATGTTAAATACACCTGCACCGGGCTCGCATAGACATCTGTTGAGACATAGGTAGATACTATAAAGTTGAGAAACAGTCGAACGATTTTTAGCTCGGAAATGAGGCTTGCGGCTCGTTCTGACTGACAGAAATTGTTCAACTTTGCTCGTAATTCTCACCGCTGAATCATCAGGCGAGTAAGTAACGATAGGATGATGAGTGAATAAGTTGAACGTTTCGTGATGATGTATACCTACATGTGTGTCGTAATCGTTATCCTTCTCGTGTGATAATTGCATTGAATTGAATTTTCCGTTTTCTTTTTTTTAGTTCTTATGAAAGAGATAGATCGTTCGAGGACCTGTGATCGTGATAGGTCCTAATTACCTCTCCTGTGAATATATTAGTATGTGTATAGAATAGGTGGATCGAAAAGCTACGGTTTTATTTCGGTATAATTTCAAAGAAAGTACCGTTTCTCTTGGAACTATTATAAAAAAAAAAAAAAAAATATCTTCTAGACGCCATTCAAGGAAATAATGTCCCATCTTCCGTGCAGATAATTCCCCAATTCTATTCCGTCGATAATTTCCTAGTAGTTCCACCCTCGTCTTTGGCTGTCAGGCAAACCAAGATCAGAGAGCTGATCTTCTCTAAGACGCGGTTGGTAAAGAATTAAAGGTCAAATTAGACCCCCAGAAGAACTTTCCGAGTACCTTGAATTATTTTTACTCGACCGCGTGGAAACAAGACTATATATATTCTACGGGAATATACCTATATATGAAGTGTACATAACGTAAGAGATTCGCTTTGTCCGTGTAAGAAAGATCCGGTAAAAACTAGTCGAGGAATTATTTCTCTGATTCGGAGACGAGCGGCTCTGGAATTAGAGGTTGTAAAAATGTGTGTCATTTACCAGCAAGCTTTATAAACGACTCTTTATTTGATAATAATTGGTGCATAACCGTCATAAACACTCATTTTCTCAGATCTGAACGTTAGCGTCAGTTTCGTTGGCTCATTTTGTCATTTCCACCTCTACTTTGTGATCCCCTCCCCCCAGACCCCTCTATAAGGACCGATCTCTGTGCTTGGTACTCTTCTTTTTTCATCCCTGCCGCAGTTCATCTCCTCTCAAGTTGCTGGATGAAACAACCGGGCGTAAAGCGGTAATCTTGAACATACTCTGTCGTTAACTAAAGCTTATAGTACATTTTTTTTTTTTTTCATTTTCTTTTGTCTGAAAATTAATTGACAAAAAATTGCAAACGGAATTGGCAGTGAGATAATAGCATAAGGTATATTTTTCTGCTGATTGTGAAAAATAAAAACCACGCTGCATTTTCATGGCTGCACTTTTATAAATTTATATCTGCGCAGCTTGGAAGTTTGGTAGTTATAATTATTCAAAGTAAGTTTATCTAATACCGTATCACCTAAACGAGATAAAAGGGAGATAGAAAGGAGGCACGCATTTACGGACGGTCGTATAATGCCGGTATGGCAACCCGCCCACAAGTTCTTGGTACAACCAAGCACCAAAACCACAAATCTATAATTTGCCGTTGGGATGCGTATAATCTTTGAATACCAGAAACTATCCTATTCATTATTTCTATCTGTGCGTTTGCTACCAACCGTCGAATCGGTCTCGAACCGAACGAATAAAAAATACAAAGTATATGAATCCCCGTCATTATGCTAATCCTCGAAATGATAGTCCCCGAAACTTGCGGAATGCTGTGCAGCTCCTTTGAGGAGGGTCATTTTGGAGGCATTCGTACATCGCGACTACTCGATGGATTTAATTCGTAAGTATTATCAATTAGTCTTTATTAATCGCATCGAACCAGCACACGAACTCGTGCAAACATCTTCTGTGAAGAAAAAGCTCATTTGCCTTAATTCGGATGGTCGCTATATATATATTTACGAACCAGAATCGTCAAATGCTTTGTTATCATGTTCGGTACATTCGCCATGACACTGTGCATCAATGTGATTTGTTGTCTTTTTCCGGCGCTAACCGCTGAGCGTAAAAATGTGGAATTTAAAGCTGTTGCAGTTTTTTGGGCCAGAACCACCCACGCGTCGAACCTGGTGAGTTACGGCCGTGACGGGCCGTTCGATGCGCACCTGATCCACGATAATCGCCTCTAATCTTCCACTTTACTCTTTCGTTGGGCATTACCTCCCTCCCCTGTCGAACGGCGTATAAATCTTTCGGCGTCGATAAATCAACTTCGCCGAGCGTAGAAAGTTTAGAAAAACGAGAACAAGAAATGAAAAATAAAAAATTTACTTGTAAATTATGACGCCGAACTGCCACTCCGGATGGTCAGATTACACCAGGTATTTAGGAGGCTGAGCTTTCGCGGAATTCGTGAAACTGGACGTTCATTTTCGCACGATTTTACTCATGGATCAGACGGAGTGACGTTCGGAGCTTCTCGAAGTTGTAATGACGAATAATTGAGAAGAAAATTAGGAGAATGATCGAGAGAGAGGGAGAGGGGGAAAAGTTTTGCGAGCCTTGAGCAATATGGCTCCTACAGAGGTAAGTTGCAAAGCCACTTCAAGTCTTATAATACCCGAGGGTTCGGTACCAGCATGTAAGCCAAAGTCCTGCCCACGCAGACATTCCCCATCCGTCTGTCCGACGTCCATCCGTTAGTCCACGAGTCCATGCGGCATGGTTTGAGTATAAGACCAAGAACCACGCAGGTTGCATGTCCTTAGGGCTCGAGTGCAAAAGGCCCGGTGTTTTCGACCATTTCACCAAGGTTGTGCTGTGCGCCCCTCATCTTATACTTAAATGAGAGTCGTCCGCCTCCCCCATATACTTTCGTAAGTTGGTTAAACTTTTTATAAAAACCTCTTCAATTTCTGGCAAGAGTTTTCGGAGAAAAAAAAAGGGAGTATTAAAAAACGGGGGGCTAAACTTCGTCGTTGATCGACGATAAGGCTGAATTAAAACGCACGAAACGAAGAGGAGACGATCATTAACAATACAAGATCGTAAGGTCAAAGTAATTCTGATATCCATTCGAAACAGGATTCCGATTCGGATATACCACATCAATACGGACAAACGGCGTTGCCTGGTTTCATTGGATAATCTATTTTGTCTGGTTTCATTCCCAGGTTCTCCCTTACTTTCACAAATCGTAGTCATAACATTTTACGTCGTATCGGGTACTCGCATGCGCTTCGAACAGTATCCAAATTAATGATGCAACGGGTTTTTTCTCGGCAGGACTATCTCCATACTATACCATACAGCCGACTTGTTTCTGTCTTGAATTTCACTGGCTCTTTACCTCCGATAGAGTTACTATCGAAATATTCTCGGAAATGTATTGAGTGTTGGGGTATGTCCTAAGTGTCAGGGTATAGTGTCGATACCCATTTGCGTGTCTCTTCATATAGTCTGGAGTGTAACTGTTCCATGGCGCCACTAAAATTACAAGCCTACCCGCGTCCCCTACCCTGAAACACTAATAATTATATACTTTGTAGGTTCGGTCTTGTAAGGGATCCTTACTCTTGCTTGCGTCAATGTTTAGGGTTTTATAGGGCCGGGGTTAGCTAATGAAAAGGTTAGTTGACCCCGACAGAACGCCCTGGCGCCTCCTTGTGCCAGAGATTCCTTTGAATTCTTGGAGAGGTGAGTGAGTCCTGACCAACGACTCAAACTTTATTCTTAAATTGTCTTTTCTCCTAATATTCGATGATCGCATTCAATGAGAAAAGTAAATGAATGAATGAACAAATGAATGAACAAATAAATAAAAATCCGTCCACTACGTTCTTCTACTTCTTATTCTTCTCCATCATCCATCTTCGAACCCAATCCATGAAAGTGACTGAATTTATTCTTCACAGGACATCGATTAAGGGTTAATCATTCGACTGATGTCAGTTAGTTCGAGAAAGTTCGAGTGCCTAGTCTGGAACGAAAGTCTTGTCCATTTCCCTGCGTGTCTAAAATTGTTCAAATAATTCGGCATCAGGTTTGCTGAGAGTGATTACGAAGTCACTAATGGAAATTACAGTGGTCCTCTTCGTTCTTGCGAGTTTCACGGTTATATCTCGCTCTGGTCTTTTGGGTCTTAGATGCTGTTTGGGAGGTTATACTTTTATACTTATATACCTTTTCGGAGGTTGGGTTGTTGCGCTCTTGCGTTTTCAACTCGGAACTATTCGGGCCCCGCAGATAGTGTGGGAAGCGTTTCGGTAATCAATGGTTTTGCCAGGTAGACGTGAACCGCTGCGTCTGCGTAGCTTACCTCAGCTCTTTTGGCGGTGGTTGTTTCGCCTTACCCGCATAAGACTATTCGCTGTTTGACCGGGTCTTCGACATCCTTACTACCGCGAAACGGTGTTGCTTTAGGATTACAGAGGTAGAATTAGGTATACCTTATACTTCTGTCAAAAGTCACAGCTGACTTGAATCTATCGAATCCTTTGTGAGAAACGTGGGAAGAAAAAAATGCTTCAGTAGTTAGAAAATGATGAATTATCAATCCGTTTTTGAAAATACGACGAAATTTCAGTCTTCAAGACTATTTAGTCGTTCATATACCAGACCCGATATTGGAGCTCAGGTTTGTTTTAACGAGACACTCCGTATATATACTTCCCACTCGTCGAATTGTTGGGGGTGAATTTTCGCGCGGGATTCCCCAAACGCAAACAGATACGGACAAAGGTAGCCTAGTGGATATTGCGGACCGCCGCTGGTCAATCCGGTCAACACGTTCGACGAGAAGCATCTTCGTCGTGTTTGGACAGACCGAAGTTTCTTAGGGTTGGCTTGACCGAGCCTCACTGTGCAAACGATCGATTCCAGTTTTTCAAAATTAAGGGATCATAATGAAGAAAAAAAGGGTTCTTCTGATGACAGAATGAGCTAATAAATTCTATAAGAATAAAATGAATAATTTTTACGATTTTTCAAACACTTGACGTGCCCTTAAACTTTCAACAAATAGTTGGATCAATTCTCTAAGCACATCGTTTGAAGACCCTTAAAAAGGAATGCGCCGCGCGCACGACTATATTAGTAGGCCCGGGTCCGATGGTCAGACGAACCCGTACGGGTAACCTTTGACCCGTTAAACTCACTGGCTGCACGCGGCCCCGGCCGGTTCGAAAGCAAGAAAAAGATCGAGCTAAAGAAATAAAAGAAAAAGTACCGCGTCGAGGGCGTACGGAGCGCCACGTCGTAAACATATTTTTATTAAATAATTAGAGATTAGGGATCCCCTTAATGGGTGGTTATCCCTCGCGTGCCCCATCGCACCAGCGCGGTTTCATTCCAAGCATTCCTACATCGCGCACGTGAGATTCCCACACTCTTGGCTGCTCGTCTCTTTAACTGATCCCCAACTCATCTACCGTTTCCCGATTGATTACCAATTGATTATTGATTGATTGATTGATTACGGGCTCGCCGCCAATATAGTTGTTCGTACGTCAGCTTGTTGGGGAAATTATTTGAAGGAAATTACTAAATTGCAGAATTTTTTTAAGTCTCATACCTTTCGTCATTAACTTTTTACTATGGTCTGCTTTGACCAATTGATTCCTTTCAGGTTTGAGGATTATGATTACCAGAGGGATACCTGACGATACTCCGAGGTTAACCCTTCGTGTCCACACAGGGTCATTCTGATCCAAAAATTTTCTTGTAAAATGGAGCACTGCTTCGCGCAGATTAAACTTCGAGGACGTTTTTCGATACCGAAAACTTTAATTTTAGAAAATCCAACTATGCCGTCTTGAAGCTGAAGAAATTTGTCATACACGTCTGAAAATTTTTTACAAAAAAGTGCATAGTCCTCGATATATTTCATGTCGAAGATATCGCTCGGGGTCGATTCGCTACGGAGGTTAAATATGTTGCGTCGAGATACAAACAGAACTTTGAGATTATTTTCGCGTAGGAAATTCACCTGAAACATTAAAGCGTACCTGGAAATAGCCCGGGTTAGACCAGATTCTAGGTCACTAGGTGGACACGTCAAAGAGGTGTGCACGGTCTTTCATCGCGTACTCAAAAGCTCCGGCTTTTAAGAGTCCCAAGAGAAATGAGAACTTAATGATCAAACCCAAGCCGTGACTCAAGTTTCTGAGATCGTTGCATGGATTCGAGTATCAGAGAAGATCTAAAAAGGACGAAACGAATTCAAAAAAAAAAAATGACGAAATTTTTTAAATTATGATGAATCTGAAACATATAAATTTATAATATGGCAAAATAATGAGCGCGCGAAATTTGTTTTTCCGGCAATGATTCCTCGACTCGATTACTCTAGGCGTTAATGAAGGTAAGACAATGGGTATAGTGGTTCCTGCCCGTCTACCGCAGATTTCTTCCGTCCCAGGTGTGCCGAGGTGGTAATTAATCGAAATACCCTAGGTTCCATCCGGGCGTCGGCATCTGCAAAGGCGCCCTGAACTGTCTTCTCGAGGACAGGGGCGGCTTGCCGACACACGAACGGCACTCATTCAATTATCACGCTGACATCGGCCACATCAATCTTGCGCGAAGTCTGAGAGAAAGAGAGAAAAAGAGAGATAGAAAGAAATATTAGAGGTTGTTTCGAACGAGTAAAAGAGCTGATATTGTCAGTTTAACATCAAGCATCTAATACCATGAACAATTTAGATCGTTGTATATGATTTTCCGCGAATTTTCGTTATAATTCATCGTTGGTGCCGGTCGTTTTGATCAAGTCGATGTTTCGCTCGTGTGTTTTGACGAGACTGTAATTTTAATGGGAACTTGGTTGTAATTATAACGGTTGTTTTCCAAACTTGTTTTTCTTCCTTCGATTTTCTCTCTCATTTATTTCGTATATAGATATATGCATATCATTTTCCTTCGTGAATTGACGCGTGGGGGTAAGCGTTCATTTTTAATGGAAATTTCAATTTCAATGAAAAAAGTGACTGTTATATTCTCGAAAGCATATTATTGAGACAGTTTCCTCTTGGGCTTTCATTGACGCTAATTATTAAGCATCGAAGTTCTACGGTAAATATTTAACTGTTTTATTTCAGGATCCTAAATTGTTTATATAAGAGCGATTTGGGATCGCGCGAATCGTTTCGAACTATAATTCCGACTGTAGCGAAGTAGGTATGCCAATTTTATTTTTTTCTTCTATTCAACGATTTTTATCATTCTGCTGTCGCAAAGTGAATCTCACGAGAATCTACATACGATTTACGGTGAACATCGCACAGGCTTCGTAAAATCAGATACTAACCGCCTCACCCCCTCCCTCCATCCCCGTTGGCCATGAATCAATATACATAATATTCGTACATATTCGTTTCGGAATATCATTTTATTTGAAAAAAAAAAAAAACACGAACGAGACCGCGGTTTTATTCATATAATTGAAATAATTTTCCGTCATTGTGAAGCCGAGGGAGAAAGAGAGGAAAAATAAAATGAACAACATTTATCAATTATAAAATGAACTAAAGGGAATAAGCAAAGAAATAGGTAAAATAAATAGTTCATGTATCGTCAGAAATATTCATTGTGTTATTTCAGCTGGAATAATAATTCATACGTTATGTACCTACTACCTGTACATTTATACTTTTGAACAAACCATGTAAAAAATTGTATTCGTATAGCTATCCAACGAAAAAACGTGTTATTGGCTGCGTGCTTTTTCGATACTGACGTATATTTCTATACAAAAACCAGCTCGGGTTAAACTTTATGAATTAAACTAACGTCGAATCTCGACCGGGTGCAATTCCCGATAATTGGCTTAGCCCTGAATTGATGAAGAGACAGAAAGATTACGTATTGCATATCTGTACCAAAAATTGTTTGATAAGTGCTATGGGGTGAATAGAGCATTAATTTATACCGAATTTTGCGGAAAGCGTGCCGTTTAAGTCGTACGCACTTTTCGTCTTGAACTGTTTACGCTCTATTCCGCTAAATGAAATTTTGTCCCGAGGCGAGAACGGGAATGGAACTGGGATAGAACCGGGATCGCGTCTGTTTACCCGAAAACAGATGGTGCTGCCGCGAACATAGCCCGGGGACACCTTCTCCCTTTTTACACCCCCTTCCCTCATACCGAAGAGCGAGGAGAGCGTTTCTAATCCGTTCGACTTGCGGCCAGATCTTTTGAACAACCTATAGTTGCCCACGATCGAAATATCGAAAGGCAGGCACCTATAGATCACATCGTTCACCACCTGCCCCCAAACCCTTCGACAATCGTCGGTCAATAATTGGCGGGAATTCTTACCATAATAAAAGGAAAAAATGAAAACAAACGGTTTTTTCATCTTCACTTTACATTTTTTGAGCATTTTAAATATAGGGGTAGTTTACGCTGAAGGGCCAACTCGCCAAGTATTCTCGTATTCAGTTGGCCCTCGAGCATTCAGCGAACGGATCTGGTTCGATAATATATATAGTAGTCTATGACATGCATCCATACATGTGTGGGTACCTAGGTACGCACTTCTCGGTACATCTGCTTGTTCTCACAAGCGCGGTATACCCTGTTACCGTTTTGTTCGAGTGTATCGAAAAGAGATAGAAAGATGGGGTGCAACAAGAGAGGGAAAAGGAAGGGTAGTATTGCCGTAGGGTTGAAGGCGACAGCGTGCATATTGAACCGTCATTTCATGGTCACTGCAGAATCAAGTCCTGCATTTGATATGGCCACAGTTTAGGCGGGGTTGATCACTGCCATCCAAAACAAGAGGGGTGCGTCTACCATCCATTAGGCATTTATATACGCTCGTTCAAAATTATGAACACCTCTTTACTCCGATTGAGTTACTTTTTAAACCCCACAGTGTAAACGCTCCGAATGTACATGCATATTATTATATCATACAGTACGTAGATATAACTATGTTTTATATGTATCATTCATCATTTATTTTCAGTGGAAAATATTTTGAAATTTTTTTTTTTCAAACTATTCGCCAAATTGAATTGTCCATAGTATCATCATTGAGTACTTAGCTACGTGAGTATTCGGATGAAATTTAAGTCCGGCTGTTATTCTACCGCTACTCAAACTTTCAGCAGAGACTTTACGACCCGTGACTATATAGGGTAGAGGTCAGCCACTTCTGATATACAACGATGTACCTCGCCTTATATCATGTGCGGAGTTAGTTTACAGCTTTGTTTATCGTTATTTATCTTCTAGAAGAAACCATGGGACCTAAAACATTGACCGTGACATGTATCGTGGTCTTACGTCGTGATTTGGTGTTCTTTTTTTTGTATACAGAATGAACATGGAATCCATTCTTACGTTGATTTTAAATTATACTTGGTAATCGTGCTCCCAGTGATAGTCTGTGTTCTATAAAATTGATAACTTTGACGATTTGATAAACCGGATGAAGCCACACCTTCGATTTCGTTGCTGCAACTCTGGAGCCGTTCCGAGCTCCTTCTGCCACAGTAAATAATTGAATTCCTTCCGCGTTTGGAACCTGGGTGCTCCGCGAGGTGGTTTCTTAAGGTGAATCGATTTTCTCATACCCCTATGGCTCCCGTCTTTCCTTCACCTCCACCTCCATCTCTGCTTCCACTTCTTCATCCTCCACCTTCCTCCCCCCAGTTCCAACGTACTCGCGCATACATCTCAGACAAAGAGACCTAGATAGACTCTGTCTGCCTTCTCCGTACATAGGAGGAAAATCTACCTATCTACCTACTACCTATACCTACCTACCTACCTACCTACCAACCTACCTACCTACCACCTACCTACCTACCCTACGTAGATACAACGAAGAAGGAAGGAATGGTTCGAAATGCCGGCGGCCATTTTGTAGGCCCTTGCTCGAGGAATCGATGTGACGTTGCCGTAGGGGCGCAAGCGCCAGAGGCAGCAGCCCTCCGACAAACTCAACCCTCCAATCCTCCGATCAATTCCATCTTTGGTTATACGATGGGTGTTCGGCCGAATGTGTCCTGAAACTCCCCTCAAGCACCCGTTCCACCCTTATTTGGCACACGTTTCTAGTTGTTTGTATTTTACCTAAATACGCGTTTCTGTAATATACCGAGACCCTTATACGTTCCTAGGTGTACGTGGATTGTATACTTATATCTATTTATATACGTATAGTCGTATACTATAAATGGAGTTTGTGTAGGTTTACGCTTTTACACTTATTCGACGCTCATTCCGACGCCCGCTTTAAGCCCGCCGGCGTTTTCATACACACGCGTAGGTTGGTTGGTAGATAGGTAGGTAGGTAGGTAGGTACTGGCGCGAGTCTTTCGCGCCTCGGGCGCAAAACGACGGGCGAATAGCCAGTGGCTATTCTCTAACAGGAAGAGATTTCGCTTTTGCTCTATTCCCGTTTTAGTATATCTTTCTTCCTATTCTTCTTATTCTTATTCTTGCTTTTTACTTTTTCTCACAGACTAACTGGTTATACCCTAAAATTTCAGGGAAATCTCCTCGACCGGAGTTTTCAGTCTTCATATGCTGGTATACCTATGGGTATGCGTACGCGAGGGTGTCGTTATTATATATCTCGTGCGACGGGCTCAAAAGAACTTTGGATCCAATTATATTTCAACCAGAAGACTGAGGCGGGCTCCCATACATATACGGATATAAGGGTGGATAAGGGCCGTTCGAATCAATTTCAAAGTCGTTATTTTTACCCGACTATAGTCTATACCGTACACTAACTGCAGTTCTGCATCGCCTCGTCGAGCGAATCGGAGAATCATAACGCCGAAGACCACCCCGAAGGAAGACTATATGTAGCGTAGATACGCGCATCGCAGGTATAATTAGAAAATTACGGTTATTTTGATTAATCGTAAGAATTCGTCTCTTAAAAATCTGAGAAAGTTTAAAACCCCCAACTTAGGTAGGTACACGTATGTCGGCGTATAATTATATAACGAGCTAATTTTTCTTTCGCTCATATCATTTGTCAGTTAAGGTGACGCGGTCCTTTTGACCATGGAAGAGAATGATGTCCTCGGTATGATGAGTAAATTATGGTTATTATTTTAGTTTATAATAAAGTTAAGCGATCCAGAATCCGCTTTGACACGTCGTACAATAAATCGCAATCTTATTCTCGCTTGAAGCGCGACTTGGTACTATAACATCGTATACCAGAGGGGTACTATACCTATAACCATCATATCCCATGTCGCTGTCACACTATATACAGACACTGTCGAGCACCTGGGCACATTATTATAATTAGCTATTTTCGCTGAGTGCGCGGATTCTCCTATATTTGAGGGTATATGTGGCGGGGTAGCAGGCGGGATTACAGGAGATAATCTTCGGCCTCGGGGCTAGCAGCGTCGAGACTTCGTCTCAGCAGCAAGAGACGCGTATAAGCTATATATGAGGATATGGCATATACATATGAACAACCCATTTATCGTAACAACCCTCATTGATTCTGTAAACTAAAATCATTAAAAACTCACAGTTACTTTCTCTTTATCAAGTCAAGGTTCAGAGCGAGGTTAAAAATTGAACAAATTATATGTCATTTTAATTGCATCAGTATATCACGTACGGATGATATTAGTATCAAAAAATCTTAATCATTCATTTTTAGATCCGTCAAATTTGTAAATCTCGACCTTACATAAAACACCTAAAAGGTACACCCAGTATAAGTTCGAAGTTTGAATCTGAACCCGTTACCTCATTCCAGTCATCGAAAATTTTAGCATCGTCCGCTGATGAGGGTGTCCGAAATAAACCGTATCAAATTTTTTTCTCTCTAAAGACGAAGCACTTTTTTTTCATTCGCTTTGGAATACCACGGGTATGTTTTACATGCGGGGTGATCGCCCCCTCCCCTCGCGGTATTATAATCTTACCAAAGAATCTAGATTTCTGGTAACGCGTGAATAATTTTTCATATATTTTTTCGGACCGGTCCCTACACACAGCTATTATATCTGTCTACCTTATATACTATAAGATACGTGAAGATTCTTCACTGTGATTTCTGGGCGGAGATGTCGAACCTATATCATGATCTCACTTGATATAGGAGCAAATTTTTATACCGTGAATAATATATCTACGGTTGCAAAAAAAAAAAAAAAAAAAAAATTCTACATATATAAATATATATATATATATTTATATATTTAATTGCCAATTATTATTTATATTATCTGGATAATGGGTAGCTAATACGTGGCTATATACATACATGTATATATATCTCGGAAATTTAAGCGAGTAAAATACACTCGAACCGTTGTAATTACTGGAGGCGGATTCTAAGGTAAACATTCGTCGTTAAATGTTAACCGTCTTTATTGCGGTAGTTATACTCGGCTTTATTCCCTCGTTCGGTCGTTTGTCGACATCAAGTGATATAGTCAGTACGTGAATAAGTGCCTAGGTGAATGTGCGTACTATGTATTTATCTATTTACTTATTTATACGTTTAGTGTTATAGGTATATGCGCGCAGAAGGATATAAAAAATTTATATTACCTGTTACAGGGTTATTTTTCATTTCTATATACTATATCGTTTCAAGATTATTGTTCTGGGTAACTTTTTAATCCTTGAATTAATAGCGTGTGTGTGTGTGTGTGTGTGTGTGTGTGTACGTAGATATTTTACGTAATTAGTTCAGTTTCTACACAATAAAGTGTTGAAACGGTACACACAGGTATACGAGCGAGCTTTGACGAACAAATGAAAATGGCGAAAAAGTTACAAAGCCCTCATAGCTTCGTTATGAACTTTTATTCCACTCTCCGCACTCGGAAAGTTTATCTTTTCGTCGTTAAATGGCTCAGACTCCTCTTTCCCATTATTCCGAAATTTCAAGAATAAACGATGTTTTATGTGACCGAAAAATGTCGAAAAATATGATGAAATTAAACAATAAGTAGGAATTGAAAAACAAATAAAACTGTATAAAGTAGAGAGCTCAATCTTATTTTTCAATTATTTCAAAATAATTATTTTCACCGACGAAACTGTATAAACGAAAGAAAGAATACAAACAGTAAAATGAAATTGTGGTAAAATGATAATTTTTTGCATAGTGTGTGGTTTCAATTAAATTTCATTCGAGTATCCACTCTCGCATATTTATATTCTCTCGTTCGTTTTCTCTGGAATTTTTCACGCCTAGATTTACTCACCTCTCTAGAGAGAACTCGGTTCCTCGTTTATAAACAGATGTATGTATATACGCAGAACCTTGTAAGTTGTACGAGTCTCTTGATCCAACGGATAAACACGTCGTTTGTGTGCCCAGCGGAAGCGCGAGTTTAATGATAAATTCAGGGGTCTTTCGTTTAACGCGGTTTACCCCAAACAGGTTCATGAACATTTCGGAGTACTTGCGCTTTAACTTATGGCTCTGGAGGTTCTTGAATTGACATTTGAATCAATCTAGGATCTCTTAGAAAAATCCTCAATTGCATTGAATTGTGGGTATTGAGTTATCAATGCTATTATCAACATTATTATTTCGTTGTCATCCTGTGGAAGAATCTCTCCTGTTGTTCGACCTCTTTTAATATATAATGTAAGAAGAGAGGTGCTCCGAAATGGTCCGAAGATTGGTAAGAATACGAAGATGCAATTCGAGCGCAAGCGCCGCAAGATTTCTTTTTTTTTTTTTCTCATGAAAGATTTGACAACCCCTCTGGCACAAGGGCTGCGCTAGCTCCCGGTGATTGGAAGGTTACCCTCCGGGCGAAGACACGCGCGCGTGCGCACTATTTCTCTGCTACCACGTCGCTTTAGGGTTCTCGACTCTACGCGGTCCTCCCTGCGGCGAGATTTCCAGGACGACACGCCCCAGGCAACCAGATCAATAAGATACCTCTTCGGTTACGCCCCAGGTCACGGGAGCAAGACGTCTGCGGTCCACGATCATACCTGCTCTCGTAGGGCACCCACTATGTGTATGTGTATAAACGTATGCAGATTTACGTAGCTGGTACTCACACAGCTTCATATTTTCGGCGGGGCTTAAGTCAATCGACGCACCAACACTTCACTCTTCTTTATTAAAGCCTTTGGCAAAAGCACCGATTCATCAGAAGCATACGCGAACGTATTTCATGTTTGAACATGACTGGACATAAATGGACATGACTCGATATGACTGGACATGACTGGACTTGGCTGGACTCGGCTCAACATGACTGGACATATCTCGCAATTCCAGTTTCTCTAATTTCATTCAAGCCGAAATACAGAATGGTGTGGCATCGCTGGAAGTTAAGCTCCGACGTTCATTTAAATCCTTTTGAATTCACGGTATCTACGCGATGTCTCATTGGAAAATAATCGACTACCGCACTTTAAGGATGATCATAAAACGACATCCAATCGTTGGCATCGAAGAATGATTCAAAGAGGAGCCAGCTGTGACTTTCAAGCACTGGAATTTCGTTCTCTTCGTACTTATGTAATCCATGATTATTCAAGTGTAAACTGACACGAACCCTTTGAGAGGCGAAGACTAAGATTGCTTGAAGGGTTCTGATGGCAATTAACAATTTCTTGGAATCGACGTAGATAATGATTGATTCTTGACTAATGGAACTATTCGAGCTGTTCCGTGATCTTTCTGAAGAGCTCGGTATTTGACGTGCGTTAAATATCTCACCGTATAATCATCCTTAGTCGTTAAACTAAACGGTTGCAGGAATATCTCGAACACATAACCTGTGTATATCGTACTTTTACTCTTCATACGGCCAACGCTGCATATGGATTTCACTCACAGACTGGTCTATTTTCACATCTAGTATTTACTCGTTGAATTTTTCTCTTTTTTCATTAGCAAATGGATTCCACTGCTACTGATACCTGGCCACACGGCTAAATAAATTTCCGCTCGATTCACTCCCGTACAAAGCTGTCTTAACACTACGAGTACAAATTGAGATGGTAAAGGATATAGAAAAAAAAAATGTGTTACAAAAGTCCTGTACTGTATAGATAGGTGTGGCCTCATGGCAAATGGTCAGAAGAATTTCATTCACTCGTCCATTGACTCGGCTAACCAACCAGCGGGCAATCCTTGAGTGAATTCTAAAGGGTCCTGACTCTAGACGGGGGTTCCGGAAGGTTTTGGGTGCGCGTTGTCCCTTAAGGCGACCAGGGCGCGGGGACTCAAGACGCCATTGATAAAGTGCCGGGCAATGGCTCCGATTTGCTTTGGGCAAAAATCAGGTAGACGTTTCTGAACGTCGCATCGCATCGCACACTTCTCGAACGTCAACGTTCCTTGACCCCCACAACAG
The DNA here is from genome assembly GCA_963978835.1 of Tenthredo scrophulariae. NCBI lineage: Eukaryota > Metazoa > Arthropoda > Insecta > Hymenoptera > Tenthredinidae > Tenthredo > Tenthredo scrophulariae. The sequence continues at coordinate 4,605,745 of OZ022230.1, read as the reverse complement.
TGGTGTTCAATTCTATTTACTTAACAAAATATCGAAATTTACGGTGCGGATGTTTCTACAGACTGATTTACCTCTTTTACGAGTTCAGCGATATTTCGAAAGCTCATTTACTTACTGTGGGAAAAAATGAAGGAACAATTGTTACGGAAAGTGCAAATACAACTTAAGGAAACGAGACTTAAATAATAATGGGAGAAATGAAATGGCGAGAGTAACTAGCGAGCTTATTTAGTTCTTATTCATCGGTTTCATAAATAATAAGAGCAAATTGAAGTCAGTCGTGAAATAGTTGCTTCTCCCACAGGTTTTTGAAGGCTATAATTATTAGCAAAGAGATAAAACCGGATAGGCGTACGCATAATCTTTGCGGTTTTGTCTTGGCGTCCGGGCAAGGATATATAAATTTAATAAGCAATATAATATCGCTCTTAACTCAACTTAATCTGCCTCTTATTTTACCTCACAACGATTCCTCATAATTCCCATGTGAATTTCCTACAGCCTTTCACGAAACTTCAAAAAACACGATGAGGTTTTCCAACGCCAACTGTCATCTGTAATCGTAAAAACCAGTCACTCCTTTTGATCATTTCACCGGAATCAAAGAATAAGCAAAGAATTTTTGGGTCCTACTCCGCACTCGTGTCTTGATCTGGTATTTTCACTTGGGTAAGATCTGCCCCGAACGTTATCGTACGATCTTGACTCGCAATCTTGATCGGCAGTCATCCTCAAGCCAATCGTAAGCCGAGGGAGTGGCCTGGGCCTGATGGAGCGCCGGTCCCGAGGCCTCATTGGGCCCAATCCGATTCTCAGTATCCAATGATGGCATGGAATGAACGGTTTGTATCATAAGCCACCTCCATCCCCCACTCTGGGTTTATGGGCCCCGTTTGTCCGGTAGAGAAGGCCCCGCGGGCGCAGTAACCCTCCAGTCCTCTTGTACGACGGTTAGGGCGATCCTATATACCTACAAAGGTCGAGATATCGGAAACAATATCCTGCGCCCGTAACCCGATATATCTCGAGCTGACATCGCGGCGTAAATCCCCGAGGGGTGAAACCAACCCGCGGTCATCTGTCAAGCATTGAAAATTAGCATAATGTTTGCGGACCGAATGATCGTCTGAGCAGTAAAGTTCCACGTAGTTTGACCGGTTTTTTTTTCCTCTCTTCTGTTTGGTGGTTAGTTTTGTTTTCTTTATTTTTGTTTCGTTGCTGTGAGTGTTTCGAGTGATCCTCTGACCAAACAAGACTGATATTAAAAACCGGACCGACGATTATTGGGATAATAGAAAGTGAAATGGTAAAGTGAAAACATAAGGTCTGCGTATCTAGGAGGGACTACAGGAAACCGATCTTTGGCGATGACAGATATCCTGATAATTTTAAAGAAACGTTGATTAACCCACGTGTCGATGACTGTAACGTCCCAGTTTGTCATGGACCAGTGATTACTTTTACGGTTTTAACGATCTCGAGTACCTCGAATCAAGACTAAACGTTAATAATTCAGTGCATCAATTGATTCTCAACTTAGCTGAATGAAATGCCGAACCTAGACTACTATAACACCGCCAGGATGCACCAAATGGTAAACTCTTTTCAAAATATATTAATTACTACAACTACACCATTATGAGGTAATGAATTGACCATAAGTAACAAAATGGCTTTAAGCCAAGTACTGCAAGGCAAGATACCCCCGGAGGATAACGCAATGTATAAACTGCGTAAATTACGAGTTACGAATGATGGAATATAAATTGTTAATATTAGGTTATAAATCAACGGTGATTTGTTATTGCCCGTTGCTCACGTGCTCTGGGTAACCACAGACGCCTTAATGATAGACTTTAAGGGTACAACTCGTAAAATTCTGACACAATGAAATCATATTCATTCTGAGTTGCTCGCGTTCTTCGCGGTCGCTCGAGGCTAGGAATTATTGTGACTTGTAACCTTAATCTTTCAATTCCTCGTCACTTCGGTTCATTTTTAACCCAAAAAAAGGAAAGAAAATGAGAAAGATAAAATGATTCAGTTTTCTCGAGGCGGAGACGATAGCACATCTACGGAAAGTAACACACACCCATAGGGTACCCCACCCACCCATCTGAAGGCACTCTTTCCTTTTACTCACTCACTTCTCTTTTAGCCCCTCAAGCAATCTTTTGCGCTTGTCGACTGATTGTTGCCGTTAATCGCTGCAGCACGTTTATGCCTTCGGCCTGACAGGAAGATGTAACAATTCTGTTGTTAGTCCTGGCACCTTTGAAACTTTACGATCACCAATTACTCCATTCTTGTACGTCGAACTACCAGTACTACAAACAGCCACTACCCGGACAGACAGACTCCTCGACGAAGGTTGCAGACATTGTGATGTGGTTACTTACGCTCCGGATGAAAGCACACGTTATTACACCAAGACTCCTGCACTAGGTGGAATACGTACACTTCGATGTAGGTGGATTTACCACATATCCATGTACATTGGTACAGGCTACCTGCAATCCATATGCACCAATAGCCGCCCACGTTGTTACGTCCGTTGAAGCCATTAGGTATCGAGTAGATGGATACAGGTCCTTATTCGTTCATAAACTCTGTCTAACCTATACTGACACATAACTCCTGCAGGCTGACGTTTCAATCAACTGAAATTGATCTGGTCGTATATATAATGTATATCTGCGTGTAAAAAATAACGGCGGAACAGATCTCTGGGTGATTGTGTCTTTATTTCGCTACGATTTGTTTCATTTATAATTTCCAATTCATTATTTTTCTATGGTTGATTGATAGAGGTTCGTTTCAAAATCGTATTTCACAGGTAGTTCTGAAGTGACGACGACGCGTTACCTAATAATTATACCTGCCCTGGTTTCTATATAGCCAACGATTGTTATGGTGCTATATTTACACCGGAAGAGAACTTGAAATTTGACTTATTGCTTGACTTAAAACTTTCCGGCGCTTGTTGCTTCGCCATCTATTCCACGTAAATATGTAACTTTCGTCTTATTGAGTTAACTGAATAAATATATCCCAAAATTAGTTTACGGAGCGTCATAAGTTAAAATTTAAATCGCTATTGGTATGTGCGCATAGTTTCCGGAACGTGTATTGCCCCATGAACTTTACCCAAAATACTTCCTCGCGAATTTGCAACTCCGAATCTACCCTGGCAGAATCGATGATGCCTTTTACGGTTTCTAGTCTAGAAAATTTCCACACCAGCTTATCAAAGGAAATGAAAAGGCTTGTCCTTCTAAAACTTGACAAGATTTAGGCCTGGCTCTGAAATCACCGTCCACATGAGGTTTTGAGTTGAGAGCGTCTCTTCGTCGAGGCATGCGTGGAGGTTACCTCATTTTCTCACCTGTGCCAGAACTAGCAATAAATAACCGCCAGCTTAGCCGATTTTACTGCCCGAACGTTTCGGTCGTCCCAATATCGCTGCTCCGCCACTATAAAGAGTGCCAATGTTAAGGCATAGCAATAGCAGAGATGATTTTGCCTCTGCCTTCGGTCCAAGTAGACTGTGGAACCCAAGAGAAGCCAATCTTCACGCTAACTAGCCGTTCAGTCCGACCAGCCCGCCAGACAACCCTGAAAGACCCTGGTTAACCTTTCAGCGAAACAGTTAAAGCCTTCAAAAGTATTAAATATTTAAAACTACTTAGAAAATTCACACCTTATTTCGCATGGTTTTTTTTTTCCTTTTTTTCTTTTCTTTTATTTTCTTCTTAGTCAAGTTAGTTCGGCAACTTTATACCCACGGTGCAGTTTTCTGTATAGAAATCGGTTGCAATTATTGAATCGGGGTATTTTTTCACGATATCAATTTACTCGTTCGAATGCGACTGCAGCGGTGGATGAAGGATAATTCAGCTTTGTATATACCTGTACGGGAGTTTTGGGAATCTGTACCGAAAATTTAATAGTTAGTCGAATGCAACGGTATTCGCGAATATATATATATAGTGACAAGGATGAAAGACGATGAGCCGTAAAATAAAGCTGAATGAAAAAAAGTGATTTTATTACTAGGCGTCCCGACGATTAAATGAAAATTTGGAACCCGCTTACCCCCCGAATCATGTCAATTATCTCGATAGCCCCTTCATTAAAATCCCAACTTTGATTAATTTATCCGGCTGTTGTTTGACCGCGAGGAATTCTACGCTTTTTGCTTCGCTTATAGCTCCGGTGATAAATCGTTTAACTCTTTAATGGCTAATATACCTTAACCACAAACGCGCAGACCAGCGAATCCTCACACTGACCAACACTCGGATGTGTATGCATCTAACGGCACGATATTCTTATGCGCCACGTTATTATAACGATAGATTTTATATCCATACCTTATATATATTACATATACCTATCTACGGGAAAGAACTTTGGCGAAATAATGAAGCATATTGCTAGTTTAGTTCGCGATCTATGAGCGTACGTTAATGATGTTGAAACAAAATATATGCTCAGTGTTGCTCTTCAACGTAAGGATCTGTTTACTGCTCCATAAACTTCTGAAGAACTTGGAGCTGTTGTTTGAGCGTATGTCTCTTCATGACTTGAAAACTTTCGGCTCGTGGAAATATCATAGCAACCCAAAATGTCTAACGTAAATCATGAGCATTAGCGTATATTAGATAGTCGTTTCGTATTAAGTCAGATTCCTCTTTTTCCATAGTTTGGAATAGCCACTAATTGACCTTCTACGTCATTTGTGTCAAATTACGATTCGTCAGATTCCGGAAAGATCTGGGGAAATAGTTAGGATCATGAAGGAATAAATCTCCGAACGATATTACGCCACGTAATATTAGGTACAGCTACTGTATCGGTTTTGCGAAAGCCGGTTGAATTAATAACTGTTTTATTTTTTGCACATCTATCTACTTAATATTCGCATTATGAGCCGTGTGCGCCGCATAAATCATCTAGGGTCGACGAGTCAATTGGAGGTTTGTGGATCATGAATTTTATTCTAGAAGACTCCGGCGCGAACAGCTTTCTGACTTTTGGACCAGTGACGCATGATCATATTCCGAAGATTCAAACTCATATGCGAATGGGCTCTATGAATTCTGCGATGTGGGCTTGAAGGCTAGCCTCGAAAAGTTACGAAAAAAATCGAGGCTTAGAATTGATCCAAAAAAAAGTCTGTAACGAATTAAAAACTTTCGTATTTCCTAATTTCCGATTATTTAATATTCAAATGACGCCTCTCACACGCTGTTTTATCTTAACAAAATTATAGACTCAAGAAATACTACGGACGCGTGATCATCGTTATTGCTGGCGAAAGCTTCGGTGATTGAGTCACCCGGGTTCAAAAGTGATCCAAAAGCCTTGAAACAACCAATTATATACCCATCTTGATTCCCGTCTTATCTAGGCCATATTTAGAAGGCTGCATGACGGACATGTGTGTAAAATTTCACCAGTGAAACGGACAACCTGTATTTTTCGTTGATCTAACACGTGAACGGTATTTTATAGTGATTATTATTTATTTCTACGTGACTAGCTCAAACCACATACACAAAGCCCATTTGTTCACCTAGGAGCTCGTTAATCAAGTATATATTCATAAAGACGCGGGTTAAATGCGTGCAACACTTTATTACACCGAGTCTAATGACCCGGCTCGTTGTTATCCTGATCTTTTAATTCTTTACTCCGTATTTTTGTTTTTTCTTTTTCTTTCGTTTCCACTGCAACCATACGAAAAGAACTCGAGTTGAGAACCTGGTTCTCGGACGCACGTACAGCCCTAACACGTACGGAGGGCTGACTGAACTACCTGTATAATAACTGTATAATAACTGGTCAAATTCCAGTAGTAGCGATCCTTACGAACGGTAGCCTCTAATCAACTTAATTCCAGGTTCCTTTGCTCCAATGTTGGCCACCATTGAAATTATTTGGTAATGGTAATAGGCAGGAATTCTTAGCCCGTTCAATACCACTCGGAAACCAAGAAATCCTACGTTTCAATTCCGATTATTCATCGCTCCTGAATCTGTAATCATCTAATAAACGCGTGAGATAAAACTCGATAATCGCGTATCTGATATCTGAGTTGAGAAATTTCCGGAGATTTAATAACTTGGATTTTTATTAACTTCAAAATTTCCGATACCTTATTCGTCCAATTCGGTTTCTTACTCTCACATTGTACAATTCATTCCTCTTACACCCAACGATTGCAACTTATCGTCCTGTCTGGTGGACTGGGTATAGAAATATAAAGGTACCTCGTGTGACTGCTGCAGCCATGCTACGCGAGCGGCTAACAAATCGTTTCAGTAATTAAAGGCAATCATATCGGAATGCTGTTCCGATAGAATGAAACATCGGTGACGCATAAATCAAGACCCGGCACTAGACTCGATGGATTTTTCAACCTCGGTTCCTAGTCGCACTTGGTCATAGGCTCTGATCGAGTGAATACGTTATCGATATATCTTACCATGTACGTATGAAAGAAAAAACAACAAAAAAAAAAAAAAAATGGGCGAAATACACGTTTCAGGTTTCTGTATTATACGTAAAGTTATTTAGAAAATAACGAGAAATAAAGGGTCGCGGTGATCTTGAAGAGATAATTAACCGTCATTAGAGGTCGTATATACAGATACACCTAGTTGCACGATATACCTATAATCGGAGAGTAAAAATAAAATAAGGGGTCTTCCTAGCATACAATTTCGCCGTTTACTTGGAATCATTAAATTTTTTCACGAATTCAAGAGCGTGTGGCAAAGTCATAATCCTAATACAACAGCAACCGCAATTCTACAGGTCACGATCTATTCGTATACAAAAAAAAAAAAATTAAATAAATAAAACAAATGACCGGAGCTAAAGAGGTGTCGTAAAAAGATCCTAATTATCCTTATTATACACACACGTCTGTAATAAACATTAGTATACAATATACGTCTGTAAACCGAACCAAAAATCAACCAAGGAGTTAAATTTTTCTAAAAAAAAAAAAAAAAAAAAAATTGAAAAAAAAATAATACTATTTCGCATTTCCAAAATCGATACATCGATGTTATCTACTTCTATACGGACTCATTCGACCTGCAACTAATTCCGACGGGTGCTCCATATTCAAGCAGGTAGCTCTGCTCCCAGATATATGCATGTATACAGGTATTTTCATGTATACGGATATGAAGGAGAGTTAGGTGTAAATATCTTCACATATATAAGCATATATTGTATATATACATATATGTTTAAGTGTGTGTAATATCGGTATATATATATATATACAGGTATATATATAAACGTTGGTATACCCCGCGCGCGCAACTCGTAGCAGTATACACTATGAATATTCAAGCGGGAATTCTGGCATGGCTGCGTCCGAATGCATTATTCATTTTGGCCCCATCCAAGCGTCGAGGTTCGAGCTTCGCATGTTGCGTTTCGGGTGCCCGGAACGTTCTCCGTGTCTTCGTTTTATTCGACGGTAAAAGAATGCGTCCAAGTTCGGTCTAATAACCACTTTATACCAGGGTTGATGGGGAGGATGAGGAGAAGGAGGAGGAGGAGGAGGAGGGTGGTGGGTAGAACGCTTACGTAATAAGCCTCCTGAATTTTTCAGATTCTTCTTATAGATTAGCCACACAGATTGTAGGTTTGACTTAAGTATGTGAACAAGAACCGTATCATTTTTTAACTTAATCTTTTGTCCTGACTCAGGGTCGACGACTAGGTAGGTAGGATAAGGTATAGAGGTATAAGGTAAATCACGAACACGGACCTAGTATACGCGTTGCATCGGGGCATCGATGACGGCGACTGTCCTCTACAGCACAAACTGTAATTATTATAACTAAGAGTTTCAACGTAGGATATAAATTTACAGTCATTTTATATCTCCTCTCAATCGCCAATTTATTTATACCTTTATATCATCACCACGTATTTCATTCATCGAGCACTATACTATATATCGTACATATATAGAACTAAAAATTAGAAAAAGATAAAAAAAACTGCAAGGATTATCAAACGCTTGTTCATTATTTCACGAACACAAACACACCGCAACATATATATATAACTACAAATATTTGATTAGGCAGTGACTGAATATTTACTTGTCACCCCGTAAACGAGAGTTGATTGAATCGATTTTTATCTTCTTTTTGTATTTCGCATATCAGTGAATTTGTTCAATTTTCATATGAAAAACTTTCTTCTCAGATTTATTTTTAGATTCGTAGGTATATGATGACGAGATATGAACGAGTATCACGCCCTGCGACTATACTAATCTCTCATTTATCTCGTTTCATCTTGTATCTGTAAATACGATCGATTATCGTATAGAGGTACCCATACGCGATACGGTGAACGGGCATCTGCCCGATGTCGTAGATAAGTGTTATACAGGCGAGATTGTACCAACCTCACGTTACGAAGGAAGATAAGAATAATGAATTATTAACCCCCCATGGATCCATCGCTCCTAGGGGGGTGCTGATCACTATGATCTTCTATAATCGATCCACACACCATTCAATATTTAGTTATGGATGCAAATGTCATTGGAAATACGAGAAATACTGATTGTGAGCGGAAAATTTTTCCCATATTTATAATACAATCAATTAATTCGGTAGGATAGTTTCCTAGTTTCTTTTTTTTTTTTTTTTATCATATCCACGATTTTTTTCATCCCTAATTATTCGCGATTATTTATACAACGACAGAGCTTTGAGTTCTATATACACGTACTACATAGATATGTGTGTCTGTATGTATACCTAGGTTCGCGTGCGTGATATAGAATTAATTCTAATTATGGTTTAGCGAGTAGAATGAAAATTTTGATCATCGCTTCACGGAGGGCTTGGAAGATCGTGATCACAGTCGTATGTCGTTATGGTTACTGGCGAATGTTTCTTCAGCCCTCACATCACACAGAAGTCATGCTTCAGGCACGCAAGGTAGTTGTCTTTCTCGTATTTGCTTCGCCTTACGGGCGCAGGTATGGTCATTAAATAAAATTCAATTCTCATGGCAATTATCACCGCGTGGTACAAGATTTCATTACGAGAGAGCCCTTCTGTTCACCGAGGTGTAATATGTAATTTCATTGAAATATTTCACTACTCTTTGGTTTTTTTTTTTCCTTTTTTTTTTCGAAATTAGATTCCATACATGTGACTCTCTCTCTCTCTCTCTCTCTCTCGATAATCTCTCTCTGGACCTACTCACGTATAAAATAATTAATAAAATGATCAAAAATATATCACAGTAGCATCTCGTGTCTCGAGATTTCCCAAAAATCAACATACTAACACGCGTCAGTTCTTAAATACGTTTTATTATTTCTGCAACTGTAAATTTACCTCATGATATCCCGGGGTGAGATACAATTGAGCCGCTGTTAAACCCGGACAAAGATCCGGCCGACGGACCGCAGCAAGCACCGCGGGACTTCGGAGTAGACGGAATCTTCGCTAGATTGTGTTCCCTTCATTTTTCCCACTTCCCTCCGGGTTATATAGTTGATTATTTCATAACTGTTACACGTGTGCCAATTCTTGTTTTATATACTCTATATATGTATAGAAGTGTAATCAAGTCAGCTGTTATATTCCACACACACACTTACCGCAAGAAGTTATAACGATCATGTCGATCACCGAAAATGGTTTGATTATTATACATCCATTATGCATTCACTGTTAAAAAATTTGTCTTCATTTCAGTACATTTAGCGTGCCCTATTCGGCACACTAGAAAAAGAAAAAAAATTTAATGTTAATTCAACGCAAAAGGCATATATGTCAAATGTCAACGCAAAGTTCATATTCATATTTCAACACAACAGTTAGATAATCAACGTATCAATTCAACACAAAGTTTTTTTCATTTCGACACATTTCCAAGCCATGAATTCATGTTACAACTTTTTTTTTTCTTTTTTTTTTTCTTGTGGCTTGGATTAATTAATTTTCCCTTTGAAGTGACACAACCGTAAATCGAAAAAATTTACACGGTTCAAAGTAAAATTTTAATGTATTCGTCAGTTAGTCACATACGTAAAAATGACAAAATTTTTTAATCGATTCAACGTGACTATCGTCTCTTTTACTAAAGGTATCTCCAAATTTACCGTTGATTAGCCGGATTTGGAATTTGACGCGAAAAATGTGTCAAAATTCGTGCAAATATGTTAAATTTGAAGTTTATCATGTAACTGAACACAAAAGTTCGAACAGTGTACACAAATGATGATCAGTTTGCTTGAATGACCCGAAAAAAGAAAACACGAAAGCTGACGATCCACAGGAAATCCGCGAGCGCGGAATATCGGCGATCTTTTCTTCGCCGTTTATTTCTGTCTAGTTATACTTCCGTAATTTTCTTAATTCTGTGAACTACTATATAAACTGAAAAAGGCATAGATCGCTAACTAGGTGTTTCGCTTTGTTCTAGGTAAGTTGTGACCGGAGAACCATTGTCCCTTTGAAATACTGTAGAAAAAAAAAATAAGAAAAAAAATTAATAAGATAATCAAGAAAAAGATAAAATACACTTCAAACTACGTCGCAAGATGACGTTCAGATGCGTACCTGCCTTTCAATCTCTTGGTGGTAGCGACTGTAGCGCACCATGGGTAAGTATTTCATTTTTCTTTCTCTTTAGCGCTTTTTGATTCCAATGTTTTACTGCTGAGATCGAGACTCTACTATTTTACGAATATTCGCAATAGCTATGATGAATTATATCCCCAAGAATCATGAACGTAGATTATAATATGGTGAGGTTGACGCTTGCGCTTCAAAGTTTGAAATACAGCTTCCTTCTAGTTCTCAGTTTCATTCTAATCCTCATCCTTATTCCGAGGTTATTACTTTGTTCCTTTGCTCCCCTCTTCTAACCGGGTAAATAACTCCTTGCCGTTTACTTACCCTGTTCCTCAGTTTATAATGGAGATTATCTTATTTGTGTTGAGACTCGAGACCACGGTTCAGCCTCTGCAGGCATCGTGCAATCCTTAGGAAACCGGGATAAAAATACCAAGATATAAAAAGAGAGGGAGAGATTATTATTACGCGGTTTTCTTAGCTTCTTAAATTTTATTTCAAACAATTTTTCCTCCCTTCTATTGTATTTCAACTTTCATCTCATCGTTAGTCACCTTCAAATATTCATACGAAATAAACCAAATATCGAATGCGACTATTTTATGAATAATGTTTCAAAATTCTGTCAATTATTTGTGACGATTGAAGTAGGTAAAATGATTTTCCCTAAAAAGGGTCTCGAATCAGACTGAACTCTTCTTCTTTGTTCTTTTTGTTTAAAACGGAGTTTTACTCTTCTAAACTTCAGTGTTTCTCTGAGTTCGAAATCGTCTTAAACGAATCCGGAATTTTCACCCTTCGAAATTTTCAAAATTCTGAACGCCAACCCGGTTCCGTATTATCGTAAATATAATTTGAAGAGATTTGCTATCAACTCGTACTTTATCAAGGTAAAAATTATTTTACAGTATAGAGTGAAATAATCTGTAAAGGCCTTCCTCAAGAAAATGAAATAAAAGATATTAAACCGTGCGATGGTTTTATCCGTTAGATAAATGAATGTAATTATATTAACTTGACCAACTCAGCAAGGGGTTAACCAATATACCCCCCATATACCACGCGCTTATTATAAACTGCGGATTGCTCGTGCGAATCAATTTTATTTTTATTTTATGGAGCTGCGCTTTGTGGCGGATAGCTTGCGTGTCTATATATACATACATATATGTGGGTGGCTTACATACATGGCTCGCTGCATCCCTCTAATTCTTGTTTTATTAAAAACCCGTAATTCCATAGTCAGATAATCACATATAACGGTATCAAAGGCTGGAGATTATAAAAATTTGAAAATTACTATGAAGAATAAAAACCCGATAAAAAATTTGGGGCAAAGTGTTTTGGCGGGAATCGAAATTAGATATATAGTCCTAAATAAACGCCTTCCTGTTCAGAAAACCGTGGGTTAAACTCGAGGAAAAGGATCCTTTGAAGATAGCTTCCGTCGGTGACGCGCGAACATTATAACGCGAAAGTTATTCGGGGTATAAACGTCGTATGTTTGAAAATTCTTGATTATTTTACTTGAACGTGTAAACGAGATTAATTTAATGAAATTCTATACAAACTAGAGGGCTGATGATTACCCGTTGAACTATACAGCTAATTCACATTAGTTGTTGTCCAAAATTGCCAAACCATGTTACGATGTGTTTTTATTATCGAATTAAAGTATAGAAAAGTTAAAGGGCCTCGACTGCAGTCTGATATGTGATCGTCGATTGTTATCTCTAATTCAAAACCGGCACTTAAAGATCACTGTGAAAGAAAACACCGAAAGAATCGTTTACTCTACAATTAAAAGGGTCCACCCACACGCAACACGATATGTTTCAAGTATCTCAAAAATCATGTATGCGTCTGTCCGTCTGTTTCGTTCTTACGGCCGACCCACTGTTCGTTATTAATTACCGGTTCGCTACTATGTTATTAGCGCATTAGAAGAAACCGCCTGGATTATTCGGGCCGAAGGCAAAACGTGAAGAGAATTACTCTATACTCGAGAGTTCTCTCTAAGCCATATAAGCAATGATAAATGCTAAAATCCTGTATAGTTAGCCCGCAGCACCCTTTTCTGAGCAAGTGACACATAGGAGTAATTACTGTTATCAGTTAACAGATCAGATATCCTACCTACCTGCCTACTTGTTGCGTTCAGAAACTATCTATCAATAGTCTATATCGTTGCATGGTAGATAGTTGTTAAATATACGAACAGGTGCAGTAGTAGTTCGTATATATAATTTTTCTTTTTTTTTTTTTTTTTTTAATAACAACTACAGGTTTTCTTCGATTATATTTTCATCACGGTTTACCAGCGTCGAAAGTCTCTTAGAAAGTATCGATTGTTGAACTACATCCCTGAGTATACGAGAATAAAAAAAGGGACAATCCTGTAGCTAAAGGCGCACGTATAGTTTTTACATCGAATCGAAGATCCTTGATCGAAGGGGATGAAATTTGTCTCGTTTTTCTTCCTTTTTGTGAAATCTTAACTCGCTTATGGGCTATCCGTGCATGACTATATATACGTAGGTATAATATTACATAGTCGCACTTCCCTCGGGGGCGGCGAGTATTTGACCAGACTTACGTAGCAATTAACGCGGCTAATGCCGCTATAGTATAATTATAATTAGTGGGCTACGCCCTAACGAACGCCCACTAAAAACCAAAGGTTGGTATATAAGGTACGCAGGTTTATAATCCTTACGTATAACGCGCCTCGGTCCATCCACATACCTAAACACATGTATACTATATATTAAATACTAAATATTTTTGCGGCTAAGTTGGATAGCGCGTTTTCAAACTGGTGACTCTGTTATTATTTTCTAAATTAATTGTGGGTTTTGAACTTTCGGAGGTTTTCTTATTCTAGAATCAGACCGACCGGACCCGACCGTTCTTAGGGACTAAATAAGTGTTGGGTTCCACGCCGCGACCGGCAACGTTTGAGGTACTTTTATGGTTCACTTTCAGAACCCTCTATCCCCCTGTCTTCACACAATGTTACACCCCTTCTTCGTTGTTCTTTGATATAAATAAAAATCAATGAAAATTTATTTCTAACGCGTTTGGTATTTTTTTTTTTTACTTTTATGCAAAGTCAAACTCTTAGACGCGATAAGTTTTTTCCAGTATATAAAATATCGACATAAATTCAAAATCCAGGATCATTCTGAACTGGATAAGCGGTTTGGATCTGAGATGGTCACTAAAGGCTGAAAATGAACTAAAAACGGTATAGTTTGGTGTCCAATTCGGTACCGAAGACCACTTTGCATGCCTTGCGTGCTTTGCATTATATCCATGTAGTAATGCCAGTGATGCAAGCTAGCAGCAAGTCAGTCGGTCGTCAGACTGGCCAATCGCTGACCGTCGTTCAAGATCTTGCGCGTGCCTTGGGGCGGTCTGCGGAGGATCGCGTGCCGGAGAACAGCCTCGCCTCGGTCTTCACGGTCATAGGTCACCGGTAAGCACGAGCCATCGTGGTTCTCAACTGGAATAAATTTTCCTACCTAAGCCCTTTTATTGGGGGCGAAGAAATTCATTTGGTAGAGTTTGGCCCGACGAATACCCGGAAAGAAGCCCATAATCGTATAAAAATCAGTCGATTCCTAAAATTTTATTTTTAATCGATTGAAACTATTTTCTTACGCAATAGTTATAATTTTTCGTGATTTTTTTCTCTCTCTTCTCACGACTTAAATTGCCAATAATCACAGATATGTAGGGGAGGTTGGGGCGCGCCGGACCCCTCGAGAAAAATATCACGATTTCAAAATCAATATATCTTCAAATTCGAATACGTATTTCCTCGAGGAATCCGTTGCGCCGCAGCCTCCCTTCCTTAACGTATGCAAACGCGTTTCAATACTGTATTTTTTTTTTTTTTTTTTTTCAAATTTATATTCTTTTTTTATCACCAGTGCAGGCGTAATGTGGGGAAGGATTATACCATGAGTATGCGAAAACCGATTAGGAATTAATTTATTATTATTATTATTATTAAACGTAGCGATTAATTATTCAAATCAAAACCGAACAGATGCTTTCCATCGGTGCTGATCATGTAACTATAATAATTCAAGCGAGCTGTAAACCCGAGTGTGGGTGGATGGAGGACAGGTGAATTGCCATCGCGGATGTTACATTGCATGATACTCGTATCTGTTCGTGTGGGTGAGAATGCAGTTAAAACTAGCGAGCGTAATGGTCATAAAATGCACTGAAACTTTGTCTAAAAAATTGCACATTTTTTTTTTCTCTCGTCTTTTTCAAGTGTTCTTTCCGAAGCCCAAATCCTAAGAGCTTTAATGTGAGATTGGAAAGAGCGGATTTCACGATTTAGAATGAAATTCTATAGGAAAATTTGTCTTTTCAAATGACCGTTAAATTATTTTCTACATCATGCTATGTTATGTTATTTAAGTGACTCGTGAAACGAGGTAATTAGTACATGGGAAGGTGCTATTATACACAGACTGTGATTATTGATACCTGAATAACGAGCCATCGGAATCTGATGAATGACGCACATCCATGATGACCGGCGAATCTCTTCCTTTTAATATCTTTCGAATAGTTTCAGTCCTGAGCGAAGATAACTTTAGACATCGTGCATTGAGTGGAGGAAAAGGTCCTCAGCCTTAGGTCAGTCACTTAAATTTACTTGGTAATTTTATGTCCAAGTAACACCACGAGGTTAAGTTACGGTTGTAAATCACCAAGAGCTTTCATCTTCGTTTCTTATTGTCAGTTTCGGAGCTCTGGTTAATTGTATCAAATTTAATGCTCCCTTAACACCTACACTAATGGAATTGTTGAGAAACTCGGTGTGAGAAGGAAAAAAATTACTTATTTTACCCCCGTGTAGAGAATCCGAATATACTCGATCGTTTGGGGTCTAATTATTATCATATATTCAATGAACAGAGAAATAAATTAACGAAGAAACACTCTATGAGATCCTTACAGTTCCTTGCTCCGCAATAACCGCACATGGTATCAATTTAATGAGGCCAGCTGCAAGTTGAGAAACGATTTCAAAGTGGAATAAAAAAGAGAGAAAAAAAAAAAATTACAACAAATAAGAAAAAAAAAAAGGGTTTCTAGCATGAACACTTCCAATTTACTTTCGTACAAAATATAATGGCAGTTCGTTGTACGTATACCGCTGTACTATACATACGTAAAGAAATATCTGTGTGCACATCAGGTAGGTACAGGTAGGTATGCACTACGTGTATAATGCGAAACAAAAAGTACTTTATCTTTTATTCATGAGATTTTTATATTTTTATTTATATTTATTTGTTTTTTCGTTTTTCATATTCCTCATAAATTAGGGGGTATTGTGAATGTATACATACACAGGATATGTACCTGCATCAAGTAGGTACGTACAAGTCTTCGGTGAAGTTTAAACGAGGTTGAAATTCCTTTTTGTATAAATTGTATCTGCGTTGTAATCACGCCCAGAAAAATTTCTCCTCCGACGTTATATACGAACTGCTACAAGTCCTTTGCGCGACTTAAAAATGACTAATAATCATAAATTATTTAATGATCTGAATAAATTATCCGCTTCGTACCTATGTAAGATATATACACTATATACCTATATAAATATATAGCTATACATTTATTATACGTAGATATATATACTCGGATATACATTAATACGTATCTTAGCGCGCATCCTGTACATCGTACACAATTTTCTCTTCCATCGCGATTATGTACACGAAGATAATAATGATACCGAATTGCAGTTAGCTCCTGAAAGAACCGATAAGTCGATTATTTTTTCTCACATTAACAACCATATTAACCACCATACTCCGGACTATTTGATAAAACATTATCATTAGCGCATTAAGCCAAGCCCAACGAAAATGTTAATTTACAAACGAGGCGAAGAAGAGTATCTCGTACTCTATTATTTTCTCTTCCAACAGCTTATCGAACACATTGGGAGATCGGAAGATAGTATAATATCAGAATTATCCGTATTTTTAAATTGAACTAATTCTAAAGGTGATTATCGATTCTACGGAGGATTAGACGCTGTGAAAAATTCTCGGAAAATAAAGAACAGTGTGAAAGTTGATTTTCAATTAATCAATCTGTGTGATCTTCGAAAATGCGCAATGTCATGAATTTAAAGCTTTTTGAAAATTTGAGCTAATCGCGCGGCGGATTAACGACGGAGCCGTTGCGAAGCTTCTGGAGTTTGTATCGTGCTGCGATGGGTAAGAGAGGAGTTCTGTAACTCGTAGCGCGGGTATTGAACGAGGTTAAGGTCCCGGGCGTCGGTAAAACAAGTCGGTAACAAAAGTCGCTTCTTAGTGTCGGCATCAATTGTATTACGATTTAACCGTGCCGCGGGATACTTGAACTGAACCGAACCGAACTGAACCATCTCTCTGCTCCGATAGATGGTCTCCGTAGCATATATCCAAAACAAATCCCCAGATTTAAAGATGAAGATACAGCACCGTGCCAGAATTTATCGGAAACCCGGAATAACATGATACACAGAATTAAAAAATTTCCATTTATTTTACGAATGGTGAGAAAAAAAAAAACAATTAAAAATGGGAAACAGAATTGTGTTAAAAATAAAATGGTAACATTTTGAAAAATTCTGAGACATTGAGATAAATTTTTTTAACCTGTAATTGCAAAAATATTAGTATACTTCGTTCAGGAGAAATAATTTCACAAATTTTTGTTAAAGCGTTTCAGGAATTACCTGTATATATTTATTTATATACTATATGCTGCATCATCGAGAAAAAATTATTCATTCGAATTGGAAAGTTTTTAACAAATGAAAAGAGAAAAAAAGAAAAATGAATATAAAAATAAGATACCTACATGTTTACACTGCCTAAGACTTATTCGCATTTATTTCAAACACTGCAGCGATGTTAGTGTCATTTTATAATACTTCAAACTCTCAATTCGCACCTTTTTTCGATTTTTTTTATTTTTTATTTTCTTTTCTAATAGGTGGTTACGAGTTTGAATTAACAATTCAACATTAATTCGAGAGTCTAAGAAAGAGCCACAGTTAAACGGTCAAAAATCATATGCAGCTATCCCAAAAGTTGTTACTCATCGTAAAACGAAAGACAAAAAAATTTTTGCAAATGTCATACTTTCGCATAATCCACCTTCTATCATTCTCTTCATAGATCATACCCAGAATTCTTAGTTTTGACAAGATCAGCCCTGATTAATCCGAATAAAATTTATTCGTCTAATTCACACGCCGCGCCGCGCCGCACGATTTAGGTATCCATATTAATATGCAAAAGAACTTGACCCGCGCGTTTATCTTTGAAATACTGTAGATACCGCAGGGTTTTACCGATACAAACGCCTTTCGCCGTTAATTAGGCACGTTGGTTAGCTACATAGATTAAATCTATGTGTTTCTATTTCTATTCATCTATACATATACACAAACGTACTACGTAGTTTATATCGGTTCTTGGGGTGGATTACGGTTGGTTAGGTATAACGTGGAAAGAGTAACCTCTGAATGAGGTCATCGAAAAAATTTGCATACAAGTAACCTGCACCGGGTTGTAATTGCCGGTGTAAAGCTTACAATGGTATAGTACCCATATTAGGAGATAGTCCTGTTACTGTTATAACGTTATACCATATCCCTTATAACAAGACCACAATGCACCCGCGCGGGTCTCCCGTCATTCTCCTTTTTTTTTTTTTTTATTTTATTTTATTTCTTTCTTTCTTCTTCTCATTTCTCATTTTTTTCAGTTTACATTTTTCACTGTTCTTTCCGTCCTTTTTTATTTATTGTCTCTTTAAACCGCCCGGGCGTTTGCAGTATAGGTATATATATATATATATATATATATAGGTACCCCGCGGTAAGTTTTGCTGCGTAACGTAGCTGCCCCGTCGACTCGCTCGACGCCGGTCGTAATTACTCGACAGAATTTAATCGAACTGCTTCAGGCTAATTAAAAATTCCCCACTCGGTATATACACCTCCCTATTTTCCCCCTTATTTCTTTACCCCTCTTTACCCCGTTTAATGCGATCCTACTCCACCGCGCGTACCTCTCTACCTCTATCAATAAGAGAAGATTGTATCGAAATAACGGGAGAATTTATCTCGGTACCTTCTTCGTATGGTAAAAATCTGGCGGAAGCTCTTGGTACCTCAATACACATTCATATACCTACATATACACACAGTTATATACCATATCTGCCTGCGTATATATCTTTGCGTAAATCTTAAACGTTGCACTTTCCACCATATAATTCCCTAGGGCATATACGTAGTATATATTGTTGCATGTGTATGTATGGGTGTAAGTGACATTATACCCATACATACATTACATATGTATATAGATACTGAAATGTTAAAGTTGGAATAAATATAGACACGTATAGAGGTGTACACATACATGTATGCAAACGTATATATATATACGTAGGTAAATAGTAGTATAAAGAGTTAAAGTGTGGATTCATGTATACAGGTATACCTTACCGTTGCCCGTTGCAAGGTGAGCTTGCACATTGTCGGGGGCTATAAATTGCCCGCAGGTTGATTTGTTCCATGCCATGCCATTGCCCTACGCGACTCAAATAACAAACTGCGAATATATAGAGGAGAAAAATCTCTACGGGTCAGGTTTTAGAACAGAAGTAAAAGACAAGAAAAAAAAAAAATGGAGAGAGAAAGAAATAAAAAGAAGAAAAAGAAGAAGAAAGAAAAACCCGTTTACTATAAACTACGACGCGTGCTAATTTGCTTTAAAAATTTCGCGATTCATACATATTCATGTACTATTTTATAGAATGAAATTGCACTTTATTTCACCGCGATTCATAATTAAATGAACAATCACTCTTCGATCTACGAATTAATGATTTTCTGATAAACTTTCGGCATTAATTAGGTAAGTAAATTAAAATGAACAGCTCAAAGTTACATATTATCGTTAAAAATGAAGAAAATCGTTTATTATATCGCTCTAATATTATATTATGATAATTGACTGGGTATGAAAATATTATAATATGATGAATGTATAATTATAAATGAAGGAAGCAAATGTTCATAAAGTTTTAGTATAGTAGTAGGGAAGCGAAGTGAGAGTAGGCAATGATCTCAGCGTCTTAAATATTGAAGCAAGTATTTTTTGCAGGATTACTGATCGCGAGACTTTCCTGCAGGTTGTTACCTTGTCACTCGCTTACCCGGTTATTATCACGAAGTAGTCCTGCGCACACCGTTGGGCGCTGCCTAGTAACTGCTTTCTAGAATCTTTACCCTAGGCGCGAAAGCTCAACTCCATGCACAGGCTCTTTAGTCACTGTCTAACTGTGTCAGACACAATTTTTAAGATTTTTTTTAAACGACGCTTTCAGCTGGTAATTGAGTTTTACTGGATCGCGAATAATAGTTTTCTAAACATCGTCAGTTTGGAAATTCCCATTATTTATACATCCGTTTCATCCCTTATCCGTGTCAAATTTTCTTCCCAATAGTTCGTTGAACTCTGTTTTTCTTCTCGATCCGCAATAACCCGGAGTTTCGGGAATCACACAATCGAAGATATTCCGTTCACGTAGTAATCCAATCGCGGCAGATATGCGAACGAGAGAAATATCATTTGAATATAACTATTGAATGATTCTTGGAACACCTTCGGTAATATCTAAGAGCGAAAGATATCTCGGATATTCAAGAGCCTAGTGGCAATTAGAATCGTATGTGAATTTAGTGTTGATTTTTTAACTCGTTGAATAACGTAGTAGGTAGGTATATGGACGTTTGATGGATTTACCGAGAATTTTTAGAGGTATATATATATATATATATATATATACAGGCGTGGAGTGAATGATTATTATCATGGAATTGTCGGGTTAATTAAAATTACGTATAGCGTTGAATACACCCGAAAAACAATGTATAATATCGGTTTAATGAACGCGCAGTATTCTGCCACATATGGACTTACTCTAACTTGCGTAAAAACAAGACTGATAATGACTCGTGAATTTCTTAAGTTGTAGCGTGTCAGATGGTACATCCTCGACCATCAACGCACACGTTGATCTACCTCGATTAAAGGAGGTCAAGATGGTCAGTGTTTCTCGAAAAATAAATCAAAGGCGTTTCCAGCTGTATATCAAAATCCTGTAGCGGTATTCTTCGTTTAATTTCGTAAAAAACGTATATGTATGCGCATGAAAGTTTCGAGTATATAAATGCGGAAAATATCCTTATAACTGGTTGAATTTCCATGTCTATGAGACCATAATCGATAAGGTTAAATAAGTTTTGTCGAAAATATCGAAATTCAAATTTATTCGCGTAACAAGATCACGTCTGAGAATTTACCATTCTCTAATCAATCATCGATTCAAAAGCTGGTCATCACTAGTGGCGGCGGGTCTTCAATCAAATAAACTTGTACGCTCAGATCAGTAGAAAGTCCTATCAGTTCACTCTGCGATCGAAAATATCTCTCATGCATTAATCATATCTACACACGCGAGCCTTAGAGTCCAGGTAAAAGACTTCAGTCACTCGTTGGCCATTACCAAGTCACGGTAACTACAAACCTTGCCTGGTAGGTAGGTATACCCTGTCGAATGAGGTTATAATTAAACGGAATTTACCTGAAGTAATTATAATAAAAGGAAGAACAACTTTTTCGCCAAAATAACAAGAAATAAATAATTTGCAGACTCCATATCCCACGGTATAAAATCCCTTTGTAGACATATACGTATACACCTTACGTAATACTTGTACCAGAAAATTTCCAATCAATCAAATAGCTCCCGATTCTCAATCACCGATAGGAAAGATGAAAGTCCTACGATCTCGAGATACGTTATTAAAACTGTGTATCTAAAATTACAGTCCATTTCGATTGAGATCATTGTTTTAATACCAACGAATTGTTATTGTTACTATTACAAATTCATCTCTACACGTTGGGTCAGACAATATATTTCAGGGCTAGATATAATATGGCTGAGCGAAAATTTCAATCATCCAAGCCTTGGCCATATGTATTTTTCCAATACTAAAACTAGTCCGCTCTATGCTACTTCCTATGCCAAAGGTTTCTTTTTTTTTTCCTTTTTTTTTTTTTTTACTTCTCTCTGCTATAAATTCTCAATAATTTTTTTTTTTTTTTTTTTCACCTCAAAGATATAAGATCTCATTGATCTAAGTCTATCTATGCCCATTAAATTAAATTTAAAAAACAAAAAAATAGACATTCGACCATACCAATCAATCGCTCCGTTTGAATTACCTGCTAATGGTCTTTTTATGTGTTGAACATAGACGAAAATGACTCATTACACAAGTTGTACCAATGTTAAATCAAATCCTATGCGTATAAATAATTTGTATATATCGTACCGCGCGCGGTTTGGACCAAACTGTGCTTCGCGTAGCTGTAAGAACAAGGCTGAATAAACTATGTATATATGGTATATACGAGATGAATTTCTGCTCGATTCCTCTGACGAACGAATAGCGACAAGGTCGTTTAACAGGATAGATAGGATCTAGGAGATCCCTCGGATCTAGGGAATAATTTAAAGGTGAGTGCTCCTCGGTCTTTGCTCGCTGTAAGGCAGGTGTGTCCTTTCCGTAGCAACGGACTCCATCAGCCGCATATATCGCGCGTATTCGTGTACGTAGGTATATATACTTGCACACATACTAGTACCTGGTGTATAGAATGCTGAATGCAGCATCCCCGACGGCGTGTGGTCACGGGATTTATTTCGCGAGATTCCGCACCAGATAAACCCGGAAAGATTTCGAATCGAGAATCTTAAGGCTTACTTTATACGCTGCGGGAATATCTTTGATGGAAAAATAAGTGAGAAAAGTGATGAAAGGGTAAAGAAATCGAGTGCTTATTCCTTCGCAGTGGATAATAAGCAGCGGGGGTAACGCACGCAGAGTGGGATGAGGAGCAAGATATACTGATTAAGAAGATGCTGGTCTTTGACACTGACAAATCTGAACCGTCAAAAATTCGGTGTCGAATTTCTCACCTCTGACTGTTAATCAAATTCATATATTTCCTTATTAATATCACGGATTGATGAACATTCATCAATATTGCTTGAGGTTTAAGTATAGACGATGTAAATATAGCGGTGTTTTATAGTTGGAAAATTTCTAGGCCACTTCTGTAACAAACTACTTGTCGAAAACTAATCAACGACGTAATCAAATATCGGAGGATTAGTATATATAGGTATGATTCGATATCCTGTCACTGTCAAAATATGAGACATTTGAGCTATGGTGAAAATGAAGGGAACTATATTTCGTCACCTAGATATTTCAGCCGTTAATTAATTCTGTAACCTGGAATGCCGACCAGTTGAATAAGCTTGGAAATAAGAAGAGATAAAAGAAAAAAAGGATGAAGAGTTTTTCGAATTGCGCACTTGATCCCAAATTTTACAACTGACACAAAGGATCGGTTTATCGGTCAAATTAAAACCATTGGGACGAATGATCGTGAGGCAAATCTCAGAGAAGAAGAAGAGGAGGACGAGGACGAGAAGACGACGACCTGGCTGCAGCCACGGCCAAAGTAATTATTGGGCTTCGACGTTGGTCGGCTCGGCTAAGGAACCGCCGCGCAGTCGACCGGTCAGTCAGTAATGTTCGGTAAATGCTGGCCATCTACGTGACCACGAAGAGACAAGCCTAAGACAATGCGGGGTAGAACGAGGCACGTCTGGGTCTAGGCGTCGTCCGAATGACACGAGTCATTCGTCCCTCGTCTTGAGGGTATCGTGCCGATATATGTCCCCGTAGAAAATTACCCCATGGCTAACTCGGAGGTTGAAAAAAAAAAGGCAAAACGAAAACGAAACCCAAAGAAACTACAAAAAACAAGAGAAAAAAAAAATTCAGATAAAAGAACGAAGTAGAAAAGATTTTTATAAAAAATGGAAAATCGGTAATAGAGCTTGCGATCGTGCAGCAAGACAATGATTGGCGCGGTTTTTCAGTCCTTTTAATTTCATCATTATATACCCTTACGCGACGATCGAGACTCGAGTCTTGCCAGCAATTTACAGGTTTAACAGTCGGGACGAAGGAATTATATGCTTTTTTTTTTATTCTCCTTTTTTTTTTTTTTCTTTTATCATTACGATTTTGCTTTCTCAAAAGTACCTCGGTGGGTAGGTAGGTAGGTAGTATATACCCGGGTACGCTTCTTCTCGCGTGGAATAATTGTGTAAATAAAATATCTTCGTGTGTATATACATATATATTCATATATTATATATATAGATATATATATATATATATATATATATATATATATATATATATATACATACATAACGTATACATATATAAGTATGTATTATATGTATACCGAAGCCACTCAAGTCGCATGAGCGGTCGAAGCTCGTGAAAAATTCTAACACAAATTGCGCGGCCCCGCTGGTTGCTAACGGGAATCGCTAATTCCCATGCTCACCCATTATAACCACACTAACAATTTTTACAACGCTATTTACCGAGGTATAACCAAAAAAGTAAGAAAAAAATAAAAAATAATACATGTACCCTATACGTATATTATCACCGATCGTATCTGTAACAAATAGAAAAAAAAAAAAAAAAACATAGATTTTCTCTAAATTAGGCGAAAACGATAAGAAAAATTTCACGGAAGTGAATTTTTTCCAACAAAGTATATACAAACGAATGTTCATATACTTACCTACTCAGGAATACCTCACATTTGGTATCTAAAATTTCAGCAATATCTCTGGCGTTATCAAATTTCTTGTATTTTTTTTTTGTTTTTTTTTCTTTCAAATTTATTTATTAAGGTATCGGAGGCATTGAGAGATACCACACAGCATCCACCTGTTCACTACCACAAATTCTACTCGAACATTAAGTAGGCCTGCTCAACCGTGTACATATATATATGTATATATATATAAAGATATTTTATATACCTACATAGATATAGTTACGTATGTACATGCGAGCGCGAGTCCCGGTGGGCCTCGATCAAGTACCACACGAGATTCTCTCCTCTCCTCTCCTCTCTTCTCTTCTTCTCTTCTCTTCTCTTCCTTCCCCTTACTTCTTCGCCCTCCTCAATATCCCGCACGCTGCTTCAAGGATAGAATTTTGGTCATTCGTGATGGTCGGTAGGTATACAGCGCGTTGGTATATGAGAGTGTTTGCGTGAGATGACCGAATGCTTAAGACGCGTGTAGGCTGAATAAGTCCCGTGCTCACACGCGCGGGGTACTCTCGGACACACGGACAGACGAATGGACGGAGGTGCGCTGGTCACTGGGGCGTTGACCTGATACTGGTACCTGGACCAAAGGAGTGCGAGTGAGAGGATTTATCCTAAGGAAAGAGAAATAAGAGGGAAGGAAAAAGGATACGATTATATCGATGTAGGTATATAGTCGATATTACAGAAGAAGAAATCCAAAATTTCATAAACACACTCGTCTTTGATCATTGCGAAGATTTTCATAGCTTTTGACATTTTTCTTAATTTTATTTTTCTCTACGCTCGGGGCGTTCACTCAATGCAATATGTATCGGTCGGTGGATTATAAGATCGAGGGAGCTTGTCGAGAATTACGTAATTCTTGCAATGGGTTGTATCGCGTATAGGTAATGCGTCCTGTCATCTTGCCGCCCTCAAAATTCTCAGTGATTGAAACAGCGTAGTTAATTACATAGATAAAAACGTCTTAATCGATGTATGAGCAATTAAGGCTATATTTCGCGGTGGTTAATTACTATGACCTATTTACTACGTGTTAATTATAAGAGGAATTATTCACCGATGTAACCAGGGTGCGTTCCGTGTTTAAATAGGAATTTATTT
The DNA here is from genome assembly GCA_963978835.1 of Tenthredo scrophulariae. Classification (NCBI taxonomy): domain Eukaryota; kingdom Metazoa; phylum Arthropoda; class Insecta; order Hymenoptera; family Tenthredinidae; genus Tenthredo; species Tenthredo scrophulariae. Next base: position 4,580,169 of record OZ022230.1, on the reverse strand, counting down.
ATGACCACAGATCAACTTTTCCTTAGATGGTCATTGTAATCGGATATATTGAACATGTATATTCACGACTCTGTGCTCCCAGGCTGATAAATTCTTGATCATGCAAAAGAAAAAACCATAAATGAGTCAATAATTAATTCGTCGCAATATATCTCCGAAGAGTATTTGTAATTATATACAGAACAAGGTATCGAAATAACTGACGAGTCCGACGTTATACAAGCTCGACTCGATAGGTAATAAATAAATGAAAATTTTATTCTCGAAAATTTGAATACATCGAAGAAACTAAAATTTGAGGAAAAAATATAAAATAATTGATTTCAAGCTCGCATAAGTATAAATGAGTCGGGTTTTACCGGTGAAGACTAATAACGGGTAAAATTTGAAGATCTAGGCCTCATATAGGTACGGTGGAAAATATTCAGTTTGTAATTTCGTGGTCAAGTCAAGTTTGACGAAAGATATTATTATCGAATGTAATTTATGAAGGTTGCAGCAATAAAAATGAAAGTGTTGTCGTCGTAGTTGGTAGGTTATTTGCGTTACTTACATTAGATACTTTTAAACGTCGCGTCGTCCACTTCTACCTACGTGTACGTATAAGTATCTGTATAATATGCTTACGGTAGGGTACACGTGAGCATACATACTTCGCAGTAATATCGAACGAGTTGTGCAAGGCAGGTGACTAGTGTTACCTCAAACTATTCACTTTCGATGTCAAAGCGAACTGGAGCATAGCGAACCTCGTTGCATCCTAGTTTATTTCTTTTTGTAAGCTTAAAGCTATACGGATCGTCGCCCATTATTGTTACTATTATAGCAATAGGCTTTTTGATCATCAGAATCTTATCTCAATGACTACGTTTTTTTTTTTTTTTTTTCAAACTACCTTTCGTCTTTTGACCAACGATTTTTATACGCAAAAATTATTACTCGATCGAATTGACTCTTCGATTCAAAAGAACGCGAATCATTTCTTCGTAAAAAAAAAAAGTGGAAGAGATCAAGCTCGGGCCCGACGTGTTTCTCGTAGTCGTTACCTACTCATCAAGCGATATTCTGCCATGTCGGATAAGTTTCTTGAATCGCTAGTCACAAAAACTTGTTTTCCTTGCATCCAGCATCTCGATGCGTGTTCAAAAATCTCCTATCAATGTCTAAATCCCTTCAGATATAGAATTCCTACGAGTCTGAATGGCCGACGAACAATGAAACGACTTTTAATAGTAGATTGAGTTATAACCCGAAGATGAAACAGTGACACGTGATGATCCACGAGTCGGTTGATCATCGATTACGGATGTGTTGGTAAAATGGAACGTGACACCGTGTCATATTGAATTTGGTATTTCTTAACCACAGAGTGCGGAGCGCAGGTCGTGCAAGGCTTTGAGCTTAGTCGAGGGTGCTTCGTGCCTTAATGACCGAGTCTTATCTTCAGCTGAATAGAAACTAGAATGAAGGTAGGTATACAGGCGGATGATAGAAGCTGGCGATTAAAAGGCTGATGTTAATGCATATATTCTCTCCTCTATACGCGCTCTTTCATTCCTCTTATCTGATTTTTATTCTTGGAATAATCGCAATACCCGCAACGATCGTATAAGTGACGTTTGACGTTCTTCGGGTGTTCTCGAGCTTATGATGTGTAGGTAAATATGTTGCACGTGCATAAGCAATACTTCGATGTTACCTACATATTTTTTTTCCTCAACTCACTCTTCAACTTTGACGATCACTTGTACCCACGTCTTCGCTTCGCTGTATACGTGACGGTTAAGGATTATTGAAATCTCACTTGACTCGCGTGTAAAAGTAGCACAACTTAAAGTAAGTGTGTATATAAATGTGTGTACATACGTGTTCCTTCGTGTTATCATTACGAGTCTCAGAATTCACAGAGAATTCTTTTTTGGTTTCAAATTGTATTGTTTTTTTTTTTTTTATTCTTATGAGAAAGTGTGCTTCATTCCTCGAAGTTAGTCACAACTGAATCTAAAGAGCCATTCGAAGATTTTTAGTAGCTTTTTATTTCAAAGGTTTTGACCCTTTTTCCAAATGAAAGAACGCCTCTGAAGCTCTCGGCATCAATGAACACTGAAATTCTCTGAATCCCACTTTACGTAAAATATATAATAATCTCCATTTCGAATAGATAAAACGGTTTTCTGTTTGAACGTGTGAAAGATTTCCTACGTTTAAGAAATTGTATATATAATATCCAGCTACTAGGAGTTTATGTTAGGCTTGCCTTATAGCCCAACTGCAACTTATGCCAAAGAATTAATTTACGGTTGACCATTGCGAATTGTCGTTGATTGACGTTTATTAGAAGTACGGATAGCCAGTTGGTAGTAGGTACGTATCGAAAGGAATATGTATACAGTAGTAAAGACTACAAATAGGATAAAGATACATATGGGATAAGTTGACGCGTGAGAGTTCCTTGCATTTATCTACAAAGCCTCGAAAGAGGTGACGTATAGTCGTTAATTTTCATGTTTTATGTAATATCTTATATATACGTAAAGTTTGGAAAAAAATTTCAATACAACTTCGTGCGATCTGCTGCCGGAAATTCAGAGCTATAAGACGGAGAGGCTAGAGTTGAACGGCTATAATGACGTGAGAAATAGTCACTTTGTAAACCAATAAATATAATAACGAGAAATATAAATTACTTCAACGGCTAAGTGAGACGTGACGATTTTGCATTCATTTTCAAACCCAAGGTGCGTGACGCCGTGACGCGCGTCTTTTACTCTTCTAATCAAGTGCGTGGTGCGCGATGTATGGCTGTCTAATCAACCATAGCACAACCTAACTTAAGTAATAACAAACTTAGGTCTGACCACACCCACGCAGTATCTCGATTGGTCGAAAATTTATGAAAATTGAAACGCGAATGGTCAGACGCTCGGCCACGTGACTGGAGCACTTAATTATCTACTAAAATGCTAATCTACTACCTCTTTAATATTACGAATTAGCGACTGTAGACGGGGAATCACTGTCGCGTTTCAAGCCTCGCCGACTCCTGCTAGATTCAATATATTTCATCGTGAATTGACTATTGGGATATTTTTTCCATGCCTTGCCTATATATGCATATATCGAGATTATGGTAGCGGATTTTGTTTTTCACCATTAATTAGGCATAAAATGGAAATAATTTATTCTCAGGAAATATCCGGATGTAATCCGAAGTGAATTTGTTAGAAAAACAGCGATAAAAGATGATTTTTAAGGCCATAAGCACAGGTGGTATCTCCAAAGATCGACTAAATCGCCTCGTTTACAAGGTCGTGAAATTAAATTTCAATCAATCGCATTCCGGGAATTAAATCGCTGCAGAGATGATGGAAGGTATCAAAAAATTGATATCATTTTAAGGGGTTTTTCATACCCGAATGCATATTTTGCAAAATGCAAGAGTACCTCGTAACGTAGGTATATATTATCGCGCGACGTATCGCGGCATATCACGTCTCGCGGCTTCCCATATTCTCATATATTCCTACCTATTCCTATATATTCCTAGGTTAGATGGCCTTAGCCATCAGGGATATTGTGAGGCTCGTATGTACCCATATATTCTATAAGCACGAGCCGCTATCTGCATCCGGCAGCGACTCCCCGAGAATAGATGTGAAAATATGCCAAAAGATTTCTCCTGGGAGTGTCAAAGCCGTTTTGCTCCCTATAAACCGCATATTATCAAAAGGCCGTTAATCTCAAAAAATGGACTACACAACCACCCCCGTTCTTGCGGCCTATTTTTTCCTCCTTTTTCTTCCTTCTCTCTTCCCTCTTGCCCTACAGATAAATACTTTTTATAACCTACCGTCGTGTGGTCGAAGCTCGAGCATCCTTTACCCATATGTATACATCCTTATAGCCGCTCAGGACTAGACACTGTTAATGTGCTAAGCGTCCTATATAGATATGCAACGTGCCTACTTACCATACCTCCACGGCATTATATTTATAGACGTATAATATGTATACGTATGTATAGGTACACCTATGTGCATCTCAAACGATTCCACGACCATGAAGTTTGAGATCAAAACACCATCTACCACGACAGGTGTGTAGTGGCGATCAGAGAATATGAGAGAAAAAAAAAAAAAAAAAAAACGAATTAGAGAAAAGGAATGATGATGAAAAGAGAAAAGTACATGGTATGCCGTAGGGACTGGGCTCTGGTGAAAGCCTCAGGCTTCTACGATCAGACTCAAGGTCTGGTATTAACTTGCCCTAGCCGTGTGGATCACGAGGGTCGGACTAGATCACTACTGTTTAAATTCACGGTGAGGATAATTTATTAATAATTTCACTGTACACATTATAACGTTCCTTCATTAGCTTTCGTTTTTCAATAAAAAACGTATAATTACTTTTTAAAGACTATTGGCTGGTCAGGGTTAATTCTATTGAAGTATCATAACTTGTGATTGAAGAGTTAATAAATGTCCGATATTATACTCAAACGTTTAGGAAGAAAAATAAAAACGAAAAAACTTGCTAATTCGTTTTTAAAACGATTCTGGAATCTTTGCGGGTGATTGATGACGATGGTAAAGATTATTCATTGAGTGAATGGAATCGGTTCTACGTTCCATCGAAAGTAAGAGTCCAAATTGGGTAAATGTAGACACGGGTTTGATACCTTAGGTGCAGAATATAATAACCCAAGAGACATTTCTTTCGAGGTGAGCTCTTGCGCTGTTCTCTTTTCTACGCGAATCACATTCTTTCTTAACAAGCTGTTATAGCCGGTGCAAACGCTCGGTTGCTTGCTTGGCTGTAGCCAGTCGTTGTAGCTCTGCTCGTAACTGGTCGTATTTGGGTTAACGAATGTAGGAATGTCCCAGCATGACAGCTAATTCCACGCTAGACGAATGCCCGTTCGCCGTTCCAGGAGGATTATCGACTTCGAGTCTTCAGGACTGTCTGTTATCCACCTATATGCCCGCCAGGCCAGGCCATGCGGAGGTAAATTCAATCGGAATATGGAGAACCAATTTGCATCTCGTATTTGCCTGCTCAAGATTTACTCACTCTTAGCTTAGAATAATTTGTTAGATCTTATACGAACGTACGGCACGCGGCGAGACCAATCCCACTATGGTAGATCCTGAGACTTTCTTTCTCGGCTCCTGTCGTCGGAGATCATGGGATAAACTTACCCGTTTAACAATTCAATGAAAATCTTCCACTTTTGGATGAAACTTGGAAACTAGTCGTAGAGTATTCCTAGGCTAGGTGTTATCTGGGCTATCGACACCTCTGCCCACATCTTTTTTCTCTTCAAGAATCCAGTCTAGAGACCGAGCTCTTTTTTATGGATAAAGTATCGTGGAGGTCGTGTTCCTTATCCCCTTATTACGGAGACAACCCGACCTGTCGTACAGTCATTGATTCGAAATCCCATGCTTGGCATCATATGATAAACCAGCTTGAACGTCTGAGACCCATATAACAACACACGACCCATATTTGGGACTGGGAACAGTTAAGTCGGTGCGTGTAGGGTTTACGCACTACAAGATGGTACATGGTTTCTTAACTCCTAATAGGAAATATACGCTCCTTGCAACAATGGTCATTTCCATCCCTTGATAGGAATAATAGAGTTTATAATAGGTGCTGTACCGTTTTCGAACGAGTTTGACTAGTTCAAACGATGAAACGCCGATAATGGCGAACTTGATGATCGTTTCGTATCAGACTTTGGCGAACAATTCTGACCCCTGGCTTTTATGGGATGCAAGTCATTTTACCTAAGTTGGTCATTCGAACAGCCTGAAGGATTTCGACTCGAATAATAAAGCCAAATCCTTTTCATTCCGATAGACATCGGTGCAGACTCTGGACATAAAATCCTTAGAGAAGATATCGAATTATTATCGAGATCGTGAAGATACGGAGACGATTCTGCAAGGCCAAATAGTGTTACGTGAACAAGTTGTATTTTTCTGCGGATATTCCGAAGGATAAAATTCTGTAGTTTTCGATCGACAAAATTTATCCAAAGTAAATAAAAAGAAGAAAAAAGTAGAAAAAAAAAAATGAAAGAATAAAACTGATCGAGTTTTTGATTGAGAATTAATTCTCTTGTATGTCGAGAGATGAAGAAACGTCTTGTCGGAGATAAGCACGAGCACCAGGTTCGACTGGTGGTATCAGATATTGACGGCATACGCGAATGACGTTCAAGCACAGAATGGTAATGATTGGAAATTGTGTTCACTCGCTGGTAGAAGAAATAACATCTGTCTATCCGCAGAATAGTGTAGCGGAGCCAGTCCGTGGAGGGTTCAGCCATCTAGAAGTAGAAAAGGATGGTGAATGGGTAAAGTCAATCGTACAGTGATCTTCGAAGGCTAGAGAGACACACGCGTTCCTGGCTAAGGCAATTAGAATGAGATGGGAATAAGGCAAGGCGATGTCTAGTCAAACACCGATACAGGGACTATCGCACACATGCAGATATCCCCACATCGTAACAGTGTACGCCTATCTCTAGGTACCTTGGTACAAACGCGGTGATCAACAAAGATGGCTATATGTATCCGTAAGAACCGATCTCCGTAAGCCAGAACGAGAAAGACATGTTATACTGCGAGTTGCGAGTAGGAAGATGATGCGAGTATCAAAAAAGTATCGCGTGGAAAGAGGACGAGAGATTGAACGGCTAGTAGCGTGGCTACGGGGCCCGGGGGGCCCGGGGGCAAAGAGGGACACCGTCCAGGTGATGATGTTCGTGCTGTGGTCCAGAGGAAGAGTTGAGGTAAGAGACAGCGATATAGAAACCGATCGAGAGGGAATGGAGGAGAAACGTCGAGCTTCTAAAGAGGGACGGTTGCTTACCTGTATGAGTTGGATGAAGTGAGATGGTCCAACAGGTGCTGCGGGGAGTCGGCCCACCACTTGTGTACCTCAACCGATCCATTCCCCCCTCCTGCCGCGGGCGGCGCCACTTGTTTCTTCGCGTCTTTTAGCCTCTAGCCATATTCTCGAGGGCGCCCGCGCCACGAACGTGTCCTGACGACCGTCACCGTCAGCGTCATAGCCACCGCCACCGCTGCTACCACCATCGCTATCGCCATCGGCAACGTTAAGTCACGAAGACGCGTGCGCTGACCCCGCGGGGTTTTCCCGGGACTTTTCCGAAACCCCCCCACGACCACGTGGGTCGTTCAGGTGCGGCAGGTGACCGGAAGTTCATTCAAGTTTCAGTGTATTTTTTATAATAATAATAATAATAATAATAATAATAACAATGATAATAATAACGGGGTGATATTTTTTATGGAAAAAGTGTAAAAGAGGACGATGAACGATTCGTCCATCTTTATCTTTAAATATTTGTTTTCTTTTCGTTTAAACAAAATTTATTGAACATTTTGCATATCTGTTCGTGATTCTATAGGACGAAAAATAATTGTTTCAAAGTTGTTTATACCGGAAAATTATGTATATAAACGAACGTACACGTATGTGTATACAGGTATATGTGTCATTGGATTAATGGGCGGCTCTGCAATTACGAGGATAAAATAAGTAAATGAAAACTTGAAATAATAACAGTTTTAAAAACGTCGTAAATCGTTATTCAAGTGATAATAACAATTAATATTATTTGATTTTTTTCTTCTTTATTCTAACATAGTTTGTGATCGAAACGGATCTGCATCACCTCATATAACGATCGTTTCAAGGTTTTACACCTTTTATGACATTTCGATTATTAGTTATCACACGATGACCTTTGATCAGCTTTTACAATACAGATACTTTTAAGTATCAATGTGTCTCTATGTGTGTGTGTTCGTGTATGTGTACGTGTGTGTGTAATATATATGTATATAAGTTTTTAACACATATTCGATCTCCGTTTGACTAGATAAATATCATTTCGTAAATCAATTATTATATCATCAATTTTACGTTTCTACATATAAAAAAACATTTTTATTCATATATTTCGATTATCAAAAATACTTTATCAACTATAACCAATAGAAACTCGGATGTGTATGTATACGTGTGTGTTTCACGTCCGACTATAAAATAAATGAATAAATATATAAATAAATAATTGAAAAGAAGTAAACTAGAAACTTAATGGAGACAATTTATCTGCAAAGTGCAGAAATCTGTCCATATCAACATCGAGAGCACAGTAGCCGGAGTTTTCAATACATTCATATATACATATTCCTATATTCATTTATATCTACACCGTTCAAGACACGTGACTGAGTGAGAGACAGGTTTGCTCGCCTTCGATATTGGTCATACTGGTGCCTACCTCTAGGTATACATACCTACAATCAAGATTTTTTAATCGTCCAGTCTATAGTCCAATTCGTGGTGGCGAAGGGGGGGAACCAAGGGGTTGGGGTGGGGGGGTGGGAGGGGGGGTAAGAGGGGGGCTAGAAAAATTCTAATCTGGTATAGAAAGAAAAACGAACGAGTATGTAATGAGTATATAAGAGTAAATATGACCTTCGAAGCTTGGACATGATGTAATTATTTATTATTACCGGTTTTGTTGAAAACAAGTGTGTTTGAATAAATTAGGATAAGTAGAAAAAATAAAAATAAAAAATTTTCTAAATTTTAATAAATATTCGATTTCCACGTGGAAATCTAAGGCTCGTTATGTCGAGCTTAGAGGGTGGCGAAGGTGATAATAATTGTACGAATACGTCTCCTCTTGAGGAAGTCGGTTCACCGACTAGCGTAGAGTCGGGATTAATGGTTACCGATATGCTGGAGGAGCACGAGTCAAGGTTGAACGATTCACGCGATGTTAAACGAAAACGTGATACCGACGGTGACGAGTTAAGCCCAAGGAAACTTCCATCACTGACCAGTAACAACAACGACGTTGGATTTGTTTTAGGCGATAATACTGAAGACGGATTACAAAATGACGGAGATGACGTAAGTGGTTAAATAAAAATAAAAAAAAAAATGAATTTTTTTTTTTCAAAAATCGCATGAAAATATTCTCTAACACTCAGCCTTTAAAACTTTGCACATTAATATTGAACGATGATTTTAGTCTTTGATAAAACCTGATTCGCGCTTGGAATTTGTGCGGTTTCGCCTCGCATTTTCGCATATGTATATATATTATATATATTTATATAAATGTGTGTCCACACTCATGTGTGTATGTAAATTATATAATTTAAACGTATGCAGGGATTTTATGTGCAAACGTGATGGTCATGTGTATACATTTACCTATTTCAACGACGGTTTCAAGTTACTGGGGGGAGAAGAAGAGGAAAAAAAGAAGAAGAAAAAAGAAGCAAAATCCACAAAACAAACTGGTATTTTCTCCCACGCGATCCTTTTCCCTGATGATGCTGATGTTTCGTGATGTTGTCGCGCGGCACCATAATCATAATCTTCACACGATATCTGAAGTATTTTTATAGCAGGGCATTGACTTTTTTCCTTTTTCCTTTTTCCTTTTTCTTCTTCTTCTTCTTCTTCTCTCCTTTGCATCCTCGTCATTTAAAGATGAAGATCTTGGTGCAGCTGCATATATTACACGTATACCTATACCTGGTATAATAAAATTGGAAATGAAAATTACGTCTTCTCTGGGTGTAGCGAGGTTAAATACGACGACGATAACTCGTTCGCTCGCCCGGTGGCAATGACTTTTAAATTGTTGTTTCTAAGCTTCTTAGAATATTGGAAACCCGTTTCGAACCTTCGCTTTCAGCTGTCGCTTCGAAGATGAGGAGACACATCTCGCCTTGGGCTCTCTTCAACGCGAAACCTCTGCCTCTTTATCTCTCTTATATATTTACTTTTTACTCTGTCTCCTTCATTACATCCATCTCCCTCTTTTCATCTCTCTTATACCTCTCTCTTATAAAGAGGGTTTCCCAGTAACCCTCAGGGTTTGACTCACTATACCGAACCTTCAGGCGTTATACCAACGTGTTTACTACCCGTAGGCATTATCACTTCTTTATTTTATATTATTTTACTTACACACAATTTATATTATGCACATGTTCAAACAGTTTTTCTTTTTTTCTTAAAATTCTTCTCTTTTTTTCACTTCTTTTTTTTTTTTTTTTTTATCTTCCTCATTTCAAAACGACACGAAATATTCCTTCATCGCTAAACGTGTCACCATTATTGTGTCATAAAAAAATGCAACAGGTTTATAATACACCTCGTATACTGCTAAATTACACTACTCTATGTAATAAAAAAGTTTTTTTTATCCTATTCCTACACAATAAATATCAAGACTCCACTCCTTTGATATTTTTCAAATTCTCTATAAAATAATGCAAAAAGTTATTAAAACTCATAACCACTGAGGTATATTAGCGCCGGTAACCGCAAAGAGGTGTTATCCTTGTTACCTGGGTCTTCTAGCTTGCGGTTCTCCAACCCCCACTGAAGATCAATTCGCCACGTGATGCAAGGTCAAGTTTGTACAATGTATTGCGCACCTGAAGTGATCTAGCTTATACCTACACACGCACACACAAGTGTACTTATTATATACATATTATATATACATATAGATTACCTACAGGTATTTATTCATCAGCCGTCCCGACGTCAAACTCCCATATATATATATATATATACGCGTATGCAGTCACTATAGAACTTTATATTAAATTTCTAACGAATGACGTCAGTAAACGAAGGTACGGGTATAAGACACGTATATAATATATTAGATCATGTATATTTTATGTATACCTATGTGTGTATGAATGTTCACTCAAATATTCGCGCTAGGTATATGTAATAACGAAATTCATGTACCTATGTATGTATGTATGTATGTCTGCAGGTATATTTCGTTTCATTTAAAAGTCGATTCATCGCATTATATGGTATACATATATATATATATATATAGAACGAGAGAGAGAGAAATAAAAATATGGTGAAAGTAACTAACGTTATATTAACACAAATTTGTAACTACACAGCTATTAACATAATCTATCGTTGATATGTGTTACCTTCATTGACCGATGGAAAGAGTAAAGGCTGAAACAAGACGAATCTACCATCTGTCCATATATCTATCAACATGATATGTAAATTAATTTTTACACTGATATATCTTTACTCACACATAGTACATTCATACACAAATTAAACATCCATAGCTTACACGCAGGATATATACGACATACGTTAATGTCGCGGCGGTACCTCATCGGAATAATTTTGCACGCGGTATACCTCTTCTTCGTTATATCAATCTTTGACTATACCTCGGAACATAGAAGATGGTTTTGGAAGAAATTTATTTCGGGACTTATTGAAATTTGATCGATTTAAATCAACGCTGCAATTACGTATGCCTACGTATCTGTAGTCAATAACTAATTTCCATCTACGTTCCTCATGTTATTCCTATTCGCGATGATATTTCAGCCATGGAGTTTAGAGGGTAAGGATTAATCACCTTTTCTCGCTATTTCACGTAATGATAGCCGTGCGAAATTCGTACGTGTTACGAAGTGATGTATTGCCGCGTCTTGTGATCATAGGTATATGCCAGCTCAGACTCGGCAACGGTTAACATTCCTTGAGGATGATTCGCCAGAACTGACCCAGTGAACTTGGTGTATGTGGCTGGTGCCTTCGTTGATGCACAGGTAGTCCGTTGAACATCGTTGCTTGATGTGGTTCGCGGAATCTCGCGAAATTCGATTTCCACTCATAATTGTCCGGCCTTTACTTTGCGTTACACCTAAACTCCGCCGAGTCGTTTTTGCAACGATCCAACGAGTGAGTCTCGTTCCCTTTCATTTCAGATTTTTGACACTCTTTTACACGAAGAGTGCGATATATCGCAAAATCAAAAATAATCCAAACTGCTGCCAATACTATGTCCCTGGACCTTTGCTTCTTCAGAGGATCTTTTATCATCGGTTAAATATTCTGTACTTTAGTTCTGCTTTTGCGAAGTCTAGACATCGTCGTGTCTTATGCAAATTTCACTTGATTTTTAGCTTGTAGATTTTTAAATAAATGTAGATGTCTAATACGAGCTAGAAACTAATTTCAAATGATTAATTGTGTTTAGAAATGTGATGAATTATCGTGCGTCAATCAAGAGGCTAATACAGTGCCTACACAAATTCTGAATGAATTATTTGACAAAAAGTCGAATTCCCGAGTGAAATATATTCGCGGGGATTATGAGTTAGCTTATGAGTTAGCGTCAAGGCCAATCGTGTCCAAAGGACATAACCGATAAGTGGTCGTATTATATTGCGTGTATACCTATAATTGCAAATACTGTCTTTATGCTTTCAGAGATGAGAAAAAAAGCTACGAAGATTAACTTTCGTCACGACATATGGTCTCTGGATTAATCCTTTGCCTCAACAAGTGAAAAAATAAAAAATAAGTACCGTTTAATAAATGGGGCCAAAACACGATCATTAAATATCGAAAATAAATTTTTTTTACGCTATTCACGACATATAAAATATAAATCTCTCAAATCAAGGGCGAAAGATTCGGGTTATTATGGATCGAGCCTAGAGAGATAATAAAATTTATATGAATTTTTTTAATATCCAAAGAAGTTTATTTTTCTTTTATTACGAGTAGTAATTGATTATAATGATTATAATGGAAGTATAATCGTCACATTGAGAAATATTTCGTAACTCGTATAAGGTATACTATATTGAAATGTTTTGTTGAAATATTTGTTGAATGGAAATATTTTTGAAGGGTCAAATTTTCGATGTAAATTGAACAACCGTTTCAGTGTAACTACCAAAAGTCGTTCTTGACTTTGTCATTATCTCTGCCGACTTGAAATTTCATTTAGTCCGCGTTGCACCATTTGGTTAATAAATTAAAATCGGAACGACTTTTAAACGATCGGTAAAGACCGTTACGTAAATACGCGCCTTCCACCTTACGAGTATACTATATAGATACAACCATATACATACGTACATATATATAATATATATTTATATATACCTCTGCAGACTCGACCTCCCGCTATAATTGGGTATATATATATATATGTGTGTATACAGAATATATGTATATACCGAGAAGAAAATATTGTGTAAATGTCACGCCGGTTCTTGTACCAAATTACTAGCCTCACGCCAAGCCCACGTCGATTCGTGTGTTCGATATTGCGATGTATCGATTATATTACCGATTGTAAAACGCAATGATTTACATAATAAAGAAGGAGAGAGAGAAATGAATAAAAAAATAACACACTTGTGTAAAAATGATATCCGTCGATGCAATTTTGAAATAATGAAATTTTTCATTGAAATATCAGTAAACTATATTCATAAAATTTGTAAATCTTTCTTCTCACTTGATCCGTAGAGAAAATCTTTGCGATAATTTGAACCTGAGTTACCTACCTATATATACACTATATGAGGAACTGGGATGCAGCGCGTGCTCTATGAAACCAATATGTAAAGATAGGATCTGGTAATGCAATGCTAATACATGGCATGGTGCACCGTGCACAGTGGATCGCGTGGGAAGTAAAGTGGAGAGGGAATCCCCCGTGCATATATAGCTTAGTTGATAGAATCTTGGTAGGTAGGTATAAGGTACCTGCCAGCATCCATTGCCATGCCATGCATGCAAGTGCAGCAATAGAAGAAGTTTAAGTTACGACCATAATACGAACCTCACGATTTAGTATAATTTGTCCGCCTAGCCTAGATCGATAGATTTCCGGTAAACTGTTATACATTATGTTAAGCGTTAGAGGGGTTGGAGAATTTTTCGTATATAATATATCGTTTCCATGAAGTTAATCTTTTTCCTTTTTCAACATTATAACCAGATCTATAAACTGCAGTACCGATTCGTGACCGTAGCTCTAGCTGGGTTATACTTCTTCATATATACACTGTCGGCATACAACGTTTATTTATTTCTTTATTTATTTATGGTGTATAGTACATATATATATACATACATGTATAGGTATATATAAGTCCGAGTCTTCCATCAAAACGAGGATTTCTCTCATGAACGTTAATTGCAACGCCATGTCTATAAGTCGTTTAGGTATCTACGTGTCGTTAATTTACGATTTACGACTAATTAAGGCAGAGCTTTCCTAAGACGATTTTTCGACGGCTTATAGAAAGCAAGGAATTGAAGAAGAGGACGTATACGGGTTGTATATTATATACCGTGAATGTGTGGGTATATAAGTGCGACGATGCAGATGCGTGCATCGTATCAAACGCGGATTTTCTCACAAGTATTGAAGAAAATATGGATTATCTGTATACGAGTTTCAGATCTCGTTTATTCTTCATCATTTTCTTAAACTTTTATATACCGTCAAAGAAAAAGGGAAACTACAAACTCATTGCTTGTAATGGTGCCTTTAATCGTCTCTAACAAGTCTCGATTACGGATTATTGATTGTTAAATAATTCTCTGCACGCATCCGTATATATATTGCGATTTCTGAGCTAATACTCTTCTGCCTACCTATATATCTATTAACCGGCTATATTCACCTCCGCGAAGTGTTTATCCAAGTCTTTATAAATGTGTGTACACTTAATCAGCTCGATTCATGGAATTACGTCTACTCTGTATCAGGTATAATGGTAATTGAAGACAATGCTCACTTTCGAGTGAATAATGCCCGTTCGTATAATTATGGCAATTAAAACGAAGCGCGTGCGCTTCTTTGCGTGATTATCTCATGCTTAATTCTCAGCCTGAACTCTCGCGGTATTAAATAAAAAGATGAAAAAATTATAAACGATCGAAAACTCGTCGGTAAAAAAACAAAAAAAAAAACGATCGTGATTTAAGATTATAGAAACAAGTTGAAATCCGCTTAAAAAACATTTGAAAATCGACCCTCTTCGATATCTTTCTCTCACCATGGCTTACCCACGGTTTTATATTGGTAGATAATGACATAACTTCCCTCTAATAAAGAGCTAAACACGATGGTTATAAAATTGCCTGCTTTCACGCTTGTCTATGACTGAATGCCCACGCCGTGCGTGAGCTTGGGGCATTATCAGGGCGCTATACAAGTCCAGGTCCACAATACATCGCGCATGGTTGATAAAGATGTGCCTTGACTTAGGAACAACAGGGATCGGGGTTCTGATATTTTCTACTAACAGATTTATTAAAATTATGAAAGTTTTTCCGAGGTGTAATGTCGACTCCTCTTTTTCAACTCTGCAGTGCTTTCTCGCCCTATTTGATCAGGGCGTTCTTCTACACGGGTATTACAGAACTAAAATACCATTTATAAATCCATGATTGTGTCTGGCCCATGAATATCTGTCTTTATGACTTATGATTTCGTTTATTTATTCATTCATTCATTCATTTATTTATTCATTTATTTATTTATATATTTATTTATACGAAGATTAGGTAAATCTGCAGTAGTAAAGCGTGGGCTGATCTTGTATCCCGATGCCTTTTCGAATAACGTGTAATACACATACCAGACGGAAAATTTATTATCAACAAACACCTATGTACAGGTATAGTTTAATTTGAATATATTCATTCTATGGGTAAAAGTTTGTAGGTATGAGGTAATGACCTACGGTAAAGGCACGACACTTGTCAGGATTAAAATTAGTTACGTTCCTGGTTCGTTTAACGGTGTCTATGACGTATGGAAGCCTCCGTGAAATTGCACTTTTTACCGTCGTCATAAACCAATTTTACGCATCAGGTATAAATCCTCGTTGTGGACAAGTGTCATTAATTACATGTATAAACAAGAGGAAATATTCGTGTAGCAAAACAGGTGCCATCGACTATATTATATAATATACACACGCCGTATAGGCGAATTCTGTGAATACACGGAAAACCGTCAGCGCTGAACTGCAGTAGCAATTGCATGCAAATGCAGTAGTGTATATAGTAGCGATTTTATATTCAAAGATAATTGAAATATTTTTTCTTAGTTACTCGGCAATAATACACAATCTTATTATAAATTTTATTATTATTCTTCCATATGAAAATGAGACAAAAAACGTATAGCGTATAGTTATTTAACGAACGTTGGATTATAGCTTATGCCTTGGCTTATACCACCAGGCTTGGACTAGCGAACTGCGCAATTCTACAAGTTATACTAAATGCATGATGGTTAAATAGTAAAGCTAGGTAGCCATTGCAAAAACTGTATTTACGAGCTGATGCAGTTTTTACTGCATTAAAATGACCGGAAGTTCGACTCATGACGATTAGATTTTATTCCCTCGTATTCTATTCCTTTATTTTATTTTATGTTCGAGTTTACTGGTGGCTAATGTTGGGTACGAAAATTTTTATCTAAAGTAGTTTACACGCCGTTTTCGTCAATGTCTGTTACGGTTTTTCAACCTTGACTCACGCCCGGAATGAAGACGGATTTCTAATAGCCCTTGTGGTCAATTTACATGGTAATTAAAAAATTTCTTCGAGTCTAAATTACTTTTTAACCGTACCCGTCAAAAATCCAGGACGTTTTGTTATGGTATATGAGAACGGTTTTCTCGAGACAGTAAATAACCGTGCGTAATGAGAAACTGAAGAATTGAAAGATAAAAATTTTCGTAAAAATAGGATTATAAATAATTATTAAATAGCACTTTAGGTATAGCCAGAAGAAAAATTAACCTACATTTATTTGCCTATGGGTAATATAAGATAATCGATCTTATATTACCTGCTAATTAATTATTACGTCACCTTACACATATAAAAATGAATTATTGTTAATAATACAAATACGGAGGACGAGACAGGCTCACATACCAAATAAATAACGTGCTTAAACCCATAGCCATAAATTGTTATGGAATTGAAAAACTTCAACCTCCTGCGTTAAATCGTAATCACCAATAATAACCAGGTTCTTGAAAATTCTGTATTATTGTTACTTTTGTTACTAGAAAGTGAGCGCCAATAGAATCTAAACCTTCTACTGATTTCTACACACGCGCACACGCACACATATATATATATATACGTATATAAATAAATGTGCAATAGAAATTTGAATCCTAAGAATGTCATATACAGAAGTCAAAATGTCGATTTATTATCAGTGAAAAACGATCAAAAAGTCATTAACTTTGAGCTGCTTAATTATACGATGTGGTTATGTATATACATCATACGTTATACGTATACATGTATATATATATATGTATTATTGAACTTAAGTTAGTGGAAAATACGAAAATATATTTTGAAAGAAAAATTTCTAACGTTTATTCTTGGAAAGAATGCGTCGACGCGTCCTTCGGAGGTGCCGGAGTTATTCCATTCGTCTTATACGATAAAACTGCGTTTATATACGCTGTCCGTACGAATGCGTTTGATAAAGCGATAAATCTTGCTTTACAACGGTTTAATATATTTCTAAATTATACATACCAGGGTTTAAATTTCTATCATTATAATTGCGTTTTTATGCCCAGTTTTATAAGAATTTTTCTTTTTTATTTCTTTTTTTTTTTTCTTTTTTTTTCTTTTTTCACCTCCATCAAACCGTCGCGTCGCTCGCTTATCAGCTGGTAAAAATCTAACCAGAATTGTAAATTATTATTTTACGCAAAGCCGTGAACTCCGATGCTTGTAAAAAGTCGTCAAAAACATTTGTTCAATCTTCCTTTACAACTCATGAAAAAAAATGATTATTCATTAATTAAACGGCGACGAGTCGTGGGACTATGCAATACGCATACGTATTATAATTATGTTGTTTAAGGTCTAAGACATGGAGTAAAAATGGTAAAATGAAGTCCATATAGGTATGTATTTTCATTTTTAATCAATCCAATAAAGAATCAGTGTCTGGACCGGAAGTGACCACTCGAGAGTTTTTAAATTTCTTCATTTCTCACCGCATTCTATATGTATAATATGCACAGGGGAAAATTTATGCGTTCGTGCAAGCCTCCGAGGCACCTGCAGATGTCGGCCTATACCCCACGGCACTTATGTACATTTTACTTTCCATATATTTATGCATGAGACAGTCAGAACGCCTGTTTGTGTCCGTGAGGGCGTGGGTCTCCGTTACGGATTCAGATATAGCCAGGTTTAAGACCTCCTCGTGGCTATGCACAGCTATACCTATACATTTGCACAAACTTTCGAGAGATAGGGTAAAAAAAAAAAAAAAAAAAATAAAGAGAAAAGAAGAAGAAGAAAAATAATAATAATAATAATAATTTCCATCAGATTATCGGCACGACAAAATTTGACATTTTTTTAATTACCTATACATAGCGGGATGATATCCGGAATTAATAATGCGGTAAGCCCTTGATATACATATTAAGTATAGGCGTGGTAATAAATTAATAAATTCATCAATTTACCGCTACTTATATGTACAAATGATCACATATTTATAATATACACCGATAGAGATTGTAGCGCTATCTTTTCGGTCCACCGTGTCTCGCTGTATAGGTATAACCATCTATCGTTGGATATAATATACTATATCGCGTTATTTTCGTCGCTTACGTTGTACAACTTTCGCTGATCTAATTAACAGCTTTCGAGGTAACGTAAAAATTGTATATGGGGCGTTCCTGCAGCTCAACTCAACCAACCATCAACACTCATGTCTTCGTTTTCTGTTCGAAAAAACATACGTTGAAGTTCGAGTGAGAAGACAATGTTTCTGTGAGTTAGAGGTCTTGCATTTTGCAATTAATCTCACTTAAAATTGGTAGGATAGCGGTTGTTCTGTGCATCTAACATTTTCCTCTAAGATTCTATACTTACTTCGATAAAAAATTGAATTATTCGCCGCCTACATTTATTAAGAATTGTGTGACTCGAACTTTAACATATGTTTTTTCGAAGAAAAAACGAAGACATGAGTGTCGATGGTTGGTTGAGTTGAGCTGGAATGCCCCATACATATTTAAAATAAAGATAAAAGAGAAAAAATTAAGAAATAGAAACATATAGGTATACATATACATATTTTACACCTGAAAGCTGCAGCATATACAGACTTCCCTATAAATACGTCCAGTATAGGTACAAGTATAGTTAACTATAGTTGACACTAGTTGCGCCTATATAGTCGGCAAATCGAAAGAACGAGATCAAAGCAGATCAGAGACGTCGCGGAGACATTCATCCGCGAGATCAGCTCTAGGGGACAACGGCCGCCATTGAGATCTAAGATCTGTACAATATCCTTGTGCGTTGTGCGTGCGGAGCGGTATGCTATAATATATAGGTATATCGTTATATTTGATCGGTATAAGATCGTGCGAGGAGAGTTTGTTATAACTATATAACCGTGTTTTAAAGTTTATGTCAACTTTAGTTAGATATTTTGTGCATCATGTCCGGTACATTAATAGTAGACATCGGTATACATGCGTATGGGTACATTTATGTATACATATATAGATAATATGTGGTTAAAAATATCGCGGTACGCGTTACAACAAGCGATTCAAATATCTGTTTGCAATAAACTCCTATAAACTATGTATAAACTCGCTTTAGTATATATATGATATCTTACGATATTTATACTGATACTAAGAATTGTATCGATCTGTATATCGATCTATATCAAAGCGCAAAGTCCCCATAGCCTTCATCGCGCACGGGTTTCATGTGTGGTAAAAATCTTACTAACGTATGGTTCGACAGCACACACGCCCGTACAACACCGAGTAGTACACAAATCATAATGCAACATGGCAACTAGTATACCTTGCATTAAATATAACCTTAGACATCGCTCTGTCGGTTTAATGTAAGGACTTTAAATTATTGTTAAGAATCGTTGATAAGTGAGGTCAACAAAACGCGTCCACCGTATAGTTATAATAGTTATCCCCTCATTTCCGATACAACGAACAACAAACGGTAGGTAAGATTAACAAAATGCTCTAAATTATCGATAGATTAGGACTTCGGTTCGCGAACTAAAAAAGTTTGAAAGAAAAAGTAATCTATGCAACGATGTAGACGATTTATTCTAATTGCATACTGATTCGTCTGATTATGGGAATATACAACCTAACGCGTTTATTTAAAATCATTTAATTCTGTTAGAATATTGATGTAAACAGGTGTCCAAAGAAGTTTGACAAAATTTACAAAATATAACTTATATATGTATATGTGAAATCGACGTGTGTAAAATCCATGAGTCTCTCCTCGCGAAACACTCCGAATGGTATACATGCATGATGTAGATTGTAGGTGTGTATCGGTATCTCTTGATCTACAACACATCAATGTTCTTCGCGATGATAAGTGTTACGTTATAAATGAAGTACGGTAAGATTTATAAGAGAGTATACATATATATATATATATATATATATATATATATATATATATATACATATTATAGATATACTCATGGCGACCCCCCGTCTCCAGACCTTATTAAGTTAAACTCGCGTCCGTGAATAGAAGGCATTGTCTTGCATCGCCGTAGGTCCTTGGTAGGACCCAAAATATCCTATTATTACACAACTATACCGTCTTCGTATTTTTATCTAAAACTTTTCTTGAGATGCATTAAATTCGATCGACTATTATCGTATCTCTATAACTGCAACAACTGGCTCTTATTGTCCCATGTCTGATCCCCATGCGGTTTATTGCCCGATATATTACATCCGATTCATAGGCCAGTCGGTTAACCCTGTACCACCTACATTAAGTCGTGAAAAAATTGTGTAACTTATGTTTCATATTTTTTTAATCAATTTTCTTAACATATTTCTGATTTTAAAATCAACTCCCCAAGCTTCGATGATTATTATAATCATCATTTCCTCATTTATTAATGAGTCTAACCGACAATTATTTGAAACAAGCCACGTGATCGGCGTGTAATTCTCGACACGACCGCACACTATGTGCATGTAACCCTATATATGTATGTAACTGTGTATATATATATAAATATATATTTATATATATATATGAACCGTGATGTATGGTCCAGGGTTGTACTTGCATCTACGGTTGTTATCTATTGCATCTGAATTTATGAGAAAGGTCTCTGTGCCTGTTATTCTTAAGGATAAATATCGGAGAGGAATCGTGGCTTGAGTAAAAGTTCATGGTTGTTCAGCACTTAATCTTTCTAATCATTGACTGTTTGAATTTTTCTTTATTTTATTGTTTTAGTAATTGTTATCCCTCGTTTATGGATGTTATTTTTACCTTGTTCAACAATTTTCTTTTCTTGTTCTACCCCTGATCACGAATAGCAAATTACATATATACGGTTGATATACCAATCGTTGGACATCGTGTATACGTCGAGTTTCTCACGACTAGATATTCTAATAACAAGCTTTGAGATGAACAAGAGTCTTGCGATAATCAGAAAAATTCTATTTCTTATTATTGCTTTTCTTTTATGTACAATACCGCTTATTTAAGTTACACGTATATACAGTAATTTACTCCTCACATGTAGGAATAAATTTCTGAGGGGATCCATCTCTATATCTACCTACGTATAATGACGTAGAACATACGCGTTACTATCTGCGGATATTTTCACAACGTACTAAATGGCTTATAACTTGTCTTATATAAAAATATTTTAATAATCCTCAATGGTTATTATGCACATAAACGTTCTTTATCGATAATAAATTGATGTCTCTTAAGCCTCATCTTCTTCTTCTTAATCTTCTTAATCTTCTTCTCCTTCTTCTCCTTCTAATGTACCTTTAAACCAATATAATGCGGTGTTCGATCACATTGATCATTAGTTAAATATCTTGCTCTATGTACACCATACCGTTACTAATTGATTAAATGTATAATTTTGCACCGCAATATAAAATTTTTCGCGATTACAACAAGTATGAAAATGATTTATTGGCGAAGGTGCATATATAGGTAGGTACGTATTTTAGTAAATAACATTGAGTTTTGTCATAGGTTTAGTGATTTAGGTCTTAGTCACACCGAGATTTACAATATTTATTCGATCATAGCCGAATTTTTATAACTCATTTGTAAACTGGTCACGATTTTGAACATCTTTCATTA
Organism: Tenthredo scrophulariae; assembly: GCA_963978835.1. Lineage (NCBI taxonomy): Eukaryota > Metazoa > Arthropoda > Insecta > Hymenoptera > Tenthredinidae > Tenthredo > Tenthredo scrophulariae. Next base: position 4,558,074 of record OZ022230.1, on the reverse strand, counting down.
AGTCAGAGAATTTTGCATAATACATATATAAAGTGAAGAAAAACCACAATACAGTACCCCCGAGTATCTGAAGGAAGCCCTTCTCCTACCATCCTATCAAAAATTTCTTGTTGAAACAGCAAGCCCGTTGATCAACCACACGCCGCAAGTCCCGTTACATCGAGACGTTACATACAACGGCAAAGGCCCAATCTCCCTCAGGGCCCTACAACGACGGTGTGGCGGGACCAACTTTTTAAATTCAAAATTCTTCACTCGACCCGCCTTTTTCCCTTCACTTCACTTCACTTACTTACTACAAGTATTCGATTCTCGCCAGGTTTACTCAACGAACCACGAATGAACGGACGAAGGGGGCGATATAGGGCCCCGTTATCGAGTGTGAACTCTGTCCTCAATGAATCGGCAGTATAATCGTAAATCCTTTCATTCGTTTTAACGATCAGTTCCTTTTCTCCTTCCAATCGAAGCGAAGTTATTCCGATAAATTTCCTATAAATTTTATAAAATTGTCAAAATTACACGTATTTATAATTATTTCCAAAATCGGTGATGAGCTTTCGCAGTTTCATGCTACCAGCTTTAATCGTTTACTCAGAAAACCAAACCTCGGGCGTATACCGGCCTATACAGTAACCGATTTTGCAAAATAAATTATAAGATAAGAAAAAGGAGGAGAGAAGCGAAATAAAAGCAACGTGACGTTGACCAGGAAATATTCGCCCCTGGGTGTAAAAAGACAAGGGTGTTGCGTCGCGTTGGTTACCGTTGGGTGGTGCTGGATGGCCGGTGGACGGGCCCCGTGGACGGCTGCCTGGAATGTCGTTTAGCTACTTCCCGCTCCCACCATCCGCATCCTCTCCTCATCTCGTCCCTGTATCTTCCTCTCTATATTTCTATCTCTCTTTGGCTCAGCCTCTGATCCGAACACACCATCTTTATCAAATTTTCACCGTCCCCCTCGGAGCTCCTTCGATCTCGATGTAGTTCCATACGTAATACAGCTAAGATATGATACACAGGGTACATACCTACATGTACACACAACACCCCTCGAAATATTGCAGATTCACCGGTTTGACACGGTCGATATTATCCCTATAGGACGAAACAAAAATTCGCCGGGTTAAATTCGGTTCAATTAATTTCATTACCCCGTTACATTAAGGGAAGTAGAATTCAGAAATTGGAAACCCATACGAAGAGAGAGAGAGAGCGAGAGAGAGAGAGAAGAGAAGGGAAGGTTAATCGAGTTCTGGCTTATTGAGGTGACGATGTGTAACTTCGTTGGACAGGTTTCAGTTCGGAGGATTAGATCGATAAGAATCAGTGTTCCACGTTTAACGAAGATTTTTATCAACTCGAATGGCGATCGGTCGATTGACAAATCGCGGATATTTGTTGGGTGGGAATATGCCAGGTATAGACATAAATCATTTCGGATAGGATGCGATAGGTATATTATTAATATTGTAAGAGTAAAACAGGTGCCATGATCGGTGATCCTATGCCCCAGAGCAGAGCTAAGGTCTCGTATATGCGCGTATGTATGAGCATTATACCTATGTATGCGTGTACCAGTTGGGCCTACGAAAAAGAGCAAAAGTGTTTCTCTTCCTTCGTCGTAGAATCGTGATCAGAGCAAAGCCGATATTCGAGCACTGAAACGCAGAAACAGGTTTTAAAAGTTGGCCACTTCCCTCGCGACTCTGAAGTTCAGTTTTTATTGAACGCAGGCTGAAGAGTTGGCAGACGCATCTCTCCCGCTCACGGTCAGAGTTATCCTTATCCTCTTCTATTATATTTTTCTTTCAACTTTCTCGACGGAGAGATCTTTATTATTTGCAAAGATCCCCCCGCCCCGTTCCGACTTAATTACCATTATTTTTGGCCTCCGATGTATTAGGAACATTCTTCATTATTTTTTCATCCCACTGATAAATAGACTCGTTTCTTTCAGGTCTATATACCTGAACCTGAAATATGTGCCAGATGAAAGGAAGCCGTGATTCTTCAACTCGACGTATTAACGCCGGACTTTGGTACAAGGAAACTAGATCAGATATTCAATTCCTTTTTAGTTTTGTATTTTTAATTCTTATTTATCAACGGGAAAGGCCCACGTGTACTTACAGTCCTAAAACCGCTCTAGGTATCTTACAGGAATATATTAAACATTATTGCCCACGTATACCTATCGCTGTTCTAGCTATCATTATTATAAACTAGAAAGGTCCTGTCCGATAACAGGTTATAAAGATAACTATCGCGTCATTCAAACCGTCTTTTATCTACTCGTATGAAATCGTAGACCAGCTTTCGTGTCTCGATATTTTTTATTTATTTTTTATTTTATTTATCTGTTTTTTTCATTCTTACGATTGGACATACTAGTCTTACCTATTTTTCTATATCTCAGAATGATTCTCGTTATTATAAAATATCGAATAACATATATCGACCGATTTATTTATCTCTTTTTCATTTCTTTCGCAAATTTACAAGAAAAAAAAACAAACTTTTCTTTATATTAATCAGAATTTATCAGAGGATTATGGCCTTTGAATATCAATTTTTATTCCCGCTAAGGATATAGAAGTTTGTAATAAAGACTGAAGAATAATTTATTAGGGAATCGCACGTCTGTTGTATTTATTGTCAAAGATATTATTCCACGTTCTAACACAGAAATTTTATACATATTCTGTTGGAATTTGAATTTCTAACATCGACTGATAGATTATAGTTTGGAATTACCCTATTCCTATCGCATTACACTGAAATATATCATTTTTGGGTTACAGCCGGAGACTAAATATTCAAATATCCTCGATGATTTAGAATCCAATCGATAATCGATCCTCGATATTTTGTCTCGATTCATTAATTCAGGTACAAGCAAACTGTATTCTGTATTCTTTCGTCTTCCACCCGTTACAGAATTAGAATATATATAGTTTCCGTTTTTTTTTCTACTCGTTTTTAAATCTGTTAGAAAAATCGGGCGTTGGTATGACGAAACGTAATGACTAAGCTCCTCGTTGCATATGAATTACACAAAATTACTTGAAAGCAATGAACCGAAATGTCCCAATGATGTAATTTGAAATCTCTACGATCTGTAGGCGAGAACATTCATCCGTCTTGATTTCAAATAAATTCCAATTTTGGGTCTAATTTTTTTCGGCGAAATTATATATATATATATATATATATTTTTTTTCATGGTTTCATTTTTTTTCGAAAAGTATATCATATCGTTTGCACACTCGTTGCTCGGAGGCTAATAAACCGTCTATCTAACTGAATCTCACGCCGGATTAAACCCCTTAGGCAAAGAGATAGCCTCTGCTAAACTAAATTCCTCAATAATTGCTCGTCGCCACGCCCCTCGCCCCCGTATGTTAATAACAAAGCAAGCCGAAGGGGCGCCTGCAGGGGGACGCGTTGGATGCCAGAGCAAGCAGCGTCACGCGGAAGCTGCGACGCCAGCCGTCGTCGTCACGCGACGATTCAACAGGTCGTACCTAACAGGTTTTTGACAGACGCCGGCGTCTTTTTAGCCGGGGTAACTAGTTGCAGGTCCGAGAGGTCGGCATCTCTTCTTCTCTCCTCTTCCCTCATCTCATCTCATCTCTTCGTGCATATATACACGTCTTTCGTATATATATCAGGCGCGCGCGCGCCTCAAGAGTTTCGTATTCGTATTCCTATTCGCATTATCATCCGCCCGGAGGGTTGCCGATGGATCTTTATTCAGAAATGTTTATTTTTAACAACTTAAAACACGACGTCTTACCATAATCACCGTAACTTCAATTGGATACCAGAATGCAGGACGATCATCTATACACCGCGTTATTCGATCATTTACGTCTTGTATCACGATATTCGAATCAATGAATGGCAGGAGTTGACTTCCGCCCGAAGCGTTCCTAAAATTCTTGAAAATTCAGCCACTTATTACTACATCATTATACATTACTTTGATGAATGATTCTTGGAATGAGAAATGTATTACAAGGTGGAATTAGAACTGTAATTAATTGCCTCACGTCTTGGTAAAACGGTGCAAAATTTTCGAAGCTTAGGTGATAAGTGAAGCGGGCCTCGAAAACGAAGAGTCCGAATTGATTGATCATTTTGAAAACGTACTGATATATGGCTGTACATAAATGTTAATATAAACGGATTACTTGAACGATTAACATAAGCTTGTGGTAAACGTCATGGAGTTGAAATGAAGAAAATTGGATACAATAAATCTCGTTTAATCATATGACAGATATTTTGATTTTTTTTCTATTTTTCTTACAAATTTTTTACACACTTGCAATTATTTCGTGTGTTTAACGAATGATCGACTTTGATATTGTTGTATGGTTCATTTCTTACTGTTTCTAAATATCCGAACGGCGCCGGACGATTGAAGAAGTAAATGTAGGACAGAAAGTTCACTTCTTCGTTATTAGATTACAGTGATTCATTGGTAGGCAAGTTGTACGTTGAAATGAAAAATTAGCTACTAGATTTTGGCCGTGAATGGGTTTGGCATATTGCATTATACCCGGGTCAAACGAGACATGCGACTTCGCCCAAATGGTTATTTTTAATACCGTGGTTAAGGCTGTAAGATAAATCTCTCTTGTCCATAAATTTACATATCGAAATAATTTCATATACTAAAATAGAAGCTACGCTATTAATTCCGCTCGTGTGGCCCCCTGTTAGATAAAATTTAACTATCGTTACCAATTACTATAAGATGATAACATCCGTACGAGGCAAATATCATTTTAATTATAAAAATGTAAATAAAATCGACGCCTGAGAATAAAATTATCCGACCAACAATAGCTGGGAATTATATTTTTTTTGAATAAAGTTCATAATTTTTCAACGAAATAAATAACGAGGTAAAAACACGTGTTTCTCGGAAAAGAAATAAAAAAAAGAAAAAAAAAGACTGCGATTCGATTAAAATTCTCTTCGCCTAAAGAAGCTAACGCAATACATGTTGTAATTATCGTGTATGGGGAACCCCAGGGGGGGGGGGGAGTTTACGGAAGCTCATAGCTTACGACGCCCCCTTTAAATCTTATGACGTCAAAAGTTTTCAGTCGAGTTGCCAGACGGTAGCTCATCGCCGGTAAAACCAGGGCCTCTTCGATCCCGTAGGTCGGGTTTAGTTATGGCCTTAGGGTCACGTATAGACATAGCTTGGGCCCCACTATGCTGTATGGTGTATAGTGTATAGGTATATTTGTCATTCCAAAGATGACGCTCGGTTTCATTCAAGAAATGAAGAAACTCACTCGATATCATTCGTTATGTGATATAAAAAAAAAACGACCACGTCGCTCGCGTCTTGAATAACAACTCGGTCTCGTAGTAGTTCACAAATTGTTACGAAAGTTCGGTATATCGTTTGACCGGTAAATAACTATACGGTTTTAATGTCACGTGTTACTCAAGCCGTGAAATTCTCGTCATTTTTATTGAGTCGATTATGTTTTTTTCTTTATTTATTTTTTCCTTTTTTTTTTTTTCTTTTATTTATACCTATGTAATAATATGTTGATAACTATATTCTTGGCAATTGAAAGCGGAATAAAATCGATGCGATTATAAATACAATTTCTACATACACGAATAAGTTGACGGCACAACTCGGCCTCTGTCGTCGCGTTTCGTTTTAGTTTCATCTACACATAAGTTGCTAGACTTGTATGTTAATATTGACATTTTCAAACAAGGGATTTTAATACCACGTAGTCGACCCGAGTATAGGTACGAGAAGATCTTTTAGAGAAACACGAATACCAATTCAATGGGCGTAACTATTCATTTCGTAGGAACCTATCAAAGCCCGATTATTCCATTCTCGATGATTTGCAATCGCGTATTTCTCACGGTTAATAATTCTGTCATAGGTTAAAAGCGTTGTATATATATATATATACAGACGTCGTATTTCATACCATCCGAGAATATCTCGTTGTATAGCTTTGCCAAAGAAAGAGAAATAAAAAAATAAATAAATAAATGAATAAAAATTAGGTTTTTCTGGTCGTTCATCAACTGCGAATTGATTTTAAGATCGTTTATAAGATAGTGAAATATTTTGGAGTAATAATAAGGGGTTGAAATTTGAAGATGACTTATGTATAAAATGAAATAAATCAAATTTAATTAAGGTAGTATTCATTTCAGAGACAATCATAAGAATCGATTGAGATCTCTGTACCCAAGTCAGTCAATAATTCCGTTTTCTTTTCAGCTAGTTGGCATATACATTAGATACGATACGGAGAGAATCGAATGATTTATTTTCACTGGTCACGAAACACCTCCCGTCTTTATTCAACTTATAACCAAACACCGTTAATTACTCATTAAGATTTTAGCCATTGATTGCTCTGACGTCTCTGAATCGGACGTCTATCGGTGATTGGTAATGACTGGGCACACCGAACCCAATCTTCTAAGGCGTGGCATAATAAGTTTGATTTTTACAACCCGCTATACGCGATTACCATTTTTGGACTATGCCGTTACCAATTTAGATTTGAATATTAAATTAACTGTAATCTATTTCCGTATTCGGATCTGCTTCCACCTATCTCTCTCTCTCTCTCTCTCTCTCTTTCTTTCTTTTTTTCTTTCACTTTCTTTCTTTCCTTCCGATAATATTTACCCGCAATACCAAAACTCATGTCACATATGATGTCTATATACGGATATACATATACGCCTATAATATACACCTGGTTCAATGTTATAAGTATACAAAATTAGACAGTCATTCGGAAAACTTTCTAATCGTTCTAGTTATTTTGCATCCCAACATATACATAGGTATATGGGTGAGAAGCCTTCACGGATTTAACGGCAGATTTATATTTTCTAAACCGTATATACCTGAACCATATTGAATTATAAAGGCATCCATAATCATCCGGTAATTCTATATGTAAGAGCATCGTTTCGAGTTATCAAATCTCTAATATTATGCGAAATATGAAAGTGTCGCTGTTATCGCAAACATCGGTTAAACTTTCATATGATTCAACGACTCGCCGAGAATGGCGAGAAACTCGAAATATTTTTAATCGCGCGATATTATTATGGTAATCACTGTCATTATCGATCGTATATACATCGCGTAGGCTGATCACGGTATGCGAGGGTATGGCATCCTACCTCTCTGGCGAAACCGCAAAATGAAACCGAAAAAAAGTATCGATGTTGAAGAATAAAGAGGACAGAAAATAAAATCTTCTGGTATAAAACCCTTCCGGGCATATGTGAACCAGGGGCTGGACCTGCAATTGCCCCAGTGAAGTCTTGTTGGTTGCAGGTAAGGAATATCTGACAACATGATAGCGCGTGGTACGTATCTACGTAGGTATTACACATGCCTACGGGGGTGACGAGTAGATTGAGGCTGATTTAGCCGAGGGGCGAAATAGTTATTTACTAGTTTATTTATTAACTCGTTTATTTATACGCTGCTACTATTTGCTCCCGTTTCTAATCTATTTCCCCACCACGTTGTGCTACCTCGCTCGTTAGGTATACTCGATTATAATATAATTGATTAGGCGTCGTCCGACGATATTTCTGTTCAATTTTCACGAACCAAGTTATCAGTGTTTCTCGGCGAATAAATTATTCAGATTTCTCTTCACGTGTTAAAAATGCGTAGATTTCTTTCATTTATGAACATTTGATTGTAAAAAGTGAAGTGCATTATTCGGCTGGCAAAGCTCGAAGAATAAAGAAGCGTTTGCCCACCTGTGCTCACCTATGACTACTAATTTTATAATTCATTCGGACACGCCTCGCGCGGAGGCCCGTTGTTCTTATATTTTATCCAAACATACCGGCGAAGTTTTGTGTGCTCATGTGTTAGCTTACATTAACGTTATTTAACACCATACTCCGCCGGGTTCCCACGTATGTACATTCCGAATAAAAATTATTTACAATCTCAGAGTCGGCTGAATCATACACATATAATACTACTCTTCTTCCTGGCAAAGATACGAGCCACGGCAATGAGGGCCTAAGAGACATGTACTAGTCAAAAGATCGTAAATAAATCCGGGAATAAATTATCAAACGACTTTGACTAGTGCCATACGTTTATTATTTCCTTACAATTTAGTACCGTGTACAAAATATATATTCAAACTCGAATACCCATTGACACGTGAAAATTTCCCATCTTTCATTTCATTTCTTTAATCATTTTTCTAATTATTAATACTTTATATGGAGTATAATTGAAAATTGAGTCCATCGTACGTCAGCTTGAAAAAAAAAAAGAAAAATCCAAAAAGGAATGTTTCACACGAAAGTTCGAGAAAATGTGTCCCAAAAAATCTCCTTTTCCTATCCCGTATCGATACAGTCCTCGAGTGCACTGCGAAGTGGTAAATTCGCTCGCGCTGCAAGACAGGCGCGGTTGAGTCTGACTAAACAATGCTCTTACTACTGACACCGTGTTTATTCACCTTAACACTAACTGCTGTATTAAATTGAACCATATCGTTACATCGATGTGCGGAAATTTATGCTTCGAATTAATTAGCGAAAGCTACGTTGTTCTAAGAGTAGATTCAACGCCGCATTAACAGTAGTATGAGCATTGTTTAGTCAGACAACTGCCATGCCGGTCCGCAAGCGATTTAAAGGCTCCCTCTTAATTTGGTCGATATTTTTTACCGGTTTTTTTCGGATTACAAAATTTATGATGATGATATGATAGTCAGGGGTTTCGATTGATTGGACCATAGTTATAATAATAAAAAAAACAAAAAAAAATTAGCTGCTCGAATATTTTATCGAGTAGTTATTATAATTATTTATATATTTGGGTACGATTTGATGTTAGGAACACTGCTGAAATATATATTTTTAATAACTTTATAATGTTTTACGGAAAAATGTCAGATATTGATTAAGAAAAATTCCTGATCAGCGTCGGATGACGAGAAAGAGAATAAATGAAAATCGAAATGAGTAGATCTACTAAAAATATCGTATCTTTTTTATTTGTAAGTTCCTCCACTTCTCTAATACTCTATTCCATTACGATTCTCAATCATGAGAGAGACTCTTCCCCGCGTATACACAACTTTTCTTTTATAACAGCTGCACATAAGGCAGAAAATGACGAATTGTGATATGGATAACCGGGGCGAGCTCATCCGAAAATCGTATAAAGGGACAATTTTCTATTCTGTATAGATATCGCTGGTGATCTTATAGTGAGTAATCATATTTCCTCATCTACGTAGACCAGCGTACCGCAAGTATATTACCTTTTTCGCTTGAGTATGCGTTCATACATCGATAAAGAGTCCGACAACGCGGTTTGCCACGTCGTAAATAATTACACGAGTTTTCTGAGAAGTTAGGTATTATTTAAACGACATAAGGCCTTCGAAGTGAGTTTTTGAAATTATCATATATTTGAATAGTGGAGAGGGCTAATATACGAAAATAATTTTTGTTTTCAATTCGAATGCATTTTGTTGAAATGAATTTAAGTTTGATTCTACATTTGATTGAAACTGACGATAGAATTCACACTGAAATCAGTGTAATGATTGACAGCAGTGATTGAGTCAGTCAAATCGATGGCAACGAAATATATGTTCACACATTTCCTTCCATTTCATTGAAATCGAAAACAAACATTTCAACTTCATGTTGAGTATATTCTAGCATAAAAAAAATCATCTTCGAAATTTTCACTTTCAAGCTAAGTCGAAATTTGATACTTGTCAATACGAAAGAAAAAGAAAAGCACTTTGATTTGATTTTTCAAAAAAGAAAATAACAGTCTACTTTCGATTCCCCGTCCCTCGGTCAAGTCTGAACTAGGCGAAACGAAGGAGTAAATAAAAATTCGTAATCATCAGCGTTCCCGAAATTCTTATCATCCCTTTCGAAACAAGACCGCACGCGGTGAAAAATGCAGATCGATTTGATAAAATGAAAAATTTGAAAATCTGTGTATGAAATCTTTAGCATGTATGTGTGTACACATAAGTGTAAATAGAAATGTGTGCTATATTAGTCCCCCTCCTGAATCACATCCTTTCTTCTCCCTTCCCCCGTTCCCCTTTAATATCCCCGTCAAGCGCCCCTCCCGATCGCAAAGGTTCGCGCGCCGACGGGGTATCGCGTGGCCGAAGGGGCGTCCCCTCGTCGATGGAAGTGGCGACAACGTTGGTGGTGGGGCTGGCAGCCACGTGGTGGAGCGTACCCTGGGGCAGGATTTCGGCCCGTTCGCGTCTAAGCCGCATATACCGTACGAACGGCGCGCATCGTGTCCTATAGTCAGTAGTAGTAGCTCCTAGCAAGAGCACCTGGTAACACGTCGTCGGCCGACCGTACGTACGTTCGTCCCTCCGTCCGTTCGTTGGTTCGTCCGTCTTATCCGTCTTATCCGTCTTATCCGTCTGTCCGTCCGTCTTTTAGCTTGATCGGTCGCGGTTGGGTCGTCAGTCGGGCGAGACCACCCCGAAGAACGATCAGCTGTTTGATAGTTGAGATTGCGACGAGAGGAAAGGAGAGGAGAGGAGAGGAGAGGAGAGGAGAGGAGAGGAGAGGATAGAGGAAAGAGGAAAGGAAGAAATAGAGGAGGGAGAGGAGAGCTAACAAAAAAAGGAGTTACGATATTTTTGGCGTAATTTTTTTGAAAAACGCTCGCGCGGTTACAACGACCCCCCTTACACATGGTCCTTGATAACCTGCAGAGAGCTTTGAGACTGGGATTGATTGAATTGCAGCGATTTTTTGAACAGCTTCATTATGCTGTGATTTTGAAGAACCCTTTTTTTACATTATCATGTATTATTCACGTACCGCAAATGAAACGCACGGTTTAATCATATCATGGAATAATCTAGTCGATTTGATAAGAGCCGGTTTTGAGACTGATGATCAATTTTTGAAACTGTAAATTTGTTTTTCTCATCAAAAAATCCGATTCATATATCGTTTATTTTTCTATATATTCTTCTCTTCTTTACTACGTCACGTTATCTCTAAAATCGTGGTTATACCAAACCAGTTAATGACTTCGGAATGAGCCCTAAAAGTTTGTGATCAATTTTCGGACCTGATATTGCATTGCGATAAATTGCAATAGGCATAAAATCAAGGTTACATCTGACCCTGGAAATCGAGGGATCTGAAAAGTTTTGAAAAGTGAGGATTTCGGGAGTTTACATGGACATTTAACAACCTGCTGCTGCTCCTGCTGTTCTTCACATATCATTGTTTTTCATTGTCTGGTGCGTTAGCCAATGTATGAGGATGAGCCTGTGATGTGCGTGTCTTTAAAGTGTGTTTGGTGAGTTAGTGAACAAAGTTGGAGGGTGATCAGTGTGTCGTGTACTTCGAGGAGGTGGCCAGAGAGGCCTCCTCGACACAAACCGGCAAACTGGAAGTCCTTGGGGTATTTCCGCCGCGGACAGAGGCGCCGATTGCCGATAAATTGGCCCTCTGTTACGCCCCCCATGTCGATATGACGACAGTCATAGAGATCGAGGTACTAAACCATTGAAAATCATCATATCCTTATCACCAAAGAGTAGAGAACAGATATCTGCATGTTTCAGCCCTTTGAAAAACTAAAACAAAACCAAAACCAAAAACGAAAAAAAATTATCCCTCGTATTTGTTAATCGCGATTTGAAGAGCTATGAAACTTTTTTTCCACTATAGTCGAATTTTTATGTAATTGGCAACGTTCAATGGAGTCTGGGTTCTGCGAAAATCTTCAATGTCTCCCTCTTGCACAGTTGAATTAAAGGAAATCGTAAATAGCTAAGAAACTCGAAGTGCAGGTTATCGCGTATCGTACATCGGTAGAGGATGCATTATATCCACATTCTGCCAACATTCTACAGCCACATGGTACGGACAATGTCCACCAAACAAATGGACGTTGCAATCCTGTCTACCTCAGTCTTTGATCTACGAACGTTCGCATTGTATTGCACAGTGTGAACCAAAGCTTACCTAGCCACTTGTTTCATTGATAATTTGGTTTACCTGTTGAATATCGAAAATGAAATGAGGGTAATTGATTTAGGGATGAAATATCGGGTGTAAATATCATCGGGAACTAGCAAAAGGGAAGAATGAATATTGTAATGAAACCGATTCGTGAATTTGGGCAACGCGATGCACCGTATGTCATAAAAGTCATTGCTTTCGTATAGAACTATAGAGTCAGTGATTTGAGTTGTTGTTTGCTTTTGGTTCGAGTGTTCAGCAAGCTTGAGAAGTGAATACATATGATTTCACAAGAGAAGACATTTGGCTTAGAAAGCGATTTCCAAACTTTCATAACGGAAAAATATTCCTCACTTAATAACTTGACCGAGCCTGCATTAGACAAATTAACGGAGGTACGATCCCCTCGCTAATTATATACATGATGCTTTCTATAACGGGCTTCCCCGTAATACAATAATTGGGATAAACCCGATGAGTATAGGGTGAGGAGGTGACAATGAGAGTAATATATCCGGGGCTTTTATCTTTGAAATTCAATCGAAGTAAAAGTAAAAATTAAATCAAGGGAGTATATAGCTTAGCACGAAGAGTATGGGTGAAAGATGGAATCGACGGATAGCCGCAAAGTTGTCGTAGGGAGTATCTGGCAGCGCGTAAACGTCATCAGATCGTATCACGATTCAGGAACGGGTCCGTATATACCTATACGCATCGAAGGTAAAGCCTTGGGAAGCTTGGATGCTGGGTATTATCGCCTCTATACGTAGCATCGGTTGAACTAAGACGTCTCTTCCGATATCTTACTGTTATATACTGTTATCCGCTATACATCTGTCTAACAAACACCCGAGATGGTAAGATCCGCCGATTATACCCGCGCGTTGTCTAAGACAATTCCATTGTCTCGAACGGTGTATGTAAGATATATAAGTTATTTCGCCAGTAGATATATGGAAGAGAGAACATCTGTCAACGTTATTCTTTGCCTTATCTCGCTCGATGATCTTATTTAGAAATTATTCATATTGGTATATCGGTCGTTAAATTAAATGCAACCTACCTACCTACGCGAAATAAGATAACTGTATCAAATTGCCACCTTGAAATTAATCGCGAGAATTTATCATTCGATATTTCGTCAAATACCGTAAAACTCCGTGAATGAGGGATGATATATAATAACGTAATTATTTATTATTCGACCGGTATAATTTGGTAGGTATACGTCATTCCTGACTATAAAAATCATTTTCTCGTTCAAAGCACCTAAAATTATCGATTCTTTTATATTTTATTTTATCGCATCTTCTCTGCACCGCTTATACCGTGGCTCTGTATGCGATACATGCATATATATACGATTATATTATCGCGCATGCAGAACACCACAATCAAAAAGAAAAAAAAAAAAACCAAAAAAAAAACCAAAAAAACAGTTCAGCTATAATAACTTGCGCAAAATTCGACGATAAATAATTGGAGACAACTTCAGAATTGACATGGAGTTTTATGCCGTCGATCAAGACAGACCCCTGTATCCAATAAAGACATATCCAGGAGCATGAAGAAACGCTACTTTCATTATTCATAAGCATTAAATATGATATGCCTATTATATATATATATATGTATATAATTTTCGTATGATACGATTTGAATCCGTGTGAAGAAAAAACCAAAGCCCCGATTCAATCTCACAAAAAAAAAAACCGAAGAAAAAAAAAAAGAAAAAATGAGAACAGAACAAAATGCCTCTACATAAAACACCCTAAATTGTTCGGTATTTAACGCGTGACGCATCTTGCTGAGAGAATACTGGTTCGACTATAACGGGACGTATAACGACCAATTAAAATATTTCGTCGACAGGTTAGATCGGGCGTTTTTTTTTTTTTTTTTTTTTTTTAATTTTTTTTCTTGTCTGGTTCTTTGCCTCTTCCTGTTTTCGTATTTTATAATATTATGTTAACTGATTGTAATTTGTACTTTCTCTGTATATTATGCACGATTATTATATCGAACCTGGGCATATTGATTGCCGCGTAATTCCATACGGGTTCATCACTAATCGCTGGGGCACCACGTTCCCGCGGTCTCGCCTCCGGCCTAAAGACTGCGATTTATGAATGATTCGATCGAGTCCTCGAGCCACTTGCTGCTCGTCTTCCTGTATCACTTCATCACTCGTAATAACATCTTATCTAACCTTATCTCGGCCACAACGATTTTATACCTTTACCATACCCTGGCCACGACGCATGGACTACTATCTCATCATCACATCATCCCAGGGGTCACACCTAGGGCTCCCTTCTTCTATCTGATACAGTAAATCGATATTTGCATAGTTCGCGCTTCGGGCGATCTTTACCAGTGCAGTTTACCGCAGATTCCTTTCATACATCTAAATTCTTTCTAATGATCGAGTATTCCATCGCGTATTATTTATCGTATAAAGAAAAAATTCTCCCATTCATTTGGCTATAGTGCCATATGAAATCTGTCATTGGGTCTCGAGGTACCTACCTACCATAACTGGAGCATATAAGTATACCCGCGGTATACGGTTAGATTTGATCGTACCGTACATAAGAGTTGCGGCCACCATAAATTCCATCTCTTGGTGCAGGGTGATCTGGCTATATGTCAGTACACGCTAAGGGAACTAGGCTTTGGTGATTGATTTCTTATACTTATCCGTACGAGTTTACGCACGGTGTCCGGACTTACGCAACTCCGTATCGACACGCAAAGATCCAATCGGCCTGTATGTACCCATGAGCTTAAAGGCGTCATAGTAGGTCGATTTGTGGCATATACCTATATCCATATGTATATACGTACTTCTACATAAAGTTGTACATAAATTTGTATATCTATATATAGATATCTATACATGCATGGGAGGTTAGTACCTTCTTGCACCTCATTTGCCTCTTTCGCATATGTATATATATATATATATATATATATATATGTATATCTCTTGCCTCTGCCGTCTGTGTATATACTTTTGGCCTTTGGCAATCATGGCAACATTAATTCTCTTTCTTCGCTCGCTAGTCATGTACGGGACCTGTCATAATATAATTACTATTCTAACGGCGTCTCAACGCGCTATGGGATTGGCCAATTCTAACGTCAAATCCCACGAGCTTAAGTTATCGTGACTACCGCAGAAGATATACTTTTTTACCCCCATTGTCTGATACGTGCATACATGTTATTCATGCTGAAAGAGATATGATCGGTAAATTAAATCGTTCGGTATAGTTTTGGAAATGGTCGTAATTTTTGCATATTCTATCCCAGGATACACCGCCTATTTAATATTTTTCGTCCACTTAAAGGTGGGCGAGAAAGTGAGAAAGCCAGATGATGAGGAACATCGAAGAGGCTTTGTGAGCTAACAATCGCTTACACTAAGGCGATGAGACTGTAACTTCGCTTGATTAGAATTTGAGATGTGAATTATTAATAATCGCGATGATTACACGGCTTTTGTTTGCTCTTATAGATGAAGAGACCATAACGTCGTATAACAACAACGAATGTGTATAGGTAATCAAGCTCTTTTCAATCTATGAGCGAATATATGACAATGAATCGCTGTCTGATATTTTGAGCAACCATTTTTTGTTTTCTCTCATTATTTCTTATTTTTCTTATGGTTTGGGAGGTTTTTCTATCTAATGATCTATTGCTCGCATAAAGCGATGCTCGGGCAATTAATATCCGAACAATTAATGAACCGCGACTGACGTTGACTTTTGACTATCATACAGGTACATGTATAGTATATATGCCTACCTACCGCGCGGAATAATCCAAGTGTCCGATCAGCACGGGCAATCTTACTTGCTGCAGTAGTTCTTAAATTGCTTCTGGTCGGGGCCGCGCAGTATTACTCAGAAACGAGAATGATGACCGAATAAATTTACGAAGCTATTAACGTGTCCCCTTCACTCTTTCAGTCGCCTTTTGTCTCGCTTAAATTTTGTACCAAGTATTTTTCATCCGTGTAGTCCCAGCGTTCCATTATGTTACGATAAATAAAAAAAAAAAAAAGAAAAGAGAAGAAAAAATGTGGAAAGAGAAAAAAAAAGAGGCGAGAATTACTTGTAACACTTACAATGGACCACCCTGATTTAAATCAGTATGAATATTCGCGCGTTTTTCAATACGATATAAATTATGGGTTTCAATGTGTATTCATTGCACTGTACAACGTTCGTTCGTACATTAACTGAACCTCATGTTGTTTTCTCTTTAAATTCGCAGGACCGTTTGGCGGGACATGGTGGTATTTCCTCTCTCAGTGGTGGAAATTCGTCGCCGTATTCCGGTGGGCATCATCATGGCCATAGAGGAAACGGAAACGGAGGTGGTATGCCGCACCACGGTGGCGCATCGCTTCCCACCGCCTCAGATTTTCAACCTCCATATTTTCCACCACCTTTTCCTTCGCACCATCACGCGCCCGCAAGCCCTCAGCATCCTGGTCTGGGACAACCTCAGCACCTGGACTACCTGGTCAGCGATCCCTATGCCCAAACACTGAATACGCTTCACCAGCATCACTATAACCAACTATCTGCCGCTGTTACGGCTGGCCAAAGAAGCGGTGACCTCAGGAGGGACGCCGAGGGTATCCATGTGGTAAGTGCTTTTCCATTTCCATTTACACATATTGACTTTCGCATTCATTTGCAAATGAACCGGTGCCTGAGGAGGGATAATTTGAATCTTTTTCTTAAATTTTCTTATCGATTGTGGTTCAATTACAATATATATTATGTCTGCCTACATGTATATAATATAAGTAGTCTAAGTCGAAGGCTTAAGATTCAGATCCGGTCACGTGCACAGCGTGCTACCTCATTACAATGGTGTAGTCGTAGCTACGTTACATTATCTACAGAACATTATCCCTACTTACGTTTGACCATCGAGCGTCGGGTAATAGCCAGTGGTATCGATCGATCAGACAGATCGAAGCCAATACGTTTCTCCGTGACATCATTGATCCCAATCGTGAGGCTCCCCAAGAAGGTGACTTCGGACCCCTGTCGTGATATTTACACACCTATGGACCGGCTCGTTCGCCTGTCCAACTAACCGCTGCTGGATTTACAGGGTGTCAAGTCTCAGTCGCGATTAGTCGCGGTGCGTCTTGGAAGGATCATAAATCTCGGTAAACGATCTCGTCAATCTTCGCCAAGCAAAGTGCTATTCGCGTTAGCGAATAAAACTGAGACTAAAAATCTGTTACACATATGCGGGTCTTGATATGAGTAATACGACTTCTTCGAAGGTCGGGTTTCGGCTAGATTAGGTCAGATCAACTGAGGTCATGTTATCTTTATGGAAACTAAAATCTGGTTACCTTATACCTACTCGTTGGAACTTGCGCGTTCTTTGCGTCCTCTTTTTTCCTTTATTCCTTCTCTATTCGGCTTGCGCGTTTCTTGTGTCTAAGATTTATTAGCATACGTGATTCGCCCCGTGACGAGGTGGGAGGAGGCAGCTGAGACACGAGTCACAAGATGCGAGAGGGCCAAATGTCACATTTCCATATTTTATTGTGACGAGTACCGGGTTTACCGTTCTTGGTGAAGCGTTACGTTCCTCACCGCCTATTTTCTACTTCTACTAGAATATTTCGCCTACTTTTTCACCTCCACATCCTTGACTCATGTTCAAAGAATAACGTGCAATTCATGCGTCCGCGAAATTGAACAAAAAATTCATCGAATTTAATTTTCTAACTTTTTATAAATTATACGGACATTCAACTACGCACTTTTCGATTCCATCGGTTCATAGACACGAGTTGGCAGAATAAATCGCTTCCATACGTTACTTTGTGCTAATCATGATAGCCAGGCTTTCCGCGGACAATTTGACTCGCAAAACAATCTCGTTAAATCGCCTTCAGCAATCCTCAAGAGATCGAACTCAGTCACGTACCTACTTGCTAGATCAATCATACGACAACGCGTTACCGAGGTAGATACGTGTTTCTACAATTGAATACCCAAGTCGCTATAGGTATATGGGTAAATCATAGACAAACACACATACGTATTACCAAATAGCGTATCTTATGGCTTTGTGCAACAGACACACACGTGTTTAATAACACCGAACGTCGATTGGTTCCAACTAAAAAACCAAAGACAATCAAAGACGCGGTGATATGGTGGTTGTAAAATCTTGGCAGTAAGATTCGCTCCACCCATTGTCCATCCGAGAACACGGGAAGGTCCGAAACTTTCACGTAGGTACATTCAACACTCGCAGCTCTCTCGTTTTCTGCGTGCCCGATAATAATAGAGGCCCACCTCTGAGCGGTGTGGCTTTCACAAGTCAAAAAATCACCCTAATTATCACCGTAAAACGCTAGTTTTGCGTCATTAACGAACTGCCGGAGGTGTCACGGGTATCCGGGACTTTGGTAAAGCCACGTATCACATTGTGCCTAAAAGTCTCCAAATAAAGTTTGGCACAGGCTATAGGGATTCAGGGAGACAAAGTCTTTGCAAAACCGCAGGAAACTTGAGCGGTTAACGTTGGCATGCTGCAGTCGTGAATAGTTTGACATCGAGAGTTAAGAAACTATGCAACGATGTCTTATACCCCTCCTTTTCTTCCGGTAATGAGGTAATCATCTTCTCCGCTTCACATAGCATCAGGCAACGATGACGAATGAAACACCGCGGGTAGAGCCGTAATTGTTGCAATTCAACTACGTTACCCGACGATGACGCATTCGCAATGTCAGTATCCGTTTGTTCGTAAATCACGGTTATAAATGTTGGAATTTTAATTTATCACCGCGATTGGTGGCAAGAAAAATCGTTTCTAGCCTTTTCCTTTTCTCTTTCTTTCTTTCTTTTTTCTTTAACTGTTTATCTCGCGATAGGTGAAAGATTAAATTTGACAATGAATATGCAATCAGACTTTGTTAGAAAATGAATTAGACTTTTATTGCGAGAGATACTTTGGCGTAAGTAATCGCTCCGTTTGATTGAACTACAGTAAAACCCCCGGCACTGTCGCGTATTGGCCTACTTTTTCCCGACCAATCGAAAGCGAGTACAGGGCCGTAGAATTAACCTGATAGCACCCGAGGTTTCGTAACATACACGGGCTAAGGCAGGCGTCACGGTAGTCAGTAGATGCGGTACCTAAGCGACAGTGCCGGAGGTCGGACAGTGCCGGAGGCGACAGTACCGGAGGTTTTACTGTACTTAGATGTAGATACGGAAGAATTCGGTTAATTTGATTTTCAATAAAATCTCTGTAGAGATATATCGTGTAGAGAAAATCCGCTTCTACTCTGGACGTTTCTTAGCCAAGAGTTTAAGTTTTGTTTTCGTACATCAGCCGGGGTGTAGAGTAATTTACTTATTAAGTTCTGGTTAGACCTTCGACATTCCCTTGAGGCAGATGCCTCGCGGGTTCGCTTTGAGGCAAATATGCCAAGAATTATTGAGCCCAAGGCAACATAGGCGAAAGGGTCTTTATATACCAAGCCGTCAAACCGTCTTAGCAGACGATACATGCGCCTTGCACCGGATAGAACAATCTATAAAACGAATTTGATAAAATGAAAAGTTTTCATCCCCAATAAATGAAAACAAAATGTTATACCAGCTGGAATCGATACACCCAGGAAATCTTCAGACTTTTCAAAATCTACTACAGTACTTATAAATGGCATTGAAAACGTTCATCCACTACTCGCTGTTGGATCAGAAATACTCTAGGGCCAATGCGAGCCGAGGGGGTTGTAGTCGAGATCACAATGCTAATAATCAGCTGAGTGGCCCTATGGACCACCCAGTAAAACGTGGTACCCTACTATCCCAACCCCTCGCGATCCCCAACCCTATACCTCTATCATTCGCCCCAGTTGATCCGTTCAAACTGAACGTAGTTTTCTCCTCTATGCGCGTGTACAAATACGTATAATATATATGCTCAAACGCCTAGAATTTCTGAGAGGATTTTTTAACCCTCGGTATTTAGAGCGGGGAAATTTTTCATTTATTGTGCTACACCCCGTTCAGAGTTAAGTTAAGCTGGGCACACGTTTGTAAACTGTTTGGATGATCCGAGATTCTCTCACTCGATCTCCTTTTCAAGCCCAGTTTGAAGCAAACTGCTTTATGGATCGATTGCGGTAGACCTCAAGAGATTTGAGTAGAAAACTGAAAATTTACAACAGATTTTTCTTCCTCGATCGATTTTTCTCTGCTATAGCGAGCCGGATTGGTTTTATTAATCAAAGGTCTGGACTGAAGTAGAAAAATTGTGAAACTTGCCGTTGATTTCATCCATATGGTGAGAAAGAACCGTGAAAAGTCGACTAGGTTTTCTCGACTACTTGTAGCTCGGGAAATTTCAAGATGAAGACATTTACTGACATGAATGTCCCGCGGTAAAGATAACCCCCAGGATATGGGCGTCGTATATCACTGTTTTCATCAAGATCAAGTCCTTCCTTATGGTCCTAAGGATTTTCGCATATCCCCTCTGCACAATTTTCTCTTGTGTACTGCAGGGTGAATGTCGTTGTATGAAAATGACATAGACGCATTGATTCGTTGATAAGAAAATACAGTGAGAATATCGGAAGACCAGATTTCAGATTTTTCGAGAATCTGTATTATAGTTGATCTGTCTGTTGAGGAGAAAACTTACCGAGCTGCGATATGCTAGTGGTGCATGATGCTGTCGAGTCCTACGCGTTTCTTGTTTCTTCGTTGATTTTGCTCGACGAGGATGACGGAAGCTGCTATTAAATTAGTTTGATCTAGATAAGGAACGTACCTGTCCTAGGCTAACCTATACCTTAGCGATTGACTCGCGATCAGCCTTGTGTACCTATATCTATTTATAAGTTTATCGCCAACGGGTAAATGCAGGAAAGAAAAATACACTATAAAAGCGATTCCATTGCGTCGAGGTGCGCGCGCGTTTAACAAGAGAAAGGCGATCACATTTCATCTCATTAGTACTATACGGTATATATATATATGTGTACATAGTTTATACACGTATAGTATATACCAATACCTGAATAGTTATACCAATTTATAACTATCACGATGGGAAAGATATAATTCGTCGCTCATCCGTACCTATACCCACTGCTCGTTCATTAGCTCAATGCTAGTGCTTTTTATATCGTGAAAGTCAACAAGGAATGAAACCTAATCAAACTTCACGTAAACTAACTAAGCGTAACCTTATTTATTTTTCATTAAACGAATACGACGTCGTTATTATATGTATATACATAAGTATATAGTTATTTGCGACGTACCTACCTATACTATATCCAGATGGAGAAAACATCATATGGCTATTATGGCTATAGTCGAATAAGTGAAGTTTATTGAGTATGAATAATGTTACCGGGTTATTATGTATTAGAATCGGGGAAAGTGTAAAAATCAAATTAAGTAATACCATGTGGGCACTCGCTTCCGCAGCTTACGCGATTAGACACAATTCTCATTTTATTTATCCCATAGCACCTTACGCACCACCTCACGCAATAACGTGATCTTCCGCGCGCGCGCGCTTATCTTATAGTATGAGGCATTTACTCGAACATGTAGTTACTGATCACTGCTTTATGATATATTATCTCGGTATGAGAACTGTGGAACAGCGCACACGCAGACCGGTTCCATTAGAAACAGCCTGGTCTGTTGCAATATCGATTTATTGATTTCTGTTATTATTGCAAGTGGGCATTTTGTACCAAAGTTATAGATGGAAATTTATCGATAACTTTTATTCATCAGCGTTGTTGATAGACAGTGAAAAACTTTGAAAATAATGGGTCTTGGGATTCACGGTTAAAAATCTTCATCTGCTAATTGAGTTACTTATTACACGACGACTATCGCGCGGTACCAACGGTTCAAAGAACTGTTGACGAAGAAGATGTTGCCAAGAAACTTCATCGTGATACTCAAAGCTGCGGATAGCATGAGATTCTGTCCGGGCTCGAAGGCAGAGAGCAAAAACTTGCCCCGGTCAGATTCTCCGGATGATGTGCGGAGGCACGGTGTGAAAGAAGTGAGCTAACGCATATGTATATCTATATCTATATGTATATGTATATAACATATATGCAAGCTTATCAATCTGAACTTTGTGAACTTAACGACGTACCTTTTGTTGTAATCCGGGACGATACCGCTTTCTGGACATTCCTTTGGAATTACGTACGTTGATAAGAATGGAGACAACAAAACCGCGTAATAAAGTAGAAAGCATTATCTTTAGAAGGAATCGTTGAAGAAATTTCACCAGCTGTACTCATATGCCTCTAGACGGTAACAAAAGAACGTCGACATCAACTTCTGCGGACTTAACAATTTGCCGAGTATTTTTGCCAACGGTCAACAGACAACAGTATACCTACCTACCAACAACTTTGAGTTAAACTTACGTACACATACGTTCACACTAGCACGTAACCATGCGGCCTGCCCCAAATCTCTGGTTTTCCTTCTCGGATGTGATTAAAATTCTGTACGTACCTTGCGTTTTAGTTCTTAGAAGAACTTTCTCAGTTTAAGTTAGGCTTGTCACTCAATTACGCTCCTGCTCTCTCAGTATTTCCTACGCTTCCGCTGCAGGCCCCATACTTTATCGTTTTAAAAATCTCATCTCGTGTCGACTTCTGGGTTAAATATTACTTCTTCGAATTCAACTTGACTCAAATTATTCGAACTTTGACACAGGAGGCAATAAAAATATGAAATTCTCAAAAATTATGCCTTCCAAAGCTCCGGTATTATGGAGCTGGCGACTAAGCGATCCACTTTTTATCATTCCTCAACTACAATAAAATGCAGTATTTATTAAGTCACGTATAATGACGAAGTACGAAATTCCCCACCTGCATCAGCCTCTATCGTCCAGTAATCGTAAAACTCTACTGTGGGAATTGGGTCTCTCCTTAAGTCTCTTCTTGTCTCGTCTCATATCGGAGACTCCTGCGTATGCACATCCGCGTAGTATAGGTACATTTTGACGTACAGATGCAGCCACCGACGCGACGTGATCTCCCGTACGAAACTCGTTTGCTGTTGCGAATCGCGCGTACATCCATCTCTTCTCTTCTCTTCTCTTCTCTTTTCTTTTCTCCTCTTCTTCTTCTCTCTTCTCTTCTCCTCTCTTCATAAATGATTCGCTTAGCTTCGAGATAGCAGAGTCTCATACAGATACGACTAATAGTCGGCAGCTACCTGAAACTCTTCGCACGCACAGCTCAATGAAATAGGAAAGGAAAATGAAGGCTCCTAACGTAAATCAAAACTATCACCACGGCACTTAATTTTATCTCATTTTCCATCTACGGTCTCAATCGTTTCCACCTAATTGTTCTTTGAAAGTGGACGTATACTTCGCGGTTTATGGATAGACGTTATTATTCGCACATAATCTAAACTATATATATAATAAATATATATAAACGAGACATACATCAATTTCTAGATCTGACTATTTACTGCACTTCCCACATGGTTGTCGGGCTAAATACGCGTGACCGCGGTAACGGGCTGAAGATCGAATGATAAAGTGTGCAGGGTTACGTAGATATCGTATTGCCAGTTGGTAGTCAGCCAGGAGCGATTTGCAGAGCAATTATTAAAAGGTTGAGACGAAAGGTAAAATCGAGTTGTTAATTACACCTATATACCCTAGGCTACATACAAGCAGTATCTATATACACTCGCTGCGAGAAACCCGGTAGTGAGTGATTCTCCCGGGTCTTTTATGCCTCATGGCAAACAGGTCAGATCATCTTACACGTCGCAGCTAAACTCTGACCCCTAGACAGCTAAGTCTCCTTCTTTTTCTTCTTCTTCTGCTTCTTCTTCTTCTTCGTCTTCTTCTTCTTCCTCTCCTTCGTCTTCTTCTTCAGCCTCGTACCCGCATCTACGTCGAGTACACAATTCCATGGCTAATGCAACCTGTGTACCTATAACTAAGCTACAGGTGAACGCAGGCCATTTACACTAGCCTTTCCACGATCAACGATCATCCACCGCCTCTTCTCCGACGGATCCAAGATATTCTATGATAGAAATTCTAGTGTCATATCCTGGATGACCTGGCGATGGTATAGGCCATGAGAGGTACCGCTAGTTTCCTGACCAAGTGCACATTTCATATTCATATTATTCTCATACCACGTTTATTTCAGCAGTTTAGGATACACCGATGATGATAGAGTGTTGTTGTTGTTCTTAGTGTTTCTCTTGGTCGATTGGTGCGGTGTGCCCTTGGAAGGATTATTCGATGGTCAAATAGTTGAATAACTAAGGTCTAAAGTTTGAGTTTAATAAATGGCGGATAAACGATTGAGTGACGCTTGGTGAGACAGCGTGGATAATCAATCGTCGTTAGTCAGTCAGCCTTTTGTCTCGTTATACTTAGATGTATGAAGACGATTTGCGATTACTTAACTCCGACTGTTAGTGTCTCGCCTCTGCTGAGGTACAATACGTCTTTCATTCGCTTTTCAAGAGACACACTAAGCCTCTCTGCATGATAAAACAGAACAGATAGCTATACCTACCTACATTACTTCGGTGCATCTTCAGCCAAATTGGCTTGCCTGTGAATTGTTATCGTTTTGTAATTGTCTGTTACAAATACACAACCATTGACCAATTGCTGATTTAAAATACGATCACTGCAGGACTAAGAAACTAGCTAAGTTAATTACCTGGGAACTGTAACATCGGAAATGATCTCGTTCGCAAAATGATACCACAAATTTGCATATTTACTATCCATTTCATCCCGTAATGATGTGAGCTTATCGCGTTTGTTATACCTACTGGATTCTTGATTCTATTCAATTCATTATCCGCGCTGATTACGATGCTGTTTTTAATAACTATCATTTTTCGTGACGAAATTTTATCATGAGAACTAGTTTTGATAGAATTTTCGGAATATATTTTATTACAAGTACGTAAATAACAGTATTTAATTTGAAATTTATTGCTCCGACTATTCCAATATTAAAAATGTCTAGACGAGCTTGAAACCGATTTGATACTGTCTCGAATTTAAAATTGTATCATTATTTACTACCAATCTCTAATCATAATTCTAACCATTTCACGGATAAAACTATGTATAAAATGATCATAAAATTGATAAAAAAAAAAAGAAAAAGAAAAAATCGTTTCACTCTAATCGACGATGACTTGACGATTTTCAAGATCGCTATTTTATATTACATTTGTATCTGATCTAATCCTTAATGGGTTTGATGATTTTAGATTATTTCTTCACACATAGATTCAGCCTTTTTTTTTCCACGTCCAACTTTTCCACCGCTGTGTTTCAGCCACGATATTTGTGCTACTTATAAAATAAAGACTCGACAACCGGTATCGACGTTTTGACAATTTCCTCGCCTATCTAATCGTGGATTTAATTTACGCCTTGAGTGAAGATGAGTCAATCCATGTTTAGTATGCGTAGATGCATTCAATTCCCTTTCATCGGAAGAACTAGATGTCACGAGTAAATCTATCGGCACGTCCTTGTTCCCATCAATATTGCGCAGTAACCACTTGCGTAGGTATAGGCAAATCTATGGAATTCGATCTCCATTTTACTTTTAAAATTACGCAACGATGTAAAGATGAAGATCAACTGTATACTCGCCGATGAAAAATATCGGGTTTTTTTTTTTTTTTATCATTTTATAATTAACGCCATTAGAACTCTTCATTAATATGAACGATTTTCCGAAGACAAAAAAAATCTTCACTCCAAAACTACTCCAGAAAGTTACGAATCACTTTAAAGCCTTCATAAACTAATAAACTCCGCGAATAGGCGAACAAATCTATATCCTTGTCGCTGTTGCCCTGCATATCCATAATATCCGTGTTTATTCTCAACCGTATTTTCATCTAGTCTGCAGACTCGGTTATTATACGAGATGTGGAAACGAAATAATGGCTGGAATCGTTTTTACTACATAATTTAACGCCGGACTTAGGTGGATACGTACCGCATTGGAGCATATAGACATCTCTGCTACGCAGAAGCTGTGTTTAGTTTATCCGCAGTTATCCGAACAGGGCTTGGCCTAATCATGACAAACCAATAGCCGTGTCAAATTGGATGGTATACCTACGTAGTTTAAATAACGAATTTTATGTCTCGTGGACCCAGCGTATGGTATAATTCATAATTAATGACTAAAATTTATGACACATAATTTTCATTTTATCTACAGTTAATAATTCAGATCGTACGTACCTGAGTCTAAGAAATACTTGAATATACATATTATATGTATAGCTATACCTTAACGGAAGGCTAAACTATTTTCGGCAAATTTTTAGTAGCGCTAGAAATAAATTTTACCGTCTATTCATTTTTTTTATTACTATATTTAATTTAGGAATTTTTTTTTCTCACTTACAGACGAACATGCATGCCTCCTTTCCATACGACGGTGGTCGAGGTAGCGGAGGTGGTGGTGGAGGAGGTGGAGGTCGAGGTGTTGAATACGGTGGCGTAAGGCGTCCCGACGCCCTCTTGCCACCCCCAGGACTCGACCAAACTGACCTAGTACTACACACCAGCCTCGTTGACGACCCCCAGGTGAGCGATGATGTACGTAATCGAACAATTTTGTTATTATTTTTATACTTTCAATATTATTCGTGATTTAAAGATAAGTTTTAGATACATATCTAATTAGAAATTCGTTTATGGTAGTATATACGATTATAATCAATTCACAGAAAAAATAATTGACAATAAAACGTAGGAGAGATATCCAGCCAATTTAATTCTATCGGACGTATTATGAGATTAATTCAATCTTCACAGATATAAAAAATAGAAAAAGAAAAAAATTAGAGAAACACGAGATCGTTTATGGTATATAATTTGCGGTATAATAACTGTTCGTTTTAGTTTTCTTTTCTTTTTTTTTTTCTTTCTTTTAGATTTCTCTAAAGTATGATAAACGGATATGGTTGTCTAAATATTCCGTAGGTACGTGTAGAGCACCCCTTTTTACGAGGGGGACAAGGCGCAATATCTTTGGTAACTTCGATTCGATCTGATTTCTTTTACTGTCTGTTCTTTTTTTTTTTTTTTACCTTTTCTTTTTTCTTCTTTTTTTTCTTATCTTGTATTTCTTACGCTGTCATCGGGAAAGTCCCGTTGCACGAACGTTCCGACCACATCGCTTGGTAATTGGCTTTTGCCAATATCTCTGGCCCATCGACGGGTCCGTGTCTTTGTAAGAAGTGATTAATAATTACCGCGAGTGACAATTATTCCCAAGGGATCAAGACTACCTTCACTCAATACACACACAACTATATCCTATACGTTATAGAACAGGTCCCCTCGCTATACCATACGGCATACGTTACATATAGTATTATACATATATTCCAGGTGGGACAGTCCTCGATCGAGCCGAAACAATTTTGCAATATAAATCTTGTTAGCTAGGGCTTTTGTATGCCGAAATGAAAAGGCCCGCTTTCGCAATGTATGTTGAACGAAATTGCACCAATTTTTACGATTTCACGGGTGGTTCTGTGTACAGCTATTATAACTACAGAATAATAATTAGTGACAAATAAAAAGAGGAAAAGAAAAGAAAAGAAAAAAAAAAAAATCGATAAAAAAATTCAAAATATAAACAAATAAAAAGCGAGAAATAATAGTTTAACGATTGACTAATATTACACTGTAATATGAAGGTGAAAAAAAAAAAAAAAAAAAGAAAAGAAAAAAATGTGTACAAATAAAACAAATTATAAAATAACGAATATGATTATTATATCAATAATAGCCGAACATTCGACTGTCATTTGTATGTCACGTATGACTTTTATACAACGTGAAATATTTTATAAGGCTAAAAACGAAGCTCTCTATGCTATAGCGCGGCGTTGATCGCGGTCAATTAGACGCACGTGAACGGATGAAAATTACTGAGGTACCATCGTAACTATTATATCTAACGTTAGCATCGCCATTATTTCTAGGCGGTGTCTAACCACGAGTTAGAAAATTATATAGGTCCTATTTTTGGGTCCGTAGAAACGTCTTTGGGCAGTGATGTGATAGAGAGAGAGAGAGAGAGAGAAAGCGCTAAGAAGCAGAGAGGACCACGAGAGCGTAATTACAATCGAGGCTCGATTTTCGGCAGCGTCATTCACGAATAATAATTAAGTTCTTAATCTATTTTAAATTATGATGAACCACACTTCGTCTTGAAGAAAATCATCGACTTGGTGTCAGATGAATTTTGTAATGTGACTACCATGCGTACGTAAATGAATTTTAAAGGGCCATTCAACGATCGCTAAATTCGACCAACAGCCTACTCGCGATTACGCGATTAACCTAATTAACAAAACTCGAAATTTCACTCTTCATTTGACATCGTTTATAAAATTTCTAGAAAATAAAGAAAAAATAAACCGCTACAATTTTTCATCGGACGTTATTGTATCGCGAGTCAACTGACATCGATCGATATTTTCTAATCACGGTAAAGAGACGTCGACGCTTAATCTCAATCTGAGTCAACGTTACGCGTATACATCTACCTATTACCCGCACGGTTAGCGTGATAAGTTCACTATTCGTCTTATGCTATAAGGATACAAGGATCTCCACCTGCGGTGTCGGTCATTTATCACCCGTTATGTGATAAGTTCACTTGAAACGACGCGATTCAGGCTTGATTCAATGAAAGACAGGAATATGGGCACAATCGCTTCGCGAACGATCTAACGTTAGAATACGTTAGTTTAACTTGTACGTGTGTATAATACCCGTGTGTATTTGTATTCGTGTATAAATGCGGCCACATTTACGCCCATATTCGCTTATGTTAGATTTAACACGCGTAAGATAGTACGCCACCATCATTCCTCATCTGTCCGCTCTCCTGTATGTAAATATTTGCGAGATTATTATCGTGATTATTATTGAAAATTATACGTTCGACGGGGTATTTATTCGTGTGGTAATCGCTTCGAGCCTAGCTCTTGTTCAAATCTTCTATACCTATACCTACATGCTTACGTATACCATAACAAAATCTTCCTCTATATGGTATATATAGGTAAATGCGAAAGCCTTCGGCCTAACAAACTTGTACTTATCGGTATTGAAAAAAAGTGTTAGAAAAACTCCTTTAAACCACAAAATAAGAACGACGATTTACCGCTAACGACGCCCACGTCTGACTTTTGTTATACTACGATATACTACACATGCGTACGTTGTATAAGATCCCAAAGTACGTATTTTGAATATTCTTGAAGAAATTCTAGGGATCATATTCCATCTATAACATTTTTTCATATCTTTCAAAGATTCGATAAAAAAAAAAAATTTTCCATCTTTCATTAAAAACCCTGAACAATTTTTGTCAATTACGATATTACGTTTTGCTAAAATCACATCTGTCGCTTGAATGATTGGGAATTTTTTTTTTCACGCAGCCAATCATCTCTATAGAAGCTTAATCTAAGCTGGTTAGATTCCCTAACGAAACAAGCCGATCGGATTCGCAGTTATAGTTATTTTTCATGCTTTCAAAAAACCCTTCGCATCACTCCCAAGCGTAATTCTAGGATCCTTTTGATATTTCCTCGTCGTGAAATTCAATTTGGAAAAAAAAATAAATAAGTAAAAAAATCTGTGCTCGTTTTTTTCTTATAAATTATTCAAACGCGCCTAGATCTGCGCACGTATGTGTACCTAGGTCACAAGTTTCGTACACGTCATTTGGTATACGCGTCATATCAGTATAAACGGAGATTAGTGGACATATACGAATGCCGAAACGAGTCAAGCGCGGTCTGCCCCACAGCTCTCGAATGTAGAAACTTTTTTTATTTTTTTTTTTGTTTTCACGTTATCTTTCTCTCTCCTCGTAATTCCATAATTGCGCATAGTTGACCCGTGTTCTGGAATCCAACGTGGAATTTTTGCGGGCGAGACTGAGATGAAACAATTCGAAAGCGGGCCCAGAAATACGGAGATATGCCCAGACGGATGGACCGACGAAAGTATTAAAAGCTTTTACAGAACAGAAGAAATTCTAACCACGTGATATATATACTGCAGGTCTAGCTCCATATCATACAATGGACATAAGGCATGTACGAATAACATGTCGTTATTCGTAGGGGAGATAAAAAGAGAGAGAGAAAAAAAAGCAGATGTCCAACGTGGGTGAATATATATATATATTTTTTTTTCTTGTTTAATTAAAATTTTTTATGCTGTACGTACGTCTCGCGAATGTATGTATGCGTATTGACCACCGAATCGAAAACTCGTTTGTTATTAATATTATACAGCCCCGAACGATAAGCTAATTAATAATGATTAGACAGACTTTGCCACCGTGTCGAAATACGAGACGACAGCTAATGACTTTGGTGGGCTGTGATAATTAAGTGTAACAAATTGAGTCACCATGTATGTATATCGGTAAGACCTGTTACGAGATCATGGTATAAATATTCGAAGAAATAAAAAATTTGAACTTTTTTCACGAATCTCTGAGCGAGCTTGCGGAATAACCTTATTGAAAAATTCAATATATCGAGTCTTTGACCATCGGTCAGAGAGCATATTAAAAAGAGAAGGGGGATACACCGAGGCCTTTTGCCCTATACCGGATATTATTACACCGTAACGTTTTATATTATCAAGAAGAATTTAATTTGAATACTTGCGAGTATACGCCGGATTACACTTATCGATACCATATTATATCTATATATACCGGGCTGCGGCCGCGTTTCAATACCGAAGATTCGAAATTTTCTATATACCTGAATACTACATAGGTATCACGGAACATCTATATAATAACACATACACACATATAATATACACAAATACGTGGGTCTATCATATACCGCGAATATTTTTTAAACAAAAAGTTCTCCTCCGCGGTTACATGACGAAGTCGTTTATGACCAAAACCCGGGTCTGACCCTCGGGAATTCTTGTGTCCCTGAAAGACAATTTACCAAGAAAGTATCTGAAAGAGACTGCCGATTTATCTGAAACAATTATCGTGACGAAAGTTTGACATACATATATTTATATATATATATGGGGCATTCCACGTCAAAACGAAAACGGTTTAACCGATGGGTCTCCGATTTTCTTCCAAAATTTTTTTCTTGTTCTATTTCAGGACCAGAACCTACATACTAAAGCATTTTTCAACTGGAACTTTGGTTTTTTATTGACGGATTTTCGAAAATTTGGTATTTTTTTTTTTTTAATCTGAAAATTTCAATATTTTTTTCATTCAGTGTTAGCTTATTCTAAGAAAAAAATATATGAGAAAAAATATGTTTTCGTTTTGACGTGGAATGCCCCATATGCACATTCGTTCTTATCTAATTTCTCACTTTCTCTACGATTACAGAACACAAATGTCGACGATGGGGGTTTCATGAACGACCTGCCTCTTCTGAAAAGTAAGTAGACAACAATTTTGCACTTTTCATAGTTGTTAATAATTTTCAAACGTCTCAATAGACATCGAGAACTGTTTAGCTGCAGCAAGCTATAATTTCGGACTCATATACGCGCCTGTCGGCAGCTTATTCAAGCTCTATACTTTCGAACGAGTCGTATAGGAAGTCATTTATTTTATTGTCACTTATGAGTTTTATGCATTATCCTTTTACTCACATCCATCAAACAACTTTCGAAAGAATAAACCAATTTTTTTCTTACTGTTCTCAAATCGATACACATACATATAATACGCACACATGTCTGATACGATTTATAGATCCGGTATTAAATTTGACAAAAATCGGTACAGATTTTAGCCTGAAGCAATAAATTATAAGTTTTAAAAAAAATTTCAAAAATAGTTTGACCTGGAATTATCGTCTAAGACTCTAAGATTGAGATACGAGCTTCTTAAATCGCGGAACATCTTCAGCGATACGTAAACATATCTGGTTATTTCGATGCAGGATAAAACTAATCCGTAATTTATTTCCTCGTCAATTCTTGATCTGGTAACGTCAAAGCCATAGATTTTATTTCACGTCAAGCTTAAAGGTGAGCAAACTGCCTCGATTTCAGACAAGAGGCTTAGAGGCTCGGATGCAGTTGTGTAGAATCTGAGACGGGGTTCGATAGAGGCAGAGATAGTTAGCGGAAATGATCGGCATTTTCACTCTGATGTCATTCGCCGTAGGCTTCAGCACATATATGCGTATATATACTGAGGCAGTTAGGTATATGATCAGGCGGTCCAGCGGGTTACGTAACGCTTATCCACTTATCCATTTACCAGAGGATGTGTTACAGATCGTTATTCGCTACGACTATAAGGAAACTTGTGTCGACTTAAAACGACGCCGGACGTCTCCTTGCAGGTATCGTCGCGATCGTCAGCTCGGGGTAAATTGGACGTCTACTATCTAAGTTGAAACGTTTCGCGGATAGGAAATTCGTTCCTCTTCGTATTTCTCGATGTTAATTTTTCTTTATCTTTCTATTTATATTACGTTCACCTGGGTCCAATTCTCTAAACTATAAAAAATAAGAACGAAGAAGGAAGAACGAAGAGGGATTGAGGACGCCTAAGGGCGGGTGATTTTTTAAAGAACCAAGAATCCCAGAATCAAAAAGCGTAAAAAAACAGTCAAAGTAAACCATCACGGGGCGCGTAATGAGGCATATAATAACCTCCGGTGACATTCGGACAAACAACCATCTGTATAGCTTGTTGAACCACCTTGGGGTACACGTATCTGAGTATTTAGAGACCCGCCCCAAAACTGCACCCCGTAGTAGAGAAATTACAATGACAATACGAAACCCGATCTACCCCAAGGGCATTTACGGTTTTTTTTCTTTTATTTATTATTTTTTCCTCAGGTTCGCACCTCTTACAATATACTGGTAATTCTATAGCATTTGTACCTTTCTACTATTGTGTATTTCGAGCAGTCTATTACATTGTTATTTGCCCCTTCGCAAAAACGAAAGAAGAAAAGAAAAAAAAGAAAATAATAATAAAGAATTCACCAACTCACTGGCATCCGTCAATTTCCCACATAAATGTGATCACGGATGTACATACGCACTTCTCATTTCAGTGCGGGTCCCTTAAAATTCTACTACAACGTAACGCTGAGAGAAGCTGTTATAGGTAACCACCTATCCATCATAAAATCTAGAGGTGTGTTAGAAATTGTTAAAATACAAAGAGAGCTGCCTGGCTTATTAGCTTAATTTTTTAAGCCGTGGTATAGAATGGCAATGGTATACCTACGTCTAGGGGGTCAGGGTAGCCTCTCTTCGAGTACCCGTTGTCAGAGAGACCATTGTGGTATAATAAGCAGGTAATCTACCGCCATATGTGGTCGACTTTCTACGTTTCATTTTACACGTTGTATATATGTATTAAGGATGTAGTAAATATATTCGTTATTATTTAGGGAGGCGGTTTGGCTTTACTCTCACTGCGGTTCTGCGATGGGCGACTTTTACGAATATATATATATATATGTGCGTGTGTGTGTATGATACATATAAATATATAGTACATGGACGCGTTGTTTTCTCATTAATGTATATAAAAGGAATGAGATACGTGAACGAATGAAAAATGAATGATAAAAATATTCTATTAAGTAATGCCAATTAATTGGCTGGATTTAGAGGCTCGAGCTTTCTACATAGATCAAACTGACAAATGAATCCAGAGAGAGAAATCTTATCGGTTCAAATAGATCGCCAAGCGACCGGTAGCAAACGTCTCGGGTTGGCCAGAAGCATTACGCTTCTCGGAAGCCAGGTACAATTAATTTTATCTTCTATTCTTTCGTCATATATAGGTACTCCTATAACTCCCAATAGGCCCTCGTTCTTTCATCTTCGTCTATATTATAGATTCACACATACCTAAGTATATAATATACTATATATATATACTTGCTCGGGTTTAACAAATTGGAAGTCTGGGTATAGGTATACGCCAATCGTAACCACTCGACCCGGAGAAGCTCTCCTTAGGCGTTAGGCACAAGGTAGGTAGGTAGGAAGTTTGGATAGGTACGTTGGTTGGTACATAAAAACCCCGTCACTCGAATACAATGATGGAGCCGGGGCCCCGTGTGCTACGTGCTACGTGCAATCGTTAAATCTCGACGGTACTACTCTAGCCTGAGATCTCAGTATCGATCAGAAGTCACTCCGCGTTTGGTATAGCCGTGATATTCGGTATTTGAAATGAAACGTATAAGAGAGGGGCCACCGCCTACACCCGTTACCGTTCTTCGGCAAAAGACTTTGCCGCTTGATGTACTGTATTCGTATGAGAAAATATATAAGAGAAGAGAAGATTCACAAGAACTGTAGATATAAAAATGAGAAATTGGATTGACGAGAGAAAGGAGAGAATGATACGAGAGAAACAAAAACAAAAATCAAAATCAAAATAAGAAACCAACGAATCAAATAAGTCGAATGATAATGTCCGGAGACAGTAGCAGATGTTATCGCGTCCGCGTATATATTTTAGTGCGGCGAACCGCGTACCGGCTTTATTCGTCCGTTTATACCCCGCTTATCCAACGCTTATCCATTGAGGGGATCTTGAAACGGTAGACGCTTCGTGTAACACGCATGCCTCAATGAGTATTCAAAAAGGTTTTTGACCGATTGTACGCTCGGATTAATATAATATTACTTACTCCGTTAGGTATAGTTACACATCTCGTCAAATGAAATATATCATTCCGTCAATTTTCTCACATCTTACGTGAATTCTCAACTAGCCTTATCACCAGATAATAACGATTCAAAGAAAGAAGATATTACCTCGCTCGACCAGACTTTCGTCCCGAAGATATCAATATAATATATTATAGTTCAGTCGTTAGCGTAGCGAAATACTCATATATATGCCATAATATCCGAAGGGACTTTTCAATTACGCGAATACTTTACGACTATTCAATGGCAAGTCTCTAAGATATTTCTGCAATTATATACCCGTTACTTTTAGAGAGAGCTGCTCACAGCAGCTGATCGTTCGTTTAACGTCAATTCCTATATTACAGATTCGAGTCGTTATTCGTGAGAAAATTTTGTTACCTTTGATGACGTGTGACCTTCCGAGACTCCGAGTCGTTAATTCAAGCGAAAACTATCCGATAAATGAATTATAGTGTAATTCGAGGGATTTTGAATCCTAGTTTTGGTGAAATCCTGATTTGAAATACACGTTGAACGAACTTTCTTTAATAGAGCTATACGTGCGGCGCGACATTCAGAGACTATCCAATATTCATACAAGCCATGATGGTACCGAATTTAATCCGCTTCGCAGGAACCCGATACTCCCTTAATCCTTCGGTAAATATTTCCTGTATCAGTCTTATAATCCGGTATAAAGCGGCGCGCGCGCGCGCGCGCTAAGTGAGCGAAGCGATTCGCGTTTATATGTACATACAGGCCGGGTTGGCTTATACGGAATTACAAGGAACGACGAATGCCTGTACCTGCTTCGAGTACCATTCCGGATACTTCTGTGTGGCCTTTCGTAGAATACTGGAGATCGAAATCAATGAATTTACTTCAATATACGAAACAGTCGCACGACGTTACGTTCGATGAATCTGAAATTTTACCGCGACTTGATAAAGACTCGATTCTTTAATAATTATACGAAAATTTGGACATTTTTAAAACTATTTTCAATATTTTATTATTAAAGCAAGGTAATTTACAGTAGGTACCTACCTGCCTAGCTAAGACGATACGTGGGTTAGATTCTTGGAAGACTATCGTCTACACAGGAGAGGTATGAAATAATATTCCCGGTTTGTATCGAGTGAAGTAAACCGGACGAGTTTTTGCAGCCAATCAACCGTGTACACGGTAATTACCCGAGTCGTTGGTGATTAGTGACGTGTGGTCAGCATTAAGAATAATTAATCATTGAAACGAGCCCGAACAGTCGGAGTCCCTCCCATTATGCTAATCGTCTTTTTATCACTATTTAATGATACTTACGCGATCTCATCCCAGATTTAATAATAATTATCAAACGTTTCACCGAACCTTATATATATACACTTACGTACCCAATCATTTTTACAAATATTTTTTGAACTATAAAAATAATCCTCGGAACCATAATTGTGAGGATAGAATATTCGGAAAGAGATCCTCGGCTGTTATAATACGTCTAGATTCATGAATGCACATAGAATGAAAAGACTGAAAATTTGAACCATTAATTTTCTCGCACGTTTCTAACTCGTGTCAGCGTGTAGCAGGCGTTAGTTAGCCAAGGTTTTCATACCGTGGTGTATAGGCCAGCTTTCTAAAATGAAATCTTAATAGAATTAGGGAACACCAATGCCTGCTTGCCCCAGGGCATAAACCCCTGTGGCTCATAGCACTAGGGGTGAGAAGTCACACCCCAGCTGCTTCGGAGCTACCAGCTTCCAACCAATCAGAAACTACGTTATAAAGAAAAGGCGTTCTGCGTGTCGATTGGTTCACTTCCGGTGCGTTGATTACCCAGGAAATTGTGCGTGTTCGTAAACTGAACTGAAGAGGTTCGATAAATTGATAGGATATCAGAAATTTGTTCATTTTTTTTTTTTTCAAATTTCATCAGCTCAAGTAAATCGCGGAGTAACCCAAGTTGAAAATTACCATTTTCACGTTATCTCGCATATGTACAATATGTTCATTACGATAGTCCTTAATTCGATCATTTTCAAATTTCAATTCTACCAAAGGCCAGGACGTCTCGAACCATATACGAAAAATGTAGCTGAAGCCCCAGGTTCCTATCTAAGATCTAAGAACCGCCCCAAAGCCCTCGAATTTCCCAATTTTAATAAAACACGATTTGTGACATTTCGCGGTTAATTTTTTTTCCCCCTATTGCAGTATTGCTCCGAAAAATCTCAAACTTGGTATACACTTCTTACCTGTAGTGGTAGGTATTCCATGAAAATCCGACCGATTTTCAACGACATAATTTTCGGAGCTACAGCACACCAAAAAAAATTTCTCATCTCCAAATTGTGATGAATAAAATTTTGTCGTTAAAAATTTGTCAATTTTCCACGGATACCTACTACTATAAGTAAGAAGTGTGCGGAGTTTCAGATTCAGAGAAGCAAAAATGCGATGGGAAGTAAAAAATAACTCCGAAGTACTGAAAATCGTGTATTATTTAAATGGGAAAGTTCGAAGGCTTTGGGGCAGTACGTAAAATTGAGATAGGAACCCGGGGTTTTGACTGCATTTTTTTGGTATATTTTTGAAAACGTTCTGACCCATGAGAGCATGGAGATGCGAATATGACAGAATTAAGGACCACCCTAATGTTCATTCTCGCACTGTGGTTCAGGGAGATCAATACGTTAATTTACAATTTGAAATCTTACTCCTGAAACAACGAGGTGTCGGTTTACCGTCAATTTAGCTGCAGGATAATGTATTAATTTATCAATCTTTCTGTCTAATAACCATGTCATATAATATTCTCATAAATCAT
The DNA here is from genome assembly GCA_963978835.1 of Tenthredo scrophulariae. Classification (NCBI taxonomy): domain Eukaryota; kingdom Metazoa; phylum Arthropoda; class Insecta; order Hymenoptera; family Tenthredinidae; genus Tenthredo; species Tenthredo scrophulariae. The sequence goes on along the minus strand of OZ022230.1, from coordinate 4,520,408 downwards.
AACCCATATTCATTACATCTTCACACAGTCATTAGAACCTCTCAGAATATGTCAGCCCGCGTAGATCAAAATGAAATTACTTAAAACTGAACGAAGAACACGGTTGTCTATTGAACGAGTCGAGGTATATACTTCGGCTGACTACGTCTATAGTATATACGTATGACAAATGAACGTACAAATAGCGTAAATAATTGCTAATTTTAATAATTTCGTCAATCAGATAATTATAATGGAGTTCCAAGTTTATTCCGTACCTATGTATGTGAATATGTGATTATGAATAAATCTCGGAGGATCATCGTCGGTGAGATGTTATTATCCGCGCTAGAACTCTCTACGAAAATGCGTAGTATCATAAATTTCATTTTGTTTTTCTGTGTAGACGATTTATCGACGATCCATCATAGATAAGAGAAGAAATATGTACGACATTGCGTTGCGAAATGTTTGATTGTTTCTTTTTTTTTTCTTCTATCTCTTTTTCTTCTTCTTTCCATTTTTCAATTCGTCTTTCCATCGAGACCGAGATCTCTAACGGTGAAACAATTCATAAGAACGCGTGGGTTGCACGCATGATAGCGTGGGTCGTAACTTAAGCGCGTAGGTTGTCTATACTCTATGAGTTAGGCCGGATCCTTGACGTCGGCGAACTTTGATTCGAGTTAAATTCTCAACAGATTTATGAAGCGTATTTTTAATTTGTCAATAATCATGCAGGCTAAATTATCCGCGATCTCTTCGGACCGACAAGAAACTAGCGAACCAAACCGTACCGCCTATGACACGTACAACTATATGTATACACATTTTATACACGAACCCGAGCGAGCGTCTTTACGACTAGACTTTTGCCTATTCCTACAGACCCGCCTGGGTCTGCCTTCTACGAGCTTGAGAGTACATACGTGTTCACCTCTGAAAGATTTCGTAACATGCGTGTTCCGATGTGACAAGATTGAGACAGCGTTTCATGCGAAGCGTGAACGAGCCCGATAGATGCTACGAAGATAAAACTTCACCGAGATATCTGCCAGAGAAATTGGAACGGGACATCGGTGTAGGTACCGTGCCAAGGAATGAATTGAGAGGTGTAACTTATTGGAACTTGAAACTTGGAACTTTGGATCCAAAACCAGGCCGAAGATGGTTTCTTTTTTAGTTTCATTTCGTAAGCGTGCCCCAATAAGCAATTCATACGTATAAAAACTGCTGCTCATATGTGTGTATAGACACGCAAGTAGGTACATACGTGTACCAAGTATAGCCACCGATTGCTGTTAATTAAGAGTGAATCAAAATCGATTGAGCACGTAGACGCGAAGATTTGTAGAATATTTTATTTTTAATGGCTTCAATTAAGGCGTGACTAAGTTAATCGATCGTCGCAAACTAATTTCATATGAATAATTGCCGATACAGGATACGGAAGGTTCTCAGGTTATATCAGAGACCGTTAAGTTACATATGCTTACTCCAAAATAGGTTGAAAATAAAAATTACCTTATTCATTTATATCATCCAAACATGTATATTTCCGAAGATGAAATTCATCAGCAGCTTTAGACATAAGATTTTTAATAATAAAATTTAAACCACCGGAACAATTTTCGGAATACGGTAGTCAGCCGTGTTTTCATATACCTATACATAGAATAGGTGATTAATTAAGTGTATAGATTTAATACATTAGTACAATAGCTGTTTCGTTCGGTAACTTATGGTTCGAAACGTTAAGCTCGTCCACGGTATAATTGGGCAACAAGTAAGTCGTTAAGTCCTCATTAAATATCACTTCGTGGCATTGTCGGAGTCGAATTAACGTCTTGAACAACATCGTCATTTATTTATAACGATAAACTTTATGAATTTTTTATTTTTATTTTTATTTTCTTATTATTATTATTATATATTATGCTGTATACCGTTAAGTCATGCAGATATATTTATCCATGTATGTACATGTAGCTACACACACGTGCGCACGCATATATTACGTGATCGTTTCATTTCCTAAACATTTTCAAGTCGATTTTAATTTTTATTCATAAGGTAGATCTAGATTGTACGAGAACGTCGACGTTTGATTGACATCCAAACCGTTAAACCTGTGTTAATCAAATTCTCTAAATGATGATCGTTCAAGACATTCGACTATTTTCCCACGAGAACCGGACATCAGAATTTATTTCTTTTTTTCCGTACAATTTCCTAACCCAGAACCCAGAACCAATGTACCAGACCCATTTAAACGCCGGTATAAAACGTGATTAATTTAGGACGCGTACATTCGGCCAAATGTTGCGTCGATTATTTTCTGAATTTCGACTCGCTGAAATCGCACCATCATTCATTTCGAGATTATATTCAACGGTGCATTTTTATTCCTCGATTTAATTCGCGACAGACGTTATTCTACAGATCATTGTCTGCACAGAGATAAACTCTATGTAAGCTAGACAGGAGGCGCGGTTACAATATTACGAACCGATGACAGAAAGAACGTCAAGAAATTGACAATCGTGTACGCGAGTGCCTATTGTGTGACAATACTGCGTCTTGACATTCACATGACTAGATCCGGTCTCTCAAAGTGCTAGTTTCACTTCGATAAGTGAACAGTTTCAATTACCTGTCTTTCCAATTTCAATTATCCAATTAATTTGAATCTCAGAATCAATATCTCGACTTTGATGAAATGGGCTTATCGTCGAAGTGAGCGACTGGTTTTTAAATAGTGATGAAGTAACTGACTCGGAAAAATTGTAGTAAAAAAATGTCTCGGTTACAATTAGAATTCGTGTCTTCTCTACGTATTAGAAAAAAAAATAAAATAAAAAATTATTATCTTTACGGACGTGGTCTGACCATGTATGGACGATGGTTTACGGTAGGGTCTAAAATCTAGATTACGTTCTGTATATGGTATGTTATTAGTAATGATTAATCTTGTAAGGTAGCGATTATTTATCTATATACAAACCTTAAAATCTTGCTTCTCTAAAAAGGTATGAACGAGAGGAGAATCTTTCTTCACTTTTGGACACGAGAGATTTTTTTTTTTTTTTTCCAAGAAACTAACAGCGTTACGCAATCTAAAAATATCACACAATGATCAACCAACGACACTTAATAACCGGTCCCTCTCTAATGAATTTTATTTGCATAATCTTTCCTCCGAGATTTGGACAAACTATAAGGGAGATTATAGGGTGTGTTTCATCTACCGTTCAAGTTTGGTAAATTTTCGATACAGTATTTACCAAGTCCTGAGGAACCTAAAAATAGGTAACATCAGTGTTTGAGATGCTCAAAAAATTCATATTTAAAATTTTTTTCAAAATCCAGGAATAAATTTATCAAAAAATTACCTAACTCTCGCTTATATCTCAGCTGCAGATAATCATGGGATCGAAAACGGATGTAGTACACTATGCATTTAACGAGTGCAGTCAATTATCTCTTACTCTTTTTAAGAGTAAACCAAACGCCACTGTTCGCCGTTTATCTTAGAAACTTCTTCATCATATTCTCATTTTATTTTTCTCCTATTTTATTGTTTCTTTTTCTATTTTTTTTTTTTACTGTCGTTATTCTCATTTTCTTCATTACCCCCCCAGCTGCAACATATTACTTCGTGCAAAATTACACGTTCGACCCAGACACGAGGCACGGATACCCACAATACGATACTGCATTGAAAGGCAAATACCATAATAACATTATACACAGTGTGTCGATAATTTCATTTCTAAATACCTACTTTGTTAAATTTTTTCGTTGTGAAAAAAATTCAGCACATAGAAAGTTAAAAGTCACTTGCGATAGTAACCCCTGCGTGTATATTTTATACCATTTTTTAGTTCCTTTTTCTCTCTTCTCTCTTCTTGTTCTTGCTCCACCGTATAAACTGACGAACAACATTGTATCAAGTAATAATTCAGTATCATCATCTATGATTACGAATGATGACATAAGTACACGTAGTAGCTACGTAATATCGTGTATCCACTTTTATTTTTCTATCTCAAAGTCCTCCTTCTTGGAATAGCGTTATTTGGATTGAACACTTTTTTCCGATATTCGTTCCGTCACCACTTTGTATATCGAACCGATACTGCCTCATACTCACTTTATGCACTTATACCTGTTTCCTTCTCTTTACGTGGTCGCGTGCAGTTCGTGCTAATTGTGCAAAGCTTCTTCGCTCAGCACTGCTGCTGTTCAGATACGCGAGGCCAACCACATCGGAGATGACGGTAGCACCAAGAAACGACCGAGATGTTTTACCACTATCATTAAACAAACCTAACAGCATCCCAGAACCACATATATACGATGTAGATTGTAGACTATCAGGAGTATAAAGTACGAAACATCATCTCGATCAAATTAAATGACATTTTATTTTGAAGAATTATCATTTTTCAATAGTGAGAGAAAAAATGCTCATCTTCTGATAAAATTCTGTCTGAATTAAATATACTAGACGGATCATTAGTCCTCGCCACACTGACCAGTAGGTAAAATATCAAGTTTCTCCCCTTCAAATTATTTCAAAACATGTTATATTAATTATCACAGAGTTACATCTGACTACCGCTCGCGTCGTCTTTCATTTAGTCCAGAGTTACCTGCGGTGTTTGAGTGTCAAGCCACACGTATAATGTCTGGAAACAGAGAAATCCTTATAAATCAAACCGTTCCAGGTATCTCTTGCATTTCCAAGCCAGGATTATCTCCATGTGATTACCAGCCCGAGTACTTACATCAGCCTGTACACTGTACAGTATATACACCTTGAATGAAGGGAAAAGTAGATTGCTACCGCGTGGCTTTTGCATCGTTACTCATTAATTATTTACTTCACATACTGGACTATCCGCGACGCATCTGGTCTTTCATCGATTATTCATTCGGATAAATTTCTGTGTAAAGAATTTATCTGAAAATTTGAATCGCCGAGGTCTGCGTGGTCGTGATAATTGTACTTATAAAGCACGTTGTTTGAAATTTTTCAAAAAACTTCAAACACCATTTGCGGGGCTTATCCTCGCCGACTGTAGTAGATCCTCCAATTAAACCGGAGGAGTTGACTGTGGAATATAAAATCACATTGAATGTTGGTTTCAAATTGGTATCTCTTCAATCTCGACACCATATTCTCGTAGATGTTGTCCAGGATTGGTCGCGTGTACGTACCTTCCCTGTCCAGTACTTGATATACCTAGTGCGCTCTATGTACCTGTTAGAATGTACATACATAGATATATATACTATACTATTCTATATTATCTGTACTCGGGTGGTACAATTTGTCACTTACACGGCATGGATATATTATTACGGTAACGAGGCTTGCCTAGGTGCTAAAAGGTTAGTCACGACTTCCAAGACACACCGTTCTCTGCTGTACCAGCTCTCATGGTTTTTCGCCTCCCATTCGACTTCCTCGATAGATTAACTGTTATCTTTAAGTATTTCAACGAATATTTCTGCGCATAGTCTTCTTCGTATGTTTGAAATAGGTGCTAATTGTCCTATATGCATGTAAGAAAAAATAAAAAAATACAAAAAATTAATAAAATCAATTGAAAATTTTTCTCTTTTATTATTTGTATCGCATTCATTGACGCCTCGCGAAGGCCCTACGCGATCGTGTTCTGAATGAACTTCGTCTCTCGAGGGGGTTGCCGTCCAGTGGGCGTTCCAGGTACGAGTTAATAGCAAAACTACCGAGCGAACGACAGTGTAATTTTCATTCCAACGGAAACGAGCCAGGCTATACAGTACGGCAACAAAACCAAGCCGACCATCAAATCGCATCAATGAAAGTAGGTAGTATATAGTACAGCCGCGTGTACGACGGTGGCGTTTCTGGGTATACCTTGCACGTAAAAGAGATAAACTGGTCGCGAATTAAGCGTTTTTCACTAGCTTCTGGAAATCGCTGATAGCTGATACCTCTAACTTTACTCACGGGGATAAATGCCCGGATAAATGGAACGGAGCTGGTACACCCGGAGATGTGAATGAATCACGCAATAGTATCACAAACCAAGAGATATATAAAACATTTGTACACTTTGATCTGGAATTTTCGAGTTCATCTCACAGTAAACGTCGGTTCTCGAAATTTGAAAAACAACTTTCGAGTCTTTAAGCTTCTGATATTTGTTTGCAAAAATTAATGAAAACAAGAAACGAAAAGGAGAAGAGATCGTTCGAAAAGAGTTCGAATATAGTATGGAGGTCGTATATTACTCCATATCAAGTGCCTCGTACATATTGCTGCCACCGATCCTGCTCTAACATAATAAATAAATTCTTGAGCTCGCGAACTCCAACCTTATATGCAGGGGGCGGCTCGTTCGACGAGTAATTGATGAAAAAAAAGGGGGCTGCAAAGTGTCGGTGATAAAATAACGCGATAATCATCCGGTTAATTATTTAAACTGAACGGTTAATTAGAACCGTGTAATTAACGTCGCCCGCACCTCGACTCGATTTATTCTACACGTCGTGACAGCACCAGGTAAATGTATAAGGTATACTGTATACACATACTCTGGTTTTCAATCTCAACTTACAAATCGACTAAACCGAACAAACAGCATATGTGTATAAATATTTCGTGAAACCTTTACACTCTGAAAATAGTTTATCAATAAAAAAAAATATTAATCGAATAATCTCTTTGTCTAATCTCGTTTATGGGGCTGATTGACCCGATCTCCAAGGATTACAGGATTCACAGTTATCAACTGTATCGTCGGGACTCAATTACGGCTGTACTCGAGGAGTCAGATTTATTAATCGCGCATTATAGTTTTGCGGAGCTGTATTTTTATCATACGTAGAACTTGCTGAGAGCATGGAAACGCCTTTGAAGCCTAGAGCCGATTTACGTCTCGACGGTTTCACGTTCGGAAAAGGTTACGCAAAGTCGATGTAATATGTATATACATACATTATACATAGACTGATAGCTAGGCAGGTATACATAACGAGAATAAGAATATATGAGAACGCGATCGTGTCCTGGTGTCCCCGATGATAACGGATCCTGGTCAAGACAAGCACAGACGCTGATTTCCCATTAAGTTATTAGTTATTGGAATCAAAAGTCAAACAGCATTGATCTATGCCTCATTTGATCCTCGTTCGCTTCATTGATTGACTCCGTCTCCACACAGCTATAGAGTCCTTTGTAAAATCATTAGCATAACTGAGTGCGAAAAGCTTGACTATTCAAAAACGATTGAATTCGATATTCCCCCGTTCAGTATTACCCGCTAGGTAACAGATTGTGTATCCATTCACTTAACTATTGAGTAATTATGATTCCTGTCTCCCATCGCCTTCATTCAGATTTTCATACAAAGTGCGTTTCACCTACCTTATGTAAGTAAATACCAATATACGTGTCGTACATGTTATCGTCGGTTAATAATTACCCCTATTACGCTATTATATACCGTCGTTTTTTATATCATATAAAGGAAGAAAAAAAAGGAACAGTCCCATTCACGGACACATAAATACTATTAATCAATTACCCATAAAGGCATATATTATGAGAAACTATTAATTCAACCATGATATTCTATACGATTACTTATTCAATTTATGACTATGCAATTGATTGAATTTCACTGAACTAGCAATCGTAATGTACTAATCCCAGAAGATATACAAACGTAAGTATAGGTAGGTATCGACTTAGTTCCGAATGATACGAAATTTCGTATCTCAATGAAATTAATTAAGTATTCTGTAGAAGTGATTATGGCGGAAGACCATGTCGAACGTCAATCATCACATCTCGTTTACAAGTGAATCATTATTTTATCTCTGACGTTACACCGTTACCTGGCTGTTTTTACAGTATGTGGGGGAGGAGGAGGAGGAGAAGGAAGACAAGGATAAAGGAGGTAATGATTTATCGTTTTCGGCAGGCTTTCGATCTATTTTATATTTAATTGCTTGATGGGTAAATCAGGGCCTGAACTATATCGTATCTTTCAAATATCTGAAAACTATTTGTGCCCATTCGGTACGTCTCGTCGCTGAAACTGATCCCAATATCGAAAGATAAAGAATAATGAAATGGTTATATCGAGGTTAAAATTGCATCGCGAGAGCAAAAAATGTCAGTAATCTTTGTAACAGGCAATAAAATCGTTTCGAATACTGTTTTATGTGTTCCGTGAAGTTGTAACATTTTTATAGATTCGTAACCATTTGGAATTAGTACTAATTAAGACTATTTAGGCATCTAAAGGTCAGATTACTCACGACACGGAACTTACGCTAATCTAGTCTGTACGACATTTTATTGGATCATTAAAAACACTTCCCGTCAAGGAATGACGGGCGATTAAAAATTCAAAAGCCGAAGATTTTATCGCCGCGATGTATGCGTTCAGAGTTAATAAAAATCTATTCGGGCATTATTATTCTCCGCAGAGGTTCTTCTCCAATGTTAATTATCGATCGGGGGTATACCTACCCACTCATCCCTTAAACTTTGACCCATAGAAAATGACCCACAGGTTGGCTATCGCTGGTCCCTTCGTGTAATAACGTGAAATCGTTTCCCTCCTGTTATTAAGCATTCCAAAGCATCGCATCGCTGCAATATAACGGCTCAATGTGTATTTTAACATCCGATGAAAATTGTATCGAAAATTTAACCGAGGTATAATATCAACCTGCGCCAAAGCAAAGTTTTCAGCTCAGACTTTCGGCTTTATATTGAAGTATTTTACTCCGTTCGTTCGGATTATCGACTATTTACTTATCGGCAATAAATCCAATAATTAATTCACTCATACGAGATATATAGTATAGAGAGAAGAATCGCAGCTAGTATACACCGCATATACCGATAACCGAAGGCCGAACTAACCAGTAATTTGAACACGCAGTACCGATCGGATAATTACCAAGAGTTTCTACTCAATTATGAGTCTAATTACTTTATCCTCTTAGCTACCGCGCACCTAGTCTCCTACATGTATACACTCGTTGAAACGACTTAGCGTCAAAGGTATAATATGGTATTAGCCCTCTATTGCGTGCAGAAATCACATGTAAACCGCATCTGGTTCTGGTTTTCAGCTGCAGTTGGCACAGTCCTGTATATATTATCGTATGAAAGGTATTTATTATTACTTATATCCCATAGGTCACGGATTGGATAATAATACGTTTTGTCGGGTTAGCATCTAGAAAATCGATTGGATGTTAAGGATCTTTTGAATCCTTAAAAACATGGGACAAAAATATGAACGAAAATATTTATAAATAATAATAATCTTCACATATATTACGGGTTCATACAGCAATACGAGTTTCGATTTGATACGTATATATATATATATATCTACGTATGTAGTACATGTACATTATATAGTCAGAGGTTTTGCGATCGCCTTTGCAAAAGGTGTATTTATTTATACTACAAACTGTGGCAGGTAGGTAGATTGGTAGGTATACTGCGATAAACGGGAAAAATACCGCATATAATGATCAGGAAACCTTGGCACGCCTAATTAACCTGAACAATTTTCCAACAGTAATGGCTAATTGTCCGTACACGAGTTATAAATGACGATAAACGTTTCGGAAGAAGAATTATTATACCTTGGTGCGAGAAATCGTGAGCGGTTCTATTCGAAATGTGAAAAAAAGGGAAACACATATAAACACACAGCCATATAGCCAGATACAGGTGTACATATATGTATAAATTTTTTCAAATTTCATCAAAAGTAATGAGAGATTTTATATTTTTATTTTTATTTCACATCGTATTGCCATGTCTTTAAAAAGCATATGATCTATAGCTCACGATTTACACCTTTATACTCGTGGCTATCGACGAGTACGATCCCCTTATTGAAAGGCGATGACAATTAATCTCGCGCATAAATCTAACGAGATAAATGCCGTTTTACTTGCGTAACGAAGAACTTGTAAAATATCAAGAAATACGTGCAAGTTAACACAGCAAGACATATTTTTTCTTCTTTCAATTCATTATGTAGCCAGGTATGTATACCGAGTATATACGAGAATACGGTCATTTCTTTTTTTACTTGTTTTCGTCAATTCAAAATAAATTTTTATCCGTCCTGGACAGCCTCCTCTTATCTCTTTTTTTTTTTCAATTAGTTTTATGAAATCTTGATTGCGAAAAAATGAACGGAAAAAAATATAAGGATATATATGATGGCTTTGAGAGGCTCTTGATATAATACAGTCTTGACCGAAAAACAAAACAATTATCCGCAATTAATAAAGCGGTACAAACACATTCACTTTCGAGAACTCTTTTCTTCACCCTTTCAGATCTCCGCTATAACTCGGGATCATGATATATCCAAAGTCGCATATAGTATACTCCGAGCTGTAAGGATGAATAATAAACTTTTGAAAAAAAGAAGAAGAAAAAAAAAAGAAAAGACAATGAAATGAAAGAGAAAATAATAAGCGAACATCTTACGCGATGCTTATAGCGAGTAAGACCAAAATCACATGGCGTTTAAAGAGACGTTTAAAGGGCAGCTGATTTCGTCGGGCGAATAGTGAACTAACCACAGGAAGTGATTACTCTTGTTTTTATTCATTTCTCTGTGTATTTTTTTATCTTAGTTTTATATAGTCTCGACGTACTGGAGCGAGGAACCGAGAGACCGGTAATAAAAATATTAAATGTAACCTGATTTTTGTTATTTATTTAAAAATAGTTGATATCGTCTTTTAAATTCCTCGCTAGCTATAGCGGGTAATAATTTCTAATCAAAATTGCAAATGAAACTTGATATATTTGGCCGGTAAAAAAATGGTATAACTGTATTATAATTATAAAAATGTATTTTTGCTGAGCAACTATCTCTCGTAAAAAACGGAAGGTAAATTTAAAACTTTTTTTTTTTTTCTTTTTTTCCAAGCTAGTACAGGTAGACGTCCTATCTTTCTCTCGCTCAATATTAATAACCGTGTATTATAAATGACGCAACATCGACGAATCATTTAATTTTGGTGAACTAAAACGCTGCCAGATTATAAAACGAAATAAAACGCATTCAAATCTCGGTTCTCTTAGCTCGATAATCGCGCATATACCACTTAACTATGAGCTATTAACGATCTCCGCGGCCACATAACATCGCTAATTGTTCTCTGTAATTGCGGTAATCAGATTGCACCATGTATCAAGATTCGTCTTATTTGTTTCAGTTTATCTCACAATCAGACATATATACTAACGGCGCTAAGCCTGGGCATAGAAAGAGTCAGAAAGCGAGATCTAGCGGTTGATTAGGCTATATCTCTGCAGGTAGACACGCCGTTCTACTCGGAACGAATGTACGTTGTGAATTTTCCCGCATCGTACTTAACTTCAACCTTTATAGTACAATGACAATTTAAATATATTCCATATATTCTTCTTCAAAAATAAATGATAAAATGAAAACTGCATAAGCTTTTCATCAAAAAGGGTTTTTCACTGCCTTATATCACGTCTGGAATACAAGATCGACATTTTCATCGAAAAGCTCGCAGTTTTTCACGGTTAAAATAATCCGATAACGATCTAATTTATTTCTCAAAATTTCAGATCCTTATTTTTATAATTTATTGCAGCTTTTCCGAGACACGGATTATCAGCTTTCCCGCCTTTTGTTAGATCTGATTTTAATTTCAAATAAACAGAACCTTGCGTTATAAGAATGTCGACTTCTCGACCAAAGAAAGCTTATAATTATATACATTCTCTCGTTGTAAAGGGCTCGAACCGGACTGAATCAAGTGATGCAATATAAGTTAAAAAGACGTTGGGTCAGCTTGTCTGTGGTAACATAAACTCACGTTACTATCCTTCTAACTTTTAGTTAAAGGAAAAAATAATGAAGTTATTTTTAATAATGATGATAATGAAAAGAAACTATACAATTAAATATACACGCGTGTATCGGTATGTGTGTATGTAGAAGTGATTTGACCAGTCAAATCATCGTGGACTTAAGTAACAGTAGGAAATAGCTGTTGTGTCCAACGATTAGTGAAGCTGAAAATTTTCTGTTGAAACCGATCGTTTGAGGTGATTATCAGCCAGATATTAATAGTCTGACCCGAAACGTGTGTGCTGAATATCAATTCGATCTTTTTTTTAGGTATAACGTCGAATGTTCGGATCAGAGGCTCTTGCTAGTAGTGATTAGGGGTCAGCTGAGTATAAGAGTAACATAAGACTGGTCCGGTTTACAAGAGATTCTCGTTTCCAGTATAATAATTAATTCGGTATACTGGCCACGCGTTGTATGAATCCCAACTTGTATAAATCGAATTTAGTACAGAGTAAAAAAACTTTTCAAATTAATTGCACTGGCCGGAGCTCGATCAGCGATAAAAAAAAAAAAAAATATCGTACGATTTGAAAGTTGATTTGCTCATTATTTTTTCTTCCTTCCGTTTGTTCCAGGCATGAAAACGTCCGACAGGGGTGAAAAGGGGATGCTTTCCGGGAACGCTCAACCATCAGATGTATTCTGTTCAGTACCCGGGCGGCTTTCGCTATTGAGTAGCACCAGCAAGTACAAAGTTACAGTAGCGGAGGTCCAGAGACGGTTGTCACCTCCGGAGTGCCTCAACGCGAGTCTTTTAGGAGGAGTTTTGAGGAGGTGAGTAAATCCGCTTATCTCAACGTATAGATCGACTCCCTTTACTCATCATCCGTAAATATCGACTGCGGAAGCTGGTATATCAAAAAGTCATACACTTGTCGCAGAAGAGAAGATGGCAAGGTTGTATTTCGTTGGGATTCCCATGCCGTGGGATGATCTCACTACGGTCCGGTATGCCCATTCACTAGAATTCTCACGAAAGGCTCTCGAGCAAATCTCATTCATTGGTTCTGTCGCGTAGTTTTGAAGAGCCGGTGTCTCTGTCGAGTGTGATTTCCTACTAGTTCTACGATTCTCTGCCCCTACCCCAGAGGGAAGAAATTAAAAGAGGAATAGGAAGCTGGCTCATTGACCGGTACGATTTTATGCCGATTTACCGTTAACGACAGCTTCGTAAAGTTCGGAATAAACGTACGAGAGGGATACACCTGCGCAGACAATATCACTTGATTTATTGCGAATTACACATCGGATCGGTAAATTCTTCAGATAATTAGAAGCAGCGTTTCTTCAACTCTCACTGATCTTCAGACCCTGGAATTGGTGATTTTTCATCATTCATTTTTCTATCGACATTAGTGAGAGTTGTAAATCTAAAAAGATACGGAATAATTATTCATCCGACCAAAATTAAAGCGAATCGATTTTTGAACTTTGGAATTTGAGGCTAGGTGTATTTCGAGTTCAATATTTCAGCCATTAATTTAACCAGTTGAAAATCACGTATACTCGGAATGAATTTATAAATAGAAAGTAAAACCTACAAAACTAATCGCTGCTAGCTGCTCATTCCGGCTAATTAACAGCCATGCGACGAAGAAGAAGCCATGTTTTTCTTATTTTTATTCTTTTTTTATATTTTATTTTAATTTTGTAGTTTTTATTTTTTATTTTTTATTTTTTATTTTTTATGGCAGGTACTCGCCGTGACACTAAGACCTTTACTAATCTTGAGAGTTTAATTTTATTCAATGGGATTGATTAAAAATTCACGTCTTGTATGACGGCAGTAAAATTATCAGTTGTGTCGGGTCAGTGGCCGCGCGTTTGTTTCAAAATAATGAATAAAAAATATACTATTAAATAAATAATTTCCATGGTACGAATATATCTTACACATAGGGTACGATTTAGATACAAATGATAATTAATTCTAAGGTTTAAAAATTGGTGTAAAAATTTGCTAACTTTTAAATTTCAAACGAGATGTAAAGAATCGATACGCATAAAATATAAATAAATTAATAACGCATAGCTTTAAGCTTATGCGGTATGATCGACGAATGCTTTCATGGTTTATCTATCTTCTCCTAATAATGTAATTATTTATGAACTCTGTTTGTTTAACACGAATAAGGTAAGGTGTCTCGTTGTTGAACGTACCCATCTAGCTGCCGCAGTGCAGTAAAGCGTAGGTACCTCTCTTCAGCATCTCTCTGCATCAGTCCGCGTCTTCCGTGAATTATGACTTTCTTCTCGAACGCTATTCTATATCAGATTCATCTTTTTGCTCGCAGCAAGAGAGCCCCGGTCTGGTCGGTTGGCTTGCGCAAGTCTTTATCATATTCTAAGGAAGAATAAATCATTCCCAGCGGCAACCTGCTGCAGCAGTGCGCCACTGGAGTTCAAACATATAGTATTAAAATCTATAGTAGTATATCGAAGTTAGAAACTATATTAAAGATTTACCAAATATCTTTAGCTCTTGGTGCAATTACTAATCGTACAGGTTCATACATTATATATACGTGTCAATGAACACACAGATCGGGTTTTTAATCGTCAGTTAACCGCGACTCACAAATAACCATACCATACGGCTCGTAATTCATCTTATCGGATAATAATCTGACTGATAATTACAAGTGCTGCTCACCGCTGCCACCAGAACTCGTGTCTTCTGACTCTTCTTACCTGTGCTTTATGTTTATTAACGATCTTAATGGAAGATATTTTCTCAACGTGATATAGCAGGCTATATCTGAGAATAAAAATGCCAATACGCTGCAGTGAGATCATATTCGCAAAATTTTATTCAAACTAGGTATATTATATACAGGGAAAAAAAAAAAAAAAAAAAGAAAAAAACAACACGGAAATAAGAAAAAGAAGAAAAAAAATATAGGTGGTTGTTTTACAGTCGTCGAATTAAACATTTCAGCATCGATTAGATTTATCGACTAGTTTTCTCTTCTCTCTTTTTTTTTTTTCAATCCTTTCTGCATCGGCGTGTTATAGTGAATACCGAAGATGAGTTGATCGGAACTGCGGGGATTTAGAGGACCTGTTAACAACTAACAATGCTAGTAGCGAAGGGTCCCTGTAATCAGAGAGTTCGTAGTACTCGAATATAAGCGAATGGAACGAGACGAGTCGAGCGGTATACCGGGATATAGAAAATTACGCGACTTCGACCAAGACGGAGAATCGTTTGCAAGACAAGACGTCGTAATGAGTGAAGAACGCTCTTTGTCACGTTCGAGCACCCTTCAACTACGTTCTCTCTTATCCAAATCCCTGCATAGCTTCGAATGAATCGAAATCTTGAATTCAATGTATTCGCGACACATCGCGGAATCTATACGCTTTCAAATTGTTTGTTTACTCATTAGGTGTATAAACAGCTGAAATAAACAAACTAAACATCGATACAGAAAAATTTTCACAACTCTCTATATCTTCTTCCCTTTATAGATTGAATTAAACGATCATCGTTTAATTCGATGTGAATTGATACACGATTAATGTATAATTATTCAACGTTTTAATCGCGTGTTCAATTTCATTGACACGTCGCGCTTATCGATATTTTTTAGCTCATATTCTCTTCTTTCTTGTTTCTGTTTTTTTTTTTATTTTTATTTTTTTATTTTTCGTAATTTCGTTGCCCAAGTCCGACAAAGACGAGTACCTCTACCTACCTCGAACGAGTATATACTGACAGCCGAATGAATTAATTACCGACTTTCCAACGCGACGAAGATAAAAGACGTCGTAAACTCGCGGAGGCAACGAAGTCAGATAATACGGGAGGAACGCGGGAGGACCGTTACCAACGCGTGTGATGGATGATCGAGCGTTTGGAAAGACTGAAAGACCAACTATCTGTCGACCCCAACCGCGATACGAGGTGAAAATTCATTCTAAAACGCGGCCGATTGCTCAACTTTACTTATATATAGATGACGTCAATCGATGCTTTACCATCATCCCATTTCTTTTTAGTTCAACCGCTCAGCAGCTTATCATCACCGTGATTAATAACTTATTCATTATTATCGTGACAATTACCTACCTACCGTTTCCCCACGCATATTTATTCATATATTATATAAAACGATAACGATGTAACTCAGAACTCCTGTATTATATAATTTATATATTAAATATATAAAGATATAATTTACTTCATTTCAGAGCAAAGTCTAAAAATGGTGGAAGACTTCTCAGAGAAAAGTTAGAAAAAATTGGCCTCAACCTTCCGGCTGGTAGAAGGAAGGCTGCTAATGTCACGCTGTTAACATCCCTAGTAGAAGGTAAGCTCATTGATTTAAAAAAAAAAAAAAAAAAACAAGTACTTTTAGTACTTAATGATTATGACACTATATATATATATATATATGAGCTTTAAAACCGCGACGCTGTATAAACGGAGAAAATGATAAACGTTTTGAAAATTCGCGTACTTTGAACGCCCTTATATTAGTTAGTAACGGTTTAATAGCCTAACGATTTGCGAGAGGATTGCCGGAGTGTTGGTGCTGACGCTGATTATAATTTACGATCAGTTGGCTTTCATAAAACACCAGGTAAGTCTTGCTGTGCTTTATTTCCATATCTCTGCAGTCGTGTTTCTTTTTTTCTTTTTTTATTCATTTTTTTTTTAATCCCATTTTTCACCGGTTCACGCCGACGTCCAGGTCTTCACAATTAACTGTGCTGAATATTACGCGGTTAAATGACTCGATATTACGAGTAAGAAGCGGCTAGTATAACGCGGAACCGATCGAATCCTGAGATTCTATATCCTCGCATATATGGGAGAATCGCAACGTTTACCAGGCGTCACGTACATCCATCTATATAATCAATAAACTAATACTAACTCGAAGGCAAGAGAGGCGTACTTGCGTTTAGTTGATTTTTTCATTATTTTTTTTTTTTTTTTTAGCCCGTGAAATTTCCTACGTAAACGAGGAGATTATATCACGACGTTTTGTTTCTGTCGGTGAAAGATACTCGAAAAATTATATGGATACCCGAAGCTGAAATATCGCGGGTTTCCCAGTCGATGCTAATTGTCGGAGACAGTAAACCTCCGGGAATCTGTAACGTTTAACTTCTAGCTATATAGATAGTGACGTGTGGCGATAAACTAATAAGAAATTCTTCAAATTCTGTTATATCGTCGTGGTCAATCGACCTGGCCGACTGTACACACTCGTTAATTCAAAGTGGCACCAGGCAATCAGTGTAGGACGACTTATGGAGGATCGACTCAGGCGTGGTCTTACCACGGTCGTGGGAATGTCTTGCACTTGCTTCGCGCCCGGGACTAGCGTCGCGCTCTTTTTTACTTTTCTTTCTTTTTTTCTTTTTTCTTTTATTCTCCTTCTTCCTCTTTCCTTTTCTCCTCTACTCTTCTCTTCCTTATTTCAATCTCGACTAGAGTCCTGCTTAGGAAGAGAAGAGAACCGCAGGACTAGGGGATCA
Source organism: Tenthredo scrophulariae (assembly GCA_963978835.1). Classification (NCBI taxonomy): domain Eukaryota; kingdom Metazoa; phylum Arthropoda; class Insecta; order Hymenoptera; family Tenthredinidae; genus Tenthredo; species Tenthredo scrophulariae. Next base: position 4,503,000 of record OZ022230.1, on the reverse strand, counting down.
ACGAAGAGAGCAGCCCACCTTCGTCGACTATCTGATCGCGTCTCAACGACGCATGTATATTACCGACCCCTTCAAGCCGTCGACTATATCGCGACTACCATCCGACGACTTGAATGGTAATTAAATCGTTCCGCATGTCGAATCGTCGAGAACTATTCCATATCCGCATACATATATACAATTGTATATATAGGTATATACTTTTGCCAAAAGATGACATGATACATTATGCGATAGAGGTCATATGTTTTATTTTCTCCTATTTTTTTTTTTTTCATTTTTTTATTTTGTCTCACAGCTTCGGAAGAATAAGAGAATTTTGAAATTTTGCTACTCAAAATCTGCACGGAGTATCGGAAGAAGGAATGTATGTTTCGAAGAATATTTCGTCCCAGCTGTTACCGAAATTTATATACGATATTCTTACGGCTCGTATAGACGAACATTTCAAGACCTAATATGCGTGATGCCAAATCACTTTTGAATGACTAAATAGTTCAGAAGAGCCATAAAATATATGAAATAATTGAAGTGATATTCGTTTTCGATTCTGAATGTTTTGAAAATTGACTTCAGTCGAAACGAGACTCATTATTCGAGGCAAAGCTAATCTAAAAATCTGAATTTGACCTCAAGCCTCTAGCGAAAATAGAATTTGAAGGAACGTTTGGAAGTCTCTAAATTTTTCGGAGTCAAATTTTACTGTATTGGCACGTAGTGGTGTGTTTCCAATCGAAAACCTGTATGAATAAATATTTTCGCTTTAATTTTGACAATCTAAGTTTAATAATCGCTGGTAACAATAACATCCCCATGAAATAACCGCGGTTATACACCTACTACAATATACAACGTCTCTCGTAGTCATGTAAAACCGTCAAGCGGTTGACTATCCATGACAATAAAGCGGTGGCTGATGCCACGCGCTGTAAGATACCTCAACGAGCTAGCTAAGCTAGTCAAGGTAATAACTAATAGCTTTACCGGGATGCATGAGGCTAAGAGCGAAAAGGATGACACGTGGGCGTCGTGCGAGTAGGTAGGTAGGTAGGTAGGTAGGTAGATAGATAGATGGATGGATAGGTACTGAATCCAAGCAAAGTTCCCACACTTTCGCAACTGACAACGCGTCACATCCACGTCGCGGCGTGGATATGATTGTCTGACGATTGGTTTTCTCAAACCGTCTAGTATAAGGTGTATACAGGTACTGTAATCATAATTTTCATATTTATTTTATATATCCGTGAGTCTGAAATGTATAGAGACTCTGCATAGACGCGTATACAGTATAAGTTTTTACGAAATAGACAACGTTTGTAGCGTTCGTACGGTCTTTTTATTTTTTCTTTTTTCTTTCTCTCTTTACTTCTTTTTGTTTTTTCCAAAAAAAGATATTCCCGTTCAAACTTGGTTACTATTATACCTACAGGGATGAAATTAGATATGAAATTATAACCGTAAGCGCGGGCGAGAACTGAAGAGTAAGATGAACGTAGGATACCTCGATCTACCAGCTATTCTCGCGACAGGTGGCTCGCGCGTTAACATTTAATCTCATACAGCGTATCGCCATCTTCATCGTAATAAATATTAGCTAGTCCTGAGATTATCGTTACATGGTAGAGTACGTTCCAGTTTCTTATACTATACAGAGCTTCTAGCTCGGCACATGTAATAAATATACCGTTCAACATTTTTTATCGCCTTGCCCTGGGACTGATTACGCAAGGATTGGCCACTATCATCAATACTTCAACCCAAGCTGCATATATATGGAAACCATTTTTCCGTAAGAAAGAAAGTGAGATAGGTGGATAAAATTTTCGTCAATAACAGAATAATCTATCGAACAGTATAATCGAATCGTTGTCATTTCGGAACGACAAGAAAAGATGAGAAGATATGTTCATTTTGTTTGAGAAATCATTGATAATCATTGGTTGAACTCAATTTTTGTCAAATTTTTAACCGCCGACGAGATCTTTCGCGTTTTATAATCGACGGTTTCAACGTATCGAGTCCGCAATCACTTTACTCTCTTTCCTCTTTGCTTTTATATGTATATCTATACCCTTACAACGTGGCAATCTACTCATAAGAATATACTATCCTTATAGGTATCAAGAGTGCCGCTTTTGTTAAGGAGAGCCTTGCTCATTTACTGCAAGAGTTGGTACCGATATCGGAGCTGCTGCTGCTGCTCTTGTTCAGCTTAACAATGTAAAGTGTAGCTAAAAATGAGGATTGGTTTCCTTCTTCATTTTTCATTGCCATTATCTTCGCTATTTATATTACACCACATATAGGTATACACAACGTATACGAAAGTTGAAAGGCACACGTAGTATAGGTACGAATAAACCGTCAAGTTGAAGGAATTACAAGAGCATTATGTACGATATTTTCAATATTGTAATAATTTCAAATTTCTGTAGATGTAAATCGGCGTATTGCAAGACCTGTGTACATCTATGTACGTAGAGGATTATGTCAAGTCGTCAGTCTTTATTCGAGCGTATTCTGTTGCGATATAAATCGCCACTTTAAACAATGGGACAACGAAAAATCGTACGGTCAATCGATTTCCATACGAATATACGGGCCGACTTGGTTTCGGATTTAAATTGCCTGCTGCAGGCGGGTCCATCTCTTCTCCAGCTGCTGCTGCCGAGTTGTATATCGCTCCGGGACGCCTGCACCGTCTATTTCTTTCTTTTTCTCTCTCTGACGTTTTTGTTTTTGTTTTTTTTTTCTTTTTCTCTCGCTCTTTGAGAGTGGTCAAAACTCTTCGAGAGAAAATTATCTGTACTCCATGTCTCTCTCTCTCTCTCTCTCTCTGTTTTTTTTTTTTTTTTTTCTTATTCTCCAAATTTACTTTTATTTCTTCTTATTATACAACCAACAACCAATTTTTTTCGCGGACGTATTTGAAAGAAACCACAGGAATTGGGGGGGGGGATATACCGACTTACAGCCCTGTTCGGGATGCGGAAGAAATTCCCGAAATCTCTCCGCGTGATCATTATCGTCGTAATGGGTAGATCATTTGCGGTTAAGGATCGAAGATCGTGCGCCGATCTTGGACCCCGCGATGATGTCGGTAAACGTTTTGGGCTGGGAGGCAATCTCGGGCGGAGTTAGTAAGTAGATTCCTTGTTTTCAATCGCGAATGAATAAACCTCCACGACAAACAAACGGTTAAGCCTTTATACTTCCCTTATTGCAATCGTTGCCTTCTTTATTTCGCAACGACCAGGCTAAGAATTCCGCAAATGTAACCGTAAACTACAGGTAATCTTGAGCAAAATTACGATCCTGAATATCTCACATAGGTATATCACGTATATTCGAATGTGTTACCCTTCGTTGATAGTTGTCAACTCTAACATTCTCATTTCCCACTAAGATATTAGAATTTCCAAGTTTTTGGTCCGTAACTTTCTTGCCCATTCAAATATCACAGATACCTACACGTATGGATATTAATTTCAGGAATTTAATGACTTCCTGAACTTAAATAGCGGAACAGTTATTCAGACACATTAATAAATCGTTCGGATGTCGGAGATACCTATAAACTACTACTTCAATTAACCGAGTAGTACGTCAGGAACTCAGATATCTAGACAATGATGGCTTGTCAGTAGCAAAAAATCTCTTTTAGCATTTTGCCAAGCTCTTATTTTCCTCTTTTTAGATCTCATCACACTTGACGGATTGAATTCTATATATATATACCTTTAAATGGCAAAAATCATTAAAAACCGTTCTCAGTGTGTGTACGTATCGCGATTCCTTTTCAAAACTGTAGTACACTCATACATAAAACGGCTGAAAGGCTGTGGTATAATTTACAAAATCATTCGTCTCTCCTTTGATACTTCTGTAATAGTTCAACTAACACGTTCACTGACTTTCGATTTCTTCTTAACAAACTGAAATCCTAGTTTCGAATCATTCATTTCTCTTTCTCTCTCTCGTTTCTATTTCTCTATAGTTCAGACTGAAAAGAGAAAAAGTACACGCATCTGTGTCACACGTATATATATATAATACAATAAAATATAATATAATATAATATAATATATTGTAGATATAATGTATGTATAGCGTGCTACGTCGACCCTTGCCCTCGCATCCGCAATCGTTATAGTTTCCAGATATCAAAGTTGTGTAAAAATTGTCTATAACGTACGCGTTTAGCATAGAGGTAAATGCATCACGTAGCTTATTTATATCCATAAACGCGCTTACGTATGTATTATATCTATGTATCAAAAGGCATATAGGTATATAATATACATGTATGTATATATATATATGTATATGCCCTCTGTAACATTGGTACATGTACGCCGAAGGGGTAAACGCTATAACGTTATAGTACAGCATAGAGACGAAGAAAGACAGATACGGTGTACTTACAAGTACAACTGGCGTTTATTGCACCGTTGCCTGTCAAGGAATTGCGTGAGTCATTGGTGCACGATGGCCGATAGATAAGTTGAATATAAAAGTAGTAAACAACGGCTTAATTAATACGGTGACTCTAATATGGGAATGGCACTAGTCAAACTCTCTTGTAACTGTATAATAAAATATAGTTGAAACAACAAGAGGGAAAAAAAAAGAGAAACAAAAAAAAAAGACGAATAAATAGAAAAAACGAAAGAAAGAAAGATGGCCGCTGCGCGGTTAGAATATAATCGAATCGAACGTTATTTAGAACTCAGCTTGACGCACATGCTGTTTTCTTGGTAGCACGTTGCTCCGTTAAATCAGTAGGTATATAAATATAGTATATAAGATATATACATGAATATATATATATATATATATATATATATGATTCGAGAATATATTTGAGATTGAATTTAAGAACTGAATAAAAAAAAGTGCGTGCGTGGATAGTCTATGCCCGAATAAATAAACGTTAAATTTTCGAGTCGTTAGTCTTTATAGATTTAGTTCATAAGTTATTATGTATAGTGTATATATATATATATATATATATATGTAGCCTGCAAAGATTCTCGATTGAGAAATATGAAATTAATAATTCAGAGCTAGGCGATGCTACGGTTGATTTCGAAACCGAATATCCTAATCTTGCGCAGAACACGTATGAGAATTTCGTCTGTCTTCGCATTTAAGATTTACGTTATTTGAACAGATTGAGAAGAAAAAACAAAAAAATTAAATTGCCTTCGCTTCTAATTAATGATTAAAGTTATAATAATTGAAGACTTACGATGAGTCGAGTTCTCCAATAAATTATTTTTTATTTTTTATTTATTCATTTTTTTTTTTCAAATTATTTTTCATCAAAGAACTTATCGCACGATCCCTGGTCATTTTATATTCGCTGGTGAACCTTGACTCCTACAGAATAGAAACAAAAGGGGTATATAAAAAATCTAATGTAATTTGTATAAGAGCACGTGGCGCACTATGCTTAAGACATATTATACACACGTATACCTATGTACACGTATAATATATAATCGATTTTTATATGTTGGATGGTACTAGCAAAGGGAAAGGGGCCCGGGGTGTGGCGTTGATAGTTGACGGTTAATAGAGCCCAGCGGGCTAAAGAACGGCTCTGAAACGGTAGAGATTTGTAATTACAAACCGAGCAGCTAAGGAACCACCAACCTCAAGAGCTATGAAGTCATCCGACATGAAGCGGCTCTTACTGGACTACATACCGTGCCAAGGAGGTCATTGACCTCGCTACCTCTTAAGTGATTAAAGATTGCAAATTCTCGTCTACCGCGTTCCCGATCATGGGGCGATTTTTAGCCTCGGGGTCTTTCAATCCCAATCCCAAACCCAAACCCAAACCCAAAAACAGACACGATAGAATTGTTCGTTATTATGGGAACCGCGAGAGGCGCACAGAAAATTTTTAAACTTCTCGTCATGTAATTATAGCAATTATTATAGTAAAACTATAACAGATGGTCAAACCGTAACGATACAGCATATATAATAGCTGCAGTCTTTATCTAGGACGTAAACATGGTTTTAAATTCGGCTGGAATTGTATTTGGTTTTTTTTTTCATGTTTCAGGAGAGGCTATACACCTTGCTAGAGACTTTGGTTACGTTTGCGAGGCAGAATTTCCCGCAAGACAAATCGCCGAATATCTTAGCCGGCAGCATTGCGAACCCCAGGATTCTTACAGACGAAAAGAACTGCTCCATGCCACAAAGTAAGCATTTTAAAACGATATAAATTTTCGATTAAAGGAAGCTATGGTATAAATCATAAAGAAATCGAACTTTAAATTTAGACAACAGCCCGAGCTAAGAGATTAATTTTTTATATGGGTTATTGTGTCCTTGTATCGTGTTCTATATTCCTGTTGGATGAAATAGATGAGTTAGAACTTATTCCTAGAGTTTTTCCTGTAACATACCTATGTATACGTGATTCGCGATACTCCTATCAGGGTTGCATTATAACTTGCAATTGCTAGCTTGAAATTGTTCGATATGATCAGGTATGTAGTTGGATGACCAGGCATGACTAGCTCATCCACAACTCACGATTCAAGCCAAGAGCTGAAGGGTTCTTGTGTGCATCTTTTGATCCGTGCGCTTGTCTTTTGATACAAAAAGCGAAAGAAAAAACAAAACAAAAAAAAAAAAACCAATCGCAAAATACGAAACCCACTCGAAGCCGCGATGATCTCAGAAATTCTTTTTCACGTGATTTGCGCGTATTATATATTCTCACATTTACACATTCGCTGTGTGATATGCTTTGTAGTAAACGTGCATCTGTCTGTCAGCTAACGAAATGGTATTCGCCTATTTTTCTTTACAGACAAATCACCAAAGAGCTAATGGATCTTCTCAACCAGGACAGGTCGCCTTTGTGCAATACCCGACCACCGCATATCTTAGACCCGAGTATACAGCGACATTTGACGCACTTTTCACTGATATCACATGGCTTTGGAAGTCCAGCGATAGTCGCAGCTCTTACAGCGATACAGGTAAGAATTAAAGACTTACGACAAACTGCCTATTTCACCTTTTCAGAAACCTTGATGCCATCAATCTTTCGAACATAATTACATATGATAAGAATTCTACATTAGTTGTAAAATATTTATAAGGATGAGTTTTACTTTAATTTTATCCTATTTTTCTTTTATAGTTTTTTAAAGTATCTTATGAAACGGAGTCTCGTTTATTATCATTATTATTATTATATACTAACGTAATATTTATTATTCCCCGTAGAATTTCCTTGGGGAGTCGTTGCAGCACCTGGAAAAAATGTATCCAGGAAATGGTAGTGGTGTAACGAGCAGCCAGCAGCCGAATCACGAAGGTAATAAGAACAACAAGGATGGATCCCTGATGAACGACATGAAGAAGTGACGCCCGGAAGACCCGCCAACCTCAAACGTGGTCACCTCGATCAGACACTCCTGGCCCTACAACTAGCGCGAAAAGAAACTAAGAGAAAACTAATAAAATATTCATTCTCTGGTTTATATGCATATATATATATATATATATATATATAATATTATATATACATAAGTATATATATCGGATAGAAAGAGATATTGACTAGTTGAAAAAATCGTGCAGTTAACATGGGGTCTAGGAGGGCTAATTGATCACTGATCAAAAAAACTAAAAAAGAATAAGAAAAAAAAAAGAACATAAATGAAATAATTAAAAAGGGTTGGCAGGTCTGTTGCGAGAAAAATAAACAACGACTCAATTGTTTTTTCTGCTTTTTTCTTTTTTCTCCCCAGAGAAGTTCCATACGGATCTATCAAATCTGTAGCCATCTAAAGTCTTCGAGAATGGTGCAGACTGCACAAACAGACGCTATCTGCAACCATCTAGATATGAATAGAAGTAGAGAGAATAATAAAGAGAGAGAGAAAGAAAGAAAGAAGTAAAATTGAAAAAAACAAAAACAAAAAAAATTAATAATAATCATAAGCAAATAAAAATAAGAAAAGAGAGATTTACGGAAACGGAATTGTCACGTTGAATTGTACGTTGTAAACAAAAATAATAATTGGATTATTAGTTCTGAGCTGATAATTAATACAATTATATAGGACGAAGGGATGATGATGGGATAAGAAACTTGGTTTATTTATCCTCTGTGTTCTATAGCTAAGTTCGATTTGATCTCCTTAACAGAGTTTCGTTCGTGAATAATATTTGGCAATGAAAAGAAATATGAGAAAGATAGAAATTTATCATTCATAAAGCTGCTTATATTTTCCGATAATAATTTATTTCAAAATCAGAATGAGAATAGCCGTCCGAGGCTATGATAGTACATTTATGGAATCGTTGTATATTGTAACGTAACGTAACGTAACATAACTCTCGAGTCTCGGTAAATAATTTATCGCGAATTTTCAGTAATGTAATAAAAGAGAAACACAAAGAAGAAAATTAAAAAAGAAAAACGAAAAATTAATAAAAATACTGTGAAACGCTGGTGGTGGGGTATTTTTAAAAGAAAGAAATCTAGAGAGAAAGAGAGAGAGAAGAAAAAAAAAAAAAAAACAACAAAATAATACACAAGTTTCTGATCATTGAAACGTATAAATTGGGGATTTCGATCAATATCTTCCAATTACCCAATTACTATATATATATAAATAAATATAAATTGTGCCAACGTAAAACTTGCCATTTAAAACGTGCCAATATAAAGGATAAATACTTATCGCAGAATAAATGAAAATTAAAAAGAAAAAAAAAGAAAAAAAGAAACCCTCAAAATGCTCAATCTTATGAATTCCGCCGATTTATGGAATTATTAAAGATCTTTTTATCCTGAGTGAAAGACAGTATTACGAATTGAATAAAATTAAAATAAAGTCGTGAGATAATTATTACGTATATATACATATATGTATATAGGTACATATCTATACGTTGTATCGAATAGAAAAAAAAGAAAGGAAGAAGAAAAAAAAAAAACAAACAAGAACGAAAACCTAAAACAAGAAAATATAAGGAAATCGTATCAAGTACAACGTGATCAGGAGATCCTGAGACATATCTAACTTTGTAACTAAACATTAGAAATTAAATAGTAAGTTAAATAAACTTGAGAGCATTTGATGTTCCCAGAATGTGTACAGAGCATTTGAATCTTTCTTGTGATATAATCATATATAATTAAGATATACATATTATGATAATAATAATAATAATATTAATAATGAATAAATAAATAAATAAATACTTTACCTACATTCCATGTTTTTATTAGGGATGGTATTATAGAGAAGTGTACAACTTGAGATTACTTTATATATCAATACGCCATGTTTGATTCCGATCACTAATTACTTCGCGCTCACCGATCCTGAATAATAATTGTTATAAATATATAAATATAGATTATAAATATGAAGGAAAAAAAAAAAGATAAAGCGAAATCGCAGATCGAAGGTGGGACAAAATATAGGAATGTATAATATTAGAATGAAAGAATGAAAAGAAAAAAGGAAAAAGGTTTTAAAGAATAAAATCACGTATAGAAAATAGTTTTCATCTAGTTATTCGATCGATCGTATTCCGGAACTTAATAAATGTTTTTCCTTTTTTTCTTTTTTTTTTATATATAAATAATTATTTCAAATTTTCTTCCTCTAAATTGTGTAATTTTTTTGTTTTAAATCGATCGTTGCGTAGGATAGAGTTAAATGAGACAGTGAAAAGTTTAAAGCTCGATTAGCCTGATTATTATATAATAAAAAAACCACATATATAGGCTTCGGGCAAGCATGGCGCGTATAGTTCAATAAGTTAGATGAAAGAAAAAAAAAAGGAAAAAGAAAAAAAAAATTTTATCTGACCTTATTTTCACTCGTAACTAATTATTAATATAATTAGAAATCTTTAGTATTTAAGGTCCGTAAATTAAAAAAATGAAATGAAATGAAATAAAACGAATACTTATTTATAACCGCTATTATACATAGATATACGTAGAAAAGATATTTTCTACAAGAATTTCTGTGCCAACCTGTAATAAAGAATGTTGTCGACGATTAAGTTTTTTTTTTCTTTTTTTTTTTTCTTTCGCAATCAAGCATCGTTCTAATCTTGTAAGATACTCGGACTTAACTTTATGATATATATAGATACATACCATATATATATATATTATATATATATTTGAATTTAGTAGTATATTATATTCTGATATTAATACCGTTCATTTTTGTATATTGGTGTGTGATAAATAAATAAGAATATTGTTTCTAAGTAATATAAACGATGATTAACAAAACTTCATTTAGGTCCTCTATATTACACATTACATTACATACATTACAATACTAGAAATTTATTAACGCTGTTATTTTCACCTACGTCAGCTCCAATTTTCTTCTCACATATACACATACACATATATACATAATTTTATAATATAACTGACTTTCAAATTCCTCGTTTTCCTCGCACAGGGTTCATACGCTTTGCAATTATCTCATTTTCTCATCTGTATTCAACTTCCAATGAGCAATCAGAAATAAAAGAAATAAAAATTGATAAGAAAATAAAAGAAAGGATAGGAAAAGATGAAACAAATATCTCACACCTGCTCTCTAGTAGACGAAAGTCAGATAGTTTTATCAGATTATTGTTGTACCGAATCGGAAAGGCAAGGCCTGCACTTATACTTTGATAATATACAATTAATCCTCATCAATTTATATTATATTATATTATATTATATTATATTATATTATTTTTACTCTTATTTTTTTTATTCCTTTATTTCTTTATCTTTATGTAAATAAATCAAATTACCTACTCTGAGTTATATAATTTATATACCTACATGTAACGTAAACGACTTAAATTGAAGCAATGTAATTTCAGTATTTGCCAAGATTGTTTTATAATAAATGAGAAATTTACTGTTATTTTATGCACATTTATTCAATCATCCTAATCATCCCGATTATCGACTATCTCAATTGGGTCTTTATTGTATCTCAAATTTCCATTTATTATTGATAAATTTTGTGCTCGAGCTTACGACTCCTAGATTTGCTATTCTCTGATTCAGCGAATCGTTATCATTAATTACATATTATTTGGTCTGATTGAAGGTGGGATAGAGAAAACGAGGCGATTAGTATATTCGTATAAATATAATGTCACAAAGATTTATTTCCTTTTGTTTTTTTCAATATATATTATATATTTATATATATAATTCAATACATATAATATAAACGTTGCAGTAGTTTTCTGCACTGTTTCAGCACGCTTATGCGTATGTAAATGCAAGAGGTTTATACACGTCTGCAAAAACGTGTTTAGTGTGTGCGTTGCTTTAGCCCCAAGAATCTTCGACCTGAAAATATACTTTTCTATCTCATAAATTTTAGTTCATAATAAATTTAAACGACTGTCAAACGATGGAATGATACTTAGGATATAAAGCTGCGATTGCTTCAATTTGTTATAGCTTTATGCACATTGGGGTGATTGACTAATATTATTTACTGATTTGCCATGGTGCTCAAACGATGAGGGTAGATAAGTTATTTTCAAATATATGGTATTCTCATTGATCAAGAAGAGAAGGAAGTCTTTCGAAACAAGCATAAGAGGAAATTAATAGTTCATAAGAGAAGCATAAGAGAAAAGGAAAAGTATTAAGTCGATTAGTAAGGGAAAGAGTTGTTTTTAGTTTATATTTTATTTTATAATTAAAAGGATGTAAAAATTTGTAAGAAAGAAAAGCTTGAGATTATTCGCAAAGAAGAAATGAATAGAAATGATGACGAAGTCAAAGACAAGAAAATTTCATTCCTTGGTTTTGAAATTTTACAACTAAAGCCTATATGTTATCAAATGAAACCGAACTCTTCTCAATCTGTGAAATTGACGAGTTCAGTTGAACGAATAACGTCATAAAAGTTACTTTAAATTCAAGACGAACATTCAGTCAAGTCTTCAAATATTGAATTAGTTACGAAGACAGTTGAATTATTTATGTTCATCATGCGAGTACCTGGTTATTAATTCGTTTGTATTGAATTGACATAATCGGGGAAAGAAAATTTGTCTATTTTTTGAACCAGAAGGATAAGAAAAGGGAAAATACTCGCCTATGGCAACTTTGAAAAGTGATTTTCAAGTTTCCGTTAAAAAAAGGACTCTAGCATTCGTTGAATTTGAATTTCAATCGATGAAAGTATAAAGCCAAAACTTACAGCTCATTGTGTCTGGATAATCCTAATTGAGCTTATACCATGGCAGTATACTCACATAAAGGCACTTCATGGTCCGGCGCCTCAGAGAGACCAAAAACTTTCAAAGTTTTTTCGGCAAGTACGTGTTCCCACGCGATCAAGGATCTTCTATACACCTGATGAGAATAAAGTGAAAATCTTATTAGTCGAAATCGGAATAGATCGTCTCAATGAGGTTTATCATATTTCATGAAAACAGATACAGCCCTTTTTTTTTTAGAACATATAGTTTCACCCCATCTGGGGATTTTTCTTGACCAGTATATTATACATATACTTCTCAGCATTTGCTTTTTGTTTTTCCATTACTAATCGATTATGTACGATCATTATTACCTCTTACCAATAAAATTTCAATGAGAGGATGAACATTAAAATAAATTTATCAACGATTCATTTATCTTCCGATTAAGATTATGCCATTTGATACCGTGTTAAAGAAATAATTCCCGGATTGTGAAAAATGACGATAATAAATAATTGTCGATTACGTATATATGAGTATAGTTGCTTTGTACGTTAAAGGCTCGTACTTTAAGATATAAATTTAATGTTTACTAGCACTATCGATTGTGAAAATGAGTTTTTTTTTTTCTTTTTTCGGCATGTAAATATTAAGTTTTTTATCTCGCGCACACTTGTAGCCATTGTTATTACGTTACGTTAAAAGTTGCTTTGCGTATTTGTTTTTTTTTTTTTGTTTCCATTTATTTTACGTTACAACTCGAATTTCATATTCGGGTGTGATAAACGCGCGTTTATGTTTTAACGTCATAATATTAATCGGAATACGTATTAATTAATAGTTTTTATACAAAATAAGGACGTTGGGTTTTTCTTTGCCATTTTTTTTTTTTTTTGTTTATTTATTTTATTTGTATTTCTCTTTATGACAATTACATTATAGAATATGCGTGTGTGTGTGTGTGGGTGTGTCTATTTTTCATTATTCATTATCCATGTTTTTTTTTTTCTTCCATTTTTATTTAATATTCAAATATTTAGCGGTTCCTATAAATATATTTGATAAAATGTTTACGTCTATAAATCGTGTTGATAATAATTCCATGTTTTTTTTTTTTTTGTTCTTTTTGTTTTTTTCTTTCTTTCTTTCTTTCTTGATTCCTTAGTTGTTGTTTTTTTTTTCTCTTTTCACAAAGGTAACTATTAATTGTTATTATTAATTAACCACACAGAAGATTTCTTTTAATTTAATACCTACATTTAAAGTATCTAAATACTTATCTATATTACGGACATTAATTACTGACTTCTATAATCCCACAATTAAATATAATATTGTTTTTTTTTTGTTTTGTTTTTTTTTTGTTTTTTCTTTTTAATCCTAGACCTTATTCGTGTTGAATAAAATTTTTATTTTCAATTGCATGATATATATATATATATATGTATATATATATATAATTTTTTTTTTCCTTCATATATATATTTATATGCACATTTCATTTTTATTAGTATGTTTAAACATTATCTGACCTCGTACTGTTTTTTTTTTCTTTTTTTTTTTTTTACAGTACTTTTTAGTCAAAGAATAAATTTTTTTTTTCCTTTTCTTGTTTTTTTTTTTTTGTTATTAATTATTTCAGCCAATTGTCAGTTTAATATGAAATTGTTCGTTCACTTTTAATTCTTATAATATTAATTAAGAGAAAAAGAAGAGAAAAAAAAAAAAAAAATGAAAAAAAAGAAAAATGACGAAACAATTTTGTTATTCGTTCGAATGCGTATAATATTAGGGTATATCAATTATTATCTTACCATTATAAAGATTATGAACAAATAAATGACCTTAAGATTTTCTTATCTAAGTGTTTACTTATTTTACGCCACGGATCCTCTTCGTCCTTTACCCTTCGTCATTAGTTAGCTTCCACAGCCACGTCGTCTTATTCTCGGGATGGGGTATAAGGATCGGGTTTTATACTTTCAGAGAAATTAAAAGTATTTTCATTTTTTGTTGGTTTTTTTTTTTTGTTTTTTAAATATAGGTATATGGAAAAAAAAAAAGAAAAAAAATTTGAAAATAACGCAAGATTAAGAAGAACATAATTCGTGACGGAGATTACGGAATAACTTCTGTTCTGTTTTTTTTTTTTTCTTTTAATTTAAGATCGTTTTTTCCGTATCTTTCGGTTGGTTTTTTTGTTTTGTGTTTTTTTGATTTCTTTTTATTACATTCTCATCATTATGTTGTCCTTTTTATCCATCAGGAGTAACGAACTCTTGTTGACGTGTTCCATTTCCGGTCTGAAAATATATTATTTAAAAAAAGAAAAAGAAGAGAGAGAGAGAGAAAAAAAAAAGGGAAACAAAATGAGACAGAATTATTTGACAGAATATTCCGCGTTTTCTAGTTTCCCATATATATATATATATTCATAGATATATATGGGTGATTGTTTTTTTCTTTTTTTTTTTCCCGAGTCACTAAAAAATGAGCGGGGGTCTACGAGAAACTTTTTCCGAATAAAAAATCCCGTTTCATAAAACGTCCGGTATTTCTTTTACCATAGGTATGCAGTTCGTTTTTTTTTTTTTTGTTTTTTGTTTTTTTTTCCTTTTCTTACTTTTTTAATTAAATTTTAATCTTCATCGTTAGTTTTTTTTTTTTTTTTTTCTTTTTTAATGTCTAGATGTTCGTTCATCTTAGTCTTCTCTGTTTGTTTTTAAAGTTTTTTTTTTTTTTTTCTATATTTTGGTCGTAAAAATGAGGATAAAGCTGTAGAGGTAATTATTGTAGACATAGAGGGAAGGGAAAGGAAAAGAAGGGAAAATAAGGTAGGGAAAGGCGAGGTAAGATGAGGTAAGGGGTGGTGGAGATCCGGTTGAAGGATGGGAGAGAAGAAAAATAAAAAAAAATGTATAGTTTCAAGATTTTTACTTGGACGGACGGGAGTACGGAGCAGTGCGGTAGCGCGAGCTTGAGCTCGATGTGGTGGTGGTCTTGTATGATTTCCACGCGCGGCTCGATGACTCCTCTGCGAACGTCATTCATTGATGGATTTTCATTATTACAGGTTTAAGAAACACAACACCGAAATTAATTAATATTAATCATTCAAATATAGAAAACTATAAAATATATCTCGTTTCTAAGAATATTAAATAATTTGTTATAGGTGTATATATATTAATTACATATTTCATTAATTTAAGCCAGCTCAAATGTCCAACGTGTTTTTTTCTTTTTCTTTCCTTTTTTTTTCATTTAATTTCATTATAGACACGTGTCGTATGTAGAGGTACGTCAAATGTAATCCGAAGCGTCGTTTAATATTTTATCATTATTCTCAATATTATAAACTTTTGTTACTAAAAAAAAAAAAAAACAAAAAAAACAACTCACTGTTTTATAGAACCATACCAGTTTTTTTTTTCTTTTTTTTTTTTTTTATTAAGGTAAACCAGTAATAATGGGCTCGTTTTTCTCTTTCGTTTTAATAATCATTGAAATCCTCAAATTTTTTTTTTTTTCTGTCATCAAAATTTACCGTCATACATCAAGAGTGAAGCACGAGATTTACGAAATGAAAATAAAATTGTGTGTAAAAAAAAAAAAAAAAAAAAAAAAAATTAATTTCACCCCTAATTCTTGAAACGCGAAATAGATGAAATTAAGGTTTCGTAATAGAGTTTATTGGAAATTTGTAACATGTAGTTACTATAATCTGATATTATAGTTTATTTATTTGATCGACTATGAGATCTGAAGTGTGATTTTATGATAGAGTTCTAAAATTCGTTATTTTCACTCTTGAATAATGATTTCTAATCGAATCTCTATATTTCTTGAATATACTAAATATAATTTCGAAAGACTGTGAATAATTATTGATTTTAACGATATTATCGCCGAAGTGTTGAATGGCGATATGTGATAAAATTACTTAATTATTTCTCTTTGTAACACAGAACTATTCAAATGAATCAACAATTTAATTAATTTATTCGACGATTTGATTTTATACTTTCAGGTTCCTTATATACTTAATTTTTCTTTCTATCTTTTTTTTTTTTTCGTTTTTATCAACAGCATATCATCTTATATGAGTTTTTTTTTTTATATCTTTTATTTATTTAATAGTTTCATTTAAATATATATATATATATATACATGTCGTACGTAGAATGCAACTCTTTTTCATTAAAAAAAAAAAAAATAATAATAAAACATAAAAAAAAAAAAAATGGATAAACAAAATCAATTTATAGTTTATTAAACACTGGACTATTTGATCGTCTGAATACCTACAACTCGATGTTTAGATAATATTTCAATTTACCATTTTATAATGAATGGTTAAAAAAAAAAAAAAATCATTTTATCAAATTATTTGTTATTGATTCATAAAAATCGTCACGTACCTGGATACTCCGATGATTCGTAATAATCATGCGAAGAATGTGGCACAGCGTCGTCCTCATACTCATACGTCGTATACCTCGATGACGGGTAAAGATCATCCCTAAATTAGGAGAAAAACAAAAAACATGTTTATACATATATGAATAAAAAAAATATTAAAAAGAATTTCAAAAAACATGTAATTGCTGTGTGAACGCGAATAGTAAGTCGATTTATACCACTGATATTTATACCAATTGCGATAAAGACGATAATTATGTATATTGTTAATTCGGTTTTTTTTGTCTAAAGAAACGTGCAGGGTACTATATAAACTGTTAACGTAATTAAAGGTAGCTTTTCGAAATCACGTTCTAAAAGCTTAAAATAATGAACAAAGTTACTCAGGCTCAACGCAGGACCTTTTTCACTCAAAATTTAAGCTAGCTTAGGCCCGATTTTATTCAACTTCTTCTACCCCTGTGAGCATTAGGTTTAACTTTGATTCATGAATGAGGAGCAACAAAAATAACAAAAAATGAAATAAAAGTAGAATAACTATGGAAGAGGGTGCAAGGCAAATTAACAGTGATAAAAAAAGAACAAAAAAAAAAAAAATAGAAATAACCGAGGAAAAGGATTGAAACTTACGCCGATGATGACGTGTAATGACGATCCGCGTAACGACTGCTCGAAGAAGAAGAGGGATGATAATCATAATCGTGATGAGAGGCGACTCGGCTGCTAGGCGGTGGTGTGGGAGCCTCGTACCTACGGGAAGAGGTTCTTTCTTATACTTTAAGTAAGATAATTACATTAAGATAAATTCAATCAATATACATATAAGTTTGTAGGTTTAATATTTACCCGTAACTTTGATCCATCGCGACTCTGGCACGGTCCAAAATCGAAAATACCTTAGTCTTTGCTGGTACGGGACGTGTTATGGGTCCCCGACTCGACGGCGGTGGTAAAATCGCTGCTGTAATTAGAAAATCAACCATGTATATGTTAATTAAACTATACAAAGATATTCACTGCTAGTATATATGAAAAAAAAAATAAAATAATGTTCATTCTTGTACCAAGTTTCAAAAAAATTTCAAAAGATAACAAATTTCCAGAGAGAAAAGACAACTTTTTCTTTTTCATTAACCAGCTTTATAATTATAATCTTCTACAAAGTGCCGGAATAAATTTACTCACGTTTCAGTCCGTCTTTAGATGAAAAAAATAAAAGAGAAAACGAATAATAATAATATCTCAGAAATTACTTATAATACAAAAATTTATGCTCGACTATCTGATCGAGTGAAAATAATCCATTTATCAGAATCGATCTTTCCACCAATTGATATTTGAATTTTATTCTGTTTCCAGATTCGAATGAATCGGTTTTTAATTAAATCGCGATTTTTTATGACAAAATTTATAAAAAGGTGTAATAAAATCTGATTTAACAAACCTCTTGATGATCTTGGGACCGTAGGACGACTACTGGGTCTTAGAATACCACCACCCCTAGCAGACGGTCTCCTTTCTTCGCCAGCTGAAGGATCATCGGCCATGCTAAGTTCCATTTCACGCATTTGCTCCTGACGTATGTTGTCGTTGTTGTCTGGGATAAGGTACTTGCGAACTTCAGCCAAGGCGAATGCGATACGAGCATGAGCTTCTGCCGGTGGTGCCAGGGCAGCAATTTCCACATGAAGATCGTCGGATAGGTGTGCGTATTTCGGGTCCAGTGATTGACGGCATTCCTCTTCCTGTACGGAAAGCCACAACTATTTTTATTGTCGCGGAGAAGAATATCAGAGCTTTATGAATAATTATATATATAGAAGGGAGGAACAAGAACAAATCTTTGGTAGGAAAATTGACAAATTGTAGTTTTTTTTTTTTTTCTTTCAATTTCGTAAATTTTTTACTGAAAGTGAACATTTTAAGGACTCGTATTTCTTCCCTCAGAAGATGGGGTTTCAACGCGATCATTTTGCCTTTAGAGGGCTGCGCTTTTCGGTAATCGCGATGAAACTTTATACCGTATTTTTTTCTACGGAGATTAGAAGATACAGTGGGCAGAATCTTGACTTTGTTGAATAAATAGAATGGGCTTATTCAGGGAGATATGGATCAATTTGCGTGTAGATAAAGGGTGCGATAAATTTTGCCGAGTACGGTAGGTAGGTATAGGTAGGTACTATAATTTCACAACAGCATTCATATCCGAGCCGAACAAATGTTTGAGATTTGGTACGAATTAACGTGATCATCACTCAAGGCTTTATAAATAAATAAATTGTCAAGTATAATTAGGTGATTAAGAGAACGAGTGTAAGAGAGACGGATGTTTCATCCTCGAGCAGAAGTTATCTCGTATAATTTAAAGAATTCCGGAGGGACCCTAAGTACGGGTAATCATAGGATTTGGAGAATTTATGTTACATCAGATACAGAGAGTTCCAGAGAGATAACCACCTGTGAGTTTAGAATGTCAAAAAAAGAAATGAAAAAAAAAAAAAAAAAAACAGAAAAAGGCGAGGAAATAAAAAGATTATAATTAGCAAAAAGATTGATGACGGTCTAACGTGTTTAGCCGAGGGGGTAACTACTCGTGTAATAGTTGGAACAATTAGGTATGGAATGATATGAAATTATTGTGAAATGGTTCGAAATCGTCTGAAATGGTACGAAATGATCGCGAAATGGTATGAAATGCTTGTGAAATGCCTGTGAAATCATATGAAATGATTTTTAAATGTGAAATAGTTGGTACACAGAAGTTTGAAGTGGTTACCCCCTCGTGTTTGGCACATTACAAAAATTTGCCAATTTTCACCTACATTTATGACACGATAAAAAAAAAATGTATAAAATAAAGAAAGAAGTTGAGTCACTGCAGGGATCTTGGAAAAAGAGACCGGAAAACTGTGTTTAATATCTATAAGCAATGAGAGATGAGAAAGAGCTCGGACTTTGTTTCGAGAGTGAAAATAACAGGCTTAATTGGCGATTCGAATGTCGTTCTAAACTAATTAGAATCGTCTCCAAGAAGTAAGAAGATAAAACTAACGGTTTACTCGGGTGTCGGGTAGTTTATTTTCTTCAGATAATTGTTAGACTTCGAGAAAAGAGCTATAATTTCCGGAGTGACTTCCGGTTAAATAGTTCACGCTATTATGGTTTCTACGAATTGAGAAAATTATTGAATTAAGAAATTTGAAACGCGTGTATGGGGAAAAGCGTCAGGGAAAAAGAAAAATACCAGAAAACGGTTAAGAACTGAAATGGGAGTAACGAGAGAGCTCCGAAGTTAAAAACAACGCAAAAGTATAGACACGAGAGTTGAAAGTCGACGATAAATCGAATCGTTCAACCCATAGTCTGCGGTGCTTTTCGTAGTGAAAAAGCACCATCGATTTGTCATTCGGAGAGGGAAATTCAAATGTCTGTTTTTTAGTTGGTGCTCGAAGTGTTCAGACATATTTTTTTTGGCTACCTGAACGAGACCTCAAATATCTACGTGAAGCATTATACCAAACGGTGTATGTTAGTTTAGTGAGAAAACAAAAAGAGAGTTAAGGCAGTACATACATCTTCAGGATGCAGAAGATAAACACATTTTCAGAGATAGTGGTGACTGAGGTAAATAATATACAGACATCCAGTTTTAGGCTTTTATTCTACGTGATATCACCTATAAATCTCGACATTAAAGACCCTCGCATCTTACATCACGTGGGCACCATCATAGATTGAAGAGAGCTCTGTAAAATTGCATAGGTTGACTGCGGACTCAATTCCGAGATCAATTTTAGTTCAAATTAGATCCGACCTCGTAAGCTCATTCAATACTGATGTCATTTTAGCGTAGACTAAGATCACCAGCAAAATATCCCATTTTTTATACATTTTCTGATTTTTGAAATCCGTATACTGAAAAGTACGAAAATTTGAATTTTCTAGAATTTTTTTTCAGCCAAACAGATGAATATTTTGAGAAATATTTAGTCTACGCTAGAACTACGTATGAGAACTGCATGTATGAAAAATTATAGGTCGATCGAACTGATGGTTAGTTAGTTAATAAGTCAACATATAAAATATGTTGTTTTCACAGAGGTTACTTTAATCTATGCTGGTCGCCACATGATGTAAAATGCGAGGTTTTCTAAGATCGATATTTGTTGGTGACATTATGTAGCATAAAGGCCTGATACAGGATATCCTGCGTATCGTTCACCTCAGTCGCAAAAATCTCCATAAAATATGTAATTTTTGCATGTTCAATATATGTTTACCCCTTTAACTCTGGAAATAAAATCAGCATGATATTATTTATACCATGGACTTAGGTCTTAAATAAACTTGAGATAATTTATAGATTATACAGAAAAAGGGAAAAAGATGAAGATTCAAAAAGAATAAAGAAAAGGAAAGGCTAGGAAGTTAATAGCCGTGAGTATAATAACAAAAGACTTGCAGTTGATGGTTTTCATATTTTCTTTTCTGTTTTTTATCTTCTTTGTACGCGTTCGCAGGTTCATTTCCCACAATTTCCGCAACACTTTCAGATCGTGAGGCGTCAGTGGAGCTCTCAGAGAGGGGGGGAACTTTGACGTGAAATAAGGAATTTCATCAATCTTATACAGCCGTCCACGTCGTTACCGTCTTCTGATCAAAATAGAGAAGAAAAAAAAAAAAAAAAAAAAAAAAAAGAAAAGCCCAAAAATTTCGTGGCAAGAATCCTAAACACGATTTTCAAAGGGCGAAAATAAAAGGTAGAGGTAAAAAGAGAGATAGCAGTTTCCCTGGGGTACGTGCGACGCGAACTGTCACCTTTGACGTAAATCTGTAGTCGTGTTTAATAGACACTCGCTGAATTTCCGTGTTTTATATTTCCTTGAAATTCAAAGAAAAAAAAAAAACCCAGAGGGACAGGAAAAAAAGAGAAAGGAAATACTTTCCAGAAATTTGAAATAAGGAAGAGATGAAAAGGTAATACTAAACGTAACGCGATTCAACATATATACGTACGACTTACAAATTGGATCACGATGTAGGTTTAATATATCGTCGAGGATGCCTCTATATACATATATATATATATATTCGTATATAAAAAATATCTCAGTGACAAAATTTTCGCTGTATATTACGATACATATACGGGTATTTCCATATCTACACGACTTTTACAGATATACATAGCTCTGTGTGTTTACGCGATCTGTATGCGTGGGTGTCAGGGGTCGATAACCTATAAGCTACGCGCAGGGCTATTTCGAATGTGATGCAAGAAATACAGGGAATGAATTTTTATCACGCATTTTAGAATGTCAAATTTGAAAAGTCCATTTTATTTGTAAACCCCATAAGCTATATATTCCTCTTTCTCTTCCTGTCGCTTACCAAATCGTTTCCATTTATTCGTAGAAACAATACTGTACAGGTGTATATGAAGAGTAGCGAAAAAATAATTGAAAAAAAAAAGATAAAAACAAAAACGAATCCTTATTAACTCAATATTATCTTTTCAAAAAAGGAAGAGAAATAAGGAAGAAAAAACTCACAGGAAAGCCTTGTGAAGCTTATCATTACTTATTCGGGGGTAAAACGTTTTTGGATGTTGGAAGGATATTAAAAGTTCTCTTAAAATTTCCAGAGAGATAGAGAGATAGAGATATAGAGAGAGAGAGAGAGAAGATTGTATATTTGTGTCAAGTAGTATCAAGCTATGAGTAAACTCCTTTACTTCAGTCATATTTCGTTCTCAAATATTAGAAGAGAGATATTAAATGTGTCTTTTGCTCTTATACGTATACCTACTGCAAATCGCTGCACTATACAGGAGTAAGAGAAGAAGGAAGAAACGAAGAAGAAAAGAAATAAAAAAAAAATAAAATAAAAATACAAGGATAAGACGGATCAAACAAATTATTTTAGATAAAATACAGGAATGTAATCTTTCATATAATTTTCGAAATTTATCATTTTTATATCATCATATTGAAAACGAAAGAAGGAACAATGACTTCCTGTATTTGTTGTTAATTTTCTTCCCATCGAAGTTCACTTTCAATCTATTTTCTATGAATATTCGAGTATTATGAATTTCCAGGCTGGAGAACACCTTCTCTAAACTGAACCTCACATCAGTGAAGAAACAAGGCTCACCTCGATCGAGTTGCCAATAATTATTACCAAATAGAACAGCGATAAGGCTGGGTACGCATCTGTGTAGAATATACGTATATAATACGTGCAGGGTATATAATACCCATACGTATACGTAACCACGGAAAGATCTTCGCTTTGGAGTTTCTAGGCTTATTAAATTCTCAAAGTTTGTTACAGACAAATATTAGGGACGAGCCTTAAACCGGGTCGTCGAGAAGTAGGATAAACTTGGTAACAATAGGCGACAGGAAAGGCGGGGGTGTAATTCAATTAAACTTGACAAAAAACGTGAAAGGAAAAACTTATAACAAACCCATATAGAAAGGAAGGAAGGAAGGAAGGAAGGTAAAAGACGTGCTGCAGCCTCGTGTTATGGATTGCAAAAAAAAAATTGAAAAATTGAGAAATTGAGAAATCTTTGGGAAGGATCCAAAAATAATTTGGGTCATTCTTTTTTTTTCACATTCACCGATTGAATTTTGAACTGTTATCATAGCGCGATTCGTTGACGATGTATATACGTATACCTCTAGACGTATATTTGTAAATCGAAAAACGAGGTAATAGTCGAGTGACGAGCCCATAAAGAACGACCGCGATATTCTGAAATTGATTTGAACGTAGTACATAGGAATATAGGCAAAGAGAGAAAGAGAGAATTTCTGCATGGCAACCTATTGTATCGATATGACGATTGAATTGTAAAAGTATCGATTTCAATGGTAATAAATATGTATGTACTACCATATAGACATACATATATGTGTGTACATAACGTCTTTAAATTTATTATACCCGAGGGTATAGAAATTTAATTTTAGGGATAAAAGAGATTTTTTTTTTCTTGTTTTTTTCTTTCCTTTTTCTAATGAACGAATAAGAAAGTAAAAGGTAAATTCGCTCTACCCCTCCAGAAAAGAATTTAAAGCTTTATCCTCTGTATATTTAATGTCTCGTGGCCGCGGCCATGGTGGCCTTAGGCGATAATATTTACGACGAGGTCCAACAGAATATTCACCCCTCTCACTTTTCTAATATAACTATATGTATGTATATATATGTATTCGTGTATACAAGAGTTGAGTTATTGGTCTTACGATATTGGCAATTAGGGTATCCGTTTAAACATACAAATTGGCAGAGGCACGAGCGCGATTTCTCAAACGGTATATATATGTATGTGTATGTATATACGCGGTAATAAGTATCGATCTATTTTTTTTTCTTATCGAAAATACGACGTGAATACGCGAAACTTTTGTATCAACGAATTTCTCAAATAATCATATATTGCCATTTTCCGCAGCGATACCAAAGAAACGATGAAAAAAAAATGAAAAATCATGAAAAAAAAATCATTTCTAATGCCTGTAATTTATACGTAAGTTTGAGTTTCCCGGATACCGAGATCTATTATTTATTTTTCTTATTTAAAAATATACTCCAACATTTCCTAAGATACTGTCGCCAAATCGAACTTGTACCAACGTCGGCTACTCGATAGAAAACGGGGTAGCATACTATAAGGGAGGAAATGATGTGACACATGCATGTCCCGGACTGTTATTACGGTTTCATTATTTGTGGGGGTGTAAATTAGAGATTGGGTACAGGATTCGACCCGGAAAAAACTGCTTTGGAAGTAGAATATTTGAATACCATATAACACACGGGATATATGGTGTATTATTCCGTCTTTATCTTCAATTCCGAATTCAATTTCACTAAAAGAATGAGAATTTATTGGGAACACCACGATGAAATCTATTTAATACGCTCGTGTCAGTATCGATAGAAGAAAATTCGCTTGAACGTTTCGATACAGTAAAATATCAATAAATAAATAAAATTTGAACGATAAAATCAGGTAATTTGACCCGAAGTATACTATCGTCTCACTCGATTAAATCTACGTCGTATTATACTGCGAGAATGCGAAAAAAAAAAAAAAAAAAAAAATGTTGGTTTTGCAGAACGACGAGCGAGCGGTTTTGGTAACACAAGTTTCAGCCTCGAATTTCCCGAGGTTATCTCTGCATACTTAACCCCAATGTTTTCGGAGTATTTTTCTCTTTTAAGTTTTTTTTTTTTTCTTTCTCATTTTCTTTTTCTTTTTCAATCCCCAAGCGATTGCGGCAACTTAATATGCAGTATACGTGCTCTAAAGGTACGGATAACGATAAGGGTAGTAGTCCGATCCAGGGTCGTTGAAGAAAAAAAAGAACAAAACAAAAAAGGGAGAAAAAAAAATTGGAGGATAGGTTCACCGGTTCCGATTAAGGGAAGGTGAATTTGGATTTTTGCGAAATTGGTTAAAAAGGGTCCGCAGAATTCTGCGGGGACATATTTGAACGTGTCTGGGATAAATAAATACGAAGAAGGTGTTTCCAAGAGAAAATTCAAGCGGCGCGTATAGCGCGGAAAGGATATGGAAAAGCGATGTGCGAAACGGACTAGTTTTACCACCTTTCGAAGCTTTATCGTTTCGTATTTACTTCCATATTCGTCATTTTTTGCGCCAATTATAAAATTTTTCTGTACCCTTTTTGTAGTATTGATTTTTTTGCTTCGCAGGGGTAAACGAACTATGAAAAAGTGGATTATCTCGTGCGTGTAAATCAATCGACATAAATGGAAAAACTGTACTCGTATGATGGCGAATCGCGACGATGAAACAAACGGGTTGACAATGTTTGACGGATAGATTGCGAACTATCTATCTACTTTAGACTGACACGAGAATAAAACACTGCATACTAGATGTGTAATCGATTGCATCTGTATGAGAAAACGTGTGCACGAAACGTGCTGTTATTCATTCGACAACACCTATATGGGTAAAATTGCAGATATTAACATTTCTCTGTGAAACTAATACTTTTACGTTAATTGGGGATAAAATCCCTATAATAATTATACTGCATAGTATAATAAATATAATTTCACGAACGCAGTTTCAAACGAGATAACAGGTTGATTGAAGTCACGTTCCAATTTTTCACCGCCGACTCGACTGGACTAAATAATTGATTTCCAAATTTTTATAGTAATTTAAATGAAGAGCAGATGGGGCCAAGTCGACTCGAAGCGATTATTTTCAGCTGAAAATATCCCCGCAATGATTCAAGTTTTTGGAAAAAAAATGTTCAGACGTTTTTTGTAGCAATTTCATACAGCTTTGATACCGAATTGTTAGATTTTCGAAAACGGAAGTTTTGGTTATAGAAAAACGGAAAGATTGTTCAATCGGGGGGTTAAATCGAGATCCAATTACGTTATACGGCTGAAATAAATCGAAAGTGAACCATCTGAAGAAGAGCGGACTTTCATATCGAGAGAAATTAGTCTGATTTATGCTACGATTGAAGTTGTAATAGGTGATGTAGGTAATTCGTCGTCATATGTCTGTCGGAAATTCGATCTCCCCTAATTCGTCTTTGTGATATTTTTAAAGTTGGGGCAATTACTCGTTCGAGCAGATGAACAAGGGCGGTTGGGAGACACGGAACGATCGTATTGAAGTAAAGTTTTAAGACAGTTTTCGAGGTGAAACTGGGACTCGGGTGTTATATGAGGTAAGTAAGTATATATACCTATACTCCCCACGTCCATCTCTTCGCAGGGTTCTACATGCGCACGAATTCTCTAGCGAGAAATCCTCGCCGACTTTTTGAACCGTATCCGTGAAATTAAAGTCTCTCAAGCTCGTAATTCATCTCAGGTTTAACTCCCACCGCGCGGTGTAGAGATCGCGAGCAAACTGGGATTATACGCACGACCAATAAAAATCTCATGCGGAATTGCTCGTTATCAATGGCGGAGAACAGAAAAGAAAATCAAAAATAATAATGGAAAACGAAAAATTACAATTCTTTTCTTTCACAGTTCAATTATACAAAAGAGTCACTCGCCCGTATCATGACAAAACTGCAGAACTCTGATTGATACAAAAATTGCTTGAACGATATTTTGGGACCGGGTTGAAGTTCCAAATTTTCAAAGTTCCGAATGGTAAAAATTCCGAATTCGATTTAGAGGACTTAGAATTTCCAGAAACGTTGAGGTTTGAAACATCGAAATTCGGAAAGTTCAAAGATTCGAAAAACGGAAACCCTTTTTATCTACTCAAAGCGATAACTTTGATGACATGAATGGGGCCGGTTCGAAGTTCCGAATTCTGAAAGCTCTGATCAACAGTAAAATTTCCGAAATTATTTGCGACGATTTCGAATTTTCAGAAACACTCAAGCTCAGAAAATTAAAATTCCGAAAGGTCAGAGTGTAAACAGCTTAAGGCTCCAAAAGTCCGATTTTCCGAAAGTCCAAAATTCCGAAAGATCAAACGTGTCCCTAACGTGTCGACTAAACGACGCGCGACGGCTTGATGTTCAAGTTTCGGAAATTTGGCCTTTCGGATATTGAGCTTTCGGAGTCTTGACCTTTCGGATCTTTAGCTTTCGGAATTTTGAACCTTCGGTGTGTTGCGATTCGGAATTTTTTAAATCGGTTACATAGACGTTCGGTGAAATATGCTTGCTGAAAACTGTGAGTTCGTTGCATTAAAATTCGGAAATTTAACCGTTCGGAGCTTTGAAAATTCGGAACTTCGAACCGGCCCCACATGAATAATTGATAGGATTTTAAAACTTGTTTTTCCAAAAACTAAATTCCAAGACGATTAATTTGGCCAGTTATTGCTTTCGATACGATCACTACAGTCCGAGTTATCGAACATTGAATGAATGCATGGGTGGATTTCAAGATTCGGAGGTTTGGCCTTTCAGATTTTTAGCTTTTGGAATTTTGAACCTTCGGTGTTCTTCGTTTCAAAGTTTCTGAAATCGGCTATGTACAGACTTTGGGGGAAGTGCCCTCTCTAAAAACTGCGAATCGTCAATATTCAAATTCGGAATTATTGCCGATATTTTTAATAACTAATTATACATATATCGGGGATGGGAAATGGGTGATGAATAGACGGTTTGATAAGGTTGGTAATAAGTAGGTATTATTACTTGGTGTACCTTTTGCCTATCCTTCATCGAACCACGTCCCAAAACAGCCATCTTGCACATAGTTTCTTCTTGTAGACGTTTCATCGAGTTTCCCTTGGGCCCAAGAAGTTTTCCAACAAAGTTGAACTGAAAATAAGTCAAAGAAATATATACTAAATTAATGTTTTTCGAACTACGATAATTACATCCTGGAAGTGGCAAAATGCAAGGTAAAATATAAGTACGGGAAAATATATAAGTATAAATTATATGTGTATACTTAAAGATCGAAAAATATACTGTATTACGACGAAAATATAACTAATGAATATTTTTATTTCCTTCAACTTATGGTCAAAAATATAAGAAAAATTTCTTCTCATTTTTCGTTCTCAATTATCTTTAATCAAGTACCTATCTCTAATTTTATAAATACCTATACATAAATGAATTTCATTCACACTTTAGGTAAAATAATCGTTTTGGAGTGAAATCCAATTTACGAAAGAGAGAATAAATTTCGGGCTGGCTGAGTCAGGCGGTTGGTAAGTGTAAAACAAGAGTAATGAAATGAGATGAAAAATATAATGAAAAATAAAGAATGAAAGTTTGAATAAATAATTCGGAGCTATTCGATCCCGGCCTCTCGTGAGGTGCGTGCGGCTTTTATTTTTTCTTTTATTTTTTTGACATTCGTATACCCAGAAGGAAACCGCGAAACACGTTCACGTTTTGCTACGGATCTGGGTTTATTGTCTCGTCGGTTGGTCGACGCAACGAAGTGAGTAGGTAAGCATAGAGGAAGCAAAGAAAATGGAACTGAAAAGTAAAAATGAAAGGAAAATGGAAGAGG
Organism: Tenthredo scrophulariae; assembly: GCA_963978835.1. Lineage (NCBI taxonomy): Eukaryota > Metazoa > Arthropoda > Insecta > Hymenoptera > Tenthredinidae > Tenthredo > Tenthredo scrophulariae. The sequence continues at coordinate 4,474,323 of OZ022230.1, read as the reverse complement.
AAAAGGAAAAGGTAAAGGAAGAAGAAAACGAAAAAGAAGATGAAGAAGAAGAAGAAGAGGGGGGTACGATAGTGGGGCAAGCCAAGCCTCATTGTAAGGTAAATAAATAATGCATCAAAAAGAGATTTCAGCTAAAATACGACCTCCCCGCAGCGACGTTTCTCATCGTTTTGTGTAAGTGTACACACATACACACACATATATATTTTATAAATATAAAATATAAAATACAGAGAAAATATAAACACACATACATATAGGTGTACATATACGTCAGCAAGATCGCGACTGTTTTGACGCTACGAGAATCTCAAACAGATTACTCTCCCGACTTGCGATTGTATTTTTCATTTCGCTTCTGGACTGTTTGAAGTCTCCTCAAGAAACTCACCAGGGAAATAAAAGGTATGAAGAAATAGTGAGATGATATAGAAAAGGGCACTAGGTTTAATAAGGGATATACCTAGTCTGAAACCTCGAGTTATTGGTTCTTATATTCACGATTCGTTCTACAAGTCGACGACTTCTAAAAGTTACATAATTCATTTTTACACATTTTTGGATCAAGAATTTTGTATAGCCCATTATCAGAACTTGAAATAAAAAAATCGCCAATATTTGAGACGAAGAATTCAGACATTGACGCCATCTACGTCGAAGAAATCATTCCTATGAAAAAAAAAAAAAAAAACAAAACAAAAAGAAAAGAAAAGAAAACAGAAATTGAGATAGAGCTCAATTATTTCTGCACCCCATGCTTCTATCTAACGAGATACGAATCCAATGCTCCTTTTTGGCAAGAGAATATGGCCCATATCTGGAGCCGTTGTTGGGTACAGTTATTAAACTAATCATACCCCTGCAGCCTCCTTGATTATGTACAGAATTTAATTAATCCGATAAGATAGTTTTCCGAGTTTCTGGCCGCGAAACTCTTGACTTACAATAGATTAGACACGTGCAGCTGAGGGATTATACTTATAATACCTATCAATAAACCCGGAATACTAATCGCCGCAAAGTATAACCACGATCTAATCATATCTTCATCATTACGTTCCAGCATAAGAGTGATATTCCTGGTTTGTCATGATGAAGTAAAAATACAGAAAAGCGAGTGGAGAAAGAAAGAAAAATTTAAGGGTTGTGAAAAAAGGACACATATAGCGACGCGAGGTACAGTCGTTACTTTTGACGAGCCCTGTTATAGGCACGCGCGGTTGAGTTCAAGAGGGTCCTGCAGCTACCTCAATTTAAAAATCCCATCGCGAAAGGAATTTTTGTTAGTTCAAGATAGGTAGATATACAAGTTCGTTCGGACATACGAAAGTGACAAAACTGTGAGGAGCTTCTCTGTCCCTATTGTGTCCTCGATGCAAGCGTTGGTCCTGATCCATTCTCGGTGTGACGAAGACGGTGAAAAATTTGTCCGATAAGTTTTCCCCGCCTAGTACGTACCTAGCTTCGAATTCCTTGGATTTTTCCTGAATTTAAGGAATCTTTGAAACCCGATAGAAAAAAATATTCAATCAATTTTTAACCACGCGCTCATCGCTCAGACCGAGAAGACAAAATCGGTAATTTTCTTTTTTTTTTCTCTCTCTTCCGTCATCGCGGCTCCAAATTATTTTCATTGTCATGACCGAATGTACGACTTCGCACCCAATAAACACCAGAATCATTCACTTATATATATATATATATATGTATCAAAGGAACGCGTGGGAAGACCGCGAGTTCATTTATGCGATTTTTAACGACGGTCAATAAATTTCAAAACTATACCTGGAGCAAAGAGGAAAAAAAAAGAAAACGTTTCTGCGATCTGGCCTTGTCCATTTTCAGACCAGATCTTGTCTTGTATCGTACTGCAGCGATCCGAAGGTCCGAGTATAGATGTATAACAATAACGTCTCTCTATCGATCCCTCGACCCAAGCTACTATACTAGACAAATTTAGTGGGCCAAGTCCCTAGTCAAGCAGACTCACGGTGGATTAACTAATAATATGGCCCTTCCTATAAATTCCTAGCTGATTAGAAAGGTCAAAGTAGGGTTCTATATTTGATCACACTTGGGACCCTTCTATGTGGTGCAGGGTACTAAATGTACATCCCATAACGCACAGATTCTACTACGATTCCCTTGTTTATTAGCTAATGAAAAGCACTCAATTTACAAAATCATTATATATATATATAAATTAGGGTGGTCCTTATTTGGGGTTCGGATGAATTTTTTAGCAGGCGCCCAAAAAACGGCTCCAAATAATTCGAAAACAAAACGAAAAAATTTCGGCTATCTTCTCAGTGTATATTTTATTGTGAGTAATAATTTTCAAAATATAAAACAATAGCAAACTTATAAGCGCGAATTTCCTATACCTATACAGTGTTTGATGTCGAATATCTGATAGGGTTGAAAACTTTGTTTAAACAAGAATGCGTATAATATTTGATAAATCGAATCAGAATTTTTTTTTCGTTCCTAAAATCCCCTCGAGATGAGAAAAAGTTTTTATTCGATTTTTCTTTTCCTCTTTTTTTTTTTTTCTTTTTTCTTTTTCTGTTGTTTTAATCGAGAACAAAAAGGGTGAGACGAAATCTCGACCGGAACTTGATATCTACCCCCGACTCAGCCCCGCGTCTGAACGCGTTTAGAACCGAGCACGGTAACGAGCTTGAAGTTATCGTGTGAATTACCGCAAAGCAAGAACGCGTTCGCTGCCAGATAGATGCCGATTTGCAAAACGGGGTACCCCGGGTACGGCTCGCTGACCGAGACGTGAATTAGGCTATACCTTATACTCTAGTGTTTAAGGGTGCCCTGCTGTGGCTGTGGCTATGACTGTGGCTGTGCAATAGGTGTACGAGGCGACAGAAAAGGGCGGTGAAAAATAACGTGAATTTAGTACCTATACCTACACGAATCTGGGGAAAAACGAGACCTAGAGAACCGCGGAGTGTTAGCGAGGGAGTAAGTGATCGAGGGAGTGAGGAAACGAGAGGAAAAATAAGTGAGGCAGACTTCATTAAAATTCCGGTTCACTCTCATATTTATTTCTGTCTCTCGGTTATCCGCACAATCCGTCGGTGGAATTTTTTAATTATGTTGTTTGTGGCTTAGATTTTTTTTTTTTTTTCAATTATTCACTGAGCGTCTTCTTCGTTTTTATATTCTTACTTCGTTCTCGCTACTAGTTATAGTATTTTTACCTTTATTTTCATTTATATTCTTTTGCTTTCTCTTGATCGTGTCGGGTGCAGTTTTAACAATATTCTCTCACATTGTTTCTTACAATTTGATATTGTCTATAAATTTCAATATTATGATGATCTCGGTACGATTTCTAAAAATTATAAAAAATAAAAGTCCAGCGCAAACGTATAACTATGCACGCATTCGTATTTCCGCACTTTCAACGAAAGTGAACCGCGGAGTGAATTAAAATTCCACGTATAACTATATCAGGCTCTGCCAACCCGCTGACAAAGTTATAGGAGGAAGAAAAAAATTCTAGAACTGCGTCACTACGTGACATGTTTTGAATGGGAATGGAGCTCGACCATTTTCCGAAGAAAGTATAGAAGAAAAAAAAAAGAAAAACGGAGGCATAATTTTACGTCGCCTTTCACTGCGAATCAAATCATAATTTTTTTTTTTTTTTGGATAAAAAAGATTTCGGCGTCAAATAGAAGCGGAAAGAATGAAAACTTGAAAAACTGTTTCAAAGAAAAGATAATAAAATCAAAAATAAACAAATTTATACAGAATATCCGATCGATGCTTCACGTCGAACAAAAGATTGTCCGTGTCTCTGACGATGAGTCCGACCATACCATTACTTATTCTACTTGTCGTCTCGCCGCGTATACCGTGCGGAAGTAATTATAAGAGAAAAATAAAAAGCGAGAAAACCGTCGTTTTTTGGAGGTGGTAATTATTATATTTTTCTGTATATTTACCGCAGGAAAACTCAGTCGAGTTGAAAAGTTTTCTACGTCAATCAATAACGAGCGACAAACTGGGCTATCCCATATCTCCCTTTTCGACTTGAAAAGAGCATCGATTTTATGTAATGTACAGGGTGACCCGGAATTCGCGACGAGGAATTTACAGGGTAAATATTGATCAAAAACGGGATCGAAATTTCCTTAGTCGTTTTTTCCGGAAGGGCTTAGATTTCTCGTTATAATTATTTCAAATTGAGCCAATGACGCGCAGCTTATAAACGGCCGTTCGTCGATGTGATTACCGCTCGGTTGTATGCGTGTCTCCCATCCTATTGCCACCGCGAAAACAAGTGCACACAACTAAGCGGCAAGTACACCGACAAGCGCCCGTTCTTAGATCGCGCGTTATTGACTGAAATTGAAATAATTATAACGAGAAATCTAAGCATATCCGGGAAAAACGGCTAAGGAAATTTCGATCCCGTTTTTGATCAAGATTTACCCTGTAAATTCCTCGTCGCGAATTCTGGGTCACCCTGTATATATAGTTGACTTTATTTATTCGCTCGAAGGAAATTGATGCGAGTTTTGATAAGCGATATTGATGGCTCATATTCACGCTTGATAAAAAAGAAAAAGAAAAAAAAGAAAAATAATCGAAAAAAATGGGAATATGAATGATGAAAGAAATGGCGTTAGAGAAAAGAATAAATAGATAAATAAATGAATAGATAAATAAATATAATCTGAAAGAATAACGAACGCTAGGGGTATTATACCCGCAACAACGAACATTAGAGCGGAAGTTTGTCAACGTAAAAGTAATTTGAGAACGCGAACGCGTTTGTGTAAAACTGGATCCTGCAGAGTACTGATTTATTTGTTTAAAAGAGGCGTCGAGCGGCTCGTATAGCTCGTAAATTTTTTGATCTGGGTAAATTGGATTTTTTATTCGTCAAAAAGTCGGATGGAAACGACCGGCCGGTAGAAACGCGTTGCGGAAAAGAAGAAAGGAAAAAAAAAAAAACACAAAAATTTTTTTTTTATGACCCCGAGGCGAGGTGTGATCCGCTAAAAAATCAAAAATCTTATCAGCGTTTTGATTTCGTTCACCCGTTGCGTTGAATTATTTAGAAATTTTTTTTCTGAAAAGTTATAATGAAGTTCGTTAAATGAATATGAAAATTTAGAAGAAAAAAAAGAAGAATAATAAGAGCTCAAAACGGTATGCAGCGTTTAGTTAAAATGTGATTAGTTCTACTCTGCTGTTCGCTTAATGTTATACAAGAATTTTAGCCCTCAAGGTACGTTTAACAATGATTAATTAGCAGTATTAACGCGGAGGTAAAGGAGGAGAGAAGAAACTGAAGGAGAAGAAGCAGCTCTTCAAACTTTGATAGCGTCTCTTCCAGAGACGTGAAATGATTTTTCATCGGGTGAAATGAGTATTAAAATATTCTGATTGCCGCGTGAAGAATATTAGTAGCCGTGTACCTACCTACCCACCTACCTTGTTTCTGATACAAGAAGTTCGTATTAGATCCTAAGACAATAGAACCAGTTGAGAGAATCCTCAAGTAGGTAGGCACAGACGAACGAATGAACGAACAAACGAACGAACGAATGAACGAACGAACGAATGAACGGAGGTACGAATAGGAACGGGGGAGTAAAACTTATAATTAATCAAGATTTTCGAGGAAGATTGAATTCATCTCGTCTGCTAATTAATGCCGTCAGACCAGCAGCGATACGGAATTATCTTCCAACGAAATCAAGGTCTTTTGTCAAGAAAATCTGACAGCAGGCAGACAGACAGACCAACCAACCAACCAACCGCCCAACTTACTGACTGTCAGACAGACTGCGTGATTTTTGCATCTACGAGGGAGCTGACACCCCCTTTTCTTTACTCTGTCCCCGGTCCGTCCGCGATTCGTTATTACCATTATTCCAATTCTACCAAGCCTAATTACTCCGTTTCAAATCTTCCCATAATTTTAAAGATGATTCAATTCCAGAATTTGGGTGATCCTACTGCTGATGATTTCAAGACGTTGGGTAGAGGGGGACTGCGACCAAAAATTTTTGGCGGAAAAATTAGTCGACTGCGACGGAATGAAAATTTGTCTTTTGTTTTCAACGTCTATTTCCGTTTATTTGAAAAACAATAATATTCACTTCTAAGGGATGATGATTTTTCGGAAAAAATTCAACAAAATACTTGACAATGTAAATTTCTACCTTGTTCATTTCGAAAACCACTCAATAATCTCGAAGAAATTATCCATTTAGTTTTTACCCGAAACTATAATCGGAATTGCGAAGATTCACGGGTTTATACCGGCTCGGGATGACTCCTTAAACTTTGATAGCAACATTACAATAATGTCAGTTGTTAGCGAGGTCTGACGATCTTTGGCGTCCCTTGCGGTGGTATTTTAATACGACAGCTGGCTATTATGTCCATGCGTCTTGGTGAAAAAATTTTGGTTATATTTTCCCCTTGCGGTATGGTAGGAGCAGCAGCTGGTTAGGTCTGCAGGGTTGTCCGAACCCTTCGCGTATTTCGTTGGGATGATAATTGGCCTTTATGATATTGTTATTGGAGGCAGAGAAACGTCGAGGCGAGTCATTATGAATTTGGGAAAGCGAAAGCGGGGTGCGTCTACATCATCATCATCGAGGTCGGTTAACTTTATCGTCACATTATTTCAAGAACAGAGTATAAATCTCACCCGCATATTTTTTCTTCTCCACCGTCCAACGTTGTGTGAAATACCCGCAATACGAAAATTGAACCTCGAACCCAAAGTGCTTGAGATATACTTTGCGAAAAATATATGTACCCATATCCCACAGCGATGAGCGAAGACGAGGTAAATAAATGGGATCTTCTTTTACCAAAGAGAATTTGATGCTTATGTCCAAAGTGTATACGTGTGTATTTCTTCTCACCCTACTGCGCGTATAAATATATATATGTATGTGTGAAAATCAAATTTCCAAATGCTTTTCATTTTCAGCGACGACGATAAGGGTGCAGAATTATTACTTTTAAGAAAGAATAAGGAAGAGCTATACAGAGAGAGAAATACGGAACGATAATTTTTCACGTGAAATCTAGACTGGCTAAGGTAATTCATATCATATAATTTCAGTTGCTGCTGCAACATCATTCGACAATATTAGACCAGGCAGAAGGAATCTTCCAGAGCAAAAGTGGAGATGAGAGAATGGCGTTAATCATAAATTGAACCGAAGGCCTAGTTATACCTATGTTCGCTATTATAGTATATTGAAGCGATTATATCGTCGGGGGTGTAGGTAGGTAGGTAGGTAGGTAGGTAGGTCTATCCGCAATATATTGGTTCAATCGATCTTGATTTATAGCTGATTGGGGTATATTTCGGATTTAGGAAGCTTTCGTTCATTTTCACTGCCACGTTATAGTTTCCTCGAATTTCACCATCGAGAAGAAATGTGCTGATACCAATTTACTCGAAAGACGTGTTTCCCAGTGCAATTGAGATACAAGTAAGTATATAAGTACGCATCAAGAAGGAAGACCAAGAAAGAAAGCCTACGGTTTTTTCTCTTCATCCGAATCTTTTTTCATAATCTTTCAGCTGAGGTGCCAACTTCGTCAGGGTCTCCCCTACGTCTATCGATGGTAGTCACAGAATGAGGTAGACATCCAAGTGATAAAGTCAAGTCTTTTATTTTTGTCGATCAAGACTAGGTTTCCGTCGATTATTTATCTGTGACGTCGGTGTTGGATAGTCACTGATTGTCTGCAGGCTTTGAGAAAACACATTTAGGTAGTAAACGACGGTTCAAGCCAATATAAACACGACGCCTCGAGCTAGTGGGCCGCGTGTAACTATAGGAGTAAAGTTCAAGTCACGCAGAAAGAATTATTTCATTGATGACGTGCTCGGAATAGTGGATTTTCCACCCTACATCCCCTCATAGAAAATTAGGAATTAGATTCACGTTTCAGAGTTCAATCCAGGATTCGGCTTTCTTTTTGATCAAAAATCTTGGAGGGTAAAAAGGGGGGCAGAAGTGACTGACGTCTCCGTGCAAGTGCAGGACTGTACATTACATTTGAATTTTACGTGTACCTATATACATTATACATAGACATCAGATCTGTTTTTGTAATTAGATTGTAGTAAATATGGACGTGCGGTAGTAGCCACGATGTAATTAAAATGTCTACGTCTCTGGGACGCCAAATGCGATGCAGATTAATGCATATGAGCGAGATTTTCAATTTACGGACCGAATAATGTGAATGGTGAACGAGTGAACGAAGCGTATGATCAAATCTGATGCATGCGAAGGCGCGGAATTGAACGAGCTCTTTCTATGTAGGAATATAGATATGTACGTGTATGTCAAGTCACTATACGTCAGAATATTATAGCAAGGCAGTGCCGCCAGCGCGGAGAATTAATTTCATTTGAATTAATACGAATCAAGGTTTATATACCTATATTTTGTAAACGGAGAAGATACGTTGATTTTATAGATGGAAATCATCGCGGTCCAAGGACCTTTCTGTAAAAGAGATAAATCGGAGAAAAATGGTGTCTAGAAAGAATTTCGATGTTGATCCCGACTTACAGTTTGTAGAAAATGTGTTTCCCCGAAAGTTCAGATGGCCGATTTGAAAAACTTTGAAACGAATAACACCGCAGGTTCGAAATTCGGAAAGCTGAAGATCCGAAAGGTCGAATTTCCGCAATTTGAAATTCAGGCATGTGTTCATTCAGTGTTTAATAACTCGGACTGTATCGATCGTATCGAAACCAATAAGTGGTCAAATTAATCGTCTTGAGGTTTAATTTTTGGAAAAAAATTTCAAATTTCTATCAATTATTTATGACATCGAAGTTATCGACTTAAGTAGATAAAACGGGTTTCCGTAAAGAGGTTCTCTATTGGAATGAACTATTTTCTCTCTCCGCATCCTGAGTAGCTAGTAATACAGAAATTTCCGAATCTTTGGACTTTCGGAATTTCGATTTTCTGAATCTCAACGTTTCTGAAAATTCTAAATCGTCCTAAATGAATTCGTAATTTTTTAACAGCTCGGAACTTTTGAAATTCAGAACTTCAACCCAGTTCTTAAAGAAACTCGAAATTGAGCCATGAATCTTATGAAAATTAATTACACCCGTAAAGGCCCGAGTGAGGTACGCTTTTTTGAACATTCTATTTATTCTGAATGGAACCACATCGTGACACATATATTGGGGATTGAAATTTAATTAACAGCTAATTCGATCCACGTTTCGCAAAAAAAAAAAAAGGGAGAGAATCCCAGTGGGTCCTCCACCCGGGTAATAATGGTATATATATCTTTTTAAATCGATTCTTTCGCAAATTAAAAGAAAAAAATAAAAATTCTGCATTCCGAGTGTGGTTTAACGTCACGAGTATCTTTAAAGTGAATCCAATTCTTCGTTTTCTTCTTATCCATTTTGACTTTCTGTTTTGAAAAATGCAGCTCAAGTTCTGTGCCAATAAAATATGGCAATAATTAACCTGCGGCATCAGTGGTTTGAAAAAGGTCCTCAATGAATTCATTCGCACTCCGTATACATATATGGTGGGGGACATGGCAATTATGGTTATAATATAGAAATCTATACAGGTACCTACATAAGTTGTCTACTTCTGAGGTAATTCATAATTTCGAAAGGGTAAAAATTCCCAGAATTACCATTCCCGCACTGAACTGAAGTTTATATATACATGGTAACAGATGGTTCGCGATGGAAGGAGAGAATCTGTGCAGTTTACAGCCATTAATCACAACGCAACGCAGCGCAACGTGGTGGCTCTCGCCAGATAACGATAACGTCGCTAATTATCGTCGAATCGTCAGAGACCAGCACCGGAGTTCTGGCTTGCGGTGTTTGCGATATGGAAAAGGGTGGTAGCGCCGTAACAGCAGTGCGGGTGTCCGTTTAACGGATGCAATTAGTTCAAAATTACATACCGAATTAATAAAGTGGGAAAGTATCCGTTTTTAAATTTCATTTGGTGTACAGGGTGATTCAAAATTCGTGACGAATCTCTTGAAGGGTTAATCCTTGTCAAAATTGGGATCGGAAGTTCCTCAACCATTTTTTCCAAAAATGTTTTTTTTTTTCCCGTAGAACCATAACACATTTTTTGAACATCTTTCACCAAACAAGAAACTTTCACTGAAAATGTCTGCAATATCGAAAAAAAAAAAAAAAAACAACTTATTGCCATCATTTGGGATTGCTTAAGACTGTCAAATGATGTGAAAAAAAACCGTATTATGATAAAAGTGATTTTTCTCAAGAATTTGGGGCACGTGCCATTGGGGATTCTTGAAGGAAACAATCATTTTCCGGAAAAATGGCTGAGGAATTTTCGATCCCAATTTAGAGAAGGATTAACCCCTCAAGAGATTCGTCACGAATTCTGAATCACCCTGTATAAGACAGCAGACCTTTATGTAGTTTCAGGATTTGAAAATTTTATTCAATCCCGGATATCGCGGTGAAAAAAATCTCGAGGAATTAATTTTATCCATGTGTAACCTAAGTAGATAAACGGTTGAGATTCGGATTTTACCAAGTAAGAAATATGTCGTGGAAAATCGGCTCACTGGTTTCAGGGTAGGTATATATGTATCGTGGGTTGAGGAATTTAAAGAAATTGTTAAATTAAGTGCTTCTTCTTGATCCTATCGCGTCGTTTGTTTCTCTTTCAGAAATGTATTCAGGGTTAGCGTCTCAAGCCTTGTTTATCATCCCTCTACTACATCCAGGAATACTTTTTGACGAATTGAGGAGGAGGACTGCTCGAAACCCTTGTGGGTACAGCGATTACAGAAATATGTATTTGTAAATTGAAGAAAAAGGACGAATGAAAGCCAGCCGTAGCCAAAGTTTCATTTTTAAATCGATCAGAATATCGTGCGAAAAGCTCTTTCTATATTTAATTGCGATTTTTTTCGAAAATATCGCGTATGTCGCTGCTTTTGTTCCTTATATGCAAAATACTTTTCATTGGTTGAATTTCAATTCCAATTTTAATATGCAAATAATGATTTATCACTCATGAATATTCTTGTATAATAAAAGTTTGCGGAATAAAAAAGGTGAAATGAGCCGTAAAAATTCTTCTCCGTTCTTAAAACCCTTAGGAATCGTACATAACGTTCAATTGATATTAATCTGAAAATAAATTTTCAAGAAAACAACCAATTAAGAACGGCACTGGGAATATAGGAGGGTTTATATATCATTCGCAAGACGCATGCTCATGGGTTTGGATATTCTTAGTATACTCTGGCGTAAGTATAAGTACTACTTGCAATTCTTGCCAGAGCCTATAAGTCACTCGGCCCATTCAAGATTCTCTAATTTTAGCAGGGCCATTAATTTCGAACCAAGGCTTCTATTATCGTTTGCTAAATTATTTTTATTATGCTTATATAAGATCAGATTCTTATTCGTCAGTTTCGTATGAAGTTTGTCTCATAATAAATCGTGTGCAAAAAATTGTAGGTGCACATACCTATATGAAAATTAATTTTTGATTAGAATTTTTCAAGAAAACCCTCAAAGAATAGAAACTCGCGATTTCGGTAAACTGCGTTCATGTATATTCACAAATATATGATACGAAGTAAAACTGCGGGGTTTTCGATCACGTTCGAAGTTACAGATGAGTCCATATGTGCCGATCGCTCAAATCAGTTACCGTCGGATATTATTTCCGCCTGAAAGATTCGCACAAATGATTTAGCCATGCGAAAGACGGCCGAGTAAAAAGCAGAGAGATAGAGAAAAGGAAAGAAATAAAAAAGGAGAAGCGAATTTCATCAATAGCGATTCTGTATGAAGGAATAATTCAAATCGATCAATGAATTGTAATTCTCCCATTGCTGTCTACTCTTTCGTGATATGCCTGCGCGGTGCCTCTGCAGAGAAAAAAAAGCAGCCTCGATTTATTCAATCAGCTAGAACCCGAGGCGCACGTAGATTTCACATATAAACCTCTGATTCAATATCAATTTTTCATTTCAAGTCAGAAAAGAGAAAATGAAAAAAGAAAAATCAATTTTCTCACGTTAGCCAATTTTGTTACGAAACTCGCTTAATGAACTCTTCGACACGAGTTAATCCCTAATTTCAATTCACAACCATTGCCACTTCATGAACTAGACTATGAGGAAAAAAAAAAAAAATTCTCAAAGCTTGCGAAAATGAATCTTCTTCGTGATAGACTATACCAGATTTCAAAATTTTTATTCTAAGTCCTTCCTAGCTCCAAAATACAATTGTATACAACCAGCGTAGGTATACAATATTTTCCGAATCGAAGTCTCGTTTTGGAAAAAAAAAAAGGTATTTTATAATTCGAAATTTGTTTACATAAACTATTATAGGGTGCTAAAACTTTCGGGTAATTTTTATCCAAGAGAAAAAAAAAGGTCTCGAATAAGATGGACCCACGACTTCGACGTCGAAAGATCGACTGAGAAAATGTTGTCGCAACTTAGATTGAATTTTGTCCAGCTTTTATATAGCTTTCATAAAATGTGAAAGGTTAGTAAAATTTCAGAATTTCTCCATAGACATTGTGTTTCATCTTCGTCGACTTGAACCTAATTGAGTAAAAGCGTAGATATCGGTTCATCATTTCGTTTAATATAAGAAAAAAAAAAATTGATGAAAAATAACGAAGGTTCATCCGTTTGATTAGAAATTCTTACCTTTGGATGTTCACGTACCGGGACCAGCACTTTAACTGCAACCCTTATCGGTTTTTCTCGATAAATATCAACGTACTTCGGATCTCTAAGAGGTTTTCCGATAGCTTGAGTCTTTTGAATTTCTGAAAACAAAATAAAGGAAAAAAACACAGAGAATTATTATCAAGAATAAAATTCACCGACGACGATATATGGGTGGGTCGCTCTGTGGTTCCCCAGAGTTGGAGATATGTGAACTATAATATAAAGTGTCGACACACCGTTTGCCCCCCGGCTCCTCTATTTTCATATTTATCTTTAGAGTTTGTTACCTCGTCTCCGCAAGCCGTTTGTTTGTTTCGACGTGGATTTATAGAACCGAGTAAGAACCAAGACACCAAATATCTCAGCACGTAGGTATAAGGTAGGATACGTGCCTTAGGTACCTGTGCATATTTCATACCTACGTCTACTTCTCAATATCGAATGTACGTGAAAATGTCGCGATAAAAATAGTGAAAACCGAAAAATAAAAAGGAAAAATGTCTGTGCCTACAAATAGACGTGACGACGTATACAGCCATTTCCGGAAATCGTTGCGAATTCGAGGTCTAAGGTAGAACACCCTATATTCTTCAGCTAGAGTTTCGGTTTCTTTATATTGCTACGCGATACGTCGTACGGCTCTGCAGGGTTTGATCGAAGTTAAAAAGTGACCAACAACTTTTGGAGTCCGGTTCATGCGCCCAACTTTACAATGGTTGATCAAGCACAAAAGGTCTACTTTCCTGTAGAAGTGTAGAGCAACACCGTATATACAGATGATGTGAGTGCGGTAGGTGAGTCGCGTCGCGTCGCGTATCCTTGATAAAACTTTTTCAAAGGCTCCGTGTTTTGTGCTTAACCGTGAGCCAAGACTTGAGCAGAGTCTTTCTACCCCATACCCGGACCTCGTGTATTGTGTTCTGATATCTTTTCTCCACTATCACATATCCAGTACCTATATCCGCGCGGTTGCTGTCGTTTAGTATTTCTTCTTCTTGTCCCCTCGTACAAAATCCTTCTCTTCAACTTTACCCGACCTTATACACATGGCAGGCCATTCAATGTCGTACACATAGCGATATATAGAGAGGCCTAGAGATTGAAAGTTGCCGATAATATTAGAAATAGAATGAATAACCAATAAATGAAAAACATTATAAAATTCATAAAATATAGAAGAATCGTTACTGCCTCGGCGAAGGGAAATTGAAACTGTATAACTTGGGAGAAAGTGCGTAGGTAGGTAGGTATAAAGTTTTCCTAAAAAGAGAAAAGAAAAAAAAGAAAAAAAAAAAACATCGCAATACACTTAGATCGCAGCTCGGAAATTGGAAAATCAAATGAAACGAGACACGGTCGGAAACGCCTTGACCTTTGACCTTTCTTTACGTAGGGAGAATAAAGTAAGAATCAAAGGATTGCAATGAATCCCGGGACAGGATAGATTATCCTAGCAATGAGATTTTCAAATTTCTATACCCATGATAGAAAAACTACTGTGAATGACGCTGTAAATATTATTCACTGTAATATTCGGGTTATTTTATAGTTGAAAAAAGTTGTGTGTCATAAAATTGTAAGCATTGAAATTTAGTTGGAAAAGTTAAAGCCCGCTTTAAGAGTTGAGCTGTTTTTATCAGATCAACGATTTTAGATCGTAATATATGTCGTAGGATTCTCTTCAGCATGAAAGAAAGAAGAGAAGATCGAGAAGGTGCAGAGATATAACTATAAAAGTAAGCAACCCCCGTGCGCAAATAGTCTTGCTATAAAAAAAAAAAAAAGAAAAGTTGATTAAATTCCCCATATTGTAAGTAGTAATAAAGTAAACTGAATGTGAAACGCAAGAGTGGAATTCATATCGTAACGAATCCTGTATAAGATCAACGAGTAAGATTTTACATCCGCGAAGCGAAAAAATAAGATTCAATATTACATTTTGAATAAATTTTATTTTACCTCTAAATTAAAATTCTACTAATAAATTGCCGACTCGTTTCAAGATCGATAGTTCAATTCCCATCCCGGTTTCAGCACCGTTAAACACCTCGAAATCCTGTGTCGTAATTTCCCATTTCCCTATTTTCCAGAATACCAAAATCGAAGAAGTATAGTTGGCACTGCAGTGAGAAGAGGAAATGAAGCAGTTAAAAATAGGGGAGAAAACGGCTACCCAAATGAAAAAAAAAAAAACAAAAAATAGCTATTGCAAATTTTTTTTATTTTTGTTTTTCAATTTCTATCAGAGATTTGACTGTTTTATGAAAAAAAAATAATATATATATATATGTAAATAAGGAATATCTTTTCTTCGCTGTACAACGAAAGCAGAAGAAACTCGGAAATGACTGCACAACCGTAGGTACCTACTATCCGCAGATCTATACCGCAAGCCATAACGTATAGAGGCTCGTTGAAATATCTACGATGGTTAAATTTTTAAGGTGAAACTTCGAGTCGATTTCCGTTTACGATATAGTGGTTATATAGTATAAAGGCTTAGGTATACCCGGAGCCAGAGATTCTAGGGTAGATTTTCACGGACTATAGATTCTCATGAGTCGACTATCGGACTTCCTGTTCTGGCCCGGGTGGATAAAGGTACTTAGTTCCTACGTACAGTTATAGATGCGTTCTCTTGCAGAGGTGTATTGTCTTCTGAATTATTGATAAATATGTTCCTCTCCTCGAGCACACCACCAGTACCAAGATCGTACGTTTCTCTTGCCTCTAGTCTCGCCCCAGAGTTTCTTTGTGTTTATATCTGTTTCTGGTCTGCCTACGTGTAGTGGTACGTGGCCACAAGGGGACGGCGAAGATATCGCATCATGGGGTGTCTGGGGTCGCCCTGAGATCGCGGAGAAAACCGGAAATCGAGAATAATGAGCATTGCTCGAGTGTTTTATTGGCTTCCGAATTTGAAATACGAGGGTTCGAGGTCCTGGATATCCTTACGGAAGCTCCGCAGGACTAAACCGGCTATCTTGCACCCGGCTAGCCCGGCTTACTGAGCGGGACACAAATTTTCTCTTTAGATCCAGCCTCGGCTTATTTTTTTTCACCGTCAAAAAGCCCTTGGTAACAAAGACAAGGTATACGACACAGGCCAGTGGTTCTAGTCCTAAGATTCGCGAAGGAAGGAGCAACCTGTGGAACATTATTCATTTCAATTCAAAAAAAGCTTCTAGATGTATGGCGAAGGCAGCGTTTTTTCCCGTTTTTTTTTTTTTATCAAAACTTGCAATCTTTTCCTACATCACCATGGGTATAATGAGAAGTAAAAATGAAGGGCGAATTAATCAGTATACAGAAATCTGTATGAATAGTTGTATGAGAATATTGCCGTAAATACCTGCGGCATATTTTGAAATTGGAAAAGATTTTCCGTACCTACCGATCGAGGATAGATTTTACTACAATCACATGCATCAGACGAAGTGACGCGTTTTATATGACAGTAAGAATTTTACCAATATTCCTGAAACTACCTGGGTGAGAGGAAGAGTGCAGACGGAATTCAGGAATTTCAATCCCTAAGGGGGATGAGAAAAAAAAAAAAAAGAAATAAAAAAGCTACAGCTTCTTCCTCTTATTATATACCGAGAAAAAAATAACATGCCATGACCAAGCTTCGATAGAAAAGCAATCTCAATCAAATACCGGATGGGAAGTATACGCGTATGCCGTTACTGACATGTTTGACATTCCTATTATAAATATGAGATCTGAAAGGGCGGTCATATTATCCATACGATCAAAGGCTCGGTGTTTTTTACTATCGAAGTCAAGCGGGATTGATCGTCCATGTCTCGTTAGTAGAAAGAGTTTTGAGTTTGTATACGTCAACGCTTTTAATTCTAATTACCGGAAGAAAAGAGAAGAAAAAAGAAAAAAAGAAATTTCAATTTTTTTTTTTTTTTCGGTAGAAAGTCATCGGTTTATCATTATATTATTTCGCAAAAAATAATTTCAATCACTACCGCAATCCGAATGTAAAACTTGATAGAAAAATATTTTTCTTTCAACGAATAGCTTTGATCTATAGGTACAGCGGTGATTTGCTATTAAGGTTTGAGGGTATCTATATAGAACCGCCTTATCGCGAATCTATGTATTAATACCGGTAAATATCAGTTTTCAAAATTTATAAGCTGGCTGAGTAATTGACGGACATATTCCCACCCCGGTTTGTTAAGCTCAAAATATGGTTTTTTGAAAAAGAAATTTCGTATCTAAAATTACTTCTTATTCTATCTCGAAAGCGTTATATCTGGCTAGGTATAGCTTTTAACGATCTGTTCTTTCTTCTTTTTATACTTCTCGCCCTTCATGTTTATACCTACCCCACTCAGCGATTATAATCATCAGACGATCATTAAAATTCTACTTATTTTTCTCTCACCCAGAAACTATAATTATATATAAGACCGGCATTTCGTCTATTCAATTGGAATTTTATTAATTCAACGAATTCAATAATTTTTCTATAAAAAAATCAATTTTCTCACGCATCGTTATAATTACATATTATTTATCAAAAAAATCAAAATAATCAAACTATAATAATATTATTATCATTATTATTCTTGTTATCATTTCTGTAAGCCTACTCTGAATATCGGTCAATATAATCAATTCAAAGTTGAAAGGAATCGGACTTCTTCCAACGCCGTAATGAATTGAGACACAATTCAGAATTGAGGGTATAACAGGGTAGAATTTAAATTACAAATATCTTGTAACGAAAACCCCTGTGGGGCATTTTCGTACCCTAAATGGATGAATCCCCGTTCCTCGCAGGTTGCCCGACGAGGCACGTCGCGACGCCTGAATGTTAAACGTTTCGTAGCTGGTTGGGACTACCGTTGTTATACTTTGCCACTGGTTTATGGAAAATACCAAGCTGTCGGATTCGCTATAAATTTTCGGTATAAGGTTTGCTATATATTTCCTTTGTTAGAGAGAGAAAGAGAAGGAGACGATCTCTGGCGCTGATGAGACGCAAGCAGTGATTAACGCGTAACCCTTTAACCATCTTCCAACTATACAACCTCCTACTAGATCTACCTCCCATCTTTGCTGTCACTTTAATAAACGGATGGGTAATAGTAGTTGCTTGTTTGTGGGTTAAAACAAGAAGAGTTCTTCTATGACACGCTATGAGATTTATCGGTCTAGACGTATCAACGTTTATTATATATCATCTAACCCAATTTTGCGAACTCAAACATCAAACAGAAGGTTACACCTTGTATATTTCTTCGTATTATGCAAGGCCGGAAAATTCGAATCGTATAATTCCGCTCTGGATACGAAAAGTGAAATTTGAAAAAAAAAAAAAAAAAAAGGAAAGAAAGGACGGGGAAGATAAGATGAAAATAAATTGTTATAAAAATCGGAAGAAGGAACGAATGAGATGCAAATGAATTAGCATATATACCCAAGGGTTTTAGGAATTCCGAATAAACTGGCCGGGTCTTTACGGATGACAGGAGCTTTCGTACAGGTTGACGTACGAGGTACGTAATTAATTCCATGTCCGCCTCTTTCACAAGGGGCTCAACTCTAGTTTCCTGGTTCTTGTCTCTCAGAGATGCATAACTGCAGCATTCCAGGTCACTGTGGATACAACACGCGGCTTTGGTGTACAGATACGTCAAAACCAACCGACTTATTGAAATTTATAACATACATCCGGGATGAGAGACGTATGACGAGACTTACTTCACTTTTCTGAACAAAATCCTGAGAAATCGATATTTTAAGAACAAGAAATGAAGAACGACGTATATGGGGGAATAAATCGTGTTATAATAAAAATAATAACCAATGAAACGTGAAACGCAGTAGGTATACCTAGACGATATGCTGCTAGGGATGAAGGGATGAAAAGTATGACAGGATATAAAAATAGGAGAGGCGATAGATGCAGCAAACTGGCAGACGTCGAAGAGGAAACTCTCTGTATGAAGATGTAGCTATTGCATACGGGAGACCCTGACGAAATGTTCGCTATGGCTATATAAAGTTTTTGCATAAAATTCACGTAGCGTAAGGGTACGGTGTCATTCTTCTCGGTTCGATGCATATAATGCAGGGTTATAGCCACAGTAGGTACCTACGTCATATCGACGTATAAAGTACTACCGGGAATAGGAATACCTTGGTAAGACATAACTAGGCACGAAATGAGCGTGTGAGAAATAAAAAATGAAAAATGGAGAATGAATTTATACTTTAAACTTACGCACTATTCATTTTTGGAGATCGTACATGGATCTTGTTGTGTAGGCGAGACCAGGGCAGAATGAACCACCAGGTTATCTTAAGCCAACGGGGTAAAATTAGCCGCTCGTAAAATCGCAGAGAAGAAAAAGTGACAAAATTTACATCGGAAGTAAAAAAAAAAAAACAAGAAAAAGTTCAAAGGAAACCCGCAACAGTATATAAGACTGTATTTTTCTTCAGTGCCTCGTGCTGCCCCAGTCCACCCTACTTAGGGGAATAGGCCAGGACCAGTAAGGAAAAAATGCTCCGAAATGGGGATATCCATTAATAAATCTTTAAATTTGACACTGAGATACCTGGCGAGCATTGAACGCGTTTAGAATAGTTTGAGATTTTGGGAAAGAGGAGCTCGACGAGCAGTCTCAAAAAATTTAATAATTCTGAAATTTGACGAGGATGTACATAGTTTCATGCAGAAATATTTTCACGGAAAGAAGAAAATGAAGAAAAGCTGATGAATAATCAAATTGTAAAAAAGGTTGAAATTTTTCAAGAGGCCCATCTTGCCTAGCTACAACTAACGATACAATCATCCTCTTGAATGCAATTTTTCGATTCTTTGTAAAGGTTCTTTGCCATAGTGTGGCTTAGCCTCGTTTCCTTCAGGCGTAGGTTGGCGAGTAAATTGGATCGTGGCTTTTAACACGTGTGAAAGTATAAAAGTTTTCCCCAGTTTCATCAGCTGGCGCTTCGATAAGTAAGAAGAGTTCGAAGAACTTTGATATATAAATGCTTGACTAAAGACGCAAGATCCGAAAATCCTCACGCATTAAGAGGGGAAAAGATGTGATTCGACCGAAATCTAAAAATAATTCTGTGGGCAGGTGAAATTTGATAGATATCTCAATTTCGCACCTCTCGTTCTCATCTATTCGAACTATGAGAAAAAATGAACAAAATTTGAAACAGAAACGAACATTTGTTCAAAACGAAATCTGACGTTTAAAAAATGCTAATATTTTGTTATTTTCGAAGACTTCGTTGAAAAAAGTAAAATCTAGGGGTTCGCCATGAACGATGACGGGAATGAAAGACTACGATATTGTTAAGCAAAACGAAGGACCAGCCAAACTGATGCCCATGATTAACAGGAGGCTGTCTAACTGGTTTAAATATCCGTTGATTAAACTGTAATAAAGTATTATTCCACATGTTCAGCTGTTGGCTTTAAAGCTAGGGTAATATTTCAGTGCAAAATTTCTGGTAATCGTTGGCCATTCGTCGTCTGCACCGTACCTAACATAGATAGGTATAAATAAGTGAATGAATGAACAAAGAAAAGAGCTAAATGTATATCCGGCGATGAAGAATACGAGAAAATCCATCAGATTTTCAAACGTTTTAACGTGTTCCATTGATCAGGTGGTAATTTGATTTGGACAGTGTCCAGCTCTAAAGAAAATATAAAAATGATAGAAAAAGTTGAAAAGATGAGAGTTTGCTCTCGATGTATTTTATCTCCGCGGTCGATTCGTGCTTGACCTAATCTCTAATCTGCTGCCAATTTCTTGAATCGTATTTTGTCGCGTTAATAAAATGTGTGTGCCGATGCAGCGAGTACGTAAACGTAAGAAAACTCATGCAGCGGTGCAGCGGGTGGTGAAATATCATAGAAGTTACGTTAGCGTATGGATACAGCTGGTCCAAACCGCACAGATGTTTCCGGATGGAATAATTGGATCGGTCTTCGTATCTGGGTTAACTATTAAAAGATTCTAAACAGACCGTCAAGAATAGACGTACCGAGGGAACGAGGCTGGAGTGAATCTAGTTACGACGTTTAACGAGAAACGGTTTGTCATTCAAATCCAGTATTTAAGTTAGCTAATAAATTTCACTGGGCATGATATACAGCTATAGGTACTGCATGAGTCATTACCGCGTACCGTTTGTTATAACAATTTTATAACTACTAAGGAACAACCCCCGTCTGCATTTGCCTTCTTGATGCTCAACCAATTGACAAACCCTTAAACTTTATCTTGTTATTCTACCAGCACCGTTTACCGTATCTCAAGACCTCGTTATCCATCTCGACTGAATAATACTTGGATACAATCGTTCAAGATTTTTCATACTAAAATAATATTCCAAGGGCTCTTTCCGAATGATGTAATAAAATTCCGACGTAAATGTACTAAATTTGAAGACTTTAAAACGGATGCTTCAATGGCTATACCATATTGTATATCGAGGCTTCGAAACACCTTGGGAATTATTATTTTTTTCTTTTTCAAATCTCAGGTTTAGTTTCATGAATAATTAGAAATTATTTCAAATTTTGTCCACTTCGCCTTTGCATAGATTTATTCCAACGGAGATGAAGAATGGTCATCAATATCGAAGAGAGAAGACCTCGCTGGTTATTGTCGGTGTATTAGTTTCGACGATACAGCTTTGGCCGTAGAACGCTTTTGATTTATAACTGTCTTACGAAGCTAGCCTAAGGGTATTATTTGTTGCTATACCTACTAGACTAACGTCGGGCCAAACTGAGTCTTCGAAATTAAGCTTTCGAGTCCTTTGCAGCTGGGTGAAGGCCAATCGGCGGTAATACACAGTTATACAAGTGTCTGGGTTGGCAGAGGCTCTTTTTCTGCAGCCCTCTCTGAAAAGGCGGGTGGGTTGATTGCGGGTTTACGTCAGACAGTAGTTCGCCGGAAAATAAAGGAAAAAATGAGATAAAGAGATAAAGAGAGAGAGGGAGGGAGAGAGAAGAGAAGAGAAGAGAAGAGGAAAAGAATTGGAGGGAAAAAAAATAAAAATAAAATAAATAAATACAAAAACACCGGCGACTCGAGTGGTCGCAGGTGACGAATTTAGATTTCCTGTTCTCAAGAGCCTGCGTGAGCCAATGTTGGGTCTACGAACTTATACTGCAGCTATTCCAGTCTGAAGTTATATTTGGAACCGTAAGAAATTGTCTGGCTAGTCAAGTAATAATTTGAATTGGTCCGGCTTTATACAAGCTTGAAGAAAAAAAGAAAAAAAAAAAAAAAAAAACAGGACAATTTCTTGAATAAATTTAGCTCTTCACGACTCGAGACGTGACGACTAGTATCTGCCTCTAACCCGACGAGAATGAGACATACGACGATAATAAATTGAGTAGTGAGAATTTTAATTTACGATATGAGATTTATCGGAATTTGCTTTTTAACTTAGCGGAAAGTTTTCTGCTCAAAAGGACAAATTAAATTTTGAAGAGATTTTTTTTGAAGTGAAAACAAAAATATGCAAGAGATACGACGAATACAGAGGTAAATGAGTGATAGGTCGAATCAATTAACGTCTAGTGTCACGGTCAACCAGTTTCCGAAATAGACGGGTTGTAAATACGTCTGTCGCTTACCTCTGTGACATTAGCAGACTTTCTAAGACACCGAAGTCTCTCTTCTAACGACGAGAACCCTTGCGATTCTTTTTTGGCACAGTAGGTATGACCAGATTCGATCAGTTGATTATTTTTTTTTTCCTTTTTTTTTTTCTCGGCGCGATTGATTGCTTGTTTTATTCTTTTTAGCCATTTGATTGATTTCGATATAGCTACTAGCGACAGCATTTCCGATAATATGAAATATTTAACTTTGACAATTGATAACTGAGATGAAAAATATTGTAAGTAAACCAGATATGAAACGGCTGCAGTTTCTCTGCACGAGGAAAATTCAGATGATTTTTTTTGTTTCATTTTTCTTTTTCTTTTTTTCTTTTATTTTGCAAACTCCGAGGGAACGATGCCAAAAACATAATACCGTTGCATAATAGTTTGTGACTTAATAAACTTGGCAATAACCACGTTAGTTATGAAGATCTAACTATCGTATGATTTTGCATAATATTTTACGGATTTTTAAGAACCTCATCGTGCTGAAAAAAAAAAAAAAGAATTATACGGTGAAAACTTTACGGATTTAAGAAAAAAAATAAATAAAAATAAATAAAGAAAAACCTCACATCACTCAATTTTGCGGAAATGTTTCTTTTCTTTTCTTCCATTCTCTTCTTCTCCCTCATTATATTTGGGTAAAACGATTTGGAAATATTTTAACACGTAAATCGACGGCAAAGTGATTTATTACGCGACTGTATAGCTGCATGTGTACTTCGTCAAAGATATTTTGCGAGACGGAGTGCAGAACTTTGGTAAATTTTACCATCCCCGACTATCTCGTTGTGTATAAACTTTGCGAAACACAACGCTGCTGAAAATAATATTGCCAGGAAGAGAGAAAATGGGAGAGAAAGAGGATAGAGATAGATGGAAGTGAGTTCTGAGTGAGTATCATCTTCATCTAGGTACGTAAAGGAAAGAAAAAAAAAAAAAAAAAAGAAACTAAAGTTCGGTAAAAACTTTCGGCGAAGGTCGTAGGGAAAAGTTTTACTTGAAACGACAACAATTTTCTGGGTCATTTTTAGCCAAACTGAAAGGTAAGGTTGGCTCATTTGATCCACACCCTTAAGAGAGTATAAGTATCATGTACCTAGTGCGAATGAGTTTTTTTTCTGCAAGTAACGTAAGTATAACAACCTTACAGCAGCCAAAAGAGAAGCTGCGGGGACGCGTCTCGCGTTTGCAGCTGATCGGGGAGAAAAGAAAAAGGAAAAAAAAAAAAACGAAAATAAGAAGGAAAAGGAAGAGAAAAACAAATTTAGTAAAGAGAATAGATATAGCTATATCTATACGAAAGATCTACTTCAACTAAAACTAATATCCATAAACACAGCTTTGCCCTAGTGCTTAGCTTAGCTTAGCTTAGCTTAGCTTAGCTAGTTGGTAATCAACGCCGAGGTATAACCTGTCGCTGATAGCTTCTAAAGCAAAGGCGAAGGAAAAAAAAAAAAAATGGGAGAAGAAACCAGTAGGGACTAGCAGTTAACCCTTTCACCTTTTTTCAATCTTTTTCCGTTTTTTTTTTTTTTGTTTTTTGGATTTTTTCTCGACGATGGAACGATTTGGGAGAAAAAAAATGAAATTTATACGAGGTTATTAAATTAGATCAAAGCAAAAATTCTACTCTCAAAGACACGAAACTATCAGACAGTTATAGAGATGTACTAGGTATAGGGGCGGAGTAAATATATTAACTTTAACTATTGGAAATAAGTTTTCTATTAATTTGTGTAATAGTCGTGTATGGGTGGATTAGATTTGTAAAATTTAATGCCGGGAAATATGATATTGGAAGTGATTTTGGTTGGAGAGGAGAGAAATAAGAAGAAAAAGAAGAAAAAAAAAAGAAGAATTTAGTCCTTTTTTTCGAAAATGTCTCGTTTATGAAAAATCGTTTGCCCCTTTGAACATAGGGCTGTCCACATATCTATCTCGAGTTAGAAAAAAAATTGTTGAATTTTAAAGTGAAGACACACCGGTCCAATATTATAAATGATCAAGTTCTTGGTTCTGAGACCAAGCGAGCAAAGCGCGCGAGTCACTTTGTAAGAAATACAGCGAAAGAGACACACATTCATCGGAATAGTCGCGGACAGCGTATTTCTCTGATATTTTTAGGAATTTGAAAATAGCATCGTTCGTCCGCACCGCGAGTGCCAGAAGTTAGCGAACCAACCTGTCATCATTTTTGAATTTACTACGAACTGCAAAAAGCGTGACTCTATCTCGTGGCTTTTGTAATTTTTTCGTTTTTTTGTTTCTTCTTTTTTTGCTATTTCATACACCTGAATTATTTTCGGTTAAAAAAGGAAAGCAAAAACGAATTAAAATCAAATAAATAATCGTATCAATTTTCGACGAATTATCAGTCCCCCTCAAAGATGTTATATAGTATTTTTATCCGTTTGAATAAAACGCTTTAGGAGTACGTGATCGTGATAGTAAAATTTCTCAATTCCTGGAAAAAAATTTTAGTATACTAGAATTTTGAAAATATGTTATTCTTGGCCGGCTATTATTTCGGGGAAAAACAATGGCAAGCTGCTGTTATAATTTTCTTCAAAGAGATTCAGACGGGAGAGAAAATTTCGCGAATATAGTCAAGTATTTCAGGATATGGTCGAATTCATTTGACTGATATACAGCAATGAATTTTACTCGCGACAATTATTGTTATAATATACGTATACACGACACTTTAGCGGCGAGAAAACGGCAGACATTCTCGAGACGGACGGGTGGGCGCGGGCGTCGCGACGGTAAGGGATCGGGCCAGTTCCCATTAACAAAAAGCTGGCTATTAGTTGCCAAAATGGCACGCGTATCTAATGCTACTCATATACCCTTCTAACAAGTCTATTGAAATTCGTGTGTATGAAAATCCAATCGTTTTGTGTGAGGGAAAAAAAATAAAGATGTTTTTTTTTTTTTTTTTTCACTTTTTCTATTGTTACTCAATTTTTCTAATTAACGTTTTGTTTTTCGTTCAAATTTCGTATGAACTTCGAGCGTATCGTTTGCAGTCTTGCTATACCATTAGCGATTCGTTAATTGGTTCAATAATTAACGACTCCGATTTGCTCTGAAGTCGTAATACTCAGAAGAGGTGGTGGTTACCTGCGTTCGGGCTTAATTCTTAACGAGGAAGCCTACAGAAAGAGAAATATATATATGAATGGGGATTAATCCTGAACGTCACGTAACGTTAATTAATAACAGTCACGTTTAACTAATACGTCGATTATATCATATGCGGACTTTGGATTTCTGTATATTACCTTACCTAGGTGTGGATATGGTATCACGTATACCTACTCACATATATACCCGATCGAGATAGTAAGTGAGCGAAAATACGACGGGGAAAAACAATAAACAGAAAAGTCTTGACGCACGTGGACCGAGCCGAATTCACCGCATAAACAATTATTATTACTGGAACGTTTCCAATAAACAACGGTTCCGTTTCGGCCAAATATCATACCTATAATAATTCGATCGGAAATCAAAGTATAAAATACAGAGCTAATAAATGGTTCCATTCGGTGCAGGAAAAATTTTCGAGACTCGCCAAAATAGCCTTGCGCCCGTGATGCACACAATATTTTTCTTAACACCTGCTCTGTAGAAATGCCTCTTTTCAGACCGAGTGCAGAGCGGGCGCAAAACATGATTTTGCGCCCGAGGGCCGAAAAGTCCTGTTTTGCGCCCGCTCAAGAGGTCGCAAAGGGGCATTTTGCGAGCAGGTGTAAAGAAAATATTATAACCTGCAAGGAAATTAGATTAAATTTTAATTTTTTTTTTTGTTTTTTAATTTTGATAAAAATTATACGGAAACAATAAAAATCATCGGTTTTATACATATACCTACGTGGACGTCGGGCGTCGTGTGGGATTAGACCAAGGGTGTTAATATATCCGTTGAATATCTTAATATCAATAAATTTTGAAGCCTCTTGAAAACCGGCTGTCATATATAGATCGTGGCATATGGGTGGCTGTACTAATCGGATTTCTACTATAATAATTCCTATCGAAATATCACCGATATATCATGAGAAGCTGATGGGTGTATAGGTACGACAATATCATGTTAAGAATGAATTTGAAACTGGAGAGAAACAGCGTAAAATATTTTAAAGAATAAAATTTCACGAGGTAAGTATATGAGGCAGTAAAGTAATCGCGGAGAAAATATAACATCAAGAATTATATATTTTTTTCGGAAAAAATACGAAACTCACTGATTAATACATGTGTTGACAATATGTGATAATTTCTGTGAGAATTAAAGAGAAAGAGAAAAATATAAAAAATAAAAAACCGTGTAAGATATGAGATTATATTTTTCATCTATAAATGAAAACGATGTTGCTCATTATTCAGCAAAATGAGAGTATAATGGAAAATGGAGAGGAACACAGCGACGTATCTTTAAAGTATTTTAAAATAGATACCTTCTCCCGGGTGGCATAATCAATCTAGTAGACGTGTCTTCAGGGCATACGGCGAACCGCCTTGGGTTTGTATAATATGAGAACAAAGTTTTGCCTTGTGTCTATGGCAGCGAATTAATCTATTCAAATTTGCAAAGTCAAGTGGCAAAAACGTGTTCGACTATACTTCGGTCGTTCAGATTTTTCTACGACGATGATTTAGATCATGGTTGCGAAAAGTAAACTCCGATTTTTACTCTCTCTTTCTCTTTCTCTTTCGAAAAAAAAAAAAAAAATCCAAGAAAGAAAAAAAAATCAGCGAACATTTCGAATCGTTCGGCGATGAATTAGAAGAAAGAAAGAACGAGGAAGGCGTAGCGAGAAAATTAACGAGATCGCCCTCTCGCACCTCGAGTGTTATTAATTGACGTTCTAATGACGTCCTCTTCTCTCCTATCCGCTCTCTCTTCCTCGATAATTTTCCTCTTGGGTAAAATGAGAGACCATAATCCCGCGATTGATTACAGAACGAAAATAATTCAGATCGTATAGTTTCCGTCAGATTATTCGGAGATTTAAACGGCCACTGTGCCGTTTCCTTATTTTTTATATATCTTGGAGTAGGTACAGCAGCTGTTGATCTCCTGCCAGAGTGTCGCTTAAAAATTGGTCTAGAAAAATTCTTTATGTATTTATATACCTATATACATATATTATCGTAGTTTGTGTGGCTATTTTTTTTTTTTTTTGTATTCTTTGATACGAATTTCTGCTTTTTTTTTTAACCCAAGTTTAAGACGTCCACAAAGAGATTTATTACCCTTCTCACCCCGGTAACTATCGTGAAAGCAAAGAATCCAAAGTGGATATATGTGTTGCCGAATGATTAATGCGAATATGTTACATATCTGAGTCCGGAAACAAATATGAGCGATGTTGAAAACTAAGACGCGGATACATGGAAATAAGAAAAATTGTGGAAATGATATACTACGAATAAAAGTAAGACGTTACACGATGTATTTTATAGATTTTATAAGTATACTTATAGGGTGAAAAAAAAAAAAAAAAAATCAAAATTTTAATAATTCTGTTCAGTTTTTCCTTCAACTATTTCAATCAACTCCAATATACGAATTATTTAAAGCGATGTACTCGAATCGAAGATAAAATTAAAGCAATTTTATAATTCGAGAATGAAATTTTATCCGCAACTAGCACGACGACGATCCAGTAACAAAAAAAAAAACCAAAAAAAGTAACTAGGAAATTCATCCTATTGTGTATGCATTTCTAAGAGTTTGGTAGAACGGGAAATAGAAGCTTCTGCTTTCTTGAACTCTTGAATATGCATATCGTCCTTCGTCCCGGAACGGGATTAGGATAGATTTATCATTCCAAGCGTACGTCCCGGGCGTCGCAAGTGTCGCAGCCAGTTCGGTGGCTTATTCTTCCGAGCTTAACGGTGGCACCAGGGCAGGGAGGACGGTACTAACAAGCGCCTGTACCACCAGCATCACGAGGGTGTAGATGCTACGTATATAGAACATGGTTAAAAACCGACTAGCATCGGGTTCAAAGAACATCGTTGAAAAATCATTAAACGGTTTCAAGAGAGGACGCCCTAACGACGATACTCAAAGGAAAACTCGTTCGCGCGAAAAGCACTAGTATATAGTGTTCCATACGGGAGACGGCTTCGTTTGGACCTCATCTACCCATATATATCTTGACGTACTAAAAATAAAAATTTTACTATCCTTACGGCCCTCGAATCCAACGAACAATATCATCTTACAGTATTTGTTTATAGCTACAGTTTCGTTTAACCACGATCCTCACATTTATACCGATTGGTGTAATTACGGATATACCATATACGTAGCCGTAAACCCTAGTCTAGTCTGTACGTTCCGGTTAGAAATAATTCGTTATTTTCCTAAATTTTATCGAAACTTTTTCAAATTTCGAGGGAATATTCTAAAATAATATTGTTCCAGTCTTTCGTCGTCGTGAGCACGTGACACGCTTTAGTTTTCAGTTTACATAGAAAAAAAAAAAAAAAAAAGAACGGTTTAAAATGAACAAATGTCGTGTCTAAAAATGAAATTCATCGAAAATGATCGGTTTCCTCCGAAATTCGTTCCAAATAAATTTGAAAAAAGTCCTACCGAAGGATTTTCCTCAATTTTTATCCCAAGTGGTGCCGGTAAGCTTATTCTTTTTCCCATATATAAACAGCATGATTTTTATCGGTATTTTATTGCAGGTTTAGTTATTTTTTTTTTCGGGCCAGCTGAGTGTTTGAAAAATCTGATGAGCACGATGAGACGGCTTTTGGGCTCGCTGAATCCGAAATTGATAACAGAATTTCAAAATTCAAAATAGCAGACTTAATATGGCGGATATAAATTCGAAAATTGTCAAATCTTCGGGAAAATGGGTGTTCTATGGTTTCTTCTAGTAATTAGCCGGGTTAAAACCGAGTCAATATAATATTTCTTATATATATATATATATATATAGTTTTTGAATATTAATTATATGTATACATATTGTATAATGATGATTAATAAGATATTGAGCAAAATTTTCGGCGTTGATTGATTGCAAATATTGTCTCCATCTTGGTGGTCCTTCTTCTATATCCGCCTGACTCGACGCCCCTTGTTTATTATCACGGTCTTGATTCCACCCCCGACGAGTATTTTGTTAATTATCGAGAAACGAACCTCGGCGAGATAAATACAGGTTAGAATCTTATTCGCGTTAGCCTTTGACCCAGCCCAGGGCTAATTTAACCCCATTCCAAAGTTGTAGCTACGGGTATGTTTACCAGTTCAAATTACCCGATACTACTTAACCCAAGTACGCTTTTCAACGACAGTATTTTTCGTAGGAGAAAAAAGAAAAAAAAAAAAAAAAAATTGAGAGAGAGAAAGACAGAGAGAAAAGAGCGCCTACATCAATCAGCGAAGACACGTAGGTACATTCACGGAGTAATATTTTGTACGCTTTGAAAAATAATTATAAAAAAAAAAAAAAAGTTCATAACAATAAAAAGACTCTTTATCATTATTCTTTGTACTTTGAACTTTTGAATCTACGTTGTAACCCTATGAGATAAAATGACAAAATGAAATGAAAGCGCACCTTATCTGCAGTCGACGTTATTAATCAGAAAACCGCTCAGGTCGAGGCTTGAAAAAGATTTTGATGTATAAATAAATATTTTCATATTCGGTTGAATAACACTAGGTATGACATTACGCTTCGGATATAATGAGCAGAAGGAAAGCGCGTTTTTTGGAAAATAAAAAAATAAAAAAATGTAAGGCCGGATGGAAAACGGCTAAAGAACAAAAGGGCTCGTTCGAATTATCCGGAAAAATTATTTCGAGAGGGTCGCGCGGACTTGAATTTAGATTAGAGATAAAATCCTTCAAACATTATACGGGTACTAAGCGCTCGCGCGAGTTGGTATATATATAAACCTGCATTAGTTTGATGAGTTTGAAATTTAATTGTACTGGCTTCTCAGGCTTTTTGCTTCGCTTATCATCGGATGACATTTATATACGAAAAGCAACTCGTTTTATAATAATGGCATATACAAGTTACCGATGGTGGTAGATATGGGGAATTCTATGCCAACTCGGCAAACGTCTCACCCTGACTTGATCCATTTTTTTTTTTTTATTTTTTTATTTTTTCTATATTATTGCTCCAACATCTTTGCAGATTTTCTTAAACACACTGTTATTCATCCCTGATTTTGTTACCCTCAAACAAATGCGCTAGTTCTGATATTTTTGATTAAAATTAAAAAAAAAAAAATTCTGCGACGTTCAAAACAGAAGAATGCAACTTTTCTTTCCTCTTGACATTTGATTTTAAACCCCATGGTTTTCAAGTTACAGCCGATTTTCAAAAAACAGAATTATTGAACCAAAATTTGAATATCTTCACAGGAAAAAATCGCAAAGCTTTTTTCAAAAAACTAAATTATAGCTTAATCTCGCCTCTTCCGAAGTCATGTTAGAAAAAATTTTGTACATCTATTTCCCACGAAATTACACGCGAATTTAAGAAAGAATGAAAACCGCAAAAAAAAAAATAAAAAATAAAAAAAAACGGTCATGTTTAACATTATCTAGTGGGTGCGGAAAGAATCGTGGAAAATTGAAAGAGGAAACGGAATGAAGCTGGTTCTTTCCACTTTCAAATGCCACCTGGAACATTTGGCTACGATTTTTTTTTTTACCAAGATATTCAACTTTCTGGCTCAATCGAAAATTTGGAAGGTGATCCCGAACTTATGGACGGTACTGTATATGTGGGACAGTTTTGAGGTACGAATTGCAGGGAAATGAATGCAGCGAGTGCAGGAGTTGCAGTTGCAGTTTGCAAGAGCGATGGTGCAACTTAGTTGTATCAACATTTGTAGGTGTCAGCGAGGGACACAAGGTGAGAAATATGGTTTGTATAAAATCGTTTTGTTTTTAATTTGACCTGTATGAGTACGTACGATTAGGTAGAATGTTCAGTTTCCATCCCGTCGGTTATAATCCTTTTGGGGATAGGCTAGGGCTGTAATTAATACGAAATTAATCACAGCTTCGAGATACAAAATATTATCAACGAAAAGTTTTCGGCTTAGTTACGTCCAAGTTCTGAAGGGTCTCAGGAGCTGATCCCTGCCATAATGAGGTTCTATGTACATTATTTTTTAAACAGATTACAAAATATAAATTTTAAATGATTTAACTCGCTCCCTAAGGGAGGCAGTTTCCTTCCTAGCAGAACGAGAAGAAAGACTTTTTTTTTAATTAACCCCCTTGGGAATAATTTTTTTCTTCATTTTTTTTTCTTCAAATTACTGCTACGCTTTAATTAAGGATTACATTGACTCAGATTTTTTCGCGTCAAATCACTTACGTATCTTTAGACACGATTAGAAATTATTCGTTGTTTAATCGACTTTTGAAATTTTTACAAAATGTTTTTTTTAAATTATGTAGTTTCGGGTAAAAATAATAAACTATAGCGATAATAAACTCAGTATTCTATTTCTGTGAGCAAGTTGCAAACTTATCTTTCTTTTTCCAAAGTTTAAATAAAAAATGAAATTCATCAAATATATCACTTGGTTTGCTCCGAAATTATACATCAGTGTAGAATATTCCCTAGAAATTTGGCCAAGTTTCGATAAACGATGTGACTTTTTAAGGTGAAATAAATCGATGCGTGAGACGAAGTGAGCAAATTTGAAATGATTTAATCGAATTACATCTAAGAATGCTGAAAATCAGTTATGTAAAAAACCTAGTGGATAGAATATTTTTTCAGGGCGTGCCAATGATTTGATGAAAATTATTTCCAAGGTTCAATTCAGGCCCTTAATATCACCGTCTGAGTACTCGAATTTAACATGGGTAATAATTTTCCAAAAGACACCCATATCACAGTAGTAAATTTGAAGCAAACCTTAATCTCCGTTACTGCCAGGTTTGTGACAAGACCATAGATGGGAGATAATTAGACCTAGACCGCAAATAGCTGTACAAGTATATCCTAAATTTGTAGATAACTGTAAACTGAGTAATAATCAACGTCGACTCGAAATCTCGTCAATTCGAATTATACCCCTAGGATCAGGTTAAAACTAATTAGCATTTGAGTTGACGTTGTATACCTATATAGTTATAATAATAAGGGATAAAACTATTCCGAAACTGTTATAGAGACAAATTAGAAAATCGTTGGTGTTATACCCGGAGAGTTTCATAGCGGCTAATTTCTCCGGGGTTAAATTAAACTTCTGGTGCAGGGCGTCTTCTCCCAAAACTTGAACCCACAATGGACCGTGACGTCACTATGAGATGGACTTCTATTGACGGTACGTACAATGCTAATTATTATACCGCGTTTACCCCTAAGGGGACAAATAATTTGCCGCTATAACACGTCCCACTTGCCCAGATGATTAACGAGCTTTAAATGAAGCGAATAATTATCATCAAACTTGCTCACTGGTCGATATAGACATTTCAGACCAACCCTAAGGAAATCGACGCAGTGGGCTATCAAGTCTGATATCGCTACGACTCGTTGCCTTTTTTAGTTATTTTTTTTTTCATTTTTCATTCATTCTCTTATTTCGCAAAGATCATTTGAGATTCACTCTCCTCAAGTTACCCCGTTCAATAAGTTGGCTAAATAAGGAAATGGGGAAATAAGGAAAACATATACATATTTTCTTGAAAGAAAAAAGGCGCGGCTGAAGTGAAATTGGAATTCACTATTTTTTTTTTTACTCTTCAACGCCGCTTCGGGGGTAAAGAAAAAAAATTAAAAGTTATAATTTTCTAAACTGTTCAAATCAGCGATAAAACGTTAATCGATGAAATAAATTTCAGTGATAACGAATTGTAAATTTTTTTTTTTCCTTAGTTTCTTTTTTTGATATTTTTTCGTATATTATTCGTACGTATGTGCATACGTATACCTATACCCGCGTATGACACAGTTTAGAAGTAGCGAAGCGATTTAGTTTTAAATAGGATCAATTTCTGCGCTTGAGAACGACTTTGAGAAACGATCGAGATTTGATTGCCTTACGAAGTGGAATAGTAGGTAGCACGAATAAGCAGATACGTCAACTGCGAAAGGGTAGAAAGGGGTATAAAATCGGAGTTTTTGTTTTCTCGAAAAAGAATGATGATTTACTTTCGTATTTTTTTTTCTTTTTTTTTTTTCTAAAATAAAAAACTGGCCTTTTGCGAAAAGGTATAAAGAAATATAGTTGGCGATGATTTTGAAAATTAAAATTTTAAAGGCACTTTGACGGAATTAGAAATAGGGTCTTGTATTCTGATTTACTTCAAAGAAGACGACGACGACGACGACGACGACGACGACGACGACGACGCCGACACAGACGCGAACCATAGAAGTATAAAAGCTTCTTAACGTCCATCCACCGATTGAAGTATAGGGTTGGGTAGGTAGAGTAAAACTTTTGTCCTGTATATGTGCCTGTATAGGTATGAGCCAGTGCGCACCAGTCACGCAGAAACGACGGAGTACCTACATTAAAATTAATTCCCTGCTGCGAAAGGAGCATGAAAGGGGTCCAAGTCAAATGGTATAAGTGGTCCCATGGAGCCGGGACAATGTTCGCGAGAAAGGAAGAAGGAAGAAGGAAGAAGGAAGAAGGAAGAAGGAAGAAGGAAGGAGGAAAGAGGGAGCGAATTAGCGTACCTATAGGTATAAACATTAGGTATCGGTTCTGAATCGTATACAATAGATAAAAATTTAATCTATCGATGAATAAAGAAGGTGTTAAAACACGCCCGTATCTAACACTTCCATTTACTTCGTATATAAAATGGGAAAACACACGCGGTTGATCATAAACCGACAATTTTCACGCACGATAAACTGCTAATTGCTGACGTTAAACACAGATGCAATACAATTCGGCTAAAAGTCACAGGATCCACAAACACGCGCGCACACACACATGTCGAAGATCATAAATTTTCTCCTCTGCATCCTCGCGGTTTTCATCAAAATTGAAGAAAAATCCCGAAGGAACAAGAGAGAGAGAGAGAGAAAGAAAAGAAAAAAAAAAAAACATACGCAAAAAATGATTTGCACAAAAATAATCGTCCTTCTCTAATTTTCAGGGAAAAAAAAAATGAAAAAAAAAACATAGTAAATCCGAAAAAAAAAAAAAAAATAATTTTCGGTACTACAGAAAAACTTTTCTATCAACTGTGGATAGCATTCGTTCTTTCACACAAATAAATTTTCCAACGCTTCTAGATCTGTATATATATGTAACATACGCGCGGTATATTAGTTTGGTGCTACTTTTCCTGCGAAAACATTTCGGCCCTTTTCCCGAGTGTCGCGACAAAGTCCTTGGAAAGAAAAGAAAAAAAAAAAAGAAAAAAAAAACTTCTGAAATTTACTGGCAGACAGTCGTAGAATTTTTATGCTCAATCGAATTATAGGATTTCTTTTTACTCCCTTTCTTCCTTGTCTTTATTTTTTCCTTTTTCTTTTTTGTCTTTTTTTCATTTTTATTTTCCTCTTTTCGTTTCTATCTAATTGAATTTTTGTTTCAGAGTAAAAAATAAGAAATACCTACATGTATACATTCGCATAAGTATAGTTATATAGTATCGAAATTGAGTAAGTGCAGATGATCGGAAGTTATTGATCACAACGATCGGAAAAAAATATTAATCGGTGAAAATATTATCTACGAGTTTTGTTCTGTATATACGGGTTCCAAATTTCCCGGAAGTAAAACAAAAAACAGAAAAAAAAAATAGAAAGAAAAAAAAAAAAAACAGTAATAATTAATGGGAAAGTTTTCCCCCTTTTTCACGCCTCGAAGAACATTTCTACCTGGTGAAACCTTTCGCTCTTAATTCCGAGCAAAAGTTTGGCAGTAATTTATGCTCACCCCATGCGTAAATCTAAGACTTTGAATCTCTCTGTTGGATGAGAGTTATATCGTCAAACAAAAAGTCACGATTATCCAACCCGGAATTGAAAGTTCATTTACATATTCCGGTTATACGACGTTTCTCATATAAGGAAAGAGAAGAAATGTAAAAAAAAGAAATGAAATTTGAATGTTCGATCAATTTCAAGATTTTAAGTAACAAAGTATCGTGTGGAGTGAATATATTTTTCTTTTTTCTTAAAAAATTACAACAAGTATAACGAAAATGATTTTTGGTTTCAAAGACATGAAGAAAATCATATCTTGGCAAGTTTTCCGACTTTTTCCAATTGGCTAATTTTTCTTAGTATCGTTATATCTTCCTGGCAACTGAATGCATGATGTTTTTTGTGATATTAATGAAGCAAGAAATCAATAGTCTAATGATTGAACATCGTGGAAATAAATTCGGAGCTTGGATAGTAGGTATACATGTCGTAACGAAAAATAATAATTAACGGACTCTGATCAATCAATTAAGGATTCGTGGACCCGAGAGTGAGCCCGAGGGTAGTTTCCTTCATTGTGGCTTCCAGGACATCGTTACGGCTAATAAGCACGGAAAACAAAGAAGACGACCCGATACCCTAACAGCATAAAAATCGAACAGTAAAGAAATTCCGTACTTAAAGTAATATATATGTATATCTCGCGGGGATATAGGTATATAAGAAATACGGCTGAGCGCTCTCGGGGAAGATGATGTATTCTCTAGAATGACAATATAGTCTTTGCCAGATCCCAGGCTCATGTAAGAAATTTGTCACTGTCCTACGGCGTGCATTTCTATAGCGTACAAAAATAAACCACCCTGGGTGTATACTCGTATACAATATACGAGCTGAAAAAAGATGGAAAAATAACTGATCACGAAACGGAATTGGTTTTTCTACTCAAAACTGTACACTCTCATTTTGTGTGTGAAGAATATCGAAAATTATTTTTGAGACAAAAAATTTACCCAAAAATCAAACTTTATTCATATTATATATCGATTTTATTTGATATTTTTATATTTAGGGTAGACCGGGGCAAAATTGGTATTTCAACCCTCCATCTGTACACTGAGTCTTTTAGGGGACAGTCAAAATTTCAATCTCAAATTTCGTGCCGCATTTTTGCCTTGATTTCAAATTTTTAATAATAAAAGTTTTCGCCTTTTGACTTCGTCAACTTTTGGATCAGGTTCAACAAGTGCCCCCGAATTTTTCTCCGATTTGTCGAAAGCCCAGAATACTTCGAAGATCAGAATACCCATGCAAAAAAAATGACTTTACAATAAGTAAATTTAATTTCTTTTTGTATTTTTACTTGAAATTCGTGAGAAAAAAAGGACGAAAAAAAAAAAATCTATTGAATTTCTTCGGTTGCTCATTTCGCCTCGGTTTTTCCTAATTTTTTTGATATTCGTATGTATGATATATTTTCTACAGTTGAACTTAGAACCATCTGCGGTATTTTTCATCAGAATTCAGTATTCTAGGTGATCAGAATTCTTGAGAAGCGCAGCCGGTATGGGTGCAACGATATGTGTTTATTGGTCATTCAGGTGGTGCCGCAAATCCAATCAACAATACCTAGCGAGGTATTATAACGAGGGAATATGTTCGTATATATATATAAACAACGAGGTCACCAATCGCGATCCCCATCGCGGATTGCTGCAGATCGTGAGCATTTTCCATATGCGATATACATCCATATACGTAGAGAAATGGAAGAAAGGTATGGATATTAGAGAGAGAGAGAGAATTGCATACGTATAAAATGAATTATGAATGAAAATTCGATGGTAAAATATAGATAAAAGTAACTATTAAAGGTGAAAGACCAAAAAGAGGTTTTTCCCATGCCGGATTGTGGGTTTATCGAAATATTAATATCGCAATATACTTACTGCGTCGAGATGAAAGAATGAAGAAAGCACGCATGGATAAATTTTTCACCAAAGTCTCAGGGTGGAGTTTTGAATATTTAAAGGGCAAAGTTCTAAGCACCGAGATAACGAGGACTCTTTTGTTGAGCTGTTAAAGATTTAGCCAAGTTTCACGAAGGGACATTAAATCCTATCTCAGTCTTTGTACAAGGGGTTTAAAAAAAAGGAATAAAAAAAAAAAAAAACCAGGACAAAAAATATTTTTATCGCAAACACGTCGTAATAGATTTTTTTTTTTGCGATATTTCGCATATTATCGTAAACAACTATTGATAAGAGATAAGAAGGTTTAGAAATCATTATAAGGATTTTTTGAAAGGGTGATTAACGTGAGAGTAATATATATTAAGGGAAATAGAGTCGATAACAAATTCTTTGAGAATTGATGATATTTCGAAACCCAAATCTCACCTGTTCGTATACAGAGACGAAATAGAAGCGATTATAGTATATCAAGGTGAAAAGTGAAAGAATTCCTCCATTATATAAAGTCGTTTGTACCTTTGTTCTATGATATACGATTATGGAGTAAGGGCAGACACTCGGTCAGCACTTATTCTTCGCGTGCTTAGAAGTAGGTACGAACCCATTGAAAAACCTTGCCAAAACCTCATCGCACTAACAATTCATTCTTTCTTGAGCGAGATGCTGCGATGAAAAAAAATAAAAAAAATAAAAAAATCAACCAGTGATATGAAATCGTAACGTTATTCATAAAGCGAATATGAAATCCACCACGGCTCAGAATCCGATCTTCAGTCAGTCTAACCGTCAGTTTAAGATCGTAGAAAATGATTCAATTACCCCTTGAATCGATTCCATAAAAAAAAAAGTCCAAAGGATTTCCCCTCGGTTATATTTCCAAAGATTATACTTTTAATGTTTTGTATAATACGCGTTTACCTCGATTTGGAAAATTGAGCGAATCACGGAAGGAGAATTTCAGCGAAAATGAAAATGAATCGTTGCGAAGGTTTTGGGACTATTGCTATGGCCATTATCATTATTGTCTCGATGATTACCATTGCTGTTATCATATTGTATAAATCGTTCGTTCTTATCACGATAATTGTTTCGTACTATTATTATTATAACCCGTGGTGAACGAGGTATCATTCGCATGACGGCACAATTACGGGAGACACGCGAAGAGGGTAAATTCACCCGCCCCTATATACTATATTCCCAGAGAATTGGATTTCGTGCGGACGGCAGTCTTAAGAGACAAGCACATCACGCGACATGAGGTTATTTGAATAAATCTGTGCTAGGTGCAGAGTGCTAATTCCAAATCGAGATGAAATCCGACAAATAGAGACGTTTAACCCGAAAATCTATACCTAATTATCACGCAAATTGATACCGATCTTAACGAAGTCTTCAAATTTTTCTCATAAATATTTCTCTTCAATCTCCACCGTATTTCGCCGATTTTATCAAATTTTGCGACCAATGGGAATGTTGAAAAACGAAAACCTGCAATTTTTCAAGACCAACGAGAATGAAACGTATTTAGATTTACCCGAGTAATTCTCACCCACATATTAGGACAAAATCATCGATTTTTTTTTTTATGGACCGACGCGATATCCTCGAATTCCATATGGAAGGACCGAGATTTTAGTATTTCAGTTTTAATGGGATTTGAATTTTTCCACAGGATTTTCAATTTTTTCATGAATATTATTAAATTTTTATAAGCGCAGGGCACATGAAACCCTTTTGCCTATTTTCTTGTCATATTATGGATACAAAGCAGGATATTAGGGCAAGACCGATTCATGAGAATCGCGATAGTCGGAAGGTAATACGTGCCTCAAAAAAATGTTGAAAAATTAAAAATGCTATGGGGAAAAAAAAAAAACCCCAAAACTCGGTTTTTCCATACAGAATTCGAGAATATTATATACGTCGTCGATGATATGGATCGTAGTTACTTTGAAAAATGAAAATTTTCAATGATTTTGCCCTAAACTGTGGGATTTTTTGTTTTTTCAGTTAAATCTGGATAATTTTAGTGATCTTATTTCTCTTTTTTTTTTCCAGTGTCCGAAGTGACGGGGCATGCCCCACATATGGAGGTGCAATAATTAAAATCAAATACCATGTATATATAGAATAATTCGTATTGATTGAAATTAAATCGAAATATCAGACAGACTGTATAAAGAGGTGCTCGAGTGCAGACCCAACCCGATATAATATTTGTATATCATAGTATAGGTAATACATATGTACATATGCCTGAAAGGGTTTCAGTTTGTAACGTTGTGTGTAAATTGAGCTAAGTTAAACAACCGGTACGTCGAGTAAGTATAGCTAAGCTCTAGTCGGTGTATGAAATCGGTTAACTTAACTGTAATCAGGTTAGGTCGTTCTCTCTAAGTTGTTTAAATCCTATAAAATATTAATATTCCATGCCTGCCTGCCTCTATTCCAACTGCAATGGTGAAATTTCGGCACTCTGCTGTAATCCGGTCCGAATTAATAGCAAACAAAAGAAAGAGAGAGAGAGAGAGGGGGAGAGAGAGTGCTGGTTAACGTTATCCAATATAAACAAATAAATCGTATGGAGAAAGGATCGTCAAACGCGATATTCATCTATACCTAGTCAAATGAAGTGTTACTAATTTATATACGTGCCAGTGGCAGCAGCTGATGTAGTTTCAATTAATATTCAGATATATTATAATTGAAGAATCATGATTATAATTGCATCGATGCAGGTCGGAACCCCAGATTATTATCATTATTATTGTTATTGTAGGAATAACGTAATATACCTATATGCGCGATTGAATTGAAGTGGATCAGTGATCAGATGATGTGTAATTGAAACTTTGAATGTATTAACATAATATATGCATGCTACACAATATCCTATAGTTTCAATTCGATAGGCTTGTAGTGATCCTATTTTATAATCACTTGACACAATTTTTATCAAATATTTCGTCGTAATTTTCTCCTAGCTTTCTTTGTCGTCTTCTTTCATTTAGCGCAGATATAAATTTAATATATACAGTCAAACCTCGGTCCCTGTCCCCTCAGTCCCTGTCCAATGCGTTGCTTCAGTCCCTGTCCGTCGTTCCAGTGCCGTATTGACGTTGTCGTCCGCTGTTTCACCCGAGCTTCCACGTGCTTCGTAACTTTGAGGTTAGGTTGTGATTAATATATAATCGTCAATAGAAGTCGTATAAGAATTAAAAAAAAAAAAACGATTTTTATACAAAATTTCACCGAAGTCTTTCCCTAATGAGAGTATTAGCTATAACACAGGTGATTTAGAAATAATCTTATTATTTTGTGACGCGTTTATGCTCATGGGCACAAAATCAATTGTTACGGCCCTGCAACTCTTTCGTGATTGGCTGAGCGTCTCTCTCAACAGTCAGCTGTTCCGTGGACAGGGACTAGAACCTTCGGTCCCGAGGATGGTCAGGGACCGAGGTTTGACTACATATATCGTAAATTCTTGAAAGGAATTCATATGACACGACAGAAGCTACATATATAACTTAGACTTTAGAGGGGTCCTTGTTTAGGGCGTTTTCGAAATTTCTGAAAAAGTTTGCTAATAAATTTAAAAAAAACGTACGCGAAACTTGGAACCTGTAGATCAACTCAAAGTGCAGCCTCCAAGGCAGTGAAATTCAGTATACGTCTTTCCTATAGCCATATAGGTATTTCTCAAAAAAATGCCAAATTTTTTGTAAAACAAATAAATAAATAGATAAATAAATAAAAATAATGCAGTGAGTCCGAATTGCCATTTAAATTGAATGGGAAAATTCGCTGCCTTGAAGGCTGTGCTTTGAGTTGACCTACAGGCTCCAAGTTTCGCGTACTTCTTTTTTTTTTTTTTTTCTTTTTTAATTATTTGCAAACTTTTTCCGCCTTGTCCGCAGGAAGTTTCAAAAATATCCTAAATAAGTACCACCCCAATATATATGGGGCATTCCACACCGATTTGACCTGAATCTGACCCTATAGACCCCTTGGATTCGGGTGCGTAATTTTTCGTATGATTGTGTTCTATCTTTCGAAGACACGCTGAACTTTTTTCGGACATTTTTTAGCAAATTTGTTTAAATAGAAAAATAAAATCACTTGAGAAAAATTAATCACAACAAAGGCCCCATAGATACATAATTATATACTACAATCAACCAAAGAAAATATACATATTTTTTATTTTTGCGATAAAGAAAAATGAAGAAATGTCTATCATCCCCGAAGAAAAATTCATATCAAAGACGAAATTCTAGACATATTCTACCGTATATGTGTAGGTATATACATATATAGGTATGGTAGAATAGACACTCGACTTTTCACCTACTGCATACTATACATGCACGTTCATTTTCTTCATAACTTTTCTATGTTCCATGATTTCGTATTTTGCAATTTTTTATTTATCTTTTTTTTTTTTCCTTTTTTTTAAGTATTGCTTGCTCGTACGAAGTCGACGAGCCAAAAAGAACTCTCACGTGAGTTATAGTAGAAATAAAGTATAGCTACAGATCGTAATGGGTATATATTAGGGTGTTTCAAAAAAACTCGATATTTTTTTTTTCTTGCTCTCCGCCCAAAATATCGTAGAATATGTCCGAACAAATATCCTGTTAAAAGAGGAGCTCATAATTTCAATTTTAAGAGGTCCTTCGTCGAATCTGAAGTTTTGCCGTTTAAATAACACAGAAAAATGACTTTTTCACTTTATTTATTCTTGCAACCTAGGAAGAAATTTTTTTTTCATAAAGTCCATGACTATATCTTACAAAGCATTAAATTTGGACAAAAAAATCTCATTGAGCCGAATTTCAATTTTCATTATTAAAATTTTGAGTTTAAAGCTCTGAAAAAAATCAAATAATGAAAATTGAAATTCGGCTCAATGAGATTTTTTTGTCCAAATTTAATGCTTTGTAAGATATAGTCATGGACTTTATGAAAAAAAAATTTCTTCCTAGGTTGCAAGAATAAATAAAGTAAAAAAGTCATTTTTCTGTGTTATTTAAACGGCAAAACTTCAGATTCGACGAAGGACCTCTTAAAATTGAAATTATGAGCTCCTCTTTTAACAGGATATTTGTTCGGACATATTCTACGATATTTTGGGCGGAGAGCAAGAAAAAAAAAATATCGAGTTTTTTTGAAACACCCTAGTATATATATATATATATATATATATATAGGCATGTGTGTATTCGTACTATTTGCAATATACTTCGGACTATGGTGTAGTATAGTAAAACGTGGAATTAAAATGGATTTTGAAACGAGCGCGAACCTCGAATGCGCGGGGTAATTACCCTTTTTCTCGATAATTACCTGAGCTCACCGTGACCCATAGTATAATATAAAACGGTACCTACTTCACCGCGTACTGAACGAAATATTATTTCGAGAGATTGGCTATTTTTATTTTTTTTTTTTATTCTATTTTTATTTCATAATTACCATATGATTATATTACCACGTACAAAAAACGTTGAATACCTATCAAAGAAATTAGACAATCACTCTCTGAAAAATACGAAAAAAAAAAAAAAGAAAAAGAAAAACGAAGGGGAGACAAGAACTGACCCTAATTGCGAATCTCATCATCGCACATGACTTTCAAAAAATTTGAAAAAAGAAACAACAAATATTCTATAACAATGAAAAGAAAAAGAAAAAAAAACTATACGATACAGAAAACTCAGTTTTTTCACACTTGATTATTACCAGTATCTCGAGACATATAATTAAAAATTATTATTTCAGATTTTATTCACTTCAAATTTCGAAAGAATATTTAACATTTATGTGATTTCGGAGCGAACGAATAATATTCAATGAATTTCATTTTTAGATGAGAAATTTTTTGATTTTTAGTCATTTTCTTTGTTTAGTAAACGGTAAGAAAAAAAAAAAAAAAGAAGAAAAGTTTGTTACGTCGATAAAAGACTGACTCATAACGCTATGGATTATCGGTTTACTCCGAAACGACATAACTTCAGAATATTTTCACTAAAATGTGAAAAACGTTTCGATGAACGATAATATACGACTTGCAGTGTTCTGCGGCAACCACTTTTCTATTTCGTAGACTTAATCTTAACAACCTTTAATTACGACTGATGTCATTATGCATCACAAAATTAGTAGAATTAGAACACTACAAACTGCGACTGGATAATTTTCAAGTTGAAATTAAATCGACTATATATACATATATATACGTACATATATACAGCTAAACGGGCTACAGCGAGCAGACGAAAATAGACGATTGTGAAGGAGGCCCAAGTTTACGATAATAGGCAACAGACGTCAAGCAAATCGAATTTAGACTTTGGGGTGGCCAAGCTGTGGAATGCATTTTGTACTTGTATACGACTATAAACCAATACCCCAAAACTCCCATGGTAATAATAAATCCAATTTTGAAAGGATCGATTGGCTACCTGATCGCAGAGAAGAAGAATGATTAACTTTCACCCCAACCTACCTAGAATATTCATTTCTCAACAGAAGTGAACAATGTGTGTGTGTGTTATCAGAGTGGCCCTTGGAAGGTTGATTTAAAAAAATTTTTAAGGTCCATCTCTCAATCGGTTTCAAATAAAGAAAAAAAATACGGGGACACGTGCCGCAGATTTTTTTTGAAATTTGTATTCCACATTTATTGAAAACTGATTGAAAGATGGACTTGAAAATTATTAGAATCACCCTCTTGAGGGTAAGACTAGAGTCCATGACAGATATGAGAACATGTACTAACTAAAAATATGATTAGTTTCAACCGAAATCTATATTGTATACCTATTAGATGGAAATTTGTTACCCGGAAAAATTTGTGCCGTAGTGGATAAGTAGTTTGGAAATAAAATACCTAATTCCCTGTATAGTTACTTACCTTCATTGTATATACCGCAGAGATTTTAGATAGTGGATGATAGTGGTGAGCGGAGTAGTAGTAAAGATTAACAAAGAAGTAAAACAGATCGATAGGTACCTACCTATAAACCTAGACTACAACTTTCCAGACTATCTTATCGGATTTTTATTTTTATTTTTATTTTATTTTCTTTTTTTCTTTTTCTTATTGTGTGTTTGATTCTTTGTCGGAGTTTCCCATTTCGAGAAAACGTTGGGCTATAGGGTATACCTATGTGCCAAGTCTAGAATTTACTTTTTAGATTCTTTAAAGTTTCTCGGAGAGCTGTCGCTAGTTCGTTTCTTAGCCCGATCGACGTCTGCGTCTACGTCTACGTCCACGTCTACGTCTACGTCTACGTCGTCGTTGTAGTAATCGTATAAGATAAGAGGGTACGAGCAGAGCAACAACCAACAAAAAAAAA
The DNA here is from genome assembly GCA_963978835.1 of Tenthredo scrophulariae. Taxonomy (NCBI): domain Eukaryota; kingdom Metazoa; phylum Arthropoda; class Insecta; order Hymenoptera; family Tenthredinidae; genus Tenthredo; species Tenthredo scrophulariae. The sequence goes on along the minus strand of OZ022230.1, from coordinate 4,429,649 downwards.
AAAAGAACTCCTGATTTTCTTCAAGCGAATTAATTGCTAAAATATTTCATACGTTTTAGCTGTGTATTATACGAATTAGAAACGGACCGGTGCCCACCGTCCCAGCTCAATTATTTTCTCGTTCAACTTCTGACAAATTGAAGAGAAAATTTTAGGCATTCAATGTCAAACGCTAATCCAACCGACCAACCCTTTATTTATTTCTTTTCCCGAATCTCCCTAGGGAGAATTCTCGAAAGGTAGAGGTATGCCTAATCACTTTGGCCCTATCGCCAAATGTATAGTCTTTGACTCCAGATTAACGATTCCCCGTGTCTCCTCTCCGCTTCTTTATTCTATCGTATTATTCACTCTTGGAAACTTCGGACTTATGTCTATAGGTACGAATCAAACCGTGAAAACGAGACGAAATGCGTGATTTATTTCATTTTGAATATTGTCAGTGAGAGAAAATCTATTTTCAAAATAAAAAAAAAAAATAAAACAAAACAAATCGATCATTGGACAAAACTTTGAAAATTTTTTCACCATAAAATAATTATTTTAATAGATGAGCAAAAATTTTCTTCGTTTTGTCTTAAAATTAGTTTAATTTCTCTTATTCCAGTCTCTCCTGTCTCCCGGAGACTAAGCTTTGATCAATTCGTAAAAGGCCCGAATCGTAGGCGCGTTATACCGAGTAATTGGTTAGTGGTGGTTCAGTGGTTTGCGGGTATAGCCGGAGGTTCTTCCTTCAGTCTTATTGATAATTAAACCTTGGCTTATCTTGGCTTAACGTACCTTCGTGTAGTTGTAGCTTCAGGCTCAGTTGTTCTCCCTTTAGTTTCTATGACAGTTTCTGCGGTTACATGGGAAAACTATACGTCCGGTTTTACCTTGTCGATGTTTACGATATGGCAACGAGGGAGGAGTTAAATCAATATTCTCCCGTCCTGTTTCCAGGTGACTGGAAAATGCGTATACTATATATACGAGAGAAAAAGAAGGCGCGTGATGTAATATCGGCGATACTTTACACGTTGTTTTCATTTTTTCTTTCTTCCGTTTTACGAAAATGAACAAAAATCACGATACAAAGGTCATTTTCAAATTTCATTACTGTTTCTGTTTCTATATCTATTTTTTTGATTTTTTGTTTTTTATTACCTGCAGCAACATTGAAGAGGATCCCAGCTGCGGCAGCACAATACAACATGCGCGCTTCTGATACCTTTTTCCCAAATTAAAATCTCGAATAATATATTGTATATGTATAAAAAAAAAAAAAAGAAAAAAAGCTGAACTCTGAACTGTCAACTGTGAGACAGTGAGGTAGGCGAAGAAGACAAAGAAGCTAGTTACTTAGAGTGCAGCAACATCTTATTTCGCGGTAAATATAAACTACCGTGTCTCTGCCCTATACAGGTATACGTGATGCTAGTAGGATACCATTATTCGCTGCTACTACTGTAAGAACTGTTTATTCTTTTTCCTTTAATCATGGTGTCCAGCAGCTTGGTATTTTTGAGTTTTCTGAAAATTACAGGTCATTCTCTCTGCCACTGAACACCCTGTTTATAAATCAATAATAATAATACAGGAATTTTTCCTTCAATTTATTTTCTCTGAATTATTTAATATAGCCCAGCATTTCACTTCTCCGTATAACAGACATGATCGATGTATGTATATTAGGGTGATCCTTAATTGGGGCATATTCGAATTCCAACGCTCTCACATATGGGCCAGAACGTCTCGAAATATATGTATATATATAAAAAATGTATTCAAAACCCCAGGATAACGCGATTTTTAGTACTTCATGGTTATTTTTAACTTCCTATCGCATTATCGCTTCTCTGAATCTGAAAATCGGCACACTTTTTACTTATAGTAGTAGGTATCGGTGAAAAATTGACAAATTTTCAACGACAAAATCTTGTTCGTCACAATTTGAAGATAAAAAAAAAAAAAAAAATTTTTTTTCGGGGCGCTGTAGCTTCGAAAATTATACCGTCGAAAATCTGCCGAATTTTCATGAAATACCTACCACTACAGGTAAGGAGTATACCAAGTTTGAGATTTTTTGGAGCTATACTGCGATAGGGAGAAAAATAATTAATCACGGAATGTCACAAATTGTGTTTTATTAAAATAGGAAAATTCGAAGGCTTTAAGACGGTATTTTAACCGAAATAGCAATCTGGGATTTTTACTATACTTTTTTTTTATATATTTTGAAACCTCCTGGCCCATGGGAAAATTGAAATTCGAGATTGATCATATCAGGGACCACCCTAACGTATAATATACGTAAGTATAATAGTTGTTAGGTAATACTTATGGCAGCAAGCCATTGCGATATAGTGACTTGGCGGTTGTTCTGATATATTTGAACTGATTAATAGCCAGTTCTATGCAGGAAATTCTATAGCTGTTTAATTCTGAGAATAATGTGTGTATAATCGTGCCCAGTAGCGGTAGCAGCAGCATCAGAGAGCCAGAAAGAAGCGTGACTATAAGATTATTCGAAACCATTCAGAAACGTAGCTATTAATTTTTATCGCATAACCATACAGACTCGTCTGATTCAGATCGATAATAAGTGTTATAATTCTGGAGCTGTGGATAATTTGAAATAAATGTAAATTCATAAATAAAGTTAATACAATCCCACAGGATTTTTAAAGGAAGTTTAAACATTGATCTTATGAGCACATAGGTTATTCGGTAAAAAATATCTCCCGCATATATTATTCAAAGAAGAATCGTACGAAGCGTGTGAAATTTAAATCCTTATTCAAAAGTTGAAGTGAAACATATTTGACGAAGTTTGTCGATGGAAAGATTCTCCCAAACACGTTACGACGTTATCACTGTAAGCTGTCAAAGACTAGGAACTGTACAAACATCATAAATGACATACTAGAGCATTAAATTTTTTATGAAAACTAATGAAATTTGACAAGATTTTAATCCCTATTAGCTAAGAGCTTATCAATCGAATTATTGTTTCGAAGAATTTAGAGATTTAAGAGAGAGAGAGATAAAGAAAATCAATGCTCTTAGAATTTTCAAACAAGACTCCGAAATGTTTACCCACAAAATAACGTCGGCATAAGAACGACACGAGTATGACATTGAATGAAATTCGTTGTTGAAAAGTAGACGTGGCTATTCGTTAATATACGAATAATGAATAAGGTCGTAGATTCGGTTCGAGGTGTATGATAATGAGAGAAAATATTGTCATGTTTTGTGTACGTATATATACGTATATAAATTCAGCTGACAACATGGCGGTTCTGGTCGGTAGGTACTACTCGTCTAAAAAACATTTGACATAACGGAGCCTCGCCGAGAGTGTAAAATGGTCGGAGTTATTCAATGTAATATTATCACTTGTTAAATTGTAAACTAACCTTGGTCAATAAGCCGATGTGCATTTGGCCACTTAGATCCATCTAGTTCGAGTTTTTCTTGTAATAATTCTCTTACGTATTCACCAGCCTTGTCGGCTTGGTGATCCTTCTCGTCCCGTTCTTTTTCTAGGGGTATTCTCGGCTTACTTTCGCTGCTATCTTCTCTTTGATACTTATATTCACCATTGCTCGATCTGTCCGCCATTATTACTGATATTTTACTTATTTTGTCGGCTTTATTTGACAGTTATAAATACGACTTATCGGCGATATTGCCCGAGTTGAAACACGCCGCGATATAGAGACAACGAACGGTATGGACGGCACAAACAATGGCGGCACACCAAACCGACTTCGATGCGCAGACACGTAGTTCACCACGCCGCTACGCGTGGCGCTTATAACTACATATTATACCATACTATGCATATACAAGCAGTTGCATGTCGGGTGCTAGTCGCCTATAGTAAGAGGCGCCTCGATCGCTTGGCACACAGACGCACGCACACGAGCGCTATCGAAGAATGAAGCGATAGATGTGTTGATGAAAAAGATGAAATACAATTGTTTATTATAATGTAGTAAATTGTAGTAAATGAAGGGGGTATGCACCTCGGGAATAAATGTTTTATAATGACCAGTACGATGCGATTTGAAGAAGTATATTATTCATTTAGTCAAACGTAATTAGATATTATTTTAGATTTTATGAGATTTAGATTTACCTCGAAGAAATTTATCAAATTTCGGGAGAATATTTTACATTTATTTACTTTCGGAGTAAAGCAATGATATACTATAGGGATTGAGTCAGTCTTTTATTGTTATGAGGATACATCATTCATTTTTTTTTCTTTTATCAACGTTTATAGAAAAATTACTTTAAAATCAATAAATTCGTATGTGAACATGAAATTTATCGAATATCTCATTGGTTTTACTGGAAATGACTTTAATTTTTATTAACGATGCGACCTGTATCCTACGACAACTACTTTTTCTTTGGTACAATCAATCTATGCAAGACGAAGTGAATGGAATCTGATATAATAATTTTCAATCATTTTTCAACGTACTGGTAATCAGTTGTTAAAAAAACTAAGCCAATAAAATATTTTTTCGTGATTTGAAAAAGTTATTTCCAATGTGGACATATAATTATATAAATATGCAACCCCCTCAAAGTTATGCATAGTTATTTAAGTTTCATTTTATTTTTATTTTTTTATGCACACACGTATATACGTGAATTTGTATGAATGAAGTTATGTATTATCTGTAAATGGGACGAGGATCAGTTTATTTATTCTACGGAGCTTATATTTATAATTATTTTCTAACGTATAATATGCGATTTGCATTTAAATGAAAATTATTTGCCATTACTCGTATATACGTATATGTAATATGCATGCGGATGTTGAAATTTTAGGACAGAAGATTTACTTTTTCCATAAAGATTCAGCCGGTCAACAGAATTTCGGTCATTTTATAATTTTTGTACAATTCCTTTTCGTTTTTAAAAACAACTCAATCTTTGACTTATTTCTCTTTGTACGGGATTTATATTTAAAATCCTCAAGTAGTCTACAGAGCCAATACATAGAAAAATAATAAAGATCTATCGGAATTTCGATTTCCTTGTTTGTCGAAGAAATTTAAAAAAGAAGATACGTTCCTTTTCTTACGAACATTTGTTGCATTTCGAGCAGACGACCAGCTCTACGTCTTTTATTTTTCTTCTCTTATTCATAGTGAAATAAAAAAAAAAAAACTTTCATCCTGTGAGCCAAAATCATCTGAAAAGTTTCTTTTTCAATAAGAAAAAAGAAATATGAATGAATTTCGTATACAGTTTTATGCAATATTGAAATAACGCTATTGAACTGAAAGGAAGTAATAGATCTACACTGTATATTATGATATTTGAATGTCTAAGCCGCACAAATCATTTCTGCACCGCGGTGTATTCTACCTACACCCATAGTAAATTAATGATACTGATGAAAAAGACGACGACTTAGCTGACAGGCATAAGTTATAAAGCTCTCAATCATCTAGCCTACAGACCATTCAATGGATTCAGTCGCGCTCAAGAGTTTCTTGCAGTACATATTCTCTCTCTACGCGTAGGCGGAGGATCTGTACATTTCGCGTAATGAGTTGTATATATATATATTTTTTTTTTTCTGCAAGACAACAACGTGATCAAATTGAATTTTTTATTTCTTAATAATGCTCAATTGTTTCGACGTATTTACTGAGACATTAATAATGAATTATTGGAAGAGAAGACGACAAAAAAGTAAAAATTACGAAGAAATTTAATAATTCCGGGACAATTAGTCGAGCGCGAGATAATTGAAAATGTTTCATTTTCTTTTACTTTTATTTTCTTCTTTTTTTTTTCATTTTTTTTTTTTTTTTTTTTTTTTGTACGGAAAAGATTAATTCATTTCTCTGTGCGAATCAACTGCGGTTTAATTAAGTCTTATCAAATTTTATCAAGCTTTGTTTATTAGGGAATTTAATTAATTCTTTTGTGCTCCTCACTGTGCCCCGCTTTTAAACCATCATACAAAAGCTACATGTATATACGTATACATATAAAAATGGACGTAAAATGATCGTATTGTAAATCCTATACCGTCAGAGCTTTATTATAACGAAACTATAGGTATAGTTCTATATATTATATGTATATATACCTATATGGTGTATTTTAAGCAGCATAAAACGTTGCATAAGTTTCGATGCAACTGAGCCGAGGTAGGGGAAATGATCCAGCAGACTGCGTTCGTTAACGAGTGAACGATATATCACTGAGGTTGATATGTCTTCCATTGTGCGTGAAATTTGGCGTAAAATACGGGGGACCAACGTTGGTTGGGTTCCCTTCGTTCGTTCGTTCGTTCGTTCGTTCTTCGTTTTTCCTAGTTATAAATTGGTAGGCGAGATATACCGCAGTAAATTCAATGCCCAGGCATCCCATTTTCCCATCGAAATTAAATCCATATCAAATATATCCTACGGTATTATATGGAACAAATCTTATCGAGATTTGTAATACCATCGTGCGGGTATATATCACCCGATGGTTCTTGGTCCTATCTATATTATTCAGGACTCTAAATCCTTGAAGTTTAAGTTTTTTCTTTTCTCTTCTTTTTCTTTTTCTATTTCTATTTCACATAGAAGGGACCAACGCTCAAGGAATAACACTTCTATCCCGATATCCTACCAGCTCGTTGCTAAAATTATTTTCCAAAATATATATTCGAACGTATTTTACATCCGGCTTATACGAAATTACGGTATATCATTCGCGTACCCAGAAACGTGAATATAATGCTTGCAAATATCCATCCGAAGGATTCACATCACGTATATATATATATATGCATATACTATATGTATCCGCATATTGTGTGTGACAAATATAATCATAAGTAGTGGGAGATATCTATGAGAGACGAAATCGTATGTCCTCCGGAAAATTCGTTGCGATTTCATGTTCATAGGGACAGAGCTGGATAAAGGATATATCAGATAAAATAGAGGATTACGCGGGAGTGAACGGTGGAAGCAGCTGTGCAGAGGTAGAGACCGTGGGTTATATTCCTCGTCGCGGCGTCGTGAAATATCTCACTATAGTAAAAATAAGTGGAAAAATGAGGAAGAAGAAAAAAAGAAATTTTGTACTCCTTATTATCGGCTTTTGAAACGATTTAATCATACCGATTACATGATCCAACAATTTGGTCACATAGATTTACTTCCCACGATCTTTGCTCTGGTATATATATATAGGAATAGGTATAGGAAGGGTAGGCATGTTATATTTCTTGAATATAATTCCATATTTTATCATACAAAATCAGAGAAGAAAATGAGTGAAGCGATAGATGCCAAATTTTATTGCCGTTTTAGTTAGTCATATAAAAAGTGACTTACGAGGTAATAAAATGAGTCAGCCTTTATTTAACAATTGTTTGCCAATGGGACCTGTTTTGTTTCTATGCCGTGTATTTATCGACCCAGATTGAACACAGCGATGCGATGATAGATTATATCCCTTTTCCCTATAAGATGACAGTCGTTTTCTTCGAAATCTACATATTATAGTATCTTTAGGAAGCTTATTAACTAGCAAACCTATTATTAGAGCCATAAAGCCAGCCTATTATATCAAACAAATGAAATGAAAACGAAGGACTGAATAAAGTGAGGCGAAAAAACGGTCAGATATACGCTTGGGGATGAATCTATACGAAACACGTATTACCTTCGCGATATTGAATGGAAAAAATGAAGGAAAAACAAAAGAAATAAAATAAAACAGAACTAAAATCGGAGCGAAAACAAATGGGCGTTTTTTTGGGTTGCCTCTCTCGGTTCGAGTCCCTGCTTTATTTAGCTTGACTTGGTGCCTAGGGTGAGTAGGTGCGTATATCTATATGTAGACATCACGTGTGGGAGGTAGAATGTAGGGTTTTCCGCAGTCATGCGATGCCAAATGGGCAGAGGGGAGTGACGTATCATCCAAGGTTGTCGACTAGCTAGTATGAGGGCTGAGAACATGGACTATTCCTCGGCAAGGATTGCCGGGTTTTAGGATTTCATGGTTTCGGTTCAGCGCGCGTTCCGCGTTTGTCCCGCTACCATGCACGAGCTACGTAAGTATACGCGAACCGCAAAAGCCTCGGAACCTCGGAACCTCGGAACCTCGGGACCTCGAAATTCTCGCATTTCACTGACGCGGTTGTTTGAAGTAGCTACTCGGCATATGTAACTGTTTGCCTATGTATAATAATACGTGTAATATTAAAGTATATGCCTACCTATGCGTGTAAATAGATTATATTACGGATACCTAGTTGCTCGGGTAGGTACAACACGTTTTCATTTCAACTCTACCTCATCGCACTTAGCATTTCGCGGTTTGCTTTGCCAATTAGTCGATTCAAAGCGTCCGGGTGCTACCGATATTACGTTACTGCAAACCCTGCAGTCACACAAGTTAAAATTGTGCATTATTTTCATTAATTATATTTCGCGAGGCTCGCCTCACCCATTACCATTATCCGAATGTCTTTGTCTCGTTTATTGCAGTTATTAAAATCGGCGGTTCGCATCTTATGGAAGTTTTAAGCAGTCTGAAATCCTACCATTTCTCATTGCAGAATTGCAACAATTTCGCTGTGTACCTACCTATAAACAAGATTTATCTTTTTACCCCCTCTTTCTTAATTTCTCTCTTTTATTCTCATCAGACTACATCGTTATTTAGGACTCTAAACACAAACTCGAGTACCTGCCTCGTAAAGTTGGACATTTATTTTCCCATTTTACTTAATTCAATAAAAATTACGAAGCGAAATGTATTATTCGTTTCTGTAACGGTTTGACGTGACGTTTGAATGCATGCAGTTTGAGGAAACGATCTTCATCGGCGATTCTATATCGCACGCGATCCTGTAGCTTTACGTTAATGACGCGCATGGTATCTGCGTAGATTTTTCAAAAACGGGGATTCCCTTGTTCATGTAAATGGCGCCGGCTAATCCGCAGCTTATTTTCATAAAAAACAGGCGAAGTTTATAAGTAATAAGATTCTTCGCTTACGTCGGCTTGATATTCAACTAGGATTTTCGTGTAATCCAAGGAGGAGTACATTTTTATAGCTACCCGCACTTTCTTGAAAACGAGAAGGTTCACCGACCCTATAAAGTCGTCAGATGGCTGCGGTGATGAATCGTCGCCGTTATTCATAGGATTCGAATGAAAATATAAAGATAAAAAGAAAAAATGACAAAAATGAAAAACTGGAAGAGGAGGAAAGAGAAAAAAAATGAAAAAAATTACAGGGGATGCAGTTTGTCTTTATGCGAAATACCCTGCGGTTATTGATTATATCAATTTTTGAATCCTTCAAAAGAGTTTTATCATGTGGGGATAAATCCACCCCCGTAGTTCTATTCATGATATAATTTTCGACACTCTAAGGGATGACTGAACGACTAAGGTTACGAAATTAAAAGATGATCCCTCTTGGCAGGGATCGACTATAGTCTCCATCATTCTTATTCCTTTGGGAGCTTGCACTGGCAAAAATGGGGGAAATAAGAAATGACAAAGAATGATTATAGTGCTATCCTTGCGGAATCGCTTATTTCACCCTGCGGCCTAAAATATTCTCACGACATTATCACGTTACGAGGTACAATTTTTCTATCGCTATAAGGTGCATCGCAGATACATGAGGTTCATTAGATTTCAAACTCGTATTTTAGCATTTCGAATTAGGTATTAAAAGTGCGGAAGTGAACGTACCTGGCGTTTTTCTTTCTTTTTTTTTTTTTCTTATAAACATGAGTATTTTTTTTCCTTCTTCTTTTCTTCCCACGTTTTGTGAAAACGAACTGGTTAAATTTGAAGCGATAATTCAACGGAGAATTTGTGTCGCTTCTCCGTACGGATAGGTTGGTAGGTATAAAAGTACTGAAAAATTTTACCTCTTCTCTGCAGCGCTCGCACGAAATAAGGGTATAATATACAGTTAGAAGGACGTTGTGTCAAAAACGTGTTTTACATCAGAGAAATTAATTCTCAAGTATAAAAATGTCACGCTCCTAATTCCGAGGACGTTTTTTTTTTTTTTTTCTTCCCTGTTTTTTTTCTTTCGTTCATTTTTTATGCACCCTCGTTTGAAAAGTCAGGTCCTATTTTACTGTCTCGTACAAAGATATATTCAAAGAATCATCCCCAGTTTATTTATCTATTCATACATACCTATATGTAATTCAATGTATTCTACAGGTAACTCGAGATTGAACCAGTACCCTAATCCCGGCGATTTGTTAAGGGTATTACACGTAGATCCGAGGATAAAAATCTCGCTTTCTCGCTCTCTGTAATATAGGAATTAATATGAGGAAAAAAGTACACCTATTTACTACCTCACTACCAATCACAAGCTCTGAACAAAGATTCGACGGTGTTAATTCCTGTCCGGATCCGATAATCGTGAAAAAGTATCACGGTGAAAATTACAATCTTTTGTATTGATTGTCCGAATCATGGGGTAGAAAAAGGGATTTTCTTTTTCCTCTCTTTGTAATTATATCAGGCTAATCAGTAATCGATCAAGGTCATGCGAAATCCCATTCCGTTTTAATTATTCTAGGTAAATTTAATTAAGGCATTTTAATCCTGGCTAACAAAAACTAGAAATCTGTATTCGTAAAACGTCAACCCTTCGCGTAACAGTAACGTCCTAAATAAATGTCTACATAGGATCTCGTCGAAGGCAAGATAAATAGGGAAACGTTGAAGCGGGTGCTCTGCACCCTTAAAAGTTTGATCGCGTTGACCGCGCTGACCTTACGAATTACGGTAATGGTTAATAAAAAAAGGAGCTTTACGTTACGTGCAATATTCAGAGACACAGAGTGACGAAGTCGATGACATCGACAATCAAGTAGGTGGATACTAGCGGGCAATATGTATACCCATACGTGTAGTTCCATCGTCCTTTTCCATTTCTCGAGGGTAATGGAAAGTGGTGCTTCCGGTGTGTTCTAGGCCTGGTTGCCCTCGGTATGGTATCGATGCGGTTAGAACCTCAAACCGATTGCTACACTCAGAGTTATTGATTTCTTCCGCGGTGTGCTTATCAATCAATGGGGATTTCCTCGATAAATATTTAAACCCAATCGGTAAGGGGTAGAGGGAGCTAGGTAGGTAGGTAGGTAGGTAGGTAGGTAGTACGTTGGCAGTAGTCAGCCTTTTTGCTCAACATGTCGTGTATATATCCAAGCAAAGCCGAATCCCCCTTACGATTTTATAGCTTCGAACGAATGCCACTGAAGGGATGTGTTACATCTATGCAGTTACGTAGTCAGGTAAACGGGAACATATGTGTATAGTTTTGGGTATGTATGTATGCACATACGTGAGCGGAATCAGACTGTCCGTGACTGTTTACGAGGACAAAAGGATCTTCAGCACTACATGCTCCCCCCGAGTTGTTGGCTTTTCAGAAAGCCTCGATTCCCTACGTAATACCTTTCATTTTCCAATCTGTTTGAAACTCCCACATTCTGCGTACTACAATACCTTCTACCCGGAGTAAATTTTATCAAGCCGAAAATTGATTCCATCAAAGCCCGAATAAAATTAAACGATCTCGAGGCGCCTGAACTACGTGTTATCGAAATGAAAGGAGCTTTCTCATTTCGATAAAGCAACCAGACAATGTTATCGAAATTTAATCATTATAGGAAATATTGGAATTTCACTCTAGCAAGTACACCGTGATTCAGAAAATTAAACGCTTCTCTGTGGTCTTGCCTCTTTAAAGTACCTACTCTCTAATTTTATTTTGTCTAATACCACTGGATCCACGGCTGGTTCGTTGGGAGCTTTATCCACTTTGAAAAATAATTACTACTCCAGAAAGATACGTCGTATACTTACCCGACACATATACACATACGTGAGTACACCAACACTTGTAAACGCAAAATATATGTAGATGGAAACCTGAAACTACGCTTGAATAATTAACAATAATGAGAAGGTTTCTGTACCTGCATAATGATTTTCGTTTATAGTACGGATGTATATGTAAATTTACATAGGTATATATCACCTTTATACTAGGTCTATTCTGGGCTCTCGGGCAGTAGAATGCCGATACCATTTTGACCAAGTGAAATGTTGCGCTAGTTTTTTTTTTAACAAGGGTTGAAAATACTTACTCGCACGAAGCTCTGCTCGTATTCAATATTGATGCATGTAGCCGATGCACGTGAGTATAACAACGTGGTCTGGTGCAGTGTCTACCTAAATGTTGTACCACCGTAGTGCATCCTACGTTCGTTTTAAAAATTGAACAACCCCTCTGCAGTTCGGACCCTCGCCGGAAGAAACTCTGACGAAATTCACTGCGGTGTCAGGTTTTTCGCCGGATGCTCGGTTACAAGATTGCAAGAATTCTGGAGTTCATGCATATGGCGTATAGTCGTTTTACCTGAAATATATATTCCCTATAAAAATACCGACTGAATTTTCATTTCATTGAGAATTAAATCGAACCCAAAGACGAATCAGACCTTTGCATTCATCGCTGTACTATACGGATAAGGGGCAATTTGTTCCGTAAGTATAATATAAATCAATTATCGAACGACTTCCATTCAAAAGTATGTATTTATATAAAAATAAAAAAACAAGCAATTACCTACCCATGGAAATTTTTTAATAATAATTGAATGCTGTACCTACCCGTACTCTATTCTCCAGAGCTTGAGGATACCAACTATTCTGACTTACTGCAATTATTTTCAATGCAACATTTCGTAAAATTTTTTATTCAAACACATTTCCCTCAGGACGTGTAAAATACATATCGCGAATTTTACTCACGTTCGGCTGCATAACCCTTCGCAAGTTATGTGTACAGATAGACACGTATGAATATATGTTATGAAAATTTTAGCGCCGGGACAATCTTGGTACAATAATTTCTGGATATATCTGGCTGTAGGCGAGACGTGAGACAACAGTTCCGCAATAGTTGTTCCGCTGATATTAGCTGAGCGGTCTACTGCATGGGGCAAATTCCGCATTGATTTCTCCACCGAACTGTTGAATTGCCTAACAATCAGTCGGAGAGCTGGAGTTTATATAGAGGTCAATTGGCGATCATTCCGTAATCCAAAGCCGGATTGTGCTTGGATAGCTTTTGGCCGTGGAAGCAGAGAGAAAGCCACTATTTTTCGAGACCAAAAGTCGCGACGGTAAAAGGAACGAATTTGTTTAATCTGTTCCGAACTAGAGAATCCATCCACACATACCAGGCGCATTCTCCAGGTCTACCCTTCGTGTAAAAAAAGCTTCTTATGAAATGACAAGGCTTCATAGATGTGCCCACCTATATGTAGTATAGTCTGCAATCCTAAAGTACAATGGGAAAAATTTGAAATAAAAAAATGTAATCGAGATCCTCGACCGTCTCAAGCTTATCCAACATTCAACTTTACTTCATCTTGCCTACTCTCATTTCTCTGAATTTTAAGATGAAGGCACTGGCTTATCGTCGGTAATGAAAGAAGGGAAAAGAAAAAAATCGCAATAATGTACTTCGGATAATAACGATGGTTACTTTTCTCTCTCTACTCTGGTAATTGAACCACATACCAATTATTTATCCGGGCTTGTCGACGTGTCAATATTTGTGAAAATTTAATGGCAATAAATATCATGTGCGATCTGCGGAGGGGAGGAAAATTTTTTTTAAACACGAATCGATTCATAAGATATCGTGCGTCGTCGTCACGTAACTTTTCAGCCGGTTGTAAATTCCATTTCTCAGCTAACATAAAAATTGCATTCGTGTCGTTTCGCACGGGCATTTCCGGCCTTCCCGCGAGGGTATACAGTGACGAACGACTCTAGTGTATCGCAAGGTATACCTACTCTTGTGCATATAAAATTCATGCACTTATACGAGCAGGCAAACCAAACCTGTACTACATACAACTTCACCAATGATCATTTTATACGTTCCTCTCGCATATCACCCCGAGGTCGAATCATATCTTGGAAATTATTGCACGAAACTGGATTCATATCAACTACATCTCATATCGTTAGCTTCGTAGAAAATTCACCCAAGAACAAAAAAAAAGTGAGCAAAAAGTGGAGAGATGAAAAAGAAATTGAGATATGTGATTATTGCTAAAATTTGCGATACCTGAAAATCTTGGTACTTGCGTGACTTTCATATTTAGCCAACGATATGGATTGGCTGTCAATATCTTATGCTAGTTAATCTATGGATTTGTTCATAACTATTTGTCTCTTCCTACCGCAGTGTATTAGGTAAAGAAACACGTTGGAGAAGTCGAAAAGAGTGACCGATACACATCGAAAGCTATATCTTGTCTTTCCTTGGCATGCCAGAATCTTAGAGGTTCGAGTTTCAATTACACTGACATTACACCTGAGAATTTGTTACCTCAGGGCGTTCGGTTCGATTCGTGTTCCAGTCTAGTTTGGTGGATAGATGTACTTGGCTTAGTCCCAAAACGGTCCCAGAGCTATAAATCTCAGAGATTCTCTAGGGGCATGTGCATCCATTGAAAGTGACCATTACACTGCAGGATAGGAATTCAAAGTGCGCTTCTGTTTGCGTTTTTATGCTAGTGATTTGGCGTCCGCAATGCTCGTGGATTTTTGGGTAAAATTGAATAAAAATACTACTGCGATTCCAGTTAGTCAGAAGTCTATAGCTTATCGCGAGTTAGCTGCCATGCCAAACAACGAAACCTTGTTACAGCAGGTTGACGTGAAAAACAACCATAAACCAAAGCCGTTAAACAGTCGACGAAGCAATCACAGAACTTTTAAATCGTACAGGTCAGTTGGATGGGTTTGTTCAGGTTCAGCTTTTGCTCTCTTTACCCTTTTCGGTGTTGACCAGTCCTGAAAACCCTTCGCCAATAATTAAGTCCAGTGAAATACAGACGTGTAAATTTCGTGTCGCAATATCCACGTGAATAAACAGAAGTGCATTTTCCAAGCTTGAATTCTACATCAGTTTCTCTGTTTGGCTATAATCGTGGAAGAAATCGGTCGACCCCGTAATTAGTTATAAACACTGATACCGGGATTATGTATGGATGTAGTATCGACGGAAAAAGCTCTCCGCAGCAAGGAGGAAGGACACGTTTGATGCCCACAGCTCTATAGCGAGATAAGAAAATTTTATGCGGAAAATATGCCAAGGATTTTTTTCCCATGATTTATAATAATCCGCCAGCCTTTACCAACAGCTTTACCCGTCTCAAGAGGTTATATTCCCTTAAAGCGAGCCCTAAAGTCGTGGTGGTGCCAGGTTATGCTCATTTTTATGCAAACACCGCGCGCTCTGTCCGTCCGTAATATACTTTTACTTCTAACGGTATTAGGGGTGTTATTCCAGTCTGGAATGAGAACTTCCTAAAGTGGTTTGGATAAATCTCCAGTCGATTAAAATGGAAATATTGTCGCCTTCGTTGTGCAAAATACTTATAACGAACAAGACAATAAACCAGTTCATTCCACGATCAATCGTGAGTACAATGGAGACCCGAAACTTTTGTCAATGCAAATCAAATACTGTCCGAGTTCTCCGGGCTAGGTATCATTTTTGACAAATAATCATGAAAAAAATGTTAAAACAATGGGATTCAATGAAGTTGAGAAGAAACTTCAATCGCACTTCGTGTCATGAAGTAGTGAACCGCGGTGATATCTTTAAAAGTGAAAAATCTAAGATCATTAAGTTCAATTGAGCGGTGTTTGATGAAATATTCCATGGGTGCATTTGCCATGGGTGTCCTTTGCAAAATGCTCTACATATAGTGGTAGCAACCAATGAAATTCAAGCTTCTGCGAAGACGCAGTATGAATATTATGGAAATAGAAATCCTCTTCGTGCTACAGGCGTCGCCGTTCATAAGATACCAACTATACCATCAGAATCCATCGTTTGGAGTATCAACAGCGAAAAAATAAGAAGAAAAGTTTATTTTTTGCACACCATGATATGTACCAATAAAATTTCGGTCGAATCGGTCGACTCGTTTAAAAGTTATTCGAGGTAATGTCGTTCTGACAGCATAAGGAGCTATTGTTAGTGTCCCAGTTTTTCGGCATCCTAAAAGACTGGGTAGTGTGGCATCTGGTATGAAATAACAGATTAAAATCTAGTACCCTCTGGCATCTAAGTACTGGATAGGATTCTGGTATTTGGACTATCATTCACTGATCTTTGCTGTGCGCGCGTACATAGTTAGCGAACTTGGCTCTACCGAGTTAATTAGTTTGACTGTTTTTCCTAACTTAGAACACGCTTGCACAGTAAAGCACTTACCTAGTGGCTGAATGCAGACAGGTGACATTGCAACTGTCTACCGACTAATTATATGACCTAGACGTGCTTCAGAGGCGAGCCCGACGACCTGGCCTTCATATAGCGTACAACTAGCTCTAGCTTGAACACCACATCGTTCTATTCACTAGTATGTCGTTAGTCGAATCTGCTTCTAGGAACCAGTTTCGCGTGCATCTAGCTATGGACATGTTACATGTCTATGTACATCCATAGTGCATGCAAATATGTATGAACAGCTTAAACTTTGTCGTGACATGATGAGTTCCCTGTAGTATCGTCATTCAATGTGTTTCAAATTCGGGTATTCGGGTTGCGATACACGGTTGTTCGCACTTCCACATACGTATGTATACATACGTAGCAATATGCCAGTTTCTAGACCCCAGGACAATCTGTTGTAAGGGGTATGTCAGCACAGGACACTATACTGCTGTATTCAATAAATATACAGAATGTCTCTGCACGTTTATCTATGCCTCAATGCGATAAGACAGGCTTTTACCTCCACTATATACACCTAGATGTGTACTTGAGAACGAACAAAGCGAAGCTCTTTCCACTTTTTGTGACACCGTCGTTGCCTGTAGGTCCTTTGTCACCTGTCCCACCCACCGCTTTGGTCTGCGAAGCATTTCAAGCGTGCATATGGGAAAACTATAACGTGTTTATAAGAAATATCGACTGTTATCCTACTGCAAATTTACCCTACAAGAAGTAGGTGTGCAAAATGCAACTACAAAATCCAGTGTCAGATTCTTCACGTATATTTTATATCATTTGGAGTAGGCATAACGATACATGTATAAAATATCTGACATGGTAAGAATTGGACGATTTCATTCACACTCCAGAGGAACATTTAGAAAAAAATTGACGTCAAATCATTTCCTGTAGTATTCCTAAACGAATGCGATGCAGTAGTAACGCTGGTTTAAGCTTTCCAAAAAAGTTGGAATGATATTGACGGAAGTGAGTCGATACTTGTTACTGAACTGAGAAACACTTCGATTTAAGATTCAAGAAGCAGTACGTGTTGTCGGTGAACGTTTACCACGATCTGTCCGATGTACAATGGTGGCCCAGTTAGAAAACTTGTTAGTATTGGCATCACGTCAATTCACGACCAAAAGGGATGATATATCTTCAGAGCCCGGAATGATTTATAGATCACGAAGAAATAGAAATACTTTTAATTCGGATGTTCATAATCGCTTCTTCACGCCCAGACGTTCGAGATTTACTCAACTTTAAACAAATTTCTTAAATAAACCAGGAAATTCATACTCTTCTCGTGGTGTAGGTATAATCGGTACCTATACGACAAGATTCTAGTCTCAATCGTCTCGGTGATATCGCAAGATCCGAACAGGATATAAATTGATTATTCAGAGGGAAAGGATTAGTTCTGTATCCCCACACGTATACCGTGATGTATAAGACGATTATCACTCATTTTGAAAACAGAATCGATAATTGCAATGTGAATATGATAGTTCTGGAAATAATATTATCATCTATGCACAACAGCTTTGAGACTGAATGGATGAAAATCGGAAAAAAATGAAATACGCAATAAAATGAAATGATCTAATTGCAAGATAAAATGAGCGTAAAGTAGGTTGAGTAAGGAGAGGCGTAACACGAAGTGCTGACAAAAATAAAGCATAATTAATACAGAAGTATACATGGTATATAATATACAAGCAGCGGACGAACGCAGGTATCACATCAAAACCTTCGGTGTTGTTATCGATCCTGTCGCCTCCGCCCCGAGAGAGCGTAACCCGAGAGACAAATGCAACGGAACGGGAATGAAACGTCCATTCAGTGTCGCTTTACGTTTAATTTAACGCTGTATATATACCGGAATTTATTTACACGGTTTTATTGACACATTGGGTTCATTTGGTTTACCGTGACCTTTGAACTTGTTTCAGGCAAAACTACTTCGACTATTATACGGAAGAAAATTATAAAATTCATGTACGCATGTCAGGATGCCAGTGAAAATGGCTTTTTATCTTCATTTTTATCCCGAAGGATAAGCCTCTCTGAATCCGAGACCGATATTTAAATACTCGGAAAAATTCCGACTATATCGAATAACTAAGATATTTACATTTCAGAAAACTCGATTATATCTCCCAGGTTTTTCTTCAATACGTCTCAAATTGAAGTACTCCAAATTTCTCCCTAATATTCTGACATCCATCGGTCGCTTTTATATAAGGGCTTTTAAAAATGTAAGTAATTCTCATTTTATTTATTTATTTATCTCCTTTTCTTTTTCCTTATTTTTTTTTTTATAAAAGTTATCTAAATTTATGCCTCACACTCCGAAATTCTTACTATTCAAATTTAAAAGGCACGTTAAGGAAACTGGGGAATGTTATCAATAAATTTCAAAAATAGGCGGGTGACGTGGGCGAAATGAGTTACTACCTGATGATAATAATCAATAACAATAATTTTAACGATATTTCCGATTGCCATTCTTTGCTCGTAATTAAAACACCTAATAATATTATATTTTGTTTGTCATTTTACTTATTTTTATATTAGTGCAAATTTTATGAGACATTTTTATTCACAAAAGTTTTCTGGTCACTCATAGGTACATATTTCGCACCGGTAACTATAAAGTATAAGCATTCGGCGTTGAGCGACCGGTGAATATTTAAATACCGGATTGAATTTTGGAAGGGTTTTGTTTGGGGAAAAAAATGAAGCAGAATAAGGGGTGTATCGTGAAAAAAAAAGAAGCAAAAAAACATTTTGGCTCCCACCCTATATATATATATATATATAAATATATATATGTATATATATAGTACGCATGTGCATTATGCATACATAATATATCGTTATCATGTTTCGTATGAAATCCATTACAGGTATCGTGACTGTACGTACACGTTGTCTGCGTGTGTGCAACATTCTGTATAGGTATATGTATTCAAAACGGTATCTATTACCTATTTATCGGTGAATACACGTTTTGCGTGTATTACTAGCGTGCATGGATGAATAAATTTCTGTATAAATAGCGAAATCCAGAATTCCATTATCGTATTAAATCTTCGCAATACGTTGAACAGATTTACTCGGTATAGAGCTGACTAGTTTCATTCGTTACTATCGCACGGTGTATCTAGCTTATTAAAATTAAACGTTAAAATGTGGAGAGCAATGAGTGCAGGGCGTATTATAATCAACCTCCAGTTTAATTAAGCTATAATTTACGAATGAAAGTTACACAAGAGTATAGATAGCGTTTAACGATATAGGTATAGGTGGCTGGCGGAAGAAAGTAACGAGGGGTAAAAATGATTTGAAAATAATGAAAAGAGAAAAACGCAAGCGAAAACAAAAGGGATAAAGAAAGAAGGAAATTTTACATTAACAGTTACCCGTTGTACACTTTACGGAAATTGAAATCCATTCTAAATGTATTTAAAAAAAAAGCTTTGAAAGGATCTTCGTTCACTCCACCTCCTTAATTGCATTTCCTGTATCTACCTCAAACTGATTATCCAACGTTTGACTAAGCCCTTCGTTGAACTGCTGATCTCCGTATACTGACCGATCCCATTGTTCTGCATTAGGCTCAACTCCTCTCTATCAGAGGGGTTAAATATAGGTTAGAATTAGGTCGACGGAAACTCGGCTCCAATATTCTACGAAGCAACCTTATCTTCGGCCAAGGTGAACCCAAGTATCGAGTTACGACCAGTCAGAAATATATTACGGCGAGGTCATAACGCAGCAACGTGGTACCTAGGTCCTAGACATAATCTAATTCTGCCGAACTTATTACATCGTGTGCTCACGTTTGGTGGAATTCCAATTATCGAATAAGAATACGTGATTTGATTTCCCAAAACGAAAGTAAAACATCCCGTTTCTAATCGATTTTAGAGATCTGCAGGATCTCGAGTCCTCCGAAAATATCATTATTTTTTCAATACGTGTTCCCTGTCGTATGAATATTCAACTTTCAAGCAGTCTGCTCATTCTTTGCTCCTTAGGAAGGAAGTCTATGCAGATATAATAACCACTACTATCCTTGTCTAGCAGAAATTTTTCTCGAAGCTGGAGAGGAGTGACGCTGGTGTTTGGCTGTGTTAAAGAGTCTTCGGTAATGAAGTTTCGAAAAAAGGTTGACCCACGAATTAACAGGAACTGTTCAAAGGTTTAATCTTGATTCTAGTATCTGAGATTGATCTTGGAACGGTAGCTAATACCGTTAAAAAGTAACGCTTGAGTTTCATCAAGATGAAAAGTTATTCTCATCTGAAGATTGTGCAAGTATTTTCTCGGGGCTAGTCGCGCAGGATACTCTGTACTATTTGAAATAATTGAGGAGCTAGATTTCTCGTGTAGAATAGAAGCCAGGTGATTTCTACATCGGCTATTCGTCTGACTGACAGAAAACGAAGGAGTCGTGTTAACGTTTCAGGCGAAATGTTACTCTCTTGCCTAACAATAGAACGAAGTGCATCTTCTTCTTCTTATTCTTCTTCTTCTTCTTGTCGGACTTTCGAGTGCCTTGAACACCTTCGTGAAAATCTAGTACTTCGTTGGATTACCCGTTGGAAGATATTCCCGTATTTTTCTCTCTCTACTTCGCCTATAGAAAACAACATTGGCTAATTTAGAAGTTCCTTTTAGTTCACGTACAAAGGACTCTGCTATAAAGACGTTTTCTTGTCAAGTTCATTCCGAGAAACTTTCTCAGATCCTACAGTTGAGTGGTGGGAAGGTAGATGGATGTAACACATGTTTTAGTATAAAGAAACTCGTTTGCGAAGCCCCTACTAGTACCTTGTGTAAAAAAGAGTTATTCGTTTCATAATTTCAGACTGTTATAACCGTGGATTGAAACGGGAAAAAATTCTTCAAAGATCTTTGTCGTGCTAACGATTATTCGAATTTCACGCAAAATAATAAATTTTCGTAAGGGTAATTTAGTTCTTGAGACTAATTCTCCGTAATTTAAACGTCAATCAATTTTAATTATTGGATAATTAATTAGGTAATAAACAGGAAAAAACATTCCATAAAATTACTTAATTATCATTCAATAAGCCGTATTCCATTACTCTCCTCCTAATTTAAACTCCAATTATAAGAATTTAATTGAAAATAGAACGTCGACAAAAGCGTTGCGATGAAATGAATGCCTGTCGTGAAGTATGTCGTTTCTCCGACAGTTATTATCGTCATTGATTGAAAGTAAATGTTAGAATACATGATTAATCTATACCCAATTAGCCATCGTTATAACTAATGGAATTATAGTTTAATGAAGTTACTACGAGAATTCCGGCTCATTCAAGTTCGGATCAGTTTCCGTTGATGACTAATTAATTAACTAATTGAAAGGGAGAAGAAATTGGATCGAATATCTTATTTATTGAACGTGGTAGAGAGAGGCTGTAACAAATTATTCAGTGCTCGTTTAAACTTGAAGTAAAAGTTGTGCACCGAGATAGCGCTGCTAGCGAAAAGCTCTTCGAATAAAGTTCAGGGCGCGAAGGATATATACCTACCTCCCTGACGTTACGTTTTTTACCCCACAGACGATATTATTATAGTTTAATTCAGCAGGGTTCTATAAACTGGTCTGTCCTTAATTAAAGCCGCTAAAAACTTTTCAGAAATACCTACCCTTGTCACAGTTTTTAGCTTCCTCGTTAACAGTCAAGGTTACCATAACGTTAAGTCTGTACCAAAAGTTGTCCAACTGCATGAAGCGAGATTAACGCGAGTATGAAAAAGAAAAAAGTCATGATAATAATGATCGAAGGCATAATGCTTGCTGCTTTTCTAATGAAACTGTTTTTCTTTGGCTATTATACAGCGTAGTCGATTTAAATCCCGAAATATTAATACTGTAATGAAAACGAGGACGACGACGACGACGACGACGAGCAGAGACGAAAGAGTCGTAATAAGCTTGAGTTAATTTTCTTACCCTCGGTACCCAAGAAGGTCGTAGAATTCCAATTTTTAAGGTATAATATCAAAAGGCTATTACCTCTTTGTTTGGCTTTCATCAATATCTGAATTACCAAGATTTTGACGTGCCAGGTCTTCAGGGCCGAGGGATGAGCGAGTAGACGTTACTTCCTCGGCCACGACGTCGGTGTATACATCTCTGCATCCTTATTTTAAACATAACGTTAACCTTCCTTCTGTTCGGTTGAATTTACATTCTCATATTCTTCATTTTTTTTCCCCATCAATCATGGATCGCTTTGGCTTTACGGACCGATAGCAATTCCGAATCGATTTTTATTTCAGAATTTTATCGACATGGGGTTGTCGGCTCAGACCGTAACAAGAGAAGGTAGATATACCGAAATAAGTAGATAAAGAATAGCGAACGCGGAACTTCTGCGATATAATTAATTGCATTACATTAGATTGATGACTCAGATTTATTTCTACAATTTTCTAAATCACACACACACACACACACACACGTACCACCACATATTTATGAAAGGCATGAAGAGAAAGTAATGACAACAATATAGTAATAATGATAATAATAACGGGTCTAACACCGTTCACAACTCGTATATTGTTCCAATTTCTGTTATCGTCGGATAATATCGTAGGTCCTTTGACAAAGGAACAAGGAAACCTCTTTTGTCCCTCGAATGATTCCATATCCCTTCCTACCTATACGCGTTCCTACCGTCTGGATCCACCCTTCCAACATCCGACTATTCTTAGCTTCTATTCCATTATTATCATCATTATTATACTATTATTTATTGATATAACAGATATGAACCGTGGGCACAGTGCATCAGTCCATCCGGAAGAGGGTTACTCTCTGATAAGCAATCCCCACTGTCATTAAAGGGGCAGGTACCTACCTATCTCCGTTGAATTAAAATAGGGTGCTTTTCAAGAATCAATCGTATTTCAATTACCCAGTTTTATGTCTAACATTTAGAATACTTACCGCTTGTCGAATTGGCATATTCTTCAAATCGATGAGAGATAATCATAGAGAAGTGAACAATGTAAAAAGCGAGAGCAGAGCACATAAAAGGGTAAAAAAAAAAAAAATGATAATTATTATTGTTTTTTTTTTTATGCATTTTACCTTAGGATGAGTCAGAGGTCGATCATCGGATTTCAGGTTGTTGGTTCCAGATTAATCCAACGGAAGATCATACGTACAGGTACTACTTCACTTGCGAATTCTTGCAGGGAGAGTCTTGATGAGTGCTCGGATATAGTACCGAAACGGACATAGATGGATTGTTTTTTCCCTTTAGTCTATTTCCTCCTGGTTGAATAATGCATGCAATGTGAATAGTAACCTCCCGTTATCACGGGAACGAAATTCGACCACAGAATCGAGCCTGAAGCGCACATAGCTCCCTTATACTCAACCCTGAAGGGGTAGGTAAGTCTTTATCCTGATCCTATTGACGAGAACGTTTCGCTTTAAGTATTAGGAACTTTAACGCATGTGGTTGAATACCCGGCGAAGGATCCGTATATTTCTGCATATATATGTAATACATGTATGTATGAACACTCCTAATATCTGCACGCATGTGGATACTCTGGATGTTCTATACAGCTCTGTGAATCTGTTAATGTAAACATTTAAACGCAGAATAAGCGCGCGGGCAGCAGCGAATATCAGATAATGGCAAGCTATATGGAGCTAGAAACACCGTCTTTTACGTATATTCATATATTATATGTGTGTGTCTACGTATAGTATTACATACGTATATTACATATATGTAGTTAGTTCCATACTCGGTTAGAATTTATCCCTTACAACGTATATAGTTGATAATATTTAACAGCAAACAAAACGTAGCTAATGCTTTTACTCAGGAATAGTTATGGTGCAGAATCTATGTCGGGGTGAAATTATACCCGTTTAGGTAATGTCGTTAACCGATTAGTTCTATGACTCAAAAGCGAAGCTTTATCACTCATGTGGAAATGTTTCTCATGTTAAATTAATATCGCGATTGTTCGATAAACGGGGGCGTTTAAATTTAATAGGTGGTTTTAAGGTGGCGAAAAAATGTGTTATACTCGGTAACGAGAAAACCGTGGGTATTTACCTACCGGATATCTATATATACCCGCGTAGGTTATTCTCATTTTAGTTTTTCTTTTTTATTCTTTCTTTTCTTTGTTCAAACTAATTTTTATACGTATATATACGAATGCACGAACATACGAACACCTCTCAGTAGAAAAAACTGCGGCAATGGGTTTTTCGAGCAACGTGGAGAAAAACGGTGCGCATTACCGAGTCACATACATAACGTGAAATATATGAAATAAAGGAAAAAAGAGAGACCAGCTAACTAAATGCAACAATTGCATTACGTGTGCTCAAAAATTCATGACAAAAGCAAAGTTTTTTGTTTCATTTTTTTTTTTCTCATGTATTATTTTTTCTAAATGCATGCCTTAGTACGGCGGGGACGGTTCTTCTTTTGGGGTATGATAAGTTTATACGGGTTTCAATTTTTTTTTTTTTTATTCAAATTTTTGGAAATAAGATTTTCCAGATATACCATTATGATCCGAAATTGAATTCCACGTGATCCGAGTTAAGAGGGTCAAGCTTCCTCGTTGTTTCACTGTATAATTACATATACATGCACATCTGCAGTATTTATTCCAGGTAAACATGAAGGTTTAAGGTATAGCTCTGGTACCGTGCATAAGTTTGGGAAGACATGAGGAGCTTGCGTTTACGGTGGTCGAGCCTGGCCATTTATCTCAAGGTTTTACGAGAACAGAAAACAGAACGTTAAAGTTGCAACAGTTACGTGGAAATCGTGGAAAGTTTTAGTAACGGGTGTATACCCCGAGCTGTAAGCTCCAATCATGCAAAATTATTTCAAATTTCGACTGACTTTCTGTCTTTGATCTCTGATACCAGAATTAGAAAATTACGCACAAGCTACATTTTGCATTCTTTATTCCACGCCACGATAGAGATGACGATTCATCGGGATGTAAAACGTCTTTCAAATTCTAGAAAAATGAATGCCAGAACTGCAGGGCTGAACGTTTTCCTAATTTCTGTTCTTCTAATTGTTAGTAAGAAAGATTGATTTCCTGAAGTTTGAATTAAACGTTCATTGCAGTAGGTACACTACGTTTGTTCTCATTACCTACCTCTGGTCGATTTTTAGACTGTATCAAGGCTAGATGGAGGTTCGTTCTTTTTCTGTTCCTTCCCTCTGGCAAGAGATAAAAAAGCTATAGATACGTCCAGTTAATGAATCCGTTTGCACGGGAGGTATAAAAGTAATTATAATTTATTCTTGGAAGCGAAGAAATTTTTAGTAACGACTCTTAATCTTCCTGTTGGATGTCGCAGACGAGACGGAGCCAAGTCTATGCTTCGGGGAATATGAATTTATTAATCGCATTATTTGGATATACTATAGAATATAAATATGTATATACCTTGTTTACGCTTTTAGGGATATGTAGACTATGGATGTTGTAAACAACGCTCTTGGATCCGTCAGAACGCCGCTTGACAAAGCCCTCTTCACTCTCGTACTCAACGATGGTCAATTTTGATCGATGGCATCGTGTTTGTGACGTAAATCGTTCTGCACAATAACTATACCGTTTCAAGAGCACGTGGGAGTTTGATACCTGTTTTATTCTCCCAAACGATACTTATTACTTTCCACACACCTGCGAGTCGTATACCTTGCGCTTAAATTTCACTTAGCAAATCACTTTGGCTAATTGTTTCAATTTTATAATTTGAACTTGTTCTTATTGATCAATAAAATAAGCGGCATATAGCAACAAGTGAGGTAAAATATAGTTTCACAGGATTCAGAAATTTTCTACGTGTGTCAAAGATTCTTCATGATTTTAGTAAATCCAATTTTGTCGTACTACGAAAAGCGAGATAAATCACTCATCAAGTGAATCAGGCAGTGGTCCATACCATCTATTCCGTAGTATATGGTCCATCTTGGATTTTCACTCGAGTAGAAGAGGTCGATCGATGCCCCAATTTTTTTTTCTCGATTTAAAGGTTCGTTTTGCATTCGGGGTTAAGAGATTTCAGGATTTAATTGTGTTACGATTTTTTTTGTATTTTTTCCAAATTTATACATCCTATTCGAACCACAGCTCGAGGCAAGTACCTACACCATTTTTTTACAAGCATGAGAGGTCGGGTCAGGTACTTTTCTCTATTGCAACAGGTGAAAAGATCTAGTCGAATTCGGCGCTGCTAACTTTATTCACAAGTCACAATTCTTATTTTGCTGATTTATAATTGGCAGTGATTCGTACGAGTGAATTACTAATCTTGAAGCATATATGATAGCAGTGGTGTTTGTATTGCCATATCAATTAATTCATGCATGTGTAAAGAAACTTTTTATCTTACGGGTTATACAGTTCAATTATTCTCATTATCGCTGTGAATTTCTTATGCTATGTATACATAGCTGTTGATAATGAGGCGATAAGTAATTTTACCATTAGAAACAATGTCCAGCTATAAGAAGCGTTGGATAACAACGCATGGGTGGGCAGCAATTATCACCATTCGTTATTATTGTGCACTGCAACAAAAAATAAGCACTAATTAACCTGCGGTAATTTTTTTTTATTTATTTATTTTTTTTTCATGAAAAACCAAAGTCACGCTCTTCCAAGTTTGAAAAATGTATGCCAACCGCATACGCGACGTAGGTGACACTTATTATTACACTTATTACACTTATTCTGCTGCTCAAATGATTTCGCAACTTAATTTTATTTATTTAGGATTATTTTAATGCTTACCGAACGTCCATATTTCGCACAGTATCCGTCTACGCCATTTATCAACGTTGCGACAACACACAAAATTCCAACGAGAATAATCAGCATAAACCTTGACATTTTTGGTCTGGATATGATTAAAATGGGAAACTGCAACAATTGTTAATTCAGTTTATTTCACGTCGATGAAAATGCAAGATAGATACGATAATACGGAATTATCATTGAAATCGCATTGTCCCTACGGATTATTGGCTTTTGTTATACCTACCATGAGATCGCAGTGCTGGTTACGGTGAACAATGACGAAAATGATTATTGATAGAGCAAATTCAATGACTGAATAATTATCAGCCTCTTGCCATCGTCTTTGTCATATCACCTTATATACAAAGTACGTATTTGATAATGGGTATAGTAAACCAAAGAAGCACGGACCGTAATTCTTTTTATTTTGATATGCAGCTGAAAATTTTTTCTTTTTTTTTTTCTACTTTCTTGACGTCCGATAAAACGCTTCGACGATTTACAATATCAAGTGTAAGTTATAATTGTGGTTTAAACCTACGAATCCTCACGCAGGACATAATTCCATTACCGGACATAAAACCAAGCAAACCCAAAGGCCGAAGGATTTTTAAGCACCGTAGTCGATAAAACGAACAATATTGATGAAATTTATTAATTCGATATTTCAATTGATAATATTGACTTGTGATGAATATATGTACACAAATTCTATGTATACATATAATAATAATGAAATGCTTACTAGAACAGGCTGTGATCACTTCTGTTTCTGTTACGTAGACTGGAAACGTTCTGCACGTTCTTCGTTATTATAACTACTACCTCTGATGAATCGTCTTCTAGATTCATATTACGCGTCTTGGATTCCCATTGGTTATGAAAGATACGCTATTTGTTGTTTATAGTGATTGCATTGAGAGGTTATCAGCCCTTGCTTCGCAATGGTATATCTTTGCATTTCTAGTATACTGAGCGTCTACTCTTCCCCATCTTCATTTCAAACATTATTTAGAACCTCCTCAACTATCCCATGCCTTTTCCAAATGACATTTCTCGTTTTCACTAACTTTTTCTAACCACTTGAGTTCTTGGCTCCTTTCTCACGCATTCCCAGATACGTATGTTATATCTATCATTCTTCCCTTAAACTTGAAATGATTTGTACAATGACACTGACCGATATCAGACGTGTACACTGCGAGCTATTGGAGCTATCTATATACTCAAATTATTGTTCCTCGCATAAATCTAAAATATCTTTTTTCTTCTCTCTTACTGAGTTCACTATTTTTCAAATTCTTTAGAGCAGATTATGACGTTATCATTAATGTCAAAGTTCACGGTCTTGTAAACAGTAAAGAAATACATCCGCGATTCAACACATATTCATCGTGTTCACACGTCTGCTGACTTATTTCTGTATTCCGATAAGCTGACCCCGTACATTTTGTGTGATTGATAATCATGTTCGCGATAAAACTTAACCAAATGTTAGAACGAAATAAGTTTCTTAGAACGATTGCAACTTTATATTTATATTACTTTGCAATTAATTATTATCGAATGTATATCGGCTGCAGAAAAGTATAGCTATATGTAAAGGAAACGAAATAAAAAGACAGAGAATTTCATTAAAAAATTACTATTTAATTACAGAGTTTTTAATGGAGAGTAAGTATCGTGTGTGATGTGACAATCAATAAAATCGTTGTATAAAATTGGAAAAAAAATTGGACGTACATTACATTCACGGGAGTTATACAATACGGGAAAATAAATATTTTCAGATCCGTCTTGATTGCGTGAATTGATCATTTTATAATAGGTACAGGCAAAGTACTGTTCTGGATGTATGTCGAAATTCTCAAGCCTTCTGATAAGTCCTGGCGGTTGAAGTCTCCTGTGTACTTCACAACTGATGGCACCGCAGCACCTCTAGGATTCTGCCTTAGTTGAATATATTCCACAACAGCTATAATAATACTAACTGAGAAATGGCACAAGTTTTGAGTAAGCAAAACTTGATGCAAAACTTGGGATCTGCCGCTCAACGGGTGAATCAGATCCCCTCGTTGGGGCCAATTCATCTTAGAAATGAGAATATTTTCGTTATTTGGCCAAATTTGGTCATCAAACTGGTCGATTACCTACAAAAAACATCCTGATTTGCGAAATAAAATGTTCGAAACAGAATGTTACGATTTATCCTGCTTCACGGTATAGTGGTTAGGGTTAAACATGGTTAAACTATTTTTCAATATATAAGCTCTTTATTTTGCGAGTTACAAAATTGGTATCCTCATCACCATTGCGAGCTTCTTATGGTTGCAAAATTCAATGTTGATGAGGAGGTAATTATACCACTAGAAACAATGTCCAGCGATAAGCATAGTTGGATAACACCTCAGACCTTCACAGCACCGATCATTATCGCTGATGATTTGACACTGTATCAAAAAAAGTACTAATTAACGAGCGAAACGTTTCTGAGAAAATCAAAGGTACATATAATCATCTGCATGAAAAATGTATGCAAGAAGCATGCGTGACCTTATGTCATACTGATTTCAAATAATGTAGAAAATAATTATTTTAACATAAACATTTCCCGGCATGCATCCGATTTCATAATTTCATTTTACTCATAAGAATAGGGCTGTCTTCTTTCAACATACCGCATGTCCACGAGCTTGGCAGCCTTCCACGGTTACCACCATTGAGGCGATAACACACAGCAATCCCAAGAGAGCGATCAGCATGAATTTCGACATCTTCGGTTTGAATATGATTCAATTGGTCAACTGACAATGAATTATAACTAAATTTATTTCACATTGATCACGACGTAACTTTGTTTTTGCATGATTATAAGAGTATCGGATTTATCATCGAAGATCGGATGAGATCGCAGTGACGGTTATGGTAAAGTTGGAATGAAAAAAATGACAATTGAGAAAACAAATTCCATCGTTGAATAATTATTCGGTAGGTATAGACATTACACTTATTGGATCACTGCATTTGTTCTTAATAATAATTCTCATCCTCCAAAGTCTCAAGGTACGGTAAAAAGAATATCTAATCAACAGTCAGATTTTTAGAACGGTTAGATAAACGAAAAAAATTAATCACAGCTATTTGACTTGAAATTATTCAAATTCAAGATGTATAAAAAATGGTGAAAAAATGTTTACAATAGTCGTAGGCTTGGGCGGTGTCACGAATCGCAACATCTTTTCCATACTTGATGATATTGAAGTCAGATCGACGTGGAAATCATCAAAATCTACACTTGAATCTTCTTATAAAAAAATTGCGCGCATTTGAACTATATTTTTATAGTGAATATGGGTTGAAACGAGTCAATGTGACTCCTGTCATACACGGTGACAAAATTTGAAACTTGGAGAGTAATTCGTACTTGGTATAACTTACAAGAGAAACGAAAATTCCCTTGATCCTGATATTTTAAAACTCATCTACAGCATTTGGCCAATTCGGGAGAAGTTGAAGATTCAAGCATACATCTCAAGATTTCGTTCGTTTAGAGTAGCGAATCGTGAGAAAAAACTGTTCGAAACTTGGGTCTCGATATACCTATGCTCTTGGGTGTAAAAAACATAGCTGTCATTGTGATGGGCACAAGAAAGGATATCGATGAATGGAGCGTCGGAATGATAAAAGACTCCGGACCGTGGTTTTTGATTTTTCTTAAAAGTGTACGCCCACGTGATTTCGGAATAATTAAAGAAAACGTTGCGGTAAAACCTGCCAGGATGTACTTTTTGAGTACATGTAAGAAGGGCTCAGCTGTAAGGCAATCTAAAGCGAAGCCCAAGGCAATGAATCACAACGTGAAAATTCCCGAACTCTTTGACTATCCAAGCGACCCGAAAAGGGCACATCTTTGACAACCACTGTGACAAGGGTGAATTTCCCGAGAAACCATTCGAGCTGCATTGTGATGACTTTTCTTCGAATAAATAATTATCAAATAACGTAGCCTGGTGTGTAAACACTCGCATCTACTCGAATTATATTCCTCACCATATTTCCTTATAAGTATTGTGATGTATTGATCAAACTAAAATTTTTTATTTTAAATGAAGCTATGAACGAATAACTTCCGACAATGAACGATCAGCTCAATTTTATACTGAATTAAAATATAATAACAAAGAATAAACAAATTAAATAAATTTAAAAAAAAAATATAATAGTTGGTATATTTTATTTTTCAACTATTTCATTAAATGCTTACCTGAATAGCTGCAATGACTTCTATCGCTGTAAGGAACTGCTTCGTAGGGATAACGGCGTTATGACTGCTGCTTTTGGCGACGGATCTTCGGATTTTATAACGAACGTACTGAGTTTCTATCGGTTGGGACAAACATGTTGTCTCCATGAAGACAATAGCATCGATAAGATTTTGCTTAATGTGAATTACATTAGGTATATACCGATAGGCTATCAGCTTCCTATATTTTGACCACCGTATTAGGCATTTCCTCCCCACCGTGTGCTGCAGTTGACATTTACGGTCGTTCTATTAACGATAAGTTTTACAAACAGGGCCCAATCACTTATTTATCTATAGGTACTTTGAACCCAGAGTCAACCTACGAGCACGCCGATATCCGTGCATCCCGCTCAAAATCATCAGACAAATAAAATTTATTGTTAATTGGTTTGTGTAATTCATTTTCGGTCACGAGTTTCTTCTCAGACTGAAGCCAAGCTACTATGATAGATATGAACGCTCGAATCTATCCCGTATATCCTCGACAGTTCATTCGTCTCTCTTATTGTATACGACATACGTGTGAAAAGTATTGTAAAACACAGACTTCATTACTACTACTTTTCAAATCATTTTATAGCAAAGGTTATGATGTTATCAATAACGTCAGAGTTCAAGCAGCTGCAGGCTGTAGAGAAATACATTCGCGATTCGACACGTGGCTATCGTCTTCACATTCGCTGACTCATCTTTCTGTATTGCATATAAACTATGCTAGACACTTTATGTAACTGATAAGCATATTATCATTAACAAATGACCGGATGTGTGAACAAAACAAGTTTCTCGGAACGATCACAGCTCGCTTTTTTCATTAGTTTCCTATGAATCCCCGAGTCGAAATTTCAACCCTCCTGTGATCCTCCACATCCTGATTTGAACCTAGAAGTATAGGTTCAATGTAGCCGCTGAATTCCGACTCGGGTCAGTGCTGGAAATCTATCTCCTTTACGAAAGTGACCACGTCGAAGATAAAACGAAAAACACATCATCGACGTTATTATTATCTGGTCTTCATTCAATCACGGTAAGATATGTACAAAATATTTACACAGTTTGATTCGATTTTTGAGACGCACACACTTACCTACCGTCTTATCACATAGCTAGCTACTATTTATACACATTACTTTCGTTTTAAACGAGTGATAACGTAAACCTTACTGATAAAAATGTGAAAAAAATCTCAGCTCCAGAATCATTTGTTTTATATAAATGTTACTTTGAGGTATATTCGTGAAAGTCCAAACTTTCGAATTTGTGTCAAAACCTTGTTACTCTTAGATTTTTCTATTCACTGGATTGATCGTCTTAAACAGTTGGACACACGGTATCCTGGTCTGGATGGATGTCGAAGTTTTCAAACTCCTTTCGATTTTTTGTAGTAGAAATATGGTGTCGAAGATAATTAATATCAGGTGAATTTATCTCTAGTTTTCTGTTAACCGTCCTGAATTTTCATCTGTTGTAGCAAACACGCTATTTATGCGTTTAGATTTCAATTTTATTTTCCAAATATGCATGTATGTAATCATTTTTTCTCCTTTGACACGATTTTCACGATCACCATGTCACATTTTGAAAAGCTGCGATATAACACCTGCATCGATTCCGAAGGAGTAGATGCAGTAAATTGTACCGAGAAAAAAAATAATATTTCTCATACATCACCTGGGAGTTGGTACTGGATCTAGAATCGAAGTGGCCTTAAAAGTTTATTGAAAATCGCGTTTTCGATTTAATACTTGCACTGTTATAACATAGCGCAGCTATACCAGAGCTTTGTATTTCTAAAATGACTTACGAACTTAGTATGCCATAAGCGTGAACGTGCAACGTAAAACGTAAACTATAAACCGGTAATCATTTTCTATGCTAGTATATTGCAGAAAAGCTTTCAGTTATATTGCTGAGAAACCAAATGTCGAACTTTTATACGAATATATACTATATATTTATACATCGAGCAAAAACCACCCCTATAGTATCTGCAGGTAGAGAGGTATGATTTATGGATCGACAAGATGACTTTATCAAGAAATACTCTCACGTATTTTGTATGCAATTAGGGGTCGACGTCGCACGTTATCGAACAATTCATAGAAGGGTGAGCATGCGGCTGGACCTGAAAATATTTTTCCATTGGATATCCGAACTCAAATTCTGGTATATCCGACTACAATCGTTACCTAGAGTTCCAGGAAGTCATAATTTTCTCCAAGGGCGATCCGGAGGTTTGGCTTGAAATGTCCTGCAACCTACGCTACATCCCGCTGGGCCGAAATCTTTCCGACCCTCCACAACACTCGTAATTAAGCGACGTTCCATTAGCGGAAAACACCCCTCCCTTCCTTATTTTCTCGGCATTTCGCGGCACGTGAAACACACACGAATTCCAAACCACCCTACGTGTAGGGTGGCTCTGCTTGTATGGACGAATTACGTTCACGTGTATACGTATACAACGTGAGCATGACGATAGCGACGAAAATGGTGGTAATTCCTCATAAATAAAAAAACGAGAGATAAAAAAAAAAAAAAGAAAATAAAAAACAGGCGAAGCCGCGCGAAAGTAAAAAACATTTACAACTTGATGTCTCAATGTCAGCTAAATTACGTCATGGAATTCACTAATCCACTAAACTTACTCCACATGTGGAATATGTCAGAAAAAATGCAATGAATATATAAACCCCAGAATGTTAGACTGGGATGGAAATTTATTACGGACGACGTGGGAATAATGAGACTTCTGATGATTTTCGTTATAGTACTTATGTCGGTTTTTAAACGGATTTTTCGTTAACTTAACTTCAATGAAATCAAATTCGCCTAACACCATTCTCTTCTTTATTAGAAAATGAAGAGGTTCATCTACTAGAGAGTCTCCTAACTGCTGATAGTAGAGATTGTGCGACCAAGAAGCACGTGGGGTTGATATCTACTCCAGTCTAACGATAGCGAAGGTCTGGAGATGAACAATGATTTTAATTCTGTAACCATCCACGAAATTCTTTTCTATTGATAATTTCTATTTGACAATTTCTGGGATAACTGATCAGAGAAAAGAGAATATTTTTGCACAGTGGCTTGTTAACGACAAACGTATCTAGAGTGGGACTTGATCCATATAAAGCACAAGTAAATACAATGATTTCAATGCCCGTCGGGGTTTTATTCGCCATCCCGTTACGTATTTTATTACATGGGGTTCTTCTGCGAGAAATCCATAAAGGCTGACTCTCGCTCTTCGTCGACTATGCCTAAAGGTGTTGCTTTCATTATCAGTGCCCATTTAGAGAGGAGCTCACTCCTCAGGCAGAAGAATCTCGCCCCTTGCCCTCTCGCACGTTCTTGAATAATGGCTTGTCTCATTTTTCAAGAACGAATGAACTCAAAAAATATATCATCATTCGCGTTGTTCAGTAACGATAGAAGTTTTCATATCATCCCCCCGAACTCCCTACACGCAGGTATTGAAAAGCGCACCTAAAAAAATTCAATTTACCTGGACAGAATAATATTCTATTTCATGACCCGGACCTACTGCGATAATATTTTCGATATCAAGGCGTTAAATCCAGAGCGTGAAACTGGGAATAGCGTATATAAACCACTCGAAGCATTTCGTATAGCAGTATACATACTTCGTGTGGACACAAGTCACAATAATAATTTGTAATGGTGACTTCAAAACTGAGTATTATATCAGGCCAAACTCTGTCTCTCTATTCAGTGGTCTAGGCCGGCGTAGTGCATCTGTTACCCAGAGTTATCTCTGCTAAAGTCCGTCTGACACATGAATTACCTCATTTGTCGTCTCCAGGAAGATCTGCGAGGCAATCCTTGAGTGAAATTCGGAGTAAACCATGAAGTTTTATGTCCTACGAAGAGGAGAGCAACGTGACACACATCTCCGCATTAACCATGCACGTAATTACGGTAGTTATAAAGCTCCGTAATTATCACAAAGAAAAAGTACGGAGAAGATGGAAAAGAAAAAGAATTGAAAAAAAATACAAAAATACAAAAATAAAATAAAAATCAAGTCATAAAAAGCACGAAGAGTATCTCTAGACTCTGAAGGGTAAAATAAAATTTATGCCAGTAGGAGATTGTTCTTCGCAATTACTACAAGTACTTTCAATGCATGTATATAATAAAATGATTGAAGTCTGTTTGAAAAGTTTTACGCTATAAAAATGATGACCGACATGCATAAGGCAGGAGGCTTTAGTGCATAAATTTTGTTTTATCGTGTTGATATGAGACCCAGGATGTGTTTTATGTGCATATGAAGTTTATACTATATTACGTGTAATGGGGCTAAAATTCTTGTCAGATTACGTCGTGGAACGAGTATTAAAATAATTACATAATCCCGAAGCTTGAAATATTGTGAACGAACTGCGCGCAGGTTGTTTGAATATATTTTTGTCGACGTTTGGATGCCCTTTGGGAATCGGCGAAATAAAATGGTGTTGATTTTTGAGTATCCGTGAAACTTCCGTTTACTCAGAACTGTGAGGAAACTAGGAACCTTTCTGGCTGCGGGGGATAAAGAATTAACTGACAAACTCGAAACTTGTGGCTCACAGACTACTGCGCAAAGGTTTGCTCTCAGAGTTAATAGCAGAAACTTGGAGACTAGAAATTAGATTTAGCCAGGACTCTCTGATGTGTCTCTATGGGCGACGTAAACCAATTAATTGTACAACCCTAGTACACCTCGGCGTATGTATGAAAAAGGCGTTCTTTCACTGGCTGAACTATGATATCGCACCTTGATGAATACCAGCATGTATAGGTATATGGTTTCATTCACTTACCCAAATACGAGTTGATATTTGTCAGGGCAAAATCGCTAATCTTATAATGAAACAGAAGACGAAAATAAAAGCGCTGGAACAAGTAGTAGTTTCTGCTTTGTAAAAGCGTCCTTTCTAAACCTGAATAAGGGATGAAAAAAAAAAAAAAAAAACTTTGGACACTTTGAAACGCGAGCTTTGAAAAACGTAATCCAACTCCGTATAAAGCTCTCATTTGTTCGTTCGTGACACTAAAGACGTGGCTGTAGGTATTTTTCGCGGTCAGATGACTGTTATTTTTCAAGAATAAATGTATATAAATGAAAAACCTACGGTATATCTGCAAACAACATTTTTGAGACAATTTTATACACCGAGAACCCGAAGACTTCTTACAATGGAGTCACAATACTATACTGTACTTGGATATTTGTCTTTGAAAAATCTGCACGTGATACTCGGAGAAAAATCTTCCTGCATACATTCTATGGATTCACAAGCAGCTTTTCACGTCCGAAAAATTTGCCTCCTAAAGTCGTGGGGTATCCTGTATCGAAGTACGGATGACATTGCAATTTTTAAGGTCAGTAGAATGCAGAAAATGGATATACTGTGTCTACGAGTTTCTATAGAACATATTTGTCAGTGATTAATTCGAATAATTATACGAGCCCGGGTGCTCTCAGTTCAGAGAGTGCTTTTCTATCCAGTTTTCGGGGATACAAAAATATCAACGTATATCAAGGGGATGAATTTATGTCTAAAGTTAGTTACACACGTTACAGTAAAACTCAATTTCAATATAATAATCTCTATGCGAACTCTACGAATAAATCTTGCTGAATTAAATTTGTCACAATTCTCGCGACGGTTTTTTTATAAATTAACTTTTAATCTTCTTGTTTCTTCTCGGAGCATGAAATGCAAATGAAGACTGAACCCTAACGATAAAATACCCGAATCAGCTGAGACAATATAAAGTATAAACAGTAGGTAATTGTCTGAAATATATTATGGGAATGTCCAGCTGAAGATTGTTGCCGACTAAAAACTGGCGAACAGTTAGAACTTCAAAGCTTTCAACAAGCCATTATTTAGGAGAAAAATCTTTCGTGAATATGAGTCGGGGATACCCGCGGGACGGGTGAATCTTGTAATTAATACTCGTCAATAAAAGTTGGGAGTTTTTTGCTCAATAAATTATAACTAGCTCGATGATATTCGCATATTATGAATTTTCAACTTTCTGGGTAAAAATTTCGTGTCACGTTGTGCGATAAAATATTACATGAAACAGAAAAAAAAAAAAAAAACGAAAAACAAAAATGAAGAAAAATAAAGGTAGGTATGCCGGGTAACGGGAAAAAAAGACGACGCGTCAAACGAAAGTTTTAATCATTCTAAAATTTGATAAATTTATTGAATAATAAATATGAAAGGTTACATGTAGTTGCTACGTAGGACATACTATAGATGCGATTTGTTAACTCAAAAAGTATTCCATACGAGTCTATGGAAGTAAACTTTTCTCGGTTAATTCGGGAGTTTCCGAACGTGATATTCACGTACCGCAAGTCGTTTTTCACTCACCTGTCAATACCTTTTCCGAGGCCATCATATATTATAAAGAGTTCAAAAAAGTTTAAAAAAAAAAAAGAAGAAATTTTGTCAGCTTAATTTCGAATAAAATTTAAAACATGTCTCGCGCTATTAGTTGGCGAAGTTTTCACGCGTATGATAAAAACGCGGGTTGCTCTTTAGAAAAACAACTTCGATGATATATTATAATGTTTAAATATTCTCCGTGCAAATTTAGAGAAGCTGCAATTATGATCGATGGAACTTCAGATATTAACAGACTAAGTAAGTCTTTAATTTTTTTTTTTTTTTTGAAAAGGGTACGAAGCGTGAGTCTGAAAAAATTTCAATCTTTACCTCGCGCTTCCCTCTTTATGCACCATTATCGGATTTTTTTATTCTTCGTTTTATATCTCTACTATCTGAGCTGCGCGACTACGACACGCGATAACTACACATCGCTTCTAATTATCTCGTATCTAAACTCTCCCCAGGGAACGAGATGGGATTCACTAATTATGTGCTAAAACTGGTTTATGAACGTGGTGTACTTATTTTCTCCTTTTTTTTTTCTCTTTTTCGTTTCTTCTTTTTTTTATTTGTCTCTTTACCCGCCGCACATTCGCCTATACACATATGTATAACGTAGACTTTACGTCCCGCTATATACCTAATTCTTCGCCAAATGGGTAGGCATATATTCCGACGGGACTTTCCAGACCGGAAATGAGCAGGACTTACATTAGTGTACCGGTATAGAGTGGTACCGGCAGTGTTACCATTAAACATTAAAAAGCTCGCTGATAGACATGTATAATGCTATTTACGCTGTTCGTTCTACCAACGGGGACAGGCCGGGTCCTCTGGTTTTATTCAGAGTATTTCGGACGTAAAAAATTAGAAAATTTATCATCATTTACAGGCACGACACCATTTGAACTATATGTGAAGAAAAAAAGAAAACGCAAAACAAAAAGCATGAAAAATATCGTGCTGGATTTTGTATATGAACAATATATCCAGGCGTTTGTATATTTCTGAACACTTTGCAGTCATTGCACTGAAAACAGTTCAAAACCATAAATGGAAAATGGTAAAGAAATGAGTTTTTAATTCAGCTTAGTATAACGATCGTATTTAGTGGCTGTAATTAGGAACAAGGATTTTGACAGCTGTTACCTGTCGAGCAAAGCCAACAGCCTTCTGAGATTAATTACTCTAAGAGTTTGGGAAAACACGCGTTCACGGTAATCTCATCGTTTCAAGTTTGTTCGACACCTGTAGCGCAAACGAAGAGAAAATGATGAAACAATTTGATTCATAGCTCGAGCAGACTAGCACAACGTCTTTTGCTATGATGAGATATTCTATTTCCATCAATAAACGTTATGGTGAAAATCAACCTGTCCACAATTGTCGACGTACATAAATCTGAGAAACTTTTCTGTAAAATCGTAGCCATTGATATTTACAGCTTCAATTCTGAAGTCAAGAAATGGATTTCGCCAATTTCCTCACTTGTAGTAAGGTGTGTAGAGCCAAAGTTGTAGCTGTCACAACTGTAAGCTCGAGACTTTGTCGAGGCTTTTTGTTACAACCGCTCTGGTGAGATGGGTACGTATATATAAGATGGGAAAAATATTGGGTCAGACAACACTCATACTCGGGAGTAAAAGCCATATTTTCTTTTCGTTTCTCAAGTTCAATTTCTGGTATCTGCAGATGGAACGATCAAGAATAAAGTGAGAAAAGTTCATCTTACATAAATATTCGCTTGTATTGTATAACGAGAATCAATGAAAATATTCAAAATGGTATTAAAGTGCACTTGTGTTAGTATTTTTTCACCCTGCAACCATAATATGTCGTATACTTTTATGCATGTATATTGTATACCACGATTATTGCACGCTGTTAGTTATAACAATAGCGAGCTTACCGCCCTTGCAAGACATATTTCAAAACATTAATAATTGAGATAAAGCTCCAAGCTTTTGGAATTAATGAATTTATGGGGTAATCATGATTAACGTATACGCCAACTTTCCTGAACTAATGGCGGACACTTCTCAGTGGTATACGATATTGACGGCATTTTACAACCGATCACGTTTCCAGCCCTCATTTTTGATAATAAATAACCAAGTCGTGTAAGGATATGCTATAGGTCAGGTAAGACGAAGTCATGGCAAAAGTAGAGGGGCCACATTATCGATGTAGTTACCAATCGGTCACGCGCTACACCCATAAATTACTTCTAGGCATCGTTAAATAGACACACGTATTCCGCATTCATTTTCCTCTATAGCATATATATATAAGGACTTTTACAATTCACTATGTTCCTCGAAAATCTCATTAGGATTTAACGAAGAAACGAATTTCTTAGCTAGGTCCTATCATTCGATAACGATGGGCGCGCTACTTTAGGTACCGTGATTCAGGATCTGCAGTTCACTGCAGGAGCGTGAGAATCGTGTCAAAGATGCTGAATCCATGGCTTTCTTTTTATATAACTTTCTCAATTCATGGATGGCAGGGCTTTTCGCTTTTCATTAAAATGTAGCAAAACTAGTTCCAACATCTCCAGTGATCTTCTTTCTTCAATAACCATTCGCCTGTTTCCACCGATTAGAGTTTTGATTATGTGGCAGAAGCTATTTCGTATCTAAAATTCCTCGGTAATTCAAATTTGGAACACAATTAGTTAGACGCTGTCAAATTCATGATTAAGGGTGAAGGAGATGGAATTAATAATGTAGAAGTTTCCAAACTCTCTGTACAACCACAATTTATAAGATCAGTCACTTACTGTCTACTTATTTCAACACAGACTGTTCTACCTGTCAGTATTAATTACTACAGATTCAAGTTGTGTGATAGGTAAAATGAAACGGCCACGTACCCTCTTGGACGTTTGAAGAAATTTTTCTCATAAGAGAACAAAACCCGGTTAGGTGGCTTTCCGTCATTTTTATTATGAATAAATAATTTCTTGAAGGATGAACAAGCCACGGGAATTTCCACCTGATTTATTCGATCATGTGTGAAGTGTGTAAATTCGATAGGTTGAGAATAATATCGCGAACGAAAGCGTCGTGAAATTGAATTAATAAATAGAATTTGAAAATCCATTGAAATCCAATGTTCGGAAACTATTTAATTTGAGCTGAGAATATGTTTCCGAGATAGATATAGTCGGTATAGTATATTCCATCTCGTCGATTCAACGAACAGTTTACTCAAAATCCTTACTAGTATT
Source organism: Tenthredo scrophulariae (assembly GCA_963978835.1). NCBI lineage: Eukaryota > Metazoa > Arthropoda > Insecta > Hymenoptera > Tenthredinidae > Tenthredo > Tenthredo scrophulariae. The sequence goes on along the minus strand of OZ022230.1, from coordinate 4,388,515 downwards.
CGTACCGTGTACGATTTTCACATCTCCTCTGTCCTCGCAAAGACGAGAATACTCACGCACGAATTCGCTCGAAAAGGATGTCTCCCAGAGATGATTTGGTACCTGTTTCCGTCAGATTCTCGTTATCTCTAACGGTCTTCTCAGCCTGGGTCAGTAATAATTTTGGACAGTGTGCGCGCGGTCAGGAAGTCTTGTTTTTTTCTTGTTTTTCTAAAGTGCTATTAAAATGTAGCTAAACTGCAATTATGTGCAACGTTACATAATTCATACTGATAGGACAAAGAGTGTCGTGATAAAACTGCAAAGAACCCAAGGAACAGCGTTGATAAAATTCTCACGCTTGACGAGACGCCGCTCGGCGTGCTTCCTTCTGTCACGACTTCTGCAGACATTCCAGACTGGACGTTGTTGAATGCGAATTGAAGAACACGGTCAGCTAGGCACATACCTGTGCAAAAATGTACGAATAAACCATCGCAGAGAACACATAATAAAGCCATTGGACATAGCCCCGCGTTTCAGAACGAAGAGTGCACTGCAGGATATATGTGGGGTGACGGATATCGAAGGTTTATGAAGAAGAAATATTTTTGAGGATCAATCTGTATGGAAAAAATGCATCAATAAGACGTAAAGTTGGCTGTCTATCTCATGGAGGTTTTTTCTTTTGAACAATTGAAAACCCTGAGCAGTGGTTCATGCAAGTCCTGCTTTTACTTCAACTGTGTGTTGACTATTTGAGACAATGGCCCGGAGTCATGGCTTTGATCGGTTACAATACAGGATGTATTGTAGTTGCGAATTGCTTCGATATGACTGGCTTATCAAAAAATTGTAGTGTGACATACCAGTCTTCCAAAAATGCCCCATATTTGAAATGAATTATAATCTCTTAAGTGGGAAACACTGTTGATGTGCCAAGAACGTAGTGTGATTAAAGTCGGTTGTACTGTGAAAGCAGTGAATGCTAGTTACTTGACAAATTTAACTCAAACCAGTTGAAGTGCAATTAAAATCGTTGCAGAACTTTTATGTCGACTAGCTTTGTAGTTCTAGACAATGCTGTGTATATTATGTGCAGGTAAAAATGGAGCCCGAGAGAGTTTGGTTGGGAAACGCACAGAAACTGAGGGCTGCTTTGGTCTGCCGGTGTCTACGAGGTACCGGCTAACGAGGTAGTCTTCACCGGGTCAGAAGACAATCGTCGAGGACGGCCAAAAGGGAAAACTCCTTTGCTTCAGTGTAAGTGGCGTCATCAGTAACAACAGCGTCGCGGGAGTGGTGGACAGCTTTGTCCCTCGCAGAGGCACTTTGACCTCTGCAAAGTATCTTTCAAACTCCCTATGCCATCATACACTACGACCAACTCTAAATTCAGGGATGTTGGCTCACTATACGTCTTCTGTAAAAGACTAGCTATAAGAATGCTGACCGAAATATAATAATATGGCTATCAACGTGATTCCGAATTTATTATCCCTAGGAATTTTTCTTTACTGCAATAAGTGATGCTGGTACGTTCAATCCTGATCTATTGAATTTACTTACGTCCCTTCTTCGACAGATTTAAAGCTATCAGTCATTCGCGCGAGTGCAGTACTAATCTTGAAGCATATCAGTGACATTTATATTTATTTATGTATTAATCATACAGAGCCACGATGCGATTATATTATTTCATTTTCATTTATGGCGAATGTCATATCTCACGGTCTCCAGACTAAGAATTTGATAAAACTAGTTAGGGTAGGGTAGAGGGTAGGTTAAGACAATTTCATCGAATACCCACCGAGTATTCAACTCCAATACAATTTATAATGTCACATGCTTTATATTATCCCATTTTAAATCTCAGATTCTGATGAACACATTAATTTTACTTAAATCGAATGTTACGGCGAAGGACTTAAGTGAAGAAAACCTAATAGCAAATTGCTAATGTATGGTACTTATTGTAAATCTATTCTTCAATCTAATCCACTTTTAGTTTGCGGGGGGTACAAGTTTATCACTTTTTATGAACGCTGCGAGCTAATAATTACGTTCTTGATTTTGTGGTCAGCCTTTACCAACAAATTCCGGCTATACCACCAAGGACTGGATAACAGTGCAGACCTGCGCAGCATCCGTAATCCCAGAGAAATGAACACTGCAATACAGAAAAGGTACCAATTATTCACCAGAATTTGTCTCATGAAATGAAGCATGTACTCAGCTCCTAGGTCGGAAAATGTATGCAAAAGCATACGTGACGTTGGTGATACTGATTTTACAGAATGTGTAAAAAAAAAAAAAAATTGGTATACATGTATATTGGAATACGTGTAGGTACCTGTGCACATATGATTTGAAGAGTTAATTTTATTTATAGCTAAGAACTATTCTTTTTTTTTTATACATACCGAATGACCATTTGATATACATCTGGAGTTCACGCTATCTATCATCATCGCGACGATACACAACAATCCAAGAAAAACGGTCAGCATAACCTTCGACATCTTCGATTTGAATACGATTCGAATGGTCAACTGCGGCAATTAATAATTGAATTTATTTTACCTCGATGACAATGAAATTTGAACCTTGCAAAATATAATCATATCGATTAGTTATCATTGAAATCTCATATCCTTCGAGGGTCATTAAATTTTTGCGAACATATGAGATCACAGTGAGGGCTTCTCAATGATATGTATGTACAAGATGTATAGATATCAACGGAACAAGACCGCGTCGCGAATCTCAACTTGATATTGCACTTGAAAATGAAGTCCGATCGCTGCGAATATTGGTACAGATCTATGTGAACCTGAATTTGCTCATCAAGAATTTGCATGCTTTTGACTAGATACGGTAAGGTATACCGTTTCTGGCCACCTCAGGACCACTCCTAGCCATCGAATTGATTCATTTGCGGACTATTCATTGCGTATAGATGAAGGCAGTGGCCACAAATCGATAGATCCTAATGACAGTGGGCACAAACAATGGATTTACCCTACTTGACAATAGTGGGCGATACATCGGGGTGTGGAATGAGCATTTTCACCACTTGTGTATTAAATTTATCGTGAAAACACCCATCTGTATAGTTGCGATGGGGATAAAAAAAATGAAACTGGTAAATCTTCGAATCCGATCATATTAATCTCAAAATATTGACTCGGAACTAATAAGTGATTGAATATGGACCGCAGGTCTCAAAATAAAAAAAATAAAAATTTCTCAGTGTTTCGCTGCTCCAAAATGAAAAATCTCTCTATTATATGAAATCTCTTAGTCTTACTGCCCTCTGGAAAAAAAATTACGATTCTCCAAAAACATTTCGTCAATTTATTGTGAAGTGAACCATTAATCCGAGACTTTTTTATACCTATTTATAAAACGATCTGATATTATCGACTGGCTTGGATAATGAACATATGCGCCGATAAAATAAATCATTTATTTTACAAATCGGACACATTATTGATTGAAAGTTATAAATTATTGAAAATCATATTTGAAAAGTTGGTAAAAAAATTACTCTTTGAATTTCGTTTTTAAATTTTACCCAGAATAAGAATCCAACATTATTTATACAAAAATTAAGCATTTTACGGTGATATATGAATATGAATGATGTCATGCACCGAAGAGAAAAAATTGGTCATATCAGCGAGCTGTGGGCAAAAACGGGGTGTGAAAATGGACTCGGTTGTAACTTATGAACGGTTTCGACGAATCAACTCGAGTCCGGTGGCATTTTGTTGTTTGTAAAATTCCAAATCTTCAAATGCCAAACAGAAATAAAAAAAAAAAATGGAAAATGAAAAATTAACTCATCTCGAATTTTTTGGGACTTTGTTTCAATTTCGAACATATCGTTTGATTTGGCGAAAACTTGGTTTGATTTCGCTTTTTTACGATACGGTTGCATCAAATACCAATAACTCATTCACACTACACATAAATATGGTATAATAATGATGAAATGCTTACCAGAACAGAACTGATCACTTCTTCCACCGTGTGGACCGTAACTGTTTCGTTATTATAACTGCTCCTCCTGGCGAATCGTTATCTGGTTTTATATTGAACGTCCAGAATTCCTATTGGCTATGCAAAACTGCAAACACCCCTTTTTCATGTAAGTAACATATTATCCGTTTTATCATGCTACGAGAGGTTATCAGCTTTGTACTTCGGCTGCCATATACAGGACGTATCACACTCGACATTTCCTGTCGCGCTTCAACCCACGACTAATATTCTACCCGGAAAAAAATCGGAACCAAAAGTAGCCCATGAAGTTCATTTTTTTAATTTTTTCGCAAACTATCATCCGAGCTGCGGAAATCTATGATAGAAATTAACGTGCGAATCTATAGATATAAGACCCATGGTGCATCGCTGAACAACCTGCATAATGACCGTTGCAGTTGATCTTCATTTCTCAGAATCCATTATATCCAACGCAATATTGTGACACAGAGCATTGGCCTTCAGCACCAAGGGTATCATATTCTTAGAATTATTCACTTCCGAAGAATAATATTATCAGCAATGCTAGGGGTCGAGCTGTAGAGATATGTATAATTACGACTTGATACGTCAGCATAATAATTACTTGGACTGATATCATTCGTGTATTGTTCACAAACCATTATACACTTTGTCTCATTATTGATTAAATTTTTATCAAATAATGGCGAATAAAATTTTCGATCGATTGGTGCAGAAAATCTCTCTAGTTTGCAGTAAAGCAACCATAACACAAATGAAACATCGAATACATTTTTTTTTTTTTTTCAATAACAATTCAAATCATGAAGTGATTACACAGCAAGCATGCGGTATTCAAGAATTTTTTGGGCAGCATATTCATTTTGTAAGTGTGATAAAAACTTTACAAAATGTTAACTGACTTCTGTCTTCACGATTTTGCGTTAAAGTCAACTTCCGAGAGATGATTATGCGACTGTTTCGATATCATCGTCTGAATTGTTATTTCGACAATCAATTAAGTGAAAAATCAATATATCATTGATATATGACTTAACCAGGAGAAATTTCATGTGGGTATCCCAACAAGCTCATAGGTATAGCAAATTATATATTTTGAATTGATTATTGTTAAATATTCTATTCAATATATCGCGTGACTGATGCCGTGAAGTCGTAAGCACAAAAAAAAAAAAAATCGTATAACATATTTTATTTATTTGTTATTTTGAAAGCGAACAAAAAATACGGAAGATATCAGGGGTGTACGGGTGTTTGACTAAATCCTTCTGAAACAAATGACAGAAAGTGAGAAAGAGCGGAAGGATGTGCTACCAAATTCTATGGAAAAAAAAAATCCAGTTAAAAAGTGAGAAGGCCAAGATCCCTTGGGTTTTACCCTACAAATTAGGGATAACTCGAGAGAACCTGCGAATGAACGGACGAGTGGAGGGATAAAGACTCCTCGGAGTTCCCGGGGAGATTATTCTTCCCCAAAGGTTCGAAATTTTAGTATAAAAGGCACACCAAGAATATGATTTTGAAAAATGAAAATATTCCACGGTTTAAAATTGGAACGAATATTTCTCGGCGAGGTTTACATTATGCGAGTGACACGAGAGGAGAAAAAAAAAAAAGAAAAAAGAAATTCCACCCCTAAATGAACAAGGGTTACTTTTGGCTGCGGAAGCAACGACTCTGTGAGTGAGACTGAGATAAAGAACGGAAGGGAAAAGTGGATGGGCCTGAAGCGTCGATTTGAATCGATGCCAATTTATTGTTAGGAGCGTTCCGAAAAGGGTTGAGTTTGCGTTTTTTGATTTACTTACGCTGCAGATATCTCGAATCCGATCGAAGAAGAATAATAAAATTTTGATACGCTCGTAATCGTCTTTAACGTGACGTGTCCAGATCAGACAGCTATCAGCCCTCTCTATAAACGGAACATCAATTTTAGTTTCGTTATACATATATTAATTTTCAGTGATTCAGCGAAACGCCTTGACTCAAAAAAGGCATCAAGTTTGCACTAGTTCTCCACGAACTCATACCCGACTTTCCAGCTCGTTGTTTTCTATCGCAAAGTTTTTAAAATCCAATAATAGAGTATGAATATATGTTCATCCTCATAGCCTATATCGTGTCTTGGTTTGAATATAAAACGATATGCCTCCCTCGAGACAAGAACCACCCATTACGCCACGATACAAGTCAGAAATAGTTTTGAAATAAAATAAAATTAAAGAACCCGCAATTAAACCCAGACGTAAGATTTTCTCAAATTACGTGATTCGCGCTGCGGTTACCATTTCGCTACTTGATGTACATACGCGAAAATTACTTTACTGTTACCGAATGACCTTGGGGGAGCTTAGAGCTCGAAAAGCTTGACGAGTATCGCCCGGCAGAAAAAGCAAAAAAAAATCGCATTTAGCCTTGCCGCATTTAATAACCCAACTCTTATCCAGCGGTACCCTAGACAGACGTTCATACCGTTTCATGTGGTGCGTTATATTGCCCTCCATGCCACAATTATGGCACTCAACTGGTGGCATATAGGGCATATATATATATATATATATTTGCGCAATGTACGCCGGTGAAAAACCGAGAGTATACATCTCGTTTTGTTTTTTATATTTGGGTAAATCTCTCACTCGCTTTCCTCCTAGAAATTTTATTCCGTTTGATTTGTCCAGGAGTTCTACGACTCAAATTTTACTCATATATCAGGACGAGAGGCGAGGATAAAGGTGAATATTTTTAGTTTTTACTTACCTAAATACTGAAATTTCCCAAAGAAATTCTTTCAGAATTTTTACGAATATAATTTTAGGCCATGAGATCTTTTATTGAAAGTACAGGGCACTTTTCCGCTTTTCTTCTCGCCCTTAGACTCTCCGGGAGGGTGAATAATTCCGGGGATATCTTTCAGCCGAGGTGAAGCTCGGGTCGGTAGGCGCGTGACGAATAGAATTAGCAGTTTTGTTTCATGCAAAACTAGCTACGGAGGAAATTGATCGAGGGAAAATTTTTCCAATTTACATTCGCGATAAAGTCATGATTTTTCCTCTTCTCGCCTTTATATACTCCAAGTGAGACAAGACCCCGGTGAAATAACGAAGTACTGTACATGTCGGGGTTCAGCGACATGTACCAATTAATATATGTCGCAAATGCCTTCTGGGAATATCGAATAAGTTAGAGCCTAATCCAAAGGGACAGAAAATCCGAATTTAATCACGATTGTAAATAAGTGGGGAAGAGTGGATAAAAACGGAAGAAAATCAGAATAAACCTAATAATGATTAAGATCCTGCCCCTCCGGGAATTTCGAGTCTGTTTTCTGTCTCACATTGAAATGGCCAGAGGATTTCTCCCGATAATTGCGTATCTCTGTTTTTTATAGCTTCGGTGTAATACGTGGAAAAGAATAATTAGGAATTCATCAGACGATATTTGGTATCAACTTTATAATTTGATGTTTCGAATTTCGTACCGGAAGTTCACTCTGATTATTCGAAACTTTCCACCGTCTCACTTTGAAAGCTCTTCGGTATTAGAGGACTTACAACTTGTTTCCCTCCCCATTGTAGAAAATACGATCGGCAGTGGGAGAGTAAAATACGTATTACGTGAGTATGAGGTATATTATATTTAAAAAATTGCAAGAAGCTCGCGGTTGCGGTTAAATTCTTTTCCCTTTGCCCTAAGTAGGCATACCTGAGTATTTGAAAGAATTATCCAACCAGTTTCATTTCCCTGATAAATATACTTATCAAACTGACTCTGAGATAAAATAAGTAATTCTCGCGAACGATGAACGGACGGTTACTTTGGCTAGAAATCAGCGGTTAATTACCATCTCGCGGCGAGATGTTTCGCAGCTCCATATTATGCGATTATGAAAAAACGACGACACGAATTCCTCCCCAAGTTTGTTCCCATTTCGTTGGTCATTAGCGAGTTTTTAACGCCTGTGACTATAAAATGGTTTTTCCCAGTTACCAAAAACGCGCCAAGGGGGATCCAGACCCTTTTATAGGAGAGGTAAAACCGTGGAAAATTTTTTTTTTTTTTCAAAAATATAATAGTCGCACGGAAATTTTAGCCAAAAATATTACGATATTTAAAAAAAAAAAAAAGGAATTTTTAAAACATCGTGAATCTCGCGTTTCCCAATCAATTACTTCTGCCACTATTATTAATAATTGCTACAAGAATTGATGAGATATCAGTTCACACCCGTTTTCGATATTTCGTTCAAGACCCCACGAATTAGGTCTCTTAAATAAATAATAATTTACTCAACTATTGTGTCGCATGAATCCTCCTAAGGTTTTCAGTCCTGTTTTAATCCTCAAATCATCAGTCAATGAAACGGTTTGATTCACACTCGGAAATGATACCGCAAAGTATAAAGCCTCATGTATTAGCGATGCTTGAACAACTAGCAATTATCAGATTTGGTAAAATAACACCTGTGTAAAATTTCGTCGGATTTCGAGCCCACGCGACATATGGATATTCATATATATGGTACTTTGCATCCATTCTCGTCGACATTTGACGTCGAATTTTTTTCTTCCGTACTATTTTTTCTCACATGTTGTACCGCTATATTAGAAGCTTGTCTGTGATTATTTTTTCAAATTTTTTTAGCGAACCAGTTTTTTTTTTTTTTTATTAGTAATTTTTATAACTAACTTCAAGCGAAAAAAGAAATAAACCGTCGAGGTCAAATGTGGGCGCGAACGGATGGGAAGCTCCATATATATATATAACAGTAAATAAGGGCGGAAAGGGAAATTGGGAATCGTAAGCTTCAGGATTTAAGCTGTGAGAACGAAATAAGCACAATTACCAGAAGCGAAAACAATTGATACGTCTACAGAGTTTCGAATTTATTTAAAAAAAAAAAAAACCAAATGTTGTCGTTAAGGTAAGGTTGACGAGGATCTGGATCTCGTTTGAAGAAGAGGAGTCGCGTAAGCTGTAAAGGTAACGAGATAACGATATAGTTATTCCGAAGGGTAAACGACGAAGAAGATAATCAGAAAAAAGGTAAAGGTAGGGCCCCCACTTTTTCGTTGTACCTATATAGAAGGGAAATGCGTTTTTCTCACCTCGTCAGTAAAAATATAGGATGTGAATTAGGAAGGTGAGCTTTTACCGTCAAAAAGACGCTAGTGGCGCCGTTGATTCGAGTAGGGGACGCCGAGCGCCGCGACGCTTCAGTCTCGACCGAAAGCTCGGCGCTCTTGGTTCAACGTCGGATACGACGCTGTTTAATCGTTGCGCCGAAAAAGCTTTATCTTCGACGCCGACTACGGTGCAGGAGGCGTCGCGACGCATGTTTACGGAAATAATCACGCGTCGTTGTCGCGTGTTTTAGGTCATTTTTATCGCAAATTTTTTTCCGCGAACAGAAACGGGAAGAAAAAAAAAAATCTTCAAATACAAATTTTTTCAAAATTCAAATCTACCGCAGACATAAAATTCGTTACTTTTCGCTACTCCGTTGAAAGTAAAAAAAAAAACAAAAAAAAAAAAACGATAAACCACAAAAACAGTGTGATTTTCGAAAAATCCTTCAAAGAATATAAAAAATTTCGTTTTTTTTTGTTCTAAATAAATAAATAAAAATAAAATAATCGATCTTAGATAAATTCTATCAACGTGTGATAAGAATTTGATAAATTTGAACAACCGATTGATGTACAGTATAGTCAATTAACTTCTTGAATACGCGATGACAATCTAACAGTCCTAGATATCCATTTTTAGTGTGAAAAGTCGGAAAGAGAGGTAAATTATTCATCGAAGTGAGAAAAAGAAAAAAAAAATTTAAACAAAAATTGTTTTTTGCCGATCACTTTAAAAATCGGCCGTACATATATATAAATATATATGAGACGTGGCAGCTTGCATAAGAAAGAAAAAAAAAAATTAATCCGCATGTATAAATACTGAAATTTATAATAAACGATTAATAAAAATGATCTAATAGTAGAAATTCACGATCCCCCTAAGCTCCCTGAAAAATTACGTCGGATCTTAGTAGTTACTCGAAAGCTCCGAAGCTCTGAGTAAGGAGAAAAGGCTCGAAGGTTTACTTATAGTGCCCCTGATCAGTGGTTCGGCTTAAAGTTTAGTGAACTACGATATTAAATTGGTAACGATAAACATAGTGTGTTTAAAAGATAGAATCGTTCGTGAAAAAGATAGGGTTGCAGGTACGTGGTTGATATTAGAGCGAATAATCGTCACTCAGTGATCGTAACCGGAAGCTGTATGAAGATGGACGTCGGCGAAGAAGACACGGAAATTGGGGGAACCCAACACGCGCATCATCCCCATTACACGACTTACGCGAAGCACGGTAAGGCCGACTCTGTGTGCCACTCGATGTTATATACCCCGTACCTATACCCTTATAGGTGCGTGGGCATAAATCTACTCGAATTTGGATCGTTGATTAAAACTTCCCTAAACCTCGGCCAAATTAGATTTTCTCATATTTATCGAGCGATATTACATTTCTCGCAACCCCAGAGACGAGCAATTAACTTTTTTCTTTAATAAGGGGGAGATGGGGTGAACCGAGTCAGAATTTTCACATCAGATTCAAATTTCGGGTTAAATAAGTCGACTCTCAAAAGTCCAGAAGACCATTATCCTCAGATAAGTATAATCAAGCTTCATATAGGATTATTACGTTCTATGTTATACACTAACCAGATCGTCGTGAAATGCACCACTTTTCGTAAATATGCCTGACTATTTCTTCGACTTAGGTGAAATCATGAGTTAGGAATTTGGGATTAACGCGCAAAAGTGTTCGCAAAAACGTGTAAATTAGTCGACATTTTTCAGCTTTAACGTAAATAAAATTCCGATGTTAGTTTTGTCGACATCCAAACATGATGAGCGAGCTTCTGATGTAACTTCTGCGAAAATCTAGTTGCAATGATCGTATAATTTGGCGTGAAATATACGTATCTTTTTTTTAATGGTTTTTATTTTTTTATCTCTCTTCGCTTAGGGTGATGCCTTATACGAATACTGAAACGAGAATGAAGAGTAGATATATATCGTCAAATTCTGGGCTTGATGAAAGTCCTGAAAAATGATTAAAGCCGTAGGTAGGTATACATGTGCCTATACCTACACATTCGTTGCCCCGAAAATATTCATTGAGGTCACGCCTAAACCCGCGGCGTGTCCGAGTATGGGAAAACCTCTACAGTAGAAAATTTTGACGCTCACTTTAATGACGGGTAAAAATTTTAACCGAAAATAATAATAAAAAAAAAAAAATTAAGATAAAAATGAGGGTTAAATCAAAACAGAGAAAATTGCTTTTCACCCCCTATCTCTACATCTATACACAATGCTCCGTGACCGTTGACCCGCAACCGCGTTAATAAACTTGTTGCCATTTATCCTCACCTGAGACGGGTGGATGTCTTGGCGACAAAGAGAGAGGTAGATTGGTCGATAGGGGTTAAACCAGAATTCACTAGACATTGTAGTAGTTTATCCCCGTAATAAAGTACCTCTCACTTCCGCAGCTGTGATGTCCAATAAGCTTCGTAAAAAAAGTGAGATGAAAAGGAAGAAAAAAATGAATAAAAAGGGATCTTCTCCGGTGGAAAAATTGCCGTTTAAGTTTATATATTGACCCATTCGCGTTGAAAAAACTTAGCTTTAACCCCAATAAGTGCAGCGTTTTATAGAAATGAACTTTTCGCCACACGGAAAAAAGCCTCGTGCTATAGTACCGCGTTTTAGTATCTGTATAAGACGTATGTTTGCCAAAGATGCCGAAAATCTGATTTTTATTCTTTCTCAAATATGGGAAACGGATGTTTGCCATGAACACATATGTACGTATACAGGTATGTTTGGATATGAGATATATTATGTGTGTTGTGATTTTGAGCAAAATTTCACGACCCTGTAGTGTTCTGTAAATATTTTCATGTTTATACTTTATCATAGAAGTGTTTTCTTCACATGAATATGCCCATTCAATATGAACGGAACACCACATCTGATTTTCATGGATTCAGAGTCTCGTCTCTTGTCACGAATATTCCAAAAAAACTTTATTGACGCCGTAGGGGATGTGTAAGCACAGCTTATTTACTCATCAATACAGAGGTGTGGAATTTTCTTTTCACTTCGAAAAATTATCTCAGTGGATTAAATATTGACCCGCGGTTGGGAAAGTTGAACCGTGAAATTTCTCAAAAAATATTTGACGAGATAAAGATTCGGCGGAACCTGACCAGTTTCGACGTTTTAAACCAAACGCAAAGATTTATGTGATTTTGATGCGTGGGTCTTCGGGAGTTTACGAAAAACCATCAAAAATATGGAAAGAAAAATTGAAGGATCATTTTATAAGCGTCTCGGTGATCTTGGGAAAGTTTATCCACAGGAATTGAGAGATGACAAGGTAGGGGTAACTATTTGACAGCCAATTGAAGCTGACGTAAAAATCTACCGGTGGTCGATAGGGCGATAAGTAGTTTTATCAATCACATCAATTGGATTTATTTCAAGCCAATACCCGGGTCATTTCTTACCGGAAACTGTCCATGGCACGATATTCGTTGGCTGTTATCCTCGGCTCTTTATTTTTCGAGAATAACTTTTGCCGTTAAGACTAGGTTGGCGTGACGTTTGCGGAGAGGCTCGTTTCAAGGAAAATTTAATATTGAGCGTATGACGCTTGGCGAACGACGGCGAAGGATGAGAAGAAGTTAAATTAAGGCAGTCGCTCGGAAGGGTCTGGGAAAACTTGACTGGTCCTTTGACTCTCGACCCTCGATCCTCGATCCTCGATCCTCGTGGTCCTTGTTCTCCGCTACCCCTCTCACGGTCCGTGGTTATCGGTTTGTCCTGCAGTTATTGAGGCGAAACGAAGACGTCAGTTCAACAATTGTCAACTTATCGAGTTATTGTTAATACAGTACAGAGTAAACTTATTTTAAACAGAAGAATATCATACGACGAAATCGGAGACGATTCTTCGATTAAATTCTTCATTTTCAATACAGAAATATCCACGAAATAAAAAATATCTACAGCCTTCAATGTTTCATAAAAATCAATCGATCCAAATTACTGAAGAGAAAATAAAAAAAATTAAACAAATTTTTGAAAATCATATTTTTAACGAGTATTCTTTCCGAGGTGTGCATCCTCCTTAATTTCGAATCATTGTTCAGAATTCTCTTCAAGAACGTCTTCAGAGTTATTTCGACGCTCTCGTATTACTGAGCCAAGTTTCGTCTCTAAATTTCAAAACGAGTCTTTTGTTTATATACGCTCTTGTTTCACGCAGATACATTTGGCTTGTTGAAATATAATTCAAAGGTGTTACCAAAACTGAAGGTTTCACATAAACAACGAGAAACAAAAAAATGAGGATGTTTATTCAGTTTTAGGTATATAAATGATTGAAGAGTATAGCTGAAAATGATTTACGAAAAGCTGAGAGACCTGAGTGGTGTTTGAAAAATTTCTAACATCAAATTTATTGGATATTTTGGAGATATTCTCTCCAAAAACGCGCAGGCTTTTAATTCTCAACTTTAATCAGCTAGGGAAATTTCCGTCCTAAAATCGATGCACGTTACTGGGTCAATTCCGATCAGTTATTGACCGTTTTTCAAATAGTTATGCAGTAACAGAAATACGAATTTAAAGTTTCGTCGAGCTATAAATTTTCGTTAAACATTTCCTCTAGAGTCTTTTAATAAATATTCAAGAGCTTGACGTTGAATTATTGCCACCCAGTTAAAACTCCTCTGCCATTTCCATTCCCTGGATTTCTATAACTGCAATTACGATAATGTTTCTAATTAGAAATGGTACAAACAGTATCCATTTATTGATTGATACGAAGGTATCAGCCGTAACACTCCGTGAAATCAATATTATTCATTTATTATTTATTCTCGTTATAATTTCATGCAATTATTGATCTATTTCAAAGCCAACTGACCATTACTTTAACTGTATAGGGGAAACCGGGGTAAAATGAACTTCGGGGTAAATTGAATTCCTGTAATTATTCCGATACGGATGCATGTAAACACGTGAAAATAAAAATGAAGAAGACTAACATCATCGTGATAATGAAGAAGTCGATGGTTTTCAAAATTTTCGTTTTCCCGACAAAAAAAAAAGCGAAATTATTATTTTGGTGCTCTCTAACCATAATTTTCGTGATCTTAATTGTTAGTTTACGTATACTTCTCGTGAAGTTTTTACATTAAAATTTATTTTATTGACTTCTGTAATTATTGAACTATTCATCAACAATTATAACAATATTAAAAGTATTAGTTATATCGGTTGAAATAAATATTATTTTAAAAATATAGTTTGGGGAAAATTGGTCGGGGCAAAATGACTTTGTGTTAAATATGGTTATAGATATGGTTAGGAGGGGGTCGCGCGTAGAAGATGCGGAATCGTTCAAATGCCTGTATTGTCTGACACATAGGTTACAAATTTTTATTAATTAATTAGATGAAATTTCTTTTATATTCGGAACCGATTTTAATATTTAACAACAATAGAATATTGTTCTATTTCAAACAAAATAATTTCAATTTAGTAAATAACAATTTTCTAATATTTTTATCCATAAATTCGATTCGCCTCGACTCAAGTTCAATTTACCCCGGTCCTCGGGCAAATTGAACCTTTCTGACTCATTCATTATAATTGTTTTTAATAATAATATTTACCTAAAATGACCGATTCTTATAATCGATTAATGTTTGTTAAAGATCAAAGCTCATCTCAAAATTATTTACGAAGGAATTGATTGTGAAAATGAATTGTTTTATCACTTTAAACTTTTCATGGTTCAATTTACCCCGGTCTCCCCTATAGCGAATGATGCTTTTTTTTAACGAGTGTAATTTGTGAGAAGGAATAGGTGGAAAGAATTTTTTTGTGAAAATATTCAACTCAAATTTCTAGAAACGTATATGAGAAATTCAATCGAAATTCTACTAGATCTATTTCTATAAAACAGCCTACATGCCCGACACGTTCTGACGGCTGAAAAAGTAACGTGGTTATGGGCCACACGCCCCAAAAGCTTTTCTGAAGCGACTTGTAAGTGAAAGGATCTCGCGGTGCACACGTGTCATCAATTCGTCTTACTAGAAAGACGAGGAAAACGTGTGCCAGACTGAAATATTTCCTTTTATTTTCTGTATAATCGATTGCATCTTTCGTCACGTATCTCTCCCTCAGCTTTCATGAATTACGAAATCTTTTAAGGCACGGATACGTGATTGTTTCGAAAAGATCTGAAAAAAAAAATCAAACACGAGACCTATCTTCGATCGTAATTTACAGACCGAGAATATCTCGGAGAAGTTATTTCAAAAATCGATTTCTGTCTGATAATAAAAGTGCGGGAAGGGTCTAGCTAAACCGAAAATAATTTGAAGAACATATAACAGTAGGATTGGTCCTTATTAAGGGTGTTTTATAAATTTTCTGGGGACAAGGCAAAAAAAGTTTGCAAATAAATGAAAGAATAGTACGCGAAACTTCGAGCCTGTAGGTCAACTCAAAGTACACTCTCCAGGGCAGTGAAATTTGGCGTACGTCTTCTCCACAGTCATACAGGTTCTTTTAAAAAAATTGTCAAAAATTTGGAAGCAATATCAAGGCGGGGAAAAAATAATGCAGTGAGCCCGAATTTTCATTTAAATTAAATGGGAAAATGCACTGCCTTATGAAGGCTGTACTTTGAGTTGAACTACGGGCTCCAAGTTTCGCGTATACTTTATTTTTTTTTCTTTTTTATTTATTTATCTGCAAACTTTGTCCGCGGGAAATTTTAAAAACACCTTAAACAAGGACCACCCTAATATGATACGCAATTGCATTCGTTTGAAATCAGCATGTTCAGCAGTAGCTGTAATCAAATGAAAAGATTGCTTTCGCCAAGTGTGAGTATTGAATATAAATCGAAGAAAAATACCTCGAAAGAAAATCGTCTCATTTCATTAATCCCCTTAACTGTGAATAAAATTATCATAAAATTGATAGTTCAAAGAGTATAACGATCCCCAGCTTCATTCATGGTGCGGCAGTGGTAATTTTTCTTTTCAAATAAAATCCAACACCTCGCGAGAAGTTTCGACATTTAGAGAACTTCGCTGTTATGTGAATTTTAATAAAGATATGGCACGGCCAAGTAGCATACATATTTTTGTTATTTCATTTTTATAATATATATGAAACTTTCTCACCATACCGTGTATAAAATAGATTGAATATTATCCACTATAAGATGTATTGAAACGTGGGAATCCTATTCAGAAAAGCGCAGAATGCTCTCGAACCGGTCGCCTTCTCCGTGAGATCAAATATTCCTTGAATATTGAAATTGGTCTTTCCGTAAAGTGGGCGACTCCAGTCCTCTCATTACGCTCTATAAAAGCAATTATTCAATGAGAAATGATCGAAGGAAGAGCAGCAAGTCTGACCTATGGGTGATTATACCTATATACCAAAACCATCTCCTCCACCTTTCAATTGTGATGCTGTAGAAACTTCTGCAAAATACATTTTCAACTGTGACCGTTAGAGTAATCCAGTTTCCAACTAGCCGGTTCCAAAGGGAACTCAAGGGAACTGGGAACAAGCCAGCTCCTACGGGAATACGGTATACATAGCATTGTCACTTCCGTCCGTCCGCCTATTTGAGCAAATGCTATCCACATTCGCAGTTTTTGAATTTGAATAAAAAAAGGAAAATATCCTTTGGTTCACCGCTTTTTTTTAATGAATTTAATAATTGGGATTATAATTCAATCTTTGGTCCATCGCGTCATCGATTTCCGCATCTGATTTTGGAAAAAAAAAAACGAACGCGCGCGATTTTGAGAAATTGAACTGCTGACTATTGAGACGGATATAAACGCGAATGAGTATATTCCGGTTACGGCAGAGGCTGTGAAGTGGCTTGAAGAAATTATTAGGTGAAAAGAAACTGTGCCTAATTTTATACTTTTCCCCAATTTTTCATCATTAGAAGTTCGCAAATGGAGATTACAAGGCGTCTGCAAGCTTCGGTGTAAAATTGGCTGTTGGTTGAAGAGTCGAATTTATTCTTCGAAGTCTTATTCCACGCTTTTAAAAGTATACGTATAAAAAAAAACTTCGGAGTTATAACGCGGAGTGGCATAGGAAGTGAAGAGAGATAAAAAAAATATATATATTCTGAAAATGAAAGAAAAAAGATAGTAATAACCGGAGGAATAAGAAAAAGGGAACTTGAACAAAGACATAGGTGCTACACGACTCCCTGCTTCGATCGATCTCTCATGTCAATCCACACTCGCTACTCTATAAACTTTGAACCATAAACCGATGGCCTAGTCTGCCACCGAGAGGGGACGTCTGTATCATCAGTCGCCCTTTTTACTTCGATGTTGAAACCACAAAGTTGGAATTAGACATGTGTACGAAGCAGCCTTCAGTGTCTGATGTTGGTATAAACTCGCAGATTCGATAAAGTGTCTAAATATATACATTTCCTCTGAAAGTACTAATTGTCTTCTTCTCTTTAATCTTCTTTCATTAATCGGAGATGCTGACTGCGAGATATTTCAATGCGAAGAGATCGATGCCTGTTAACTTTCGGGAGATAAAATCATATCTCAGAAAACGTTAGAGCTAATTGGATTATTATTCGTAATTGAAAATAAATGACGCGAATTTGAACCCGAAAGAGAGCATTAAGGAGTCAGAGGCGGTTCATTTCTGGCATTATAATCTCGCTGATAACTAACTGAAGAGCCTTCATGCCACAAAGGTCAGACGTCTGAATGTAAGAATAGTGAAGAAAGGAATATGATATATCTACAGAAAATTTGAAACCGAAATTAGTCAACACAGTGTGTAATTCCGTAGACTGGATACCCAAGATAAAGTATCCATAATTAAGTGAAGTATGCTTGAAGTGGTTAGGCGTGGAATAAGCCCAGCGATCAAAATTATCTCAACAATTTTTGCCCAAATTTATTCGCATGAAACCGAGGCAAACATTTTCCAAGTATTTTCATTGAACCTAAATTTTCAGCTCGACAGGTTTGATGCGTGTGAAATTTGTTCCATGTATGTGCTTGGAGTATACAGACAAGGAAAGATCCAATTATACAGAGCGATAGAACATATCTAGATACACGCTGCTTGCAATGAAAGAGGAAAGCATCGTGGAGTATCAGAACTCGATGGAAGAGTCGTGGTTTCTAAGAAACGATGAAATATAATTATAATAAGACTTTACACAGCTTTGAATCTCCTCGGGGTAGAATAAACTGGCAAGAACTTAAAATCAGTTAATGGATGCTCAATATTTTTCCAATTATCAGTCGAGCGTTCGAAGACGTGTCTTCTCTACCAAACTCAGCTGACTGTTACATCGTCCAATATATATTTAACCTTATTCTCCATCATTCGTCTGCCGTTGAGAAATAGATCGAAGAACCTGGTACTCGCGCGATTTTAAATTAATAACATGGTAAAGTATCACGGAATTGAACGTCGAACTCGATTCGTGATTGTGAAGTTTATCTTGAATCGACGAGAACGAGATAATAAAGTTAGAGTAACGTAGAGATATACGTGTGTGCAAATGGTGCGCAATATTGTGGATCGAGGATAAGAAGAGCGAAACGGATGCATACGCTGAGGTCTGATCGCAGGAACATGGCGAGGGTTGATTGAAACGGGGCTGTAGAACGTCTTTATTAGTTTTTCTATATCAACGTACGGCTCTGTCCACTTTCCCCAGGGGAAAAAGAGAGAAGGAACCGTTCGTATATAGATTCAGCCGGAAGTGATCAAGTGGGCGGCTCGGGTCTGGCATCAAAGACGCGGATGGTAGTTAAAGTCTCCCTACCCAAAAGGTAAACATGTCCAAAAGGTTGGCAAACCTCGTACCCAGGATTTTCAAGAGCCATTCAATGTCCAGAACAAGGAAGCTGTTCGGTTAATGGAGCCTTTAGTCGAACGTAAAGATTTCGGCAAAACATGTATACCATACGTACATACCTGTAGCTCCGTTACAGGCAGAGATTTGTAGCCACTCGAGCCTATCAGCTTTCGGTGGAAACGAATTTAACATTCGAGAGAATAAAATCGCTGGGAAAATTGAATAGGGGATGAAAAAAAGAAGGCTTATTGAAATTTTCCCAAACAGATGGTGATAATTATTATGCTTGGGCGTAAAAGGTTTTCCGCCCGGAGGCACTCGTTCGCTGAATGTTTACTTTTAACAGAATAAACGGTGGAAAATACAGAGTCTTTTCCTCGAGAGGTTTCTGACGCGTCAAATTTTTACAGGATAAGTAGGAAAGTATTAACTTTTCAGCAGCAACACTTTTATGCCGATTCTCGAACGGAATTGATTTTCATTATATGAAATAAATTGGTCCCTCGCGTCGAGTGACTCGCGTAACGAGGTCCGTACCGTCTGAGGAGTTGGTGAACTTTTGTTATTCCTCTTCTTTTTATATTATTTTTGCAACTGGCTTGGATCGAACGGAATCGATGATTCCGGCTGTAAGAGAACAGGGGTCGTGGATAATTTATTTATGACACAGAGCAAGCGGCAAAAGAGGGACACCGCTACCAGATAGGTACCTCTGCACACTTTGTTAACTTCCTCGTCAACTGGAGCTCTGCCAACTACTTTGGATCCAACAGTTTGACTTTAGGACCGTTTCAGTTTTGTTAACAAATGATAATCTTGACATAGAGTTGCACTGTTTGCTTAACCAAAAGCCCCAACCACTGTGCGCCATATAGGTATGTATGAAAGGGTGGAAGACTTGCTGTACGCAATGGTACAAAGCTGCGACTTGCCTGTTGCCTCTTCTACATATAGGTATATAGCTGTTACTATTGTATTGCGACATCTGGTAAATACAGTTCGCATTAGATGTGGTCACCGTAACAATGAGCAAACAGTGAACACCGTATCGTAGCATGTGTTTTGTGGCTGCTACCCCCAACATACGAAAACACATGTAATCAGCAGTTGGTGTTAACAGGAGCGATTACTGCCACTTAATTTTATGAATGATTAAGAATTAGGCTGTTGATTAATTTTCTCTTTTTTTCTTCATTGGTTCTTCTCCTTCGTATCGATGAATCCCATAAATTTATGCAAATGAACAAGGATTAGCAGAAGAACATGCGACGCTACGGTATAAATCAAAAGGAATACTTTATTCTACAGGGACTCGAGCTTTTCACTAAGATCTTTTTTCAAATATGTTTTTCATGTCTTTGAAAGTCGTGTTTCAATTCAAAATTAACAAGGAATATTTATTACACGCCAGTTTTCTTTTTTTTTTTTCCGTATCAGTTTTTAATTTTATTTTTTTATCTGTACATATTTTACCTGTGGGAGTTCTCCTGTTTCGAAAATTGAATCTGATGATTATACGAATAAATTTATATCCTAGGATACTGTGGATTTCGAACAGATGACAAAAGTCGCTTTTTTAAGCAGCAAAAAAATTGGATACTACATTTGTGAAGAATCGATTTTCATTTTATTGAAAAAAAAAAAACAAAAAAAAAAAACGAACTAATGAATTCATTTTCAGACCCTCGGGATACGAGTAAAAGAAAATTGCTCTATCAAATCTTGGAGCGAATTACAATCACAAGAGAATTGTGTAACCTAACTCAGAGAGAATTCTTAACAAGGGAACTTGGTGATTTTTTTGTTTTTTTGTTTTTGTTTCTTTGCCGCGAACGCAATGTGGACTCGCGAGTTCCTTAACTGATATTATAATTATTAATAGTTTATAACTAATTAATAGTTGCTGGGGGTTTGACTATTGGAAATCGAGATCCAGCCAAGCATCGGCCCGTAATCAGTACGCTGATGGAAACTTTATCAAAATTTCAAACTTTAAACTAAAGGGTAAACTGTCGAGTCTGATATTATACCTACACGTATATTTACTCACGTACCTCTTACAATTCGGAAATTTTAAAATACTTCATAAAATGCCCTGGTCACGGAAGGCCGAAGGGTTAAGTAACCGACAGCCCAAGGCTCTAGAGGAATACGATTATCCGTACTGAAAATGGTCAGCCCAGAGCCCCGCCCGCGCCGCACTGATGCGAGGAAAATCTTTCACCCAGAAAATTCAAAAAATGATTGACGCCTCATGCTGCTGCTGCCCTGCAAGCGGCAAGATGAATGCAAATTCGTACGTCGATATTACCACTCCTAGACGCTGGTGCAGTTCCGGTCAAAATTACCTGCGAATAATATCCCGGGGTATAGAATGATGAAAAATATATGAAACGATTTGAAACATTTATTCAATTCCTTAACTTTTTTTTTTCTTGGCTTCACGTTCAAAAATCTGTACAAGATTCTGACACCCAGAGGGATGCTGGGATGAAGTGGTGAATTAATTCATTAACTTTGGCGAAAATTATCTTCTCGACATCGCATATCGATTTGACTTTAATTCCACATGCTGTTTGGATCCCAAATGTCATTCAGGAATGAATTAATGCAATACGTACTACATACATTGACTATACGAAATCCTATTTATTGATTGGAATCAGTGATCATTTCAGTGATAAGGAATTGGTTAGGTACTTTACCTATACCGTCATTTGCGTAACTATACTCTCACGGGTTATGTACCGAGAAGATTGTTATCTTTCTACAGGAACGGTGAATGGAAGTAGTAGGAGAAGTAATGTTTGAATATTATCGACGTTTCTGTCGATTGAGCTTTAGCTCTTCCCGACGAAACGAGGATATACCTACCATTGATGGTGTACTTCGTATAGGTATGTACGATCGATGAGAAAATAGCCAGGGGGCCTCCGTGGTACGTTGAAATTCGAGAAAAGTTCCTAGACTTGAAAAATATCGCGATAAATTTCCGGCCAATATCTATGTCAATTTTTTCATGTAATCAGAGAAGCAGAAGAAGCGAGAATTTTTGAACGTTCAAAGACTCGGGTGAATAATTTTCTGAGATCATTAGCAAATTTCATATCAAACAGAGAAGGGAAGGTGAAGAATTTTCGAATACTCGAAAAAGATATTAGACTGGGGCCTAGGGGAGGAAAGTGAAAGATGAAAAATGAAAAATGAAAAATATAAAATAGGTCCGCCTGCCCCCATTATTGAAGACAAACAGAACTACGGCTAGGCTTCAGAAGAATGTTTGCAATGCTTTGAAAACGGAAAAATATAATAAACGAACACGCGAGTTGAGCATACGTGAGCTTGGAAATGAAATCTCAGCTTCCGCCGCTCGTACCCACTGTGAAAGCTAATGCATGTTTTCTGAGCGGTTCAAAAGCTTTCTAGAACTGTAGAGTTTTATTTTTTCGTTCAAACTGGCCTCGGATCCCTAAAATTTCCTGTTTTTTTTCTTTTTTTCTCAACGTTATAGAAAATTATAAGAAAGGCAAACGATTTAACCCGCGATTAAAACCGGAATATTTTATGATACTGCTAATTGTTTTGCCAATAAATACTTTTGATACTCAAGCAGCTGTGATGGGGCAATATCCGGTCGAGTCTAAAGCCTGGACGACGCGCATCCGGCTAACGATTAGGAACCAATTTCTGGTCCTCCATTCTACGGCAAAAGTGCTTTTTGTAATCTGTGCTTAACTTCACGCTTTGTTCTTGAGTTTTTTCCTTTTTTTTTTATGTGGTTTTTTTTCTCATTGTGAATAAACGAAGGGATGAAATGAAACTCGCTAATGAAATTGGGCTGATTATCTACTCGAGCTGTAGCGATTGAGCGACGTGGGTTTATCGCTTGGCTGATCCCTGCAAGAAGTAGATACCTGAATAAATAAATAAAAATGCACCCAGCGTAGCAGAGGAGGCCTCCAAGATTTAGTATTCACATTAAGTCATCCAGAGATTGATTGCGCAAAACGAAAGCTGTCTTGCAAGTTAATACTCGGGGTTGGGGTCCGGCCTTAAATAGCCTCAAAGCAATCAACTTTAATCACTTAATTGAATAAAACCGCAAAAACGTTGGGGAATTTCTGTTTCGTATATATATAATATGTGCGAATCGAAAAGATTTTCGGTTTTATTCCACCCTGTTTGAGAGGCGTGGGGTATTTCCATAAGAAAAAAAAAAGATTTTCTAACGCTGAAACAGGCCCACTTATTTGTGCTAATGGCCTCTTTCCCGCAATCGGTTCGCGTCCTCGTCCGCTTTCGCGGTTGTGGTTTTGTGACATTTGCAGATGCGTGAGTTGAGGCCGATGATTGGATCCTGACCGCAGGATCTCGCACTGTGTACCAGATAAACTGATTGTGAGTTTCAAAACGGCGAATGTCGAACGGTTAAATCGCCGCGTACTACATGCTGGGAACCCGAATCGGACTGGTGGTAAAGGTGGAAAATCCTCAGCGTGCAGAGAACCAGCCCCGATCTACCACCATGATCGTGAATCCCCTTTCCCCTTTTCTAACTCGTACCACTCTCTGTTTGGTGTCCAAATAGCTCGCCTCTGCGAAATGGAATTACCCACGCCGTAACGCAAAATTGGCCAGCTAATTTTAGTCCGCGACTACCACCGTGGTGGGTGGCCTCTTTTCACCGCCTCGGCGTTGTTAACTTAGTCCTCCCACGACTATCGTTTCTCTCAATGGTTACACTGCTGCTACTTGATCGTTAAGAAGTTTGAGACTAGCGTTCGTTAACGGATTTGTTCTACGTCCCTGACGCAGAGATTGGCCCAGAGATGGTTTTCACATTTTCTACGATATGTGGAGAAAATAAAAAAAATAAAAAATTTCATTTTTTATATGTATATAAAGAAATTTCTAAACACCGTAATTTAGGCTAATTAAATGCTTGTTAACCACCGCTACTAGTCATCGTATCGACATTATGCGGTATACGATTAATTATTATAACATTATTCTAGCAACGCTTACCGCCGTAGGGATGAAGTTTAATGATTAGAACTAATAACGTCTCGCAGGGAAACCGTAATTGCAAACACAAACGGCGACCTAATATTCGGTATATATATGTTCGAAACAGTGACGTGTTTACCATGGGCAACGTTGAGTCAGTTATTATAATTACTATTATAATTGTGGACCCCCCACCGTAACATGATTACTAGTCTAATTAACAAACACGGTGACTCACAGTTGGGAAATTATCTCTCATAATATCCGATTGCGAATTATCAAAGACTCGAAACGCACCATAGGTGTCTTCAAAGTCTAGATTTCGAATGATTAAAAATCTCTTATTTTTAACTGTCGCGTTTATAATCGCGTTTTGACGAGGGACTGGCTCGAAGTAGGATTCTCAAAATGAGTGAGGATAAAATTGAATGAAAATTATAGCCGGAGGAACGAACGGTTGAGGGTGCTTGAGAGAGATTTGAGAATTTCCCTGTTCCTCGGGAAATGTGAATTCCATTGTACGACGACACGTTTGTTCACCTAACCGCGACAGCTGCTAACTGGCTGATCGAATTATTACTAATTTTGAACAGCTGCTCGAATCGTTATCCAAACAGTTGCTCCTGCATTTCTGTCCTGATCGACTTACAATTTCCAATGTTTCCATTGCTGATCGGTTTGCTAGCTAGTGCAGCTTTAACATTTTTTTTAACAGTGAAAAATTCGTCTCCCTTATTTCATTTCATTGATTTTTTTTTCACGTAGATGGGAGGTCATCGTCTGAAAAGTACTTTCTGTATCGGTATTATTGCCTTACCTACAAAATGCGGAAAATTTTAATATTAAATTCTGTACGGTGGTAAAAATACTTATTCCCTTCGGTATAAGAGGGAAGATCGGGTCAACCTCCGGGAGACTATCTTGCCGTGAATTATTTACCTTGACAACCGTTGCCAAGGAAATCCCACGCTATACAAAACGTGGACAAATCATTTTCCCTCTTTCCTCACCTCACAGCCCGTCTCCTATGACGTATCACTGTTGACTTTATTACAACCAGTAATCAATTACCAGATTCAAGTCGTCAGCCTCGGGATCGATAGAACTCCAATTTTCTCCTGGGACGTGAATATACCGGGCGAAACTATCAAGTCATCGATTTTTCAGTATGAAGCAAGATTATCATGTATGAGGGTCATTCACCTCTTCCATTTTTATTCAAAACTCAAAATACTCGATTGAAAATTTCCACTATGATAAAGCGTGAATGAATTTAAAAAAAGCCCTCGTATATATTTTCAAATTATATTCACAAATGAGCCAAAAAAAAAAGTCAAAGTTTTCAAAGCTCGATATCTGAAACATAATTAAAGTTCTCGTTGCATCAGAGATATCGAGTCCTTCGATTAAAACTTTTCTGCCTCATTTGAAGACGTAATTTGAAAAGATTCACGCAGCTTTTTCATTTCTTATTTCCACAGCAGAAAATATTCCGCGATTTTTACACGCCAAATATCCCCTGACCTCATGCAGTACGGTTTAGAATTTTGATTCCTGACGACAGAGGGCTCAGTATCATTCGATCAATCAACCAGTTTTATGTATACTTTTCTTCTTTTTGATGTCATCACTTCTCAGCACCATTGTCAAATGACAGCTGTCATCTGACTATATGTAAAAGCGCGGTGGTCGAAGCAGCGTCAATCATACGCTTAACCTTTATCTATAACGGGTAAAATTGAGTGAAAAATGAACCCTGCAGAAAGTTCGATTCGGAAGAAAATCTGCATGCTGAATAGTAGTAGGTAATTAGCGTGAGTATATAATCGTTAGAAAATTTTGCCGCTATTTTGTGCGCCATTAGAAAGTGCGATAATCAATCTTCCAGCTCGATTTACACCGACGTGTTTCATCTGCTTTGTACAGCCATTTGAACTCGTATACTGCGATCGTGTATTCGTTATAAAATAGAATTTTCAACTCCTTATTTCGACGGTATTTTCTTCATTATCGAAGAAATCCGGATTTCGGATGATATTTCCCGTAGCTTTCAGTTCGTACCGTATATACACGCGCGTAAGGCGGCCTTTATTCTCTATGAACCGCTGTCACATGCGTTTCACGCGCATATTTATCACAATTTGTGCAACATAGAGAGAAAATATATCCAGCGTGTATTTCCATTTATATCTACTGACACCGTGCGAAACTCGAGGTGGTTTGCGATTGTATAACCTGTAGACGTCAGGTTGGACTTGAACTAACAATATTTTACTTACATCTTTGGGAGGTTTATTTTCCCTTCGGAAACCTTTCACCGAATGAGTTACGACTCTCCTTGTAAACCAACACTCAAACTGCATTTCCTTCGTCGGGTAAAAATTTTCCAATAAACTTACCCTCCATGCTTCTAGGACTTTGCCAATATCATCTTATTCCGTCTCTACTAATAATTTTTCAGTAAAATGTTACACACGGTGTTAAATTTTAAAACAAATTCTGGGACAGAAATTTGTGTGAAATTCAAGTGGAACATTTTGCGAATCACTCGCTGCTAACTAAAGGGTGAAATTCACTTCATGCTTCAAACGTATCCACGGCAGTGAATTATTGGAAAATAATTTCACCGGTAAAGAGTTCAATGCCTTATTCAGAAATTCCGCGGCGTTTGTTGTCATAAGTTTTTATAATATGACGAATCGTTTTATTTGCGAATTTTTTTTTCATTTTTATTGTTTGTAGCGATTCATCAAATGATGATTTTCATCACCGTTCGATCGTATACATAGCATCTGATCTCGACACACGCTGGTTCGTGCGGATATAATCGTACCAAATTTGGAAATTCGAACGCGGATTGAGAATAACGAAAAAAGTTAACACCAGAAATTCAAAGGAATTCAAAATACCCAAACAAGGCCGTTTGTGGGTATAGGAGCGAAAGCAAAGAGGGTAAATCGTAACTCGATGAAGCTTTCTCACCAAGAATGAAGTTCCCGGTGAAAAGAATCACTTTTTTACCACCTGCAGAGCCGAGATTCGGAATAAAGTATTCTCTGTCAAAGACTGAATTGTACTACTCCAGCGAAGGGAAACACCCTTTATCTTTGCGCTCCAATAGATTCGGGAAGCATGGCGAACGATTTACTCTCGTCACCTCAAAGTCGCAAGAACTGTGTTGCGACCGCATCTACCCGAGAACTTCATTTGCCACTATTCTCTCAGATGTGGTCAGCGGCTTCAGTGCCATTGTCTTCGTCTCGATTCCTGATCCAAACTTCATTGATCGGAATGTCAATTTCCGAGGGTATGGCCTCATTTGTTTGCAATGTATTTGCCAGGCTTTCGTTCACCCGCGAAATTTCAACCCCACAAAAGTTTTAGGGAATAACTTCTCCTTGTGACTCCATTTCTTTTCGTCCAATTAAGAATTGGCTAACAAAGCCGCTAATGTCTTTGGTCGAATGTCCGGTGCTGCCGATATTGGCTCGTTCTCGGGAGACCCGGATCGTGACTAGGAGATCTCAAGGGATTTAATATACCCAGCCTCCGAGCAACTCTGCTGTCCACGCCCTGATCCTCGTCCAACGTTTCTGGCTCTTCGAAGGTAAGCCTATGAAGCAATGTCTGAAACGGATCTTCCCCGTTCCGAGTTTGAAACATTCGTCTTGATTCTACCCTTCGCGCCCTTTCAGGCTTTCGTTTTTTGACCTGGATTGTTCCTTGAGTCGAGGGATCTTTCTCTACCCTTTCGAATCTGACTGACAGTCAAGGGTTTCAGTGCCATTTCTGAATCTAATATAATTAAGTATATGGGATAGTGGATCGCCGGAACAAGGATATCAACGCCCGCTGGGATTTCCAGACTGTTTGATTCCCCATTTAATTTAATCGCGAAAAAATGACTGATTGAGATATATCAGAGATGAAAGAGATGACTGGACCTCTGGCTTTTACTTCCTCTATTTTATTCTCGTATATATTTTTGGCCCTCTTAGACTTCTGATAGTATTTTATTCACAGAGTCACACACTTTCCTGATGAAAAGGAAAGCAAAAGCTAGAACCTCGAGTAAGTGGCTCATCTCTTGAGTATATTTCACTGCTCAATCAATAATTCACTCGTTTTTACTCCCGTTTCTATCTTGGATCATTCTAAATGAATATTTCCACTTCTTGGACTTTTGCCTCACTATGATCTCTCCCGGTTAGATTAATACTTCACGCGAATGCTATACCAGACTTAGTCATTGTAATACTGTATACACGTTGTTCCAGCACGAAATATCTTTATACGCCAGTGCAGAATTTTTATTTCGCTTGCTTTTAGAGGAGTTTTCAGTATCACAGGGAATAATAAACTCCCTCCGGTGTCTATATCTTGTGATCCCTTCTTGGTCCCTTTTCGTGAATAGACTCAAAAATATTTAAGGATAAATTCACCTCCCTCATTTTTTATTTCAAGGATCAGAATAGGGGAGAATGGGCTCTTCATATTTCGACAAAAAATATTTTTAATTGGCGAAACGTTCCTCGGAATATAATTGGTATCAATTTCACGTTCCTTTCACCAATCAACAAACTGATCTTCAGGCCAGTCTGACTTCTCGAAGTAGTGCTAACCCGCGAGAGAATTTTACCTCGGAATCTCTACGTAGGATATATAAGATAGGATAGTCTTGTACTAAAAATTGGCGAACTTCCTCCTGAATTTCATCTGAACGGTAAAAGCTTGCAATCAGTCTGCCGCATGGAAGGATACACATGTAAAGTTGTGCTCTTCTTTATAGATATACACCACGTAGGTAGGTATATTCCCTCCCAACCGACAGATGCGTGCTCATATGTATGTGTACGTGTATATATATATTATGTACGGAATATGGGATGTGCGCAAAAAGCTTTTGGGCGTCACTCAAACCAACTAAATCCCACTCCCAAGATGAGGAGGATGGATGATGTAATCTAGACTTGGCTCTGAGCTTCGGTAGAAATCTTTTCAAGACTTGTGAAATTAAACACCAATAGATCCTTTAGAGTCTAGATTAAGGGGTCCAGCATTTCTAAGCACAGCAAGTTATTATCCGAATTTTCAAATCATTAAGAAATGTAGTCGTATAGTTGAAAAATACCCTCGCCGAAGATCATGTACAGATTTGAATCTCGTTATTTGAAAAAAGGAAAAAGAAAGAAGTGGGTTATACCCTCGATTATCCGATACGATTGAATGGTCATATTTATGCCTTTTGACGCGTATCAATTTATTTTTCGATGCCAAAATATAGGCGGAGAAAAAGCGTCCTTGGTGTAATAAGGCGAAATCGAAGTGAGCGTATCTTGAGAATAGATAGGCATTTTCTCGTAAATACGACTTCACGTATCGCGAAGTAGACGTTATTATTTCCTGTTTTCGCATTGACGGTTTCAGGTGAAGAAAATATCGGAATAATATTTTTTATGGCGTGATAGGTACCATCTCTACGGACCATGCGAACGTTACGGGAAAAAGTCGAAGCCGGTAAAGTAAAAGGGGGGGAAATAAAGGGAATTGATATACGCTATCGCTCGCGCGAATATATATTTTCTCATTTCGTTGAGTTATTGGGTATTAAACGAAAATTGAAATAAATCATCTTACCAGTGAATATCGTACGCATATATTACATCTGCGATATAGTACATAATTGGTAATGGTGTGTAACTACTATTTCATGAAATTGTCTAAACTATACCGTTTCGAATTGGGTTTGAAAAAATTCATTCGAAAAATCGAGATTTTTCAATCAAGATTTATTATTTGAAAATTATCCCAATCCTCGACTAAAGCTTTCACTGTTACTTCGTGGTAAATTAAAAATTTTTATTTGAGAATTATTTTCAAACGCTTCAGAGGTTCGAAATCCATAGAAGATAGTGGGATTTTTATTTCTGACGTCTCCGTTATAAGCCTCGGTTTTTTATACGTCTTGTTTCGTTACGATTCAATTTCGACGTGAAGTTGGTGTGAGGTAAAAATAAAATACTCTTTGATATGTTATAGCCTATGCCTTTTTTTATCTTTTATTTTTTCTTTCATTTTCAACGCCTGAAAAATCGAATGGAACCAATCTATTTTCCTTTGATGTCAACGCGTTTCGAAACGAAGTAAAATTTCGATACACCATTTTGTTGACCTTCGCAATTTTATTTGATACATCATAATTACTTCCTCTTTCGGTGTTGAAACGTTTGGAGACAAAAATGAAAAATCAAAAAAATTAAAATAAAAAACGCTTAATAGCAATCACCGTATTTAATTCAAATAATGGAATTGCGGTGACCAATTAGAGATCGGAAAAGTAGAAGTGTCACGTAAAACAATATCCTGCAGACTGAGGTATATAGGGAAATTTCTTTTATGCTTAAAGTAATAAAAAAGAAAAAGAATTTGGTGAAAAAAAATTCTTTCGGAAAGCTCATAAATATAATGGTTGAATTGTCTTACTGGTAATTTATTGGATATTGTAAGATCCATCGCAATGTCGTAAAAAAAAAAAAAAAAAAACTTTTAAAACAAAGAAGAACAAGAAAAACAAAATAAAATAAGTAAAGTCTCGTGAAATTTATAATAAAATTATTACCGGCTTTTGCGACCCATTATAATTTCCAGCCATGAAATATATAGGTATAATATATTTTTTTATTATACGAACAGACCCGAGTTTGACCAATTTCATTAATTACCATAATCGAATGGCGTATTCAAGAATATTTACTATATCTACCCTAAACTTATGGAGTAAATTTATCCGTCAAAAGTTTCGATATAATTTTTGTCAAATAGGGCGTAAACGGGATCCCCGGATATTCCCAAGAGGCTGTAAGAGTGCGGGGCTTAATCTCCATTTAGAATACGATACAGTGTTCTAGGCAGAAGAATTCATCGAGAGATGTTGAGAGTTGAGACCCGGGGATCGAATTCACATTGAATTAAAATATGAATAAATCAACTACAAGGAAAATACTAGGTTCTCGCTTCACCGCCTCGTCGAGCCTCGCGGGAGAAAAGCCGAGAGGAAAACAGGCTTAATGGCATTAAATCATTTTTCGATGCGCGAAATTCTGTATTTGCAAACAGCGAAGAAACTGAATTACGTTTTGCCAACAGAATTTATATCCGATTATAAAAGTTTCGCCATCTACTTTCGCGAACACCCGCTTGAACAGTATTCGTTTCTTTTTTTTTTCTTTCTTTCTTTCTTTTTCATTTTCCCTCGTCTTGTCTCGCTTTTCCGAAAATTGTTTCGTCTTTTTCCCGCGTGTTAAACTTTCAAATTATTCAAAAATTTTTATATTCATCTCAGTACACCCTTGTAGCATCGTATATAACCAAAAGAATATTACAATTTGAGCTACCCTGTTCACAAGGAGTTAAAATAAACGCAAACTTTGCTATCGCCGATTATCAGAGTCCATTAAATTTTCCAATGCCTGAATATTTCCAAGATATTCGTATTCAACGAAAGCTTTTTCGTTTCACAAATATTATGTAACGAAGTGGGGTTCAATTATTAGCGAAAAAATACGGGGATTTAAAAGTAAAAAGTAAAAAAAAAAAAAATGATAAAAAAAAAAAAGAAAAAGCAAGTTCGCCGATGAAACGCCGCGATGCAAATACTTTTGGTTTGTTCAGTGAGGATTCGAATTGGGAGGAATATTGCGCTAAATTAGGGAGAGTACTGCACCATCCCCCAAGAGACCTGACAGAATACTAATTTTGGATAAAATTGAGCGAGTTTTTTTTTTTTTTTTTCTTTTTAATAAAGGAATTTTCGTGCACAAAAGCTGTGCACGAATTCTTCGTATACATACTTTTTTAAATCTAGGTTGCATATTTTTTCTAAATTGCTCAACTTTTTTCCCAA
Source organism: Tenthredo scrophulariae (assembly GCA_963978835.1). Lineage (NCBI taxonomy): Eukaryota > Metazoa > Arthropoda > Insecta > Hymenoptera > Tenthredinidae > Tenthredo > Tenthredo scrophulariae. The sequence continues at coordinate 4,356,632 of OZ022230.1, read as the reverse complement.
GATTTAGTAAATTTTTTCAAATTTCCTATTATTACGGCCTCACTAATTTTTATACGTTTTCAAAAAAAAATTTCACTCGCATTCAGGGACTTTCAACTGTTTCGGCTCGGGTCAGGTTTTCTCAGTGAATCAGCCACGGGGTTACAGGTGAGGTTGAATAAATAACTTCCAAAAACAGAGGGAAGAAGGCAACGTATCGTAAATCTGTTGTCACTCGAGCTGGGTCTCGTCAATCACCAAAGTACAGAATGTGAAAGAAAGGTTGCTGTATTGAAAATTCATAACGTGAACAGTGTAGGCTAAAATCCCAATCATTGTCTGGTGACAACGTTGCAAGAGCGTCGAAATGTGCAAATCAAAAATATAAAAAGCTCAGAGAGATGACAGCGCGGTGAAAGATGGAAAGCGAAAAAAAAAAAAAAAAAAAAAAAAAAAATCGCAATCACTGATCCATAACGCAGAAATGTCTGGAAATTTTTTTTTTTTTCTCGTTCCTCACATTTTTCGGCGTCAATTTATTCCCTAAAATTCTCAAATTATTATATTCAGAGAACGTGGCGAAACGCTGGAGATAATAGCCTGGCCCAAGTAATTTATGTACGTACTTACTTACGTATACGCATGGGACTCGAGCGTATTGTGGAGAAGAAGGGTGGTGAAATTTTGTTTTAATCCGCTAAGCACTTATTGTAATAAATTTTATTTTTCCGCAATTGCGCAGATATACTTATAACGTACGTTGCGGCGTAAAATTAAGAGGAAAGTTTCTGTGTCTTTTTTTTTATTTATTTTTTTAATTTTTTTCTAAGACAAATAAAGGATTTCGAAAAGCGAAGTATATTTTCCCACCAAAGAATCCGGGAATCCGGGAATCCAAGATAGTTGGTAAAGTGTGCGGGTAGAATCTGTAATTAAGGCAACAACTTCTTCCCAAACAATAAACACGCCCAGCCAACTACCGGGTCGCCCACATCGCTAGCTTACGTATAGCCATATATATATATATAAGTGTAGCTAACAGCCTACCATGTTTCGGGAAATTGACCGAAAAAAAAAAACGACGATATTCTCCTGGGAGCAGGCTTTGAACTTCTGGTAAAACTTTTTGAAATAATAGATGCGAGTGCAGCTGACCGTGAGACATTATCGGAGTTTGAAAGAGCGGATTATTCGATGCGTGGCATCGGCCAATAGTTTTGTGTTCAAATAATTGCCAAACTTTATTGATTCGGGTTCTGATTTTGTCGTAACAATTTGTCATTAAGTGGTTTTTTGACGCGTTAATAAAATCTGTAATTAAATTTATGTAAATCGAGAAAATAATTGTTACGATATTCCCAGATCCCCAGGTCCATGAATTGATGGTTAAAATTTGTATGGGAATGATGGTGTAGAGTTTTGGAATGATGGGAAAGAAAAATGTTCTCTCAAAAGCACTGGTTAGTTTCGCAAAATAACAACTCGGGAAATAATTCGTTCGAAGAGATTCTACCGTCTCTACCATTTCGATTCAAGTTTAAAGTTCTGTCTGAACACAAAGCACGTTGTATACGTTTACAGAGGAACTGCGTGCAGGCAAGTCCCTGCGGAAATCTGATGCCAGTGGTACACGGTGAAAATGTGTAGGAGGGATTCTGAAGGCGAGTAGAAAGGCCAGTTCAAAACGCAAAGGAAACTTTTGATTCCTTTCGTTGGAAATTCACGGGTTTTCAATCTCTTTATCTCCTCTTCATCGACTTTAGAAATTTTCAGACGAACTGGGATATTATTGAACTGTACGGGGTGAGTCGCACCCTCCTCGAAGGGACAGTTAAAACGCCTCTTTATACCCACGTATAATAATGTATTATTTTCTTTTCACGTGTCGACGATCTTATATTTTTTGTGGAAATTTTCGGCGCTGAAAGTTTAGTTTTTTACCTCTTGAAAACTTTCTTCGTTTTTCTTTTTTTCTATTTTTTTTTTTTTTTTTTCTCTCAAAGATAAAAAAATGATCGTTCCATTCAGAAAACTGTGCATAACAACAGCATCCCCTCCTGCATCGACTAAACGATAATATTAAACTTTACATCTATATATAGTATATAAAAAGATAAAAAAAGAAAAAAAAAAAAAAAAACTTCAGGATATAATAATACATTTCTGCAATCTAAACGACGCAGAGAATAATTAGGTACATTTTCGGTAAGCTTGAATCTCGCGAATGAGTTTTAAGGGGTGGAATAATAATTGAGACTTCATTGACACAGCGAAACGATTCGTATATTATTTTTTCAATAAGAATTTCGAACAAAGTTTTCGGAATAAAACCGGCGACAGTCTGGAGTCAGAAATTTTCTTTTTTGTTTTTCAATTTTTACAATTTTTCTCTTATTTATTGGAACGAGTATTTTATCGTTCGTTGAATTATCACGCAATGAATAAAAGCAAACGGTGCATGAAGAGAGGCAGTAAAAAAGAAGAAAGGAGATATGAACAGAGAGAGAGAGAGAGAGACATTCGAAATATGTAGGTGGAATATCTCGACTATGTACAGAGGGAAAAGAGAGAAGGAAAGAAAGAGAAGAAAAAAAAATAAAACAAAACAAAATAAAATAAAATGACACTCTCGAAAACCCGGACTTTTCCAGACGACCGACGCGACGCCGGCGTCTTCCCCAGATTCAATTCACTCGGTGGGGTCGTGATATCAGGGAGCGCGAACCTTCCGACGTAACGTTAGAACTTGAAAGCACCTAGAAAGATTTAGTGGCCTCAAACTGTTGGGCAACTACGTAAATAACCATCCTGCCAGAGAGGAAAAGTTGTGTGTGTTACCTGCGCTTTCTTTGGTACAGAAACCCGCTGATGGATATCCTGCTTGCACTCCTTAGATAGCATCTCTGATCCTTCACAGGACTTACCCAAACGCTCGAGTCTCTTTTGAGCCAAAGAATTGGTTTTACGTTTAAAACTTGAAAGTTTTTAACAATTTTTTTCGCCTTCTTATTTTTCCGTTCTCTTCTTCATTAACAGGTTTCCTACGTTTGCATACATTCGTACGTGTATCCTATGTATATACGCATTCTATATACGACGTATTTCATCGGTCTGATTTTTATACCAGGTAAAGATTTGTCGCTAGTCAAGTATTGACAAACGGTACAGCCGCACATGTGCCATTTTTTTATACGATCAATGCGAGCTGGTGGGAAGGGTGGAGAAAGACTATTTTTGTGAATTTGCGTAGGGTGCTGCAGAGGGTTTCGGTCTCGGTTTTTTTTTTTTTTTTTTCTTATGTTATCACTTCAGTGATGGGAAGATTTAGCATTTTATATTTATGCTTACCGTTCAACGATTACCAAATATTTTTCTTATGAAATGTACCCACCCACGTGAGCTTTTAGACGACGAAACCACCCTCTCTTAGCCACGGTTAATATTAAGTTTGGGCAGGTTTTTCGTAAAGAAACAAAAAATATGGGCGTTAGACTGTCCTAAGAGCCATAAAATGAATTATTTTCTATTTAAATGCGACGGTGAAGAGAAAATCTGAGCGAATAACTGAGGGAAATGAAGAATTAATAAAGCCGGTAAGCACGAAAGCGATTATATGAAGTGTACGTATTCAGAATTTAAGAAAAAAAGGAAAAAACACGCGAGGTGTGTTTAAACTGAATTATTAGATCCACGGAGAGGGAATAAAACGAGAAAATGAAGTGTATGTAGAGTAGAGTTTATCTCATTGTTAGAAGAACATTTTTTAGAGACGAGCTATTTTCTGCAATTTTAAGCGTCTAATGCTTTGATGTAATTTAGATAGCGGGTCATTACCCCCGCCTGCAGGAGCAATGTAACTTTATTTCACGTAGTAATATTATGAGATTTTAAATTTCATAAAGTTGAGACGAAACTTTTCAAAGTTATGTAATCTAAAGTACGAAACAAAATTATACCTTCAAAAATAAAAAGAGGAAAAAAACCCTATATTCAACTAGGCTTAATTGAAGAAATTTTTGCGTCTGACGGTGCATACAATCACTTTTTCTTTACAAACGATGTATTCGCAGTTTATAAGCTTAATTTATCTTTCGCAAATTGAGAGTAACCGAAAAAAACTACACAATATAACCGCGATTTATCAACCGCATCAAGCTGAAAGAAAATTCGAATTGCATCGTTTTTTCCGTTCCAAACCCATCAAGTTCCATCCAAAAATGAAAATGAGGAATTCGTTTTCCATCAAAACCAAACAAAGCGTGAAGCGATTATTAAAATACAGATGAGCTCGTCGTGCACCGTAATTACCTACACAAGTCCATTTCAAGGCAATTTCACTCTGAAAAACCGAAAACAAAAACGAAAAAAATCATTTCAATTAATTTCGTGCGGAAGTAAAGCTGCAATAGATTTTTGTTTTTTTTTTTGCGATTTTTTTGGGGAGAAGGATAGACGTATACCATTCTATTTTGTTGATCTTCCAATAAATACTAACCGCTTACACGATAAATTAGATCTATAAAAATAACACATTAGGTTTAGTCGTCTAACGAAAATTGAGTATCGATTTCGCACCATCCGACTTCCGAAGTCCACCCACACACGTTAGGGTGGTCCTTAATTTGATCATTTTCGAAATGTAATGCTCCCATGGGCCAAGAGGTTTCCAAATATACGAAAAAAAAAAAAAAAATGTAGCCAAAATCACAGATTTCTATCTCGATTCTAAGTACCGCTCCAAAGCCTTCTCCCGCGGTTAATTTTTTTCTCCCTATTGCAGTATAGCTCCGAAAAATCTGAAACTTGGTACACTCCTTACCTGTAGTAGTAGGTATTTCGTGAAAATCCGACAGATTTTCAACGACATAATTTTCGAAGCTAGAGCGCACCAAAAAAAATTTCTCATCTCCAAATTGTGATGAATAAAATTTTGTCGTTGAAAATCTGTAAATTTTTTACGGACACTTACCACTATAGGTAAGAAGTGTGCGAAGTTTCAGTTTCAGAGAAGCGATGATACGATAGGAAGTAAAAAATAACCCGGAAGTACTGAAAATCGTGTTTTATTTAAATGGGAAAGTTCAAAGGCTTTGGGGCAGTAAGTACTCAGAACTGAAATCGGAATCTGGGTATTTCACTAGATTTGCATTGAAATTCGAATATGACCGAATTGAGGAACACCTTGATATAATAAACACATACGACACTTGTTTAGAGACGAAATCATCCTGTACTTACTGTACACATAAAGAGCATCTAGTCTCTTACGATCAGACACGTTTATTGTATATACCTACTAAGAGAAATATGTCTTCTCGTTAAAGCAAGTACCGGTAATTTGGTGGCATGTCATTTATTTTATTATACTGTATACCGTGTGCCAAATTATTGTTATTTCATTACGTTGCACCTGCGGTGCTGTAGGTTGTAGGTACGTACGAATTTGTAACCTGTTCATTTCCCATGTAGGAAGGTCCCTTTATGTACCTCGGTTAACAGAAGCTCGGCCATTCTGCATGGAGAATGAATTTATCTGGTGTTTAAAGAAGAACGAAATTGCCTGGACGTTTGTGCGGAAAATTTTCTCGTTTTATACCCATGATCCTTTATTTTATCATTCAGCTTTTCCTACCCAGAAAATTCTGCGCGGTAACATACTAATATCCCACAACCTAGTGGAAAGCCTTTTTCCCCGTTACGAGTTCGAGCTCTTCCTTTCTTCCTCTTTTCTTTTTTTTTTCTTTTATTTTTATCATAACTATATGACTGCCTGCCCATATACCTAATATCTCTTTTTCCCGAACCGCTGCCGTCATGCCGACGAATGTGTCACCCACCCACGCGTTACATTCTCGAGTACACAGAGGCAGAGGATCTTGTTTACCCGTAGGCCGTAGTTTTATTTCTTTCATTTTTTCATTTCCCTCTTTTTGTTCGCATTTCCCATCTCTGCGCTTGTAATTCATTCAAAGCTCGTCGCTGACAAAAGAAATATCAAACTTCCGATCGATAAATTAATGCCTGAGTCAAGACCGATAATTGCGAAGTCAAACGCCGGTTCTCTGACCCGTGCGATAATTGCCTTCAACAATTTTGGTTCAACAGCCCTCTCTGCAAGCTAGTCGAGCATAGAATTTTCGAAAGGGTTATAGGCGCGGTAATATCATAAAACTAAATGAAAAAAAAATAAATGAATAAATAAATTAGTAAACAAAATTCATGAGTGCAATTCGGATCGTAAAGCGTTGGTCGAAGCTTTTGGCCAGGGGCCAACGCGCGCGACTTCAGACTCATAAACTCATTGAGGGACGTCGCGCGATTGGTCAAGCGAAAATTAACCGACTCTATAATTAACTACCCTTGCATTTCTCGCCTCAATCCTCTCGCGATTTCCTATTTCTTAACTCCGTACCCCGTTTACCTCGACATCTGTCTTTTCCCTACTTTTGTTTGACAAGGTAAAACAAGGAACAAAAAATAATAAAACAATAAAGTAAGGAAAGTAATTCACACGGCTTTAAACGACTTTATGACGTACCTATGTTCGGTATTCATTCTGAATTAACCAAGTGGTTTGGCACTAAGGTAAGCTTACGACGCTCCATTAACCGAGTTGACAAAACCAATACCTGATATTACGCAAAGGTTGTAACAAAACGTGAAAGCTTCATATCCACCAGGAATAAAGGACGAAAGGATACTTGCAATACATACGAAAAAACGAAAAAAAAAAAAAATAGTTAGTCTACCTTAGTTTGAATCAACATAGAATAATTCAAAATTTTCATAATTTCAACACAATGAAAAGCTTCGTTTTATATTCTAATTCCCCACCTACTGAGAACATTTTGTTAAAGCCTTAATTGCTTCAACGTATGCTAAACCAAGTCGGTAGATTACTTCGTACCATGGCTTAACTTTTTGTACGATATTTTTAAGCTCAGAAATGTGAATCGCAGGTAATAAATGAGGTGCTAATTGGGGTGTTGCTGTAATTTTTTTACCGCCTTTCTGAGGTGGTTACTGAAGGTAATGCGTAAACTCGTAAAGTATGATTATCCGAGTAAAAAGAATAACCGAAGAAGGAAACATCTCATATCTACCTACAAAGTGCAGAAATAACAGAAGAACGAAAAACTTTCCGGAGGATTTACACAGCAGCATTTTGAACTTGGAAATGTAATTTTCTCACTGCAGGAAGAAAATGTAAGTTTGAATTCTCCTGCACCATGTGGGTTTCAGATCTCAGAGAAGACCCTGATAACGAGAAGAAGATAGAGGAAAAATATATAAGGCAGAGAACGACAGGAAGTGGAATGGCAATGATAATATCCAAGGGTATTGATATACCGAGTTATAGTTGTAGGATAACTATATTATTATAACTTTCTACCCAAGAGCTTAGACCCCAAAGTTGTAAGAGCCTCCCTCGGTCATCGTACAATTAGTTTCGATACCAAGGAGACCAAATCTCCTTGTTTCGTTGGTCAAAGTTACTCTGATTCCCTCCGATGTTAGTTCAAAGTTCACTTCATTCACTTAGAGACTCGTAGAGATCTCGCCATGTATCTTGGCCTGTATTCTGTGAGACACATATCCACACGAGTAGATTTCTCAACACATACATATAGATGCAAAATATATTTCTATACGTCTGAATTGAGGGAGGAAAAATGGGGCTAAATACATCAACAGACTTCCGCCTTTTCACTCACTTTTACTTTCACGCTATAACAGTCGGAGAATACTTACAGGATTGTGACTGTTGGAACGTTTAGCTGTGATAAGGACGACGGAAGGCCGGTGGTGGAGTCGGAACGGAAAGCTATAGGGGTGGAAAATCAATCGTTTAGATAAGCGAAGAAACTTCGGAAATTCAGACCAGATCTAGAGGCATTCCTATTCCAAATTTTGTTCCCAGTTCCATACGTTACATACTTTTGCGTAACTGTGCAGAGAGAAGATCATGGAATGCCACATATTTTAAGCTAATGAACATAAAACTGCATGCATAAATTTGGTGGGTAAAAATTGGAGAAAAAAAAATTTGAGAACACAAATGAAAAACAAAAACTAGTGAAATTTACTCGAGTTTCATAACTCGCTGGAGGAATTCTTCGCTGTATTTTACCGGGGTACTAAAAAGGTACGTTGCATGCTGTGTGCAATGGAAGAGCTGGATTTTTCATCTTCATTTTTCTTCGCGGACAGAGTAGACAGATTTAGGAGGTACGCATGAAGAGACAGTTTTTATTGCAGTCGTATAGATTCTGCAAATGTTGAGAGTGGGTACTGGTCGGGGACTTTATACTGGAAATTGGAAAGTGTGGAATTTCACGAAGCATGCAACACGTTGCCTTTAGGATTCGTATAAGGTCTTCGATACGAGCTCCTGGATCCTTGGCTATAGAGATGCTGAATATCCACGCGGAAAAAGTCTCAATCCGATGGTCGGTTGTCGGAAATTGGCTCGTCGAGGAGATCAGAGTGACTTCCGGAAACCTCGGGGGTTAACAGAAGTCGTTAACGAAGCCGGAAAATACTGTAAATGGAGAAAGTTGTGAAACTAATTTTTCCAAAAAAAAAAAAAAAAAAAAAAACAACCCTTTAGCGCGAAGCTGCAGAGCTTTTCGCGAACCTTTTTCTTTTTTACTTTACTTTACGGTTAAGAGAATTACCTCGTTTACGAAATTGTTTTTTTTTTTTCCTATCCTACAGCACGAAATCGTATAAATATGTGGGTCTAGGATCGATCGTAATACCTTGACTCTCTTTACATTTTATTCTTACTTATAGCATTTTTGACATTCCCGAATTTCTCGATAAGCAGATTGAAAATCGAACTTCCTTCGTGATTTGGAATGTCCAAATCATAATCTGAAGGGGTTGGGTGGATTTCTGTTATCTCGTAGGAAACATCAATTAATCCTGCGGGAGCATCCTGAGTTTTGAAACCCCGGATCTACCCTCGTTGCCCCAGACAGACCGCAGGATTTTGTGCGAATCCATTTTCACACAGACAACGATAGTTTGACTGAAAATAGAAACTCTCGACCCTCTCACCATCACGCGTACAGATCCGCTCGATTCTCATGGTAAATTTCTACAACCAGATGAGTCTGCAGTAATTAGAAGGTTAGGCGTTGAAATTCGGGAACCAAGGGCTGCCCGATACTTGAAACCAATTCACAAATTACTGAACCCCCAATCCCATCCCATATGTATCCGAAATCATAATCGATCCGAACAAAAAGTGGTTTCGAAATCAGAAACTGAGAAATTCTACGTTCACAGTACAAAATTTAATTCTATTTATGAAAATCATTTTTGGTAGCTGTCGTCTGCCGAAATTGCATACAAGGTGATGATCATTCAGTTGAGGAGTACGCCTTTGAAGCTATACTGTGCTTTCGTATGAAGGGTAAATTCGGGCGAATCCGTGAAAGTTTAAAGAGGAACTGTTCAAAATATATGTTCAAGACCTTTGGAGGATCTTTTCACACATTTTCCTGCCGCGTTAGAAACACTTGGTGCTTATAAACGTAGAACCTTTTTTTTTCTTCTTATTCCGGTCATCCAGCAGCAGCTACCAAACCAGCAAACTACCAGCACAATGAAGAGACTTTATAGCTCGGAGTCGGATTCTTCCTCTCTCCGGCTCTGTGACACTCTCTCTGTTGGTCTTTTTCATTTTACTTTCTTTTTGTCTCGTTTCCCCATCCCATCATCAGCGACTCGGTGCAATTATTCACGCTGTTCAAACCACTCGACTGCCAAATCAGCGCGCTTTTCCTGCACTACTTGTCATTTTCTTTTATTTTTGTGTTTTGACGCTCGATGGTCGCCCAGGCTTTATCTTTATAATTAATGGACCAGTTTTTATACGTGTCAAAGAACCGCGTGTCCGGTGAGGTGCGAAATCCGAGCAAAAGGCTTTTTCACCTATACCAACATACAGGGTTTGGTTGAGGGTTCAGTTTAGCTAGATGATATTGGGGTCAGGCTGGACAAGGTTTCACTAAGGTTTGTTAGATACGAAACTGGCCCTCTGAAACCCACAGAGTGATAATTATTATAATAACTATGTCCAAGTGACATACCTGGTATTCTCTCCTGATCCCGACTGCTAATTTTCCTTAACAAAGTGAGTAATTCAAATATTAATCATATAAAACGACATCATCATTCACGAAATAAATATAATCAAAATTTATAAGCGTCCACCAGCGCTCACTGAACCCGAAATAATTTGATCAAATGATCTCACGGCTACATAACGCTGAAGTTTACTGTTCTATTATGGTAACGGATATTATAATTGGCTACTTCATTCTACGTCAAAGTGAAATGGAGACGGAGGGATGGGAATGACAAAGCGATTCCGTTCGCGATTTCCGTTTTTACCTAAGATAACCAAAATTTACGTAACACGTAGAGTGGGTAGTTACAGTCGAATGAACAATGAGCAGAACTGTCAATGCCAGTTAGTTGTTGTTAGAGAAAGTTAAGGTCGAGTTGGGATAGATTGTAAAGGGTCACGTTTGGTTAGGTACTAGATTAGTGCCCTCTACCTAAATCTACCTACTTCGATAATGATTATCATACCCGCGTACTGTTTGTTATACCAAAAACCATTTCATAGGTTGAATGAAAATTACTGACAATCAGTTTCTGCCACAAATTAACTAGTGTTCGTAGATAGTTCGCTGCGATATCTAACAGCCAAAAATTATTCAGATTCAATTGCGTACAACTCAACGTATACTTTATATTCGCCAAATCAGCAAGCAAACAATTATCGTTGAAATCGTACGAAGTTTTACACCGTCATGAATAGGAATAATGGTACTGGTATACGTAAGCCGGGGGCAGGAGGGTGTAAAGATGTGAGAGAACAGCGTGTTAATGGGACAGGTGAGTGGCAGCTGTCCAAAACAGATGAAGGTGCTAGGGCGGTTTGTGTCTGTTGCACATGGCTGTATCCACGGCGATCAGCCGATCAATTTTTTTTTTTTTTGTTGCTTTTTTAGCGCTTTTCTTTCCACGAATTATAGTCTCGATTCCATCGTCTCGATCGTCATATATATATAATATACAGAGCGATTCTGTGGAAAGTAACGCGCCTAATAGATAGCCAAGCGCTGCTCAATGCAAACGTTTCGCGCTTGCCTACCTTTTAGGCGCATTACTTCCCAGAGAATCGCTCTGTATATTCGACTAGCCAAACGCAACCGAAGTTTTCGATTTATCTGCAACTACATATTTCTACTTCTACATATCTTCCTCGTTTAATTGAACCCTCTGATGCAGCTTGAGAGAAATGCGTGTAAAATATAAGGGACGAAATATTAATATAAATGAAATCGTATGGGCCGTCTCACTCGGTACATCGAAACCCAGTTAGAGCCTGAAGCCTCCCTTGAGATACGCGGGCTAATGGAACGATGGAATGCGAATATATCTTCGTGAGGGTAGAGCAGTATCACACATGTATAGATATAGATATATAAATGCAGAGAGAGAGAAAGAGATATACATATATATTTATATAAAAAAAAAAGAGAATAAGAGAAGGAAAGTTTTATTGGTACGTAGAAAGGAGGGGAGAAGGAGATAGAAGATGGAGAAGATTTAGGGTGGAGAAAGTTTCCCTGTGCTCTTTGGACGCTTCTGTCCTGCTCTTTACCTCTTGAGTTTTCATTTCACCTTGAGTTTTTCGCTTTCGGTAAAAGTCAACGTTAACGTGAAAATGTAAATGCAAATTTAAAGGTAATACTCGTGCCTATAGGAACGTATTTACGAAATGAAATGTTTTAAGCCTGGGAGCATTGGACGTTGTGGTGTTAGAGTTGGTCGGGGGTAGGTAGGTACTTTCATACAATTTTCTACCTCGCTTCTTCCGTTCTTTATGAAATTAGGACGTGGAATTTTGCTCCATATTTTTCAGAGCTACTACTGAGGTCAACCCCCACCCGAACTAAACAGTAAGGGAAAAACAACCCCGTTGAGTCTCTACCTGACTGTATTTTCCGTCTTTCTAATTAAAAACTAGCCCGTTTTTAGGGCGTGAAATCCGTACACATGTGCGACCCGGAACCCCTCCAAGTACTGCATGCTCAATGACTCTGTACTTCGCGTAAATCCATGTATATATATTATATACATATATTTTATTACATATGTTACATTTAGAAATCGTTAGTTACTCCGCTTGTATACTGCTTCCCCCTACTACTATCGGAGTGTATCGTATTGCTAAGGGTCGCCAAATGGGAAACGGGGGTTGAGGATATCATATAAAGGTATCAAACACAAGGGTGAGTAATCGACTTCTTATCACACCTTTTTCCGGAAAAGGTTTCATACTTTTTTTTCCTTCGCTTGTCTTACAGCTTTTGGTTGGTATCCAAAGATCATTTCTTGTCAAAGTGATAGGGCGTAAGCCGTACTTCGATATCATTATCTAACCGAGAAAAAATTGAGCCATGAAGATGAAAACACGTAACGTGCCCTCAGAGTCTTCTTCGTGTAGTGGATTTTGTCGCTTCCGAAAATTAATGACCTTCGGCACGAAATCACTCCATTCCCTGCTGAGACGGAGGAAAATCACCCCACTCCCATACAACGAAAGGGAACTTCACCGCAATATCTTCTTGCCACAAACAATCAAGTATCGATTCGGGCTCGACCCCAAATTTACATGGCTATTGAATCTTCGCGAATAATTAGCAATGCCAAGAAAAAAGGAAGAAAAAAGACTCGAGGGAAAATCAAGGAAAGAAAATGATCAAATAATCGCAGTGATTCTCATTAGCACGTGACTCTATGTCTTTAAAGTGAAAAAAAACCTTTTCATTGATTCCTCTGAAATATTTTAGATATTATTTGTTGACCCTGTATTCAAAATCGGATGTTGGAGATACGTATAAGTACAGCTGCCGACGCAGAGATGAACGCTGAACTAAATCATGTCAGAAAATAAGTTGACGACAAATCGGTTTTCTTGCCATTAGGAAAGTGACATTTCACAGTCCCATGAACGTTGATCATAGAGAAGTTTGAACTAGTGAAAAAGAAAAAAGAGAGAAATAGAGTGCAAAATCTTGTTAACAGGCTATAAAAATTCCAAACTCACATAACGTCCTGTGGAAAAATCTAGGCATGGCACCCATCCAATTATAAACGGCTGCCATATTCTAAGATTCGTCTAAAAATCGTGTGTTGATATACGCGTGTAGATAAATATGAAAAATAGTTAATAACCTGGTGAAATTAAGCCAGCTGTATGTGTAGCACGAATGTGTCTGCATGGTAGTCGACTGGTTCTTCACCTGTCCAAAGAATGAAAAGAGAAGGAAGAAAAAATGTATATCTAGCCGGGGTACTTTCGTGTGTCGTCAAAGCCACGTGGTAAGCCTATTTCACAAGTAATCGCATCAATTAAGATTGATTTAATTATGCGCGAAGACTTTGATATTCAAAGTAACTGTTTCAGATTCAAAGCATTATACGGATGATGGATATATGCGTTCAATTTATCTCGTGGAGCGTCATGATGAACTGAATCATCTGCACTTTACTTACCATATCGCATGGTATAGCTGAACTGTAGAGCTAAATATCTGCTAAAGACACGATGTAGAATTTACTAGGAATATCGACACTATTAGTTGGCGTTATTGAATTGAACGATGCTCTATAAGTGGCACTTATAGCCAGCAATAATCACCATGATTCCAAAGTAGTGTTCTCCGTAATTGCGAGCGAAGGCTGATTAATGCTTGTACTGAAACATCTAATTGCTGCTATTCCCATGGAAACTCGGAATTCCTAGGTGTAACGTCGACTCTACAGAGAATACGAGGCTTGATCCTGGCATTTCGTGTACACGTCGTTGAGTATAACGAATCCCGATATTCAAAGAAATAATCAACTCACCGTTATTGTTGTACGATCATCCTCGTAATTGAATCTGTACAAGAACATGTTTCGCAAGACAAGAGATCGAACCGCGGGCTTAACCAGACGCTTTGGGTGCAATGAGCGTGTTGCACTAATTAGACTAACAACTTGCATTGTTAGGCCACCCGGCATTCGCGGAGTTATTCAGAGCCAGAACATTTTGCAAGAGGGGCATATGCCAAGTGTAATCAGAATAACGATTGTACGAGAAAAATTTGTTTGGCGATTTTGTCAATTCACACTCGACTCACCATCGCGGTCTCGATTGCACTTGAATTGGTACAAAATAAACAAGGCAATTCCTTCTATAACCGCGGTCGACAAAATTTTCAAATATTTTTATGATCATTAAAAGATGAGGCGTTCAATTATACGATATCTCTACCAAAAGAGAATCGGGGGATGAGCAGGTACCTATAAGAGAGAAAATATAATCCGCTTTGAACACAAACGTAAAGTCAAATATCCGTGGAACCATTGGCCAATAATTCAAAATGACATTTTTCTCCGCTTTCCACGAACTTCCCTCGCATTTTAAAGGCCGTTGCTTGTTGATACTAGATAGGTACCACCAAAGGTATAATCGATCGATTTACTCTGTCCCTGCCTCCGTTTGATAGACGCAAACAAGATGTTAATATGGAATAATGTTTACATCGGGATTCATGAAATGGTATTGGGATCGATGAATACGCGATATTTAATGAGTAAGCAAAGTTTGTTCAGGCGTTTATTAACTATCCATCAATACATTATTGGAACGTAATTTAATTAGACAATAGTTATAATTCGATTTCATGAATCGAGACTGCTCGCCTATATCACTTACGTTCTTCAATCAGTGCTACGCGGCTTCAAAGCTGCTTAGAAATTCTCGTCTTCTTTAAAGGGGTTTTCTTTTGCCTTTGTGGACTCATAAGAGCATTTTTGCTATTGGATTCAGCAAACAGAAGAGAAAATCGATTGATGAAGCCAGAGACCCTGGCTACATGCTTGAAGAGTATAAAGATGACAGAGATATATAGGTATCGAATATAATGTGCGGAAATAGATTGAACTCGTATAGCCAGATATTCTTTTCCTCGAATCTCAGTTCATATCAAACTTACCCAGGAAATTGTATTTGTAAGTCCCTCTGATTTTTTAAAGACCTTTAGATATCCTGAAATACATCTCTCTCAGATTTTCAAAGATGATTTTCTCATTTTCTTTTACTAAAAGGCTGCCAGACGCAGACCAACACAAGGGCCAACCATCAACCGACCGACTGTCTGCACTGTCAACCTCTCGATTGACATAAACAGGACGTCAGCTCTGAATAATATCAATATAATACGTTTTCGACCCGAAACCACTGCTCCATTTTTTTTCTCTCTTTCTCTCTCCCATTTCGCCCCAATTCTCCGGACATAGTTGTACTTGCGAAATGCAAAAACGTCATAATTCTGAAAGATTCACTTGGAGATTGCGTAAAAAACGCGATTAAAAAAAAAAAAAAAAAAAAAACTAAAAGGATCAATGAACGAGTCAGTTAATCCTGGGGTAATATCGATATGTGTTCTTCTATTTGGTCCGAGCCTTGGTTTGTTACATATAGGTATAACTTCGTTTGGCAAAGGACAGTGCATCTGTTCCATAAAATAAATGGCGAAGCTTATGTTCCTTTTTGAGAGTGGATTCGACATCGTTGGCTTATCTAAACAAATGACTTTCTTCTTTCCTATACCGTCTTGACCTCCCAGCAATACTATTACGAGATATATTCGAGTGAAACGACCCATCGTATAATTCCGACCGCACGATTCCTTGAGAATTGTAGTTATTTAGACCATGGATATATAGATTATACATGTATAGATGTGTCTGTTGGGAAAGTTGCAAGTTTCGAACCCAGGGATCAATACTCACTATGCTATAACGATACCATACCAAACTCAAGCCAAAAATCGACGTTCAAATTTAACCTCAGCCTTTTATCTTCGGTCAGAAAAATGACCTCATCCGGTTCGTTTAAAACTGTCCAATATATCTAAGAGCAATAACCCCCGCGTCTATTACCGAAGATTTATTTCCCCAAGAATATAAGCGTCGATCCTAGGTATATCAGCTGATATTATACGTTGGTATAAATTTTCATGATTATTCATCAACCTGTCTATCGAATCTAGAAAATGAACGCCAACACGGCGCCTGATTTTCATCTCGAAAATATCACAACCAGCTTTCCACTCCGGCAGTAAGCTCTTTACCAATTACGAAACACACTACCGCCTAGTAGTAGCTGGTACCTCGACAGAATTAATTATCAAAGCTTTAACGCACAGCTCCCTTAAACTTTTACCGTGTACCTACCTACACGAGCATATGTACCATACATATATATGGGAGGATATAATCACGTTCAACTTTTACTACGTCAGGTTTCAACGCACGACAAGGTGCGAGTTCAGATGATGCACAAAATTTGCTAACTACCATATATGGCGCTGTTTTTACACCGTCAAAATCTTTAAGGTTTTCCGTATCGTCGGTCTACGGTGAACAACTACGGTGAAAAGATGAGGAAGAGGAAGGAAACGCGTACTTCGATATACCAAAGTGTACCATTTCCTCGAGTACATAATACTTCGGTTTAAAGTATACGTGTTATACACACCCATATATAAATGTACATGCACGAGAATAGCAACTGTCATATAGCTATACGTCGAGGGGAATGTAGTCTTGGATTTTTAGCTGGAGTTGAGCGTCCCGACGTGGGCGTCGAGTACTTGGAACGGTATCTGTGCTTTTGCCATCCGGTCACCAGTGTTTTTCCTTCTATTTATGGTATTTTATTTCGGGAATCGGCAGGGTTAAGGGGTTACGCGGACGGGACGTAAATAGCAATGGGAACAAATCGTGCTCCTCTCAGAGTGCGTCCGTCGTCTGAGGCTGTAGAGATTCGAGCCAACAGATGTCCGCGATAAGCGTCAGCCAAGAACTACGTCCGTTCTTTGTAGATGACAGATAGACCGTACATTCTATGTGCCTACTCCTACATCTTCAGCTTCCATGCTGCTGGTGTATTTATTAGAAAATCTATTCTTTTTCCGGCTATAGACAAGAAATAATAAATACGGTACTAGATGCGCGATCATTGATCAAAATATATGGACGGAACATCTGCTCACTTTAAAATTGTCGGAACCTAATCCCAGATTAGAATAGTGATAAAAGTAACTCACCGTCACATATCGTCTAAAGCTAACCAAAATTTACATGGATAACTCCGAGGATGAAGTGGAACTAAGTTGTCGCGAGTTATTTCAAAGTCGGCGTAGGTGTAAGCCCATCCGGTATATCGTAGTAGCAACTTTTAAACTTTTCACGCGATATTCACCGCTTGAATATAATTGGAGTATCGTATATATTAATTTCAGAAAGTCTGGCAATCGTTAGTTTTCGCAGCGACATTTTTAGCGTTATTTGAAGAATGTTTTTTCTTATTTTTTAATTTTTTTTTTCTTTTCGCTCTAGAAAATCTGAAACAAGAACAAACGTGGGTATTACTCCACGTGATTAAATTATCTGTCACAGATGGCAGATTTTTATTTCATTTAATTTCGAACGATTTTTGACACCGTTTTCAACTCCACTGATCACGATCGTGTAAAAATGGTAAGAAAAGTTTATGACCCCTTGGCTAGCAGCCCCCTCTTATCAAAAGTAATCCGATCAGCGTGATAGAAAAAGGAAAGTTAAACTTTCGGATGAAATAAACTTTTCTTGCTCGAGGAATACATATAGCTTTGCTCATAAATTTGGTATAGCTGAATTGTCGATGAATTTTGACGTGTCGTTTGCCTCTTCGATAGAAAATTTACGTCACTTTATTCACCGACTTTGGGTAAAATTTAATGTCAAAGGGGTTAAAGAGCCGGAATACATGGCTGTTTATAGCGGGTCGCTTAGGAGTCTTTCGGCAGAAACTACGTCGCGTTGCGTAGCGTCGCGACGGTACCGTAACGACCTACCTAAGTGAATGCTGCGTAGACGCGACAATATTAGGAGAAGATCCGAGATTAGGCTAAGATGAGATCGTGATTACTACGAGAAACTCGCGCTATATCAACGCTCGTATTCAGCGTTCCTAACTTTCGTCCAATCTTTGCCAGATGTTCCTCAGAAATCAGCCTCAGGATACAGGAAGTCCTCTGATGTTATTATACTTCTGTCTCTTGATGTATTTAATCAACGCGAGACCACCGCGTTCATAAAACTTATGACTACTTTGCGGCATACTTTTTTCTATTCTATTTTCCTTTTATCTTCAATAATACATACACGGACGAAAATTCCTTTCCCAGACGCGGAAAATACTTGACGAATATCAATTGCAATATTGCTACGCAGAAGCACGGAATTCAATTGACATATTCTCCTGGCAAACACTTTAGCGATTGAAACAGTTTTCCAATCTGTCAATTTTCATATAACTCCTTTTCAAAGAGTTTACCTCACGATTTTTCTCAAAATAACGATCCATCGGATACTACTGTCAACCGTTGAAAAAGATCTGCAGAAAGTTTTCTACGATGATAGTTTAGCATCAGACTTTCTAATTTGATCGTATAAGGTCGCAGGATTTTATAAGCTGGAAAGTCCAAATGCTTCTTGGAATATCATCGTATGCATGGACACAGGTTCAATACAGAACACATCGTTCATATGGTATAGGTACAAAGCCCGTATTCGTATCAGCTTGAATATCGTTAAAACCAACGTTGCGGTCGTATATCGGAGAAATGTCTAACTTCATTTTTTCTCTGAGTTGTTTCGTTTACGTTTATAATTCAATACTATTTTACGAGAAATACACACAAGGATCTAGATTTATAAGGCATGGGTGTCGGAATGACTGATGATCATAGTCCTAGAAAGTTTACGTCCTACACTACTGCTTGACAGGGAACACCGACTAAATCATCAATCAGGCTTCCGATAAAGTCTTCTTGCTTGTAAGACATCGTTGAGGCTATATTCTAGGATTTACTCTTCCGCTTCTCTATAGTCTTCTGTACAAGACCGCAGTGCCGATGCAAATTAGAATAAAGTTTCGAGAGACGTTTAGGACTATTATATTTAATAGAGCACATATATCCACTTTACACAGCTATCTGAAAATTATCCAGACTTGCGACTGTCAGAAATAATCAAGCTAATTAATACTAGTTTAAAATCTTATCGTTTATTATTCCTTATCGCAGTTTCGATTCAAACAACGTACGTATGCTGACTGAGCAGACTAAACCCATCCTGGATCGCATATGGGAGTCGAATCCTCCCTTGACGCTGATGACCAGCGAAACTTTCGCACGAACGTGACGTTACGCGTGCACGTGATTCAAAATCCAATATCATCGAGGTTATACGAAAAGCGGTATAATTTTCTCGTGCCTGCTCCTTTACATAGTAGGGTAACCTATGGTCTTTCCTATTTTACGATGAACTTGTTATTCGCAAGTTTTCTTTTTTTTTTTTCTAGTCTCCATCAGCTAGACCTATAAGTATGCGTAGCGAATAATCATCAAGGATCTAAGGATTCCCTGGAGACAGTTATCGCGTCCTGAGAAGAATCCTGAAAGGCATGCCAGGAACGGTGACGACTCGAAGGAAAGTTCTAACTCGTGAAATTGTTTGTATAACTATAACACACACTGGGAAAAGTTTCACAGATACTTAAAGGATCCGCGAACTTTGATGGCTGCTAAACACCTGCGTGAAACTTTTTTTCCAGACTTGTGTGTTTCCTGTTTCTCACTAACCACACTACTGGGTTCTGGATACCGAAAAAATTGCGAATTGTTATTCGCTTCGCGGGGGCTTTATGGTGGTTTATTTGTTTCGGGATCTGCTGACTCATTCGCCGGTATAAAAATCTCGAATGCTCATTTTTACAACCAAAAAATGATGACGAGTGACATTCAGCACTCGGAAATGTTATACTCGACTAATTTCAACGGCGATAACGATATCTCAACCCTCAAGGTTTCTATGAATAATAAATTTATCTTCATTCGCCTTAATTTCGTAACAAACCGCCCACGATGCTATTCATAAGCAAATCCTAATTTCTAATCTACACCTACACAAATTCTACGCATGTCAGCAGTCCTCCGGGACCCCATGCCTTGCCAAAGGTGTTAGTTCCCCATTATCTAATGCGAAACTCTCCCGAAAGGTTAAAGCTAGGTAGCAAAAGGTTGTCAGGAGTATTTGCTTAATCCAGGACTTGCGTTAAGGAGTCTAGAAGTGCAGGATAAGCTTTTCTACACTGTGTGCTGTTGCACTGTTGCCTATGAACTTAGCACTTTGCATTAAGCTAAAGTCGCTTCTGACAATAATTGTGAGCTAGATTTTCGAGCTCCGATTCTCGGAGGGAAAACCAATCCTGATTTGTAGCGATTTCCAAGAACCATGAAGGCTCGAATTCTACTAATACGTACACATAGCTTTGAAATAACTATTCCCGCAGGAATCACGCGAAGAACTGAACACAGGGGTGATTCACGTCCGGAGATCAGTTCCTTCGCGACAGTGATGCGAGGAAAAAAATTGAGATTGAAAACCCTCCCGAGATACAACACGTCTGGTCGTCTCAGACCCAAGAGTCAATTTCCCCAGTTTTGTGGGCATAAATTGTATTCCTATCTCAACATGGCCTAACATTATGCCGGTCGATCCTGCAAGGAGAAGAAATGGTGGCGTCCGAACTCGAGACCGAATTTAAAATGAAAAACGTTTTCGCCCCTTGAATCGCGCTGGAACATACATTACACATACGTATGTATATATAACATCGAGTTGTATTTACTCCGATAAGAAAATTCGAGTTTAATCAAATTCAAGTATCACAAAAATGTCAAGTGTCAGATTTTTGAATTTAATCGCATGCATAATATGGGCTCGGTATATTTTCTTCGAATCAACGCGATAAATGAAATTCGAAAAACCTCCTCACCCCTGGATGTAATTAAAATTTTAACGCTGCCTCCGCGAATGTTTCGCAGCTATGTGGATATTCGCAGTATCGATAGGTCAATTGAACTTTTTAATGAAAATAATCGGAATCATTCAGTTGATAATTCCGCATGATATATAATTACGGATACGACGGAGGTAAAAACGGTGGTTGGATATATATAATTTTATATATTTTCAACGTTAAAATGGAACTCGTCGCAAATACAAATCGAAAAAGGGATTAACGGATTATTTAACCGCTGTGTTTATTCCAAAAGCAATTGTCTCTGTTCCCACTGTTTGTACAGAATACCGTATACAATTTAACAGCAGAAACGACACTCTGAAAAATGACGTACACAAAGAGCACTCGATTCAAGTTGAAATTTTAAATCGGTCTAATCTAATACTACGTGGGCATGCATAAGTTCTTAAGCATTTACATTTTCTGTAATGATTAAATGGTCACACTGCTTGCATTGCACATTTTTGTTTTCAGTCTCATGTTTCAGGAACGCGTCTTCTTCAGTTTGCTGATCTCTGTGTTAATTTAACGCGCTGAAACAATCCGCTCGAGTTCTCCAGATGAACTAAGAATTCGTAAGAGAATTTCCTAAGTGTGAAACGACACTGTCATTCCTATGCTGCTATGCTCGGTCGGATGACAAAATATGAAGTCGTAAAGCAGAGCTTTTGCAAGGGCGACAAAACAGCGAAGCGGAATACACGGGTTCCCAGGGCAACGCGATTTCCCAGTAAAACCTCGCGTAATATTCACACACTCATTGTAGTCAGGCGTCGCAACGCCCACGCGTCTAAAATAAGTAGGCTATTCGTGTATATTTCTGACTGCGGTTAAACTTTATCGTAGTTCTCTCATCGCTAAAACGTTTGTATAATTGGCCAGTTGAAGTATCAGTAATAAATCTAAACTCGACGATGAGTACCGTATGTCTTTGTCGTTCGATTTTTCCAGCATCAACGCGGTTCACTGATTCAAATGAACATAAATAATTACCTAAAGCTTTTTGGGGCAATGAAAAAATCGTTTGATTCATACAATTAACGATTTTCTATTCCTCCATTCAATTTATGCTAGGTACATCCTTTCTTGGTATATATACAGTCAAAGTATACAACATCAGCTCGCATGTTAGTACGGATACTAAATTTGAGGGTTTTACTGCAGGGAAAAGGCCCTGAATTTGTTACAGTCCTCAACCTTGACTAAAGCTACCATCACGTACACACGTGTCTGCGTTTTTCGGAATTTATGTTATAGGCCTAGTTTATTCTTCTCGTATTTCCAATTTCTTCGTCTTCGTATTACATGGCTACCAGACGTGCGTACATGATGCAACATACTGTCTATGCCAGCTGTATATAATACATGCCTATAGATATAGGCATAAATTCAGCCGGTAAATTAATTCACTCAGTCTGCAGACGAGAAATATAAATGAAAAATAATAAATCGTCCTCGCAAATCATCCCACGTCAAACCCCATCTAAACCTGGGACAGGATAACCTAGGGGCGTTTGGTATTGAAAATTTTATATCGGAACGTTTCGATGATAACGCTGATTTTCGATACATCGTTCCTGGGCCGCTACATATCCAACAAAAATATACTGAAATATCCAATTTCAATTTTCAAGTATCGTAACGTCCCTCTAACGTATGAAAATACCGAGTGATTTCCACAAGGTGTATCGCGCGTGGTTTTTATCGGGCACTGATTCCTGCGCCTGGTAGAAAATTGGCAGAAGATTTCGAAACCCGAAAAAATCATGTCCGAAATATTTTCCGCCCTATTTTCCACATCGCGAAATACAGTGTAACGCTCCGAAATTTACGGACAGTTGAGCACGCGAGTCGGACTTAAGCGAGCTAAGAGCATCGTAAGGTTAAAAGTGGCTTTCAATCAAACCAGGATTTCATTCCGGGTTTTATACGTTGCTGTACCGTTCTCTGGTCCCTCTGAGGCTTCGCAGAATCGGATTATAAGCGACAGTCCCGAAATCCATGACCCATATCAAATATCTGTATAAATACATACTTCAAGAAGCGACTGCGTGGTAAACTTCACAAGAATCACTCTGTCTATGCTACCTTGTGGAAGACCCAATCTGTTTTGAACAGGAAGCTGTATGCTCTAGAAGCTCACAATATGTCCGATAAGCCCTCGTCTGTAGAGGAGAGTTTGCTATAAATTGACATACATATTGCAGCATCCATATACGTAGATACCAAAATATTATACACATACATATACGAAGTAACACAGGATACTTTCTATTCAATATACCTTCTCCTTTCTCGCGAATTGGCAATATTGAAAAAGTCCCGAGAGTAAGCCCACAGTCGCAACAGCTTGATACGGGTTTTCCAATCAAGCTCGATGCGTGCCTTTGGTCCTCGGCAACCGTGCTATATGGTTAGCGAAGACCACGTGACATCTTTCCAATAAAGTTCCACGCTTTGATCCGCAGCTTCGAGGCTGACATACAACATACATTGTGTCGTGTTTCTCGCCGCTAGCAAGTTACGCGTTCGAAATTACCAATTCTTCTGTCTACATAGATACGATCAGATGTAGCAGAGTAGGTATATCAGATCAGTGAATTCATGGTGCTTTTCTTGATCTTTGTTTGAATATAATATATAGATGATTTTTTTAGGAGTGAAAAAGCCTGCACATGGATAACTCGAAATTCTGTCCTGTCGTGAATGTATGTACTACGTCTCGGGGGTTGTTTGAAGAATTTTCAAGATTTTTGTATTACGATACAAGCTCTGCGTTATGTAATCGTATCCGGAACATACGTTTATCTTGTCCCATTTATACGAAGCTCTTGATAGTATTTGGTTGTATATAATACGAGCCGCACTGAAGTAAACAAAATTATTTGTTGCCAACTGTCGTTTCAGCAGTTTCAACATTTTTCGAACTGACACTAAATCCCCACGAAACCCTCGTCTCTCTTCAAAGTCGTTTGTTCACTCGTTGGGATCTCGCCAGCCCAGCTTTTCCTCCCTAGCATTCTAGTATACGCTCGCGTTTATTCTCTGCGCCTCTGCATGCGTCGGATATATACATGTATACAATGCAAATACATACGTATAGATAAATATACATATACATATACTGTTCGTACACCCTCACCCAGTATAGAGAGCTTAATATGGTGTGTTTACGTTCGCCACCCCTCTGCGCACTCCAACGATCCCTTGGTACCGCTTCCTGTCTTTATGTTGGGAGAAAGTGGAAGCAGGAGGAAACACAGAGAGGATAGAGGGTATAGGGTAGGAGGTAGAGGGTTCGGGGAATAAGGTGGGCTGCGACTCTCCGCTTATGGTAATTAACCCCGAAGCGGAACACTTTCACCGCTAGCGAGCATGGAGTCCCTTCTTGAGATATAAATTTATCAGCCCGTTGTAGTGGGTTTGAATGTTGATTCCAACGAGGCTAGCTAGGTATGCCTGGCACAGGAAACTGATTCGGTATGCTTCATTTCCGCCCTTCATCTTTCGGGCTCCGTATTTATTATTTTATGTTTTTTATCTCTACGAGATAGGGATTAATGTACATGCGAATCTCTTTGAAGTGTATAGTATATAGGTATGAAGGTCCTGGAGGAAAGGGATTCGTGAAAGTCTTAGTAAGTTAATAAAACCCAGAAGCCACTGGTGAAATGTATGACTGAAATAACGTTGGAAAATCTGTCAGAAAATACTTGCTTGGAGGAAAAGGTAATAGAGACTCGCGGAAAACGAAAATACATATGACGACTTTTTGATGACGAGGAAATGTCACAGTAAGATATAACCGAAATATGAACAGGGTTTGTGAACCGAGAGAAGCATCGAAATGCCAAACTGTTACTCTTGGTACTCTGTATGAATGGATATACCTATATACCTATGTATGTATGTGCACAGTCGAGAAACGCATGGGATTTCCATAGAGTATCCTGCTCTCATGCATAATCCATGATTCTACATTATCGACGTGTTCTGATTCCGAAGTCACTCTCTTCTCTTCTCTTTTCAGCAGCCCTCTCCTCGTCATCCTCATACTCATCTATAGCTTGATCCATTCCGTTCCTATCATTCCATCACTATTCCCTGAAAGTTAAGAATCTTCACTCTTAATCAAATCTCTATCGAAATTGGAACCGAAAAAAAAAATGCGTGCTCTGTGCGTTAGAGCTTCGATCAAAAACGAACCACTAATTAACTTGTTCCATGTGTTGTGTTGGATCGAACGGTCATACGCAAATTGCATCAATTATGAACTGTGGGTTGTAACTAGCATAAATTTACGATCAAATCTAGTTTCTAATTTACGGATACGGTTACATCACGGCTTGCATATATTCGCGATAGAATTTCATCCAGTAGAGCATTTCATTGCGGAAACTCACGGAAGAGCCATTTTCTTGGATCGTTTCATTTCTGATAGTATATATATCTTAATCAGAGTGAGGGTGAGATTATTTTCCATGGATTTGAATTGTTCAACGTAACTGATGCTCAGGAACAGTTGTACTCATGTCAGAAGCTAAACTTCTTGGTTCTTGTGTGAAGGCTTCTTCTGCCTTATATCATGACGACGGTAAATCCGATTGTCAGTGGTATAAGAGCATGAAACCTCTTCTTGACTCTTGGGTGACTCTGTTTCAGCCGCGAGGCTTTCTTCGCTATCTGATACGTACATTCTCTATTTTAGAAACATTGAATGAAATTTAGGACAGAGATACCGTCGAGTATTCAGTCGAAATGTCTGCAGACCTCAAACTCTCCAGGAAATAGCAAATGCGCGGGTGACCCTGTTTTAGAATCGAAAGTCACGATTGGATCTTCGAGGTGGATAAACATAATTTCGATATTCAAAAGTCGACGGAAATCTCCAGGCATCTACCCCCAACATCTTTTTGGAATTCCATCTGCATGCCGATTCCTCTTCTACCAAAGAATAATCCTACGTGCACGATCGGATAGCTGGTTTTCGTTCCACTGAAGAGGACCCAGTTTCTGCGAAATACACTATGACTCGTTATGGTTGAATAAAAAAATTTTCACAGAAAATTAAGCGCGGCGATTGTTCTTTCTTTGTTTTATTTTTTGCTTAGTTATTTTTTTGACTTCCTTGAAATTTTAGAATAATGTATGAGCAATATATCACAGGTGCCAAGTTAGATTCGTTTGAGTGTGTGTTGTGTATTTTGTCTTTTTTTTTATTCTTATTTTTTTTCCATGAAAACATATAGGTGTAAACGTAAAAATAAATAGAGGTGTAGATCGTGTTTTCTGCAATATATCTGGTAGCCGGACACATTTATCTTACTCTGTCTAATAAATGTCAGGCACATATAATACTCGGTCCTTTGACGAGCAGGGATAGAGCTCGACGATGTAAAGATGGTTGATACGAGGTACCTACTACATTCGCAAAGTTTCTCGGTAATTTAAACCAGCTATAAAGAAAAGCGCAATCTTGAGAGATATCTGATATTATAATATTCAAATATTCGTCTCTTTTTCAGGCATTCAGAATCACTCGTCGACGAAACGTATAGGAAATGATTTTTCTCCACATATTTTCGTTCGAATTGCGCAGAGCTGAGTGTCGTTAGCAAAAGTTTGGAAATATGCATATATACCTACGAAAGTTTGTTGTAAAAATTGAATCGAGTTTTATAACAACGTGTTTTCCGAACGTCACGAGTTCAATCATTTAACGAATAGCTTTGGATCCTCATGCCTATCACATCACAGCGATTCTTTTTTCTTAACGAATACAGTTCTGCCTGCAGGAGTATAGCGAGGAATTTTAAACTCGTTTCTAGCTAGTATAATTTGGTCGAAGAATATTCTACGTTTTTATTAGTTTTTCTCTTGCTGTTAGACGTAAACCTGAGGAATATAATAATAAAAGCTTCAATACTTGCCGCTATATATCCTGTTTATCGCGCTCGTTTAAAACTTCGCTGTTTTAACTTGTGTGAAGTGCCTCGCCGCGATGAATCCCTCAGACTCTGCAATTTTATTCGAGGACCTACTTATAAATACACAGCTACATATTTATCAAACTTTTCTCAGTAATATAGGTAAAACAAATGTAAAACTCACTAACATATCCCGCGTCAGTTGTAACCAGCGGTTCAACCTGCGTGTAAACCTCAGCTCTAGATCCGCATGAATAAAACAGTTATAAAATGTCAAGAAAAGGTCGAAAGAATATAAGCTTATCGAGCAGGAAAGACCTTTAAAGTTGACATAGACAACAAGCAGAAAGATGAACAGGTAGAGGTTGTGTATCTCTAGGAAAAAAAAAAGAAAAAAAACATATATATTCTACATATTTCTGTAAAAATTGGGAAAATTTATTTTCTAGCACGCGTCTAACCACTCGATGTGATGTTTAGAATTTCCTACGTAATTAGAAGACTTTACCATCGTCGATAAAATGATGTCGCTTAACTGAATTAAAACTAATATAATATACGACTCAATTGAAATTTTTAATTTAACAGACGGGTATCTTTGCAGGGGGTATGAAAAGCGTGTTCGAATACACGCCGCCTCCTCGTTTTTCTTTGTGACAAGTGAACGTGCTGTAATTTTACACAGGACTACCTACTCTCATCTTTTGATCTATCAACCTTTCAAGAGACCTTTTTTGAGCTTGTAATATGTGCTGCGGGATCAGCTGCCTCGCGTTTTACGAAATTGTCCTTTCCTGGTTGTTAGGAATGAATGAATGTCATGCTGGTCGTTAAGGAATTTGAACTTAGTCTCAACTTTGACTATTTTCACGGCTCGTAAATTTGCGTAATTTCATGGCGATGTGCACTACTTAGTCATCTGTATCTTTACGATAGCGAATGGTAAATTGTATGAAAAATTGTGTATTGAAATTCAGCCTGCAGTCTGGAGTATCAAATACGTGGAGAGAGCCTGGATTTTGGCAGGGATCCAGGGTTCCTAATGATCCTTGACTGATGTATCTTAACCGAAAATATGACCACATGAAAAGCCCTCAGCTGCTCTTCGAAATCGAAAATCATTATTATAATGGACTTTTATTCTTTGTTACGTTACAGACTCGAACGGTGGTGGTAGAGGCGGTGTTCGTGGCGGTGGTGGCAGCGGTGGAGACGGGGGCGAAAGAAGGATGGTGGACATCACGAGGGACAAGCCAATTAAAGTTTCAGTCAGAGTTCAAGTCCCCGTCCGAGATCATCCGAAGGTGAGATGGCTACTCTTCGCCTACTCCCTCCGTCCGGGTCTCTTTTATTGAAAAAAAAAAGGAAAGGAATTTGGGGAACCGTGAAATCACGAATGATGAAATATGAGCCCGTACACCATTTCTTTAACGATACGGAGGACGAGTCGAAATTTTTTAACGCTACAATTATCCGTCGGTACTTAACAAGATGAAAATCGGTTCCTCATGAGATCGAAGAAGGCCATAAACGGCGTGACGGAAGAACGGAACCGTCCCCAAAGCAATCTGCTAATGAAATCTTTCTCATGAATTTTCCTCTGGGTATTCCATGAAACATATGCGGATTCTAGAGCGCGAGAATCCTCTCTACGATTAATCAATTCCAAGGCAGAGAGCAAAGATGTATAAACGGATGTCGAGGGTTAGATATTTCGCTATCTCTTCGGTTCGCGATGTAACTACGTACTAACCTAGCTGCCTTTCCAAACACGTAGAGAATTTAATCAGCACCCTAAGCCATCGTGAATAATGAAAGACAATACAAAACGAAAGTTTAATGAATCTCAGAATTAAATTATTGATTGAAAAATCGTTTCCAATTCTCCTTTTTTGTTTTTTTTTTCTTGTTGTTCTATTTCTCCACGTCCCTTTCCCGATTTATTGTGCTTTCAACGAGAACGACCCTTCCCTCAGTTTATAGATTTGTTACGGCTAGCAGACCCGTTTTAATCATTCCGTCGAGAATCCAACCATAAACAGCTCCGTGGAAAACCGAAGATAAACGCATGGTGACATGGGATAACAAGGTCAACCACTTTCAGATAAAGCCAACTCCTTACTTTACCCCTTTTACCAAAGACAAGAACTTTTCATGGACCAGATGGTTACGTGTAAAGTTACAAGTTTTCAGGGGGTGTCCTTGATCTCCTAATTTCTTTTAAGTTGAAACAGGTGCGCGGAAAGGAAAGCATCTATACCAGTCGATGGAGTTCGAACGGATAAGAGTAAAGTTTAGCAAAGTACTAACAGTAAAAAGTTTTATTTCGTATTTCAAGTGCATGGTGAAAATACGGGAGTGATTTCAACCCGAAGATCGTCTCACGAATCATGAAATCGCAATAGGACGTGGCGATTGTTAGCATTATTTTGGGCAAATTTATTAGTTCGTTGGTATTTTAATCTAGTACTTTTTATAGGTAAAGACAAACTATATACCCGTTGAAGTGTTCCATTGAAAAATTTATAACCGTGAAGAAAGTTTCGTTATTTTGGAGTTTCAACAATCGCGACTATACTCGCCGGGTTTAAATTACCGAGGTAGGCCGTAGGTACGCTTTTTCTTTTCGTTATTCCAAAGTTAATTATTCATGTTAGTTTGTTTGTTAACGTTTTAGACATATAACAAGAGTCTGGCTGATTAGGGTTGTAAAAAAATGAAAAAAAAAAAACCAAAAAACAAGGAAACAAATTATAAACATACGCAGAGTGAGGGTTTTCAGATGAAAATACCATAGAGGTAAAAAGCTGCTGGCTGCTCTCTGCACTGTGCAACAAATAAGAACGAGTTAATTAAGACGCAAGCTGCTGGGTCAGCCCTTTGGCGTTGCTGCTCTTCGCTCTGAAGAGCATTTCACAGAACTTGACTGAGAGGGATGAGGGGAGTGAGCGCAACTACCCTTAGGAAAGATGGGGTGCGGATTGTTAGAGCGGGAGAAAACCGAGAGACAGCGATAGGATAGATCAATTTGTCTTGGTTAACCTCACGAGCATCATGGTCAGGCCTGCGGCAGTAATAGCTTTGCCCAGTTTTGGGAAACACTGAAGAGTAAAATTGGGCCAAATTGTAATGCTGCCAAATGATTGCAGTGCACAAACATCGCTGTAATCGATTGTTACATGCAATTTTCTTATTACTGTAAAAAATCTGGTAGCAACATCGGCGAAAGTAGTTCAATCCTCTCCTACCTATGGGAAAAATTTTTTCATTCGGCGTAATCAAGTTTCAATTTGAAAATTATTATGTATCTATTGGCATCCGAGAGAATGAAAAATCACGATAAATTATGAAAGTCAAATTATTCAAATATATATTGGCATTTCGGAATACAGGAAATTTATAATAATTAATTCTCAGACTAATGGGCGAACCGTTTATGACTTTTTTTCGAAACAGATTTGACGCTGCGATTATTCCCCCTTGAATAAATATCACTTAGATTTCTCAGGGAAGTGGTGGGATCAGTTGACGCCTCCGTTAAACAGGGAGGCATTATCCAGGTCGTTAGACGACGATAGAAGCGAGACTCCCTAGCGTGACACTTATACTTCGGGCTGAGTCTAAAAGAGGTCGAAGGTTATGGGTTCCCGCGAAAGAGGATCTGCACTTGTTAAGGTTTAAGGGATGAAAATCATCGCCACGTCTCGGGAGAACAGATTATTTACCCTAAATAAAATCTCAGTTAGGTATCGAATCTCGTCATCGATGAGCTCGATTACTCAAAGTGTGTTCAGTTTGAAAAGGAAAGATTCACAGACCGAGAAAATTTCCGCATAACTTTTCACAAATTATCCGCTGATGAGTATGCAACGAGCTTCGATGGAAATTTGATAAAAATTTTCTACATTTGTCAAGAGGTGTTCAAATGAAGTGGAATAATTATTTTCTGGAGAACTAGGTCGTAGCTTACACTGCGGTTTTCAATCCCTACACCGGAATGGTGTTTCTATTTAAAACCGCTGAATTGTGTCTAAAATCATTTTCCAGTTTCGACTTTCACTTGGCTTTTAAGCTGCGGGATGAATTGAACGAAGAAAGCGTTACGTGCCAGTTATCCTTGAAAATTGAAGTGGGCTTTCTCAAATGAATTCGATTTATTTCAGCATCTCGTATCTCGTAACTGATCTTGTCAGGTGGATTGAAGAGTAGTTAGGGAAACTTAACTCGACGCGATCCGTTTCAGAATTCACTTCCGCGTTCGATACCGTGCAAACAAAACTTTTCAAATCACACAAGGAACGAGACCCAAAGTAACCCCAGACTCTTTGTTCCTTGAGCATTCTCTGGATACCAAGAATCTGAGGTAGCTCATCGTCCCGTCATTAGTTCAATAGAAATCTCTACATTTCACTCGACCGACAGAGTAAACACGAAATAGAAATCCGATCTCCTGATAATCTGCACCCATCCTTCATGTTCCCCAATCTTCAACTGGAACTAACGATTCATACTCAAACCCACAAGATTGATAATAAATTACACGGGAATTATCATTTGGTATTTGTATACATAGGTACAACGGCATACATGGCTCAAATTTTTCACATATATCTGAGGGACAAATGGTGCCAGAATGGGGTGAGGGCCTCGTATCGTACTGTGAATATATCAACCCTTCCAGAAACCAACTGATATGGGTTCGACGTGGATAGATCGCTTGTATTCACAATTTAGATATACCAACCCATTTCGTTTGCTCGTGGTATCAACCCTGAGGGTTTGGTAGTCCCTGTAGCCGCAAAGGGCACACGAATCGTCAAGAAATCATTTGCTTGAGCTGATTTTGCGATATAGTATTAGCGAATGCGTGTGCGGTCAGTGCCACAAATCGTCCATGATGTACCTAGGATCCGCTCTGCACGCGAGGGCAGAGTCTGATCTCGTTCATTCTCGATCAGGTTTTCTGGGTTAACTGCACTTTTATCTAACATGAGTATAGAAAAATTTATTTCCACGATGAACAAAATTTATGATATTTTTTTTTCAATTCAACCGCAAAATGGGAAATACGGCAAAGCGGATTGTTATTATTTTGAATTATTCTAATTATTTTCCGAGCTTCTGAGCCGAACAATTTGCATTACGGGGTAAATGAATTGCGTTCATTTTCACCTCATATAATTATAAAATTATACGAAAACAAAAATTTATGTTACTAAAAGCGGGCAGTATCAGGTAGACAATGGGATTTTCAGTGTTTTAGTAATTATAGTCATAAACTCGGTCATAGGAAAAGGGATAAATGAAACCGGTGAATCAACGTGACACGAAAAAAGAAGAGGGATGAAAAAAAAGTGACATTTTGTTGAAAGCCCGCTTGTTGCTCATGCAATTATTCCCTTTTTTCTCTGCATAGTCAAAGAAATGTTAATGAGGTACGCTTTCCGTTGTCATTCTGTGATGACTTTCGGAAATTTGATACCTTACTCGTCACAGTCCATATTTCATAATGACAGTTTCATACTCGCTGTATGACAATCAGACTGATAAGCTGTCGCATGTACCCAGCTGCGTTAACATCATTTAACGAATTGCCGGGATATCCGATATTATTCACCGCGAAATACGACTGTGGTACGACGTACTTCGCAAATTGTAGAAATACGTTCACCGCCATTGGGATTCGACTGTAATTTACAGCCCTTGGTAGAACTACTTCCGAACAAAACTGAACTGCGCTTTCGAAATTCTTTATCGAAGAAAATTAAGCATTGCACAGCACGTATATCGAAAGCGAAGTACAGGAGTATCGGATTCCTACGGGTAGTGGACCCCTAGTATCAAATGTAGTAATTCTAATTTGATTATTTTCGAATTTCAATGCTTCCGTTTTATTTGAATGGGAAAGTTCAAAGGCTCTGGGGCAGCACTTAGAATTGAGATAGGGACCTGGGGGTTTGACTACATTTTTTTTTGTATATATTTGGAGACGTTTTGGCCCATGGGAGCATTGAAATTCGAATATGATCGAATTAAGGACCACCCTCATGTTATACTACACGTGTGGATGCGTACTTACCTATAATTTAATTTAGCTAGTAAAACTCGATAATCTAAAGGATAAAACTCGGTGAACCGAGGTGCCAGGATTACCGTAACTTGACTGCAGGGTTGTTCGATTTCGCGGGTTTTACGGAAAATTGAAATTCAGGTATGAGAATAATTCAGTGGGTTCAGCGCAGAGCTTTTATGGCGATCTTGTAGAGAGGTGGGCGTTGAAGCATGACAAACCCCAACCTTACGACTGACAGTGGAACCTAGACGGAACCAAACGCGATGATGTGATGGAAGGTGAATTTAGAACCCATAAACTCCGCGTCCTGAGGCTCGAGGAAATGCGCTTCTGAACTGACTGTAATACAGACATACAGGAATAACAGCTGGAATAGCGAATGGCATGGCAGGAATTCTTCCTCCTCGGAGTAGTCAGTTAATCAGAGAGTGGTTCTAGTCATTTAGTTCCTATTTTTCAAGGGAATAAGTTGGGATGAACTTCTCACAATTGAAAGTCAATTTAGATTCCACAGAATCAGTATTACGAATTACAAAAGGCCTCTCTTCGAAGCTCCCTGCACTTTGATGATTCAAACTATCATTTGATAATCGATCTTGTGGATTTCATTCTTAAGCTTTTAAGATTCTACTAGAACCGAATGAAATGCACTTAAGCTCGAACATTAGGATAAAAGCCACCATCGTAGAAGTGGACTGTAGCCGTTCTGCAACGACAGCTATATCGAAGTGCAGAAATAATACTGAAATTCGATCTCTACTGACTCGGTATTTTTGAAGGCAACAAATTAGGACGAAATTGGAGTCATGACATCCAGCTTAAGATCCGTAAATCAGGTATCCAAAGGCTCGAGGGATTGAACTCCCATGCTGATTACAGACATAGATATGTTGTGATAAGTTGTTAGATGGTTTCTCAGTCTCAGATGGATAATTTGGGTTATAATTATGATCTAGTACGACAGTAACAGTCGAGTTTGAAACTGTGGTATTAAAAAATGAGTAAAATTCATGAACCCAGTTCACGATCCCAAGACTCGAGTAATAATGCAACTATATAATAATACACCACAGTCGTTTTACAACAATGCGGTTGTACCGGGAACTGCATAATGGTTTAGCGGATATGCTGACTTGCACTGTGCCTCGAATTAGTCAGAGAGTCGTTCAAGTCATTGTAATCGTCGTCGTTAAGGTTAATTGACGTCACGAAGCGACGCGTTCAGACGCCTCTCAA
The DNA here is from genome assembly GCA_963978835.1 of Tenthredo scrophulariae. Taxonomy (NCBI): domain Eukaryota; kingdom Metazoa; phylum Arthropoda; class Insecta; order Hymenoptera; family Tenthredinidae; genus Tenthredo; species Tenthredo scrophulariae. The sequence goes on along the minus strand of OZ022230.1, from coordinate 4,322,425 downwards.
CTTCATCTTCCACACCCGTACTCGGGCAACACTTCATCCTAAAGGTGCCTTCGCTTTACTTCCTTTTACCATAGTTTCTATTTACACTTCCATTAACCCAAAACGTGACGTTATTTCTTGCCTAATCAACCTTTCAACGTGCACAAAAATGAAAAAATAAGAAGAAAAATGGGGAACAAAAACAGTTCAAGTCATCCATTATAGTGAAGCTCTTGTCATTTTATTCTACTTTTAGGTCTTGCGAATTTTCAACATTTTCACTATGGCAGATAGAGGCAAAGGCCTGAAATAACTATTGCAGAAATTCATTTGGTTATCTTTATACCAAATTGTAAGTATGAATGCAATGCTGGTCTCGCAAAGCTCATTCTTCGTAAAACAGAGAGTTGGGTTGTATCCAATGCACTAGAAGAAAGACTAGCAGTAATCTTTCAACATTTCACTATTGCAAGCTCAGAGTAATTTCCTTCGTTAACGACTAGACGGTTCGACGGTTGTTTCGGTCATAGGCGTTACTCTTTATCGCAGGTACGCCGCAAGCTCGACTTCCATAGCCCATAGGTATCGTTATTTCCAGACGACGACGTAAAGTTTTACGCCAAACGGACCTATCGGCACGTCGGTACGACCGCGATGTAGAAGAAATTTCCGGGGAAAATCTACCGACGCGTTACTACACTATATGCCCGTTAACGCCTTCCTGGTTCCCTGCATGTTTTATTTAGTTGCTTACAGTCCCTTCTGTACTTCAGTTTTCCCGTAAAACGTATAAAATAAGCTTCCGGTGTACGATCAAGTCACGTCCGGAGGCACGTTTAGCCGCTTCCTGCCCGGTCATGGCCGGCGTAAAAACGCTAAAATCTCAAAATTGGATCTGTACCACGGTTATCCGGGATAAAGAGCGGGTTTTGGAAGGAACCGGACTCGTGGGGATGATTTCATGCGAATCGCCGGTTGGAAAAGGTAAAGAGAAGTTGAGAGAGTCGCAAGTTGAAAAGAGAGAACAAATTTTCTTATCAGATTTAAAGAAACTCTTGAAAATTGCCAACCTGCCTCTTGTCCCAAAGCCGTTTTTAGGACCGAGGTTAGTAGGGTTGTTCAGCTTATTATTTTAAGGAAAAAAAAAAAAAAACAGAGAAAGGTTCAGTCTTACTTACCTGCGAATGAGAAAATAGAATTGGATCAGTTGAGTTTTTAACGCTAATAAAACTGTAAAAGCTCCTGTTACGTGCGCGAAATTGCAGTTATATTACATGTGCAAATCTCTGTATAGGTAGGTATGTGTTTAACGATGGGTGGTATGCGGGAACGGAAAATTACGGGGTACACAATTTACAACAAATAACAATTATACCTCCAGCGATAAATCAAGCTAAGCTTTTTTCCATTTTATTTTTTAAACCCGTGGAATAATCGTAGTCCCTGGGTACCCATGTGCTTTTTTTTCCTTTTTCGTCCAAATGTTTTATTGTAATTTTGGAATATCATGTTTTTTGAGTCAATAATGCCTTTATTTGATATCCCAATTACTATATTTCGAAGCTTTCCATAGTTCGAATGAGTTGACTCATATTTTCCGTTTCATTTATGGCACTGCAGTCGTATCCAAAAACTAATTATTATTCAAATGACCTGTCTGATTCCGAATTTCAAATTATATATGATACAGGTGCATAAGCATACATTCATAATTAGATATATTTGTTAATGCGAATGCGATTCGCATGAGTTCATGCGATCTGTTATTGTAAATATAATATAAATTAACAGACGCGCCCGTTGATGCTTACGATTTTCATGAGGGAAATTTAATTTTATTTTTTTATTTTTTCACATTATACTTGAAACAACCATACAAGATTAAATGGAATCGAATATTAAATTAAATTGCATAAATTTGTGAACCAAAGTTTAATCGTAACGTCAAATAGGTAGGTTTGATAGTCAGCTCGCGAAGTGATTGCTCAAAATGCCAGTTATGAGTAAATGTCGAGTCCGCAAAAGCGGACAGTTCTCTAGCTAGTCGGTTCATATTCGTGTATTTGCAAGCTCATGATATAGTATATGAAAACGTTTATGGTCGACGTTAAAGTTCAAAATCTCTTTGACTTCCGTTAACCAGCCATGTAGGTAAGCATAACTAATAAACGTTCTGTAGTGAAAACTTTATTAGCTATTTAGCACCTAGCAGCACAGCCATTATAATATAATCTCTAGAAATAACTTTATGTCATGTTATCTGGACGAGACACTATCATTTGCTATGTGAACCGAATGTAGTGTTATACTCGCTCGAAGAACGGGCCTTTTTTTTTTGCTTTTTGTTTTTTTTTCTTGCCAAAAAGGATGAGTAAGAAAAAGGGGATTTTTCCATAAACAAGTCTCTCTTCGTATACGATATGACACTCGAGCTATGCTAAAATTAACAAGGGAGTAATTTTAGATGAATACTAAATCAGGTAGGCACGTTGAGGGTCGGAAAGGTTCAGAGTGACATTCTCAGGTGACTGGATTTCGCCTAATTTGATCTAATTCGACCTAATCTGTGGTTACGGTCGATCAACTATCGCATGGTTGTGGTGTTGAACGCAGAAGCCTGATTTATGTCAGATATGAAATATGTAAATAACTACTGCCACGTGGGCGAGTAACCTAATTTGTGATAATTGGCAGAATGAACTTGGGTTTAATTAGGGTTTGATTAAAGGTTGCTGATTGCAAGCTAACAGTCTGCCTGCGGCACTGCTTCACATATAATATAAAATTCTTCTTATATTTACCCCAGTCAATTTTTCCCCCAAAAATTAATCACCCTTATCAAGTAAATTATTACGTTAAATTTACCTTCTTTATTCAACAAGTCGAGCCATAAGTTTCACATGTTTGAATCAAAGAGTTGAAATCTGGGTGGTAAGCTCGTCACTTCAACCTCTAGAGAAGTGGACAAAATCAACCATCTTGAACTGTCTAATCTCGTCTCCTTTGCGTCTAAGGACTAAAATGTATGAAATGACTTCACCTTACGTTAGATGCAAGGCCGAGGCCATTATCCATGTTTTAAGCCCAGGGTACCTACACGAAATGCAACTCCGTAACAGATCCGTTTAATTAGAGAGATGCCCGAGGTGCTTGCTACGCGATGTGTCATACAGAAACGCCTTGGCTTTACCGCAGTTGATTTGTGGCTCAACTTGCCCAGAGGGAAGATTCCCATGCAGGATTTTCCTCGCGTGTAGGTGTATACATGGTCCGCATATGAGCCCCTGCCTTTTGCTAACAGAATATTATAAAACAAATTTAAGCTGTCCTTTTTTTTCGTTCCAATTATTTCAACGCCTATTAGTCTCTCAATTAGTTCATGTTTGCAGGCTTGATGAGCTGGTGATATCAGTTTCATCGAGGTGATAATTACGGTTGCTGAATGCAATCGTAAGTTCTACTCGAAGGCGAAATTGAAGTAAGGATATTTGCTACGATTTGAAAGCAGGAAAATTTTTACGAGCCTGCAGGGCTTGGGGAGGAGTTAATTATACGGTTACTTGTTAGGTACCATAAAAAAAGTTTTCACCTTACCATAAATTGTGTCATTACGTTTGTTGCAGTTTAACTTCGTTGGGAAACTCTTGGGACCTAAAGGCAATTCTCTGAAGCGACTACAGGAAGACACGATGTGTAAAATGGCTGTTTTGGGACGCGGTTCCATGAAGGACAGACAAAAGGTAAGAGCAATTCATTGTCGGCAGCTTATACCCACGCATAAGAGACAGTTCGCATTTGTCAGTCTAAAACTCTGAAGTTATCTTTTATTTCTATTCAGGAATGAAAAAACGAATGAATAGGATCAGGAATATGTACCGGCAGTATTCGTGGATGTAATTTTCCCGGTTCTTCAGATTCTCCATTCGATATGATGAATGTAAAAATTCCTTACTTTCGGTCAGTGACGGTATGTGTAATATCGTCACCATGTATGTTCGTTGTTTATATCAAGCGAATTGCTAATCGGAATACAAATCTACGTTCGCAATGAATTTATTCAACTCCATGATAATAATAGCAATGGGATTGAGGCTTTTGCGCACTTCGGACGGATTATAATTAGTAATTAGTGATTCGAAATTACACAGTGAATACTACATTAGACTGAACAACGTTTCGTTGTTCAAGAGCTAATAAATAACAGGTGCAGAACAGTTCTGGGCGAAACTGCTGCTGCTATACAGGTGTACGAGAGAACATCGAAGCGAACAAGCCTCGCAAATACCTAATACTAAGAGACAATCCTCCCGAATCCTGACCGATCCTATATAGTTGGTCGTCGACACGCGTTACTATATCCCTCGGCTTCGCGCGAGAACGTAATCTGGAAGCTGCTAGCCTATCGATTTAGATCGGTCGTTTCCACCCTTCGATTCTCAACCCCCTTAGCAATTCGTTCATGTAAATAGACAACCTACTGCAACACGCTGCAATGTTACGATGTAAACACCATGCAGCTCTGAATTCACTGTTTCAGGATCGTAAAAGATACCCAAGTCTGATCTCGATTTACGACAATCTTGATCTACGAACCTCACTGCGAATCCCTCCATAACTTAGAATTTCTCTTATGGGTAGATTCTGCGTAGTATCCTTCGGACCAAGCTAAATACACCGATATACCGATGGGTTGCCGAAAATTGGACAATAATTCACACTGTACCTAGATGATGATTATATACATACATCTACAAATGTGTAAGAAAAGTTTAAGTTTAGAGACTTGATATTTGTGATGCAAGGAGCATTTAGATTATATTTTAGATATTGAGGTCTCAAAAAGGTCCTAGAGTCACTGATTTTTCATTCTTTAGTTTAGACAGTTTTAGTTGATTTGTGGATATACTTGATTCGTAACAATTCGCCATGAATTATAGAGCTCAAAGTTCTTTCTAGAATGAAAATAGAGCAGAATGTCGTCCGAACAAAATGCGCAGTAGATATAATGTTGTAATCATATGACCTCATAAAGTTTGATCATCCCCGAGAATCTATAGTTTCAGTTTTATGAGAAAACATAACTGTGCATTGTGGTATCGAAGATAAACTTCAGCTGGTTATATACCAGTGCTGTGTAGCTATCCTGCAGGTATTTCTATTAAAGTTTAATAATGCCAACAACGATAGAGACTTACTAAGAGAAACTTCAATCTTGGGGTATAAAAACTAATTTCTATTCGCCTCGAATGGAAGAGATGTCCTCCTCAGTATGAGCGAATAATTTCTAAATTCAAATCCACCTAATTATAAGTCATAAACGCGATCGCTATTATCGCACAAATTGAGTGACCCATTAGAAATAAGCTGTACCCTATGTTCCGTATGGTTTGATCTCGATCTTGTTTCACGGTAAAAGTTTGAAAAGTTTGGTAAACCACGGCAGTTCTTGATTCAAGGGCAACTCTTTCATCGATCCTTCAGGATATAAAACCCATTCAATTCGCGGATAAATCGCGGTTCAATAAACGCGAAAGAGTCTAAGAACAGACATTTATCATCGAGTTCTGAGAAATGTTTGCCGAAAAACAAGAGAACCAGTTTGCAGTCAGCAGTTTGGCATCAAGTAAAATAAATCAGTATACATTTTATCTTCAAATTAGGTATCCGATTTTTTCTCATGAAATTGGTCAGAGTGCAAATCACTATCTGCTGCAGCTAGGAAATAACAATAGGGTATTGTCACCGACAGCAGTCTTATACATGCCGTACATGTTGGGTCGAATTTACTCGTATACTGCAAAGTCAGGTGCTCATTGTGCACTCCTCCCATCAGACTTGTGCATTGTCGTCTGTGCCTCATTATCGGATCATCAAATCGTATAATACGCGGGTGACACTCGGAGAAATAGATCTAAAAGAAACGCAATGACGAAAGTATGACGAAGCGTGAAGAATAGTGTGAGATTCTTTCAGCTGTGCTCCGAAGGAGCATAATGTAGGTATACCTACCGTAGTCTACGTATTCATTATTCACGTACGAGGAGATCTTGAATTGAGCCGGGTCGACCGCGAAGTGATTTAATCCCCCTCGGTTTTTCAGCTTGGTAAAAATTTCAAGAAACACGCATCTAATCTTCACATATTCCTTTTTTAATCAAGGATTGGTCTGATGCAGGACCTTTGGGACGGACAAATCTTCCTTAGAGTTTTAATTTCCCGAATAGAATTTCGTGACCGCAGATTAAAGATTTCGCTGATCTTGCCATTCGCGGACAAATAATCGGGGAAAGAAGTAGCTGCATGTATGATGTATAATATAATTAGGTAATAGATGAAGGTTAATGAAATTATTACTTCGTCGTAAAAAGTTATACGTTTGTTTTTTCACCAAAGTATGAAGCTCTTTTTTACCAATATTATTATTCCCCCTTTATCGAATTCCGAGATGAAATTAAGGCGAATATTTTGGCCGATAGTCGTGAATATTTGAAGTATAAATAGAGCTATATCTTTGTATAGGGAAATGGACTAGGTGCTGGTCTATTCACGTCCCGATAACGAATAAAAATAAATTTCAGATCTAATTGATGGACCAAATTACTTGCCAATGCAGCAGACTCTGAATCTCGAAGGTATTGTGCTCTGTACCGTCGCCTCGCGTCGTTTCTATCGATTATTTGACTACTACACCCCGGGGCATCGTACGGGTCCTTTCAAAAGTTTACCTCACTTTGCCGATTTTCTTTGTTCTTATTTCACCCTCGGAATTTCTTCGCGGCCAAATGATAAAACACGCTTTCACCTTATCAAAGTGAACTGAACATCTCTCGGAAAGTCGGAACCTAATTAATAATAGAAGGTGGGTCATGGGCACAGCGATTCTTTTAATATATTTTCAAAATCAGTAATCTACGTGCCACCCTCTTTATTGTAAGAAAATTTCACCCTATTACATGGAATTCGCTGATCAATATATACAGGAATATTGAAATAGAGCTGCAAACATTCTATTTTCCGTTCGAGCGCAGAATGACGACGAATGTGAAACGGCTTACTTAGCTTACGCTCTGAGATCAAAGACACAGGTATGAAAAAGGTCCGTCGAATCGTATGGAGAATTGAAAATCGTATACATATCAAATAAATACGTATATGTATATCCGCCGAACCGATCTGATGATTCCAGTCATGTGGAACCTCGGAGTGTGACACAGCCCGGCTGACATTCAGTTCAATCAAAATGTGAATCTCATACATCCATATTTCTATCGTGTTACTTCGCACGCATATAATGAACACCGGAGGGCGCGAAGCACTGGTATTGAAATGAAGATTAATTAACATAGCATAAAGTATAGAAAAAAAAATTTCGCACCAGTTTTTTGAGGGACAAGGAATTTCAGGCAGCCAACTCGCCCGAGTGTATTTACGATCTACTTCCCCGCTGTGCGAGACAATTAAGATATTAGGTCGTTAAGATCGTCTGATTTTAATTAAAATCTCGCTCTCTACAATTCTCGCTAACTTTCAGGCCAACTAATCGTTTCTTTAGTACGACAAACTTTCGTGATAATTATATATACATATACGTATAGTATATTCCGCGAAATGTTACGCCTGCACTTTTCGCCAATGCAAAAACGAATTCGTTATGATATTCGTCGCATTAATTTAGAAACAGTCTGTAGATTTTTTTTTCCTCACGTCCTCGGGAGCATGATTTTGTAAAAAAAAAGTCTACTCGTGATATAGAACCGCGGGGCCAGTGATAAATGAAATAATATTCGATTCCTCGGATAAACAGAAATGTGTCATTCTATTTGTTTGGAAAATGAGATATTGGCTTTCGAATTGCGAGAGGTGTGGATCTAGTTAGCCCATAGAGTTGACAACGTTTCGAAATTCTGCAGTATACCCGTATTACACTGAATGAAATTTTACATTATTTATATAACTTTCTACCGTATCAATCACCTCTTCTATAAATTTTACCGAGAGAGTGGAATGAAATTATTTGCCATAAAAAAAGTAATAATGAAAAGTAATAATATTATACTTGCACACGGTATAAGGGTCGATATTAGAATTTGAGATGGTCGTATCAAATTATTAAACCCTTAGGTAAATTTGTATTTCTAATTTTCTACCCACTAGCTCGTGTTGCGAATCACAACTTGTGCTTGCACCTAGGTGTATCTCGGAGGCATTGGTAAGTTTGCAGCCCCTTATTTTCCATACCCTTTATTCTTCCGTATCAATTGTTCACATACGTAACTTATCCAATATCAAAGTATGGATATTTTACCATATTTTGCGATTTATGAATATATTTTGTTCGCTTTGACGTAGGAAAAGTATTTTCCTTTATCGTGTGGTGCAATAACATATCGAAATGGGTGTAATTTTGCCCCGAAACATTCGGGAAGGAAAAAATTCATTTACGATATGTTATGTATCGGGTATTAACCGGTGATAACATAGATCCGATATATTTAATTCAATAAAACGAATACTTGAAACAATTTAAGCGATTTCGAACCCAATTTCTCACGCAAAGTACCAACGCTCTTTCGCCGCAAATACGTCCAAGTATTTGCTTCTGCCGCTAACACGATTCAGCTATAATTGAACCAGATAGGTTTTCGATGGTAAATAAGTCGCAAACTTGAGATAAAATATCCAAGGAAATTGAATGATCGATATAGTGGTGATAATTTGATTGAAAATTAATGAAAAATATTGGTAGAGCTGCTGGCTGCTCCGAAGCTTATTCAGATTTTTCTTTTTCTTTTTTGCTCCAAACGGCTAGCAACTTAAATCGAAACTTTGATAGAATTCGTCCCAAGCATACTCATCATCCTTATCATCATCATCATCGTCATCATCATCATCATCATTGTCATCAGCTTCAAAGATTAGGCCTGACGAGCCAGTTTACCCTTTATTCGATGCCTCGACGATTCTAGTGCAAAAACAAACGCCCCCCGTTTCTACTAGAAAGTTAATACAAAAACCATGATATCGTTATTTGCTCCCTGATCCATATCAGATTTTGTCAGCTACAGACCTTGTCTTTTTTCATAAAATTCACCAAAAAGTTTCTAAAACACTTTCTCTATGCTTCCGGAAATTGATTTTGGGTTTTCATGGAAAAAAAAATGTAAGTTAGGATTTTAACTGCAGGTAGATTTTGAAATCCCACGAGCAATCGTTTTATTATAATTTTACTATCGACAAAATAGAACGTTCAAAGTCGACTGACAATTTAGTCGATGGTTTTCATTTGTTGTAAATTTGAAATGCATTTCATGATTTTATCGTATATGAAATCCGTCTTTACGACGAACGATGAGATCCTACTGCTGCGATTACAACTTGTCAGCCTCTTCGTAGCATCAATGTATAAAACATGAAGAAACGCTGTATCATTCCGGGTCGAAAGTTCATCTTTGATCGCTGACAGAATCCGCCCGTTAGCCTGCAAAAGATCAGTCATCAAAACCCCAGTTTGCGCCAGTCAATATCATAGTATAACCATAGGCTTTCAACGTAGCTGTGATAATTACCATTAAAAATACGAATAAAGTAAAAATATATGAAAAAAAAACGGAAATAAAATATTTCTCATCACGGCGGTATTAAAAAGAGTTTAAATTTAATAGGCAAAAGTTTACAGCTCGATTATTCCAGTACGTACATTTCATACGCTGCATATTTTACAATGCAAAAATATATTGCTGAATTTTCGAGAGGTAAAATTGGCAAATGGTAGCCGCGTTGAATGTATGATAATTAGTACCTACCGTTAACGAGATATTATTTTTCTTCTTTTTTTTTCATTTCTAGGTAAAATCATGTAAAACCAGAGCAATAATAATTGTAGACTAACACGTTCGCGATAGTTCGATTGTCTGTATAATCGCCATTAGGTTAATTCCATCGCGTTTACATTATACTACATATTTCTGCTGGTTGAATTTATTATAATGAAATATAAACTTGCCGGGTAGATTTTTTTTTTTAGTTTTTTTGGTTTTTGTCTTTTCTTCGAAACCCTCTCGTCTAAATAAACTACGATTTACCTTTTTCGAATCTCTCGAAGAATTAGCCTTTTCAATCTTATTTCACTTTGATACATCAATTTCATTTACCTGGCTAACACACAGTGCTGTGAGAATAGCGTTCCAAAGTACCATCTCGGTTTTATCGTATTCAGCAACGCACGTCTCGGCTAGGCTCTGGTCAGAATTAATTCTGGCTAGGATAGATTCAATCGAGGAATACGTGTCGTTAAATTCTCTTTCGATTGACTTTACCGTGTTGCTGACGCAGGCATTGGCGTCCATCAGGATCTTGGCTGCCTCTGACTTCACCGAAGAAATTGGTTTTGCGCAATAGTTTATCAAGACATCACCGCCATCGATTTCAAGAGTGTCAATCCTTCCTTTAAACTTAAAAATGTCAAGTTTTCTAAATCAATTTTCCATATACGAAATGAGGATCAAATGATGCATATTTCCTTCGAATAATTGATTTGGACTGTAAAATTGATTAGAAATTATTTTTCCCTTTTTATTTTCATTTTTTTCCAAATTTTTATTACTTACATCGATTAACACGTCGTTTATGGCAGCATTGAGTTTCTCTTGAGTTATAGAAGCGTTGTGTTGTAGGCTGGCTATCAGCTCTTCGATTTTAGTCTGCGTTCTTAAACCATCAATGTTTGCTGACTTTACTGCCTCATGTGTCAAGGCTAATATATTTTTCGTTTCTATTATCACCGGTTCTCCGGATATTGCCTGAGTTCGACATGTATGAGGAGTCTAGCGGAGTGAAATAAGAAGAAATCGAATATGAGTAGACATTGATGTCTCTATCAATGGTCAGCTTACGTAAAAAATACTAATAATAGAACGAGTGATACCGTGAACTAGAAAGGCGAAAAAATGAGGAATTGAAAGTAAAATTGGCAATAAATAATACGGAATTTTGGAAAAGTACGATAACGCAGTAGGTATTCGTTTGATTTTAACAGATATTACCGAGCACCGAAAATCCTTGAACTATTTTCTTATTTACTCTCTTGGCTACCAGATATCCTAGTAACGATTGATTTCACCGTTTTCATGTTTCACAGACACGCACAATGGCACGCTTGCTTTTAGTGACAAATTAAGGTTTTCCGTTTCTTAGATTGACTTTCACTAAAATCGGGAAACCACGAAAGGTACGGTACTACTTTATTTATTTTCTATCGTTAAAAGAGAGTGTGACCCTTGTTGAATAAGCTTCTAATAGAGAAACGTCCGAAGTGCTTCAGCGGACTCATTCAATTTGGCAAATCTTTAAGAAAAACCTGATTATTATGTAGAAAAAAAATTGAATGAAAAAAAAAAAGAAAAAAATGTCAAACAGTTTTCAATTTTCTCTGAATTTTTATTATCATATTGAAATTATACTTACGTCGGAGAGAAGAATCAGGAATAGAAATGCCCCGAATTTGAACATATTTGAACCTTTTCGTATGATATTCTGATAATTGGGAAATCTGGATCGATTTGACGTATATTCTCGTATAAAAATATTTCTGAAACTATCAGTTGATCCGGTAATATACGAAATACAATTTTGTGTACAGCAAGCTCGTGAATCTGTTCGCGAATGAAGTTGATATGATCTCGCAGCTTCCTATAACATAGTTTATAAGATTAGCCTGAAGCTATAATCTGAATTGAAACCTCTTACGCCGAAGAACCGTTAAGGTTGATAACCTGGCGGGTTTAATATTACAGTTAAATTCATCTGCATAAATACGAGCTCGCGAAGTATGACGACTATTGATCGCGAAATGTTTGGCATTAGCGTAACGACGTATCGCAATATGTTATTCCGATATGAAATCGGCGAAAATGCAATCCCGGATTGTTGATTGCATTCAACAGGCCTTCAGGCTTCGAATTGTATTACAATAACGCCGAGTAATGAACACGACGTAAAAAATTAAACACACATCGCGATTTTACATCGTAGAATATGCTGATCTGTATTCATTTCGCGAACGAAACACAAATGTGTTTGCAAATTTTTCTATCTCACAATTAGTTTTTTTCTATTCTTTTTTTTTCGTCGTTAACTTTTAGATTATTCACTCATTTTTCTGAACTCGATTCTCAAACGGAAGTCGATTCGGAAAAAGCTGATTCTTCACTGATCGTAGAATAACGAGTTTACGAAACTTGACGTAAAATATAGGCTAATATATTCGAACCTTTGTGCCATTTTTACCTAAATATTATTCTACAAACCTAACCGAACTTGGCCTATTTAGCTTCACATTCAAAGTTTACCAAAGTTTGCGTTAGCATGAAACTCCAACGATCGAACGTACTTTATATATATAGCTATATAGTTTATATCAGCGATTCTGTTTGCTTGCTGAAGCTGGTGAAATCGTGATGCATTTATCATGGGATTTCGAACCTCCCCTATGACCCTGCAGCCCTAGGAGCAACACAACGTGGAATACTCCCGCATATTGTTGGTGTAACATTTATTCACAAGCTAACCCAGCGATCACCCAGCAGAGCAAACTAACATCAACTGCAACTACGGTGTTGGAAAATTTCACCCTGTTATCAAATTTCTGTGTAAATACATGATAATAGATTATTTTCTTCGGTAAAATTTATAGTTTCATATATAGCCGTGAGAATTCGTACGAGTTTTTAAGGGTGTGGGAAAAAGCTCTCGAGGGTATATTGTCGATTAAAAATTTGAAGGAACCTGACCTGGCCTGAAAGGCGCTTAAAAAATATAACAAAGAAAGTCAAAGTGACGGGGGGAATGGGCCGCTTAAAAACTGTATCTTTTTAGTACGGTGGGAAAAAAAGTCATTGTTATTTTCAAAGCTGCCCTAACTCTCGTTGTAATTTTAGAACTTGTGAACTTGTACACGTGAACTTACCGATTATCCAACCACCAGCTCTGGGAGGCGCAAAACTCAGATGCTGTGGTAGCAGCTAGTCCCTCTAGTCCCTCGACTCATACCTAACACAGCTTTAAGCTCGACCCTTTGTAAAGTCCTCGAAATGAACAGCAGCCTTGCAAGGTGAATATTAATCAAGCTGTTTCCGAAAATCGTTTAGTCAGAGATCCTACCCGACTATGTCACGTGACGTAATAAGTTTCCGGTGATATGCTACCCTCCTGAACAAATTCGCAGAGAATTGAGCTGAACATGTGGAGTCCTGGCAGAATTAAGCAAAAAAAAAAATAAAATAAAATGAACAAAAAAAAAAAATTCCATCCTCATGGGACAAGTTTCCCTGAGAATAATCCTTTTTTGTAAAAAAGTTCATTCGGTCGGAATTAACACATGATATATAACGTTCGCAGCTTATACCGGGGAAAAAATAATTCTAATTTCGGGGATATCACCTGCTGTTTTATTTAATTTGATCTTTTTTTTTTTCTTTTTCTTGTTCACTTCTTCATCTGATGAAATCGCCCGGCTATATACGATACTCCGTAATTTTTTAACACTAAAATATATTCAGCCAATCCGACCCTGCTTCATTTTAGGCCAAATACTTGGTTGTGGGTGAGCGAGGCGAGTACACGCGGGTTGTGGTATGACCTTGGTAGCAGGGGTTGTTTAATGGATTCGCAAAAGCCATTTGTTTCTGGTCCATATAGCGGCAGGTGGCTTACTTTTGCGCCTCCGCCTCTTTGGCAATTAATAGCCTTTACGGAAGTAGATTTTTATTTATATTTTTTTTTTTTTTTCAAATTTATAAGTTTTTTCCTCGGCACAATTTTCCCACTTTTTTTAGTCGATTTTTGGTTCGACCCTCAGTACCCGGGTTTGAATCGACCTCATTGTTCTTAAATGTCCGCAACCGTCGGTCAGCGGGGTGAATTAAAATTGAATCGTGAAAAATGAAAAAAATAAAAAATTATTGCCTAGCTGTTTCCGACGTAAACTATGCAAATTCGTCTTCATAAAGAACCTTGGACTTAAAAACGTTTGCATAGCTAAAATGCTCGGCGTACCTACATTTGAAGTCGATTTCTCAATCTCTTTTGCTTTTTTTTTTTTTTCAAAATTTATTCCGCACCGTCGACTGTCTTGGAATAACTAAAATCCGACTATGGCGTATCTAGCAACACCGCTGTGAGATACATTTTCTCGTCTCGCTGAACGGCGTCAAGACGCCGTTTTTACGGTTATATTTTTTTCCTCTTTTAACGCTTTACTTCAAAAGTATGCATCCTATACATCGTATTCATTTTACCGCCAAGGAATACTTAAATAACAGCTATATACATATATATATATATATATATAAATATACCTTTGATACCGCCTCTACTTTCTTGATACTGCGCTGCTGCTTCCTTCTGGCAACATCTGTATATAGCCTACTTAAATTTTTACTGCACATACTTTTAAATTGCATCATTTATAGTTTGACGAGAAAAATTCATCTTCCGATATTTTAACAAACCTGAAGGAATACTGTCTCTATATTGTATACGTAGAAGCTGTTTAGATGGACTCAGGCGGAAATCAATATACGTTAACTTTATCACCGATGCATTTCTCACAAACGATCGTTAATTGTTATTTTTTTTTTCTTTTGTTCTTTTTTCCTCAAACTTGTAAACTGTAGGTATAGAAAAACTATTCATTGCGATAACAATATCAATGAATTTAGATTTTTCGGATTTTCCGGTACGCATATCATTTATAAATGAAATGTTGAATATCTGACCTTTGTAGAGCTAATATTTTGCTTATATAATTTTATGGAAAGTCTACTTTAATTCTTTGCGTCCCCTCTTTCATTTAAAAATTTTACGTACAATCATTGCAATCCCACACAGCATATGGGCAAACAATTCCGAGCGTTACATTTCCCATGGGTGACTACGGAAAAAAAAAAAAAAAAAAATTAACAAATTATATGCATACGGGAGTGTGCCGCGTGCAGGGTCTGGGGAGTTTCGAAATGAAATTTCCGAGTAAGATAAGGGAATCGTTTTCGATTTATTTTCATTCCCAGAATAATTCGAATCCGTAGGAAAATTGTTATTTTCAAATTTACACATTGTGAAGTTCGGGTAAAAGAAGAAGAAAAGAAAAGAAACAAAATTTTAATACTGAATATATAGTCAAATTGGTGAAAATCTAGCAATGAGCACGTGGACGAGCGGCTAGGCTCTCGCATTAGAAAGGCAATGAGCTACGTGGTGAACTAACGACACTCCAAAGGATTCATTGTGGTGATTCGTCGCCCTGTGGGTCTCCGTTTTCCACTTTCCACATTCCATTTTACTCTCTCATCCCCGGCTAATTTTTGGATTTCAAGCTGACGTGAATGGTGGAGCATCACCTAATGTAAACCCATTATTCATCCGATGTACATATATTCTGGATTTTTAAGTGGTATAGTCTGTTTGATTAGGACAAGAAAAAAAGGAAAAAATAAAAGAAAAAAAATTAAACGAAACGAAATGAAACGAACTTCACAAGGGCTGAATATGTCGCGAAATAATTTCTATAATTTTTTCTCACGAGTCACGAGCGTGTATTTATTTTCTGATAAACTTTATATGAATGAGCCGTTTCCAATATCGAAAGTGCTGAAAAAGAGTATGGAGAAACGTATTTCCCGTATTAATATTGATGTGAGTATGAATCGTGGCATTTTTTTTTTTTTTTACCAAAACCAAGCAATATTCTTCTCTTTTCATATTTGCAGTAGAATCATCGCTAGCTGTAAAAAAAAAAAAAAAAAAACTAAACCCAAAAAAAAGTAGAATAAAAAAACGGAAGAAGAAGAAATTAACTGAAATTCGGGGTAACAAAGGCTCGTGAATTCCTGTGGGAGAGATTTAAACTTATTTATACATACTTGATTAAAAAAAAACAAAGCCAGAAATCTCATTTTAACCACAACAAAGTCCATAAAATAAACGAATTCTCTTGTTTGAAAAACTCGAATGGTCCCGGTTTATTAGCCGCGTTATAATATGGGGGGATAAAGACTAAAAATTCTTCCGTATTAGGTACACACATGAATGAACATTTCTGGATGACTAATCAATGAGTTTGTTCATAAGCTGTCACTTAATCATGGGGTGATTCGCTTCTCAGATCGATATCATCATCCCTTAGGAGTTCAGCGGGTAGGTAAGCAACGTAAGCGATAAAACCCGGATCTTGCATCCTGGCTCCGCATAAGGTTATATAGATACATGTACGCCGAGGCAGTTATCTCCGTATGTATAATACGCAGCCGCTTCAACGTTTACCTTAAATTATAATTACATTTTCCTCCCACGTTCTGACGTTTTATTATTCAGATTTTTTGATCGCGTAACCTGTCACCGCCGTTTTTTGAAATATCGTTTAATGTTTTTTACGTCTTTTCACTACCTTTAATTCCGTAAAGTTTCAACAGCTTCCTTCGGTCTCTAATCTAACATAAGAAAAAGTCGCACAAAACAAACGTCCACTTCGAAAGACAGAGAGATTAAGACCGGATTATCCTGTCAGTTAGTTCACAGAAAACAATTTCTATATAGGAACTCTTCCTGCCTTGCCGAATTGTGCTTGATGAGGGTCCTTCCATGTGTCGCATAATTTATGTCACCATTAGCCTAACTCCGCGCGTTACCATTTCACAAATGAATTCACCTGTCGGAGTTAGTCAAGGACGTAGGTAATACTCACGGATTTAAATACGCCCTACCAACTTCCACTCAAAGACATATCGGAGCATTCAATCTTTCACCACAATCAAAAGTCCGATAATCTTCATCCCAACTCGGTTACTACCATCTAATTATTTTTTCGAATGCCTAACATCGATCTACTCCATGAAATGAAACATCGAAAAACATGTTGAAATGATCGAGGACACCTTATTTCAGATGTATTACACAATGGAACAATTTTTTTCTAGATTTATGATCAGAATACAAAAATTTATCAAAGAAAAAGTCGATTTTTTTCCAGCTGAAGATTTTATTCGTTCACGATCAGTTTGATGATCCCACCTTCGAGACTCTGAGCATATCTCAAATTCTACATGAGTGAAATAGTACTTTTCGATACTAGTGGGGAAAGTGTTGATTCTCGGACGAGTGTGAAGTTTTTCGCCCGAACGAAACACGAGTCGAGAATCATCTTTCGCACGTGTATCGGACTTCGTTTTTCAACGCGCACGTATTTTATGCACGCGAAATCGAGCTTTACGCACGGCGTGTTGAAATCCTCTTTTCCACTACCTAGCTAATTGTTTTCGTGATTCTGTGCCGATTATTAATCTGAAAATCAACGAAATGATGCATGGTGAGTTGCACAATAGCCTCACTTAGCGTGGACTCTGTGATTTCAGGGTAAGAATAGTTGAAGCGAGGTAAGGATGGAAGTGACCTGGTGAATCGTGACAGGTCGTAATTAGTGGATTTCGTGAGTTGCAAATGGTGTTTACTTTGAAAGGGTCGCTGAGGCGTCGCGACGCTTGGGGCGAATCTCGGCGCGACTGGTGCGGCGTTGTATTCACACTATGACCTGGTGAGCGTCTGTGGTGTTCCACAGACGCGATATTCTCGGTCTAAAGCTAACCAAACGATTTTCTGTTCTACCAGCGACAAGCAGCTGAGGTGTTGATACCGAAGTTGGTAGATTAAAACAAAAGATCTCACGCGCAAGACGGAACCATAGCGTGAAATGGCGGCCATCACGAGACTCGGGCGTGGACCAAATGTTATTTCACAGGCACTTTAGCTCTTTGTCGGCTCTAACGTCGACGACAATGCCTCATTGTTAAGCCATTGTGGAACGCGATCGTCTATAAAAGCCAAAGCGAACGCCTCCACGTTTAAGAAACGACTCTACCGTCACTGAAGTCGACTTAACGTTCGGGCCAACACGTCGTCCAACGATGGATGAAGGAACACTGTATGCGATAACCGGAATTGATCGCGTTTTTGCCATTTTTCAAGACGTCAATCACGTGTAATTGGTCAAAGGATATAAATTTTATTCAAAGAATTCAAATTCATATACACATGTGGTCACTTCAAAATAACTGAATTCGATTGATAATCGAAAAGAAATTATTCAAGGGGATGCATACCTCGAATAGGGGTGTTTTTGGTGAACCGGGATCTGTTAAATTTTCGTTTTTCAGACGATTGTCTCTAATTTTTCGGGTAGCAAACCTACATCCTCTATTTCCGTTTTAGAAAATTGAAAAACAGTCGATAAAAAGTTTCTAAACTTGAAAATGGGGCAATCAAAAATTGATTACTCCAATTACGTCTTCAGTTTCAAAAGCACCGTTTTATCCGAGAACTTGCACTAAGTGCTGCATCTAACTCTGAGATTCGATCACTTACAACTCTTGACTTGATTATACTTTCAAAGATTAGCGAAATACTGTGATAAAACTGGCTGATTAAAAACCAATTTGGACATCAGGGTGGTCCTCAGTTCGATCATATTTGAATTTCAATCCTCCCATGGACCAGAACGTATCCAAATATATACAAAAAAAATCTAGTCGAAGCCCCAGGTTCCTATCTCAATTCTAAGTACTGACCCAAAGCTTCGAACTTTCTTATTTAAATAACATACGATTTTTAGTACTTCGGAGTTATTTTTTACTTCCTATCGCATTTTCGCTTCTCTGAATCTGAAACTCCGCACACTTCTTACTTATAGTAGTAGGTATCCGTGAGAAAATTTATAGATTTTCAACGACAAAATTTTACTCATCACAATTTGGAGATGAGAAATTTTTGTTGGTGTGCAGTAGCTCCGAAAATTACGTCGTTGAAAATCTGTCGGATTTTTATGGAATGCCTACTACTACAGGTGAAGAGTGTATACCAAGTTTGAGATTTTTCGGAGCTACACTGCAATAGGAAGAAAAAAAATCAACCGCCAAATGTCACAAATCGTGTTTTATTCAAATGCGGAAATTCGAAGGCTTTGGGGGGGTACTTAGAATTGAGATAGGAACCTGGGGTCTTGGCTACATTTTTTTGTATATATTTGGCACCGTCCCGGCCCATGGGAGCATTGAATTTCGAAAATGATAAAATTAGGGCTACCCTATTAGACACATGTCAGTCCTCCAGGCATACCACGATTTCAAGTTTATGTACCCTCCTGAAACGTTGATATATCTTTACTGATAGAAATAAACGGTGTCAAAAATTAAAGTCTTCTCTCAATTTTTCTATACTATATAATTTGTCCCAAAAGAAGTAAGCTTTTTCGATTTTACCTCGTCTTCCGACCCTTTACTCAGCTGGATAACACGCAAATGATTAGGGCGCTGAATATTATTTCAGGATCAGTAGGCACGCAATCAGGTAAGTGAGAAAGTAGAAAAAATGATTTCGCGGTGGTCGATGTACGTCTGCTTTAATGACTGTTGAAGAGCGTTGATACTTGAGTTCAAATCGATTTTACTCACGTATTATTCAAGGATGAAAAGGGCGCTCGGGGTTTGTCACAAAGAACCAGATATATGAGTCGATTAGGGCTAAACGTGGCAATTCAATAGCTTAGTTCTCGTTAGTGTCAAGCTAGCTTTATAAATTACTTAACGCTTCCAGTGTTGCTACAGTATTTAAACTTTACAGTTAATCTACGAATAACATACTCCGCCGTTCGATCCACCGAGGAAAAAATGGATTAGATCGAATTGGACCAGGTTTGATCAAATTCGATCAAACTCGATCCAGTTAGATCTAAATTTTGGGAAAAATTAGATCCGAATGGGTCTTGGGGGATCTATTTAGATCTACCTAAACTTGGCTAGATCCAACATATTAGATCAAAGCAGATCTAGTGAGATCTAAATAAATCTTCCGATGTCTGTTTGGATCTAACAATATCTAAAATTGGATCTACAGAGATGTAAAATAGATACCAGGAGATCCATTTTTTTTTTTCCAAAATTTAGATCCACTTGATCAAATTTCATCTAATCCTTTTTTTCCCGGGCATCTTTTCCGTACCTAAATCTTTTCGACCACGTGTTGTATGCTGTTCGAAATCAGACAGGAAATTATAGGGGCAACATGTGTTTCAAGCCAATTTTCATTCACCAAGATTTTTTTCGGACAAATTATGAGATCCGCAATTTTTCGGCCAGACTGTATGTAAGCAGATTGCTAAATTCTGCTCCGGTTATTAAGTTCCGGTGAATTTACCAGCTGCGTACGTAGCGGTAAGAAATTCACCCGATCGGTGGAACATCTGATTTCCACAGGGAAAATCTCTGCAAAACAAATTCGAGTTTTCTACTGAACTCAGTTTGCAGTTTCTTCAGGTATGATTTTTCTCCTCTTATATTTCTTATCTTCTGTTCATGTTTCCACTCGCTTTCCCTAGTAGCCTGGGCTAGTACCGCGATATTTGCAGAGTGAAATTTAATCTTCTGCACCCTCATAGCGAAGATTATCTTGAAAATTTTCGTTAATTGTTGGTTCGCTGGTGAATGGAATGAAAACATTTTATCGTTTATCTTTCCAACTTTTTTTCTGGTCTAAAACCCTCTCGTGAAAATCTTCCGGACGTTAATTTTGAGTAATTAGTATTATAAAGCTTGTGGAAGACTGACTGTATACCGGCTCGAATCTCAATTAGCGATTTTTTTTTTTTTAATTCAGAAGCCTCACAGGTTCAGAATAAAGAATTGATTTACCCATGCCTACCGATTTTACAGGAAGATTTATACAGCAGAATAAACCCTCGCGTTGAAATAAGAAAAACATTTGAAACTGTTAATTGAAATTCATTCGACGTATAGATCACGCTTCCACGTTACATAAATGTCAGATTTTATAGATACGGATAAAAGTTGACAAAAAAACCCAGCGCTTAATGCATAGGGCATAAAATTGGTGTCTTACTATTTCAGTGCCAAGTCGTTAACTGATTTAGGAACCGTTCTAGCTTGAGTAACACAAAATCGTAGCGTCAAGTTGACGGGTAGATTTTCAAAAGAAATGCCAACGATAAATTCTGTTGGAAACGAATATCTTCAGTTTTACACGCACTGATTTTTTTTTTTTTCTTGTCCAGTGGACCAACTGACCCGAGAATCTTCGCTGGTTCACGCAAACATCGGATTTTCTTTTTATTATTTTAACATTTGGTACTTTTGGCCAAAAATTGGGCAAAAATAAATGAAGAGCGAAAGTGTCTGCAATAAAGAAGGTGAAAAGTGATGGAGTTCATCTATCAAACGAATGCGAATAGGGGCATAATCTTTTTTGCTCCTTAAGGAAGGACATAGAACGATGAATAACACATGAAAGTATAACACGTCGAGGCTCACCCTTGCATATAGGCATAAATCCAAGAGTCTGAGGTCACGAACTGGGACAAATCTTGCCGTTTCGTTGCACCACGTTTCACATTTATGAATAATAAATCCACATGGCTTGAAACTATCAGCCGGTGACCGTGGGCACCAACTTCCGTCAATATAGAAAACTTTTGCAATATATCCGTGGACAACCCGCAACTTTTCAATCCATCTTATGGGTATCTAGGAGCGAGAAGTTCTCCGCTGGGCATTTATACTTCACGTTTCTTAAAACTTTTATCAAACTGGATAGATATACTCTATGTATGTATATTCCATGTATGTATGTATGTATGTATATGCCAGCCATCTGTGGGCACGAATATATTCATATATCACGTATGTATAATTTATATATACCAATCTATCTACTTTACGGTTTCTGTTCCAGGAAGAAGAGTTGAGACTCAGCGGCGACGCGAAATTTTCACATCTCATGGAGGACCTACACGTCGAGATATCCGCGTATGCTACACCTGCAGAAGCTCATGCGAGAATCGCATATGCCCTAGCCGAAGTTCGTCGATTTTTAGTTCCGGTGAGTTAACTGACTTCAGTTTATTTCGGTAATTTCAAAGTTTTTTATTTTATTCACTGTTGAACGAGCCCCATCCTATAGCTGTCATTCATCGGTGAGCACTGTCAGTTTAGGAGAGCTGATATTGCAACCCCTAAGCCCGTTATTTCTGTGCTAAAATTTCACATAATAGACGCTAGACAATTAAGGATTGTAATTTAAGCAACGTAATGACTTTTCCGGCAGGTTCATAAATTCAAAATATATATTCCGCGCTTCGGTACGGTTTGATGACAATACATATCGGTACTTAACACCCCTTTTGTATTTGACTTTAAAAAAACGTTTTATTAATTCAAATGGGAAATACCTTGGAGTCGGTATCATTGTGCAATATCAACAATGGCAGATAGCACAAAGGTATTAAAATTGATGCAAAAAGTTGACAATGTTCAACTTATACTGAAAGAGTCGCGTTAGAGTTGGACATCATTTTAAAAATAGAAATAATGAAATCGCAGTTTTTTCCCAGTTCTTTGCGCAGTACTGCATCAGAGGTATTGTTTTAATCATCGCACCGTGAAGTGGGAACAAAAAAATTTGAAAATTATAAACACTATGGTCTGGTAGAGCGCGAGAAACGATCATATTATATAATTTCTAAAAGAAGTATACGACAGCGATAAAAACGCATACAATGAAATCCAGCTTGTTTGAAAAGACTTTATACAGGATTTTGAGCTTTCAGATTATCCTCGTAGGTATTTGGAAAATAATATCCATGTGGTTCAGTGGCACTCGCTTCTGCATCCTCGCGCGTACGTGCAGTTTTTGAAAAATTGCAATGCACTAGGTACTGCTGAAAGAACGTATGCAGCGAGGTAGGGTATATAATTAAATTGAAGCTGTTCCCATGGATACCACATGTAATGAAATACCATCTGTACCTGAAAAAACTCAACCCTTGAACATTTACATCGTTCACGATATATTCAATTCCGCTTGTTGACGTAGAGGTGAGTTTTATAATTGGGCTCAGATTCTTGTATACCTGTCTCAACACATTACTGTTCTAGCCACAAATATATAAAAATTTTCAGTTATTCCATAAATTATTTCTGGCAGTATAACAGGTGAAGAAACTAGTCCTGCTCCAGAAATGAACTCAGTTTTTTTCAACAAATTAATTGAAGCTGTTTGTCTGTGCACAATATTGACGATATTTGCACAAATTCATTCGGAAGCTAATAGAAATGAAAATTCCTTACATCTCCGTCGTTTCACTATGAAAAATAATGAAAAAATCAATTCATTTGCATTACATTCATCTTTTAGATGAATATTTCGAAACGATCTCTGCGATGAAAGATAGTTGCATTGCTATCATTTTTATTTGGGCAGAACGGTTTTGCCTTACATTTTTTTTTTTTTTTTTTTGTTTTCATCGAAGGCCATCGTTTATCTGTATCAGGAATTTCTTTTCCAGCTAATATAAACCGTTGAAATATCAATTTTCAATCATTCATTTGACTCATTCATTTCCTTGGGGAAATGAATGAATCCCTATATTCCTATATCCACGTTTTATCCAAACCGAACTTACTGTTTGCTAAAATATAATGAATAATTTTGTTTTTTTTAACCGCACGTAACGTCACAGTAACATTCGGAATCACACGGGGGTTCGTAAAAGTGGAGACCGTGATGTATTTCACACACATATACTATATAAGTGTATATATGCATACATGTGTGTGCGCGTGCGTGTGTGTACAATTTACACATGTATCAACACATATCACACATATAAAACCGTCCTGCGGACGATAAATAAATTCTTTTTCCGCGTTCTGAATATTCATATTTAATCTGCAGTAAAACTCGGGCTCCTGCAGGCTAATGTTTTATATTAGTGGGTGTGGTGGCTCAATTTATATACGTTCATATGACTACGCCTTCATGATGTAGGTATAGGTCGTACTGGAATATAGAAATATTTTAATGTGAATAACAATTAGGGGTAAAGTTAGGTAGAAAAAGAAAAAAAAGGAAAAAACGTCGATTTATAAACTTCGAAAGAATGTTGATACCGGATATAGCTTCTGGTAAACTCAAAATTCTCATACAAAAATGAATTAATAACCATTTTCGGAAAGTTATACGCGCAACATAGTGTCTATACAGCTACATTTGTACAGGATTACTGAACGGTGTTGAAATATTAACGGAGAATTTACCAACTGTCGGTGAACCGACGGGTTCCCTTCCGAGGCTGCGGTTTTCCTGGTTTCCGAGGTATTCTTGCGGTTTGCATATATGGTTCGCTCAACTTCCGCAGTAATCCATTACACATACACAGAGGGTCGCTTTCTACGCATTTCATATACACATAGTGAACTATACGTACATATATATGCATGTATGTATGTATGTATGTATGCATAGGTATATCAGCCTCGCAGGCTATGAAGTCGAGCTGTTGTGTTGGCCCAGTGCGCCGAAAGGCGAGAGTACAGTGAAAGCTTTGTCAAAGTAGAACTCTCTCATTCGGAATTAGAAATTCCATCGAAATCGAGTTCGTGGCCTCGCCGTGGGGGATTCACTGACCAGAGAAATAGCTGAATGGGTTCAAAAGTCAACTATTTAGTAGAAAAATTTGAACGATTTAAGAGAAAAGTCGAATCCGTATAGTGATGAAGCTTAACCCACACAGTACACATGTCCGACATTTTTTTACAACGGTAAATTTCTAGGGTGAAGCCACGAAATTGATGACACTTTAATATGCAACGATCAGCTCTCAAAAAAAGTGATTTTTTTTTTTCATCTCTGGAACGAGTCTTCTCGCAACTCATCAATGATCAAAGTGAACGCCCGGTATGTCGACCACAAAACGTTTGAATTTTTATTTTATAATCCCCCTTTTTTTTTATTTCAATTTCAATCACGATCGACAGGTGAACTATCTTCAATTATATCAGAAAAGCCGGAGGTCAATCAGCGCCGAAATACACATTTTTTCAATTTGGTGGTTCTGTATAGCTGTAGGAAAAAAAAAAGAAAAAAAAAGGAAAAACGAGATCAACGAGTTGATGATTATTTCCAAATTCGAAGAGAATTACATGGGTACCCAGTTTTTCATCCTTCATTGAATTTTCACCATGGATCTTAGAACGATTAATTACCTTTGGTTTAATAAAATCATACATTTTCTCTACACAATAAAAATCAAATTTCAGTTAAATCGTCAACAATTAATTCTATCATTTGTGGATTTGCATGTCGCTTACATACCTGCAAACTCTGAAATAAACGACTGCATGTGTCGTGCAATAGGCACGTAATGATCGTTCGTTATATTCAACACTATAGTTCCTAACGCATGTATCACTTTCCAATTTTCTGGTCATGTTCGTATGTAGTACCTACATGCGTGAAAGAACCGTTGGTGAGGGATCGATATCTATTTATTGGTAGATACATATATATGTATATAGACACCATCATTTATAGGACGTTTTTCCAATATTTCGTTAGTCGTTGGTCAGCTATACAACAACAGGCTTGACATTCGCGTACCACAAATCTGACGGGTTGCTTGCCGACTGGGTCTAATGAATTATTATAGAATGATAAACCGCGGTTTTGAAAAATCCCTGTAAACCATAAAGCATACTAATGGGGGTACGGAAAATTTTTATTTTTTTATTTTTTATTTGTCTATTACCTTTGAGGGGTAGGTGTAGGGTATAGCTACACCTTATATTTCCAATTTATATTCAAGCGGTCATTCAATATCCGGTTTTAACGCGAAACGTTATTCGTCGATTCCTCGCGTTTTGAAATTCGTAACAACTTTCGCGGATAACTATAATATATATGTATATATACACGCATACGTGTATATACGCACATCCAACTGTATATATCTACATTCATGAATAACCTCATATACTATATGTATGTAGGTGTCTATACTATATAGATTTTGCGTATCTCTTGGTAGTCGTTTGAAACGAAACGCGTCGAGATACCTATCTCCCTGGAGTAAAACGACTTTTTGGTATATAGATGTATCTAGGGAAGAGGGGAAGATTGCGTTGCGTAACGTTGCGTTTCGCTACTTTAACGACGTCGAAGGGTGAAATTCACGCCCGTAAACCGCGTAAGGTTCCAATATAAAGGACGAGCCTCAGCCTCAGGATACTTGTCTCGACAATTTCAAATCACGCCCAACTTCTGAAGCCGGAAATTCAGCCAGTTAACACTTCGCTCCAATCAGACAGCACCGCCATGAATACATACAGGTTATTTCAAGGATAGGTATACATCGCAGTAATTTTCACGCCAAAAATCCCTCTCCCCGTTTTACAGATCTCGAAATGACTAAATATGATCCTTTTCGAAATGTGCAATCAAAGATTCGATCACTAAAAAGTTTGAAGCTATCGCAGACATGTTTCATTCATTTTGATAAATCGATTGATTAGTCACTGGAATAATCGCCCCAAATCCCAATATGAAAATCAGATGTCGTTAGTATTTTGCGCCGAATTTTTCCTAAAACGAAATAAAGCCTCGTGAAACGGCACCAAAATTCCATTTAAATAAGAAAAATCAATTTTTCAAGCAATCCCCGATATTCTCAACTTTTATTTTTTCATTCCTCAAAGCTCTACATAAATGATTGGCAAGTCAATCTTCAAAAACGAATTACAAAAGATAAAAAAAAAAACTCGAAAAAATGCTTTCAGCCTCCTTGTTACTGCAATAATGTGTGTCTAAATTTAAAAGAGAACACGAGAACGGCGAGACGCGAATTCTCGTGAATAATTGTTGAAATCATCCATACATTATTCTTGATATAATTATAAAACTAACCACAGTTGAGGCTGGGTTGACGTTGGAATAAAAACATCTAGATCCTCGGCGTTGTGGCGGGTCGTTTAAATATGTAAATTAGCGGTTTATTTCTCATTCCAAAAGCGGCCTTAGCGAGCGTAACACGCGGCTTGGTATTGTCGGCGGTGCGGACAGTTTCGTTGTATATGTACTGGAGGATTTTGGCAACGGTCATTTTTGCATGGCTCTTTTAGTCGGAAGACAGGGATTCATGGCTCTATTTATTTTTTACTCCTCTCTTCCCTACCCTAGGTTTTCGCTTTTCCTACCCGCCGTGCCAGGCTAAGGGCAGAGTATCGTGTAGAAATGGCTGAATGAAGAGCCAGAACAAAGACCAGTTTACAGTTTGCGGTTAAAGCGCTCAGTATTTGCACTGTCAACACACCGGGCGCGGGTGGGCTCAGAGTTTCATATAATTACAAGCCTTACTCGTGGTGGGACTCACCCGCCTACATCTAGATACTAGGCAAATGAATTCGCAACGCGTCTCGCTACCGCGAACTTCTGTGTATGTATTATAAATCCAATGAAAATTCATTCCCGAGATCTCTCTCGTCGTCAAATGAAAATAGGGGATGCAGGCTGGCAGGTAGACCAGACGTTGAAATTTCAAAGTATCAAAGCCAGTTAGGGATTGAAGATTTACTGATCATTTTATGACGCCAATATCCAAAAGCGGCTCGCATTACTTCCGTGACGAATCATTACAATGATCCGAGCTGAAGGAATTAAAGTTCATTATATTGCTTATTCCCCCCCCCCCCGGGGATTTGCTACACGCAATACGAACCACACTTATTTCAAAGTAGAAATGTGTGATGGCAGCTCTTCGGTTCAGCTACGTATAATATGGTAAAACTACGTGTTTTCATCATGCATTATACATGTAACGAGGTGTACATACCTACGTACGTATACAGCTTAAGATGAAAATACGGATGGTATAAATCTTCCGTGATTAAAACAACCCCGCGAGAAAAGCTTAACAAAGGGTTTAAGCCAGAGGTTAAAGTTTGATAAGGAGTAACCGGTGCGGTGTTTCGAAATATATGAGATATCGCTAAATATTTACACGAAACTTCCGGAATTTCTGAAAAGGTTGACGCAAATTTCCAGGAGAAAATCTCGCCGAGAATTTCTAATAGCTTTTCAAATCTTCAGCTTATCACCTTTTTTTTCAAACATATGTAGTACGTTGTACATACAACTTTCGGGAATACAGAAATTTGAGTAAGTATATTCATATACTTGTGCAGGCTATGACGGAACACTATTTCCATACACAATTCTAAAACAGCTTTCAGCGAAACGATCAAAGCTACCTTTTGGCATAAGCTGGCTTAAGCAATTCTCCGCGGTGTCTAGTCGTATTTATGATTTGCCGGAAGCTTAATTCACCGGTTAATTTAATTAGATGAATATCCGTTTACAGGGCTAGACGTGCACCAAGCTCCGCTGCAGACACGAAAGTGTCATCTTATCTCGTTTGTATCATCTCACCGCACATAGGTACCTACCTACCTACGAGCTACTAGACTTTCTGCCAGTTTTCCACGACACGCCGTGCTCGTAACTTACGGTTTTATTTTTCCACCGTCAAACTGCTAGGAAACTACCGACCAAATTTATATCACAGAGAAGCGATTTGGTCCAAAGTTGTCCGCCGAGCAAGCATCAACTTTATTGCCAGCATACACGCTGTTTTCCATCTTTTTTTTCTTCTTCTTTTTTTTGCTCTAGGTGTAGTTGCAGTTAAATTAACTTTATATGTAGTTCACCGTAGCAATAATTTCCTCAAATCTAAATGCGGAAGATTTTTAAATCAGATTGTCTACACGCAAACTCACGTGATTTTATTTTATAATTAAATTTCACTGCTTTTCTATACCCGGACCCTTTACTCATTGTCAGATCAATGAATCGGATTGGTGAATTAAAATTTCAACTCTGGCTGCTTGAACCCCCAGTTCACCTGCCCTAAAAAATTCTTATCTCATTACCTCCTGCATAGAGGTATAAAAGTATATATTGTCCATGTATATCACTCATGTTGATTAGAGTGTGCCAAAACAAATTAACCTTTTTTCTCTCCGAGCTCCTACCGTAAAAGTTTCTAGAATCACGTCAAATAATCAACCCCTTAAAAATGCAGGATTTCCATTTGATTAACACACAAGACTTTAGATCGCGTACTGGAAAAACTAGGAATAAAGTCTGTCTTGGCTCTCTGGGATTTTTAGGGCTGCTGATTCCGAATCTGAAATCTAAGATCCTAATTTCTTAACATTTATACAATCAATATCTTGCATATATTTAGATGATTCAAATATTTACATTGGATCTTTACTATCCTGAATTTCGAAATTTAGACCTCAGATTCGATATCAGTGATCCAAAATACCCTGGAGTATCAAGATGGACTTTCGAACTACTTTTTCTGCTCGCATCGCTAACACGATGTTAATTTTCGATTACTCAATTATCGATTGGGGCAGAACTTGAACTTTAATGCCAGCGCTGCGCTTTTAGGAGGTTGATTATTCGACGTCATTTTCCAGATTTTCGTGAAGTGGATATGATGAAAAAAGTCATTATGCAACTCGTACTGTCTCGTATCCACGTCACTTGTTCATCCTTATAAGTGATGTGAAGAAATGTTTATTCTTCTCAAATCATTCTTGTTATTATTATATATAGGTTTGATACGCGCATTAGGATGATTGCAACATAACAATAGTCGGCTCGAAGTACGCGATATCATCCCTAAGTGTCTTTTATACCGTATCATGTAGCAGTATATACGTACTATTTGTAGCTCCGTGAAATGCGACCGTAAAAATAGAGAGACGGATCCTATATACGAGTATAACAACGACATAACTGCAAATTACGCGAGTAGGTATAACTGATATACCTTGATGTGCACCGCTAATAAGCGCCCCAGGTTGAACAAATTTCATACCAGTCATTCCCCATTCGCCTAATTGGAAAACTCTAACCAAGATGCAAAGGTCGTTCTCTTTGTCTCTCTGCTGTGAAACTTTCAGTCTAGTTGCCTGCAAAATGAACTTCAAAGCCTTCTCCTAAATATATAGGCATATAGACGTGTATTCAGAGCGTCTCATTTTAATCTCCAAACTCTATTCAGTGTTCAAAATCCATAAATAATATCTTGGAAAAAGGCGAAGTGCTGGTATTAAAGGATCAAGGATAAAATAGTATAGCAGATTTTTTGAAAGCCTGTTTCCGCTTTTTTTTTCTTTTTTTCTCTCGTTTTATACACGTAGTGACTACCCCTCTTAAAAGGATGTTACTCTTTCAAAAATGAAAATATGTCGTTGGATTTTAGGCAGCTGAGGGAACATTCGCCTGAGGGTAGATTAAAACGGGGTGTGCCTGTAAATATAACCAGCAAACACATTTATCTACCATGTATGTTGCGGTTGTTGGCTATGTGATGTACAAAGTGCCACACATCAGCAATCCCTCTGATGCCTTATGTATACCTACCCAACAAACAATCTAGCAACCACTGACGTTGCATCTATGCATGCAGGTCACTCTCAACGTACCAATATCAGGGTGTCCAGTCATCATGGAAATGGTGGAAACATGGAATTTCTATGAAATTTGTTAGCACCTAGAAAAAAGAAGACTGGGAATCTGAAAGAATTTGATATTATGTCTGGGATTTCCAAAAAATTCAGCCTTCGTTTAAATCTCAGGATATCGTCAGGTCCTCGTCAAGCGATTTTTTACGAGTTTTTGGATCCTAGTTTAGGGAGGTCAGTGCTAGCAAGCTCGATACGGTTATCACGAAAAATCTAAACTAGGCTCTAGCCGAAAGTGAAAAATTTTGTTTCGCATATTTCAAACGCGTTTTTTTTTATTCGTTATTGATTGGAAAAGTCATGAATACTGTCCGAAAAACCTGGGATTTAGTTTTTACATTTATCTGGACACTCTGGATAGATCAACATTCGCTTATAGTATCCAGTGACAGCGAAGAATCATCAGCATGGTATTCAGTAAAAATTATCTCATTCGTGCAATGTAGCATATATAATTACAATTTGCAATCAACCAGTGATTGACTGAAGGACATTTCTAGCTCGCTATCAAAAATTGGAGATTATGCATTTTTGATCAGTCACAATTTTTGATTACTTTATTTTTTTTTTTTTTATATTTAGCCGATATTAGAAATTGAAGATTCAGATATGCCAACCCTGGGTATGTCCTTAACCCGACGGATATATGTACGAAAGTAAGGGATGAAGTCGTGCACATAGCCACATAGCCTGAGGTCGGGTTTTAATTTATAATCCTTTCGTGTTTCATTGCTCAACCTTCTCGCTGTAGTGTTTTCGGAGTTATGAGTATATTCAACTGGCTTGAAAAGTTGAGGTTGAAACTGCGATTTTCGTTTCCGTTCTTGTCGGACGTTGGATTTCATACGGGGAATTCCGTCCCTTGAGAATTATCGAGTTTGTTATACCGCCCGAGGAGAGAACAGATGTCTTGCAAAAATGGAAACAATTCGAAGTCGTGACTCGTGAAGGTTCCGGGGAAAGAACCCCAAGGCGAGACAAAAGGAGACTTAAATTTTCTTTTTTTTTTTCACTGAAAATATAACTTTGAAGAACCGAAACTTTGAATTCACGAGTTTCCTGAAAAATTTTAATACTTACGCCGGGCATAAGTCATACGACGACTTAAGAAAATAATATTACTACCTCGTCTCGCTATACCTTATAATTGCCAACATTACTCTTTTCGCCATAGTAAAATCTTCATTTGGCTCGTAGTATTTCAGCTATTGTCGTTAACTTCGAATATAAATTATTCATCAACGACAGATACTGCTTGTAGTTTTCCAAGTTGTTGATTGATGATTTTCTCAATCTCCAAAGAAACTGCTGCACGATTTTTTCATTCCATTTTTTTTTTTTTTTTTTCCATTGTTCCGAGTATACGATCTCTGTTTTTCACGCTTGACATCTTGAGACGTGCGATTACATATACCAGTCTCGATATTCTGAAGATGTCACATCGTTTCAAGAGATAAAAATGTCCCCCACATCCCTCAGAAATGAAATGTGTTTTATAATGCGTTCACTGATTGCAACGAACGTGGAATTGTTTATTACGTAACAACGAGAAGCTTTTAAATTCAATATTCGGAAATAAAAAAAAAATGAAAATCTGTTTTTGACGAACGATTCATCTCCCACGGGAATGTATGGGTTTTTACTAAATAACGTCTATCTCCGGTCTGTCGAATATAATTATTTCGTGTGCACGGTATCGAAACGAATTAACAGCTGCCGTTACGAATTATTCGATTTCTATTAATGACCGAACCTCCGCGCCAGTTACGTCAATCATATTGCTGTAATGACGGATCATTTAATCGACTATGTAATGACTTTACCTGTTCGCATTTTAAACTCGATTCCATCAATATCATTTTTGACGTTTCACTTTGTTCTCTCTGAAATACAACTTCCGGTCATAGATGAGGAAGAGAAAAAAAAAAAAAAAACACCCTTACCAATTGGGTCAAAAGAAATCATCAACACTCTGCAGCACATTTCATATCAACGCCTTATATCACCCCTATAAAACGTGGATCGATGTAGGTAGGTACTACGAGAAGCTATTTTACGAAAGCAACATAAAGTTCAGAGTTCAAAGTTGTATATGATTTTTCGCTGCATATGATATACGTCCGTCTCCCACTCGTCTTAAACGCTAAAAATTTCGTATTTTACGAATCTTGCTCCGGTGTGATATGATGCATATTGCAAAGCATGTATTATGTATATATGAACGTTTTCTCATACATCCTGCGTCTAGGTTGACAATAAAATTATTTTTACTGTAATTCAATCAGCACGTTTCTTTTTATTCATATCGTATACAACGTCGCAGAAATTCTCGTAGTATTAGTCCAAGTATCGCGCTTTATACTCCGCTCTTTTTCCGCTCAACCAAATATTTTTCCACCTGTACCCGAGTCTATATTTACCAAAACGAAATTTTTCGTGGAGAGTTCAATTCTTTATATTTCCTCGGGGTTCAACCGGGAAAAAATATCGCCTTTGAAAGAAGAGTACGCCGAGTAAGGATACGAGAGTACAGTTGAAAAAATTGCGGTCAAAGATTTTGTTAATTCAAGAAAAAAAACTAAAAAAAAAAAACCAACTCTTCACCACCCAGACCTTTTTCTCACCTCCATACACGAACTGCGGTTGCTGCAGGATGAAACATTTGCTTAAGCATTTCACTGTTTACTTTCGATTAATTTCACCGTAATGAAAAATTCGCTATGTATATTCATAAGCCACGTAGCTTCGTATAGAAAATTCTGTACCACGCGGATAGCGATATCACAATGTTGAACACATTCGCTCTAGTAGGCTGGCTGATCATCGTGCGTTTGGCAGATCAACAGCAGATGGTGAATTTTTTCACATGACACGCGCCAGTTTTCCTCCATATATGTAACAAAGGCGATGCTTATCGAAGGTAAACTATTGTCAACGGGACAGAAAAGCCGGAAAGAATCGGGACATTGCAGAGACAAAATTACCGTCAGCCATTGTGAAGTTGGTACGATTGGATGAATCTGGTACGTGGATGAAAAGCTGAAAAATTTTTCTAAAGTTATAGCAGCAATTTTTTTCCAGCTATACTTTTTTTCAAACGCAGTTACATTAGCTGTCCGAAATTATTTCCGGATTGAATATAGGTGGAGAAAAAATTGTGTAAAAAATACTTTCTGCGGAATCCCGGGTCTCGCATATAACTTTCCGCATATCTGTAGCTGGTTCAAAGTTCGTGTAATATTTTAGCGAACGTATTCAGATGTATCAAATATTCTTGTCGACCCGAACCGATTTTATATTACCAAAGCAGTACTGCTAATTAACCGAGGATTAATCAAACAACATTTGCTCGAGAGAAAATTGTATGCATCACATTACACATTAAATATTTGGTAATTATATAACGGTTCGTTTAATGTTTGCGGTAGTAAAGCAAATGGTTCGTAATACACATATACATGGATATACTCTGTGCATATGTAGCGACAGACTTATTTCGAATTTTTATTTCAACAATAAATCATACACTTTGAGCATGCTGTTAAACATCGATTATTTGTTCATTTTATTATTATTTTTGATTCATTTTCCGTAATTTTTTCTTTTTACGTTTATAGATAACAACCAGCGATTTTATTCGTTCGGACGAGCTTTAACTCACCTCTCATTAGATCCGTGGTTATTATTTTTCCTACACGCTATTGCTCTCTGCTTGCCGCAGGGCTTGTATAACGTTGAAAATTCATTGGAATAATCCTAGTAGGGGAAAGCCCAAGCGAAGCTAATAGGCTAAGGGGAGATGAGAAGGGAAAAAAACAAAATAGGAAAAACATTTAAATCACGAACCACTGATATGATATTTGTACTCAAGTCAGTTTACAATCATGCAGCAATATCGAATAATATTATATTTCAACCTTTACTAGACGAAAACTAGAACGATATAGCTATTATCCGCTTTGCCAGACTCTTCCGGGCTCAGATCAATATTTCGGTCTCCACATTTATCATAAAAATGGATATCAGAGCCTGAACACGATGTGAAATATTCTCGAGCCCGTCTAAGTCATAGACTGCAGTCTAATCTGCCTTTACAATAAACCAAGCATATGAGTATATCCCATTCTCTATAGATTTTCGTCTTGCTTTCTTGTCTTCTCCACTTTTCTCGGACCAGTTTTTCACCAACCAGCTTTACTCGAACCAGCTTCACTCGAACTAGCTTCACTCAAACCAGCTTTACTCGGACCAGCCTTTCTCGAACCAGCTCTGGTCCGACTATGTAGCTGAACTCCCGTGAGCTGATATTGCGGATACCCTATTCGCTTCGCTCGTATTCACTTTGCCTGATAACACCGATTCGAAGCGAAATCCTCGAGAATAATTGTGAAAAATATAAAATATAAAGAGTTCACTGCAAGCGTTCACTATGAGCTAATATCAATTTAGATTGATAAATAACAGCTAGTTTATAATTGAGGAGAAAACCTGGGCGAAAATTGTAAGAAAACATCAAAAAATTTGAAATGATTTATTACAGACCGTGTTCTTAGTTAAGATCATCGAATTACACTCTCATTCCGTCGACGTACAAGTACCTATTCTATAAAAAAAAAAATTGAATCGTGTGGTGTCATTTACAAAAGTGTAGTGAAAATTGCACAAATGGCGCAAATTGAAACTCTGCATTTTGTGCAGCTACGTGTTCACGACGAGTGTATCAGATTATCGCTAAATTTTTATTCCTATTTCATCGGAATTTCCATCCGAGCTATCTAGACCCGTGTTTTATCACACGATTCAGGAATCGTGAATCTGGGGGGAAGATTTTTTTCGGTATTTAGCTGAATTTCAACGATTTTTTGGAAGAAAATAAAATCTATAGTAGAAAACCCGGATTTCTAATAGGCAGATATGAATTTTGATATCACTCGTTTAATGGTGAAAGATTTCTACGTATAGGACGATAAATGTGGTAGAAGCCAGTGAGTCAGAATCAATTATAGAGCAATCAAGGGGATCCGAGAACGGTGCTGGCCGGAGGAAGATCACTCCGGTTATATCCAAGATCCTTGCACCAGGCCTCGCGAGTATCTCGCGCGCCAAGTTTGGAGCAGGGCTTAGCTTCCTTTGGGGTGACCTGGGGGTCGAGAGGCTGCAGAGGGTTGAACCGCGCCGAGATGAGAAATGAGAGTTAATTGTCGCTACGGTGGAAAGAGGCTGCTAGCGTCTGAAAATAATCTTGCTTCAAACTCGCGAGACCCGAGTATCCGGCGCAGCTATTACTCAAGATGACGGAAAGTTGGAAAGATTTTTACAGTGTGTTGAGGTACGGATAAATCGGAATTTCAGCTGACAATAAACCGATGAACAGCCGCCCTAATCTGGACATGGGTAATTCGTATTTATTAAAGAATGAGGGATGTTTCTTGCCGTGAATTAATTCCAAGGCCCGAAATTGTGATGCTTCAATAATATATATAGTGTACATAACGTTGAGTAGAGGATAAATTGGCTGATAGTGACACGGGCGGATGACAAATTTCATGGAATAATTTTGCTCAGATAATTCCGTCTCAATTTCCGAAGGATAACACGACCCGGTTGGCGGCTGTCGCTCATTGGGAGACGTACCTATACTTCAGGACGCGTTTTAAAAGACAAATTGACGTAATCTCCTCGGCTTAATTACTAGAAGATCGATAACGTCTCAACCCCTCTAAGCCTGGTTCGACCACCCGTTCGATTATAGCATCTGCAGCCCTAATGAGCCTCTGGAAAAGGACGGCAGCCCCTCTGGGCGTCGCCAACGATTTATGGCCGGAAACTACGACAGACGAAAGAGTACTTTAACGCTCTTATAACATCGATACACGTTTATGCAGCTCCTTTTTTTGCTGGCTTGATCATTTACAACATCGACATAGAATTTATGAGCAATCTGTACTACGTCTTCAGAGACGTTAATCGAACCCGGTTTCTGGCGATAGAAGTAGACCTGTCATCTAAATCAGATTCCTTCACTGCCGAGATGGATGATATAATTTGTCCGAAATGGGTGTTTCTTTATGGAAATATCCTTTCGTGTTTCTGGACGAATTAATACCCACCTAATCAAGTCACAGAAGTCAAAAAATGAGGATTGATCTTCCATGTGAAAAAGTGACTGCGCCAATGAATGATTTCTGCATAACCATGTTATCGAGGAAGGATTTAAATCCAGTATTCACCTGTCTGTTCCATTTTTAATCTCCGATCGTATCAGTTCCAGTAAAAGCCCCGGAGCATCCCTATCAGCTACCAGCTGGCGGTAATAGTCTTCTGTCCTTGTTGCACCAGCTACGTACGACATCGTTCGATCACTCTCCCCTAGATCTCGTTTTCGCACTCCAGCTGGCTATATCTCACTTTTGCACCCGCGTCAACCCGTACCGCCTTTATCAGAGGCACAGCTCTTGATTTCATTGTCTGGAAATTGCAGCCTCCCCTTTGCTCTCCCATCAGTCCCCAAGAGACTCAGGGACGGCTGATGGCCCAGTAAATGCTGGAAAATATAACCAGGAAAACTGGAGAGTAACTTTTCGCTTTTCTCTTTCTCGAATTTAATAGCTAGTTATGATATTTCCATTCCGCCTGTTTCATTTATGTGATATTACGCATTTTTGAAAATTTTAGTGAGAAAAAATGTTTTTCAACAAAATTTGAACAGAGAAGCAAACTGAATTTCTTTGTCTCTGTTTTCAGGTAACTTCGAAAGATTCTCTTCTAGTCTTATAGGTATTCAAAAAAAAAAAAAAAAACGTTGAATCGATCGGTTGACGCAGAATAAATATCGCTTTTATTATACTTTTTTTATCATCCGATAGGAACATCTGGTTTGTGTTTGAGAAATAAAAAAACTTGTCTATTGCTGAATTACCGATAAACTATAAGCTTTGCGGATTTGTTCCGTTCGCATGCTTTCGTTTATTTTAACTCTGAATATCGTTAATATTTTTCTATGACTATGAGGGAGGGTAAATATGCTTTCATAAAATAAATCCGATAAATTTAGATATTCAGAAAATCTCTCGTTGGCTGAGTATTCAGAATATTTTGCTTGATCATGTATAAGATTGAAAATACGGAAAAAAATTTGGTAAACTCTTTAACGAACGCGACGTCTAAAACATTAAAGGCAACAATTCTAATGAAATTAAAAAAGTCTTGAGACATACGGCGCGTAAGAATTTGTCGAAAGAAGATTCATTTGAGGTAACGAAATGTGATAGAATTCAGATTTTTTTTCGCCAACGTTCTACTCTCCACGGCTAACCAAGTTAACAAATTTCATTTTTTTTTGCTGGTTGAACGGCTATAAAAGAGAATTCATTAAGTAATTAACGACTCAACAGATTTAATTGAATTACTTGCCCACCTGAAGCTGAATGAGCATTTCTTTTGTATGATCGCGTCGTTCGAAGGTCTGTATCCGAAGCGTGATTTTTTTCTCCGAGATAATCAAACGTGCAACAAAAATAATCCCAAACAGATTCCAAATCTGAGACACAAGGTTCGGAGTAGTTGGAAAGGAAAAAAAACTAGAAATAAAAGATGACGATATTTATAAAAAATTTTAAACACATATAGTTCGGTGAAATTTCACTCAGAAACACGTTTCATCCAGGCAAAAGAAAATGATGACTCAGTTACAAGTTTAATCCCCGGGGAAATAGGAGGGCGGAAAACGTGAAAGAGAAGCTTGCCGTCTTTGACAACGAAGAGATGGCGATATGGAAGTTGAAAAAAAAAAAACTTCTAGTCTCTAATCCCATTACCTTGGTACTCCTCCGAGAGCTTCAAGGATCAAGAACGTTATATTGACAAAGATAATTAAGGTCTTCGTGTGTCTTTGGGTTTCAGGATTACAACGACGACATCAGGCAGGAACAAATGTGGGAAATGCAGATCCTGAGCACACAGGGACGTGAGGGATCCCAGGCTGCTGAGGCGCCCTCAAGTCCTGAACTTTGTTCGGACGCTGCCAACTCACCGACCGCTGCAACCACCGCGGTATCCATTGAAGGCCAAGACTCTACTCCAAGACCAACACCATCGCCGCCGAATCCAGCCACCCTCAAAACCCAGGGTACCGTTCTTCAGACCGTTACATCAACGCTAGGTGAACACCAACACAAATGTCACTCGCAGACAACGAAGGAAACAAATTACTCAAAAATCGAACAATTTAAACTCTTCATACCGAAAACTAGTGGGAATGAATCTTCGCGTATTATTTCGGAGGAGATTTCGTCAAAAACGTCGCGATTCCTCGGGGAAAGGATACGGGTTCAGATTTATTCAAATTTATATTCTATGAACACTTTTTCATCATATTCTAAAACGCGTTTTTGCGACCTTCATAAACATCCCATCTTCCTACGAATGGATCGATTTACTTTGAATTCAGCACAGAGGTGTTCAGAACGCTGTATCCGTTCTATAAGAAAAAGTAGAAGAATACAGTTCGATAGTTTCAGGAAATACCCACAATTGAGCATATTTAAATTTCGAAAAAAATTTCAAACTCTGTTCATAGCGAAACTTTCAAAATTTCTACAAGTGACAACCTCAGCTTAATTCATGTGAGTAGAAGTTTGCTCCGACAATCTAATTTAAGTCGCCTCGTTCAGAGGACGT
Source organism: Tenthredo scrophulariae (assembly GCA_963978835.1). NCBI lineage: Eukaryota > Metazoa > Arthropoda > Insecta > Hymenoptera > Tenthredinidae > Tenthredo > Tenthredo scrophulariae. Next base: position 4,283,339 of record OZ022230.1, on the reverse strand, counting down.
CTTTCAGCTTCCTTTGTAAAGGGACATGAAACTGGTGATAACATCCATACCAGTGAACATAGAACTTTGAAAAGCTGATCAAAGCTTGGAGAGTACCGTACACATCATCAAAAGAATAATTCATCACATCGATATTTGTAGAATCTCGAACTTTCCGTGAAATGCCTTCTCGACCACAGACACACGCCAATTTTCGTCACGAATAAACCGCTGCTAGATATCACCAGCTCAAATTCTAAATGCGAACTCAGTCACCGAATAAAAATTTGAGACATTACATTTCGATTAACTCCTACTCGAAACTTAACACTCCATCGTACAGTTAGAGCATTCGATACTTGGTTTCTTATTCATTTCTTCTCGTGATGAAAGAATACATCGAACACGAAAACAGTTGCTCGTCGATCATTTCAACATCCCTCTGCAGGGACCACGATGCGATGATCGTTTACACATCTCTGTCCCATTAGTCCGATTAGTAAGAAGGTACAATATCTTCCATTCTTCCTCTTCGGCCTTCTTCTCTTCCTTTCCATAGTTTCACCAAGCAGTGTTGAATAATTCGAGATAATCATGTATCCAGTACATTAGAGCATCGGTCCGTGTGTTAGCAGGGGGTCGGAAGCGGCCGCTGTTACCTGGAGGTCGTCCAGCAATGTCCCCCACGAAGAGGACTGTAATGTCACTACTAGCACGGGCTCGTGCGGCCCAAAACAAAGAGCCATTGCCACCACCGCCGTCAATTGTGGGAGCAGCGCACCCTACGCATCCCACACACCCTCAAGCACCAGCACCACTCATCCAAGCTGCGCTCCAGCTTCCAACCGGTGCTTTACAGCCAGGAAGTCAGGCCCCAGTCGGGCCCCAAGTATCACAGCTACAATTGGCAGCGGCCTCACCACATACCACGGTTTCGCAGCGGCAGTCCATTCTACCGCCTCATACCCAGCACCAAGTCATACCACCAGCGATACATGGCCTGCTTCACGCGCAGTGAGTACCAAACGATGAATTTTCTCTATCTTCACCTCTACAGTCCAGCTTTTTATCTTTCTCCACGGTTTTATACGATTTTATCTACTTTTTAACTGAAGATATTCATTGGGACATTTATAAAGTGTACTGTAAGGAAATGGATCCCCTTCTTCTTTTCTTTTCTTCCTGCTTGGCATTTATATCTTCCCTATTTTTATCATAAAATTGAATTTCACACTTGTGGGCTCGCACACTTTCAGGGATTATTGGAAAGCAAGTATTTCCTGTATATACCGTCCGGAGTACGGCTGTACACTGACATAGTATAGTGGAAACAGGTGGAAGTACATCGTGCTCGAATTACGGGGTCCGAGGAACAATGTGTCATTGTAGTTTAGTTGGCACATACGCGTAATTATGACGAAGTTCATAGTTCAGTAGCGCAACTGTGCCCTACAAAGCAGAGGTATACGTATTATAACAAGCTTCGTTTCGACCTAGAGATGTCACGGATTTACCTCGAGTCTTATTCATTTTTTATCCTGGATCAGTCAAACGGAATCTAGCTTTTCGTTCCTCGTCATCTAAAGCGTGATCGCACGACCGACCCAACCATTTGCTTGGTTAGCGTAACCTGGGAATAAAAGAGACAGGGGTTTTCAACGTTTATTCGTAAAGTCAATACCACGTTTAGAAAACGTGGGCAGAAACCAAGTCTGCTTTGATTTTGGCCTGTTCATAAAAAAGGGACGAGGGCGTACCGCGATATAAGGGATCGAGTGATATTTCTCACGGTGGCTGTGGGGTGTGCGCCGGACTCGGCGCCGAACAAAGCCATGAAAATAATGATCGACTTCAATACTCAAGTACCGTGATATTTCAAGCCCGATACGGATAAGAGGTTGCGGTTCGCTTTGACCCACTCGAAAAATACAACGTTTGCATACACAGGATGCTCGTAGATTCGTCTCACGTCAACGGTGCGTAAGGTGAGACGAGGAGACGGAAACATATACAGCATTGATATCTGAGTATCTTGTGATAAGGCTACTAAGCAAATATCGCACAGATTCTTCGAGTTCAATCTAACCAGGCGAAAATATCCTTCCATCTGAAAAATTGTAAAGGATTTCCCTTTTTTCCCCCGAAAAGGTATATAAATCCTCTTGAAAGGGTCCTGGGATAAAAGAAAAACAGGACGAGGAGACGTTTGTCTGTGAATATTGCGACGAGACAACCGGTAGACAAGATTTTATGTGATCTTGGAAGTCGAAAGATATAATTGAATATCCATGATGACGAGAATTACGATTTACGATGGAAATTTCATACCGGATTCAAATTTTATAATTAGGTCATTTTTAGGGAAGAACCGTATATTGGATTGCTTTGAATGAAGATCCCAACTTTTTCCTTACGTTCGCTCCTAAAGAAAGTCCAACTAATTTAGGAACAGTTGGACACTCGTAAGCCTGGAGGTGCTAATTGTTACATGGAATGATGTAATGTCAAGAAGAATGGAATGAAGGAAGGGGGACCCTGAGCTCCTTTGTACGACAATCTTATAGCCGTATGTACTCGAGCCTACTTGTCCCTCGCGAAGCACAAAGCTTTACTCAGCTCGAGAGCTGATAGCGTGTGCTACGAGGCTTAGGGTCAAGATATACGTTTCCAATTTCTTTTCACCTAGCGTACGTTATCTGCTGTTAGAAATTATTCTAAGCTGAGTGTTTCAACTCGAGAAAAGTCGGTCCATTTTTCTCATCATTTCATAATATCTACTTGCAATCAGTTCGTAGTTGAATACGAATTCGAATGATCAAAGGAACATAAATTACCCCTCCTCGACGCACTGCATTATCAACAATTCGTTGGACTCGATCAAGCAAGGATTGCAAGGTTGTAAAAGGAATTTTACAGACTTCAAAGAGATGAAAAAAACTTTTTCAATTAACGTTATTTATTAATTATGTGTATTCACATCTGTGAAAGAACTTCGTTAAGGATAGCTCGATGAAAGATGTTCTTCCACCCCTAAAATTGTGTCTTATATTAATTGCAGCGATAGTTACCTGCAGGTATGCTTCATGATTTTCTATTGAAATCTTCAGACGAAAAAGCTCAGCGTCTACAACTGTAACGGGTATCTTTCCAGCAGAACGATTTCCGTTTAATTTCTGTTCTTTGTCACCGTAAGTAAAGTGTTACAGGAACCGTTGGCGAAGGTAGAAACGCTTTTTTATGATGGTCCGATGTCTTTTCTATAAATACTCACCTTGATCAACGTGTTGAGTATTTTTTTGGTGAACTGTGAATTGATCAATTGCACTCAATCGCCATCTGCCTTGATAAATAAATGGCGTTAAGGAAACCTGGTTCGTAGTTTAGCGGAGAAAATCGATTGGCAATAATCGATGGTGAAAATCTTTCCGTCTTACCCACTGAAGTCCTTGACGAGTGGCATTTGATTGCGGTAGCTTATCAAGTGACGAGTTCAAGCCACTTTAATATTGCGTTAAAATGTCTTGGCACCGATTTATCATTTTGATAAACGCCTACGGGATCGATGAGAATTTCGATGAATATTCAAAACGCTGTAATAGTCTGAAAGAGTTTGTATCGGGCGTAGCAGTGATGACAATAAATTAGCAACTGCAGGGTGATATTTATTGCAGATTAATAACTCGAGAAAAATGGGAAAATCTGGCAACTTTTATCGCGTAGGACATCCAGCCATTGATTCCAGCGGGATTAAGGGATTTACCAGAAGCGTCAAGCTGTTGCAATATCCCCTCACGCTTCCCTACCAATTGCAGAGGATATTTATGGAATATTAAATAAACCACTTTCTATGCTTCCTTACCAAATCTCATCCAGGCTCTTCTCAGTCGTCTTATATGAGGGGAAAAATATTCTAAAATCAATCTTCCATGTCTAAGATCTTTGGCTCTTTCCCGAGGACGAAGAGTTGAAAAATTGTAAAACTCTGTTAGGTTCAAAAAAACGATTTAAACTTTCGGTTGAAAGAAGCGGAGAATCCAAACTCAGATTTTCACTTTCACTCTAACTTTTAGTTATTGATTTCAATCCAGTGACAGAAGCCTTCACCTCGTATATCAATGTTTAAGATTGATAGCTCAATTTTTAAACGGATAGGTAAACCTATGCACATCTTGAAAGTTGAAAAATAAGGGTGAGATCATTTGAGGACCCCATCTCTACTCAGTATGTCTGCCTAATATTTTCGGATACATTTCCGCGATCAATCTCTTCCTAATGTTCTTCTTTTGCACCTATATGCTATTTGAAGCGGGACTATCTATCAATCTTCAAGAAGATGTTTCGCTCCCTCGCGATTCCACGCCTCCATCCTCTCTACCTCTGCTCTTTCATTTTACCTCTTGTTCGCCCTGAGTGCCGGGCTTTTCTCTCTCTCTCTTTTTCTCTCCCTCTCTCTCTTCGCTTCGACACTGCTTTAATCCAGCAAAAGTTAGTCTCTACGGAATTGAGTGCAGTGATAAAAATCGCAGTTTCTTCGATTTCAATTCGTCCTCCGGGGTCCATGTTACCTCAACTACTGCAGACCCGGCAAAGAATAGACCGTCTACAACCGCAGTTAGCTTCTTCTTCGAATCCCTCTATTAGAAATAAACTCCTACCACTATTTAACATGATAAATGTTACGCTTCGCGCGGCTGTCGATATTAGTCGCGTGACAGCGGTGGAGGATGAGAAGATCCTTCTGTGAAATATGATGAGCGATTTATTCTTAAATCTACATTTATATACCTCAGATCATGATAATATTAAATATTCGTATTAAGCTTTCAACTCGGGATCAAAGCCGAAGGAAATTACGGTTTCGGCTACGGTATCATGGAAATTTTCAAGTTCGGTATGAATTATAAACAGTTTCGATTATTTTGGCTTTTCGGTTGAAGTTCTAGTTTTATTACAGGTATAGGTACGCTTCAAACTACCCAATTCTCATCCATTTTATCAGATATTATTGTCTTTTCTCCTGGTAAAATGACATCGACAAATATCTTAAGATAATAATTGGCTTGCTAAAGCCCGAAAAGAAATGGAATAAGCCTTTGGAGTAAGGGCCTAAATCAATTTCTTTTTTATCCTACGTTTTCTCATACAGGTATACAGATTTCTAAAAAAAATTGTCACGTATCGTCACAGATCTTCTCAAACTTAGTGTGTGTTTCAATCGATGGAAAGCACACGACGATATAGCCTTCCCACGTATCTCTCGTTTCTTCTCTGAAATACCATTTTCGATTTCATCCCTTGAATTGTTGATTAAAATCAAATTTCTGTTTATGGCAGACGTGGGATAATATTTCGGGTCATGTTTAAGGGGTTACTTTACGAGCTCGATATGGGGGACAAATCGGGGATGACCCAAATCGACAAAGGCTGTATGATATGAACGGTCCTTACACTAAGAAAAATAAAACCGCAATCTAGCTTGCGCGATCTCGGACATACATAAACTGAAGCTGGCATAGGCCAGTCTCCTATTGAAAGATAAATAAATATCTTTAGTAAACGCCATGGGAAGCTGCTTTGTGCCCTCAAGCACTTGTGCGAACAGCTCATCCTTGCTCTAGCTTCGAAGTGGTTCAAGAGCCCTCGGGAGCTACGGTCTCATAATGCGACCCTGCGCCATGAAATTCATGTGACGTTCAGGTTTCGCACCCAAGTGGCCCAGCGTGCTTCTATCTGAACTCAATATATGGGTGGAAAACGACCGGTAGCTTATTCACCAATCTCGTTACCCTTCACTCGCGTAAGCCTGATCTCAATTTACACGGTAAATAAATGAGTTAATGAATGAATTAATTAATGAATTAATGTGGACGAACAATGTCCGATATTCCGTTATTGCCAACTCCAACTCCAGATTCGTATTCGTACTGGTGGACCGAACGCGATTGAAATACCTCGTCGAAACGTTCCAGAGGCAAATTTAATTGTCCACGAAGGGCGTAGTTAACCCTCGTAAACTACGTCGGTCATTTCGGGAAGAGGTTGGTAGAGGAAATACAGACGGAGAACCGAGGGATCGCGTTGTTCAACAGAGTATAGAGGGTTTTGTCGGACCCCCTGTGTATATATATATAGAGAGATATGTGTTCGCGTGGGTGGGTACCTACCTTGCAAGACTCTATATATTCGTGAACAGGTCTAAATTGGACGTGTGTTTGAGTGTAAGTGCGTTCTACCGACGGCCATTTCTATAATTTGCAGAAACGCGTGTTTCCGACGCATCGCTACAACCCTTAACGGGCTTATAAATTAAGATTCGCTATGGAACTTCGGACCAGGATGCTCGTGAGCTGTTAGATTAACCTACTGCTAGGTAGTACATCCCTTGATAGACCAGGTGATTCGTTTTGGTATGAAAACGTGGAGTGAATCTCAACCAGCCGGAATTAAACGAACCGTTCAAATGATCATTTCGAATTTAAGAGACAGTCTCGCAGAATTGTTCAATGTGATAAGCTGAGCTGAACTCATAGGTATAGGTCCACCAATAAGATCTTGAACCAAATACTCATTTTGGCGCATACTTTCCACCTGCGTATACTTACTTATATTCTACGTGTTATATTGCGTCTTGATGAAGATAAGATGAAAGAGTAGGTACTTCCTCCAGAGATGAGTTTCGGGCTTCCTCTTCCACGCAAAGTTTCGGGAGACTCGGGCGTGATAATTACAGTAGAGGTTTAAATTTACGACACAAATAGCACCTGCTCGCTGTCTGAAATTTTCCTCAAACTTCCGCTGGCCTTGGATGATAAATAAAATCATTACTAAGCTTCTGCGATTATTGCTGTGACGATATTCCCAGTTAACATACACCTGCCTTGGAAAATAGCCAATAAGAAACGCCAGGATATATAATTCGACAGGAAACAAGATGATTGATGGCTTTAGTCTCGCATGGCATATATACATTTACCACAACTAGTCTCTCATCTCAATAGATTTTCTAATCTTTAATTAACAGTTTAACTGCCAAATTACAGGAGAAACAAGATAAATGAAATGGAAAAACCAGATGAATAAATATTTATGAACAAAACGTGTTGTAATTCACTCGCTACGATAGTTCATCATGTAGCATTAGGCTAAAACTTCATGTAACAGATTTTATTTCAAACACATTTCTTTCGGGTACGATATTCCGGCTTTTGATAATACGACGGTAAATGTATTTCCCCGAATCTCACGAGGCTTGAAAATTGATTATTAATATCATAATAACTTAGACACATCCTCGACAAAAAAGATGATTAAATACAGTTTCGTCGGTTTCGGCAACGTGCCATGGTACCTACGTGCAGACTTCTGTCATGGTTGTATTTTTAAGCTTGATTTTTTGGTACCTCCTTCTTCTATTTCCTCATTTCACTTGTCAAAGATTCGTGACTGGCAAACCGCAGTGATGAATATCTTTAGCTCGTTTTTCGACACGGACAATTCACGGTGCTTTTGAACCGACTCGTCCTCGAGGGTGGGCCTATTTCGAAACGTTCAAAAAAACACGTAGGTGACTCTGTACGTACGTCCGAGTTCAGGTGTCGTCAATGACTGCGATATCACCACGTGTGGGTGTATAGCCGAGGAACTTTTGTATAAAACCTCCCTCAATAAATAACGGGTAATTAATGATCATTTTCATAATCCATCACAGGATAATGTTCATGATTGTAATTGGTGGAAAGTCTATTGTTCGAAGATTCGATGTAAAGGGTTCTTTGGATTGTCATCGAGACAATAATCCGCAGAGAATCGTGTAGCTTACGCGACCCAGTTTCTTATAGCTGCAGTAGACGTGTGATTTCAATTTCTCTACGTCATTAATCTGACGGTGTACGTTTCATCGTCGACAAATTTTCATCGTTACAAATTACTAACCAGAGCTATATATATTATTCACCACTGTTACTTCGGAGGGGTTATAATTTATTCGTCCGGTTTGGATATGAGAGCGTGGTTTATCCTACTGGACACACACTCTCGTGAGATATACGAATAATTTGTTTCGGCTTTTCGACGAGAGAGAGAAATAGGGAGAGACAGAGTGGGAGAATTTCTAGGATATCGATACCGCGGAATTCTCTGATTTAGTGCCGTTGTGGCTTTGGCCATTGTGCCCGTTCTACCCATCGTACCTCCATAGGATTTGCCAAAGTTGTAAATACCGATGGTTATACCGCAGCCGATACCGATAAATCAATCTTTACTTTTAGCGCTCATTCAACCGTGTATTTTGAGAGTCGATGTCAGAAACGTCAGCCGCACTAAACCGTCATAGATTCGGAGCTATTCATCCAAGATTATAAATTATTCATTCATAAAATATATTTTTACATCGACATTATTTTTTCGGGCTGTTTTTTTTTTCTTCTTCTTCTTCTTCTTCTTCTTCTTCTCCAGGCATTTTATTTTTTGAGCCGGGAAATTGACTCGAAGAGTTTGCGCGCTCAGCACACAGACGTGAAATGTAGAAACACACTGTCCTGTGCTAACACAGTCGTTACTAAACGCGGGCAAACACCTATAACGCTTTTCGATTCGAAAACTTTCAGAGTTCAACGACAGAACGACTCGCCTCTATACGCTAACCGAGAAGTTTTAAGCATTTTTCAACCGACCAAGAAAGTAAACACGACCGTGAATTTCCCTCAAGGGTTCGTATTGCGTCACTTCCGGACCAAAACCTCGGGTAGTTCAGCTGTCGCCACACAAATCATCCCCTTTTCCTCGCTTTTTCTCTTTCTCTCTCTCTCTCTCTCTCTCTCTCTCTCTCTCGCGCTCTGTCTTACCCGGGATCCCCAAATTCCGCAAGAATTTATTCATTTTCTCTTCATACCAATGAATCATTTCACATGTTCAGAAATTTTCGATTCTGTCGACAGACAAGGGCTTGTGCGTTAAATAAAAAATAAAATAAAATAAAGGGAGGTATACAGTTTCAAATTATGTAGAGTGTTCGGCGAGGCTTTATAATCTATCACGTTACTGCAGGCATCAATATTTGACTATAATATTTTTCAAAATACCAAAAAGATGAAACGTCGTGTTATTATAGTCTATTTTGTTTCTCGTTTACTCAATTACCTTGGTAATTCATTAACGATCCACCCCTGACCTCTGTCGCAAAGCGTTAGAGCGATGCCTCTCACGAAGCTTTGACGATTCACGTTTGATCTAAATCACGTTAGTCACAGAATTAACTTGACCGGTGGTACGAATCGATCGACTAATGCTCTCTGACCACTAGGAAAAAATTTCAATCAGCAATACACCCTGCAGCCGGCATACTCTCTCTCTTTCTCTTCGGAATAACCTTTCAGATGTAACCTACAGGCGGAGTGCATAGCACGTTTCATTTCATCTGATAATATTGCAGGTCTAGCGATATGGGCAAGGTACAGTGGTCCATAATATCGTCCAGCAGTAGCTACATCCTCGATGGATATAGCTCGCAGCATCCTGATCGCTCTCTGGTTTATGCAGACAGGCTCAGTGAACGCGACACCATCCACCTGCGCATTAATTATTAATTATGTGATGTTAATTGCGTCGCACCACGCGAACCCCTCGTATAGCTAGCTCTGCGAAACCGAGAGCCGAATCGCGACGTGTGTCAAGTGACAGAGACAGCAGGTTTATAATATGATACGAAACGCTGCCTGTGTCCGCCAAATTTTTAATAAAATTTCTCCGTAAAATAGGGGAACAAAAAATTTTTTCATGACATTTTATTTAATCACTCCCTGAATCAAATTTATGATCGGAAATCGATTTGAATTGGTTATAGGTATGTCGGGCGTAATTTTAACGGCCGGATATAAACTACCCTAACGATCAGGCTATTTTACGAGAATCGTAGATCCTATGTACTACCTACATATATATTTAAGCAGACAAGCTAATTAATCGTTTATAGATGAGGTTTGCCGAGGGGAAACAAACCGATGGAATAATAATGAGGATTTAATTAAAGCCGTAGGTGAACCGCAATTTACATAAAATAATAAAACTATGTACATTTTTCAAACATATATCGTTAGCTTAATAGAAAAGTCACGTAAGAACCAGAAGAAAAAAAAAAAGTTAGGAAAAAGTGGAGATATGGAAAAAAAATGCGGAGATATGTGATTATTACTCAAATTTGCGATGCCTGAAAATATTTGTAGTTACGTGACTTTTATATTTGGCTAACGATATCTGTTATCATTGAAAAACTATTATTCACGCGTATAGAATATGTTGCTTAAAGCTTCTTTTATTCAGGCTAAGAGTTAAGGGCCTCTATCGCGTCTATTTCTGTCTAAAGATGGCCCGTAAGTAGTAAAGATACGGTATGGTCAGACTTTAAATCTTTTTCACTCATTGTGCGCCGCGGCTCGGTTTTCGTGTTGAGAATAATTAAAATTAATTATACGAAACTACAAGTCGTTGCTGCCTTTTTGCGGGTAGCTACTAGAAAAAGCGGGGTTAACGTAATATACATATATATAAACAATTATTAATTTCTCGTACGTGTGCGCGTTTAGTATTCCGTTATAGTTTACATTCCGCGTAAGGTTCTGTAAAACATTCGTTAGTTTTTTTTTTTTTTCTACTCGAAATCTGTTGTACCTTTATTTATTTATATATTCTACTGGTCAACAATTTTTTTTTTTTTTTTTTTTATTCCTAATTTTTTCACATACTGCACCACGTCATCGATATACGTTCGTGTTTTTTTCACACACTGGTGGTTAATTTTTATACAGAGTGGAAAAAACACTCTACCTTGTTATTTGATTCATATAGTATGTATAATATATTTTGGTTTTGCGGGTGGTGGAATGTATAATTAAAAGTTGTATGTAACCTACCGACTGAATCGAAACATATTCAACTCGCGCTCTTCAAAATGGGGCAAAACTTTTCACGGATCGTATGATAATTCGTAACTTTTATGGAATTTAGAGACTCTGTCAGCTCCCAGTTATAAAAAAAAAAAAAAAAAAAAAAAAAAAAACAGACCAAATGCAGCGGCGGACGGCTATAACTGCCGTGAGAAATGTTTTAAATTTATTCATTGCGAGAGTTTCGCTCTGACACTTCCGAGTGAAATGCTATCTTCAGAGGATTTGTGCCTTAAATTGTGCTTTGTAAAAGTGAAATTTAAACTGCGTGACAGTTGAGAAAATTCGTAGAAAACGAGATACGAAAGAGTTGGATTTACTTTTTTTATTTTTTATCTTTTTTTTCCTACGGTTTTATCCGTTTTTCAGACTTAGTACTTTCAGAAAAAAAAAGGTAGAACGAAACAATCTGAACTTTAATTAGTAGTCTCAGTGGACAGAATTTTAATTAAATTATAGTCAACCTTTAGACTTCAGTTTCACGCGTCGGTATGTTCAAATAAAAGGTTTCGCCGGAGGAGCTAGTAGGAGATGTTTTTTTTTCGCCTTTATTTTATTTTATTTTTTCAGAAATTAAAAACTTTCACACCGGTCGCTCGTACTATTTCTCTGTTTTTATTTCACGATTTTACCCTCCAACCTCTACTCAAGCTCCAGGGTTTATAATGACAAAAGAAATGCTTTTCTACTGCAGATATCGTTAACACCGCCAAGTTTAAAACGTAACAAAGAATTTCACGCCCAAGAAAAATAAGTTGTATTTACTATTGTACGCATAAAAGGTGAGAAGGAAAAAAGGAAATCCATAACCGCGAAAACGTTTGGTTAATAATTAAATTCGGGAAATTATGCAATCCATTTGAATGATTAAGAAAACCATAAATTTAACATGCTAATATTATTCTGAAAATTTCGAAATATTAATTATTGTATAACCTTGGGTAAGGCGGAACTAATTAACATCGGGGCCACGTAGTTGGTATATCTTTTTCTTTCATTCTCTGTTGCCAGCAGTTAAAGCATCTGTGTTTCCTGTTCCGTATAGCCGCAGGAAAATTGAAAAAGAGAAAAGAAACTGTAAAACAAAAGGGAACCCAGGAGCCAAACACACACTTTTGAATCACGTTCGAGGTGAATTTTAAAACAGATAAGTTTCGTACGCAATTTCTGCCTTTCTAACAAATATCTTGAATAATTTTTTTCTTTTTTTTTGTGAATTTTCATCGAAATATAACTCATTTTCTTATCTCATTGTTATTTCACCTCCTTGCCTCGTTTTCATTCTTTTTCATTTTTCATTTCATTTTCACCCCGTGGGCACAAATCCGTAACGACACATCGCCCTTCCCCACCTCCGAAAATTGACTTTTCCCTTATTATCATAACGCGTAGAGTGTTGGATTAGAAACTCCTCGTTGGAACCCTAAACTTTCATGGTAACAAGTATAAAGTTTCTACTTGTTATACGTCGTCACTTTCACTCAAGATCAAAGCCGCTCGTTTACAATTTACCAAATTTGAAATTCTTCGGAGTAAATACGAAGGCCGAAGGGAAAAATGTCAGCTGGAATGTAAAAGAGGTGAAATTCGCGATTACATATTTTCACGGTATAATACATAAATTTCAACGGAACCTCAGCGATGATAAGAAAAATAGATAAAGTTAATGAAACTAGCATATCGTGCGAAAGTTCAATAGACATTTCCAATTATTGATCGACCTGCAGGTTCAGGTTGACCCTATTCAACTTGTAAAACTATAGGACTATCAGCCTATAAAAGCTATAAAATTGAAACTGTAAAAGCTGTAAAAGCAAGTAGGTACCTACTTCGTTTCTACTTAAGAGGTTTCGAGAGCTGAGTGTAAGGCACCCGTCAACCATGCGCCAGAAGTGTTAAGATAAAATTGGAATTGCTATCCACGTCTCACCGACTTATAATTCATAATGAGAAGAGATACGTCGTTTCTTAGCGCATTAATTTGAAAAAAAAAATTTCTAAATGACTAAGGATTTTCGCAGAAGCAGGAAATAAAACGAATTCATTTATTTATTTCGAAATAACGAACGCGATGGGTCGGAGAGATTGAAGTCAATTCGTCATAAAGTACAGTGATACGAGTTTATTACAAACGCGCGGGTATGTATGTTGGCCACGGGTGGTTAATTACCGTTCGAAAATTCTATCTCGCTTAAATGACTTACTTAGCGAAATGGCCGCGGTGTAATTGCCAGGAATAATAATAATAATAATAATGATAATAATGATAATCAGATTGAGGCCTGGGGCACTGCAAAAGTCATTACATTTGGTATAAACTTTCCTGGCAGTATACTGACAATAAAAACTATAATTAACCTGGGAAGATGCACACGGTTGTTATTCGCTGAGGAATCACTGAATAGAATAAATGAAAGAATTTTTGATGGATTGAATCAAGTATATTACTATTTTACATCTATCGACCGACTCCTGAATCCTTTTCGTATCCAAATTACTTCAGATCAAAAATCGAAAGGGGAAAAAAGAAAACTTAAATTTTTTTTTCGGTCAATCAAACTCACGATTCATCTTGTTTATCGTGGATGCTCAGGCACTGTTGGTAAAGCATTTGCAATGGAAATTTCAGCCAGTATACTGTTGCCAGAACAGACCGTAAACTTGGTTAATGGTGGTAATAATATCGTATACGAATAATTGTTTCATCGAGAGTTTGAGTTTGAGTTTTACAGACATCCGCTACACTAGTTTGAAACTGAAAATTTTAGCAACCGTATAATAATAAATTCACGACCTATAGTCGTATTTTAGGAACGATTGTTCGAGTAAGCGTGTCCAAGATTTATTCTAGTAAATATAAACGATCTTTATATTCCATTTTTCACTCCTGTCTAAAAATTTTCGCGTATAAATTTGTGGAGAAGAAAATTTCAACCCTTGACAATCCAGAGCATAGGTGAATGTATCTAGGTATGTAGTACGTGCACACGGCAGCTTTCGGCATTCGTTTATTTGCCAGAAAAAAAGAATATGTACATATTTCGAGTACGAAAGTATAATTTCACCAGTGCTGAGATATTTTATTTATTTTATTCATTTTTTCATGTTTTAGGTCCTTGCAAAAAAGTCTGTAGGTACTGGCGCGTTGCTTTATTCTTTTCAACTGCTGAAACGACGCGTTAACTACATTTTTTAACCCAGCATATTATCTCTTTCACGCAGTATTGGATTTGAAAGAAAAAAAGAATCATACAGAGAAATGCATCGCTTCGAAATACCGAAGGGGATAAAATTAGATGTTTCTTGAATACTTGCACCACCTCGGTAATCGGAACTAAAAAAACAAGGGCAACTAGTCAGTCCGCTTATGTTATTATTTTCATCTCTTATTCCCGAGTGTTCTTATACTATATATAATAAAATCGCTGACATCCGATCCTCCAGGTTATTTGAAAAGAATTTTCATTGTCATTATCTGAAGCATACTTTTAATCATATATAATTTCTTGACGATTTTCATGTTATTAGGAAAACTTTTCTTCACCTTCTCAAGCAGGAGGATCGAGGTTGATTTTCACTCATTAAAATACAAAGCAGTACCCCCTGTCTATATATACAAGACATTCTTTGTTAACTGAAAAAGTCCGAAATTGTTGGCATAAAAAATCTGAAAAAATTCACTGAAAGCTCTCTCAAGTACCTAGTACTACAAACTGCCAAATTAAAAAAAATATCCAACATGTTGATGGAAAAAGGTGGTCATAATACGTAATATATATATATACAGTAGGTTCACAATGCCCGGGTAACAATTTCAAGTAGCAGCCATACGGCCGATATAGGGCCAAATGACATAACCAATGTTGCCGCCATGTCAGCCATAGTCGATTTTATCTTGGCTTTTGTACCGAATCGTTCTAACCAGCTGAAAATTCACTCTCCCCTTTGAAAAATCGCTTCCTCAATCGCGACCCTCAGGAACTCCTCGAAATTCGAAAAAACCGTTAGAGTAACCATTTTTGAGCTTCAATTTGATATGTAATATACAATGGTTGCGGAATATGAAGCAAAATCAACTAAGGACTGCGTGAATTCTGATTATGTCGTATTTGAAAAATCAATTCGAATGATCCTTCGGGAATACGAAATGGAGTTGGCGTCACAGATATACGAACCTCTGCCTAGCCCGGTATATTTATGACCCTACAGCATAGATATGCGTTATCGATGTTACTGCGGCGGTGTACCTTCCTCATCCAATCCGTACCTCATATAGTAGAGCAAAGCTACAAATGCATACGTCAGAGTCCTTTTCCTTAGTCTATAAAATGAATAACACGCCTCTTCAGAACGACCCTGCATGGTGTGTGCAATAATTCATTTTGCACGCCCCAGCAGACATTGCCCAGAGAATTTTCCTCTCTTATTTCCTCGCTCATATTATTTTCCTTTATTTTATTTTATTTTATCTTTTCATTTTTTCTTCTCTTCATCTTCGTCTTTACTCTTTTATTAACGTAGATACCCAACGCGTCAGCAAAAAAGGTACAGGGCAACCTCGTTTATTCCCTTTGTAAGGAGCTCGGAGCTACGGGAACCAACGTGTACCCAAAGGATTAACATTTTCGCAAATGTAACTCACACACCACGAGTTCCTGAAAATTATCATAAAAACTCAGGTTTCAGTCGCCTAAAGGTTTACAACGGTTCGTATATTATCACTGCCGTTTTTAAACTCCCACATTCTCTGTAGATGATTTAACCGCTTTACCTCAGAATGTCGATTTTTCAGTGTCACCTTTAATCACTAATATCATGGTGTGAGGATGGTCGCGAATTTTGATACCCATGACGAGTTCGTGATCCATCTTGAACTCTTAACCGTCTTTGGATCGTACCAGACCATTCGCCCTGATTTCCGCCTCTTGGTTTTTGGTATTTTCAGCCAATGATATCCAGTATCCTTTAAGAATTCGTTGCGGTGTACCTGCTTAGCAAAGACTCCTTTGCTGAATTTCAAACAGTTTTTAATAATTATTATATCAGAGAGAAGAACCCTTTCGTTAATAATAATGATCAAAGAACTTTATGCCTCCATAAAAAGCGATGCTGTTCTGTTTATCTAAATCTTATCGCGTCTTCAGACAACGTCAAAAACACCCGTAAAAACGGAGATGAATTAATGGTTTATCAAATGACCAAAGTCAAATCATTTTTTTTTTTTTATATCTTATTACTCGTGTACAGAAAAAATTAAGACAGGTGTTGATCGCGATAATTGACAACAGC
Organism: Tenthredo scrophulariae; assembly: GCA_963978835.1. Classification (NCBI taxonomy): domain Eukaryota; kingdom Metazoa; phylum Arthropoda; class Insecta; order Hymenoptera; family Tenthredinidae; genus Tenthredo; species Tenthredo scrophulariae. The sequence continues at coordinate 4,267,131 of OZ022230.1, read as the reverse complement.
GACGAAAGCTAAGATAATGAAAATAACAATTACTTAGAATATGATCCAGTAAGGAGAGTCGCAAAACGTGAAATGTTGAAAAGCCATTTTGCGCTAAAAGAGCAATGCGAGCATTCGATTGAACCCATATTTTACCGTTCATTCTGCACTAAATCTCTTTAAAGCTATAGTAAAATGGCTCGGTATATTTCCCGAACGCGGACCCGTTCTTACATCGCAAATTTCCTCATATTCGATTACTCTCGCTAATCGGGCCACATTAACACCTAGCTAGCAACTGTTCTGGCGCGAATATCTTGATTAGGTATCGTGCCAAGTTCCAAAGCTGAACCATCAGGATGTGCATTAGGTGCAGTATTCCAGCAATTAGAATTACAGTGAAAAGCATATCGACCGCGCGAACATGGAGATTGGAAATATGTGCAAGCTCATCCTCAACCGAATGTTGCGAATTATTTTTCGACACAGTTATAGGTATGTATGTAGGGTAGACCATGTATTTTATGTATATCGGGAGTATTCGTGGAAACGCTTCATAGGGAAGTGAAAATGCCTGCATACAGGCAACTCAGATTCAAGTGATTATGTTTTATCTCGCATATTGCGTGCCCATTGGCTACGTGGGAACAAAACCTCATTGCTCGATGTTTGAGTTGCATGTATGCAGGCGTCCTATGAAGCGTTTCCACGGATACTCCCGGTATAGTGTAGACACGGTTATACCTTGACATCGGAGTCAGTCAGTTACCTAGGCAACGTGCCAGGCTTGTCTATTCCCCATTTTCTATGGACAACTGAATATTCATGACTCAACAAGTGAGTGCCGATGCAAACACATGATGTCGAGAGAGAGTGGATAGCGTAAATTACAACAAGGGTATTTGTTGGAAGGACTATATTTAGGCATAATTTTACGATACGCATTGAAGCTGGCTGGTATATTTTCACCGAGGTTTGTTGATCCCTATTATCCAATAGAACAGATAACTAAGTGTGCCAACTATTCTCTTTAAACTAGTCAGATTAGCATAATGGAGTGGTAGATACTTGAAACACTGGCTTCACATTACGAAACAAAAGCGAGATATTTGCAGTTTTATTATGCTGTTTCGAATTCGAATGATATGAATGTATTCCCTTTCTTTTATACTTGAAATTTATTTTAAACCAAGTAACACTTGACTTCTGGAAAATGTCACGTAGATATGTATACAGAGAGATTAAAGGCCAACGCGCATTATGCGGAAGCGAAGCGCGGCGAACGGAAGAAAACAGTGGTGCATCGTTTATTTTCTGTAGTTTCTTATAAAAGTGTGCATGATTTTCATCATAAAATACGATGCACCACTGTTTTCTTCCGTTCGTCGCGTTTCGCTTCCGCGTAGTGCGCGTTAGCCTTAAAGCGTTGGTTTCCACTCACATCAGTCAAAGCCAACTCGGCATACTCCAGGTTTTTCGTCTGTTTATCGCAGGGCGACCAGCTGCATTTTTTCTCTGGTTGAATTGATTTGCTTTCGGAAGACATCGATTTAAAAAAAAAAGAAAAGTGGATGGCCAGCCTGCAATGAATAGACGAAAAACCTGGAGTGTACCGAGTTGGCTTTGACTGAGTGTAAACCAACGCTTTAATCTCTCTGTAATATGTATGTACGATAACAAGGTATATGCGTTTGCAAAAAAGCAATAGGAAAAAAATGCTACACATAAAAATGTTCTTGGCACTTTTTTGCCCAATGAAAACCTTCTGCGACATATGAGGACCTTCGTCACGCACGTACTTTGGCACTTGTGATGGCTGGTAGTATAGGCATTCGGTTTGTCCCAAGGGATGAACGTGAAAAAACATACCGAAAGTCTTTACCCCTGAGAGTCTGAAATGCCGTGAACGAACCTGAGGGACCGCGGAAGTCAGCTTCTAGTGATCACAAAGCATTAGAAGTCAGACTTCTGTTCGTGCTCTGCTTTCGGACTTTCGAATGCGGCAGAGTGTCAAGTTACTGAGCAAGAGGAACGAAAAAAATGAAATATAATATCATTTTCAGAAACTCACGTGGGAAACTCAACCGCACGTGGGTATCACGGTTTGTTTACTTACATGACAGTGACAATACCAGGACTGACATCTACGATGAACTAGGCACGAGTGTTTCGTTCTTTTTCAAGTAAATTTTACATGCAGCATCACTTACCGAACTTCATTTCTCACGGGGGAACCCACATTATTCATATTGGTGTATTTTATGGAAATATACCAAAGTACATACATATTTTTAGCTAGGTAGGGAATATATTCAGAGATCATTGGTGAAGCAGCTATAATGGATGACTTTTCAGAGAGTATTTTTTCCTCAGAAACACTTTGATAAGAATAATTATTATAGCATTCTGTAATCCGAGCTTTACGCTTAAAGCTCTGTTGCAGAACAACACAAACTAGGCATTACCTACTATGTTCAGCGGTAAACTTTATGCCCTCATCCTTGTAATTGGAAAACTTGGGGAAATTCTTCGATTAAAAATAATGGAAAACCACTTGAGATGATAATTTAATGAGATATGGAACATTAACCCAGTTTTACCTCCTACCAAATGGCTGAGATTTAACCCCTGGATTATTCTTACTGTGTATAGAAAAGGAAATAAAAATTGATAACTTTTTCTCTGGAACAAAAAAAAAAAAAAAAAATTTATATACAGATATACTTTTGTGCCTTGATTAGATTATATTTTATTTTTTCAAATTCCATTTCATTTTTTGAGATGCAAATTTTTCTCCCTGTAATTTAAGAATACACATACTTTTGATCCGTTGCAAGTTCTTTCGATATAATAACCCGGAGGTTTTTTTTCTAAACCACTGTTTCAGGAGGGCCGCCGCTGGGGCGACGGTGGTTCCCATCCTACGAGAGGATTTCATGGCAGGAGTCAACCTTGTTTAAGCTACTGTCTTCACCAGGTCGAGAATCTTAACATGGTATTAATTGGGCCCGCATATAGGTGATAGACGATGTAACTTAACAAAAATTTATAGGCAACAAGAATAACATGAAAAACAAAAACTAGAACAAGAACAACAACGCATTAATTATTATCAAATGAAATAAGTACTATAGAAAAATAAAAAGTCTAAATTTAAGCCAGTAGGTAAGCGAACATAATACCTACCTATTATATCTGTCTAGATTCTGGTACTGTTTGTTGGATACAAAGATAAAGATGCTTTTGACTCAAATTAATGCACACAACGTTATGAAAATCTAGTGCCGTGTGTTGTATATATAAAAAAAAAAAAAAAATAATAATAATAGAAAAAAAATCAAAAAAATGAAAGAAAAGAAATAAGGAAAGAAAGGAAAAAATCAACTATTCAATACGAAACAAAACACGGCGCATTCGCACGGACCAATCAGCACCCTCTTTTGCTAAGGTAGAGATACCTGGCTTGATTGTTTTTTTTTTTTTCGTTTTCTTTTTCAATTCGTTTTCTACTTCCACTCTCTATTTCTCATCTTCTTCATTTTTCCATCTTCTGCACTTATCACTCTATCCCAACAACTGCCTAACATCCCACAAGCCAAGTGTGTCGTTCATTCATCGCATGTATAGATATACATATATGCAATATATTGTACATATACATATTATATATATATAATAAAACAAAGTTTTATGTATACATATATAATGCATATGGTAGTATGCCCATACAGCAATCGAACTTCCCTTGAACGTCGTAGAGAGCTCAAAAATATTTTTGCGAGGTTTCGTGTATCCTCTCTAAGAAGTCACGGGGACGTGCCTGGGACGTATTATGTCCAGTTTTTGAAGCTCGCTTGAACGTCGCACGAACGTCTAACGGAACGCTCGACGGAGCTTCCAGAGACGTCTGGGTGACGTTCGAATTTTTGGTTTGTGATCTACCGATCGATCTATAATATATATACAGGATTGGTTATAGGATCAGAGTGCAATAACTGGACTTTGAAAAAAAAAATTGTTCTGAAAAGTTGGTATAATGTAGTAAAAATACTGATTTCAAAGGCACAAGTCACAAATCATGACGAGCACGAGTTATCACGAGTGTAGCGCGTTACAACTTCGCTCCAAGCCCACGAATTAAAGGAATCGAACATCTTCTTGTTTTGAATGAGTTTATTTTACGTTTCATTCGGGTATGCTCGGCACGACTGGTCAGTAGGGCTGAGCCGAGCACACCGTGCCCTAGACGCGTGGATGTCCGGTGGTGGACAATGATAGGAAACTAGTAGAGTAGTAGCTAGTATACATGTGAAGCATAATCCTATTGAGCGCTAGCGAGAGAGAAGCTAAGCTAACGCGCCGCGTAGTGGACATGGAGCGAAGCTGTTATGACGCCACACGAGTATTTTCACGCGCGCCAACTGTAGAGTGATCGTACAATATACATTCTGACGTTCTTGAGACCCTACAAGACAAGACGTTTTGTATAGTTTAACAAATGTGTATTCTCCAAGACGTCACCTTGCAGACGTTTCAGCGAGCTCAGCAAAGAGACATCTAGGCGGCGTTTTTGGGGACAATGAGCTGTGTGGGTGTGTACATGTATAAATATAATGTCGAATAATAAAAAAATATTATAAAAATAACTATTTCTGTATTATAGGTAAATTTGAATGTCTTAAAAGCGAGATATAGTTGTTAAATATCATAAAGCATACTTGGCAAATGTACCTATTTAGAAATAATAACATATTGCTTATATATGTATTATTATTGTATAAATACATACATCGCATAATTGCATTCGCAATCCATCGACCCTCTTGTATTAGTTATTATTGTTAATTGTTATTATTACGTGAGGTCGCTTAGGGCTTCGTAACAGCTGTTATTAATTGCTATGAAAAAATATATATATATATAAATATATAAGTATATAATATATATATCCATATATACTATATAGATATATATGTATGTGGAACATACCTAGACGTAAAATTGCGAAAAATCTCTTATGAATATTATACTGAGAAGGAAACAATTTTTCATGTAATATTTTTTAAACAAAAAAATAAATATTTATTATGATATAATATAAATTGAGAAATCAGATTTAAAAAACAGCTATTGTCGATCTACGTATAGGTATATTTTCAAGTTATATGTATATGAGTTTGTATACCTAAGTCTTAATCGATTCACGATCAAGATTCAGCCTAAATTTAAGATTCCATAGGATAACGCGCGCATAAAAATCTCGAATACGAAAAAAGAGAACGTGGAAAGGTTCATGATAATATATGAAAAAGATTAAATTATTACCTGATGTAATTATTATATATGATACGAATAATATATATAATATATATACATAGAATATATGTATATACATATATATATATATATATATATTATATATATAGAATTATCACGATAATAGGCAAATTATATAATATAATTATATATGAATATTATTGTTTTTGCTCTGTGTAAAAATAAATGTGCTCTTTATTATTATTATTCGTTGACGGAAAAAAAAAATTCATCGGCAAAGCCGCAAGAAGAGAAAAAAAAAAGAGAAAAAAAACACGAGCATTTTATATAAATACCTATACATTTATTTATTTTACATTATTATTATTATTATCATTATCACTCTTATTATTTATTCTTTTTATATACGTATACATGATAATTATTGTTAAATAATTGACGTAAAAATGGAAAGCGCTGAAGATCGGTCGCGACTCAATATAGTATAACTTGAACGTGAGTTTGTTTGTCGGTGGTTTTTTTACCGTAAAAAACCAACAAATTTCTCACGCTGCACGTACATATCGAAGTAACTATTAGAATATAAAATCGGTGTTTAAAGTTGAATTTGTGCCATCAGGTTACTCGCGTTGTACGTAGCTTTATTCGCTTATTATATCATCTTTATATAGCGATTAATTAAAACGTGCAAAAATTTAATGGCTGAAAATTATAATTACGTTGTTATTTAAAATCATCAGAATTTTAATTATATACTTTCGTTTTACGCTATAATGAAATGCAGGAACGTAGTCCAAAGGAGCAACGAATTTTCTATACGTTTTAATCTATTTTTTTCTTCTTCTTCTTCTTCTTCTTATGTATTATCACGCTGCATTGTTTATTTGTTCGTTGATTTTTTCTTCAGCGGACAATAACGTTATTGAATTTATATTATATATATATATTCGTTTGTTACAAACACATTTATATATATATACATATATGTGTATATATGTATACATATACATATGTGTAGAAATATGTCTATAGTGTATATTTTATCCGGACGGTTGTAAGATGCGAAAAAAAAAAAAAGAAATGAGAGGTACGCTGTTGGCATGAAATTAACCGATTACTAATTAACTGTTAGAAAAAAGAAAAATAGAAAAGGTGAAAAAGAGAAAAAAGAAAAAAAAACAAGTTTTTAGACAACGTATTCTGTAGTTACATATTGTAATTTATCGTTGAATGTATTATATCTAATGAGATTATATTACACAGACGCTTAAAGAAATATAAAATAAAATAAATTAAAATAAAATAAAAATAAATTAATATATTATGTTATTGAATAATCATTATATTATATAATATTATATTATACGAGATGAATAATTTAAAGAAAGAAAGAAGAAAAAAAAAGAGAAAAAAACGTGCTGCGTCTGTTATTCGTGAATTTTTCTTATTCCTTATTAATCCATACATACACACATATATATAAATATATATAGTACATATGTATATTAGGGTGTTTAAAAAAAATAAAACGAAAAAATTCGATTTTTCATGCTGCTACCTCTCAAAACTTGAGTTTCAATAGAAAAAAAAAAAACATCCTCGCGAAGAGGGACCTCTGTAACTTAAATGGAAGCCGCCGCTCGTTGGACTCTTCTAATTATAACAGCCAATTATCGTCTATGACGGACTTTTTGGAAGAATAAATTTGAGACCGTGGGGATTGTATTTCGAATGAATGAATGAAAAAAAAAAAAATTTCACTCTTAAATTTTTTTTTCTCAATTCGAAATACAATCCCCATGGTCTCGAATTTTTCTTTCCAAAAAGTTCGTCATAGACGATAATTGGCTGTTATAATTAGAAAAGTCCAATCAGCGGAGGCTTCCACTTAAGTTACAGAGCTCCCTCTTCGCGAGGATGTTTTTTTCTATCAAAACTCAAGTTTTGAGGGGCAGCAGCATGGGAAATCGATTTTTTTTTTTGGAACACCCTAGTATATATACTATATAGTATACGTATATGTATATATATATATATATATATATATATATATATACATATATTATAAAAGAAAAATGATTAATAATAAAAGGAAAAATCTGATTTCTAAAACGTTAGTAATACATAATATAATTATTAATAATATAACATATTATATACGGCCGTTTCATATTTCCAAATATTAGCTAATCTTATATTGATATGGAAATCTGATAGGGCCTAGGAAAAATTCATAATCTTTAAAACTCTTATTCTTAAAATCTCATCTCGCCCGGAGTTGGTAATGTGCGTCGTTTTATAATAGTAAGTTAATAAACTACGACGCACGTACACTCCTGAGCGGATGTTTAAAATTACGTCTTTAATGTTGTAGGCTTGCTTGCACATTAAATATTTAAATCAACTAACCATAAATATTAACAAAATTTTCAATAATATAACAATTATAAACGCTAATATGATAAATGTAACTTAACAAAATATCTTTCGTGTAAAATTACTTAAAATATATGCAATTAAAATGTCAAATTGGTTACTTACAATTTATTATTACCTGATTTCCTCAAACGTTTTATGTACCTATATACATACATATAATATAAATACCCATACTCAAACAATGGGTATAATAGTATAAATAAATCATTCCCATAATTTATTAAGAATCGCCAAATCTGTTTTTTAGCTAATTAAGTTTATTATATAAATAAAAAAATTTTCAATTTAAAATTCTTCTCGTGACTTTTTCCATTCCTATTTTCTTTCTTTTTTTTTTCTTTCGTTTCTTTTTTCTCAATCTTTTTCTAGCTTGTTTACTTATTTGTTAAGAAATTTTTTTACCATGTACCTAGTCGAAGCTCTCTTCCTTTTTATCGAAACCCAATTACCTAGCTATGTCCCTATTACCAACCTCATCTCATACAAGTTTTGCATCGACTAGATTTTTGCAATGATCGTCGTTATCCTACAAAAAGTCAAACGGTCCGGGTCTGAGGATCGGGGAAGCGAGACTACCGCTAGCTTACTCCGGCAATCTTCGAACTGATAACTCTTATCTCGATGTCCAAAGTTTTGCTCCGATTACTAACCCACCAGCCTACAAATTTTATGGCTCGCCATAAACCCTACCGAACATCACGATATCACCAATCGTATATTCGGTTACGAGCCAAACAACGGACTGCGGGCCCATCAGTTCTACGAATGTCTATTTGTTACATATAGTGACATACCTATGCGTACACACATCGATTATATCATCGGTTAAGGGGGTATGTACACTAGGGTGGTCGTTAAGAAAAGAAAATTCTAGGCTGCCCTTCAAATCGGCTCCAAATAAATCGAAACTAACCCCACAATTTTTTCAGATTTTTATTTTAACGCTTAACCCTTGACCACAGAGGATGAAATTTTCCATTTAAAAAGCACGGGGTTCCGTGGTCTTTTCCAGTGATTATTTCACTGTAGGATTAATTATTGGCCTGAAAATTTTTAATCCTCACAAATTAGTCCACGAGAATGCTAGGATTTTTTGACAAACCCATTTTTGATTGAGATACTGGGAAAAAAGTAAGAATTTAAAAATTAAAAAAAATAAATAAATAAATCCAAAAAATTGAATAACTCAAGTAATTCTTGTAATATCCATAATCCCTACGTTCATACCATAGAGGCATCTCCTATGAACAATTAATAGGACCAAACATTTCAAGATTGATCCAACGGTGGTTCTGATTCTTCACGACAACCGAGTGATTTTTACCCACATAGCCCCTTAAACCCGCATTCATAGATTTGTAGAAATACTCATAAAGATGACTGAAAGTAAGTTGAAATCCACGTTAGACGATCAGATCTTTAATTTTAGTTTTTCGTTCATGCGATGATGAATAATTTTTTGCAATTACCTGAAACGTTACCGAGTATGACATGGAGACTTTCATAGATGGCTTACCGCAGTACTTACAAGTTTTCAATTCAGAACTTGACATACACATATATATATATATATATATATACCTGCAAGGAACTTGAGGAGCCACGATGCTCGAGAGATCAAACCACTTAGGAAAACTCCCTCCCTTTTTCCACAAAACGTCAACGAATGAGGGAAAACGTCTAGAAGCGTTTTCCAATTACGAGAGGAAACTCCTAAGTAAGCTTTTTTCCGTAGCTAGCTCTCGTCGATCCCATTTATACAACATCTTTTGCTTCCCTTGCCGAACCCTTCACCCGCAAGTCAGACAGAAATTGAGATAAGAATAAAATTGATTCAGATTTAAAACCGTTTAAAATCGATTCCTGGAAGCACCGATCTTCTTGGATTAAATTCATGGTAGGTAAAGTACGACTCGGCAAGAATTTCAACTGCATACCACACTAGGCATTTCTTGGCACGTGCTACGAATTTATGGAATACCTAATTCCGTTCGAAGTAACGCGGCTAAGCCGTAACATTTTCGTTCGGAAAAACAAACCGGAAATATAAATATCCGCAACTTCTTCATATCTTATCTCTATTGAGAGTCGAATAATTCTTTGCTAATTAATAAGTATAACAAATTTAATTAGTATCAGTTGCTCAAACTTGAGACCATATTACTAAATATTGAGTATGCTAGGTGGATCTGGGCATGTGTCGTATAAGAATTTCCATGGGGGTGTATACACCTTGGGAATAATTTCTTCCGAATCACTGGTGTGCTTGTGAACGATTATTCTATCGACTCATTTTTTTCAGACGTGATTACTGGTATTTTGAAATGTAATTCAAAATTATTCTGGGATTTCATGGACGTCGATTTGCATAAATCGATTGCACAGAAGAAAATTTTTTCAAATTTTGAAGTAATATTCTACGCAATGTGATCTCGAGGAAAGAGATAATTATGATATTTGATAAATTTCATTCCAAGATACGACATTTTTTGGTTTTTTTTCTTCTGTAAACGTTGAAAAAATAATTTTACATCCTCATAACAATGGGAGATTGACCTCATCTCACTATATTATTGATTTATCCGGAAAATCACATAATTTTGGAATATTTTCTAGAAATTAAAAAAAGTTACGATCAACGATGCTATGGATCTGTGCCCTGCAACAACCACTTTTCTTCGATAGATTCAATGTGTGTGTAAGGTGTGAATAGGTTCATAAAACCTGAAATGATTTCTCAAAATGCGATTGATTACCTACGAAGAAACTAAACCCATGAAAAATTTATCCAAAACTTTAAAAGTAATTTGGAAAAATAGAAATTGCGAATTTTTCATCAATTTCAACTATTTTTTTATTCATTTTTTTTTTTTCTACCGGTACCTTAGGTATGTCTGATAGTTAAGAGACTTCCATTTCATTCTTCTATACCCCAACTATAACCTACATGCCAGAATCTTGAATAATAGAACCAATGCACCGTTTCTCTGTGACCGTTGGTATTTCCTTTATGAAATGCCTGACCAGAATCCACTCGGTCTATACGTGATTGCTGCAGTAGGTACCTATACTAACACCAGTTGAAAGTATGATTAATTAAACATACTCGTAGGACTAGCCGAACCCAAAACTAAAGGACCTTCATTTTCGCGTTGGTTGTTTCACGAGCAAATACTAAATAGCAACGAAGAGAGTTCAAAGGGAAATCTATTAACGATTGAATGGTTCGTTAAATGGTTAGTCCCCGTACAGGCAGGATAGTTCGTAAATAGAAAGAGCAGCTAACAAAAATTACCTGAATGAAAATTGCTGTTTGTACGATTTTCGGAACACCGTGCAATTATAACGAATTATAGAAACAAAGAATAACATTCCTACAGTTTTGCGTTAGACATGATGAGCTTGAAACGTAATAACATCATGATATTCTGAACGAACGGAGTTTCCAACTTTACAAACCATCTGGAAAAGATGATGAGAGAAAGAGGAAGAGGGATAGGAAAACGTGGGCGGAGTGTCGAGGCAATTACACGTGAAGTTAACTAATTACTAAGTGTGGAATGCAAACTATTTTCAACGCCAAAGGTTTGGCACTACACTTTAGGAATGGCTCGCTAATTTCTTGATTTCCTATTCAAGCTGCATACTTATTACGAAGTTTCAACGAAGAACTTGTCATCTGTTAAAGAGCACCAGATATAATTTTAGCATTGAAATGAACTGGGATGAAAAATTTCATCGAAAAACAGTGTGAGCCAAATTATGGTTCAATTTAGGGTGGTCCTTATTTAGGTTTAGGGCTCGGACGAATTTTTTTGCAGGCGCCTCTCCAAATCGGCTTCAAATAATTCAAAAACAAGTCCCTGAGCTTTTCAGATTTTTATCTCAACTTGGACCCCTCCCACCAAGAGGGTGGATTTCCCCTTTAAAATAGACGTGCTTCGGCTATATTCTCGGTTAAATTATCACACCTCGCATTCGAGTTTTTGGCAATCTCGTTGATTTGACTTCGAGCGAATGTGATGTTGACTGTAACTCAGGTTGCGGGAGTGAAACGTGAAATGGCTGAAATTTCGAGTAAACGAAACTTAATGAAAAATTAACGAGTTACTTTAGAACTATTTTTCAGTACAGGCTCTTTATTTTGCACGATACAAATTTACTCTTTTAATTGAGATTGCGGACTCCTTATGGTGACCATACATTTAGTAACAAGCTGAACTCAAATACCCTACAATACAAGAAAAACCACCGCAGCATGATGGGTCACCCGTTATAGTCGAACACTGCAATAGAAAAGCATCAATCAACAACCGGACGATTTTTTGTAAAATCAAAGTTGTACTCTCCGTAGCAAAAAATTTATTTCAAAAGCATACGTGATGATCGTTTTACATGTTCTTTTGCACGTATAATTCTAAAATTTCACTTTATTCACAGAGAACCTTATTCTTTCATACATACCCGTTGTCCACGAGTTGCGCATCCTGATGAATACCGCCAACCTGTATATGGCCAGCCGACACGCGTGCCAGCTATCATCGTTACCGAAATGAATAATAACCCAAGGAGAACAATCAGCATAACTTTCGACATCTTCGGTCTGGATATGATTCAAATTGTTGACTAGGCTGCAACATTTGATTATTGATTTTATCTCACCTTGATAGCAGAGAAAAATGTAACTTGGCAAAGCATAATGATATCGATAACATAATTGCAGTTGAAGTCGTATTCTCTGATGGATTATTGGGTTTTGTTAAAAATCAGATATCAGTGACGGCTACAGTGAACAATGGAGAAAGGAGTGATTAACAAAGCGATTTGAATCATCGAATGATTATCGTATTTTCATGCCGTTGATTCTAGGTATATTATTATACTATAAGCGTGGGTATGCGACTTGAAAATGGATTGACTTTCCCAGTTTTACAGACGAAGATAATAAATTTGATCGAAATATGGCACTATATTTTTTCCTTGAAAGTAAAGTTATTCTGCTATAAGGATCCGTCTTATTTTTCAAAGTCAGTTAAAAATGTCATAAATGACAATTCTTTACGAGGATCTTCGTGGTTCTAATTTGTTGCGAAATGTTTGTTCGACAATTGAGGGGATGGGCGGAATGACGATATGAGTTGAGTTGTACAGTTTTTTCCGGAGATTGCATAAAAATGATCAGTGACCATAGATTTACATTATATGTATATTTATTTGATGAAAATGGGTTGAATATTGAAGGGTTAAACTGAACAGCTTTTACCGAAGAACGGTATAACCCAAGTTATTTCGTTCTTTCAAATATTTCTAGATAAAATGATATGGAAACATCGAAGTGATGTTTTCGGATGATCACTCAGAACGCGAAACGTTTCGGGTGTGTAAGCGTATTTTTGATAGCGCAGGGATTATCGAAGAAATTTCGGACATTGCTTCAGTAGGTTTATCGTCGCCAAAAATAGATGATCTACGAACTTTGATGAAATTTATGTCAAACGAAGCGCGGCTGTGTTATCAGAATAAGTTCGAAGAAGCATCTGCTAAAATTCGGGAGTAAACTGTTAATACGTAAACTAGAGTTGAAGAAAACGATATATTATAGGTATGAACAGTTTGTTGTATTATTGTTTATAACTGTTTATACTCATTATCAGAGTTTTTCGTGAAAATAAAATGTAAGATACAGTGAAAGACAGCTTTGTTATCTGGACGAACGGTTTAACTCGAAAACTTAATTGTTCGTTCATTGTGACTGGTTTGACCTTTTTGTGGTTATATTTATATAATCAAAAGCATTATTATGTACTACCATGCTATGTCAAATTATATAAGGATGCGTTTAGTTCATCTCAGTTTCTTACGCTTTTCTCATTTATCTAAAAATTACGTTTTTCGAGTTATACCGTTATCCCGTCCATCCCCTCGATTGTATTCATCCAATCAAAATTCGTAAGGTTTTATGGACCCTTAGAAGCAAAGAGACTTAAATATTTTTACACCCGTCAGCTACGATTGTATGTTGTTCCGTGTTACCAACAATTACTATTTTCAGTAAATTTATCGCAACATATGTAACAATAGTAAAGTGGACTTGGTCAAGGGCCAATTTCTCGGGAAAACTATCAACTCGATTGTTCGTGTGTTCAGAATTCAATTCAATTTCACACAGAAGGAATAAACTAGTAGAATTCGAACTTGGAATGCAGCTTTTGGGAACAGTCAAAGCCTATAAACTGCAATATGCGGCTCTGTGCGTTTTTTGACAAGTATCTAGCGATAACTGCGTTTCGCAGATTAGGGGCTGGTCCATAACAAAGACAGGGTCCATATTGCCACCACCTCCTCGATATAAATGTATAGTAATAATAAAATGCTCACTCAAATACTCGTGAACGCTTCTTCTTCCACCGTGTTGACTTCTTTCGATTCTGCTGGCTGCGTGTAGAAAGTCTTGATTGGAACTCGCTTCGTACTGAATATGTTATTATAACTGCTGCTTCTGACGAAGTGTCTTCTGCTTTCATAATAAACTTTATCACAGGCTGTGATAAACACGAAACTTGGTTCCGTCAATAACATAAATTATCTTATCCCCCCGGGAATCCCCGGAGAAATATTTTGTCCTGTTTTGCCGCAATACGCCCTGTTTTCTTGTAGTGTCGAAACATGCCATTTTTCCTCTCCATATTTGTTTTGCCAATAAGAAACGCTTTTTTCGATAAGAGCCATTGATATTTACTTTTATGCACTTATAATTTGACAACGTCATTTCATTTGTAGCTATTCATGTATAAAAACTATTTTCATTTTTTATACATATGCCGAATATCAATTCGTTATGGATTGGCAATTCACGCTATCTATCATCGCCTCAACATAACGCACAACAGTTCAACGAGAACGATTAGCATAACTTCTGACATCTTCGGCCTGGATATCATTCAAATTGTCATCTGCGACGATTATTAATCAGTAATTACCTGATTTCACCTCCATGACATTGAAATTTGACGATTACGAGATAAAAGAATACCGAGTTGTCAGAGAAATCGTATTTTCTTCGCGGGTTAGTAGCCATTGTTGAATATGAAATCACAGTAAGGGTTACAGTTAACCATAAAGAAAAGAGTAATTACCAAAAAAAAAAAAAAAATTGAAATCATTGAATAATTATTCGCTGTACAGAGAGATTCTGAGTAAAGTTGACACGCCTACGGTAGGCAATCGCGAAAACGCCTGCATACAGACATCTCGTACATCAAACGGTTGGGTTTTATTTTCCGTATAGTGTTGGCGGGTTGGTTTGAAAAAAAAAAAAAAAAGGTTCGAGTAGGTGTATACATATTTCACTGCATTTATTAAAAATACATAGAACACCCAATTAAATTTTTGTATACTTGCTGGCAGCGCCTTCTTCGTTAATATACAAGTTTTGATAATTAGCGAATAAAGAGAAAAAGCTGTCAATTTACGGAAACGAATAAGTATATATCCTTTCACAACGCGTGCGTACCACCATACTAGGTAGCTAAGTTCTATAGCTGCAGACTTAGTCGGAATATGAAAATATTACGATCACGTATATACATGTAGGTACCTACACGCAGCATTTGGAAAAAGTTGTTTTTCTGCCCATTGACAGAGATCAACGAGGTAGTTTCATTCGAACGAGAAAGCGTAATATAATCCACTTTTTGACGTAAACAAAATTCAGTAGTCGGAACTTTCGGTTGAAAAATAACTAAATCATTCAAATGTACAGCAGTAAATTGATTATAAGAGAATTTTGATATTGTGATAGCACTAAAAAAAAAATTCCATCTTCATCTATAAGTACGAATATATTAGAAGATTGTCATTTTTTCGCTACGTAATTCGACAATCTAAATATTAAAATATTTTTATTCTTGTATATTTTTATTTTTACTGATACATTAATGAGGTAATCTGAAGAATGATTTACGAGAACACGACACACCTATCGATTCCTTTAAGAATACTCCAAAATCAGTCTTTACTACGATTTTAGTAACAAGGGGAGTATAATTAATACTAATTTAGTCTAAATAAACGATAATTGAGCGATCAAACGAACTTCTCTGAAGTGAAGTTCGATCGTATTCGATTTTTTATTCAGTAATTACTTGGGATACGATGTAACAATTACAATCCATATTTCTTTCTTAGTAAACATTTTCTTGAACGATAATTATTCTTTACTTATGATTTTAATATCACCGTAGAGAAATCTTTGTCGTGGGTTTCAATTGGTCGATTGTAAAATCTTGCAAATACTTGTGAATTACTAAACCAACCTGCGGTCCTTCTGATGGTTCCTAAATCTGATTGTGAACCTTTTGCTTTAGCAGCAGAAGTAGAAGCATGCCGAACCGAATGAGCAGTGAATATCGAAATATCTACCTCTACCACTTTTACAAAGTACAGATTTAATCCACCTACTTATAGCGTGTGTTGATACAGCTTTGTGTTGCTTTTTTGTTGATAAAAACAGAGTATTTTCATTGTTTTTTAATTTTTCCGTAACTTCCATATATTTTTTCAAGACTGTAGCTACACATATTCTAGTATCCTTTACAAAATTATATAATATCAATAGAGGCTGTACCCGGCCTGGTCCTGAAGTTCTAATCATATCAGGAATTTCTATTTCCATTCTATGGGGCTTTTGTTTTATGTTCCCCACTTTTATACTAGCTAAAGTTTGAGCCCTATGGGCAGTGCATGAAGCTAACAATGTAACAGTATTTTTTGTTTGATATCAAATCCAGAGAATCTAATGGCTCCTTTTTTTCTTAAATATTCTATAACTATAGACACATCCTAGGTATGGGAATATTTTGGCATAAAATTTTAGTGAAGACCAGTGTACAGTGAATGCGTATACTTTTTCAGTTTTTTAGTCTGGCATCCAAGAGAAATACCATTCACATTTTGAATTATCTTTACTAGCGAACAAAGCATCTCATGATAGGTTTCAACATTTTTGTAAATGCATATGGAGCTGATGAAAGCCGATTAGGCAAGCATGTGAACTGTTGAAATTTTCCTTGAAATTTGAATCTTAAGTATTTTCGACTACTTTCATGAACAGGTACTAAAAAATATTCATCTTTCAAGTCAATATATTACCCATATAAAAATTTGGAAAAATTAATTAGGTTGCAGTTTTTATACTCTCCATTTCAAAATGTTCAGTGAATATAAATTCATTCAATTTCTTCAAATTGAGAATGAATCTATGTGTTCCATCAGATTTTGGAATTAAAAAGTAACTCGATATAAATTGTTCTTTCGATGGTTTACGCGACTCAATCACTTCCTTATCAATTAGCGACCTTATAACTTTTTTATACATTTTAGTTTCTGACCCGGAATGATATTTTTCTTTTGATTCATTTAACTGATTGATGGTTTTATAAAATTTAATTTTATACCCAGTAACGCACCCAATGTCATTGAAAATCGATCCGAGAATCATTAAGGCAGATCCAGTCAATTGCTGTCTTTCGACTAGGTGACTGTCTCTCTTTTGTACAGTTTCTTGCAGCGTAGCATATATTTCAGGATTCAGTTTTGGTGCATCTATGCCTATCGGTCTAGGATACTTTTTTAATAAATTTTCCTTGTCTTCATTAGTAGTGCCATTTTTTATCCAATACTTCCATCTCTTCTCCAGCTTTGAATGCAATTGTACATTTTCGCTATTCGTCTCCGATGGATCCTCTCCCAGAACATTTACAATATCATCCCTGAGAGGCTTTCTCATCTTGTGGCTGACTCTCATGGTCCTGCGTTTTTCCTCCTTCTTCTGGATTTTCTACGTTACAAATAGTATCGAATATTTTTTAATTACTAATTCAGCATTTTTTATTTCAAAGGTTGTTTTACTTTGAAACACTGTATGATCTATAGCGGGGCGAGGGGGGAACTACCTATATGTAATCTCGAGAATGAGGTATGCAATATAATACTGTATTCATTCTACACCTCATTTCTGAGCTCTATATGATACAATGCAATCCCCCAAAATCTCGGTTGTGAAATTGAAAAATATGCGAATTTTCAGATTTTTTTACTATTATATTCGTGAATAGTATCGCTTGAATGACTTTGTTATGTATATGTATGCCCTGGATGCATCCAACTCTTCAATTATCTCGAATTGTTGATATAATGTCACACATATATTCTTGTATTCGAGATAATTGCGTTGAGAATTATTATTCTAACTGAAGGCTAATAACGTTGAACCGGTGTATGAAATTGAGTTCATGGCTCCACGCTCTCGTTTCTGGCACACATCGTTATTAGGCGTGACGTTACGTCGCCTCCAATGACTAATTAAACAATCGGCTAGTTTCGGTTGACTATACGTGATCTACATACGTGAATAATAGTCTCTGGATAACGCAGTACCACCTACCTAAATTTACTGAGCAAATATTATTCGTAATTTATTTCACGCATTCAAATTCTATGCAAAGACCGATGAGTTATTAAAAAGTAAAAAAAAAAGAAGAAAAAAAGAAAAAAAATCATCGGGCTCAACTCATTTCTCTCATTTAAATCGGATCTGACCACAAATAATGACAAATAGCCTCCCATAAGCCGGCCGTATGAATAACTGTTGCATACCTATATACCCGTGATAAATGAAGTGTAATTAAATGAATAAATTTACATAATTTGTCTACTTTTCAAATATCGATTTTCAAAGTCATTAGAGAATCTGAAAATTCTGACCAAATGGTCAGCTCATAGAGATTGAGACTGTTATACCTGCTCTGAGTAATAATACGGAATAAAAATTTTTAAGTAGTGAATAAATATGGAATTGATATGGCGGTACGAAGGTATACCTGTGTATGTACTTTATTTGAAATCCATATGAAATGTAACAATGCAATAGGTAGTATTGGAGGAATATAATATTTCGACGATTAAACTACTTGAAACTTTTACAATTGTGCATCGTCTCTGGATCCACTTTCAAGAATTCTATACTGTAGTAACTTGGACGAGTAAAAAGATTGGATGAATAAAGTTCGAGGAGATAGAAGATAGATGAGACATGGGAGACAGGAGATAAGATATATTCCCGTAAGTACCTACATAGACGCATAATACCTACCTCTTCTGCAAAAGCGTAGACATACCAACCATACAGTGAACAGATATAGGTATGCGAATATATTTTCTAAAGAGGTAAGGGTTTGCGTATGAGAGAAATATTTATCTGTCAATTTGTATAATATCTACTTTAACAGCTCAGACAGCGATGTGGTAAATGAAAAGTTTATCGTTGTTTGAATCGTAGCAACTTTTGTCCGAAATTCTACTTCGTGACGTAAACATTGAACTTAAATACGGCGATGTAAATTACGCCAGAATAATGAAATGAAATAATATGGAAAGAATTATATTAGGCACGTATACATTGGTTTGAAAACCAGTAAGAAATTATTTGTCAAAACAAGAAACATAAAGTCATAGTTTCCACGTGGCAAACAAAATATTTTTCCTTTTTCGTTTCTTTTTTTATTTCTCCAAAGAGCGATATCATCGACTGACTTTTGTTCTTTCGAGAAAATCATTTTTCTTGATGCAGAAATAGCTATAATGCCATGTGTTACAAACATGTGGATCCACATCGGTATACATATCTACATACTGTGGGCCAGAAAGCAAACGTTAACCTCGCGGTGATATGTATGTACGTGCCATCTTCGCCAGCGGACGTGGATGCCTATTCAAACTCCAATTACGAGATCCAGAAACTTTTTCTGTGTATGTGTTCAAAAGCCCTGCAGCCACGACACGTCTGATGCCGCGCCGTAAAGGGTGCAGTTCCTCTCAGCAGAGGAGCGAATTACATATTATATACATAGATATATATATATAATATTATATCTAGAGCTGCTAACTTTTGTTTATACAAATGATTTCTTTGTTTTAAACAATTCATTAATATCTGGTTGTGAGAGAATTTGATGGAACTGGTAAAAGCCGAGTACAGGCGGTATATTATCGCGGTAACAAAATTTTATGGTAAGTGCAATATGCATAATGAATATTATATACAACATTTTTTCTTTTTTTTCTTCCTGGTAGATAACTATTTTAAATTAACGACAACCAGTAAATATTCATAATAAAACACAATCTACAAATTATATCGATGTCGAAAAAGTTCCTGACTAAACATAACGCTTACCCAGAACCAATCACTCCCCCCTGCAGCCTCTTATATTATATCTGAATAATATTTTTCAATAGGCAATTTCATTAAGGTTGAAAATTTTGTTGACATAAAATGATGGATCTAAAGCATCAAATTTATCCCTAATATGTCCTGAAAAATTTCGTCAAAGAGATTGCACAGGCAAAGTAGAGCCTGCTTAAACAGATGTGTATCTATACTATGCACTGTTCAGATTTCACTGTCTGACCAACGAGCGGCTCGACTACTTGCGTTAGGTAAGCGGAGTATAAACCCAATGTTACGATGTTACCTTTACCCAAAGTGACTACATGCTCGCAAGGCGTTAAAGTCACTGATGGAAGAGAGATAGAGAGAGAGAGACCTTTACCCAAACGTCATTAGAATTTTTATCTTTTTTTTTTCAAAACGAGTCGTGAATGAGGAAAGTTTTTTGTTGTTGTTTATCTTTCATTCGCAGTTCAATGATCCTCGTTAAGATGTTCTTGACAAATTAAAAGATTGTGTAACTTGGTATCAGTTTGGTAAAAAAGTTTGGTAATTTTGATACGGATAATGCTATGGTACGAGGCTTGATAATGTCAGGTGGACTCGGGTTTCTCGTAATTTGAATGTAGCTCCGCAAATAAACTCGGTGTAGAAACTTGTGTTAGTAACGGTAGAGTGCTGTGCCAACGCCCTAGTGAAATTAACAAACTACCACTCTCTGCAGTGAACGGTGTAAATCATATGGCATATATATTTGGGCGATTCGCGGTAGAGAAACACGATTAGATATACTACTAGCTCTAATGCGTTGAGTTTTCGCGATTTTGAAAGCACAAACCTATCTAATCCGTTACTCTTATCTCTTGTCGCAAGGATGAACGTTTTCTGTAGCCTGGATACATTTTAACCAGACGATGATGCGTTTCTGATGATCCACATCGGGACGGCACCTTTTCGTCTATATCTCAGTACCGATATTCCAAAATGAAGTAGAACCTGGCTGGAATAGAAGAAGTGGAAGAAATTAAGTGGAGAAGAAAACAAAAAAAAAGAGAAGGAAAAACTGAATACTGCAGACGAAGAAATAAAGAGAGAGAGAGAGAGAGAGAGAAAAGACAAGCCGCAGACTGCAAAGAGTGGATTGCCAATGCTAGTGAATTCTCGTGGAATGGCCCTTGGGCGACGCACGGTGCAATACGACACCCGAGGCATTAGAAAATACGTCAGTTGCGGATTCTCACTAAGCAAAAGTTCGGCGACGTGGAAAGGCGCTTACCTAGACCCACTTTCTAGATATTCTGTGGACTTAACTGGTGGTGAATATAAAGTTCGGGAAAAATAAAAGAAAGAAGAGAAAAAATGGAGGGAATTTCTTTTGCCCGTAGTTTGAAAGTTTTTCAACCTTTGAGAGGGAAAAAAAATTCAAAAGGTTGATCTGTATATGCTTCCGCAAGTTTTTGTTACTTTTTTTTCCTCTCCAAATTCGAGGAATTTAATTTTCCCTTAACTCAGTCCAAATTATTCACGAATATGAATCATTTACTCTTTCCTCTTGGAGCTGGATGGTATACAAAAATACTAATGTCAAGCCCTTTTAATACTTGAGGGCAAATAAATGAACTAAGGAATTCGTCGCCTTGGGGAAACGTCGCGGAAAAACCTTTTCGTTGGCTGACCGAATCAGGCCAAGCCTTCATTCATTAAAAGGTAACTAACGGTTAATTCGCTCTGAAACATTAATCTCACTCAAGGGCGGACGCAGGGAGAACTTCTTAATATTTAACCGCGACCCTACCAGCGTACCTGGATTAGCGTTGGTACGTCTTGGGTAAACATGGGATACTCGCTAAATTCACATACGGTTCATGTGAGCTTCTACCAGCCGCAGCGTGTATCTACGGTACACAACATGACCATCCTCGAGCTTAGTTTACTATTGAACGTCAGTTACCATGCAAATATCCAGTTAACGGTAGCCGTAGTTTGCCAAAGTTTAACACAAGTCTTAAAAAATTAATATTGCATAAAATCACATCCTGTATTCATACACACACCGGGATAGTTCAAGGGGAAACGTTCCTAACTTTCGCCTGATAAATTTAGTAACAATTGATTCACGGGGGGGTCTATGGCTGTAGCCGTACCGTAGAATATTTTTTACTATGAGATTTCGTGAACTGATTAAAATACAAGCTACGTCAATCTCGCCGAATCATTTTCATGATTTATATAGAAAAGTTTGAGCCAAAAAACTTGAACCTTGTGACGCAAGGAGCTTTTTTGGCTCATTTGTAGATAACATTCGAAGAGATTCACCGGCCTCTTTCAAATTCAAAAACTTTATTTTCATGGTGCAAATTATTTTGCAATTTTAGTTAAATCATACACGAAGCTTCACTCTCCTCGAAAGGTTGAACGCTCTTGAATTAGGACTTCAGCAATCTGAACTTTCACAATTTGAGAAAAATCATAAAAGGAAGTGAAACTCTTTTGCTGTGAACCAATTCAGTGGTGTTTGGTTCTACTCGGAATGTAAGTACGTACCATAGATCAAAGCAAAGCTCATATATAGAATATTGTAAGCTTGTGCAAGCAGTGCTGCATTATTTATCCAAACTGCATTCTCCCACGTATGTGTTTACGAAGCTTTGTGACTACTTTACTTTGTGAGCTTTCGTCTCAGAACCGCACAATCCCTACTTTGATAGTTAAATTTCACCTTTGTTACAGCTATCTCGTCTTGAAAACGCCGTTCTTCTTAGAACACAATCTAGGCTAACGAAAAACAACGTGGTTTCTAGTGTCTATCAGTGAACTAAATCTCCTAAGGCAAATGTAACGGCATAAAGAATATTTCAGATAGCAAGATCTATCTTCGTCATTGTCATAACAAATCGTTATCTAAATTTCTGAACGAAAGGCTCGGCTTATACCGAATGAAAAATTGGTAATTAAAAAAAATACAGCATCTCCTCGAAGTATTGGAACAAATGTTGATCGTAAAATATGAGGCGATGGTAATACTACGTACCACGATGGGCACATAATATACATATTATACATATACACCTATAAAAGGAAATCCCCGATGAGTTTCGCACAATGTCTGTCCCATTGGATGGTAAAGAGAAAAGCGAAATTTAACCCCGTTTACTACCTCCCTCGTATGCCCTAGCGTGCGATATTTCGTATATGGAAAAAGGAATTGCGCCAATATATCGAACGGTTTATAGATGTTGTACGAAGCGAAGCGTGGACGTACGCGTTTGAAATAAAATAACATCATTCAATCAAAATTTTTTCCGTGAACCAAACTCTGCGAAATTCTGCATCATATGTATGTATCTGCGAACGTACCACGTACTATATGTACCACATCTGTGTGGCAAACCTCCCGTATATACGTATGCTTTCCCCAAGCGCCTTTTCGTAATCGGGGTTAATTATGCTGGTATAAAACCCAGATCCAACCCAGCCGCATTACTGTTTTAAAGTGGAGTTAACAGCAAGCTCGCTTCATTACCAGCGTCCCTTCGGTAGGCCAAAGCAAAAGTAATTCGAAAAATCTCTCTCGCTGTAGGTAGTGGAATTTGGGCGAATCAATAATCCGATACTTTGGTTAATTTTGAACTTACTAAAACCTACGGCAAGGTAAGAGGTGTAGAGATAATTTAATTGTGCAAGGGGGATGAAATGTCATGCAGGACTTCGTTCTGTGCCAATCTCCGTTGTCCTATGCTCACTTTTGACAGTTTTTGTGAATTCTTGAGTCCGAAACTAATCGAATAGAAAGACCCGCATCGTCATCTTGAGGGCTTTGAATTTTTAACATAATTTTTAAGGGTAGGTGGATTCGTAGTGCAAAAAAATACCTGGTTCAAACGGGCGTAATCCTCTTTCACGGTTAAATCCCTAGGGAGTACCTCGGTCCTGAAGAATCTAGCCGAAAAGCGTAACGATAAAAACTTTACCAGACTAATTGGGCCCGGAGCAAGAAGTTGTAAACCCGACTGGGGATGTATAATTCAACTAAGTACATGTATATTTTGTTATATTAATAACAACTCATTCGTTCGGTCTTTATCCCACACTTATAATAGGTTCAGAAAGAAAAAAACAAAAAAAAAAAAAAAAGTCATAAAATTTTCGTTGGCAGGGGGTGCGAACCTTTTCTAAAACATGTTATTAGGGTTCTGAAATGTGGCAGGAAAAAACCTTTATTACGTCTTTTATTACCACAAGATATAAAACACAAGATACATAAAAACTCTCGTATAGTAAACGGTTAACTGAGTTCGGAAAGTGGAAGAAACGAAATGTTGTGCAATTTTTATTGGATAAAAAAGATAGATTGTGTAGGTACGTAGTACTTGGTACAAACCTCGAGTTTGCCAAAATTTTCTACACCCCATGTACAGATTTAGTGTGATTAATCTGTCCACTTGTTTATCATCGCATCTAAATGATCGCAGGCGTCTGTATAATATGTAGGTACCAAAAGACTGTAAATTCGAGTCCGCGGACGTAGCCTAAAGCTCAGCTTACATTCGACACTTGTTGCACGATACAATTTCCTCTACTGTGCGATACTTATCTCAGTGCAGTGTACCTATCGCTAATACGAATACTCGATTATAAGTTACTGCTAATTAGATCGTACACGGTATAACGCACACTGCAGAGCAGAACCTCGGTTATGAATATGCAATGAGTGTCAAATGTATGGAAATGTCTCAAGGGGTGGGTCTACAGATTTTTACCGACCCCGTCGAATTTCTCGAATTTCTTCGGAACGGGGCTATCAATCGGACTGTCTTTTTGGCAGCCAATGATTGACGAGGGATGAGTTCGAGCTAGGAAGTGAAAATCAATTGAATCTAATTTTTTTTTTTTTTTCATCTCAAATTGTTCTTAATTCGACTTATATCAAAGCCTAGTATGCCAGAGAAACTTAGCAAATGACTATACTTGAAGTAGACTATATTTTCGGCAAGAACTATTATTTCAAATTGATATTTTCCCTCATACTCTGCATGATGTAGAAACGTGTTATTCACTGTGGGCATCAACAGTTCGAAAAAATTGATTTTCACTTCTTACAACTTTTGTATAGTTGCGAATTTTAGCCTATTTTAAACTCAGTTTCCGAAGAATTGTGGTTTTCAAGGTAGGGAGCATGGTGTTCAAAGAATCAGTATACACTCATTTCAATTTCCTTTTTTTTTTTTTTTGTAATAACGTAGCAATTTCACAACTATCATTGAAGTGATTGAGTGAATTTTTGATTAGAAATTTCGTCGAGCAGATATCAACAATTATACTGTAAAATAGCAGGAAAAGAGGGACTTTCTTTTTTTTATTTTACAATAACGAGTTTTTATTTTACAACTAAGAGTTATCTGATACTTTCGATTTTCTACCTACCATCGTACAGTGTATTCCAAATCGTCATAAATTGTCCGGGTATCGAATCGCCCGTACGTCAACACTTCGGAGTAAAATTATAAAAAAAAAAAAAAAGAGTTCAAAAAGAGTCTTCTGTATTCAGAACTTATTTTTAGCACATGGCCATCTCTTCGAAATATATGAAAAATTATGTACGGAGACAACCGATGTAATTTCAATGCTTGTCCTTCGGAACCGCAAATAGCATTTTTATCAGAACCAGTACAGTTCTTAAAAATATTTTCTATACGATATTTTCTACTTCTATTCACGATCAGCAGAATTGAAAAGAGTCTGCACGGTGGAAGAAGAAGTGATCACACGTCGTGTTCTAGTAAATATTACATTATTACGATTGGTCCTAATAAAAGATAGCTCTATCTCGCCGTACAGGTGAAAAAGGGGTTTTATTCCGTCCCAGATATAGCGCTTTTCTATTCTATACACGGCGAGAAAGCGTTCTTTCATTCGAACCCATCCAATATGTTGTATACAGGGAAAGGCAGAGTTTCTTCAGAACGACATATACAGGTTTGCGAATTGAGCCATATGCCTTTGAATCATCGTTAATTATTTATTTTGGATGACAACTATAGGTTCTATCCAGATTCAGATGCACGCGAAACTCTTCCTTCAATTTTCCCAAAACTGGGGACTGAAGAACTAGGACTTGCTAGGACGAACCAAAAAAGGATAAAATAGATGAAGATTTGCTGTGTTATCCCAGTTGTAATCGAAATTATATCAGTATATTCTATCTTGAACTGATACTATCACGATATCTGGGCATTTGAATCGTATCATGACCTAAAATGTGAAATTGACGCAATAATGATGAGTTTTTTAAGACCGATCCTCGATACTTGATAATAGTTGAAATTGGCGAAGTGCTGTAACTTCGATTTGAAATATCGCAATCGATGATTTTTTTTCAGTCCAAAGGTGTTGTACAGTGCTGTGAAAAGGTCATTTTGGTGAAATGAGGAAAAAGAATGAGCAGGTAATGAGAGAAGTGAATTTTATCTATGCGAATATGAGATGAATAGATGAGAATTGAGTCGAAAGTTTCTTAGCAGTGATGGTAGACGAAAATATGAAAATCAAGATGTTATATAGCTATTTGAAAATTGAATAAACTTTTGAGATATTTTAATATTCAACGTTTATTTCTCAAGCTTCAGGGAATAGTTTGGATGTTGAAAACGTCTTGAAAATTCGGTTCTTTATTTTACCTCCTTTTTATTTTTTATTCGAATTTTCATTTTTTTTTTTTTTTCTCTCTATTTTATTTTATTTTAGTTTTTTTGTTTGTTTTATTAACAAACTTTGTTGTACCAAGTTACTTAAAACTCTTTCTACACTCGAGAGAAACTATTATAAACTATTATAAACTATATGCTGTTTCCCTTCGTATAACTTTCAGCTATCGACTTATAGATTTTTTGAAAAATGTCTATAACAGCCTCTCTTTTCATCGCAGCTTATTATCCGGAATGAGATTGGATTCGAGAAGGACGAGGATAAAAAAAAAATAAAATTGAAGAAAAAATCATAATAAATTCTAATAGCTTTAACACGTGACGCTTAAAACCAACCCTCAATTTTTAAGAAACGAATCAATTTCTCTAACAGCCTGCTATCGAATGTCTTCAACTTGTACGAGGGCCCCAAAATTTTTACTATTACTTTCATTAGACGTTTTTAAAGTCGGGATCAAGGGCTGATGGATTCTCTTTAAAATAAGTTTATTCCTGATGATTTTTCGAGTCGATCTATTTTCATTTCATTCTCGTCTGCAGTAGGTATAATACGAACACCTCATTTGTAAGCGATTGAATATCGGGCAACTCGTAAATACTTAAAAAAAACTGTATATTGGTAGACCTTTTTCACACTCTCATCGTCGCTTTCCACGAACCATTTTATCCCTTCAGTAATTTTTGGTACGTCCCACGTAATGTTCGCAGCTTAGCACGATTCTATTCCCGCGCAACTTCTTGTGTATAGGTATAGGTATACTTATATAGCTAAAATATATCTGTAAGGAAGATTGACCCTTGCTTGGCTGGCTCAACATCTCTTACCCCCTTAAGATCCTCGTTTTAGGGTCATCTTCGAAGCCACGTTTTTTATTCTTTCTTCACTGAAGTAGGAACGACAAAACGCTTTCACTTCGGTTATTCGGCTCGAAAATCAGTATGGGATTTATTTTAGATCCAGTTTACGCAAAGTGATAGAAAAAATATTGTGGTCAGAGATCAACCGCTTGGATATAGGTGTATTGGATTATAATTTACGACATGATAAAATTAGGTAGATGTGAATCATCAAATTGCATAATTTAATATGTATATGTATACAAGATTATGATAGGCCCGATCAAGAAAATTTCGGAACCACATCCATCGATAATAATTAATCACGATCAGTTCGTGTATTTATTGATGAGAATCCGACGAACGTGTAAGAGAAAAAGAAAATTTTCCGGACGTTGAATTTCGTGTAAATAAATGTTTGGCAAAAAGCAATACAAAATAGAGAGCCTGTTTCTCTTGAATAAAACATTGGTTGGATTCGGGAGAACGGGAGATCGAGGAATGGAAGAAACTCAACAGATGTGCTACTTAGAGCAGGCATTTGTCTTGAAAAAAAAGAAGAAAATAAAGGAAAAAAAAACAGAAAAAGAAGCGAAATAAAAACAGTGGAAAAAAAAAAAAATAACGGAGGAAACTCGCCCTTGAGGCGAGCGACTAACCGAACCAACGAATCGACGACTATTCTCGCAATTCTCGGGGTATAAAAAAAAAATCTTTGAAAATGTTGGGAAACGTTAGAAAAATCTAATATAATTCCAGGTGCTACCGCCATATGAGGATCTCCCCTCAATACAGATATACTTTAATGTGGTTAGAAGTCTTGAGGTCCGAGGTATGGGTCTAGATATGATTTTAATTCCTTCCTACGGACGTGTGAATACATGCATGGTATATACCGTGAGAATCAGGTGAAACCGAATGGTCCATCCGCCCAGGCGTCGAATATTTGGTATTTTCAGGGGGATAACCACTCGTTGCGCTGAAAAATCCCTAGGTTGATCTTGGCGCGCGGTCGATCTGCCGAGTTTCATCGACCGCGCGCCAAAATCACCCTAGGGATTTTCAGTGGAACGAGTGGCTACTCCCATGAAAATACCAAATATTCGGCGCCTGGGCGGATGGACCATTCGGTTTCACGTGATTCTCACGGTATATATATCAGAAAAACTCACGTATATGCGTTGTGAATTCATATGAATTTTATCGGAGCATAGAATGAGGTATGAATTCCGTTTTACGTTAGTAAATGCAGTAAAAAAAAATTTTTCATTTCAAGCCATATATGTAGGTACTGTATAGAGGTTCGGCGAGGAATATTTTTCATCGTTATTATTAATGGGCGTAACACATATGATCGCGGTATGAATATATACATCGAAAATAGTGAGATATGAAAAAAAAAAAAAAAAAAATGGAATTTAAATGTATATTGTGCAGCGAGATTTGATGGACTTTATCGAACAGAAGGTGTGTAAGCTTGTAGCTATACTTTCGCCTCCGTCACACGATGCTGATAACAAAGACTTGGCGGCGGAAATATGCAGCACAAAAGACAACCCCCATTGATGTTGGCGTATCGTATCGTATCGTGGTACAATCGACAGAAAGGCTTTGACGTCAAGATGTTGTGGTATCGAGTAGCCCAGCTTACATCGAGCGTATGATGAGCAGATCTAGGATAGCGTAAAAATCGTGATTGCTGTTGGTGTATAAAAAGAAAGTTAAAAAGATTCTTCGAAAGAAAAATATTTGAGAAAAAACAACCGCAAAACGGGATGAATAAAGATCGGATATTCGATAAGAAATAATTTGAACAATAAATTTATCCCAAGTCATTGCGTATTACAGAATTTAAACCAATTGCGGCTATATGTTTATCATTTGATTAAAGATGTCAACGAACTTTGGTGGATTTAAATTTTTCATCTATTTCAATTATCTGAAGTTTTGAACGGCGTGAATTGAACATTTTTTTTTTCACTCTCCTCTCCTAAAAGAAAAAAACACTAGTCCCCTTTCGTTCAATTACTCGCTGGTATTAAATTGCGTAGATATTGAAAATTCACTACAAAAGCTGTTACCATACCGCCTGAGTCGAAATTACATATACTGTACTTCTGAGAACTGTTGAAAAATTTTTCGAACCGCAGCTAAAATGACAAGCGAGAAAATTTTGTAAACCAATTTAAAAATGAACAATAAACTGTGACAATCAACTTTCTACTGCAGCATGCTCTGCGTTTGGTAAATTTGACCCGCGATATTTGATTGACAGGAAGCCTGGTAGTTTCCCACTCCTGCAATCATGCACAATACAACATCGCCCGGGTTTTAAAACCCGGATCTTATTATTTCGCAAAATTTGTTTGTTCGAAAAATTAGGGACTGATTGCTCAAAGCGGTAAACTTTCCGCGTGGACATTACACGAGTGTCTACAGCTAGACGAATTTCAAAATTTTCGTTCAGTCACAATGTGGTAATAACTGGACCTTCATAACTGAAATCCAGGTCTCTAAATTGAGTGTCAATATATGATATGTCAAACCGTCGATAAAAATGAAAGGAAAATCATTGAGCCGCTAGTTATTTTTCCCTGATCCGATTTAATCTGTGGCATAACACTGATCAAGGAACTCGATATCACGAAAGAATCCGAAATTAGAAACCGATAATGGAGTGACATTCAGTCGAAGTGACGCGACGTTTCGTTCGAGCTGTGGACAAGCTCAATTGAAATGAAATTAATTGAAACTCGAGACTGACTCTATAGTCAATTTGATCTTCGGTTCTTGGAAACGCGTATGAATACAGCATGTTTTCGTTCCATACACGATACAAGATTGCAAGGGGCAACGCGTGTGACTCTGCGAACAGCTCTTCGGACTTCAGAACATTAATTATAATTTTTTTTTCACCACATTTTGTGGAACAGAATTGAATGCAGCTGGTCTGCAATGGGTAATAGAAAAGCAACAATGGATTCTGAATGTGTGGTAGTACAAGGATGTGAGTGGTTTTATCTCAAAGCTTGCCTCTCAGAGAGTGCAGGCTCTTTCAGGTATGGCAATCGGATTAGAGTATTAACCCTTTCCCAAGAAAATTCCAATCCACAGAAAGTACTCCAACTGACAAAACGCCATGTATCTACATTCGACGTGTATTATCACTATACCGAATTGCATCTTATAATATAAAAATGGAGAATTCTATCGAACCGCTTTTATGAATTGGGATGTCAACCATATCTCCTGGATAGGTGTGAATAGTTTTTTGAAGTTTGGTTTTCGCTAATATAAATTCATTCCACGAGACGAATTTTGCTAACTAAAAACCATTCGTTGCTGTCGTTAAAGCCACGTTGATGATTTTCGAAATGTTTTTTTACGAGCAGAACCGTATATACCGTATACGTAAGCGTACCTGACGGTAAATTTTTTTTTATGCCTGGCCACCGTCGTTCTAGGCATAGTTTTGTATAGATATATACTTTACGATGAGAACAGGTGTCGCTTTTCCAACGCGTTGACTATAAAACCTTCAGCATCCATCTAGCTATCAACAAATCACAAGAGGAATCGATAAATTTTAAATCAAACCCACATTCTGCGTATCGCAGTACGTTTTCGGATCGTTTATATCTCTACAAATGTTCATCGAGATTATTGAATAATGTGAACCAGTCGATGTGATACGTGGTTGTTAATGAAAATAAAATTATCCGAAGACGAAGAGCGAGGTGTTTATTTTTTCGACAATTTCATTGCAATTCGAATATAATTCGAAGGAAAACTTTCGTTGAAGTGAAAAATTTATAGAAATATCACAATGTGAGTCTAGATTGTATGTAGGTAGGCATATCTATAATATAGGACGAAAGCGGGTAGGTCGAGAAATTTATTGTCAATTCTTAAAAGGATTGACCAGTATAGATATATTTGGAATTGGAACGACCCCACACGTGATGGCAATATAAAATTCTTCTTATAAGCTTCAGACACACCGGAAAAGTCGGAAAAATCAAATCCGAGTCGCGCAGGGCGAGGGTATAATATATATACACGAAGGTTGAAAATCAGAACAAAAATGACTAGGTACATAATAGATGAAATATTTGATGATAAATCAGTAAAAAGTAAATCGAGAGCATACTATTTTACTCCGAACACATTTCAACGTGTAAAGAGAACGCTGATGAGTTACGTAACTCAATTCCGCTCCTGGAAATTCTGCAAACTACAATCAGAGGTGTATCGTTGTAAAACTCGAAAATTCAGTAAAGGTACTGCGTAGAAAATAAAATAGTAAACACACAAAGTTTCGTCAGAAATTCACAGTTTGAAGCTATGACAATGAGTCCTTCAGATATTGATTATTGTGACCTGATTAACCGACGATGC
Organism: Tenthredo scrophulariae; assembly: GCA_963978835.1. NCBI lineage: Eukaryota > Metazoa > Arthropoda > Insecta > Hymenoptera > Tenthredinidae > Tenthredo > Tenthredo scrophulariae. Next base: position 4,235,268 of record OZ022230.1, on the reverse strand, counting down.
GTAACAATCAAGTACATTCAATCTCATCGTCATCTTCATATTAGAAACGCAAAGTGAGTACCAGCCCAACTTCGCGATCTCGTTAGATCTAATCAAAAACAGCGAAGTAATTATCCACATTTTTCGCATCGCATACTATGCACTATGCACATGCTGATTACACGTAGCTATAGCTCTACTACGTACCTAGCATAACGAGTATGGACTTGGTTATGCGATCTGATATTCATAGGCATTAGCCAAGCTCCGTGCAATGCATATCTGATGTTAAATGTTATCACGTGACAAGCTCTTAACCCGAACTAAGTTACGTGTGTGACGCTTATTAATTAATTTAATCGCTTCATAAATGCAATTTATATTTATGAAAATGAAGGAAAATTTTATGGGTGATCCAACGTATTGTTTTTCATTGTATTCTTGTTTTATCGATTGAACTGAGAAAACAGCTCCAAGAACTGCAAATTATTCATTGATCAATCACATCGTAGAATAGTATACCCAGACGTGAATATAATTTTGCACACTGCACTTTTGTAGATAGGAAGAAGATCGACTAAAAATTCTGTGATTCGACTTGAGAGTACATTTTCTTCGGCTGATTTAGCCACACAGAAAATGACTAGATACGTACAGGCTTCGACGGTTTAAAATTTTTTCCTAAATATCAAGAACCAATTTCTGGGAGTCCCGGCGATTCAATTTAGCAGTAATGATCATTTTTCGCTGTATACTCTAGACGTATATTAGTCATTGTGGGATTATTTTTGAATATGAGTTCTTCATTTCTTCCAGATACGAAGATGTTTTTCATTCCCACCAGTTATAAAATAATTGGTAACTACGAGATCCAAGAACTGATGGTGTGTAATAAACTAACTACATTGATTAATATACCAGTTTGCGACGTCCCATATACCAACGCGAGACTTCTTTCTCGTTTCCGTTTCATTATTATTATCTTCGGTAATTTTATAAAATGATCTCACTACGCATATATTGGTATAACTACGCCGAATACCATAAAACATAAAAGATGTACCAACGAGCACTTTCAAGGCCTACTAGGAACAGAAGGTTATTGCAGGTATACTGGGATATAAATACGTGAATCCCAAAGCCAGAATGTTAGCTTTAATATGCGGTAATCGAATCATTTCGAAGTATTTAAAATAGAAAAATAAAAAAAAAAATATATCACATGCAAACCTATGGAAGCTCTGGTGAAATGGATACATCAAATCGCCTGATCTCAAAATGGAAACGACAATGGTGTGACCGAAGCATAAAATGACGTGATAAAGATCCAGTACTGAGTACAACAAAAAAAGACAAAACCAATAGTTCCAATCTCCTAGAAGCACATACATAGAACTTTTGGGATTAGCGAGCCGTTGGCTATAATCCACACCTTTACATCTCGCTGGTATTTTTTTTCAAAACAGGATTCTGTATAACATACATATAGATATAAATATGGATAGCATACTCCGTAAGTCTTACGGTTAGGTCTCCGGATGATTTCACAGTTAATTAATATTCTATTTTACGTTATATTTTCAAAATTTTAGCTAATTTTGTAATGCTCATTAATGTTTCTTAATTATCAACTATTTGTTAATTTAAGAGATTGAATTCCTCACGGTAATGATCTGACTTGACTAATAATACAGACATTCCAGAGTACGCAATGAAACAACACGTCAGAAGGGCATCTCCACCTTATAAGTCGGTATGCCACACTACTCGTCGAAAATCTAAAGATTTGAATGCGAGTGGGGTGGCGTGGGATCTACTGATATAAACCGCGAAGGTGTGACAGTCGACGCTGTGGCATATGTACGACGTTCACAAGTAACTTCACCTCTCACGACGAATCCTCTTGCAAACATGAAGTACGTGGCGTTCTTTGCTGTGCTTCTTCTTTCCGTGAACTTATCTCTGCAACTTCCTAAACTAGGTAATCCATTTACGATTAGGCATTTCATGATTTATCACTATTAGATTATAATATCGGATAGGGTATGCATCAATAAATAATACCTTCTCGAGTTGTATAATTATTCGTCGTCAAAGAAGTGCTTAACAGGCACTGCTATTCTTCGCTGATATTTTATTCGGTAACCTCGATTTTCAGTAAACTGTACATCCGATTTTGTGCCTCCAAGTTCGATCGCGAACAGTTGTGGAGTTTTCACCTGTGTTGGGTCGGGTATCAGTGGGGTAGGGTGAGTAACGAGACCTTCTACCTACAGCCATCTTGTATGGAACCACATAATCAAGCATATTTGTTTTACTATTTTTTTTTTTGTTTCAGATGTCCGTCGTATCAGTGTGCCCCAGGAAAATCTGTGGGATATAAAGACCTGGATAATTCCAAACCGTATCCAGAGTGCTGTGATGGACCGATTTGTGCAGATTGATTGCGGCTATGATCTTGTTGTGTATTCTGTGCGATGACGAAACTGAATAAAATATTAACAATTAACAGCGTGTAAAAAAATCACTTTGGTGAGGCAATAATCTTGTATGTGTGTACAGGCACTAGGCATTCTATCATGGATATGTGTTTCGTAATTTTGAAAATAAATGTGAATTCATAAAAAGTCAACTATGTTTGGTTATTAATTACGACTGCCAACAGTCGACTTAAGGTATTGATATAGTCATACAACGAAACATGGTCAACTTACAGTCGAGATCAAATGATGTATGAATTAGCCTTCGGAAATAGAATGGCAACCTTCGTTTTATACAACCGAGTAAACGTGTTTCTCAAACTTACGAGGAAATACTTACGCACAAAAAACGTTATGGATGTAAAAAATACCGCCAAGAATAAATCGAATACATCTAGAAAAAGTCACAAGAACCTATCGCCAGTCTCTGTCGTTGAATCAGGAAATAACGCCGAACACCACAACCTTCTAGCAATTATATTATACGTCTTGAAGTCGAACCTCGATAATTCACATCTTGCTAACTTTTTATGCAATTTTTGAGCGATAAAAGTGGAACCGAATTGTTGGAAGAACAACGTGAATATATTCTGCGGGATGAGATATACCTAGAAATTCTTCACAATTTCAAATCTAAGTAAGATTTGCTATTAGGTTTTTCATATCGCTGTTCATATGACCCTTGCACTACGAGATAATTTTTCAAATGATTGTATCTATTCACCAGATATCGCAGATTTTGTATCATAATTTCATAAGGAAATTACGTCTTCAGGTCTTCGGATGGTTTTATCGTTAATTGTCCATCTCAAACACGTTTTTCTAACAATTTGGATTTGGTAAATTTTGTCCCTAAATTCGTGCATCAGTGTTCTCTTCATATCAGGATAATATCGGAGCCTGAGCGGAATATCATCGTATCTAAAATTCTGTTTTGAAACTAGCCTGTCTCAAAATGCGTTCGCAAATCATCACATCTGAAATTGCGTTTAAAGAATATTCCACATATCTCTAGGATCGTGTGTTTTATTCGAAATTATTTTGGTACCACTGTGGCGTCTGTATATAATTTTGTAAGTTCGACTACGAACTGATATTCCGATCATTCGAACGTGCGTTAATTCCTATTTTTCATAGTTTGAAATTTTTCGTTCTCGTTCCAGAAGTGTTTTGTTTGTTTTTTCTTTACATTCATCCCCATCGAGTTAGGATCATGGATTTTCTTCTGTCCTTTCATGAAATGCAAATCATCATAGAAATCAAAAGGTCTCTCGAAAACTTATTGGACCTACCCGAGTAGCGTATTCTACATGTCTAGCTCGCATGTCACATTATAATCCCAATTGGCATTAGCTTGGCAATGGTATCAGCAGATTATGGAATAAATAAATGGATCTCCAACATAGTAGTTATTTTTTTTTTTTATCAGAATTTGAGATAGGTATCTATCTCTGCCGCAATTTGTGATACCATGTTTTTGGACTGACATACATCGAGCTATCTTATACAAGGAAAAACTCTACTTTATTTTTTACCCAATCTCACATTTCGAGCAAAGGTCATCACCATCACACGTACAAGTGTTGAAATATCGGAAATACATTTTTGATTGTGAAATCAGTAATTCTGGGGGAGAAACTGACATGTCAGTATAAAACGTGACGTTGAGACGGAGTAAACTTTGCAGTTCACGTTCGACAGTCACTGAGTAAGTTCTTCTCACCACCAATCCTTTTGCAAAGATGAAGTACGTGGCTTTCCTCGCTGTGTTGTTCCTTTCGGTGAATTTATCTCAGCAACTTCCTAAACTAGGTAATTCATTTACAATTAGGCATTTTATGATATTATCATTGTTTGATTATAATATCAGATAGGGTGCATCAATAAATAACATGTCTTCGAGTTATATATAATTATTTGTCGTTACCGAAGTGCTTCACGCAAGTAATCACAAGCACTGATTTTTTTTTTGCTGATGTTTCATTCGGAAATCTCGATTTTCAGTAAACTGTGCATCCGATTTTGTGCCCCCATCTTCAATCGCGACCAGTTGCGGCGTTTTTACCTGTGCTGGATCGAGTATCAGTGGAGTAGGGTGAGTAAAGACTGTCTACCTCCATATACCTTATATAACGCCACATAATCAAGCATATTTGTCTACTATTTTTTCTTTCTTGTTGCAGATGTCCGTCTCATCAGTGTGCCCCAGGAAAATCTGTGGGATATGAAGCCCCGGACAATTCCAAACCGTATCCAAAGTGCTGTGGCGGACCGATTTGTGCACATTAAATGAACGTCTTGAAATTTCCCACAAATGTTCGAAAAACTGAACAGTTCTCCGAGCTGTTTATTCTACGATAACGAAACTGAATGAAATAGGAACAACTAATAGCGTGTAAAAAATGAAAAATCATTTTGCCATGGTAATAATCTTGCAGGTGTATAAATACACCAAAACTATTGTACAACAAATCCATGTAAATTCATAAAAAATAAACTGTGTAGTGTTGATCGATGAGACAAGCATTAAACCTCTGGCATGCATGGTATATCAAAACATTGTGAGTTTGCAGTGCAGATGAAAAGATGTGTGAATTAGCCCTCGGAAATAGGTGAGGAAGAGAAAATTGCGAGTGATAGACCAATCTCACTAATTTCTAATGTAGTTGGAATTCGCCCAGAAGCATAAGATCTTGTGCAAGAGGCAATTAGGATTTAGAAAAGCGGAGGCCCCGGAAATTTCAACAGAGAAAATATACGGGGTCATAACGGTATTCGTTAACTTGGCGCAAGCGTTCGACTGCACGCTAGACGGCTAGAGCATGATGCTTTGCTGAATAAGCTTGATCGTCTTGGGTCAAGAGGCATTGTTGATGTTAATGATCTCTTCAGTAATTATTTGGAAAGTAGGTTTCCGGCAGTTTGAATGTATGGAAAGACCAGTAATGAAATGGCTGTAGAATGTGGAGAGCCACAAAGGCTCAATACTTTGCCCTCCGTTATTCATTTTGTACACACTAAACGATTTACATGCCTTTACCCTGCGGACCGAGATATCATCCCTTGCAGATGACAAGGTAATATTCCATACTGCAAAAACATGTGGGTAGAATTGCAGAGACTTATAGTCATGGAGGATTGCTCCTGCATCCTTAATTGGATGTTTTAATCTGAATCTGCTTTGACTATATCGTTTATAACGAATAACAGGTCCCCTCGGCACATTAGAAATTTCACTTTGCAAGAGCTATATCAATATGAACCTTGACCAGATCTTTATTGACTTAGACTATACGTATCATCTCACATGATTAATTTATCACGTTTTATTTATCAATCTGCAAACAGTGGAGAAGTGCGCCAGTTGATTTTCGTATCAAACATTCGTTTTCAAGCTGAAAGACAGTTCTCAATAGATGCCCACTCTGTCACTTCACCATAAGACAACGGAATTGAATACACTTGATATTGTCCCTCAAATTTCACAGTTTGCACCAGAGCATAGGGGATCAGGACACCTATTCTGTAACTTTGGCATCATCATAACTGCAGAATAACTGCGCAAAACAGTGTCAATCAATGAAATAAGAGCAGCTCATTGACAGTCGCCTATTATTTTCCATGATTTCAGTGATATTTTTCCGTTATTTTCGCAGTTATGAGTTCGCTACGTCGAATATAACAATATCTCAAAATTTATAGTTCAGTTATAACGCTCTTGTACAAAAGATGAAACATGATTGTTTACATGGTGAAAATTCGAAAAAAAACGTATAGGTAGTAAATATCCTCGAATTCTTTTCGTCGCTGTATAGGTGGTTGATCATTTAAAACAGCAACTCGTATAGCATTATCCGGTAGGTACACACAGCATTTCGTGGAAAATGAGCGTTCTTAGGACTTCGTGCGGCATCGACCGCTTCACGTTGCTGTAGATAAAAAACTCGGGTAAAAGTTGTTGGAAATGATCATTTCCATGGAAAAGGAGAATTAAGAAACATTTTTCGACGCGAATTTTCCAAGATAGCGGCGCGAGCGGTGGTTCGCCAAAGTCAAAGACTCAGAGAATTACTCGTGGCCCCAAAATACGATTTGTATTCGTAATAAGTCCAGGGGGTGTCAAGATGGAAATTTTACTGACCTCATCCGACTCAAAATTACGGACCGCCCCAGTGTGGCTAATAACAAGTCTAGTTTGGCATCAGAAATTTCGAAATACATGAGTCTGTACGACTACGTCTCCGAATGGACTGAAAGAACTGTTCCGAAGAATTGATGCGTATCAAATCTGACAATGAGATATGAGGATTTCATTAATGGCACTATATATGTATTGACTCTCTTCTAACTCCAAGATTGAGATAATTGTGGTTTTATAAAGAGTATTAGTATAGAAGTGAATATGAACTCAATCATCATACACTGCAGATGCACACTGAAAAAAAACATCATAGTATCTAGACATACACTTGTATATACGTAAATCAATCGAAGAGTTATCACGATTCCTGTAAACCCGTTTATAATTTATGCTGTGTTTTCGAAAGAACTTACAATTCATTGACTATTACCACTATACAACTAAGAACTAATGAATATTATTATTCCTCCAGAACCCACTTGGCCACATATTTTCAGTGGACCGATCCTCTTTAGTAGGTACTCGCGTAGCATCCGCCGGTGCCCTATGATCAGATGATGACATTATCCAGCCCGCGGATTTCCTTACCAAACCCAAATTGGTGTGGGTTATTTTGATTCAGGGAAGCAATGGTATTCTCAGAAATCGATCAGCCATTTCTTTGGAGAGTGAAATTTCCAGTGTATAGAAATGCCTGATTGTAAAATAATTTTTAATAAGAAAAGAGAAGTCCAAAGCGCAATATTTTGGAAAGCACATCGTGCTGTACGCTTATATGGCTTGTAATTGAATTAACAATTTCATATGCTATAGGTACCAAACTGAATTCCGAACAGAATAGCGATAGAAATAGTTCTAATTGCAAGTCAAGTTACGTGGAATCTTCATAGTTTCCATATTGGAATCAATTTTAAGAAATGTGATGTCGATCATTCGGTTTGAGCGATTAACACGGAAATTGTCATTGGTAAGCGAATTTCATCGAGAAATAATATACGCGACAATTTCGAAAAATCAATGCGATAATAAATTTATTAAACTTCTAAGAAATCAAGAACTTCTCGTTTACTATTTTCAATCACATCTGCAAAACAAGGCCGTAAGGTTATCCATAACTTTGGCTATCGAGCTGTACAGAAATACATCAACGATTAGGTGGTTATCTCACGGTGCTGAAAAAGTTTAAGTCTGAGTCGACTCGTTGCTTCGATGGATAGCTAATAACACAATTTGTGTAACATTCTCAATTAGTTTAATACTATCAAATGTTAACCAGAATCCAATGAACGGTTACCCTAATGATAGATTGATAGATTCATCGTCGCGATATCAGGAGGGGATTTTATGGTCATAAATTTGAAAGAAAATCGATTTTTCGCATGAATAAATAGTATAAGATTTCAAAAACATACTCCGAACATTTTATTCTTCAATTTTTTAAATTGACGATGTTATATAGCCCCTTTAGTGAGACGCGAGTGAGGTCGACATTATAGCATGTGGTTGCGGAAAGTATAAAGCCCTACCGGCTTCGCACTTTCTGTAGAATTTCATCGTTGTGGGAACAATACAATTTTTCAGGGAAAAGGAAGCCCTTCTGTACGAGTCCGGAACAGCGGACTGAGTAAGTATCGTGAAAACATCAAAAACTTAAACGCGTTTTTCTCGAAATTACATTTTCCAAGTTAGCCTGCAGGATTCATAACTCGATAAGTAATTACTTGATCAATAAATAATGATAACAATGGTAATTAGTTATCAATCAATTGACTTTTGCAAAGCAAGTTCAATCCCTCATATACTTTCCTCTAGATATTCACCCTATTTCATTTTTTATTTCTAAAATTTCTATCACCAATATAAGTCGATGTTTCCCAGAAAGTTCGAGTGAAATCGTTGTATAAAGGCGCATGTACTTTAGCGAAAAAGATTTAGTATCTATATGGTTGCACAGGACTTAAGATTTTTAGACAAGTGTCAAAATATCATCACGATTTTTATAAATCTGTACATTCATTACACTTTGTTTCTACAAGAGAGTTCATTCCATCGGCTACCATTATTGTGCTACAAACTAAAAGGATGAATTTTTCCAGATTCTCGTTGTCCTCGTATCCTTCTTGGATTGATCCTCCTAAGCAGGTACTCGTGTAGCATTAGACGGCACACTGTAGTCATTTGGTTGGACGTCGTAGCTCTTATCTCAAATAGGTATAATAATTTGGATTGAGGAGAGCACGGATATCTTGAAGATTTTGAGTATGCCAAGATCTTACCAATTGAACTTCCTGATGGTGAAATATTTTTTTTATTGCAGAACCGAAATCTGTGTTGGTATGAACAATCTGGTGCTCGATATTTCTAATAACATTTCGTGCTGCACGTAGGTACATGTAGCTTGCAATTTGATCACCAATTTCGTATGCCATATTTATGGAAATAATATGCCAAATTGAATTCAGGAACAAATAGTGACCGAATATGTTCTGAGGCGAGCGATTAGAAATCGTCATAGTTACAGTGCTGAATATGAACTAGGGGTACGCGAATAATTTGAATTGCCCAATAAGTCGGTGGAAATCGAATATTTCTAGTCTATTCGAAATTCGAATCAAATAATCCGACTAGTCGAATGGATTCAGATATTTGAATGACTTGTTGATTCGAATTCAAAATCTCACGTCAAAAATAATTGACACTGTAATTACTTCATCTCACTATAATAATTAATAGCATGACTTATCAATGTAGACGCACAGTACCAACATCAGTTCTTCATAGACGACTCGAAATTAAAAATTGTCTTTCAGACATTTATGAACGTCCAATACGTCAGTTTTTGTTATCTAAAGGTCGACTTTGGTCAGAAAGTTGACTTTTGGACGAAAGTCAACTTTGAGATAACAAAACTGACACATTGGAGATATTATCAGTCATCGCTTTGTATTGTCTCAGTTTGAGGCTGCTTTAAGAAAGAGAGTCAAAATATCTACAAATTCGAGCTATTCTCTAGAAAAAAAAGGACAAACTATTCATTTCAACCGAACTAGTCGAGCATTTCAAACTATTCGAATGATGTATTTGATGTATTCGAATTTTCCGAAGCATCGAAACCTTCTAATCATTCGAATAGGTACTCGAATGATTCGATCCCACAAACGTATCTATCATTGATATCCAATCACTTTCAATTCTCTACTTGTTTGAATAAACTTTAAAGCTGTTGTTTCTTTATTTCTATTTATTTTTTCCCATTTCTTGATAATTTTTCAAACTGGAATCGGACACGTCTTATATAGTATAGCAGAATAGCACTTGGCAGGCCTTGTTTGAGAATATTCGTAATATTTTTAGATTCTTCATCGCGATGCAGGCGGCTGATCATTTCAAACAGGAATTCGTGTTGCATTTTCCGGTATCGTATACTCGTTCAATATGAAATCATCCAAATCATTACCTGGATCTACCTCGAATCTATTAGTTACCGCAAAAGTAGTCGTGTCGCCAGGATTTATGGAAGCAGTAAGATTTTGGTAAGTCCACCAACCATTGCTCAGAGTCAATTCTGCATCGTACTCTTCGCCCGAAGTATCTAGCAAAAAATTACGCCGTGATTAGATAAGCAAAATCAGAAATGATTATCAAGGAGCGTAGATATACCAGCCAATAAACATTTATCTAAGCCTCATATTGCCTCTAAGCCTCCTTGCATTAACCACTTCTTGATAAATAAAATATAAACGTAAAGCTTAAACGGTTGTATAATTATTGAGTGTGTGCATAATATGTTTTACCTGGTTTCGACGATTCGAAAATTCGTCCATTAATGGAAGCTCTTTCGATTCCAGTCGCGTGCTCAATTGAGAACCGAAAACCTCGAGGACTCAGTAGTTCCACACGCCATTTTTGCTCAACGCCACTACTTGTGGCTAACCACAAGACCGAAAGAATAATTACACTTCTCATCGTGAAAGCGATCGGTCAAACGACGAAATCGAAATAAATTGAAAAGTGGAAAGGCCAAGAGACTATCAACTTATACGATCTTCTGTCGAATGTGGACGGACGACGAGAAATCTTCTTTTATAACACACATATCGCATAAGTAGACGTGGCAAGTTTCAATAGTTGGATAACCTTTGCCCATTAGTAATCCGATGACCGAGATAATTCAATCATTGCCTAGAACCCGCGTGCAGATAAGAGTATTGAGATTATGTGGTAAAGGTCGGTCAGTTCACCGTCACGTTCGAAATATGTGTAGCAATAATTGCTCGAATGATCAAATATTCAATATAAAGCAAATACTGATACCCGACAAAAAATCATCACTACGACGTGTAATACACAACAAATACATTAGACCAACCAGATACTTGTTTACCAGATGTTAATGCAATGATAGAGAAGAGTCCCTAAAATATGCTTACATACTTTAACGATTCATCTTTCGAAGACAGTGTCAATTTATGCGATCTTAATTCGTTATCAGATGATCATTTCCTCACATTAAGAGTTAAGATATAATTTTTCTCTCATGATTAAACTAACGCGAAAACTGGTGGAGACGATGTCATGTAAAAGTGCATATGAAAGTGGGACACATAAAGGTTTTGAGTGAATTGGACAACATGCATTCACCATTATCTTTTTATTCTTAGTAAGTACAGTTGGTAGTAATAGCAAGTAACTCTTTACAATACTTTCAAGTGAACGCTTAAACACCGTCTATTAGAATCCACGTGCAGCACGTTGTATTTTCATCCGAAGGTAAATGTAAATTTCACCCCTTGGTAAGAAATCATCTGTAATACTGTACTCCTCCCGGTAAATACAGTAGATCAGTCTTTCGACGGCAATCTCCACTCTTACCAGGAAAAAGTTCTCTGATTTACAGTAGAAAATTCTGCCCACAAAGTGCTTTCTACTCTATTGGCTTCCCCATGTATGGCCTGCACTGAAAGTGAACATCCTGTCCAGTGTATACTACATGGATATCCACTATATGGCATATCTGGATCGATTTATTATTGTATCTTAAACACAGAGACGTCAGCAGTAGCTGCTTCAATACAGATTTATTCTTCACACTGCTACAGCCCCACCGAAATAAATTTATTAACATATCCATCTACGGGTGAAAAAGCTCGATTATTCGTCAATAAACTCTGGCGTTTTACATTTCTCGCAAAGCAATTACAATTCAATGTTATTACTAATTTTTTATTTTTACGTATTCGTGGAGATCGAAGTTTTAGCCTTTTTATCACCACTATTAGTGATATTTAGTTATTTATCGAATTTTCAATTAATTACATTGAACGAGATATGATACATCGACGAATTAGATGAATGAGAATCAAGCTGGTTGTAAAACAGTCGGTTTGTTATGCGCCGTTGGCTAGTGACCAATTATCATAATTATAATTATTGATAATCCATGTGTAACAATATTACTATCTCACTGCTAATTTTCACTTCCGTAAAAAGGAGGCGTGAGTAGCCAAGCCATACATATTATCAAATTTCAAGTATACGGTTATTTTTTAATGGACCTACATTCATTCACCCGAGTAGACAGCTTGGTTGCTGATTCCATTCCAGATAATCAGAAGAGACTCAATGGATTCAAGGAAAAAGGCTCGCGAGATACGATAGTGAACATGAAAACGTACCAAAATAAATCAGATGTTTCTTCACATTGAATTTAAATATACAATATCCGCGATTGTTCCACTTTATTAACAAAATACCCTACTGTAATAAAATTGCTTACACTTGATCAGTTACATACGATGAGACCATTAAGACATACCTGCGCGTGGAAAATCCCAGATCTCTCTTGGTCGTGTAGAGCCTAGGCGACTGACCGCGGCAAACAGGTACTCGTGTACCATTATCCGGTACCTATTACTCCATACCCTATTTCTAGGGGATAATTCTGACAATACCAAAAGAATTCATACATCGGTCCAAATCGTGGTTTGTCATATCCAGGCCTACCCGCGCTCTATAATTACTATAGTGGATTTGATATTATACACTTTTTCGTTAGACTTCGTCAAAGACTGAAGTATTGGTTTGATAAGATGATAACCTTTGACTATACTATAAAGCAGATCAGCTAATTCCAATTCAGTTTTCACTCACCATCAGACTCGTAATGAACTAGAATTAGACCAAGCAACGATTTTCTTATCATATAAAGTGAGTCCGTTCATTCGAGAAAGAAGTAAGAAACAAACTAAATAATAATAAATGACTGGCATTTTGCAAATCTTCTTTGCGTTGGGAAGACCGAGGCAGAACAAACTTCTCGAGGAAAAAGTGCGATGACAATTATTTCAATTGCATGTTTCCGTCACTCCACCATTGCTTCAGATATGAACATTGATGACGTGGATTGCCCCGAGTAAAAATGAGGCATTATCGTTCGGGGCGATTTCGAACACTCTGGAAAAATGTATAGTTAAAATCATCCTCAGGGCAGTGTGGCAAAGGTCTGAAAATGATTTGGTCCAGTCCCGAAACCCTTCTGAAAATAATTCGATACATGTCCAATGTCCGTCCTGCAGACTAGAATCAAAAAGATTCGTGGGATGATTTTGTCAACTGCGAGCTCAGATGCAGATGCACACATACGTTGATTCAGTTCTGTTGAAAATCGGACTAAAAATCAACTGCAATACTCCCTTTAAAGGTAGCGGCAATTTACGTGAGCTAATAGTTCATTGTCAAATGATCATTCTCTTACACCGAGTGTTCATCTGCAGTCTGCAGTCTGCAGCATTGCCGTGAACCAGATGAAATTAATTGTTCTCTTAGAATTAAACCAACGCCGAAACTACTGCAGAGACCACGGGAAAAAAGTAATAAATGGATCCTTACGGTCTGCGATGGAAGTGAACATCCTGTACACCCACTGCATTTCTGGTTAGATTCTGCTCTATCTTGTGATTTGCGGTTGTGTTTTTCATCCCACTGCATTGGGATAAATTTATCATTATCGAAGCAAAAACCGCGGACAACTTAATCAGTCATTAACGTGGCCTGGAGTTTTACACACGATAAAAAGCTCTTACATTTTGTTTAATTATCCTTCAAATCGTATCAATTATATTGCACCACGTTCTTATTGTACGTGATAATATTGTTTTGGCTCTCCTTGTATAATTGTTCGAATTGCATGTCAGTCCCTATTGCCTCCGTGAATTTACTCCAGCCCGTAAATTCATGTAATTTCATGCGTTTAGTGTTCAACTAGACTCATTACATTTGCAATTTTTCACTTTCAACGAGACATAATGTATTGGCGAATGAAATAAATGAAAATTAATACCCGGTAGTTGAACAATCGTGTTTATACACCGTTTTCGATGGCTAATCGATCGAAAAATTCAATGACTATTTCACTGAAAAATAATTGAGGTAAACCCAATCGTTACAAATCTGCAGCGACATAAAATTACTCTGTAATACAATTCCGGAACCATGTCGTTCCATTGTATAAAATTTCGCTTGATAATCGATTTCGCGTTTCACCTTATGTCTCAATATAAATGAATAAGAGAGGCGCGGACTGCGGTTCGCGTGTAATTAATTATCGTGATTGGATCATTTTTTCTTCTTGAATAGCCTGCATCTAGCGTGCGAAACTAAATATAAGACGGATAGCCTTACAGGGATTCTAATTAATCGTGTTATTTTCCACCCACACGTATACGTATATACATATATGGGTTATTTATTTTCTCCTTCGCAGAATTTTTCGCCTGCAATAGCGCGAATTAAAAATCAAGAATACCGCCAAGGAGATAAGCTTTTAATTTTTCACCTAGGACAAAAAGGTCATACATTATATGTATACCAGATGCACTCTACTCCAGATAGCGTATTTTCACACGTTGTACATATATTCAGGATATGGTAAGGTGTATAAAGTTCTATGCAGCGAATAATGTCACTTATTTTTTGTTTCGGTGTAAAAATCTAATATTAATTTATCACACTCTGTTGAGTCGAACTTTTTCTTCTGAAAAATCTAAGGAAATGAAAATCTGGGTTAGTATTTGAAGGATTTCAGACGCGCTGAACAAATTAGTGAAAAGGTAATCAATGGCACCTGCATAGCTGCTTGGAGCTAATCGCTTTTACGATATTGGAATCGACGAAATTTATGATATCTCGAAATATTCATGAAACGTATGCCCTTATACGTGGATGTATAATATCTGATATTATAATGACGTACAGGTATAGTGCGAGCGTACGTTATGCACGTGAAAATTAAGGGTGCGCCGTTCAAGACGTGCTTTAGATTTACAGAAGGTAAAAGTTTGAATTCATTTTCCAGCAACGTCGCTTTTGGCACTTGAAACCTCGTTATAGCACGTTCTCGCTTTGTATAATATTTCCGTAAGCGTAGCCAGCAAAAGAGGCAGAAACTCCAACGCCGTAAATTCGTTCGGTACCTAGGGGTGGCCTACCTAGTAGATATATATTACCTACAGACCAGGACGAATTTGCGATACGCCAGGCGAATATTTGAGCCATTTGTCGGCTGTCAGAGTTCAGAAAAGGCAAGAAATTTTCAACCACACAAAATTTATTCCTCATTTTCGTATTGAAGACGAAAATAGCATTTCTAAATTCAAAGCACGAGTCTGTAATGAGTAGCTGATTATTATTTCGCTAAGATTAATCGCAGCTGCATGAATATAATCAGAATCTGTTAATTCAAATGCATCAAATTATATCGAAATCAAAAGCATTGATCAACAACAACTAATAATACATCTCACCCGAGTGTAAGTATAACTAAATTTCAAATCAATCAAAGGATATAATCAAGTTAACAATGTTTTCAATGAGACCGTATAAATTCGATCTTATATACCGCGGTAGCATTGTAATTCATAACCGTTAGAAAAATCTGATGAACTCAAAGCAAGAAGATAAAAAAATGAACAAATTTATCCCAAAACGATTTTCTTTCATGTTTTAATTTCTCGTTTTTTTTTTCACTTTCGCATAAGCTGTACAAAATCAAAAGGGACGGTAGAACTCGTTAGTATATCATAGGATCAGATAGTAACTAAAACGATGAAAAATGTAAACGAAGAACAATCGCGGATCTGAGCCTTTCCATTATCCCGTATTGTCTGGCAATACCAACCAACGTGTATGTAGTACAACGTATCCTGCAGGGGTAAAAGCCGCAGTAATTTGTCCGATTGTCTAGTTTTATTTACTCTTTGTTACACGGCATGAATACTCTGGTCTGTCAACTGGTTCGCAAAAAGACAGGAAAGCTTTCAAAGATGCAGCAAAAATTTGGGTATAATGATTTTTTGTTAGGTTGATAAAAAATGATATGAGAATAGAGGATCGTCAGAATGATCAGTTGGATGGGGAACACCGTTTGCGGAGCAGTCGCAATCAGTGCAATGCCATTAATCGTTGATGTAGTTAATAGTCGACAAAATTTCACTCAACCTTTTTACCGCATTAGAAAATCCTGCGGATCCAGTTTTATAGGGGCGTAAAGAAATTACGGAAATTTTCCTGAGCTTCTGAATCGTTTAATAGAATATTAAAATTTTCAAAGCCTATTTTCAGCCTTCCTTTAAATGCTATGCCCATAATACCCGCAGCTATACGTCCGTAATATTACGGTGGGAGGTATTATAGAGCGAATAAACTTTAATGAGGCATAAAAATACGCTTGAGCACTGTCCTCAAGCTATTTTTTGAAATAATTTTTCAAGATTTTTTTTTAACGATATTGATATGCATTTTTCTCTCCCTACAGGAGCTGCTTGTATTCTTACCTGTCGAAGACGCCTATAAATAAATTCAAGTGGTTGGAATAAGTCTTCATGTTATTTGTTGCCAAGCGATTTCCACTTTTGTAACCAAGGGGAACAAAAGGATCGCACAGCGGACGAGAAGAGCACAATTTATGGATACAGTGAGACAGGTCGGAGGGATAACGCGATGGAGAATCCCCCTCGAGAATTAATTAAGGCGCTATTGTACAAGAAACCGCGTCGACTACTTTTCTAGAAAAAACAGAATAGCCAATTTATTTAGCGTATAAAATGGCAGTGTCTTATGCCTATAAAAGGTTAAGCTTTTTCGGAAACTTCAATTTGAAAAAAAAAAACCTTATCTCGAGAGACAGAGGCACTCATTGTCGACTATGAATTAACGGAAATTGCTAAGTGCATATCGTAGTGCAACATAACTCAGCTTGTTTTAAAATCATAAATCGCCTCGAATCATTTTCGTTTGACATTTTATTTTCACCCTAGTCTAGACTATCAGAGATTTTACGGTGGGCAATCATCTCCCGGAATTTGAAACGTTGAAGTCTTTCAGAAGCCGATATCAAACGTGTATCTACATCGAGAGATGTGTAAACGCAATCAATGCGTTCCCTCAAGCCGTATGTTTCTACGCTTACTCAAACCTGCAAGCAATCTCACCGGATTTAGTGCAATGATTCGCTTTGACACGATTAAATTACCAAAATTATCCATTACTCTGTCTACCGTCGTCACAAAGGAGGGAATCACGTCCCGTCATGCAAGCAGAATACTTGAACAACTATCTGTGACTAGAGTATCAATCAATGCTGGTTGTGCAAAATCACGTCAACATCCACAACAATATCCAGGCACGAGTAATTATTGCAAAAATTATTTCAAATGAGGTTTAATAATGATTGCAGTAAATTTGACAGCGTGGTATGAGGTATACGTCTATACTTCACGCTATACACCTTGTTAATTGTTAGTAAGATTACCACCTTACCACCGTTTGCACAACGTCAAATTACCCCTATGAGCGGTTGCTGAGCAGGTTGCGATACGATCTAAATACTTGATCGTAGTAGTTTCGTCGCTTCTACGACAGGAATTCAGAGGATATTCAAGAGGCTAATGAAAAGGTCCTTGACGTGTAATTGGGACTAAGCTCCTTTTTGCTAAACATAATTATAAGCCTTGGGAGAACTTAATGACTAAAAAAAAAGTTTAGAACTAATTTATCTGCTGATTTATGAAATATCAAGCATCTAGGTCTATTAGGGTGGTCCTTATTTAGGATTCCATAATTTTTTCAAGTTTTTATCTCAAAGTCAAATCCAACCCCTGGCACCAGAAGAGTGGATCTTCCCATTTAAAATACACGTTTCTTGGCTATATCCTCAGTATACATATATTCCATTGTACGAGTAATAATTTCCAAAGAAATCTGTAAATGTGAGATTTTGGTCGGCATTGGTGGTACTATGTGATAAAAGAATCACATCTTCATACCAGGCAATCTAGATACTGTAATTCGTCTGAGACGAATTGCATACCCTTTGAATCTGGCTTTTTTTCAATATGAAAATGATCAATGTTTCGTATTTGTTTTTCTTCCCTTAGTAACACTAATGCCCTAAAAATGCACTAAAGAATTATTTTTCAGTACAGGCTCTTCATTTTGCGTAATACAAATTTAGTTTTTCCATTGAAATAACGTACCAATTACACATGAACACTGCAATAGTAAAGCATCAATTAACAACCAGACTATTTCCTTCAAAATCAAAGTTATACTCTTATAGCAGCAAAAATTTTATATCAAAAGCATACGTGACAATCGTTTTAGATAATGGCAGAGGAAATATGTTCTGGCATCTATGTTCTTTTGTACGTATAATTCTACAATTTTACTTTATATTGAAAGAGGACCCTATTCTTCTCTACATACCTTTTCTCCACGAGGTCCGCATCGTCAGCATTATCCTGATATACCATGTCGTCGTCAAATATGCTATTTATCATCCTCACCGGAATGCATAATAACCCAAGGAGAACAATTAGCACAACTTTTGACATCTTCAGTCTGGATATGATTCAAATGGTCGACTAGGCTGCAACATTTGATTATTGATTTTATTACACCTTGATGGCAATGAAAAATGTAACTTTGCAAAACATAATGATATCGAGTTGCAATTTAAGTCGTATTCTCTCATGGATTATTGGGTTCTATTGAACACCAGATACTACCAGTGACGGTTACACTGAACAATATGGAGAAAGGAGTGATTAACGAAGCGATTGGAATCATCGAATAATTATCCTATTTCCATGCAGTTGATTTTATATCATTATATTATAGGTGTGGGTATGCAACTTGAAAATTGATTAACGCTTCTCCTTCTTGAAACGGAGATGAACATTTCATCGAAATATGGCATTATATTTGTTCTTTGAAAGTACAGTTATTTCACTCTGAAGACCCGTTTTATTTTTCAAAGTTGGTTAAAAATTTCATAAATGACAATTCTTCACGAGGATCTTCGTGGTTTTCATTTTTTGGATAATGGAAGAGGATAAAGTAGTCAAACTTGAACTTGGAGTGAAACTTTTGGAAACAGTCAAAGCCTGTAAACTGCAATTTCAATTGAAAACCTCGACGTATGAACATGCGGCTTTTCCGACAAGTTTCTAGTGATAACTGCGTTTCGCAGATTAGAAGCTGGTCCATAACAAAGGTATGGTCCATATTGCTATCGCCTCCTCTACTATACTATAAATTTATAATAATAATAAAATGCTCACTACAATACTCGTGATTTCTTCTCTTTTCGCCGTGTAAACTCCTTTCGATTG